>CM038673.1:144758416-147204819 GCA_021605145.1 Aegilops bicornis
TAAGTTCATGGAGAAACGGGGTAATGCAATAAGAACAATGACATGATGTAGGCAAGATCTATCTATGTAGAGATAGACCCCATCGTTTTATCATTAGTAGCAACGATACATACGTGTTGTTTCCCTTTCTGTCACTGGGATCAAGCACCGTAAGATCGAACCCACTACAAAGCACCTCTTCCCATTGCAAGATAAATAGATCAAGTTGGCCAAAAAAAACCAAATATCAGAGAAGAAATACGAGGCTATAAAAATCATGCATATAAGAGATCAAAGAAACTCAAATAACTTTCATGGATATAAAAAGATAGATCTGATCATAAAGTCAAAGTTCATCAGATCCCAACAAACACACCGCAAAAAGAGTTGCATCATATGGATCTCCAAGAGAACATTGTGTTGAGAAACCAGCGAGAGCGAGAAAGCCATGTAGCTACTAACTACGGACCCGAAGGTCTACAAAGAACTACTCACGCATCATCGGAGAGGCACTAATGGAGGTGGTGAACCCCATCCGAGATGGTGTCTTGATTGGATCTGGTGGTTCTGGACTCTGCAGCGGCTGGATGAATATTTCATCGACGTTCCTAGAGTTTCTGGAATATTGTGGTATTTATAGAGCAAAGAGGCGGTCCGGGGGGCACCCGAGGTGGGCACAACCCACCAGGGCACGCCTGGGCCTCCTGGCGTGCCGTGGTGGGTTGTGCCCACCTCGGGTGCCCCCCAGGCGCAGCCAGGGCCCGTTGTGTTCCTTCTGGCCCATAAAAATTCTTTGTAAATTTTTGGGGCATTTGGACTCCGTCTGATATTGATTTTCTTCGACGTAAAAAACATGGAAAAAAATAACAACTGGCACTTGGCACTATGTCAATCGGTTAGTACCAAAAAATGATATAAAATGACTATAAATGATTGTAAAACATCTAAGATTGATAATAGAACATCGTGGAACAATAAAAAATTATAGATACATTGGAGACGTATGAAGAGGCAAGAAGAAGAATGCCCATCTTAAGAAGACTAGCAAAAAAGGGACACAACAAAGGTGTATTTCACTGATTTACATGAGTTTTACTAATTTCTCTTGAGTTTTACTAAATTAACATGAATTTTGCATTTTTAGTGATTTTACATGAGTATTACTAACTTCTCTTGAATTTTACATAATTAACTGAACTACCAGGTTGGTCCATCTTCACAACCTTCTCAACCAGCAACTATGGCAGCACCAATGTCTACCCCAAGATCATCTCCAACTATGGCAACTAGTGCACAACCTTGTTAACCTGCAACAGGAACTGCCCCAAGATCATTTGGAACTATGCCAAGTACTGCGGCTTCAAGGTTTAAACCTCCCAGGAAGTCATCAACAAATGCACAAGCTGGACCATTTACTGCAAATAAAAGAAGAAAGAGGGCTCCTTTATCTTCAGTGCCCAGCTACCAATACTTTAATTCAAGTGGAAACTAGTTAAATATTTGTGTTGATCATGTACTGAACTATGTCCTTTTGGTTATCATGTACTGAACTATGTGCTTTTGGTGATCATCTGCTGAACTATGCCCTTTTGGTGAACTATGATGGTGTAAACTGAGATGATGTCAACTGAAATGCAGTCAAATTTCAAGCAATGTTTGCTTTATATGCAGTGTATTTGCACATTGTTTCTTAAAAACCAACTACTGTCATTTTGCTATGCAAATGCCACCAGAAATGCTGTCAAATGAAATGCAGTCAAATTTCAAGCAATGTTTTCCATATATGCAGTGTATTTGCACATTGTTTCTTACATATCAACTACTGTCATTTTGCTATGCAAATGCCAGCAGATGACGCTATCAAAATGCAAGCAATGTTCACAGCAGAGTTCTCATACTGTCAACTTGCTCATTTCCATAGAATTGTTAGAAATTAGCTACTGCAAATTCCATTAAAAATTGAGCTTTTCATTGACTGACATATCATAATCTATTGATAACAAACCACTCTCAGATCACAGATAGCATTATAAACCATTGCATACATGTTCAATGCACTTGCATTTTTTCCTAGCAATCAAACTGACACCAATTGCTAACTTGACGTTCAGTACACTAGCATTTTCCCTAGGAAAACTGACGGAAATATGCCCTAGAGGCAATAATAAAGTTGTTATTTATATTTCCTTATATCAAGATAAATGTTTATTATTCATGCTAGAATTGTATTAACCGGAAACTTAGTACATGTGTGAATACATAGACAAATAGAGTGTCACTAGTATGCCTCTACTTGACTAGCTCATTAATCAAAGATGGTTAAGTTTCCTAGCCATAGGCATGAGTTGTCATTTGATGAACGGGATCACATCATTAGAGAATGATGTGATTGACATCACCCATCCATTAGCTTAGCACTATGATCATTTAGTTTATTGCTATTTCTTTCTTCATGACTTATACATGTTCCTAAGACTATGAGATTATGCAACTCCGAATACCGGGAGGAACACTTAGTGTGCTATCAAAGCGTCCACAACGTAAATGGGTGATTATAAAGATGCTCTACAGGTGTCTCCGATGGTGTTTGTTGAGTTGGCATAGATCGAGATTAGGATTTGTCACTCCGATTGCTCTGGAGAGGTATCTTCAGGCCCTCTCGGTAATGCACATCACTATAAGCCTTGCAAGCATCGTAACTAATGAGTTAGTTACAGGATGATGCATTCTGAGCGAGTAAAGAGACTTGCCGATAACGAGATTGAACTAGGTATAGTGATACCGACGATCGAATCTCGGGCAAGTAACATACCGATGACAAAGGGAACAACATATGTTGTTATGCGGTTTGACCGATAAAGATCTTCATAGAATATGTGGGAGCCAATATGAGCATCCAGGTTCCGCTATTGGTTATTTACCGGAGATGAGTCTCGGTCATGTCTACATAGTTCTCGAACCCGTAGGGTCCGCACGCTTAACGTTCGATGACGATCGGTATTATGAGTTTATGTGTTTTTATGTACTGAAGGTAGTTCGGTGTCCTGGATGAGATCACGAACATGACGAGGAGTCTCAAAATGGTCGAGACATAAAGATTGATATATTGGAAGACTATATTCGGACACCAGAATAGTTTCGAGGTGTATCGGGTATTTTTTGGAGTACCGGGGGGTTACCGGAACCCCCCTGCGGGTTATTGGGCCTCATGGGCCTATTGGTGGAAGGGAGGAGGCAGGCCAAGGTGTGGCGGACACCCCCCCTAGCCCAAACTCAATTGGACTAGGGGGGCCGGCCCCCTTTCCTTCTCTCCTCCCTCTCCTTCCCCCTTCTCCTTGGTGGAATAGGAAAGGGGGGACGAATCCTACTTGCAGTAGGATTGACCCCCATGGCGCGCCTCCTCCCCCTGGCCGGCCTCCTCCTCCTTCCCCCCTTTATATACGTGGGAAGGGGGCACATCAAAGACACACCAAAGTTTTTCTTAGCCGTGTGTGGTGCCCCCCTCCACAGAAACGCACCTCGGTCATATCGTTGCACTCCTTAGGGAAAGCCCTGCGCAGGTAACTTCATCATCACCGTCACCACGCCATCGTGCTGAAGAAACTCTCCCTCAGCCTCAGTTGGATCAAGAGTTCGAGGGACGTCACCGAGCTGTACGTGTGCAGATCGTGGAGATGCCGTGTGTTTGGTGATTGATCGGTTGGATCGTGAAGTCGTTCGACTACATCAACCGCGTTTCTTAACGCTTACGCTTTCGGTCTACGAGGGTACGTGGACACACTCTTCCCTCTCATTGCTATGCTTCTCCTAGATAGATCTTGCGTGATCGTAGGAAAAATTTGAAATACTACGTTCCCCAACAGTGGCATCCGAGCCAGGTCTATGCGTAGATGTTATATGCACGAGTAGAACACAAAGAGTTGTGGGCAATAATAGGCATACTGCTTACCATCATGTCATACTTTCATTTCGTGGTATTGTTGGATGAAGTGGCCCAGACCGACATTACATGAACGCGTTCATGAGATGGTTCTACCGCCGTGCTTTGCACACAGGTGGCTAGTGGGTGTCTGTTTTTCCAACTTTAGTTGAATTGAGTGTGACTACGCCCGGTCCTTGTTGAAGGTTAAAACAACACACTTGACGAAAACTCATTGTGGTTTTGGTGCATAGGTAAGAACGGTTCTTACTAAGCCTGTAGCAGCCACGTAAAATTTGCAAAAACAAAGTAGAGGACGTCTAACTTGTTTTTCCAAGGCTTGCTGTGATGTGATATGGTCAAGACGTGATGATATATAAATTGTTGTATGAGATGATCGTGTTTTGTAACAGTTATCGGCAACTGGCAGGAGCCATATGGTTGTCGCTTTATTGTATGAAATGCAATCGCCATGTAATTGCTTTACTTTATCACTAAGCGGTAGCGATAGTCGTAGAAGCAATAGTTGGCGAGACGACAACGATGCTTCGATGGAGATCTAGGTGTCAAGCCGATGACTATGGTCATCATGACGGTGCTTTGGAGATGGAGATCAAAGGCACAAGATGATGATGGCCATATCATATCACTTATATTGATTGCATGTGATGTTTATCCTTTATGCATCTTATTTTGCTTAGTACAGCGGTAGCATTATAAGATGATCTCTCACTAAATTTCAAGGTATAAGTGTTCTCCCTGAGTATGCACCGTTGGTACAGTTTGTCGTGTCGAGACACCACGTGATGATCGGGTGTGATAAGCTCTACGTTCACATACAACGGGTGCAAGCCAGTTTTGCACACGCAAAAATACTCGGGTTAAACTTGACGAGCCTAGCATATACAGATATGGCCTCGGAACACTGAGACCGAAAGGTCGAGCGTGAATCATATAGTAGATATGATCAACATAGTGATGTTCACCATTGAAAACTACTCCATCTCACATGATGATCGGATATGGTTTAGTTGATATGGATCGCGTGATCACTTAGATGATTAGAGGGATGTCTATCTAAGTGGGAGTTATTAAGTAATATGATTAATTGAACTTTAATTTATCATGAACTTAGTACCTAATAGTATATTTCATGTCTATGTTGTTGTAGATAAACGGCCTGTGCTACTGTTCCGTTGAATTTTAATGCGTTCCTAGAGAAAGCTAAGTTGAAAGTTGATGGTAGCAACTACACAGACTGGGTCCGTAATTTGAGGATTATCCTCATTGCTGCATAGAAGAATTACGTCCTGGAAGCACCGCTAGATGCCAAACCCGCTGCAGGAGCAACACTAGATGTTATGAACGTCTGGTAGAGAAAATCTGATGACTACTCGATAGTTCAGTGTGCCATGCTTTACGGCTTAGAACCGGGACTTCAACGACGTTTTGAACGTCATGGAGCATATGAGATGTTCCAGGAGTTGAAGTTAATATTTCAAGCAAATGCCTGGATTGAGAGATATGAAGTCTCCAATAAGTTCTACAGTCGCAAAATGGATGTCACGCCCTCGATGCGGCTATATCTCCCACGTGTCGAAGCACGACTTAGAGGCATAACCGCATTGAAAGCAATGTCGCAAGTGAGGTAATCTTCACACAACCCATGTAATACATAGGTGAAAGAGATACATAGATGGCTTACAGTCGCCACTTCACACAATACATAAATAAACATCCATCATTCAGATTACACTCAAGGTCCGACTACGGAACCAAAATAAAGAAGATACCCCAAAAGCTACATAGATCCCCGATCGTCCCAACTGGGCACCACTACTGATCATCAGGAAAAGACACATAGTAACGACCACGTTCCTCGTCGAACTCCCACTTGAGCTCGGTTGCGCTATGCCATCTGACCGCATCGTCGGCACTGCAACTGTTTTGGTAGAATCTGTGAGTCACGGGACTCAGCAATCTCACACCCGCGAGATCAAGACTATTTAAGCTTATAGGAAGGACAGAGTTGTGAGGTGGAGCTGCAGCAAGCGACTAGCATATATGGTGGTTACATTCGCAAAAGAGAGCCAGAAGAGAAGCAAAGCACGGTCGTGAAGCTAGTAGCGATCAAGAAGTGATCCTGAACTACTTACGTCAAACATAACTCCAACACCGTGTTCACTTCCCGGACTCACGAGAAGAGACCATCACAGTTACACACGGTTGATGTGTATTAATTAAGGTCAACTTCGGGTTTTCTACAACCGGACATTAACAAATTCCCATATGCCTCATAACCGCCGGCACGGCTTTCGAAAGATAATACCCTGCAGGGGTGTCCCAACTTAGCCCATAATAAGCTCTCACGATCAAAGAAGGATATTCCTTCTACTGGAAGACCCGATCGATCTCGGAATCCCGGACTACAAGACATTTCGCCAAAGAATAAAACAAGACCAAAGAAGCCACCCGATCGTGCCGACAAATCCCGATAGGAGCTGCACATATCTCGTTCTCGTGGCACACCGGATAGGTCGACCTACGAGTAAAACCAGCCCTCGAGTTGCCCGTGGTGGCCCCTTGATCTGCGTTCGGCCAGCACTCGAAGGAGCACCGGGTCCGGGGTTAAAATAAAGATGACCCTTGGGCTCGCGAAACCCGGGAAAACGCTTAGGTGGCAAATGGTAAAACCAATGTTGGGCCTTCTTTGGAGGAGTCTTATTCAAAGCGAACTGTCAAGGGGTCCCATAAATCACCCAACCGTGTAAGGAACGCGAAATCAAGGAACATAACACCGGTATGACGGAAACTAGGGTGGCAAGAGTGGAACAAAACACTGTGCATAAGGCCGAGCCTTCCACCCTTTACCAAATATATAGATGCATTAATTATAGCAGATATATTGTGATATCCCCAACAAGTAAACATGTTCCAACAAGGAACAACATCTCCATGTTCCAACAAGGAACAAACTTCATCTTCACCTGCAACTAGCAATGCTATAAGAGAGGCTGAGCAAAGCGGTAACATAGCCAAACAACGGTTTGCTAGGAAAGGGTGGTTAGAGGTTTGACATGGCAATATGGGTGGCATGATATAGCAAGTGGTAGGCATCGTAGCATAGGCATAGCAAAAGAGCGAGCATCTAGCAAGCAAAGATAGAAGTGATTTTAGGGTATGGTCATCTTGCTCGCAAAGTTCTCGAGTTGTCGAAAGCTTGATCCTCGTAAGCGTTCTCAACAGGTTCCTCGTTCACGTACTCGCCTCCGGCTCTACCCAAAGCAAGAACACAAACAATGGAACCACAATAAATCACGGTGCAATGCACAAGCAACATGATGCAATACATGGCATGATATGCGAGATGTGATATGCAATGCGTATCGTACTCCGGAAGGAAAATGATGAACCAGGCATCAACTTGGCAAACCAAGTATGCCGCTGGAAAGGTGAGATGATTTTGGTTGAAATCGATATAAAGATCACCGGAATCGGATGCACGGTTTGCAAATGGCAAGCAAAACAAGAATGACACAAATCTGCCATTAACAGCATGATGCTACATAGCAAGCAAAAAGAAATTAAGCAACTGCACCCAAATGTACCAGAAAAGAATATGGCAGTGATCTACTCAAGATGCTTGACAAAAGATGAACACTGAGCTACGGCTAATTCACACATTAACAGGTCCAAACAAGCATGGCAAAAGTGCAAAATATATCAGCTTCACAGACAGTGAAAATACTGAACATGGCAGAGTCAGCATCAGGAAGCAATGTTCAGAGCAAGCAAACAGCATGCTACAGGAACTTATAATAGCAAAACAAGGCATGCCATGAATCTAATACAAGCATAGAACAAAAGTCCCTTACTGACCATGAGCCAAAAGGGATCAGAAAATATAATAGCACCCATGTCAACATAGCAAGTTTCGTTAACAGATTCAGCAACAGGGCATGACAAAAACAGATAACAAGTAGACATGTTTAAGAGCTCGATGCACTCACTACAAAGCATTTCATGATAAACTAATCATACATCCGTCTAGAATACATGGCATGGAAGATATACATGGCAAGAACAACATCATAGCATACACGGATCAACTACAACAACCTTGGCAAAATTGAACATGTAAACAATCTGCCAGGAAACATTTTATAGCAAAAGTAGAGCTAGATTGACTCAAGCTATGCACTCCATAATTGCAAACAAGGGCATGGATGGATAGAGCATAACCAAATGTTCAAAACATCATTACTGAAGTATCTCAAAATATGCATGGATCTCTCGGTAGCATCAAGTTAACATGGCATAAGAATATCAGCAAAACAGGGGCTGAAATCAGCAATATCATGTAGCCTAGTTTGCATGCTTGTGCTAGTCACCACAGAGATCACAAAAATACATGGCATACACCCCTGTAAAGATGGCATGGCATATTATAGAACACATGTAGGACTCAAGTTCATAGGATGCACAAATCAATCATGGCAAAAATGACAAAAGTGCATGTTCTGATAAGAATCTGAAACTAACATCACATAGCCCTCTTCCAACAGAATTTCGGGCATCAAGATGAGCTCAAATGGAAATGATGCAATGAGATGAAATGATCTACTCTTCGAGGCGAACAACACGGTATGCTACACGCCCAAAACGGAGGCATGAGTGCAAAGTTATGGCATGATGAAAATGCAACAAATTAATCACAGAATAATGACTTAAGAGGATTTTCGGGGGAAAGAAGTCAACCGAGGTGGATCTCAGATCGGATCGGATCCGGCGCCGGAGCGGGTCGAGGCGGACGGCGGCGGCTCGCCGGAGAGGAGGAAGGGGCGGCCGGGGCCGGGGCCTGGGCGGCGAGGCGGCGGTGGCGGCGGAGGCGGAGGCGGCCGGCGATGAGGGGGCGGCGGGCGGCGGTGGCGGCGGGCGGGCGGGCGCGGGCGGGCGCGGCTGGAGGGTTTCCCGCTGGCCTCGCGGGCCGGGCGGCGGCGGCGATGGCCGGCGCCACGTGGCGGCGCGCGGTTCGTCTGGCGGCAAGGACGTCTGCCTCGTCCGGACGTGTCCGGCGGCGCGGAGAGGAGCGTGACTAGGGTTAGGGGTGGAATTGATCGGGGATTTCGGGGGAGGGGGTGTTTTTATAGGTAGAAGGAGCTAGGAAGCTCCAAATGAGGTGTAGTTTTCGCCCACACGATCGTGATCGAACGGCGATGGACATGGAAAGGAGCTAGATGTGTTATTGGGCTGTTTTGGAGGGGTGTTGGGCTGCAACTTAAAAGAGGCCTTTGCGAGAGTGCGGTTAACCGTTGGAGTACCAAACGAGCTCCAAATGACCCGAAACTTGACAGGTGGTCTACCGGTGGTGTACCAAGGCCACTTGGCAAGGCTCGGTCCATTCCGAAAAAGTTTAGTACCCGCTCACGGAAAAATGTAAAAGGGGACGCCAGGGAACATAGGAGTGCCGGATTGCAAAATGGACAATGGGGAAAATGCTTGGAAACATGAGACGAACACGTATGCGAATGCGATGCACATGATGACATGATATGAAATGCATGACAAGGACAAAATGCAAAACGAAAGACAAAAACCCAACCACGAAGGGAATATCATATCACAATGCCGAAAATGGCAAGAGTTGGAGTTACAAATATGGAAAGTTACATCCGGGGTGTTACAATGGAGGAGAAAGTTTTGTCAGTGAGCATATACTCAGAATGTCTGGGTACCACAATCACTTGACTCAGCTGGGAGTTAATCTTCCGGTTGATAGTGTCATTGACAGAGTTCTTCAATCACTGCCACCAAGCTACAAAAGCTTCATGATGAACTATAATATGCAAGGGATGGGTAAGACAATTCCCGAGCTCTTCGCGACGCTGAAGGTTGCGAAGGTAGAAATCAAGAAGGAGCATCAAGTGTTGGTGGTCAACAAGACCACTAGTTTCAAGAAGAAGGGCATAGGGAAGAAGGGGAACTTCAAGAAGAACGGCAAGCAAGTTGCTGCTCAAGTGAAGAAGCCCAAGTCTAGACCTAAGCCTGAGACTGAGTGCTTCTACTGCAAAGGGACTGGTCACTGGAAGCGGAACTGCCCCAAGTATTTGGCGGATAAGAAGGATGGCAAAGTGAAAGGTATATTTGATATACATGTTATTGATGTGTACCTTACTAATGCTCGTAGTAGCGCATGGGTATTTGATACTAGTTCTGTTGCTCATATTTGCAACTCGAAACAGGGGTTACGGATTAAGCGAAGATTGGCTAAGGACGAGGTGACGATGCGCATGGGAAATGGTTCCAAAGTCGTTGTGATCGCCGTCGGCACGCTACCTCTACATCTACCTCCGGGATTAGTTTTAGACCTGAATAATTGTTATTTGGTGCCAGCGTTAAGCATGAACATTATATCTGGATCTTGTTTGATGCGAGACGGTTATTCATTTAAATTAGAGAATAATGATTGTTCTATTTATATGAGTAATATCTTTTATGGTCATGCACCCATGATGAGTGGTCTATTTTTGTTAAATCTTGATAGTAGTGATACACATATTCATAGTATTGAAGCCAAAAGATATAAGTTTAATAATGATAGTGCAACTTATTTGTGGCACTGCCATTTAGGTTATATTGGTGTAAAACGCAAGAAGAAACTCCATGCTGATGTGCTTTTGGAATCACTTGATGCTTGCGAACCATGCCTCATGGGCAAGATGACAAAGACTCCGTTCTCCGGAATAATGGAGCGAGCAACAGACTTGTTGGAAATAATACATACTGATGTATGTGGTCCGATGAGTGTTGATGCTCGCGGCGGGTATCATTATTTTCTGACCTTCACAGATGATATGAGCAGATATGGGTATATCTAATTGATGAAACATAAGTCTGAAACATTTGAAAAGTTCAAAGAATTTCAGAGTGAAGCGGAAAATCATCGTAATAAGAAAATAAAATTTCTACGATCTGATCGTGGAGGTGAATATTTGAGTTACGGGCTTGGTCTTCATTTGGAACAATGCGGAATAGTTTCACAAGTCACGCCACCCGGAACACCACAGCGTAATGGTGTGTCCGAACGTCGTAATCGTACTTTATTAGATATGGTGCGATCTATGATGTCTCTTACTGATTTACCGCTATCGTTTTTGGATTATGCTTTAGAGACGGCTGCATTCACGTTAAATAGGGCATCATCTAAATCCGTTGAGACGACACCATATGAACTGTGGTTTGGCAAGAAACCCAAGTTGTCATTTCTTAAAGTTTGGGGCTGCGATGCTTATGTGAAAAAGCTTCAACCTGATAAGCTCGAACCCAAATAGGAGAAATGTGTCTTCATAGGATACCCAAAGGAAACTGTTAGGTACACCTTCTATCACAGATCCGAAGGCAAGATATTCGTTGCTAAGAATGGATCCTTTCTATAGAAGGAGTTTCTCTCGAAAGAAGTGAGTGGGAGGAAAGTAGAACTTGCTGAGATAATTGTACCTACTCCCTTATTGGAAAGTAATTCATCCCAGAAATCAGTTAGTGAGGAAGCTAATGATGATGATCATGAAACTTATGATCAAGTTACTACCGAACCTCATAGGTCAACCAGAGTAAGATCCACACCAGAGTGGTACGGTAATCCTGTTCTGGAAGTCATGTTACTTAACCATGACGAACCTACGAACTATGAGGAAGCGATGATGAGCGCAGATTCCGCAAAATGGCTTGAGGCCCTGGAATCTGAGATGGGATCCATGCATGAGAACATAGTGTGGACTTTGGTTGACTTGCCCGATGATCGGTAAGCCATAGAGAATAAACGGATCTTCAAGAAGAAGACTGACGCTGACGGTAATGTTACTGTCTACAAAGCTC
Source organism: Aegilops bicornis (assembly GCA_021605145.1). Classification (NCBI taxonomy): domain Eukaryota; kingdom Viridiplantae; phylum Streptophyta; class Magnoliopsida; order Poales; family Poaceae; genus Aegilops; species Aegilops bicornis. The sequence goes on from CM038673.1 coordinate 144,770,190, forward strand.
GACTTGCTGCGAAAGGTTTTCAACAAGTTCAAGGACTTGACTACGATGAGACCTTCTCACCCGTAGCGATGCTTAAGTCCGTCCGAATCATGTTAGCAATTGCCGCATTTTATGATTATAAAATTTGGCAAATGGATGTCAAAACTGCATTCCTTAATGGATATCTTAAAGAAGAGTTGTATATGATGCAACCAGAAGGTTTTCACGATCCAAAAGGTGCTAACAAAGTGTGCAAGCTCCAGCGATCCATTTAGGGACTGGTGCAAGCCTCTCGGAGTTGGAATATACGCTTCGATAGTGTGATCAAAGCATATGGTTTTATACAGACTTTTGGAGAAGCATTTATTTACAAGAAAGTGAGTGGGAGCTTTGTAGCATTCCTGATATTATATGTGGATGCCATATTGTTGATCGGAAATGATACTGAATTTCTGAATAGCAAAAAAGGATACTTGAATAAGAATTTTTCAATGAAAGACCTCGGTGAAGCTGCTTATATATTGGGCATCAAGATCTATAGAGATAGATCAAGACGCTTAATTGGACTTTCACAAAGCACATACCTTGATAAAGTTTTGAAGAAGTTCAAAATGGATCAAGCAAAGAAAGGGTTCTTGCCTGTGTTAGAAGGTGTGAAGTTGAGTAAGACTCAATGCCCGACCACTGCAGAAGATAGAGAGAAAATGAAAGTCATTCCCTATGCTTCAGCCATAGGTTCTATGATATATGCAATGCTGTGTACCAGACCTGATGTGTGCCTTGCTATTAGTTTAGCAGGGAGGTACCAAAGTAATCCAGGAGTGAATCACTTGACAGTGGTCAAGAACATCCTGAAATACCTGAAAAGGACTAAGGATATGTTTCTCGTTTATGGAGGTGACAAAGAGCTCATCGTAAATGGTTACGTCGATGCAAGCTTTGACACTGATCCGGATGACTCTAAGTCACAAACCAAATACGTATTTATATTGAATGGTGGAGCTGTCAGTTGGTGCAGTTCTAAACAGAGCGTGGTGGGGGGATCTACGTGTGAAGCGGAGTATATAGCTGCTTTGGAAGCAGCAAATGAAGGAGTCTGGATGAAGGAGTTCATATCCGATCTAGGTGTCATACCTAGTGCATCGGGTCCAATGAAAATCTTTTGTGACAATACTGGTGCAATTGCCTTGGCAAAGAAATCCAGATTTCACAAGAGAACCAAGCACATCAAGAGACGCTTCAATTCCATCCGCGATCAAGTCAAGGAGGGAGACATAGAGATTTGCAAGATATATATGAATTTGAATGTTGCAGACCCGTTGACTAAGCCTCTCTCATGAGCAAAACATGATCAACACAAAGTCTCCATTCGTGTTAGAATTATTACTATGTAATCTAGATTATTGACTCTAGTGCAAGTGGGAGACTGAAGGAAATATGCCCTAGAGGCAATTATAAAATTTTTATTTATATTTCCTTATATCATGATAAATGTTTATTATTTATGCTAGAATTGTATTAACCGGAAACTTAGTACATGCGTGAATACATAGACAAACAAAGTGTCACTAGTATGCCTCTACTTGACTAGCTCGTTAATCAAAGATGGTTAACTTTCCTAGCCATAGACATGAGTTTTCATTTAATGAACGGGATCACATCATTAGGGAATGATGTGATTGACATGATCCATCCGTTAGCTTAGCAGTATGCATGATCGTTTAGTTTATTCCTATTGCTTTCTTCATGACCTATACATGTTCCTATGACTATGAGATTATGCAACTCCCGAATACTGGAGGAACACTTATCAAACGTCACAACATAACTGGGTGATTATAAAGATGCTCTACAGGTGTCTCCGATGGTGTTTGTTGAGTTGGCATAGATCGAGATTAGGATTTGTCACTCCGATTGTCGGAGAGGTATCTCTGGGCCCTCGGTAATGCACATCACTATAAGCCTTGCAAGCAATGTAACTAATGAGTTATTAATGGGATGATGCATTATGGAACGAGTAAAGAGACTTGCCGATAATGAGATTGAACTAGGTATAGTGATACCGACGATAGAATCTCGGGCAAGTAACATACCGATGACAAAGGGAACAACGTATGTTGTTATGCGATTTGACCGATAAAGATCTTCGTAGAATATGTGAGAGCCAATATGAGCATCCAGGTTCCGCTATTGGTTATTGACCGGAGATGAGTCTCGGTCATGTTTACATAGTTCTCGAACCCGTAGGGTCCGCACGCTTAACGTTCGATGACGATTGGTATTATGAGTTTATGTGTTTTGATGTACTGAAGGTAGTTCGGAGTCCTAGATGAGATCATGGACATGACGAGGAGTCTCGAAATGGTCGAGACATAAAGATTGATATATTGGAAGACTATATTCGGACACCGGGATAGTTCCGAGGTGTATCGGGTATTTTTTGGAGTACCGGGGGGTTACCAGAACCCCCCTGCGGGTTATTTGGCCTCATGCACCTATTGGTGGAAGAGAGGAGGCATGCCAAGGTGTGGCGCGCGCCCCCCTAGCCCAAACCCAATTGGTCTATGGGGGCTGGCCCCCCTTTCCTTCTCTCCTCCCTCTCCTTCCCCATTCTCCTTGTTGGAATACGAAAGGGGGGGCCGAATCCTACTTGGAGTAGGATTGCCCCCACATGGCGCGCCTGCCCCCCTGGCCGGCCTCCTCCTCCCTCCCCCCTTTATATACGTGGGAAGTGGGCACCCCAACGACACAACAAAGTTTCTCTTAGCCGTGTGCGGTGCCCCCCTCCACAGAAACACACCTCAGTCATACCGTTGCAGTGCTTAGGCGAAGCCCTGAGCCGATAACTTCAGCATCACCGTCACCACACTGTCATGCTAACGAAACTCTCCCTCGGCCTCAGCTGGATCAAGAGTTCGAGGGACGTCATCGAGCTGTACGTGTGCAGATCACGGAGGTGCCGTGCGTTCGGTATTTGATCGGTTGGATCGCGAAGATGTTCAACTACATCAACCGCGTTACTTAACGCTTACACTTTCGGTCTACGAGGGTATGTGGACACACTCTCCCCGCTCATTGCTATGATTCTCCTAGATAGATCTTGCGTGATCGTAGGAAATTTTTGAAATACTACGTTCCCCAACAAAAACACCTACCACAAAGACAATGAAAACCATCACCACATTCTTATATTTGCCCTTCATTGCTTCTAGTTCTGCATTCTTCTCCTTTAACTGAACCTGCAGAGACATAACCATATTCTCTACTGCCACTTCATGACCATACATCGGCACATTTGAAATTTGAGTCTGAGCCACATATCTCTGAACCTGCAGAGACATAACCACATGCTCTAATGCCACTTCATGACCAGACATCGGCACATTTGGAATTTGATCTTCAGTCTGAGCCACAGATCTCTGACCCTTTAGCCTCCACACCTCATCTCTCAAATCTCCAATCAAGTCACTAAAATACTTGGGAAAAGGATCATCATGCCATTCCTCCACATCCACCATGCTATTCAACATAAATGTGACAAGAAATCAATCACAAACTAAGAGCAAGAAATGAGCAGCAGAAGGACATGAGCACAGAAAATGGGGCTCACAATTGCATCCACACAAGCGTAGTACCTCATGCTGGGGCTTTGGCGTCTCTACGAGATCCATATCGGTGCCTTCCGTGGCTGACTACAGTGGCACAACTTCGGCGGCTCGTACGCCATTGGACTCTCCCTGTAAGCCACACGAGACCTCGAGTCTATGTCCCTCCTTCCACTGGCGCGAAGGAAGTCGGGAGCGGAAGAAGCCCCTGAAGTCCACAATATCACGCCGCTATCGTCCCTGCCGCGGTCGTGCTCTGCGCCCCTCGCCCCTGCCACCACTGTGCTCTGCGCCTCGTCGCCCCTAGCGCTGCTAACCCTAGCTCCTCGCTACCCAGATTCTCCAATCCTTAAAACAAAAAACGACCACACCACCAGTCAACACTATCACTGGCTGGCCCACAATTTAGGTCAACAATCCCGGTTGACTGCTGCCACATCACCATTTTTAGCCTAAAACGCTATCAGTGTTCAGTTTGGACTGGGATTAGTGAGTTGGGTGTGCTGATTCCCGGGATTTGTAGTTCAGGGTTTGATTTAGCTAATGCCTACGAGTTCAAGGCTCATTTTGGACTTTTTCCTGTGTTTACGTATCTAAACCCATGAAAGTTGACAGGCACACATCACGCCAAACATCATGCATGAATTAGGGGTGACTTAATCAATTGAATCAACATATCGGACGCTGTTGCGCGAGAATAAGTACGATAAACCAGGAAGACCACATTGTGGACTGAGTTAATAGCACTTATGATACAAGAACTTGTACCGATGGAAGCAAAATGATACAAGAACTAAAAGACCCCATAAAAATGGCCCAAAAACTTACTTAACGACACACTTCAATACATTTTCCGTCAACCATACCAACACACCCTATACTGCCGTTAGCTGTTCGTGACTGGTTCAACAAAGTGGCAGCGGGCCCATGTGGGCCTCGCATGTAAGTGGGATGGAGAAAGAAATCGATATGTAAAAATACTCCAGACATGAGGGGTTTGAACCAAAGAGTGGGATAGGGAAAGAGATCGATACTTAAAAGAACAGTGCACAATTTTCAGACGAAGTAACACAACAAGCCGTTCATGTGTAGAGCGAAACTAGAAAACACCATTCAATCCAACATTCTCCAGCGTTCGTCCGGTCTACTATTGTTCACATAGTAGTTCTGAACGTAAATATACTCCATGGTGCGGCGGGTTCAAACCAATGACTTGCTGGTGGCCTCTTTCTCACGCGACCACCTAACCTACAATCGATTTTGTCCATTGTGGAGAAAGATTTCTTTTATATTAAATAGATATGAGCGGTCGTGATCGCTCCCATTCATGACCGTCGCAATCGTACGTGATCATGCATGCATGTACCAATCGATGGGGATCAAGATGGGGTCATATCATCTGACGCCCTTGCTCTTTCGAAATGCCGCCGACTCCGTCCGTAGGAGAGAAGAGAACGAAGATGGAATGTGGGAGATCTAGGGTTGGGGTTTTCTATTTTTACCTGGGGTGAGCAAGTGAGAGGCGGGTGAAAATGTTGTGAGGCTCTTGGGGCACGTGAACATGTGGTTGGCTTCGTGCATAACTTTCTGGCGGATAAGTGAAAACAACATCTTGGAGAATACATTGGGAACCTAGTTGTCAATATCCCTCCGCGTCTCTTCTGGCCAATATTCTAAATTGGCTATCCCATGAGACCGAAACGCACCATTAAGACGAACCACCTACAACAGATCTTACCTATGACATGTTTAGCATGAAGAGATGTGCTTCCATACCCCCCCCCTAAAAAATTGTAAAGGGTGTACTCGTCCATCCAATTAATCATATGATTTGTTAGGCAATCAATTAGGTCCTAATAGTCTTATCCCATAAAAAATCACACTGTCATGCCGATTTACCATCGCGGCGTACTCGCTGGTTCCCATGGTCGGTTGGCCGACCCTGAACCCATCTACACCGGCTCATTGGCCCAGTCCACCACGCGCTGCCCATGCATCCCTATGCCGCGCACTCCATGTCTGCTCGACATCCCATCTTATCATCCCTTTCCCTGTTGAGTCGCTCATGTGTGTCGATGCTCAGTCGCTTTAGCCCCGACCATCCATCTTTGAATACCCTGAGGAAGCTTAGGAGTCCTTCGGCCAAGAACAACAAACTCCCAAACATGCACAACCCCGCCAAGCTCCTCACAACATCCATTTTCCATAGCAGAGTATTACACATGAATTCAGGTGTCAAGTTAATACTTTCTAGGCGAAACTCTCTATTTTCAAAGTTTTACACATGAATTCAGGTCTCTCTATTTTCCTAATTGATCGAAACTCTCCAGTCTGAATTAAGATGAGAAAATTCTAGACTTAAATTTGAATAAGAACGCAACTTTGAGCACATCACCGATGAACTATACTGACGGATGGATAGATGCATTTGAACTCGCTACCGATCTAGACCATCACTCGGTTGTTCGATGACGTGCGCTAGTAGGTTGCGGCATTCACTCCTAGCGCACCCAACAACCGGACAACGACCACCACAGCCGGATTTATGGGACATTGTGTCGGGCTACAGTTTATTGGGGATGCAACCTTTTTAAAATGTAAATTTTTTATATACTTCTTTTTTCAAGTGAGGGGTAAGTTTTAATCTATACCATATGTCTGTCTCAAGAACCGTAAACTTCTCTAGAGAAATGTACCGAAGGATATCTCTACCATGAAGATGAAAAGTACTAAGAATGGCAACTGGACATCATCAGTGAGTTAAAACAGGGTTGACCTTTCCTATTTGATTCGACGGCGAGCCTATCGAGGTACGTGCTCAGGTGGTTGGCTTCTTACTTCACTTTTTGACAGACTAGCAGAAACGAAATATTAGGGAATACTTTATGAATTTGGTTGCCCATCGTATCCCTCCACACTCCTCGCTAACCATTCTAAAATTGTATACCGATAAACTAAATGTGTCATAAAAACAAACCACCTCCATTAGACGTTACCTATGATATGTTTATCCTGAAAAGTACTAAAAATCACAACTTGACATCATCGGTGTGTTAAAATAGCATCTGTTGACCTTTGTTCTTAAACAATTCAAAACATCAAATCACATCAACATGCTCATGAGTTCTAAATGAAATTACCAAATCAAATGAGATGACCAAATCAATCAATAGTGATATAGCAGCATTCATTGACAAAATAAATCTCAAAAAAGAGTTCGCTCTGAAATAAATATGGCAAGATGTTTTCATCCAATGCAGGTTTGTAGAGACCATACTAGAGTTGTGAACCATACACGATGTTCCTTAATTATTGTAAGCTACTAGTTCCTTAATTGTCGACAAGTCCATCACCGAAAAACTACTTTTTATTAAGTTCTCATGAGCTAAAAAGTCTTAAAAGTTATCTTTGAATCTATGGTAGGCATTATTAAGAATCCTAGGCACCTGGCATAACATCCTTTTGGAGGCATTGCTGCGCTTGAATTGGATTTGCCAAAGACATTGGAGGCTGAAGCTGTAGCAATGTCATGGTCTCCACTCCTCTAATTTTCTTGGGTTAACAGAGTTGAGCTGCATACACGGTCTTTGGTTTTGAACAACTACATTTTCAAAGCTTCAAATTCATCATCATCATTATTACTTGGAGGTGATCCTGCTTGGAACTTATCCTTATGCATGGCCATAAGATTCTTCGCAGCAGTCACAACAAGAGCTTCGTTGGAAGAATCATCTTGTTCTTGAGGAACAGTGCCACCTTCTGATAGGTAGGCATCTATCTCCATTTCATCAATGAAAGGCAGTGCAACATTCAGGTCAATGAGATTCCTGGCATTGGTGTCATCCTTGTTCTGGAATTGCATTTCCATGTTAGCTACACCCTTACTTGAGGGTGTGCTATCTGTGCCCATGTGCATAGTGCTTGAGACTGGAGAATCTTTATCAGTGGTTGCATTAATAGGGAAACCAAGAATTCTTATATTTCCTTCTGAATAAACCATGGAACCAGGAAAAATCTGGGGATGCCCAACTACATAATTTGATGGCACTTGTGACTTCTTCCTGCAGATTTCCTTCCTCATGTTTAGCAACTTCTTTTTCACCCACGAGATTTCCATTGGGGTATCATCTCTTACTTGTTCCAGAGTGGTAGTTGCATCTTGAGGACCATTGCTCAGATTCACGTCCTTTGGACAATTATAGAATTGGGATTGCTTTTGATATTGATCCCCTCCTAGTTGTGTAATCTTTGGTGTTGGAAGGCGACAATATTCTTGTAATGTTGGAAGGCGACCATTATGACCATTGCGCACTTCGGTGTCATCATAATACCTCCTAGTTGTGTAATCTTTGGTGTTGCTTTGCCATAAAGATTTGAATGCAGCATTGGAGTTGGACGCTGCAAATGTTTGTGGATTGCGGATGCTATAGCCGTATTGATCACGTGCGGTAGAAGAATCAACACCATTTTTCTCATGTATGAAGCATTCCATGCCATTGCTTCTATCTGTAAAAGGAAAAAAATCTACACTTAGTGTGCATTGTTGCTTACATAAATCTATAATAATTGCAAAAAAATTAAGAATAACTTACCATATTGTGTGTGGATGTATGGATTGTTATGCCTTGTTTCCTCATTTGCAAGAAAGAATTTTGAACCAATGGCTGCACCCACATGCTTTCCTTTCAAGGTATCTTCTAAGCTTGGGAGGTTCATGTTCACACCTGGCCATGAATAACACTGGTTTTGGGAACTAGAGGCACCCAGACTTGGGAAGTCTTCTATTTGCATAGTACTGGATGACCCTACCACTTCTTTATTGAAAACATTTACTGTTGAGATACCTGATTGTTGTAAACCACTAACACAGTTCTTGCTCATGTGCGAGGAGGTCTCAAATCCAAGCTTCACATTTGGGAGGTTCAAGTTCACTCCCGTGGATGAATAGACCTGGTTCTGAGAACTAGAACATCCCACACTTGGGAAGTTTGTTGTTTCCATATTACTAGATGGCCCTACAACTTTTTTGTTCAAAACATCAGGTGTTGGTACATCTGATGGTTGTAAACCAGTGATCCACTTCTTGTGCATGCATGACGATCCCTCAATGTTAAGCTTCACATTTTTACCGAAAATTGAACCATCATTTCTTGGCAAACTATTTGCAGACTTGTCCAATAGTATGACCACATCATCATCACAATCATAAACATGTGCACCAGTTGGAACTTGAAGGTTCTTCACATTTGTACCAAGAATTGAACCATTATTTCTTGGCAAGCTATCTGCGGGCATCTCTGATAGAATTACCACATCATGATCACTATCATCTACATGTGCATCAGCTGGAACCTGACGATCCTTCACATTTGTACCAAGAGTGGAACCTTTATTTCCTACTGAACTATTTGTAGGATTCTTCGATAGTATCACCACATCATCATCACTATCATCAGCATGTGCACCATTTGGAACCTGAAAGACTAGAGTTTCTTGTGTGGGCCTACTATTGTTATGCCTCATAGACACCCCGTTTGAACTACACTCTATATATTTCCCCTTCATGATTTTTTCAGATGGTTTCTTCATATCATGTCTGGTAGTAGGCTGAACTTTATGGACTGTTCTTTTACCCCTAGACAGTGATGAATATATCTTTTCTTCAGAATTTTCACTTAATCCACCTCTTTGGAATTCTAATTCCATTAGGTTCTTCTGGACATTGTATAAACGATGAAGTTCTAAGACCTATAAAGATACCAAAACTTTATAAGAAATGATAAACAACCATATATATGGAAAAGTATAAGAAAAAACACATCATTTACATATCTAAGCAATGTTTTGTTTCTCCCTAGACAACTGAATACACATAGTAAAATCACAACCTACCTGTTGCCGGAATGTAGCTTCTTGTGCAAGTATGGTCCGCTTTACCGTATCATTGTCAAGATATTCAAATCCATTTGTGGGTTTTGTTGTGAATATGTTACTAAGATGCTCGCTTGGATTTTTCTCCATGTTTTACGATAACAAGTTGCCTTTCAAGTTTACACTTGAATCTATAATGGCCAATTGTCTTGGAAGATAGATCTTGCCTTCAACTTCTGTTCCCAGTGCTAATAAATATCCACAAATAAATGATGGGTTATTAAAGTATCATCAAATATATATGCATATATATAGTGAGAAGGATATTTAGAAAAAAATAAATATATTAACTTGGTATCGTTTCTATTTTTTGATTAATTATGATATGTTCGCATTCAATGCATTAATATAGTTCTACTTGTGGACTCTGGAAGTACTCATGCATTTGTGAATTGCAGACTCATACAAAACCTTGGTGATTAAGGCTTTAGAACCTAGCAAACCATGACTTAGTACCATACAAATATTACATTACTTGGTAGAAACATGGACAATTCTAATCAACAAGTGATACAAAATAAGAAATGATATCACATACTTACAAAGATCTCAATGTGAAGCAATTGCGTATATGGAGTTTTCTCCAGTCGAGAGTCCTTAGCCAGCAAGAAATTGGATGTTGTCTACTGGCTATCTAAATAAGATGAATGGTAAGCTTGTGTCAACAATAGACCTCAAATTTGGCATTTGTGGGATGTATGATGCATGCATAACAATGAAGATGCAAGAAAAAATGGTAGACAATATCAAGAGCTCTAAACTGTGATGGGAGAATTGTTCCAAAAAACGAAAATGTATAGAACTTTACATAGAAATTCCATGAATCTTCACCGCCATAGATAAACTAACATGAATTATGAAGACATAAGAAGAGGGGACAAGGAAGGACCAACTAGCAAGGAAAAATAGAACAATCTCATTACACCCCCAAACCTTTCTTCCAAGGGTGTACCAAAAGATCATAAGAAAAAATAGATGGGAAAGAACAGATTTCCCATACACAAAGTCAAGCATAACAACGCAAAAATCAGGAGGGGGGAACTTACAAGAACAAAGTGTCTGACCTCATTCCCTTAAACATGGCCAACGAGAATAACACTCTAAAGAGGTCAAGAACACAAGCGAATTTTTCTCTCACCTTATAACTAGGAGAAGCCCATGGTACTGATGAAATTTGTCTAGCCTTTTATAGATAAGCTTGAGGTGTTTTATCATTTATTAGGAGCGATTAAGATTGGATTACAATTCAATGACAAGTAGTCGACATGCACACTTAGTATTTCAATGCATTTACTTCTACTGCTATGTAGTGTATTCTTTAATGATACATAATGACATTTTGGTTCAGGATTTTGACCACATTAAATTATGGTATCAACTGACTGCTTTTGTTTGGAAGGAATTTTCTCCCCTGGGTGGTTGGTATGACATGCATGACACCCGTATGCGTGATAAGGCGCTTGCTTGCTTTGTGCCAGGTCTGACTGGGTGACCTATGCACCTACAAGGCCAGACAACTGGGCAACAACTCACACGCATAACCAAGAAATTACTCATTTCAAATATTTTATTTGTAAACTATAAATTCTTATACTAATATTCCTAGTAAAAAATTCCAATCAAGAGTTTATTTCTAAAAATTGCTTGTAGCGAGTCAATTTCTGTCTATAATTATTCCACACCAAGAATAACATGTCGCGTTCAAATGTATGGCTCGGCGAGGAGGCCCTCTACGCGGTCCATTTCGCGCCGGCCACATGCGGCTGCGTCCCTGGGGCTCCCCACGCCGTCTGATTTGGTCGGACGATGCGCACCCGGGCAGCCTGCCTTGGGGGTCCATGATGCATGGACTGTGAGTGCGGCCGGGGCCACTGGCATGCGGTCATTTTGTTCACGCCCACGTGTGCCACCCTGAGTGGCGCCCCGCTCATGAAGGGGAGGCCGGGTCAACCTATCCACGTCGCACGCCCCTCGCAGTGGTTGTTCTCATGCGGCAGGCGGGCCGGCGCATGCACACGCCACATCCTTGACCCATACATTGCATTCCCAGACTCTTTCCTTTGCCTGTCCTAGCCTAAATGGAAACGTGTTTTCCTCTTCTCGGTTGTTGTATATTTTGGGGCTAGCCGGTTGGCGGCTGGTACCGTTCGCTCCCTGCCAGTCTCTTTCACTTGCGCGAGCTTGGCGCGCGCGAATGCTCGGCAAGGTTTGTACCCTGTTTGGTGTTGATGTCTAGCTAGGGTTGTAAGGGGCTTGGTTGTCCGAGTTTATTTGTGTACGCCCGACCCAGACTTTGTTTCCTAGGTCGTACGCTATTTTGGTCGTGGCTGCATCTCTCTTTGGCCATGTGGTTCCCCCTAGGACCGGGTTGTTTCTCGTCCTGCCGGTCAGTGGCTCGTTGGTGCTCTTTTGGGTGTTTTTTGTTGTTGTCTGTTTAAGTCGGTTTATGTTGTGCGTGGGGTGGTGTCGAGCACGCTCCTTCCTCTTCTTATTCCTGCCACCTTTTGTTTCACTTCAAAAAAAAGACACATTCGTGACATTTTGGGCCAAACAATTTTTTTCCTGTCATGCTTATGACAATTCTATGACGATAATTGTGAAAAAACCTGGTATCATCATAGATGTGGTGGGATCCTATTTCTTTGACAAAAAATGGGCTTTTTGTCCTGGGCGGGCCGGAGACGCAGCTGCATGACATTCTTTGGGCCGTCCATGACGGAAACAATCATGGTAGAAGCGAGGGAGAGGAAATATTGCGGAGTTCCCGGTTACGGTGGATGGTCGATCGGGGCCGAGCGATGCACTATGTTTTGCGCGTTTCTCTCGTGTATGCGCGTGTGTGCGAGGCGTTGGCTAACTGAACCCGGAGCGATCACACGTTACTGAACCCGAGCGGTTGATCCCTTGTCTATTAACTCAACCCGAGTGATTCACTCGCTGTTGACTGAACACGAGCAATTCCTTCGCTGTTGCTGCTAACTGAACCCGAGCGATCACCGCTACTACTTACTGAAGCCGATCGAGCCAGTGTTGTGTTTCCTCTTGATGAACAGTGACCGTTGCTACCATGCGCGCGGTACGTGGAATGAGTCGAGACGTGGTGAGTTGAGCCGGTTGGTTGGCTATGGATTAACAGTTCTAGGTGGGGGTTGGATGAACAGGACCTCGTGGTAGTAGGCCATTGCTGTGGTTTGCACGTTTCTCTCGTGTACGCGCGTGTGTGCGAGGCGTTGGCTAACTAAACCCGGAGCGATCGCATGTTGCTGAACCTGAGCGATCGATCCCTTGGCTGTTAATTGAACCCGAGTGATTCACTCGCTGCTGACTGAACCCGAGCTATTCCTTCACTGGTGCTGCTAATAGAACCCGAGCGATCACCGCTGCTGCTTACTGAAGCCGATCGAGCCGGTGTTGGGTTGCCTCTCGATGAAGAGTGACTGTTGCTACCGTGCGCGTGGTACGTAGAACGAGTCGAGACGTGGTGATTCGAGCCGGTTGGTTGGCTGTGGATGAACAATTCCTAGTGGGGGTTGGATGAACAGGACCCCGTGGTAGTAGGCCGTTGCCGCTGGATGAACAGGACCCCGAGGAGGAGGCCGCACCCCAGCCGGTTGGGGGTGGATGAACATGACCCCGTGGAGGCTCTATGAACAACAGCCGGCGAAGGCTGGATGATAAGTAGCCGTGGATGAACAGTAGCCCGTGGAGGGTGAAGGAGGTCGATGGTGGATGAACATTATCCCGTGGAGGCTGGAGGGTGGCGGTAGACGGTGGATGAACAGGACCCCATTTCGACCGTAGGTGCTCCAACACAAGTCCGTTTCCTCCGTTTTGCGGCACGCCACACCCGTCCCGATCAACAGGACCCTATTTCGACCGTAGACACTCGAACACAAGTCCGTTTCCTCCATTTTGTGGTATGCTAGACCCCTCCCGATGAACAGGATCCCGTTTCGACCGTGGCCAGTCGAACATAAGGCTGTTTCCTCCATTCTCTGGTACGCCATACCCCGTTTCGGCTGTTCCGTCCAAGCCGTTGGCTCCCGTTGAACAGGATACATTCCAACCCAATCGGTTGCCTTCCGATGAACAGGAAGCTGTTTCTCTGTTCCGACCCAGCCGGTTCGCTGCCCGATGAACAGGACGCCCTTGCTGCCGTTCGTTGCCTCTCGATGTACACAAGCCCTGGCCATCCCTATATATGCGCGAGTACGCGCTCGAGAGCCCGCCCGTATGTACGTACGTGGCCGTATTTTTACCCTGTGACGGTATGTACGTGTACAAGACTTAGACGGGACTACGTGAACTGCTATGTCGGGTTCTCTACAACGACACATGCCGCTACTTACTCGGCCACGATTCATACTTGCAGAGAGACTGATCCACCAGTATGTAAGTACACGTTTGGGACCAGATAGACAACGCTACATACGCTTTGACCGGGTGGGTCCCAGCGGTCAGGAAGGATAAGAATGCACTTCCTTGCGTGCGAAGATATAGCTGCTTGGTCCTAGCTGTCAGGGGGAGGAACAGTTTTTATTTTGTGTGTAATAAGGAGACACTTCCTTGTGTTCGAAGATGTAGTTGGTGGGTCCAGCTGTCAGCCTCACCGCCTAAAGTCCTCTTCCGATGGCTGTCCTTCATTAACCACGCTGACCACACCGCGCTGAGAGCACCAAGGCGGTGGACGACGGCAAGGCCTAGGAAGGGAACAACGCGGAGGCAAGTAAGACATGGCAGTGGATGCCCACACGGAGGGGAGTATGTGGGTTGACTACTTCGGTTGCGGTGTGAGGCTGTCGTTGCCAGAGAATAACAGGAGGTGTGGGTGAGTATAGAGGGATGGCATAGCCAGCGGTGGCAGCACAGCTGGACACCGGAGGCAAGAGCAGGCGGCACTGCCGGCGCTGGTTTGGGTAGCTGGAGCAAGAAGACCAGAGGTTGAAGAAGCACGACGGCCGTTGGATGGACATCGCATGGTCACTACAGCTAGAATCATTTATATTGACAAAGTTGACAAAGCCCTTGGTACGCGTCAACTTAGTAGGCCCACAGGCCAGCCTCCGAAAAGGTGTGCCCCAGATGTCAGGGGGAGGAATCATTTTTTGGGAGGCTGAAGCAAGAATATTCGAGGTTGAAGAAGAAGCACGACATCCATTGGATGGACATCCAACGGCCACTGCTGCTAGAATTGTGTGTTGACTATAAGTTGACAAAGCCTTGCATATGCGTCAACTTAGTTTTTGTTTTTTAGGGGATGCGTCAACTTAGTAGGCCCACAAGTGTGTGGCAGAGAACATATAGCCCATGTGCGATTTGTAAAAATATACATTCCATTTTTGAATTCTAATGGAATTTACTACAACCCATTTATAGTTTGCTAAAAGTACAACCCATTTTCTAGCTAGGACAATGATTAATAATTTCAACCAACCGCTCAAAACAGAATTCAATAAAATTTCCCAGATTTTGATGGAATCCAAAATATTTTTATCCTAAAATTTCTAGTAAGATTAAATATAATTTCAAAATAAATTTGTATTACGTAAAAATCCAACGAAATATTCCATGCTCAACGAGTTATGAAATTAAAATTTTCAAATTCCAAAAATAATAGTTTTTAAACTAATTACGTGTTTGATGCATTTTTTATAGTTACTGCCCAGTTTTTATAATTACATCCCATTTATTATTTCTTAAAGCCCATTTTCATGTTAAACCTAATGCATCCCTCCTAGGAAAGATTTGCATCCCAGCGGGGCGGAGAATAACAAGTTGACCCGGATATTGTGTACAACTATCGGCCCAGTTGCATTGCTGATGTTAAAAAAAAGGCATGTGTAGTACAATACAACTTTACATGGCTACTCAGCCCACATTCAGCGACGCCAGAAAGGCCCAAACAAGGCTTCTGTACAACTTTTTGAAGTCACTGAGCTCAATTAATAACTTAAGAAAAAATTTAGAGTGCAGTGGAACCTAATTAAAAGTTTTCACGAGCGAAGAAATAATTCAACGGGTCCCACTTGTGCATGCGTGTGCGCGCGTGCGCCTGTGTGTGTGTGTGACCCATCGGTCGATGCTCGTAAATACATCTTTTTTTTAACGATGAACGACAGTGGGAGAGGCTCCCACTGACTTTGTATTACTCACAGATGGGTGTTACATGCTTACACGGGGGTTTTGCAGGGTCCCCCTGCACCCTATATGTACAAAAAGAAACAACTTGTGCCTCCTACAAGTTATGTATGAAAGTGCTTAAGAAGGGACGAAGCTCTTCTTTACAATTATGAGCGAGGAGGCCCAACAGATGTTTGAATCTATCAAGCCATGCATCGAAAGAGTGTGGCACCCCCCCTGAAGAACTCATTGTTCCTCTCCTTCCATATGCTCTAGGCGGCCATCAAAAAAATATCCATGAACAAAGGTTGCCTCCAGCGATTTTTACCTTCATGCAAGATGGAAATCCTGTCGCCATTATGTGGCCATGTGTCGGGGCAGGCTGATCTGGCCCACGAACACCTATGGGACCGGCGGACCGAGCCCCTTTCGGTTCGGCGGGGAGCGGAGGATCGCACGAAGAGCAGATCGAGGCGAAGCACACGAGAGGTTTACCCAGCTTCGGAGCTCTCCGGAGAGATAACACTCCTACTGCTGCATGTCTAGGTGTATTGCATTCTTGCTCAGGAGCGCTGAGTGCTACAGTACACATGAGCTGCTAACGAGACTGAGCATGGGGGAACTGACCGACCAACCCTCTCTACGTTGCGCATGGGCCTCCTTTTATATGCTCAAGGGGCTCCGACAGGTGGCAACGTAGACAAGGGTACAAATGGAAAAGAAGTGGTTGGTACACCTACTTGTACAGTGTACAGTGTACCATACCTAACCCTGACGGCAGGGGACAAAGGCATTAAATGCCCGTCTAGTCGCCCTAACAGTGCAAACAGGGACCGTCAGGGGCGCCACCGTTCGCCACAATGGCAAACTTGCCAGTGCCGCTTGCCACCTCGCACCGCTGGCTGACAGCCTTTCGCCACGCGCTACCGAAAGGTCCCAGGCGACACGTTAGTGGATGTGCCGGAGCGAGGGTACAGAGAGGTGGTCTGCATGAAAGCGCCTTTGCATGGTTGTTGTCTTTGTCGCGCCGAAGCTTGTCGCTCACGGGCCTTCCCGCAAGCTCCTCTTGCCGGGCCTTGTCTTGTATGTGCCTTGGGTGGCCTTCCGCAAGCTCCTCTTGCCGGGCCTTGTCTTCTAGGCTTGAATACTTTGTTCTTGAATGGCTCCAAAGGAACCACGGAGGATCTTGGCGGTCACCCGTAAGCCTTGCCATGAGGGCTGCAATCGCCTGCGTGCACTAGTTCGGGATACTAGGGTACCCCTACTCTAGTACACCGACAAGAGCCACCGGGTCTGGGCCACACGCTGCCGAAGGCTGTTGGGCCAGCCCAAAACAGGCACGGCACACGCGCCCGGGCACACCATAACTCACCCCGGACCCACCACGCCCCCCACGAACGGCACGCATCGAATGTGGCGTCGTGTGAGAGATCGTGGGCGAGATCGTGGGGGTTTCTTTATTTGGAATAACGGGACGTCCGCCCCTCCCTCTTTATAAGCAGGGGAAACAGGGGCAGGCCGCCTACCTTGCCAGTTGCTGTCCCATCGAAAAATCACGGCTGCTCCCCCCTTCTTCTCAAGGCTGAAGAGAGCGGGCGCTCACTTCATCGCCACTCAGCATCCTCAACGCCGTCGATCTCCTCCACCGCCTCCGCCATGGGCCCGAAGCCGACAAGGGAAGGCCGTCAAGTCGGCGCAGCGGCTTGCGGCGCGGAAGGAGCGGGCCATCTTCCCCTCAGCTCGCGAGGGAGCCGAGGGAGAACTACCTCTTACGTCGACGGAGACGCAGGCGCATCCGGCACGAAGGTACTTCCCGCCGCCGCTGAACTGGCCCCGACCGGGTATCCTTCTTGGCGCTCTTCTTCATGCGGGCTCTGCCCACCTTTCTCTGAGTTCTTCTGTGACATTATGAACACCTACGGGTTCCGCCTCCTTGATTTCACCCCCAACACCGTTCTGACCATGGCAGTTTTCGCACATCTCTGCGAAAACTTTGTCGGAGTCCACCCAAATGTAGCCCTTTTCCGCCACTTCTTTTACCCCGTGTTGAGAGAGGAGAGCCCCTTGCGGAGGAATCGCTTGGATCTCTGTGGTCGGCAAGAAGGAAGATTATCCGGAGGGAGAGCTCCGTAGCAAATGGGAGGAGTGGAGGGCGGATTGGTGCTGGATTGTTGAGGAGAACCCGCAGCCATTTACCGCCCAGCGCCAAACCCCAGTAGTGCGCGGCAATGATTGGAGCAATCTGGCCCCGGAGGACGCTAGGCTGAAGATCGCAGTCACCCGAATCCTCCGCCTCAGACTTGCCGGACTCACCGTAGGCACTGTTGGCGCGGACTTTCTTCGCCAGACGCTTCTTGCGGTGAGAGAAGGAGACCTGCACGGGAATTTCGTAACGCAGCAGATATCATGAGGCTGCGCCTGGCCTCAACTTCAACTTCACCGTCTTGGAGCTTGACGCGATGCTCTTAGAGCTGTTCAAGCCCGATCCTGATCATCCGGAGATGTTTAGGTTGCCGAGGGGCGTCGTTCCGCTGTGCAACAACTCCGCGTTTGACCGCATCCGTGCAATGATGCCATCATGCGACTCACATGGAATATTCCCAACTTGGCAAGAGTCGGCAGATGACGTCGTGCGGCAGTTCTTTGACAATCTGGTGGAAATGCCGGTTCGCCCCGACGAGCAGAGGGGCCTCACCCGCGACACTACTGACGATGAGATGCAGCGACGCCACCAGCTGGAAGAGGCGGCAGCAGGCCGCTGGGCGAAGTTTGGCTTCACTGGAGGAGGCAGATGCAGCCGACCCGGCAAGCCTAGTCGAGCGAAAGGAGTTATCCGGCGAGGAGGAGCTAGCCGATCATGAAGACGAGACTAGCGAACCCGCCGAGGGTGCATCCTCCCCGCCTCCAAGCAGCTTGCCGCGAGCGGAGCCACCAGCTCCACCAAGAAGGCGTCTTCGCAAGGCCGGAGACGCAGCGGGGCGGCAGACGGGCCAACAGCCGCAGCGCCGCGTGACGCGCTCCACCGCGGCAAGCACTGTTGCCGCGGGAGCACCTCACGCCGCTGCGGCAACCGGAGCGGGGTGTTTGGGAACGTAGTAATTTCAAAAAAATTTCCTACGCACACACAAGATCATGGTGATGCATAGCAACGAGAGGAGAGAGTGTTGTCCACGTACCAACGTAGACCGAAAGCGGAAGCGTTATGACAACGCGGTTGATGTAGTCGTACGTCTTCACGATCCGACCGATCCAAGTACCGAACGTACGGCACCTCCGAGTTCAGCACACGTTCAGCTCGATGACGATCCCGGACTCCGATCCACCAAAGTTTCGGGATGAGTTCCACAAGACGACGGTGTGGTAACGATCTTGATGTTCTACTGCTGGTGGCTTCGCCTAAGCACCGCTACAATATTATCGAGGTGGTCTATGGTGGAGGGGGCACCAGACACGGCTAAGGAACGATCACGAAGATCAACTTGTGTGTTATGGGGTGCCCCCTGCCCCTGTATATAAAGGAGCAAGGGAGGGGGCGGCCGGCCTAGGAGGGGGCGCACCAAGGAGGAGTCTTACTCCCACTGGGAGTAGGATTCCCCCCCTTCCAAGTAGTAGGAGTAGGAGTCAAGGAAAGGGGGAAGATAAGAGAAGGAAGGAGGGGGGCAGCCCTCCCCTAGTCCACCCGGACTAGGCCTTGGGGGCGCCCAACCTCTCCTCTCTCTTTCCCCTAAAGCCCAATAAGGCCCATATACTCCCGGCGAATTCCCGTAACTCACGGGGTACTCAAAAATACCCGAATCACTCGGAACCTTTCCGAACTCGAATATAGTCGTCCAATATATCGATCTTTACGTCTCGACCATTTCGAGACTCCTCGTCATGTCCCCGATCTCATTCGGGACTCCAAACTCCTTCGCTACATCAAAACTCATAAACTCATAATATAACTGTCATCGAAACCTTAAGCGTGCGGACCCTACAGGTTCGAGAACTATGTAGACATGACCTAGAACTATTCTTGGTCAATAAACAATAGCGGAACCTGGATGCTCATATTGGCTCCTACATATTCTACGAAGATCTTTATCGGTCAAACCGCATAACAACATACGTTGTTCCCTTTGTCATCGGTATGTTACTTGCCCGAGATTCGATCGTCGGTATCCAATACCTAGTTCAATCTCGTTATCGGCAAGTCTCTTTACTCGTTACGTAATGCATCATTCCATAACTAACTCATTAGCTACATTGCTTGCAAGGCATATAGTGATGTGCATTACCGAGAGGGCCCAGAGATACCTCTCCGACAATCGGAGTGACAAAACCTAATCTCGAAATACGCCACCCAACATGTACCTTTGGAGACACCTGTAGTACTCCTTTATAATTACCCGCCACGTTGTGACGCTTTGGTAGCACCCAAAGTGTTCCTCCAAAGAACGGAGTTGCATAATCTCATAGTTACAGGAACATGTATAAGTCATGAAGAAAGCAATAGCAACATACTAAACGATCAAGTGCTAGGCTAACGGAATGGGTCAAGTCAATCACATCATTCTCCTAATGATGTGATCCCGTTAGTCAAATGACAACTCATGTCTATGGCTAGGAAACTTAACCATCTTTGATTCAATGAGCTAGTCAAGTAGAGGCATACTAGTGACACTATGTTTGTCTATGTATTCACGCATGTATTATGTTTCCGGTTAATACAATTCTAGCATGAATAATAAACATTTATCATGAAATAAGGAAATAAATAATAACTTTATTATTGCCTCTAGGGCATATTTCCTTGAGTCTCCCACTTGCACTAGAGTCAATAATCTAGTTCACATCATCATGTGATTCAACACTAATATTCACATCCGTATGTGATTAACACCCATAGTTCACATCATCATGTGACCAACACCCAAAGGGTTTACTAGAGTCAATAATCTATTTCACATCGCTATGTGATTAACACCCAAAGAGTACTAAGGTATGATCATGTTTTGCTCGTGAGAGAATCTTAGTCAACGGGTCTGTTAAATTCAGAGCCGTATGTATTTTGCAAATATTCTATGTCTACAATGCTCTGCACGGAGCTACTCTAGCTAATTGCTCCCACTTTCAATATGTATCCAGATTGAGACTTATCTGGATCAATGTAAAAAGCTTGCATCGATGTAACTCTTTACGACGGGCTCTTTTATCACCTCCATAATCGAGAAATATTTCCTTAGTCCTCACTAAGGATGTTCTTGACCAATGTCCAGTGATCTACTCCTAGATCACTATTGTACCCCTTTCCAAATACTGAGCAAGGTATACAATAGGTCCGGTACATAGCATAGCATACTTTATAGAACCTATGATCGAGGCATAGGGAATGACTTTCATTCTCTTTTCTATTTTCTGCCGTGGTCGGGATTTGAGTCTTACTCAATTTCACACCTTTGCAACACAGAAAGAACTTTTCTCGACTGCTCCATTTTGAACTACTTCAAAATCTTGACAAGGTATATACTTATTGAAAAAACTTATCAAGCGCCTTGATCTATCTCAATAGATCTTGATGCTCAATATGTAAGTAGCTTTATCGATGTCTTTCTTTTAAAGAAGTCCTTCCAAATACTCCTTTATGCTTTCGGAAAAATTCTACATCATTTACGATCAACAATATGATACTCACACACACACATATATATATATATATATATATATATATATATATATATATATATATCAGAAAGGCGGTAGTGATCCCACTCACTTTATTGTAAATACAGGCTTCACCGCAAGTCTGTATAAAACTATATGCTTTGATCAACTTATCAAAGCATGTATTCCAACTCTGAGATGCTTGCACCAGTCCATAGATGGATCATTTGGAGCTTGCACATTTTGTTAGCTCCTTTAGGATTGACAAAACCTTACGGTTGCATCATATACAACTCTTCTTTAATAAATCCATTAAAGAATGTAGTTTTGACATCCATTTGCCAGATTTCATAAAATGTGGCAATTGCTAACATGATTCGGACAGACTTAAGCATCGCTACAGTTGAGAAAATCTCATTGTAGTCAACACCTTGAACTTGTCGAAAACCTTTTGTGACAAGTCGAGCTTTGTAGATAGTAACACTACTATCAGTGTCCGTCTTCCTCTTGAAGATCCATTTATTTAACATGGCTTGCTGATCGTCGAGCAAGTCAATCAAAGTCCATACTTTGTTCTTATACATGGATCCTATCTCAGATTTTCATGGCCTCAAGCCATTTCATGAATCTGGGCTCATCATCGCTTCCTCATAGTTCGTAGGTTCATCATGGTCTAGTAACGTGACTTCCGTAACATGATTATCGTACCACTCAGTGCGGATCTTACTCGAAGACCTACGAGGTTTGGTAGCAACTTGATCTGAAGTTTCATGATCATCATCATTAACTTCCTCACTAATTGGTGTAGGAATCACTGGAACTGATTTCTGTGATGAACTAATTTCCAATAAGGGAGAAAGTACAATTACCTCATCAAGTTCTACTTTCCTCCCACTCACTTCTTTCGAGAGAAACTCCTTCTCTAGAAAGGATCCATCTTAGCAACGAATAACTTGCCTTTCGGATCTGTGATAGAAGGTGTACCCAGTAGTTACCTTTGGGTATTCTATGAAGACGCACTTCTCCGATTTGGGTTCGAGCTTATCAGGTTGAAACTTTTTTCACATAAGCATCGCAATCCCAAACTTTAAGAAATGACAACTTTGGTTTCTTGCCAAACCACAGTTCATAAGGCGTCGTCTCAACGGATTTAGATGGTGCCCTATTTAACGTGAATGCATCTGTCTCTAATGCATAACCCCAAAATGATAGTAAATCAGTAAGAGACATCATTGATCGCACCATATCAAATAAAGTGCGGTTACGACGTTCGGACACACCATAACGTTGTGGTGTTCCAGGTGGCGTGAGCTGTGAAACTATTCCACATTGTTTTAATTGAAGACCAAACTCGTAACTCGAATATTCATCTCTACGATCAGATCGCAGAAACTTTATTTTCTTGTTATGATGATTTTCCACTTCACTCTGAAATTCTTTGAACCTTTCAACTATTTCAGACTTATGTTTCATCAAGTAGATATACCCATATCTGCTCAAATCATCTGTGAAGGTCAGAAAATAACGATACATGCCATGAGCTTTAACACTCATAGGATCGCATACATCGGTATGTATTATTTCCAATAAGTCAGTAGCTCGTTCTATTGTTCCGGAGAACGGAGTTTTAGTCATCTTGCCCAAAAGACACGGTTCGCAAGCATCAAATGATTCATAACCAAGTGATTCCGAAGATCCTTCTTTATGGAGTTTCTTCATGCGCTTTACACCGATATGACCCAAACGGCAGTGCCACAAATAAGTTGCACTATCATCATTAACTTTGCATCTTTTAGTTTCAATATTATGAATATGTGTATCACTACGATCGAGATCCAACGAACCATTTTCATTGGGTGTGTAACCATACAAGGTTTTATTCATGTAAACAGAACAACAATTATTCTCTAACTTAAATGAATAACCGTTTCGCAATAAACATGATCAAATCATATTCATGCTCAACGCAAACACCAAACAACACTTATTTAGGTTCAACACTTATCCCGAAAGTATAGGGAGTGTGCGATGATAATCATATCAATCTTGGAATTACTTCCAACACACATCGTCACCTCACCCTTAACTAGTTTCTGTTCATTCTGCAACTCCTGCTTGAGTTACTACTCTTAGCAACTGAAAAAGCCGAGGGGTTGCTATAAACACTAGTAAAGTACACATCAATAACATGTATATCCAATATACCTTTGTTCACTTTGCCATCCTTCTTATCCGCCAAATACTTGGGGTGGTTCCACTTCTAGTGACCAGTCCCTTTGCAGTATAAGCACTTAGTCTCAGGCTTAGGTCCAGACTTGGGCTTCTTCACTTTGAGCAGCAACTTGCTTGCCGTTCTTCTTGAAGTTCCCCTTCTATCTCTTTTCTTGAAACTAGTGGTCTTGTTAACCATCAACACTTGATGTTTTTCTTGATTTCTACCTTCATCGATTTCAGCATCACGAAGAGCTTGGGAATTACTTTCGTCATCCCTTGCATACTATAGTTCATCACGAAGTTCTACTAACTTGGTGATGGTGACTAGAGAATTCTGTCAATCACTATTTTATCCGGAAGATTAACTCCCACTTGATTCAAGCGATTGTAGTACCTGGACAATCTGAGCACATGCTCACTAGTTGAGCGATTCTCCTCCATCTTTTAGCTATAAAACTTGTTGGAGACTTCATATCTCTCAACTCGGGTATTTGCTTGAAATATTAACTTCAATTCCTGGATCATCTCATATGGTCCATGACGCTCAAAACGTCTTTGAAGTCCCGATTCTAAGCCGTTAAGCATGGTGCACTAAACTATCAAGTAGTCATCATATTGAGCTAGCCAAACGCTCATAACGCCTGCGCATTCCGCTCCTGCAATAGGTCTGTCACCTAGCGGTGCATCAAGAACATAATTCTTCAGGCAGCAATGAGGATAAACCTCAGATCACAGATCCAATCCGCATCATTGCTACTAACATCTTTCAACACAGTTTCTCTAGGAACATATCAAAACAAACATATGAAAGCAACAACGCGAGCTATTGATCTACAACATAATTTTGCAAAATACTACCAGGACTAAGTTCATGATAAATTAAAGTTCAATTAATCATATTACTTAAGAACTCCCACTTAGATAGACATCCCTCTAATCTTCTAAGTGATTACGTGATCCATATTAACTACACCATGTCCGATCGTGACATGAGATGGAGTAGTTTCAATGGTGAACATCAATATGTTGATCATATCTACTATATGATTCACGCTCGACCTTTCAGTCTCCGTGTTCCGAGGCCATATCTGTTATATGCTAGGCTCGTCAAGTTTAACTTGAGTATTCCGTGTGTGCAACTGTTTTGCACCCGTTGTATTTGAACGTAGAGCCTATCACACCCGATCATCATGTGGTGTCTCAAAGACGAAGAACTTTCGCAACGGTGCATACTCGGGAGAACACTTCTTGATAATTTTAGTGAGAGATCATCTTAAAATGCTACCGTCAATCAAAGCAAGATAAGATGCATAAAGGATAAACATCACATGCAATCAATATAAGTGATATGATATGGCCATCATCA
Organism: Aegilops bicornis; assembly: GCA_021605145.1. Taxonomy (NCBI): domain Eukaryota; kingdom Viridiplantae; phylum Streptophyta; class Magnoliopsida; order Poales; family Poaceae; genus Aegilops; species Aegilops bicornis. The sequence continues at coordinate 144,795,048 of CM038673.1, forward strand.
TCTTGTGCTTGTGATCTCCATCTCAAGCACCGTCGTGATCACCATCGCCACCGCGCGACACCTTGATCTCCATCATAGAATCGTTGTCGCCTTGCCAACTATTGCTTCTACGACTATCGCTACCGCTTAGTGATAAAGTAAAGCAATTACAGGCATTTGCATTTCATACAATAAAGCGACAACCATATGGCTCTCGCCGATTGCCGATAACTCGGTTACAAAACATGATCATCTCATACAATAAAATATAGCATCATGTCTTGACCATATCACATCACAACATGCCCTGCAAAAAAAAGTTAGACGTCCTCTACTTTGTTGTTGCAAATTTTACGTGGCTGCTACGGGCTGAGCAAGAACCGTTCTTACCTATGCATCAAAACCACAACGATAGTTTGTCAAGTTGGTGCTGTTTTAACCTTTGCAAGGACGGGGCGTAGCCACACTCGATTCAGCTAAAGTGAGAGAGACAGACACCCGCCAGTCACCTTTAAGCACGAGTGCTCGTAACGGTGAAACCAGTCTCAGAAGCGCACGTCTGGCGTAATGTCGGTCCAGCAGCTTCATCTCACAATACCGCTGAGCCAAAGTATGACATGCTGGTAAGCAAGATGACTTGTATCGCCCACAACTCACTTGTGTTCTACTCGTGCATATGACATCTACGCATAAAACCAGGCTCGGATGCCACTGTTGGGGAACGTAGTAATTTCAAAAATTTCCTACGCACACACAAGATCATGGTGATGCATAGCAACAAGAGGAGAGAGTGTTGTCCACGTACCAACGTAGACCGAAAGCGGAAGCGTTATGACAACGCGGTTGATGTAGTCGTACGTCTTCACGATCCGATCGATCCAAGTACCGAACGTACGGCACCTCTGAGTTCAGCACACGTTCAGGTCGATGACGATCCCGGACTCGATCCGGCAAAGTGTCGGGGATGAGTTCCACAAGACGACGGCGTGGAAACGATCTTGATGTTCTACCGTCGCAGGGCTTCGCCTAAGCACCGCTACAATATTATCGAGGTGGTCTATGGTGGAGGGGGGCACCGCACACGGCTAAGGAACGATCACGAAGATCAACTTGTGTGTTGTGGGGTGCCCCCCTGCCTGTGATATAAAGGAGCAAGGGAGGGGCGGCCGCCTAGGAGGGGCGCACTAAGGAGGAGTCTTACTCCCACCGGGAGTAGGATTCCCCTTCCAAGTAGTAGGAGTAGGAGTCAAGGAAAGGGGAAGAGAAGAGAAGGAAGGAGGGGGCAGCCCTCCCTAGTCCAATTCGGACTAGGCCTTGGGGGCGCCCAACCTCTCCTCTCTCTTTCCCTAAAGCCCAATAAGGCCCATATACTCCCGGCGAATTCCCGTAACTTCGCCGGTACTACGAAAAAATATCCGAATCACTCGGAACCTTTCCGAACTCGAATATAGTCGTCCAATATATCGATCTTTACGTCTTGACCATTTCGAGACTCCTCGTCATGTCCCCGATCTCATCCGGGACTCAACTCCTTCGGTACATCAAAACTCATAAACTCATAATATAAGCATCATCGAAACCTTAAGCGTGCGGACCCTACGGGTTCGAGAACTATGTAGACATGACCTAGAACTATTCTTGGTCAATAACCAATAGCGGAACCTGGATGCTCATATTGGCTCCTACATATTCTACGAAGATCTTTATCGGTCAAACCGCATAACAACATACGTTGTTCCCTTTGTCATCGGTATGTTACTTGCCCGAGATTCGATCGTCGGTATCCAATACCTAGTTCAATCTCGTTACGGAAAGTCTCTTTACTCGCTACGTAATGCATCATTCCATAACTAACTCATTAGCTACATTGCTTGCAAGGCTTATAGTGATGTGCATTACCGAGAGGGCTCAGAGATACCTCTCCACAATCGGAGTGACAAAACCTAATCTCGAAATACGCCAACCCAACATGTACCTTTGGAGACACCTATAGTACTCCTTTATAATCACCCGATTACGTTGTGGACGCTTTGGTAGCACCCAAAGTGTTCCTCCGATAAACGGGAGTTGCATAATCTCATAGTTACAGGGAACATGTATAAGTCATGAAGAAAGCAATAGCAACATACTAAACGATCAAGTGCTAGGCTAACGGAATGGGTCAAGTCAATCACATCATTCTCCTAATGATGTGATCCCGTTAGTCAAATGACAACTCATCTCTATGGCTAGGAAACTTAACCATCTCTGATTGAACGAGCTAGTCAAGTAGAGGCATACTAGTGACACTATGTTTGTCTATGTATTCACGCATGTATTATGTTTCCGGTTAATACAATTCTAGCATGAATAATAAACATTTATCATGAAATAAGGAAATAAATAATAACTTTATTATTGCCTCTAGGGCATATTTCCTTCACGGGGCCCTCGCAGACCACCGGTCCCGCTCCTGCCAAGCGTCCAAGGGAACCCAGTCCTCCGCCTCGTCGTACTGGAGGTGGGCCAGAATTTGACCTCTCCGCGCTCAGCTCCGACGAGGAAGAAGAAGAGTAAGATTCCTTGTTGTACTTGTAATTCTTCGACTTGTTGCTTTGTCTTGTATCTGATTTGCTTCACTCTGAACCCATTCCTTTTCAGGACGCTGGCCCAGAGAATGTCGAAGAGAGCCAAGACCCCGGTGATCGCCGTCGAGGACGAGCCCATCATGACAGCCAGGGAGGTGCGTCCGAGACCACCTTGCTGGATGAGGCAACTCTTCTTCAAAGCAGCCCCCAGCGCAGCCCCCAGCGTAAGTATATGGTCTACTTCTTGCTGTTCGGCGTGCATGGGTGCTCTCTCTTTGCTAATATCTTGCTGTTGATTTGTGTAGGAGCAGAGCAGCCTCCTTCTGCTTCGACTACGCTGCCAAGGGTGGATCCCCCGGCAAGGGAGCGTTCTCCGGCAAGGGAGACTTCTCCGGCAAGGGGCAGCTCTCCGGCAAGGGACGGCACCAGCGATCCCTTGGCGGCGGAGACCATGACCGCGGACCCCAGCGCAGGTAATCTTCTTGCCTGAGAACTTCCCTTGTGTTCTTCTTCTTCTGATTTTGTCTTTGAATATTTGCCTAACTTTCTTCATCCGTCCGCCACAGAGCCAATGGAGACCGAGGTCGCCGGCGAGGAGGACGTGCGCGGCAACACTGACAAAGCCGCCGCCATGGAAGAAGAAGCCGGCGCTAACGAGCCCGCCGGCGAAGAGGCCGCCAAAGCTGCCGCCGCAGAGCCGGGCGAGGGTCCGCGATCGTGACCGACAACCCCGAGGCCGCGCAGGAGCACCAGCGCTTAGACCGATCACGATCCTCTCGCTGCTGCAGCTGCCGGTTCAAGAGCCCCAGCCCGACGCCTATTTGAAGGCCGGCGATGGCGTCTTCATCAAGCTCCCATGGGGGTCGAGCTCAGGCGCCGGCGAAGGAGAAACCTTCGATGAAGAGCTGCTCGCCTCATTGGCCGACGCTGGTTGACGCGCCAAGCAGCAGAAGAAGCGAGCTCGAGGAGGAGCAGCTGAAGTCAGCTCTTGTCGCTCTACCGCGCCCGACAAGCCAAGCTGGAATCCCGGGAAGCGCTTGTCGCAAGGCGGGAGCAGATATTGAGAAGCGGAGGAGCACCGGGCCGCAACCAGAAGCTCTCCGGTCCTTGGCGGAGGAGCTGAGCAACTTCGCCGAGGAGCGCAAGGCCTTCATCCTCGAGAAGGCTGAAGCTGAGGAGGAACAACGGCTTGCCGCTGAGAAGCTGTCTGCCTAGGAAGGTGAGTTGGCGCAGCGGAAGGTTAACCTTGACAGCCACGAGGAGGATCTTGCCATTCGCGAGCAAACATTTGGCGGGGCTCTCAAGGAAGCAAAGGATGCTGCCGCAGCTGCCGAGGCCGCCAAGAAGGAGCTAGAGACGAAGGTGGCGCAGTTGGAGGCCAGCCTCAAGAAGAGCGGCGAGGAGCTTGCTGCACTCAAGCACGAGTGCGAGAAGGACGCCTACACTCTTGGCGAGCTGCAGGGCTGCCTCGCCGAGAGGAGCAAGGAGCTTCAGCGCCGCCAGGACTCCAATGCAGATCTTGAGTTGAAGCTAACTACTTTGACTCGGTATGGACGGCGCCAGGGAGCAGGAGGTGGCCTTGAAGGAGAAGATCAAGGACGACGTGGGGCTTCTGGCGAGTGCTGTTGCCGCCCAGAGTGCCTTGAGGGAGAACGTGGAGCACTGGACCGAGGGTCTCGTGGATACTGCTGTAGCCATCCACAGGGAGCTGATGGAGTTGGGGATGGTGGATCTTGGATATTCCTCCGACGAGCACCTCCAACCCAGCGCCAAGCTTAGCCTGTTCTTCAAGGGCGTGGTGAAGGGCCTCCAAATGACTCGGAAGAAGTCCCAAAGCAGCTGGCCGAGGAGTCGCGCCAGATCTGCTGGAGCTCTCCAGGTGCCGATGAAGGTGGCCTTCCGAACCTGTGCCTCAACCTCACCAACGCCCTCAAGTCCTCGCCACGGATCTTGATGTGGAGGCGCTCAAGACCCTTGTCGCACCCATTGTGGACAGGGTGAGCGGAATCAAGAGGGTTGATGTAACATCCCAAAATTCTAAATTTTGGAATGTTATATTAAATAAAACATTCTGATTGTTTGTTTGATTGTTGAGTGATTGCTTGTGTGAAATTGAGTGAAATTTGAATCTTTCTGAAAGTTGAATGAGAGGGAATGAAATGATTTTCCCAAACTTCCACCTTGCATTTATGATCTCCATGAATTCAAATTCATTTCATCACAAAACCCTAGAGTGAAGATGATATGACTCTTCCATTTAAATAAATGAAAAAGGGTTTTTGAAAAGAATTGAATTCCATCTGAAAATATTTCAAATTTTAGCAACTCAATGATTTTCATGAGAGAAGATAAAATGACTTCTTAAATTATATGAAATATGAGTTGGAGGTTAAAAGAATCAAATTGAAAGTCATTTGAAAGTATTTTGAAACTCCCTTTCAAATTTGGAATTATTTGAGTTTTATTCAAAATATTTTTCTCCAAAAACAAAATATACGGAAAATAGGGTAACATGATTCCCTACATCAGAAAATTGGAGAGAAGTTAATTTGAAGTCATTTTGGTATTTTTAAAATGATTTTTATTGGATTTTATTAGAGCAGAAACACTCTTTATTTTATTTGAATTTTTGTGTATTTTATTTGAAGCTGGAATAAAGTTCATCGTGTAGGAAATATTTTTCTGAAAATTTTGATATATATATGTCCTATATAAAAAAAATTATATATATATTCCCCCTCTCCCTAATTCAAAAAAAAAAAGAAAAAAAGGACCCCCCAGGCTATTTAGGCCAACCCGGCCCGGCCAGTGACAATACCAATGGGCCAGCCTGACCCAAGCCGGCCTACGCCCAGCCGCGCCTTGAACCCCTTTCCTCGGTCGCCCGACCGAACCCCTCCTCTCTCCCTCACGACGCCTTGCAGGCCCCACCTCGTTCCTTTCCTCGCGCCACGCCCCACGCCGCTTGCCCGCCCGCCTGAATCCCGAGAACGCGGATCTCCCCGATTCGCCCCCTCCGCCAAGCCGCCCCCGCCCCTATAAATACCCCCCCTCCCCCCGTTCCACCCCTCCCCGACCCGGAACCCTCTCCCCTACGCCATGTCGCTCGCGGAACCAGCGCCGCCCGCGCCATTGCCGCCCACCGCTCGACTCCGACCCCAGGCTCCACCGACTCCACCCCCGAGCTCCCCTCGCTCGTCCGCACCCGCCTGACGCCTCCGCCGTCGCCCCGGACAAACAGAGCCGCCGCGCCGTCGTCACCCGATCCGCCGTCGACCGTCGTCGTAAATGCGCCACATGATAACCGCGGAATCGCCCACCACCGTTAGATCTAAAACCTAGGGTTTAGATTAGATCCCCCGAAGGGGTATGTTTTATTTTAAAAAAGCCGGTTTTAGTTACGGTTTATTTTGGTTTAGTTAGCGGTTTAGTTTAGACCGGCCCGATCGGGTTATTTCCTGTTAGTCATAGCACGCTTTTAGTTATATAACTCTGAGCATTAGATAGGCCCACTAGCGCCAGCTTTTTCTTTTAATTATTTTTTCGTTTCAGTTTTTAACGAGAATAGTTTCAGTTTTGTAAAATCCATATCTTTTAGGTTACTTAATATTTTTAGTTGATTCTTTTTTAGTTTGAAAATTTGTTGTAGTTTCTGTAGAAAATATGTTTGGCCATGTTTAAATTATTAGAAATTGTTTTATTTTAGTTTTAGACAGATTAGTATTTCTGCTATAAAATGAGTTAGGATTATCTTATTTTAGTGATTCTTTTTGTCACCGCTTTGTTTTGACTTTGCCTAGCAGTAGGAATTTATTTGGGTATTTTAGATTTAATAAAAAATTAGTTTTAGTCAAAATCATGTATTTCTTGTTTATTTAACTAGCTACTGTTTTCCTATTGTTTTATTTAGTAAATAATTTTATTTTTACTATGTTATAGTTTATTTAAGATTAGTTTCTGTAGCTACAGAGGATGAACTTTTATTTACAGTAGAATAAAATTTTTATTTTATTTTTCCTTGCTAGGATTGTTATAGGCATAATAGGAGTTCTATAATAGCTTTTGATGTGATTCTTTTTGCTCCTAGTTTGTATGATGTTTTCCTTCTGTTAGTTAGCAAAACCCATGCTTAGGTTCTGTTAAGAAAAGTTTTAGTTGTGTAAAACTATTTCTTAGTTGATGCTTGATGTGGTGAAAACCTTGATTTGTTTTTTCCGAGTTTTCTTTGGTAGTTTTGTTGTGTAGTTTTCCTTTGTTTTATTTGGTGTCCCTTGATTTGCATTTTTATTTGGTGATTTTATTATGAGTGTTAGAATTGTTTGCTAGGATGTTTGCTTATATGAATGCTATGACTATATAGATTTTCACCGGAGTGACGAATAGTTCTACCAAGTCATTATTCGAGAGTGTTGTTATCTTCATCAACTTACCAGGCAAGTTCACTTTGACCATGTTTTTCATACCTATGTGTTTTATTGCATCTAGTGTCATCTTCGCAACAATCCCTCCAAAGAGTGACATTGAATCCTTGTAGTTGAGTAGTATGCATGAGGTAGGAACCCATCACCTGTTACCAAGCCGGGACGTTATTTATTTTAATGCTACGCTATAGTAAACGGGTTGGTATGAGTGCTTTCGGGAGTGGTGTGAGAATGGAGGATCTACGCCAATGGCGACAACTCCATGATGGAATCTGCAAGGATCGCATCTTCAAGGCCTCAAGACTTCAAGACTCGAGACAAGAATTCAATACACACTACTGGGTGAAGGATGGTTGACGGGCACCTTGGAGAATCCAGTGGTTGGCCGGGATGCATGGAGAAGCGCCATGACATCTTGCGGAAAGCTTCACCCAGACTCAAAGAGACGGAAGAATACTTCATGACCGGAAGCATACCTGTGCAACCGCAAGTCACTATGGGCTCTGGCTTGGTTGACCTTAGTTGTGACTCTGGCTGGGACGGTGCTAGCAGATGTAGAACTACGGTAGGATTGGATGAGCACCGGACGTCAGAGGAACTCTTCGGAAGACCATGTTTCGGTCGTTTGTTCTCAAACACCCTGAAGTGCGAGAATGTAAAGAGAGGGATCGAGTCTTGCGGGTAAAGTGTACAAACCTCTGCAGAGGGTTAAAACCTAATCGATTAGCCGTGTCCCGATTCACGGACAACTTGAGCATCTGGACTTGGATCTATCTCGGAACTCTCAACACCGGACTGATAACTTAATTGTGGGCAACTTATGATGAATTTGGGCTATGAGACATCGGTTGGCGGAACCATGTCATGATAGAAAACTCTATAGTATAGACTTCATTTATTCCTTTGATGTAGGGAAAATAAAACCAGCTTTTACGCATAAACAAAACTCGAATCTGAGCCACAAAGCCATACCGCATATAGTATAGTTTATCATCTGTTTTCTCTTATTGTGATCTTGCCGGTACATTCGATGTACAGACCTACACGGCTGCAACGTATCATGTTGCAGATACTTCCTCGACGAGTAAGAGTTACGATACAGGGTTACGGTCTACACTCAACCTGCCGATGGCGTTGATGGAACTCCACACCCGACTAATTGTTTCCGCTGTGATTTATAAGGTATATATCAGTTTTACGTTAATTATACATGTGATTGCACTTTGATATATACATTGATGTACTGTGTGTGCCAGCATACTGATCGAGGATGGCACAAGAACACGTAGGCTTGACCGTCGAGGTCGGGTCGCTCTGAATATGGTATCGAGCACATGTTGGTATGGGGACGTGACCTAGGAAATGACTTAGTAATATGAAGACCCCAACAGAACGACCTTTGTTTTTGTTACTACTCTCGTAACACCTGATTCCTTTTCTTGAACCTTCCTTATTTCAAACTATAGATGGAGAGCTACATTACGAACAAAAGAGAACACTACGAGAAGGTTCTTGGAGGCCCTTTCCTTGTGGAGCTAGTCAGGCTGCTGAAGTTACCGATACACGAGATCAAAGGCGACTAAGAGGACGTCTAGATCATGGGGAGTCAAGACCCAAGTTTTTGGCCGTAAGAAGACCCCAAGACTGCAGACATCAGCTTCGCACCATAAATGGTGATCGTGATATGGGCATCAACACTGCCGTCCATGATGCTATTGCACGCTTATGCTATCGTCATCGTGATGCACTAAACCCACACTTCTTTGGAAGGATTGGATGGCAGAAGTTTGATGGAGCAACTATTGCCTTGACGGAAGCACAAAAGATGAAGTTCTCCCCACTGTTAGTGTACAATCAGGATCTAGAACAATACATCAAGAATCTTCAGATGGACCTCCTGGAAGCCCTATTTGACAATGAAGCACTACGAGAAGAGGTTGAGACTCAGAGACTGAAGGTAAACAACCTGGAGGAGGAGAACCTCGAGATCCCGAGAATGCGTCAGGAACTGAAAAACAGCAGGACCATGTCTCATGCCAAGGACGTTGAGATCCAGAAGCTCAAGGAACAACTTCGGGACATGCAGGTCGTCACAAGAAACTCCGCATCGATAGGGAAAATCTAGCAGAAAAATTGGAGGAGATTAAGTCCACACAGAAGAAGCCCCAATGGGGAAAATGATCAAGTTCGGTAAATTAGCTTAGTAGTAGCCCACCATGAGAGAAATAAAGATGAACGCTTTCTCGATTTGATGTCTGACCATACCAACTTATGTGGGTGGCGATACTAAAGAATTGATTGAATAAATGAATGCTTGGTTGCTATTATTTTCTGTGTTTATTGAATGGTTGGATAGATGCGATATTCATAGGCTTGTTATGTCAACCTTGAGAGACGTAAGTTACGGAAGAATGGTAGAAGGCCTTCATATGGGAAAAGCATCAGAATTGGAAACTCCGAGCATTGAAGACACGAAGAAATGAGGACTTAGAAACGAAACCATAGTAGAACGGCCCATTACAAACGGTACTTTTGAGCTAGGATTCTTTTGTTGATGGGTGGGTATTTGTTTTCTCTTTCTATCTCAACCAGACCCCGAAATCTTGAACCCATGGACAACTGAACACCAAACTTTTCTGGAGACAATTGCAATTTCCCCATGGAGATACATTCTTTGTTCTGAGTACCCCTCTTATCCTACACATGCAGATGACAACCCTTTATGAGTCCTTCCTTAAAGTTCCGAAAACGATCATGACCCTGACAAGTGATCATGATTACCTGAAGATCCTGAAGGACATGATGAAGCATATTCACCTTGAAGGAGATGCAGTCTACAAAGGCTACCCCTTCATGCAAAAGGGAGTGGAACTTTGGTATGTGGAGGTACACCTCCACCGCTTTGAAAGGAGTTTGCCCAAAGATGATGGGGCAGTACTTTTTCATCTCACGTGTACCACAAGCAACTTTATTCGACGCTGTTCGTGAAGCAGCCATGGAAGCCATACGCCAGATCGGAGAAATACTTGAAGCAAGACTCTGTTATACTCAGGAATACCTCAGAGAAGTGCATGCAGAGATGGTGGAGGTGAAGCTCAAGGCCACCACGATGAAATGTAAGATGAAGATTTCAAGGCGCATGTCGCACAATTCCAAAGGGGATCAAGAATCCTCAAAGAGGAAAAATGAATAAAGTTGGAAGTAATGTCGACCATACCGAACCATGTGGGTGGCAGCATTTGTAATAAACTTTTGGAATTTGGATTTATAAAAATGGTTAAGGATGTAATAAAAGATTTGATATGAAAAATAATATGATTTATGGATAAACTAGTGCATTTCATTTTAAGTGTGGTAGTACTCCGTAAAGCCACAAGATCAATGAAGAAAGAAATGTGTTATTCATGACGGTCCATAGAAGGGAGCTGGACCAAATAAGTTGGCATTTTGTATGATCATCACCACAAGGGTATGAAGGAAGAAGTACTATTGGATTTACAGGAGATGAATTGTTGGAATATGGAATGATAATCCTCGTAAGGATGAGTTAAACTTGTACAAGAGTTGAAGTGGGCCATAACCCATGTGCCCGTGGAGTTAATAAGAAGAAAGCACACTCTTGCTTTGAAGGAAGATATTTGGAAGAAAACTCCGAGTTAATCATCCGAGCATTTTAGGAGGATACAAAAACCCGAGGGTTGTGAAGACATGTTAGATGTCTTGTTCAGCTTGCAGAAACCATGGATTTATTCGAACTCAGTTCGTCAACAAGAGAAATTCCGCAATGCTTGTGAGTATGCCCAAGTGTTAGAATACGTGATTCAATGTCTACATATGTAGTAACGGTTCAAGTACGGGATGGATTGGCCCCCATACCGGAGACTTCTATCATGAACTATCATACGTTGATGGAAAATCAGAGAGCCTTGAAAACCTTAGAAGAGTGTCGACACGTCAAGCCATAAAACCATAGAATGGTAGGGCGATGGAACCCTTACAGGCAGCCGATGCCAATCGCAGAATATACGGTGAGATTCAACCCCAACCATTTTTTTCTTGCAGGACAAGCCATAAATTGTTGAACGCCAGGAGGTTCCGATAGTTTCTTAGTATTGACGACAGACATGTCAGATATGAAGACCCACCCTTCGAAAGAACCTCACCAGGATTGAGAGGACACAAGATTTTGAGAAAAAGGTTATACCCTACCGAAAGAGCCTCGGTGAAAGAGTTAACCCGAGCGACCTTGTCAACCCAAAGGGATGGAGTACCTGAGTTCCGTCGGAACCATAACCACTGCTTTTAAGTGTGGTAGCACACTAGACCATTCCGATCGATGGAATTGCTGGAAGACCCCAAACCCTAACCTTTTCTTGCTAGCCTCTTCGAATCTCGAGGACGAGATTCATTTTAAGTGTGGTAGATTTGTAACATCCCAAAATTCTAAATTTTGGAATGTTATATTAAATAAAAATTCTGATTGTTTGTTTGAGTGGTGAGTGATTGCTTGTGTGAAATTAAGTGAAATTTGAATCTTTACGAAAGTTGAATGAGAGGGAATGAAATGATTTTCCCAAACTTCCACCTTGCATTTATGATCTCCATGAATTCAAATTCATTTCATCACAAAACCCTAGAGTGAAGATGATATGACTCTTCCATTTAAATAAATGAAAAAGGGTTTTTGAAAAGAATTGAATTCCATCTGAAAATATTTCAAATTTTAGCAACTCAATGATTTTCATGAGAGAAGATAAAATGACTTCTTAAATTATATGAAATATGAGTTGGAGGTTAAAAAGAATCAAATTGAAAGTCATTTGAAAGTATTTTGAAACTCCCTTTCAAATTTGGAATTATTTGAGTTTTATTCAAAATATTTTTCTCCAAAAACAAAATATACGAAAAATAGGGTAACATGATTCCCTACATCAGAAAATTGGAGAGAAGTTAATTTGAAGTCATTTTGGTATTTTTAAAATGATTTTTTATTGGATTTTATTAGAGCAGAAACACTCTTTGTTTTATTTGAATTTTTGTGTATTTTATTTGAAGCTGGAATAAAGTTCATCGTGTAGGAAATATTTTACGAAAATTTTGATATATATATATGTCCAATATAAAAATATATATATTATATATATATATATTCCCTCTCCCTAATTCAAAAAAATAGAAAAAGGACCCCCAGGCGCCCAATAACCCGGCCCGGCGAAATGACCCACCAGTGGCCAGCCCATTGACCAGCGCCCAGGCGCCCGAACCCCTTTCCCCTCGGTCGCCCGACCGAACCCCCTCCTCTCTCCCTCGCTGACGCGCAGGCCCCACCTCGTCCCTTTCCCCTCGCCCACGCCACGCCCACACCCGCCGCCGCCGCCGCCGCCGGAATCCCGGAGAACGCGGGATCCTCTCCCGATTCGCCCCCTCCTCCAAGCCGCCCCTATAAATACCCTCACCCGTTCCGCCCCTCCCGACCCCGGAACCCTCTCCCCTCGCCGCATAATCGCTGGGAACCAGCCGCCGCCCAGCTCATTGCACCGCCCACCGCTCGACTCCGACCCCAGGCTCCACCGACTCCACCCCGAGCTCCCTCGCTCGTCCGCAACAGCGCCTCCGCCGTCGCCCCGGACCACCGGAGCCGCCGCGCCGTCGTCACCCGATCCGCCGTCGACCGTCGCCGTCGTCGCCACCGCGGTAAGCCGCCGGAATCGCCCACCACCGTTAGATCTAAAACCTAGGGTTTAGATTAGATCCCCCGAAGGGGTATGTTTTATTTTAAAAAGCCGGTTTTAGTTACGATTTATTTTGGTTTAGTTAGCGGTTTAGTTTAGACTGGCCCGATCGGGTTATTTCCTGTTAGCCGCGGGCACGTTTTAGTTATATAACGCCTGAGCGTTAGATAGGCCCACTAGCGCCAGTTTTTCTTTTAATTATTTTTTTTCGTTTCTGTTTTTAACAGAATAGTTTCAGTTTTGTAAAATCCATATCTTTTAGGTTACTTAATATTTTTAGTTGATTCTTTTTTGTTAGTTTGCAAATTTGTTGTAGTTTCTGTAGAAAATATGTTTGGCCATGTTTAAATTATTAGAAATTGTTTTATTTTAGTTTTAGACAGATTAGTATTTCTGCTATAAAATGAGTTAGGATTATCTTATTTTAGTGATTCTTTTTGTCACTGCTTTGTTTTGACTTTGCCTAGTAGTAGGAATTTATTTGGGTATTTTAGATTTAATAAAAAATTAGTTTTAGTCAAAATCAGGTATTTCTTGTTTATTTAACTAGCTACTGTTTTCCTATTGTTTTATTTAGTAAATAATTTTATTTTTACTATGTTATAGTTTATTTTAGATTAGTTTCTGTAGCTACAGAGGATGAACTTTTATTTAAAGTAGAATAAAATTTTTATTTTATTTTTCCTTTCTAGGATTGTTATAGGCATAATAGGAGTTCTATAATAGCTTTTGATGTGATTCATTTTGCTCCTAGTTTGTATGATGTTTTCCCTTCTGTTAGTTAGCAAAACCCATGCTTAGGTTCTGTTAAGAAAAGTTTTAGTTGTGTAAAACTATTTCTTAGTTGATGCTTGATGTGGTGAAAACCTTGATTTGTTTTCTCCGAGTTTTCTTTGGTAGTTTTGTTGTGTTGTTTTCCTTTGTTTTATTTGGTGTCCCTTGATTTGCATTTTTATTTGTTGGTTTTAGTATGAGTGTTAGAATTGTTTGCTAGGATGTTTGCTTATATGAATGCTATGACTATATAGATTTTCACCGGAGTGACGAATAGTTCTACCAAGTCATTATTCGAGAGTGTTGTTATCTTCATCAACTTACCAGGCAAGTTCACTTTGACCATGTTTTTCATACCTATGTGTTTTATTGCATCTAGTGTCATCTTCGCAACAATCCCTCTAGTAGTGACATTGAATCCTTGTAGTTGAGTAGTATGCATGAGGTAGGAACCCATCACCCTGTTACCAAGCCCGGGACGTTATTTATTTTAATGCTACGCTATAGTAAACGGGGTTGGTATGAGTGCTCGGAGTGGTGTGAGAATGGAGGATCTACGTCAATGACGACAACTCCATGATGGAATCTGCAAGGACTGCATCTTCAAGGCCTCAAGACTTCAAGACTCGAGACAAGAATTCAATACACACTCACTGGGTGAAGGATGGTTGACGGGCACCTGGAGAATCCAAAGGTTGGCGGGATGCATGGAGAAGCGCCATGACATCTTGCGGAAAGCTTCACCTGCACTCAAAGAGACGGAAGAATACTTCATGCCCGAAGCTTACCTGCAACCGCAAGTCACTATGGGCTCTGGTTTGGGTGACCTTAGTTGTGACTCTGGCTGGGACGGTGCTAGCAGATGTAGAACTACGGTAGGATTGGATGAGCACCCGGACGGTGGTCGAGGAACTCTTGGAAGACCATGTTTCGTCATCTTGTTCTCAAACACCACAAGTGCGAGAATGTAAAGAGAGGGATCGAATCTTGCGGGTAAAGTGTACAAACCTCTGCAGAGGGTTAAAACCTAATCGATTAGTTGTGTCCCCGGTTACGGACAACTTGAGCATCTGGACTTGGATCTATCTCGGAACTCTCAACACCGGACTGATAACTTAATTGTGGGCAACTTATGATGTATTTGGGCTATGAGACATCGGTTGGCGGAACCATGTCATGATAGAAAACTCTATAGTACAGACTTCATTTATTCCTTTGATGTAGGGAAAATAAAACCAGCTTTTACATAAACAAAACTCGAATCTGAGCCACAAAGCCATACTGCATATAGTATAGTTTATCATCTGTTTTCTCTTATTGTGATCTTGCCGGTACATTCGATGTACAGACCTACACGGCTGCAACGTATCATGTTGCAGATACTTCCTCGACGAGTAAGAGTTACGATACAGGGTTACGGTCTACACTCAACCTGCCGATGGCGTTGATGGGACTCCACACCCGACTATTGTTTCATTGTGACTTATGAGGTATATATCAGTTTTACGTTAATTATACATGTGATTGCACTTTGATATATACATTGATGTACTGTGTGTGCCAGCATACTGATCCAGGGATGGCACTGCAACACAGAGGCTTGACCGTCTGAGGTCGGGTCGGTACAGTTGAGGGCGATCGCGTAGATTAGGCCGCCCATTTTCTCTTTCTCTTGCCGCTGCTGGTCATGTCATAGGAACAATCCATTAGAGCTACGGCAAGCTATCTTGTAATATAACTCTATTTTGGGTATCAATTGCTATGTTATTTCCTTTACTTGATTCCTTCCTTTGTATGTTTTTTTGCCCTACGCTTTTAGGGAACTTGTCGGCACTGAGCCATGAGCGCTGAGTGCGGACGTCAAGAAACTGGCGGTGCCGCTTCCGACAAGCAACCTTGTCGCAACTAGTCGCAGCTCACTTAAGTTGTTGAGCGGACTCGAAACAAAGTAATGGCGCAACTAGCTACGAGTTGGTTCCTCTGCGCACAGGTTTTCCATACAAAGTTCGGTCGTTCAAGGAAGATAACTTAAAAATTTTAAAACTGATTGCTCAAACTTTGGCAACTTAGCTTTTCCGTCGCTTTGCTTGGGTAAGGCTAGACTTCCTTGAGCGACACTTGGTCCACACCATTATCTTCTCCTTCCCCCCGGCAAACTTGTGTGCGAGGGAACCTTCCTTTCATTTAGAAAGAGAAAGAAGAGAAAATAAAGATATGGAGCCTTATGGCTCGTTATCACTTACCAGGGGTAGGTGCTGCACAAAGTGTCAGATAATGCATGCAAATAGAAGTAAAAAGCATGAAATTGACAAGATGTGTGAAGCACGCTAGCTTTACTTATGCACGGGGTCTGCGCCCGACTTTGTACAAAGGATTACATGCAACAATGCAAGACTTGTACAAAAGGTGGTTGCAGGAACAGGTTCCGCAACCGCGCTTCACGGGTAAAACTTACGAAGATGCTCAATGTTCCAGAGTTGCTCACCGGAATGCCATCTTCGGTCTCAAAGCGACGGCCTTGAGCCTAGTGACTCGTTTCACCCGATAAGGGCCTTCCCACTTCGGCGTCAACTTGTTGGAAATCTTGGCGGACTAAACGCGCCGAAGAAGAAGGTCGCCTTCCTCGAGACTTCTGGCATTGACTTTGCGGCTATGGTAGCGGTGCAAAGCTTGCTGGTACCGAGCATCTCGTACAGCAGCCTGAAGACGATCCTCCTCAAGGAGCAGCGCGTCATCTTGCCGCAGCTGCTCTTGCTCAAGCTCATCATAAGCGAGCACTCGAGGCGATCCGTATACGAATTCCGTGGGGAGAACTGCCTCTGCTCCATAGACTAGAGCTTAAGGTGTTTGGCCAGTGGCTCGATTTTGCGTCGTCCTGATCGACCAAAGAACCACCGGTAGCTCCTCGATCCAGTTTCTTCCGCACCTGTGCAGCTTGTCGAAAGTTCTGGTCTTTAGCCCGCGCTTGAACGTTGCTTCTCGGATGAGCAACAGAAGCGAAGCAGACCTTGGCGCCAAGATCTTGGGCATACTGCATGAAGGTGCGGCTTGTGAATTGCGTGCCATTGTCGGTGATGATCCTGTTAGGGATTCCGAAACGGCAAACAATCGACCTGAAGAACTTGATCACGACTGTTGTCACCTTCCTCATCGCTTCCACTTCCGGCCACTTTGTGAACTTGTCGATTGCAACGCATAAGTACTCAAAGCCCCGACAGCTCGGGAAAGGGGCCGAGGATGTCGAGCCCCTGGACCGAAAATGGCGGTGATAAAGGGATCGCCCGGAGAGCTTGAGCTGGCTGGTGTATCCGCTTGGAGTGGAACGGGCACGCTTCACACTTGGTTACTTGTGCGGTTGCATCACGGAGGGCTGTCGGCCAAAAGAAACCTTTGCCGGAATGCTTTGCGGCAAGTGCTCTGGCGCCAATGTGGTGACCACATATGCCTCCATGTATCTCTCGCCAGCTTTTGTCCGTCTTCCCGGTGAATACACTTCAATTTCACACCGTTGAGTCTTCTTACATGCAGTGTCGTCGACAAACTGGTACATACTTGACTGTCGGGCTACTCTTTCCGCTTCTTCTTGCTCTTCGGGAATTTCTCCTGTCTGAAGGAAATGGACAATTTGCTGCGCCCATGCTGGAGCTTGTGGCTCGACAACAAGGACTAAAGGCACATCTGCTGCTGCGGGAACATCAGCTTCCACGGCGAGAACCAGCGGCTCAGCCGGATCTTGACGTTCCCCGGCAAGCTTGCCGGGGCAAAGCTTGTCGGGAGCGTCTGCTTCAACGAAACAAACCCTAGGGCTTGTCGAGCAGCATCGCTCCTCAAAGACTGCTATGGCGTCGATCTTAGGGACCTTCTTGGCGGCGGCTTCGGAAGCTCACGGAAAGTAGTTACCAGAGACCAACTTCCTCTTCTTGTTCTGTCCAGCTGATGGCGTTACAGTCGGTTGAGTCAGCTTGAGCACAAAGATCCCTGGTTCCACAGGTAACTTAAGTGCGGCGCACTTTGACAGGCCATCAGCAATGTCGTTCTGAGCTCTTGGAATATATTCCATCTGCAGGCCGTCAAAGTGTTCTTCTAGCTTTCTCACTTCATCAACATAAGCTTCCATCAACGGACTCTGATAATTCTTGTTCACTTGGCGGATAACAAGCTGCGAGTCACCCCTGACAATAAGCTTCTTGATCCCAAGGTCTCTGCGATCTCGAGACCGGCAAGCAAACCTTCATACTCTGCAGTATTATTTGTTGCTTGCTCCTTGGGAAAGTGCATCTGGACTACGTACTTGAGGCGCTCTCCGGTGGGTGCGACAAGTAGCACGCCGGCACCGGCGCCTTGCAACGAGAAGGCACCATCAAAGTACATTAGCCACTCTTTGCTTGCTTCCTTGACGGGGATGCTCGTTTCTGGAATTTCTTCATCTGCTGTTGGCGTCCATTCTGCTATGAACTCCGCCAATGCTCTGCTTTGTATAGTTGAAGTGCTCTCAAACTTGAGGCCAAAGCTTGACAGTTCCAGTGCCCACTCGACAATCCTGCCTGTTGCCTCTGGATTTTGCAGTATCCTCTTCAGCGGAAAACGAGTGACAACTGTGATCTCATGTGCCTGGAAGTAATGGCGCAGCTTTCTCGAGGCCATGAGGAGGCCGAAAAGCAATTTCTGCACACCAGAGTACCTTGACCTAGCCTCAGTAGAAGGGAACCGACAAAGTAAACTGGGCGCTGCACCATTCTTTTCTGCATCTTCTCATGCGTCTGCGCAGATCCATCCTTGTCGGGACCAGAGCTCGCCGGTGAAGCCCCCTGCTTGTCGCTGGATGTACCTGCCATGGTTGCTAGCTCATGATCCGCCTCCCTCTCCGCTACTAGCGCAGCACTAACCACTTGATTGGTTGCCGCTATATATAGCAGCAACTTCTCTTGTGGCTTAGGTGCGACAAGTGTTGGAGTGGAGGACACGTATCTCTTCAAGTCCTGCAGCGCAGACTCCGCTTCCGGAGTCCATTGCATCGGACCTGCCTTCTTCAAAATTTTGAAGAATGGCAGGGCGCGCTCAGCAGATCTAGAGATAAACCTGCTGAGAGCAGCTATGCAACCGGCAAGCCTTCGTACATCCTTGACGCGCTTTGGTGCTTCAATCTTCTCAATGGCCTTGATCTTGTCGGGATTGGCTTCAATTCCCCGCTAAGACACGAAGAACCCGAGAAGCTTGCCGGAAGGGACTCCAAACACACACTTCTCAGGGTTGAGCTTGAGGTTGATCTTGCGCAGATTTGCAAAGGTTTCGTCTAAATCTTGAACCAGGGTCACTTTGTCCTTGCTTTTGACCACTATGTCATCCATGTATGCTTCCACATTTCATGCATTTGCGGCTCAAAAGCGTCATGAACTACTCTTGCAAATGTTGAACCAAAGCATTCTTTAACCCGAAGGGCATCCAGACAAAACAGTATGTGCCACATGGGGTGATGAATGCGGTCTTCTCCTCATCCTCTTCTTCCATGAAGATCTGATGATATCCTCGAGTATGCATCCGTAAATGAAAGCAAATCACATCCGTTGTGGAGTCAACAATGCGGTCGATGCGCGGCAAGGGAAATGGGTCTTTGGGACAAGCTTTATTGACATCGGTAAAGTCGATACAAAGCCTCCATTTCCCGTTAGCCTTATGCGATACAACTACAGGATTGGCCAACCACGTGGGATGGAGCACTCCTCCGACAAGGCCCGCCGCTTCCAGCTTCTTGATTTCTTCTGCGATGAACTCTTGACGCTCCACCGCTTGCTTCGACTTTACGCTGACGGGCCGCGCATGAGGACAAACGGCAAGATGGTGCTCAATTACTTTCCTGGGAACACGGGGGATGTCAGACGGTTGCCATGCAAACACGTCGACGTTCGCCCGCAGGAAAGCAACAAGCGCGCCTTCCTATTTAGGGTCGAGAGATGCACTGATGGTGAAAGTACCACCAGTACCGTCCTCCTTGGCGGACACCCTCTTGGTCTCTGGTGGAGCTGCCATCGTCTTCTTACACTTGCCGGTGGAGCTCGATGGTGCGTCCTCGACGGTAGCGCAGCACTCCGAAGAGGTGCACTTGCCGGAGTGGGCATCGAGCTCTTGCCGGACTTGGTCTTCTTCTTCCCCGGAGCTTGACAAGTGGCTTGCAATCTGTTGCAGCTGCTGCTTCCCGGTAGATCTTGTCGGCGCAGATAAGAGCATCCTTCTTGTCGCCAGGGACAGAGATGACACTTATCGGGCCCGGCATCTTCAGCATGTTGTAGGCATAGTGAGAGGCCGCCATGAATTTGGCGAGTGCTGGACGGCCAAGTATCCCATTGTAAGGCAATGGAAAGTCAGCAACGTCAAAAGTGACCCTCTCGATCACGAAGTTCAACTTCACGCCAAATGTCACCGGCAATGTGATCTTTCCCTTCGGCTTGCTCCTTCCCGGATTGATTCCTTGGAAAGTGCCGGTCTCCTCGAGCTCGCCATCAGGTATCTGGAGTCTCCTTGAGCTCGCCGTCAACTAACATCTTGGTGACCTTGAGGTTGCGGATAGTTGGTGAGACCAACATCGGCAAGCACCCGGCCGCAGTTACACGATCAGGGTGGTCCTTAATATCAAAGATGATAGGCGTGCTGGACCATTTCAGAGGCCTGCGTGACTCGACGGATGGTTCTGCTGCATTGACTTCCCGCATCCACTGCTTGAGTTGGCGGTGTGAAGTATGCAGAGAAGCACCGCCGTCAACGCACAGGACCTCTGTGGCTTTCTGGAACTCCTGCTCATCGGTCTCGTCATCATCCATGTCTTCATCGTCATCGTCGTCGTCATCCTTGTCGCGGCCACGGGGAGGTCTGTCTCCTTGCCGCTGCTTGGCCTTGCCGCGGCGTCCTCCCCGGCCGCGGCGCTTCTTGCTAGCTCCTCCAGCACCCTCCTGGGCCTTCTCCTTGTCGTGTCGCTCGTATTCAGCCTTCTGCTGCTCGACAAGCTGCTCGACCTTCTTGCAGCTCTGGAGGTCATGACCCTTGGTGCGGTGGATCTTGAAGTACTGCTTGCCAGAACCGTCCTGCTTGTCGGCGGCCGCCACAGACTGGCAGTTGGTGCCAGCGGCAACCTCCTTGCCGGAGCTACCAGCCTTGGCTTTATTGGCGCCACCTCCGTCGCCGGACTGCTCGACAACCAGTACATCTCTACCTTTCTTCTTCCTGTTGCCCCGCCACTGGCTCTTCTTTGCCGGGGCGGTCTCCTCACTATCAGATCCTCCTGCTTCAAAGATTCTCTCCGGGAGTCTCCTCCTTCCTCAACAAGGCGCACTTGTCGGCCAGGGCATATAGCTCACCGACGTCTCGATCTTGCACATCGCCATCTCCTCCGCATCCTGCGGTTTCGCGACGTTCGATGGAACGCTACCGATCACCGCGCAGGGTGGACATCTGGGATGTTGTGCCGTACACGGCTGAATCTTTGAATATACTTGCGCTGGGGCTCTCCTTCCTTCCGGGCGGCAGATGAAGGTCGCTTTCTTGGCCGTGGGGCTTGTGGCCGCTGTAAAAGTCGCCGACAAACTGATGGCATAGATCTGCCCTAGTAGATATGGAGTTGTCCGTCAAGTGCATGAGCCAGGATTTGACATTGGGCTTGAGCACCAGCGGGAAATAGTTGGCAAGGATCTTGTCGTCTCGCCCCCCGGCAGCCTGCACCGCGATGGTGTAGATGCTGAGGAACTCCGACGGATGCGTCTTGCCGTCGTACTTCTACGAATGCGTCGGCTTGAAGTTTTTCTTGCCGGGCCATTGGACTTGCCGCAGCTCACGAGTGAACGCAGGGCAACCTACAGCGTCACAGACGCAAGTCGCCTGGTTCCTCTGGCGCATGCATGTCAACAGAGGGCCCAGCGCGCTTGTCGGATTGACGCCGCGCTTCTCTTCGGCGCTCGATGCGAGTTCGAGCGTCTTCTTGTTGTCGTTCGTGAAGAACTTGGCGCTGATCGCGACGAGCTCGTGGATCCGATGACGCGGTGGAGTCGCTATTGGGGTGAATCCGGCGAGTCGGCGATCTTGGCCTTCGTGGCGGAGAGTGCATGGTGGTTGCACCCCCATCGGTCTCGTCGCCACCGGCTCGTGTTTGGCAGTCCTGCCGCGGCAATGATGCACTCGGTTGCCGTGGAGCGTCGCCGTTGGCAAAGCCGATGAGACTCTGAATGGTGGCCCTCCATTCGTCGACCTTGTCGGCCGTTGGCGGGTAATCCAGGAGTAGTTGCGCTCTCGCCAAAGCTTCTGCTGGAGTGGTGGGTGGCAATGGTGAACGGCGCGAGGAGCGGGATATGCTCGGACTTCTAACTATGTTAGAAGGAGCAGTATCCCGTCCGGGCGACCGTGCCTCGCTCGCGCCAGCATGTTGGCGTGCATGCCGGTCTTGAGCATTCCGAGATCCACCAGCTCGATCTTGGTCCAACGAGCGTATGGCATTGTGAATGCCATGACGCTATCGGTCCCGCGCCTCCTGAGACGGGCGCGGTGCATGTACGGACACCGAGGTCTGCGCAGCCTTGTCCTTGGACTTGGCATCACCGTGAGCTCCCCCGTCGCCGTCCATTCTGCCGCCGGTGTCTACCCCACCACCCGTTTGCTCCGGTGGCGGTGGGTTCAACGCGGACGGAGCTTCTGCTGCCGAAGCCTTCTTCTTCGGTGGCATGTTGATGAAGATGATGGTGGAGCTTGCGTGGACGCCGGATCAGGTTCACACAACCTCGACGCGCCCCTACCTGGCGCGCCAAAGATGTCGGGGCAGGCTGATCTGGCCCACGACCACCTATGGGACCGGCGGACCGAGCCCCTTTCGTTCAAGGGGAGCGGAGGATCGCACGAAGAGCTGATCGAGGCGAAGCACACGAGAGGTTTACCCAGCTTCGGAGCTCTCCGGAGAGATAACACTCCTACTGCTGCATGTCTAGGTGTATTGCATTCTTGCTCAGGAGCGCTGAGTGCTACAGTACACATGAGCTGCTAACGAGATCGAGCATGGGGAATCGACCGACCAACCCTCTCTACGCTATGCATGGGCCTCCTTTTATATGCTCAAGGGGCTCCGACAGGTGGCAATGTAGACAAGGGTACAAATGGAAAAGAAGTGGTTGGTACACCTACTTGTACAGTGTACAGTGTACCATACCTAACCCTGATGGCAGGGGACAAAGGCATTAAATGCCCGTCTAGTCGCCCTAACAGTGCAAACAGGGACCGTCAGGGGCGCCACCGTTCGCCACGATCGCAAACTTGCCAGTGCCGCTTGCCACCTTGCACCGCTGGCTACACAGCCTCTTGCCACGCGCGCCTGGAAAGGTCCCAGGGCGACACGTTAGTGGATGTGCTGGAGCGTAGGTACAGAGAGGTGGTCTGCCGCGGAAAGCGCCTTGCCGCGGTTGTTGTCTTGTCGCGCCCGGAAGCTTGTCGCTCACCGGGCCTTCCCGGCAAGCTCCTCTTGCCGGGGCCTTGTCTTGTATGTGCCTTGGGTGGCCTTCCCGGCAAGCTCCTCTTGCAGGGGCCTTGTCTTCTAGGCTTGAATACTTTGTTCTTGAATGGCTCCAAAGGAACCATGTAGGATCTTGGCGGTCACCCGGTAAGACTTGCCGCGGAGGGCTGCAACTGCCCGTACACAAGTTCGGGATACTAGGGTACCCCTACTCTAGTACACCGACACCATGTCAGATAAAACCTTGTCCCAACAACGTTGGCTAAAGGGGCAGGCGAAAAACAGATGCTCAACTATTTCCTTAGGAGGATTCTGGCAGAGCATACAGGCATAGTTGTTGTTTGCCACAGCATAGTGCCTCCGCTTCAACATATTTCTCGTGTTTAGGCGGTCAACCAGCAGCAACCAGCCAAACATTTTGAATTTGATGGGGCTCTTGGATCTCCAGAGCCATGTGAAGGCCTCATCGGCGTTCACCTCCCTGAAGCAGTGGTTGTAGTAGCTTTTGGCTGAGAATTTTGCATTGATGGTACTAACCCAAATATCTGCATCACCCCTCACATGAATAACATGCAAGGAGCCTCGCTGAATCTCCCTTACTTCCTCTCTCGCTTGCGGGGAGAGTGGCAGATGAAAGAGCGTGGCAGGGTTTGTCGCTTGCAAAGCATTGCAGACGGACTCATCCTCATTTGTGGCAAAAGAGAAAGCTCTAGGGTAGATCTCGTAGAGTGGTGATTCCTGGTCGTGTGCAAGCCATACGTCCTTCCAGAACAGCACAGAGGCCCCATCACCTATAGTAGCTTTTGAGATCCCTCAAAAAATGTGGCTGAGCTGCATGATATCGCGCCACCAGAAAGACCCGATTGGGTCAGCAGCATGTCGTACCATGTTCACATAATATGTGTCCCAGATCAATATCACCCACGGTACATCTAGGCGGTTGTAGAATTTATAAAGATGCTTTAGGAGCAATGCCACATTTTGGGTTTTGATGTCAATCACCCCCAGACCACCTTTGCGCTTTGGCCTGCAAACCAGATCCCACGCGGCCAAAGAATTAGTTTTGACACCTGCCTTAGTGTTTTTGGCCCACAGACAGTACCTACGCAGCTTGTCGATGTGCTCAATCAGCTTTGGATGTAGTTTTATTCTGCACGTAGCATATATCAGCATGGAAGTGATGGTGGAGTTGACCAATGTGAGTTTGGCACCAGCCGAGAGCAGGGACAGGGCTGTGGACAGCTGCCTCTCAACCCCACACACCAAAGGCATTAGCTCAAGCAGCGTCGGTTTGGTGGTTCCCATGGGAAGCCCCAGGTAGGTAAAAGGGAGTGATCCCATGTTGCATCCAAAAATAGAATGTAGCGACCCGACCTCAGACGGTCAAGCCTCTGTGTTTCTATGCCATCCCCAGGTCAAGATGTCGGGCACACACAAGACATCAATGTATATATCAAAGTGCAATCACATGTATAATTAACGAAACTGATATATACCTCATAAGTCACAATGAAACAAATAGTCGGGTGTGGAGTCCCATCAACACCATCGGCAGGTTGAGTGTAGACCGTAACCCTGTACCGTACTCTTACTCGTCGGAATAAAGTATCTGCAACATGATACGTTGCAGCCGTGTAGGTCAGTACATTGAATGTACCGGCAAGTTCACTTTGACCATGCTTTCGTACCTATGTTTTATTGCATTTAGTGGCATCTTTGCAACAACCCTCCAGTAGTGTTATTGATTCTTGTAGTTGAGTAGTATGCATGAGGTAGGAACCCATCACCCTGTTACCAAGCCCGTAGCGACCCGACCTCAGACGGTCAAGCCTCTGTGTTTCTGTGCCATCCCTGGGTCAGTATGCTGGCACACACAGTACATCAATGTATATATCAAAGTGCAATCACATGTATAATTAACGTAAAACTGATATATACCTCATAAGTCACAGCGGAAACAAATAGTCGGGTGTGGAGTCCCATCAACACCATCGGCAGGTTGAGTGTAGACCGTAACCCTGTATCGTACTCTTACTCATCGGAAGAAAGTATCTGCAACATGATACGTTGCAGCCGTGTAGGTCAGTACATTGAATGTACCGGCAAGATCACAACATGAGAAAACAGATGATAAAACTATACTATATGCAATATGGCTTTTGTGGCTCTGTGTCTGAGTTTTGTTTTGCATAAAAGCTAGTTTTATTTCCCCACATCAAAGGAATAACTTGAGTCTGTACTATGGAGTTTTCTATCATGACACGGTTCCGCCAACCGATGTCTCATAGCCCAAATCATCATAAGTTTCCCACAATTAAGTTATCAGTCCGGTGTTGAAAGTTCCGAGATAGATCCAAGTCCAGATGCTCAAATTGTCCGTGAATCGGGGACACGGCTAATCGATTAGGTTTTAACCCTCTGCAGAGGTTTGTACACTTTACCCGCAAGATTCGATCCTCTCTTTACGTTCTCGCACTTCGTGGTGTTTGAGAACAAGATGACCAAACATGGTCTTCAGAAGAGTTCCCGACCACCGTCCGGTGCTCATCCAATCCTACCGTAGTTCTACATCTGCTAGCACCGTCCCAGCCAGAATCACAACTAAGGTTGACCAAGCCCGAGCCCATAGTGACTTGCGGTTGCACGTAAGCTTCCGGCATGAAGTATTCTTCCGTCTCTTTGAGCACGGGTGAAGCTTTCCGCAAGATGTCATGGCGCTTCTCCATGCATCCCGACCATCCACCGGTTTCTCCAGGTGCCCACAACCGTCCTTCACCCAAAGAGTGTGTATTGAATTCTTGTCTCGAGTCTTGAAGTCTTGAGGCGTTGAAGGTGCAGTCCTTGCAGATGCCATCATGGAGTTGTCGTCATTGACGTAGAGTCCTCCTTCACACCACTCTCGTGCACTCATACCAAACCCCGTCTACTTTAGCGTAGCATTAAAATAAATAACGTCCCGGGCTTGGTAACATGGTGATGGGTTCCTACCTCATGCATACTACTCAACTACAAGAATCAATAACACTACTGGAGGGTTGTTGCAAAGATGCAACTAAATGCAATAAAACAGAGGTACGAAAGCATGGTCAAAGTGAACTTGCCTGGTATTACTTGATGAAGATAACAACGCTGTCAGAAAATGACTTGGTAGAACGAATCGTCACTCCATTGAAAATCTATATAGTCAAACATAGCATTCACATAAGCAAACATACAAGCAAACAATTCCAACACTAAAAAAAAGAACCAACAAATAAATTGCAAAACAACAAGGGACACCAAATAAGAACAACAAAGGAAAACTACACAACAAAACTACTAAAGAAAACTCTAAGACATAACAAAAAAAACAGTTTTGTCCTAAGTAAAAACTTAACAACAATTAAAACATTAAACTAAAAATGAACAGAAAATAAAAATGTAAAATAACTAAGTTAACAGAAAGTATTTTTCATAAAATTTTATTTGCAAAAAGAAACAAATAAAAAGCTTTTATGAAACACTAACTATGACCTAAACAAGTTTTCATACAAAACTAAATAAAAAAAAATTTAAAATAAAAATAAAATTTTCCTTGGTTTACTAACAGAAACAAAACTAAATTCTTCAAAAGTGACAAAAAGAAATAATTTAAAACTAATAAAAAATAAAGAAAAGACTAAAACAGGACTATAACTAAACAGTAGTATTTTGCTAAAAACCTAAATTAAAATAAACTAAAAATAAATAACTATATGCTACTGGATAGACAAAACCATAACAAAACCGTAGCAAAAAGAATCAATCAAAAATACTTTGTAAAACTCAAAATATGACCAAATTAGTGATTTGAACAAATTTCATCAAATTCAAATCTAAGCTATTCAAATTTGAAACCTAAGTACACAAACAGAACCTTAAGCAAATTTATGACACAATGCAAAAAGAATCACTCAATTTGGATTAAAAACCTAAAAGTTATAAGCAATGTAAAAACAGAACTATTTTGTTTTTGAAACAGAAACTAAATAAAATAAAATAAAATAAAACGAGAAAGTGCTACGTGGCCTACTGCTACTGGGCTAAACAGGTGAGCGATCGGAACTAAACAACGCTGGGGCGTTACTTAACAAAACCGTGCATGCACGTGTAATAAAAAAAACCGGGGATCTGGTTCGAACTAAACCGGACTTAACCGTAACTAAACCGATCTAAAAAAACAACGTACCTATTCGATCTAATCTAATCAGGGCCGTTGAAACTAGATCCGATGGATGGGAAGCTCACTGGCGGAAACGAACTCCGGCGAGATGCTCCGGCTTCGGTGGTCGACGGGGACGGCGCTCCGGTCGTCGGTGAGCTCGGTGGCATGTACGGGGCGATGCAGCGGATGACGGCAAGTCCAGTGGTGGTCGTGGCGTCAGCGGAGGTCGACGGAGGAGGACGAGGCGAGGTCGAGGCGGCGGTGGCGTTCGGGCGTTTGACGGTGGTGGTGCTCCGGTGCTTGAGGGAGTCGGGCGAGGTCACCGGGAGATGCGGGCGAGCGAGTGGAGGCCGGGGTTGGTCTCAGGAGGCATCAAGGGAGTCGGAGTGGAGCAGGGCGGCAGCAATGGCGCGGTGGCAGAGGCGGAGCTCCGGCGAGAAATGGCGGCGAGCGGAGAGGGGTTCGGCGAGGGGAAAGGAGGGGGAACCGGTCGAGGAGGCGGGGTACTTATAGGGGCGGGGTCGACTTGGAGGAGGGTGCGAATCGGGGAGAGGATCCCCTGATCTCCGGGATACGGCGGCGGCGGTGCGATCTGGCGTGGAGAGGAAGAAGTAGCGGGCGAGGGAGATCGGGCAGTGGGGCCCGGTCACGAGAGAGAGAGCGGGAAGCGGGCACCGAGGGGAGAGGGATTCGGTCGGGGCGGTGGGCTGGGGCAGGCCTGGGCTCTGGCCGGGCTGGTCAAGGCACGGTGTTAAGTGGGCTACTGCCTCGCCGATGAGTGGCGCTGGCCGGGCCGGGTATTCTGGCCGGCCTGAGTTTTTTTTTTGAAAATAGACAGAGAGAAGAAAAATTACGAGAGAAAAATATAATATTTTATATAGGACATATATATATATATCAATAAAATCAGAAAAATAAATCCTACAACGTGAACATATTTTCAGAGGCAAATAAAATATACAAAAATTCTAATAAAGCAAGTAGTGACAGTGTTGCATTAAAACCCAACAAAAATCATTTTTAAAATACCAAAATGATTTCAAATTTATTTTCTCCTAATTTTCCATTGAAGGGAATCATTTTACCCATATTTCCATTTATTTATTTTTAGGAGAAAAATAATTTGAATAAAATCCAAATAATTCCAAATTTGAAAGGGAGTTTCAAAATACCTTCAAATGACTTTCAATTTGATTCTTTTTAACTTCCAACTCATATTTCATATAATTGAAGAAGTCATTTTATCTTCTCTCATGAAAATCATTAAGTTGCATAAAGTTTCTAAAATTTGAAATATTTCCAAACAGAATTCAAATCTTTTCAAAACCCTTTTCATTTATTTAAATGTAAGAAGTCATATCATCTTCTCTCTAGGGTTTTGTGTTTGAATTGAATTTGAATTCATGGAGATCATAAATTCAAGGTGAAAGTTTGGGAATGTCATTTCATTCCCTCTCAGTAAACTTTCAAAAAGTTTCAAATTTCACTCAATTTCACACAATCAGTTACAAAACAATCAAACAAACAAGCATAATTATTTATTTAATATAACATTACAAAATTTAGAATTTTGGGATGTTACAAACCTACCACACTTAAAATGAATCTCGTCCTCGAGATTCGAAGAGGCTTAGCAAGAAAAGGTTAGGGTTTGGAGGTCTTCCAGCAAATCCATCGATCGGAATGGTCTAGTGTGCTACCACACTTAAAAGCAGGTTATGGTTCCAACGGAACTAAGGTACTCCATCCCTTTGGGTTGGCGATTGTCGCTCAGGATAACTCTTTCACTGAGGCTCTTTCGGTAGGGGTATAACCTTTTCCTCCAATCTCGGAGTCGTTTCATTCATGGTGAGTTCCTTCCGAGACTGGGTCTTCTGAGCTGACAGGTCTGTCGCCAACCCTAATCAACTATTCGATATTCTCGTGGTGGTCAACAATTAATGGTTTCTCCTGCAGGAAATGGGCCTAGTTTAAATCTCACCGTATAACCTACGATTGGCAACGGTTGCCTGTAAAGGGTTCCATCGTCCTACCATTCTATGGTTTTATGGCTTGACGTGTCGACACTCTTCTAAGGTTTTCAAGGCTCTCTGATTTTCCATCAACATATGATAGTTCATGATAGAAGTCTCCGGTATGGGGGCCAATCCATCCCGTACTTGAACACTTACTAACTATGCAAACATTGAATCACGTATTCTAACACTTGGTCATACTCACAAGCATTGCAGAATTTCTCTTGTTCTCGAACTGGGTTCGAGTAAATCCTTTGGTTCAGCAAGCCAAACAAAACATCTATCGTTCTTCACAACTCTTGGGTTTCGTAACCTCCTAAGAAACGTCTCACGATCAAATCGCTGTTTCTTCCAGTAATTTCTTCTTCTAGGGAGTACTTGATCCTTATTTATTCTTGGGCCTATGGGTTATGGGCCCACCTGAACACTTGTACAACTTTAACTCATCCTTAGAGTAACTCTTGTTCCATATTACACCTCCTTTAAATCCAATAGTACTCCGTTTTTTTTTCATAACCATTGTATCAAAAGCATAACTCCAACTATTTTTTTCGTCCCAACTCCAAATTGGGAATATATTTTTCCTATCCCTTGGTCTAGTGTTCTTCACAGGGTACTACCACCCTTAAATGAAATTCACAAATCCATCCATAGACCATATTTCTCATATCCTCGAAAATGGTCAAAATCTTTGTTCATAGAGTAACAACTCAAAAAAAAAATTCACGTGTGAAATCATGACACATTAACTTTATTGATTTCACGAACTCATTACAATCCCTGAGCACCCATTACATAACACAACTCATCGAACTTATGAAAATAATACTGCTTTCTACTACTCTTGTTATCAAAATTCCAACTACTCAACTCCAGCTGTCATCTTGCCGGGACATTTAGTAGCATAATGTCCTGCTTCCTTGCAATGAAAACAAATAACTTTCGATAAGTCTTTGGGCTTCTTGGAGATGGTGCCTGCTCCTTGAGTTCCTTGCTTCCTTTCAAGACAATGATTGGCATAATGCCCGACGTCCTTACATTCAAAACAGGTAATACGACTCTTGTCCCTCTTTGCAGAAATTGGGTTGTTCTGAGGGTATCTTTGTTTTCTCTTCCTGGGTTTCTTCGTTCTGGTCAAACCTTCTATTCCATGTGGATCAAACTATTGCTTCCGTCGGGAAGTATCCCAGACACTCTTTTCTTTCCTTGGTGCAATACTGTGAAAAATGTCCTTCTTCTCCACATGAATAGCAGGCACTGGAGTAAAATCTGTTGAGGCCTTCTCCATCAGGGTCTTCAACACATTCCTTCATCACAGGTTCTTTCATAACTTCTCGAAGGGCTTCTTTCATTCCTTCTTCCTGCTCCTGAATAGTTTTTTGCACCATGGGGTAAATGTGACACTGAGTCGGGTAGTGGGTGGTTCCTTCACACAAGAAATAAGTCACCTGACTAGTTGGGCATTCCTCAGCTTGGTGTTTCTCCTCACAATGAGGGCATCCATCCTTGTGTTCCTCCTGAGTGTGTCCTATTTCTCCGCAAATCTTGCGGGCACAAGGTTTATTTCTTGGTGTATCATGTTGCTTCCGGATAAGACGAGATCTTGTCAGAGTCTTCTTGAATTCTTCCCAAGTCTTTGCTCCATTCCATCCCTGTATAGCTTGATGCATCTGCCACCATGTTGCATCACTTCCTTCAAAGTAATGAAGAGCGTAAGATACTTCATTATTCCTTGAAACCAAATTGCTCCCGAAGTGATTCTCCATGTTCTGAATCCATAGCTCTGCCTCCGGCTGAGTCTTTGGTCCAGAGAATATCAGTCCAACTTCATTCATCATCTATGGGGTCCAAAAGTTTTGGGATGAGATATGAGAGAGGTCGGGAGGGATATACACACAATACAGACAATAGTTTTTGAAGAAACAAGTTTTACTTTGTGGCTGTCGGAAAACATCAAACAAATGACAGCTCACAAATCGCCGCATCTAACGTAAGTGTGTAATAGGGGTTTGGTCTTCTAAAGGTCAAATAATTCTTCAGATTCTTCAAATTCTTCTAGTCTTGAGTCTTCAATTGTTGCAGCTTCAACTCTTCTAATGCATGGTGAAACCCTTGTTACTTTGAAGAGGTCATCAGCTGTCCGATATCTTTCTTGGAGCGGTTTCAGTTGATCCTTCATGTGGTCAAAAGGGAAAAGGGTATATTATAACAATTTGAGGTAAGGATGTTATTTGATAAAATCAGAAAAGATGAGAAGTAAAAGATCTGTTTGAAAATAAAGTTTTAGAGATATTCAGACCTAGGGGCTTCCCGGTTTCTAGGGTCACGTCCTACAGTCAACATGTGCTCTGATACCATATCTGTAGCGACCCGACCTCAGACGGTCAAGCCTCTGTGTTTCTGTGCCATCCACAGGTCAAGATATCTTTGGCACACACGATTACATCAATGTATATATCAAAGTGCAATCACATGTATAATTAACGTAAAACTGATATATACCTCATAAGTCACAAATGAAAACAAATAGTCGGGTGTGGAGTCCCATCAACACCATCGGCAGGTTGAGTGTAGACCGTAACCCTCACCGTACTCTTACTCGTCGGAAGAAAGTATCTCGCAACATGATACGTTGCAGCAAGGTAGGTCAAGACATTGAATGTACCGGCAAGATCACAACATGAGAAAACAGATGATAAAACTATACTATATGCAATATGGCTTTTGTGGCTCTGTGTCTGAGTTTTGTTTTGCATAAAAGCTGGTTTTATTTCCCTACATCAAAGGAATAACTGGAGTCTGTACTATGGAGTTTTCTATCATGACATGGTTCTGCCAACCGATGTCTCATAGCCCAAATCATCATAAGTTGCCCACAATTAAGTTATCAGTCCGGTGTTGAAAGTTCCGAGATAGATCCAAGTCCAGATGCTCAAATTGTCCGTAACCGGGGACACGGCTAATCGATTAGGTTTTAACCCTCTGCAGAGGTTTGTACACTTTACCCGCAAGATTCGATCCCTCTCTTTACGTTCTCGCACTTCGGGTGTTTGAGAACAAGATGACCAAACATGGTCTTAGAAGAGTTCCCCGACCACCGTCGGTGCTCATCCAATCCTACCGTAGTTCTACATCTGCTAGCACCGCCCCAGCCAGAGTCACAACTAAGGTTGACCAAGCCGAGCCCATAGTGACTTGAGGTTGCACAGTAAGCTTAGGGCATGAAGTATTCTTCCGTCTCTTTGAGCTCCGGGCGAAGCTTTCCGCAAGATGTCATGGCGCTTCTCCATGCATCCCGCCATCCACTGGTTTCTCCAGGGTGCCCGTCAACCGTCCTTCACCCAAAGAGTGTGTGTATTGAATTCTTGTCTCGAGTCTTGAAGTCTTGAGGCGTTGAAGGTGCGATCCTTGCAGATGCCATCATGGAGTTGTCATCATTGACGAGAGTCCTCCTTCACACCAATCTCGTGCACTCATACCAAACCCGTCTACTATAGCGTAGCATTAAAATAAATAACGTCCCGGCTTGGTAACAGGGTGATGGGTTCCTACCTCATGCATACTACTCAACTACAAGAATCAATAACACTACTGGAGGGTTGTTGCAAAGATGCCACTAAATGCAATAAAACATAGGTACGAAAGCATGGTCAAAGTGAACTTGCCTGGTATTACTTGATGAAGATAACAACGCTGTCAGAAAATGACTTGGTAGAACTAATCGTCACTCATTTGAAAATCTATATAGTCAAACATAGCATTCACATAAGCAAACATACAAGCAAACAATTCCAACACTAAAAAAAAACCAACAAATAAATTGCAAAACAACAAGGGACACCAAATAAGAACAACAAAGGAAAACTACACAACAAAACTACTAAAGAAAACTCTAAGACATAACAAAAAAAACAGTTTTGTCCTAAGTAAAAACTTAACAACAATTAAAACATTAAACTAAAAATTAACAGAAAATAAAAGTGTAAAATAACTAAGTTAACAGAAAGTATTTTTCATAAAATTTTATTTGCAAAAAGAAACAAATAAAAAGCTTTTATGAAACACTAACTATGACCTAAACAAGTTTTCATACAAAACTAAATAAAAATAATTTTTTTGAAAACAAAAATAAAATTTTCCTTGGTTGACTAACAGAAACAAAACTAAATTCTTCAAAATTGACAAAAAGAAATAATTTAAAACTAATAAAAAATAATGAAAAGACTAAAACAGAACTATAACTAAACAGTAGTATTTTTCTAAAAACCTAAATTAAAATAAAATAAAAATAAATAACTATATGCTACTGGATAGACAAAACCATGACAAAACCGTAGCAAAAAGAATCAATCAAAAATACTTTGTAAAACTCAAAATATGACCAAATTAGTGATTTGAACAAATTTCATCAAATTCAAATCTAAACTATTCAAATTTGAAACCTAAGTACACAAACAGAAACTTAAGCAAATTTGTGACACAATGCAAAAAGAATCACTCAATTTGGATTAAAAAGCTAAAAGTTATAAGCAATGTAAAAACAGAACTATTTTGTTTTTGAAACAAAAACTAAATAAAATAAAATAAAACAAAACGAGAAAGTGCTACGTGGCCTACTGCTACTGGGCTAAACAGGTGAGCAATCGGAACTAAACAACGCTCGGGCGTTACTTAACAAAACCGTGCATGCACGTGTAATAAAAAAACCGGGGAACTGGTTCGAACTAAACCGGACTTAACCGTAACTAAACTGATCTAAAAAAACAACGTACCTATTCGATCTAATCTAATCAGGGCCGTTGAAACTAGATTAGATGGATGGGAAGCTCACCGCGGTGGAAACGAACTCCGGCGAGATGCTCCGGCTTCGGTGGTCGACGGGGACGGCGCTCCGGTCGTCAGTGAGCTCGGTGGCGTGTGCAGGCGATGCACGGACGGCAGCAAGTCGATGGTGGTCGTGGCGTCAGCGGAGGTCGACGGAGGAGGACGACAGCGAGGTCGAGGCAGCGGTGGCGTTCGGGCGTTTGACGGTGGTGGTGCTCCGGTGCTTGAGGGAGTCGGGCGAGGTCACCGGGAGATGCGGGCGAGCGAGTGGAGGCCGGGATTGTTCTCAGGAGGCATCAAGGGAGTCGGAGTGGAGCAGGCGGCAAAGAATGGAGCGGTGGCAGAGGCGGAGCTCATGAGAAATGGCGGCGAGCGGAGAGGGGTTCGGCGAGGAAAGGAGGGGGAACCGTCGAGGAGGCGGGTACTTATAGGGCGGGTCGACTTGGAGGAGGGTGCGAATCGGGAGAGGATCCCCGATCTCCGGGATACGGGCGTGTGGCGATCTGGCGTGGAGAGGAAGAAGAAGGGCGAGGGAGATCGGGCGGGGGCCCGGCGGTCACGAGAGAGAGAGAGAGAGAGAGAGAGAGAGAGAGGGGGGCGATCCACCGAGGGGAGAGGGATTCTGGGGCGCTGGGCAGCTGGCTGCCGCCGGGCCGGCTCGGTGTTAAGTGGGCTGCGCCTGGCCCGCTGATGAGTGGCGCTCGGCGCTGGCTGGGCCGGTTGGCCTCGCTGGCGCTTGGAGTTTTTTTTTTGAAAATAGACAGAGAGAAGAAAAATTACATAGAGAAAAAAATATAATATTATTATATAGGACATATATATATCAATAAAATCAGAAAAATAAATCCTACAACGTGAACATATTTTCAGAGGCAAATAAAATATACAAAAATTCTAATAAAGCAAGTAGTGACACTTTTGCATTAAAACCCACCAAAAATCATTTTTAAAATACCAAAATGATTTCAAATTTATTTTCTCCTAATTTTCCATTGAAGGGAATCATTTTACCCATATTTCCATTTATTTATTTTTAGGAGAAAAATAATTTGAATAAAATCCAAATAATTCCAAATTTGAAAGGGAGTTTCAAAATACCTTCAAATGACATTCAATTTGATTCTTTTTTAACTTCCAACTCATATTTCATATAATTGAAGAAGTCATTTTATCTTCTCTCATGAAAATCATTAAGTTGCATAAAGTTTCTAAAATTTGAAATATTTCCAAACAGAATTCAAATCTTTTCAAAACCTTTTTCATTTATTTAAATGGAAGAAGTCATATCATCTTCTCTCTAGGGTTTTGTGTTTGAATTGAATTTGAATTCATGGAGATCATAAATGCAAGGTGAAAGTTTGGGAATGTCATTTCATTCCTCTGAGTAAACTTTCAAAAAGTTTCAAATTTCACTCAATTTCACACAATCAGTTACACAACAATCAAACAAACAAGCATAATTATTTATTTAATATAACATTCCAAAATTTAGAATTTTGGGATGTTACATAGAAGCCAAAACAGAAGCCTGTTGCAGGTCAAGATTGATTGGGATCAGTGTTGATTTGTGGAAATTTATTTTCAGGCCAACTGACTCTGCATAGTCAACCAGAATAGACTTCATACGGGCAGCTTGGTCCGGGCAAGCAGGCATGACCAGGATCGTGTCGTCGGCGTAATGAATTACTGGGTAATCCCCTCTCCGGTTGGATGGAAAGGGTAGCCCAATTAAACCTTGGGTGTAAGCATCATTAATAGCCGCTTGAAGCAGGTCAGCCGCCAAAACAAAGATGAGTGGTGACAGCGGGTCGCCCTGTCTCACTCCACATTTGCACAGAAATTTTCTTCCAGGCACCCCATTCAAAAGAACCGAAGAAACCTCGGAAGCAAAAATGGACCTCATCCAGCCGAGCCACCTATCATCAAAGCCCATGTTTTTCATGATCTGTAACATCGGTTCATGTTCAATTGTATCAAATGTCTTGGCAAAGTCAAGCTTCAGCAACACTATCTCTCTCGCAGGTGTTTGACATTGGTGGATGTATTCGAACGACCACTCCAAACAGTCCTGGATGGTACGGCCCTTGAGGAACCCATACTGATTCCTATGGATGATTTTCATGATGACTTTCTGCAGGCGGTTGGGTAGGATTTTCATGATAATTTTCAGACAACAATTTAGTAATGTTATGGGCCTGAAATCATTAGCCGTAAGCGGAGAGGAGATCTTTGGAATGAGAGTGATATAACCCTCACTGATGCTGGATATGTCAAGGTTGCCTTCGTGAAAATCATGACACATTTTGTAGATATCTTCCTTTATAATGTGCCAACAATTTTTTAGGAAGCAACCATTAAAACCATCGGGATCTGGAGCCCTGTCAGTAGGCATCTCTTTGATCACCGCATCGATCTCACTGTTAGAAAAAGGGGCTGAGAGCACATCCAGGCCATCCACCTTTTTGATGATGCGGTTCAAATCAAAACGCATGTTAGTGGGTTTAGAGGCCCCCAAACGTTCCTTGAATGTGTTGAACAACACCCCTTCCTTGCCAGCATGATCAGTGACCTCAACATCTCTATCTTGCAAGCTGTCAATTGAGTTATGCCTAAAGCGTTCAGTAGCAAGAGATTGGAACAACTTAGTGTTCTCGTCAGCAAATCTGAAATATCTAACGGTGCATCTTTTCCTCCAATATTCATTCTGATACTTTAGGAGACAGTTGAGGTGTCTTTTCAGGATACATCTGAAGTTTGCCTCCTGGACAAACAGAACCCTCTTGTCTTCTAAAGCATCAAGATTGGCTAGAGCATTATTGCTATTTTGAATCATGATCTTCAGTTTGGAGATACCTCTACTCCAACGTTTAAGATCATAACAGAGCGTTTTGAGCTTCTTACAAACGACAGCCGCAGAATTGGAGGCGTGGCATGGTTTACTCCAAGAATTGGCCACAACATCAGAGAAACCAGGGTGATTGATCCAGAAGTTCTCAAACTGAAAAAGGTTTGATTTAGGGATTTTGGATTCGATTGAAATCACACACGGAATATGGTCAGAGACTGGTTTTCCCAGTGGTAGAACCATCGTATTAGGAAAGGACGTGGTCCAATTAGATGATGAGAATAACCAATCAAGCTGTTCTAGGAGCGGGTCGTCTTGCATATTACTCCACGTGAAGGCTCTACCCTTAACTGGGATTTCCATTAAAGATTGTGCACGTATAAGCTCATTGAACAACAACATATCAATTGCATCTCCCCCTGGCTTATTTCTGTTTTCAGTGGATCTTATGTAGTTGAAATCACCCAAAATTAACCAATTTTCATCATCGGGTATGGTGAGGTCAAATAGCCAGGAGGTGAAATCAGCCCGTCTCTGACCCGTACATGGGCCGTAAACATTGACCAAATTCCAAGACTCGTTTGACTGATTATCCACAAAAGAAACGCCCACCGCAAAAGATTCCACGTGCCAAGGTGTGCCCACAAAAACAGAACTATTCCAGATAGTGATAATTCCACCTGAGGCCCCAATCGATGGCGCGAAAACAAATTTATCAAACCGCTTGGGGCAGAAAGATTTAATAAACGCCAAATCAAAATATTCCCGCTTGGTTTCCTGAATGCATATAACAGAACAGCCACTAGAGTCGATAGCATTCCTAAGAGCCAAAAGTTTGCTATCAGAGTTAATCCCTCTGATGTTCCACGACAAGATGTTCCACGGTTTATTCATTAACAGGAAGAAAATCAGGCCGCCTCATCAGAGGCAATCTGCTGGGTAGCCAGCAGTTTGTCTTCAGAGATGTCTTCAGGTGCAATGCCGCAACGATTGCCCACCTGTTGGAGCTCCAGGATGGTTGTTGGTGGAGGGCACGACGCAGTTGGAGCAGCAACCATGGAGACAGCAGAGACGGTGGGGACGATCCTGGCCCTCACCCTCGAGCGGCTGGGTTTCACCTCAGAAGCATTGGAGGTCTTGAAGCCATCATATTTGTTGGATCGATTACTCCTCCGGACAGCAGTAGTGTCGAGAGGTACCTTGGCATTATGACCTGCAGCAGAATTAAACGAAGAGGAGGACGCCAACACTTGCAGAGCAATGCCAGTAGTTGGGGCATTCAGATCAACCTGAATTGCAATATGAGAAGGCACATTAGGAATTGGGATCTCTTGTGACAGACACAAGGTACCATCAGAAACCTGGGTCACGTCTGTTATGACATCAGGAGAAGCAGATAATTGCAGCGATCCAATGCAGACACCCAACAGAGAGCGAGAACTGAAAATGGTGGCTATGTGGTCAGGTTCAGGCTTCAGATTCTGCAACCAAAGAGCACATGCTGCCTCCAAGTGTTTCTGAATCAGATGGAAAGGGTTAAGAGGAAGCATAACAGACCCAGCGTGTCCATTGGCGATGGCTCGCGTGTAGATGCGTTTTAGCATCAAGCCCATCCACAACAACAACTCATGATCTAGCGTAATGGTGACATAAACAGATTCACCCCCAGCACGAGTGAAAACCTCCCTTGCAGCCAAATTTCCATTTATAAAGCCATCCGCTAGGCTCTCCACTGCAGCAACTTCATCTTCAAATGCTCGTAAATACATCTTTCAGCCATATGCATTGCTGATGCTCAGTAAAAACTTATATAGTTGACACAATCATATGGAACATCATAGCACACTGAACTTGCATACAAAAATTTCACGCAGCGCACAATCGTGGTGGAAGCGGTGGATCGCTACGGGTAGGGCTATGTTGAAACCAACGAACTTGTACATAACGGTTCATCATCTTTATCAATGACGGGGAAATATATTGAATGTTGTGCAAAGCAAACAGACAGACAACACAATAAGTTCTACTAGCACATTAAGTTAACGTACATCCCTTTCTAAAAAAAGTTCAGGTACAAAAATAGAACATGTCACAATAAAATGTTCTGGCACATCAGTGCTTCACACCCATAGCTCGGATTTAACTAGTATCTGACAAGATTCAGTTGTTACCTCAAATTAGAGCACATCCAGGCAGCCATCTAATCCTAATTCTCCAAACCATAGCCCTCCGGTCCAGCGGTTCCAAATGGAGAAAGAGATCGAGATGCAGGTTTTTAGTGTCCAACATGTCCTCGTCGAAGGCTCGTTGAGCATAGTTGCCATCGTCACCGACCACCCAAGGGTTGTTCGGAAGTGGATCAACAATGTATCCAACTCCCTCCAAAAGGTGGAGATGAAGGTCATCGGCCTCGACGCATAGCACACGGAGCGTGCCACTAGGAAGATCCAACGCGCAGCCGTCCTTCAACTATGCCTCGAAGATGATGTTTTGGTGTACCACATCATACACGCACCCTCCATACCAGGTGAGCTCCATGATTTCTTGTCTCAGGAGGACATATACTTCTATGGGGCAGCCATCGCAGGGGACAAACAAAAGTTGGAGCTGTACAACCTTGATTTGAAAAGCATTGATGACGTACAAACCAAAATTAAAATTCCTCTAGAAGGTTGTGATAAACCGACATCATCCCTATTCGACGTAGCAAATTTTGTGCTCGGAACAAATCTTCAGAAGGGCGACGAGACGCTGGCATTAAGGTCGTCTGGATGAGAGAATTGTCCCTTGACGTACGAGCGAATAAAATATGCTGCCCTCGATGCCTGTGTGAGTTTCGAGATAGCTGCAAGGTCAGAGAGCTTGTTGCGAAGCCGTCTCCCACAGAAAATGAGAAGAAGAAGAAGAAGAAGAAGAAGAATAAGAAGAAGAAGAAGAAGAAGAAGAAGAAGAAGAAGAATAAGAAGAAGAAGAAGAAGAAGAAGAAGAAGAAGAAGAAGAAGAAGAAGAAGAAGAAGAAGAAGAAGAAGAAGAAGACCTTGAGTGTAATCTGAATGATGGATGTTTATTTTTGTATTGTGTGAAGTGGCGACTGTAAGCCAACTATGTATCTCTTTCCCTTATGTATTACATGGGTTGTGTGAAGATTACCTCACTTGCAACATTGCTTTCAATGTGGTTATGCCTCTAAGTCGTGGCTTCGACACGTGGGAGATATAGCCGCATCGAGGCGTTACAAGTTGGTAATCGAGCCATCCCGACTTAGGAGCCCCCGCTTGATTGTTTCTTTGGCGTTGTTGAGTCTAGAACAAAATGTTTTGAGTCTTAGGATTATATATATCGGAGAGTAGGATTCTTTTTACTCCCCACCCTTCGTCGCTCTGGTGAGGTCTCTGACGTAGAAGTTTTGACTCTCCTCTCCTCAAATTTCACTAAAAAATTTAGGATCACGCGGGTATCTTGGAATCGTTTCGATGGTTTTGTGACGAGAACATTGTTCTTGGTGCCTCCTGACATTTAGGGGTTGTGGCAGTGTCCCGGGGAGTTGAGCTCCGAGGTGTTGTCGTCACAATTTTATCGTTGCAGTTCTGGAATACCTGAGCTTTGCCGACATCGAAAATCTCTTTTGTGCAGTTGTTGGTGAGATAACCCCGATAACCCAGTACTGGGGCGAGCTCGGGAGTATTGCCATGACTCGTATAACGGATGATTTTAGAATGTCGAGGTACACGATTTTCGAAGGTTTCTTGGTTATGTGTTGACGGATGGATACAATTTGGATCTAGGTATTGTTAGTTTGGGTGATATATTTTGTGTCCCTGTATCCCCAACACCAGATTGCATAACCAGAAAGTTTCGGGAGTTTATAGGTGGGATTCAAGTAGCTCCTAGCATTTCTTCCCGCAGATATTTGGTTTGTGATTGGGTAATCCTTACCACTTATTTGTTCCAGTCGTACCTTGTTTATTTTTTTCTTCAACCCTTAATCAAGTGCCTTCTCTCCTTAATGGACGTGTGATGTTAGATTTTGGAATTCATTCGTTCATCCTTGTTCGAATGATTATTGTGAAGACTATATGTTGCAATTTCTATCCGTTGATTCAACTTGTCTATCATCTATCAAGTGCTAACGGATGTCACCCTCTTCAGGATGGCTCCGCCAACGCTGGCCGAATCCGGATCGCAATGATGAGAGTCAGTCGAACCCTCCACCTCCACCTCCGCCTCTGGAGGCATGGCAAGCTATCATGGCAGCCACCAATGCCAATGCTTAGATGATTTTGCAACTCTTGCAAGAGCGTACCCAAGGGCAAGGCAATCAAGGAAATCAAGGCCAAGGCAACAACCAGCCGCACTTTGCTACCCTCAATCAGTTCCTCGTCAATCAGCCGAAGTCTTTCAGCTTACGTAGCCGAGGCCACAGACGCCGACGATTGGCTTGTGGACATCTGCAAACATTTTGAATGTAGCAATGTCAGACCTGAGGACTTTGTCAAGTTTGCTTCGTTTCAACTCAAGGACCAAGCTGTTGAGTGGTTTCAGCAATACAAAGATTCCAGAGGAGGTCGTGTCATTACCTGGGATGAGTTCTGCCGAGACTTCAAAGCTCACCACATTCCGAAAAGTGTTGTTGAGAGCAAGCGTGAGGAGTTCCGCAATCTCAAGCAAGGGAACATGTCTGTGTATCAATACAATATCCAGTTTCAGAAACTCGCTCGCTTCGCTAAGCAAGACGTCCTTGATGAAAAGAGTATGATCTATCAATTCAGAGGTGGTCTCAGAGAAGATCTGCAATTAGCTCTCGTGCTTTTTGAGCCAGAAAAGTATGATGAATTCTACAACATGGCACTTTGAAGCAAGAAGCTGCCCAGCTCAAATGTGAGGCTTCTAAGAAGAGAATCAGGATGCGATTCAGTCTTCTTCTTCCTCTCAAGTGACAGCTAAGCGGAAGAAGTTCTACCTTCCTCCTCCTCCGCTTCGTCGGCCTTATCAGAGAAGAACTCAGGGAGGTCGTGGATCTTCCCACCCGCCCAACCCAAAGCTATCGTAACAAGTCATATTCTCAAGCTCCAAGGTCAAATGCTCCTTATCACCGTCCGCTCTCGTGAGGTGACTTGCAACAAATGTCACAGAGAAAGGTCACTATGCGAACAAGTGCTTCAACCAAAGGCGCCTTCCGCCTCCTCCTCTGTGAGATCTTCCGGCAATGCAGTGGTCAAGCATAATCCCAAGTCCGCAAAAGGTGAACATGATGAATGCGGTAAGCGAAGGTTTCTTCCGATGTGATTATGGGTAATCTCTCGATTAATGATATTCCTGCAAAAGTCTTATTTGATACTGGTGCATCTATTTCTTTCATATCAAGACCTTTTGCATCCATGAACAATTTGCATACTGTCGATCTGCCTAAGCCGATAGCAGTTTCCTCTCC
This sequence comes from Aegilops bicornis, assembly GCA_021605145.1. NCBI lineage: Eukaryota > Viridiplantae > Streptophyta > Magnoliopsida > Poales > Poaceae > Aegilops > Aegilops bicornis. The sequence goes on from CM038673.1 coordinate 144,837,300, forward strand.
GGGTATGTTCAGGAATAAAAAATGATGGCTCCGGATGTTTCTATCAAGATGGGCAACTATAGATTTCTTTCTTCTCCAATGGTTCTTGGTGACTCGGATATTGATCTTATTCTTGGGATGGACTGGCTTTCTCAGCACAAAGCTCAGCTTGATTGTGCTGCCAGGGAAATTCAATTGACTCACTCTTCTAATGATGTGATCATCTATGCCGCTCGTGATGAAACCATTCGGTTGTTTTCTCTCAATGAGAAGGGCGAGTTGGATGCTATCTCTCGATTCGATCGTTTGTGAGTATCAAGATGTCTTTCCGGAAGAGCTTCCGGGTATGCCTCCTCACCGCCAGTTGAATTAGTTATCGATCTTGAGCCCGGCATCGAACCCGCTTTGCAAGCGCCAATACAAGCTTGGACCTAATGAGCTGAAGGAATTGAAGAAGCAGCTCGATGAACAAGAGCGTCTGGGTTTGATCGGACCGAGTTCATCTCCTTGGGGTTGTGGTGTTCTTTTGTCAGAAGAAGGATGGCACGGACCGACTTTGTGTCGATTACCGTCCATTGAATAAGAAGACAATCAAGAACAAGTATCCACTTCCCAACATCAATGAGCTTTTCGAGCAACTCAAAGGTGCTAAAGTGTTCTCCAAGCTTGACCTTTGTATGGGTTATCATCAAATTCGCATTCGTGAACAAGATATTCCCAAGACAGCATTCAGAACAAGCTTTGGTTCTTATGAATATCTTGTCATGTCTTTCGCCTTGTCAATGCTCCTCCAACATTCTCTCGGATGATGAACTTCATCTTCAACCCCTACACAAATGAATTCGTCTTGGTCTATCTCGATGATATTTTGGTCTTCTCCAAGAATAAGAAGGATCATGCCAAACATTTGCGATTGGTGCTCGACAAGCTCGAGAGCATCAATTCTATCTGAAGTTTTCCAAATGTGAATTTTGGCTTGATGAAGTGCTTTATCTTGGTCACATCATCTCCGCCAAGGGCATCGCTGTTAATCCCGAGAAGATGTCTGCAGTTGTGAATTGGGAACCTCCTCAGAATGTCAAGCAGCTTCGCAGTTTTCTTGGACCCGCAAGCTATTGCCGAAGATTCGTTGAGATTCTCTCTAAGATTGCAAAGCCTCTTTCCAACCTCCTCCAGAAGCATGTGAAGTATGTCTGGTCTCCTGAGTGTGACGTTGCTTTCAATACTCTCAAAGAGAAACTCGTCACAGCTCCTGTCTTGACTCCTCCTGATGAATCCAAGCCATTCAAGTTTTCTGTGATGCTTCTCTTCAAGGTCTCTTGCTGTGTTAATGCAAGAGAAGAGAGTTGTGGCCTATACCTCTCGTCACCTGAAGCCCAACGAGAAGAACTACCCCACTCACGATCTTGAGTTGGCGGCGGTTGTCCATGCATTAATAACATGGAGACATCTCTTGTTGGGAAGGAAAGTGGACATTTTCACCGATCACAAGAGTCTCAAGTATATCTTCACTCAACCCAACCTCAACCTCAGGCAAACTCGATGGGTCGAAATGATTCAAGAGTACAACCCAAGTATTGAATATACTCTGGGCAAGGCCAATGTGATTGCAGATGCTCTGAGCAGGAAGGCTTATTGCAACAACTTAATTCTCAAGCCTTTCCAACCGGATCTTTGTGAAGCTTTCCGCAAGCTGAATCTTCAAGTTGTTCCTCAAGGCTTTCTTGCCAACCTCATAGTCTCTCCTACTTTGGGAAGACCAAATTCGTGAGGCTCAACTCCTGGATACCATGGTGAAAAAGGTGAAACGTGGTATCGACAAGGGCATTTCCAAGTACAAGTGCTTCCACATTGATGACAAAGATACTCTTTTATTTGAGGACCGGATTGTGGTTCCTAAGGGTGATCTACGTAAAGTCATTATGAACGAGGCGCACAATTCCCTTCTATCCATTCATCCTGGAAGTACGAAGATGTACCATGACCTCAGGCAGTCATATTGGTGGACCCGAATGAAGCGAGAAATTGCTCAATTCGTGAATGAGTGTGATGTCTGCAGAAGAGTGAAAGCAGAACACCAACGACCAGCTGGTCTCCTCCAACCTCTTGCTATTCCAGAATGGAAGTTTGATCATATTGAAATGGACTTCGTGACTGGATTTCCAAAGTCCAAGCGTGGAAATGATGCTATCTTCGTTGTCATTGACAAGCTTACTAAAGTGGCTCATTTTCTTCCTATCAAAGAATCCATCACAGCAGCTCGGTTGGCGAGCTATACATCTCGAGAATTGTCTCCTTGCACGGCATTCCACAAGTGATCTCTTGAGACCGTGGCAGCATCTTTACCTTCAAGTTTTGGGATTCTTTCAGGAAGGCCATGGGCACCAACATTCTGCTTTCAAAGACAGCTTTCCATCCTCAAACAAGTGGCCAAGTCGAGCGAGTCAATCAAATCCTTGAAGATATGCTCGGGCTTGTGTCATTTCCTTCGGTATGAAGTGGGAAGATTGTCTTCCATATGCCGAAGTTCTCCTACAACAACAGACTTCCAAGCGAGTTCGGCAAGGCCCCATTCGAAATTCTCTATGGCGAAAGTGCCGTGCTCCTCTCAATTGGTCCGAGACGGTGAACGCCAACTTCTTGGCAACGACTTGATCACGAAGTCAAGAAATGTGCAAAGTCATTCGTGAGAATCTCAAAGCCGGCATAATCGCGCCGGAAGAGCTATTATGATGACAAGCACCGTGATGTGGCTTTTGAAATTGGAGACCATGTCTACCTCCGCGTCTCTCCAATGAAAGGCACTCGCCGCCGGTATCAAAGGGAAGCTTGCCCCTAGATACGTGGGTCCTTTCAAGATCATTGGCAAAAGAGGCGATCTCGCCTATCAACTTGAGCTCCCGTCCAACTTCGCGAACGTGCACGATGTGTTTCACGTGTCACAGCCTTCGCAAGTGCTTCTAGACTCTGGCGCACTATCAACTTCGAAGAAATTGACCTCCAAGAAGATCTCTCTTATCATGAGCACCCCGTTGCTATTCTTGAGGAAACCGAGCGCAAGACTCGCAACAAGTCAATCAAATTTCTGAAAGTGAAGTGGTCACACCATTCCGACCGAGAAGCCACCTGGGAGCGCGAGGATCACCTCCGTTCCGAATATCCGGAGTTCTTTCAGTCCTAGATCTCGGACGAGATCCTCTTGTAGTGGTGGAGTGTTGTAACACCGGATGTAACTTTCCATATTTGTATCTCCAACTCTTGCCATTTTCGGCATTGTGATATGATATTCCCTCCGTGGTTGGGTTTTTGTCTTTCGTTTTGCATTTTGTCCATGTCATGCATTTCATATCATGTCATCATGTGCATCTCATTTGCATACGTGTTCGTCTCATGCATCCGAGCATTTTCCCGTTGTCCGCTTTTGCAATCCGGCACTCCTATGTCCCCGGCGTCCCCTTTTACATTTTTCCGTGAGCGGGTACTAAACTTTCTCGGAATGGACCGAGGTTTGTCAAGTGGCCTTGGTACACCACCGGTGAACCACTGTCAAGTTTCGGGTCATTTGGAGCTCGTTTGGTACTCCAACGGTTAACCGCACTCTCGCAAAGGCCTCTTTTAAGTTGCATCCCAACACCCTTTCAAAACAGCCCAATAACCCATCTAAGTCACTTCCATGTCCATCGCCGTTCGATCGCGATCGTGTGGGCGAAATCTGCACCTCATTTGGAGCTTCCTAGCCCCTTCTACCTATAAATATGTGCACTCCCTCGAATTTTCGGATCCCCAAACCCTAGCCCGCTCCTCCGCCAGACACGTGCAGGCGAGCAGACACGTCCGCCGCCGCCCGTCCGGCAAGCGCGCCCACGTAAGCGAGCCCACATCGCCGCCGCCGCCCGGCCGTAACCCGCGGGAAACCCCTCCCGACCAGCGCATCGCCCGCTCACCGCCAGCCGCTCGCTCCAGCGCCACCGCCGCCCATGACCAGCCCGACCGCCCGCCGCCATGACGGCCGCCCGTCCGGCGCCACGCCGCCCTCCGCCGCCAGCGCTCCGGCCCGGCCCTCCTCCGGCCTCTCCCTCCTCCGACGCCGCTCCGGCGAGCTGCTCCGGCCGCCTCGAACCTCGACCTCGATCTGGATCCAGATCCAACGAGCGGTTGACTTTCCCCTCCCCTAAAATCGCCTAAGTCATTATTTTGTGATAATATAGTCGCATATTCATCATGCCATAACTTTGCACCCGTGGCTCCATTTCGGGCGTATAGCATACCGAATTGTTTGCCTCGAAGATTAGATCATTTCATTCCATTGCATCAGTTTCATTTGAGCTCATCTTGATGCCCGAAATGCTGTTGGAAGAGGGCTATGTGATGTTAGTTTCTGTTTCTTAACAGAACATGCACTTGTCATTTTTGCCATGATTGATGTGTGCATTCTATGAACTTGAGTCCTACATATGTTTTGTAATATGCCATGCCGTCTTTACAGGGGTGTATGCCATGTATTTTTGTGATCTCTGTGGTGACTAGAACAAGCATGCAAACTAGGCCTTATGATGTTGCTGATTTCAGCCCCTGTTTTGCTGATATTTTTATGCCATGTTAACTTGATGCTACCGAGAGATCCATGCATATTTTGAGATACTTCAGTAAGGATGTTTTGAACATATGGTTATGCTCTATCCATCCGTGGCCTTGTTTGCAATTATGGAGTGCCGTAGCTTGAGTCAATCAAGCTCTACTTTTGCTATAAAATGTTTCCTAGCAGATTGTTTACATGTTATTCAATTTTGCCAAGGTTGTTGTAGTTGATCCGTGTATTATATGATGTTGTTCTTGCCATGTATAGATTCTATGCCATGTCTTCTTGACGGATGTATGCTTAGTTTATCATGAAATGTTCTGTAGTGAGTGCATCGAGCTCTTAAACATGCCTACTTGTTATCTGTTTTTGTCATGCCCTGTTGCTGAATCTGTTAACGAAACTTGCTATGTTGACATGGGTGCTATTGCATTTTCTGATCCCTTTTGGCTCATGGTCAGTAAGGATCTTTCGTTCTATGCCTTGAGTAGATTCATGGCATGCCTTGTTTTGCTATTATAAGTTCCTGTAGCATGCTGTTTGCTTGCTCTGAACATTGCTTCCTGATGCTGATTCTGCCATGTTCAGTATTTTCACCAAGTCTGTGAAGCTGATATATTTTGCACTTTTTCCATGCTTGTTTGGACCTGTTATGATGTGATTTAGCCGTAGCTCAGTGTTCATCTTTTGTCAAGCATCTTGAGTAGATCACTGCCATATGCTTTTCTGGTACGTTTGGGTGCAGTACCTTATTTTCTTGTTGCTTGCTAAGTGGTATCATGCTGTTAATGGCAGATTTGTGTCATTCTTGTTTTGCTTGTCATTTGCAAACCGTGCATCCGATTCCGGTGATCTTTATATCGATTTCAACCGAAATCATCTCACCTTTCCAGCGGCATACTTGGTTTGCCAAGTTGATGCCTGGTTCATCATTTTCCTTCCGAGCACGCATAAGCATTGCATATCACATCTCGCATATCATGCCATGTATTGCATCATGTTGCTTGTGCATTGCACCGTGATTTATTGTGGTTCCTTTGTTTGTGTTCTTGCTTTGGATAGAGCCGGAGGCGAGTACGTGAACGAGGAACCTGTTGAGAACGCTACGAGGATCAAGCTTTCGACAACTCGAGAACCTTGCGCAAGATGACCATACCCTCGAAATCACTTCTATCTTTGCTTGCTAGATGCTCGCTCTTTTGCTATGCCTATGCTACGATGCCTATCACTTGCTTATCATGCCTCCCATATTGCCATGTCAAACCCTAACCATCCTTTCCTAGCAAACCGTTGTTTGGCTATGTTACCGCTTTGCTCAGCCCCTCTTATAGCGTTGCTAGTTGTAGGTGAAGATGAAGTTTGTTCCTTGTTGGAACATGGAGATGTTGTTCCTTGTTGGAACATGTTTACTTGTTGGGGATATCACAATATATCTGCTATAATTAATGCATCTATATACTTGGTAAAGGGTGGAAGACTCGGCCTTATGCCTGGTGTTTTGTTCCACTCTTGCCACCCTAGTTTCCATCATACCGGTGTTATGTTCCTTGATTTCGCGTTCCTTACACGGTTGGGTGATTTATGGGAACCCCTTGACAGTTCGCTTTGAATAAGACTCCTCCAAAGAAGGCCCAACTTTGGTTTTACCATTTGCCACCTAAGCCTTTTTCCCCGGGTTTCGCGAGCCCGAGGGTCATCTTTATTTTAACCCCGGACGGTGCTCCTTCGAGTCTTGGCCCAACCTGGGCGATGTCCGGCGCCCCCTGGGCAATCCAGGGTCTATGCCAACCCGATGTCTTGCCCATCCGGTGTGCCCTGAGAACAAGATATGTGCAGCTCCTATCGGGATTTGTCGGCACATTCGGGCGGCTTTGCTAGTCTTGTTTTATTGCTGTCGAAATGTCTTGTAGTCCGGGATTCCGAGACTGATCGGGTTTTCCCGGTAGAAGGAATATCCTTCGTTGACCGTGAGAGCTTATTATGGGCTAAGTTGGGACACCCCTGCAGGGTATTATCTTTCGAAAGCCGTGCAGCGGTTATGAGGCAGATGGGAATTTGTTAATGTCCGTTTGTAGAAAACCCGAAGTTGACCTTAATTAATACACATCAACCGCGTGTGTAACCGTGATGGTCTCTTCTCGTCGGAGTCCGGGAAGTGAACACGGTGTTGGAGTTATGCTTGACTTAAGTAGTTCTGGATCACTTCTTGATCGATACTTTCTTCACGACCGCTCTTTGCTTCTCTTCTCGCTCTCTTTCGCGAGTGTAGCCACCATATATGCTAGTCGCTTGCTGCAGCTCCACCTCACCACTCTGTCCGTCCTATAAGCTTAAAGAGTCTTGATCTCGCGGGTGTGAGATTGCCGAGTCCCGTGACTCACAGATTCTACCAAAAGCGATTGCAGGTGCCGGCGATGCGGTCACGGATGACGCAACCGAGCTCAAGTGGGAGTTCGACGAGGAACGTGGTCGTTACTATGTGTCTTTTCACGATGATCAGATAGTGGAGCTCAGTTGGGACGATCGGGGATCTGTGTAGCTTTGGGGTATCTTCTTTATTTTGGTTCCGTAGTCGGACCTTGAGTGTAATCTGAATGATGGATGTTTATTTATGTATTGTGTGAAGTGGCTATTTGTAAGCCAACTATGTATCTCTTTCCCTTATGTATTACATGGGTTGTGTGAAGATTACCTCACTTGCTACATTGCTTTCAATGCGGTTATGCCTCTAAGTCGTGCTTCGACACGTGGGAGATATAGCCGCATCGAGGGCGTTACAGTCGACTACATGACACTTCACCATTTTTTGGGCCTAGAGGAAGGCATTGGGAAGTAATAATTAGATGATGGGTTGCTAGAGTGACAGAAGCTTAAACCCTAGTTTATGCATTGCTTCGTAAGGGGCTGGTTTGGATCCATATGTTTCATGCTATGGTTAGGTTTACCTTAATACTTCTTTTGTAGTTGCGGATGCTGGCAATAGGGGTTAATCATAAGTGGGATGCTTGTCCAAGGAAGGGTAGTACCCAAGCACCGGTCCACCCACATATCAAATTATCAAAGTAACGAACGCGAATCATATGAGCGTGATGAAAGCTTGACGATAATTCCCATGTGTCCTCGGGAGCGTTTTCCTTTATATAAGAGTTTGTCCAGGCTTGTCCTTTGCTGCAAAAAGGATTGGGCCATCTTGCTGCACCTTCTTTACTTTTATTACTTGTTACCCGTTACAAATTACCTTATCACAAAACTATCTGTTACCGATAATTTCAGTGCTTGGAGAGAATACCTTACTGAAAAGCGCTTGTCATTTCCTTGTGCTCCTCGTTGGGTTCGACACTCTTACTTATTGAAAGGACTACTATAGACCCCTATACTTGTGGGTCATCAAGACTCTTTTTTGGCGCCGTTGCCGAGGAGTGAAGCGCCTTTGGTAGGTGGAATTTGGTAAGGGAAAATTTATATAGTGTGCTAAAATTTACTGTCACTTGTTACTATGGAACATAATCCTTTGAGGGGCTTGTTCGGGGCATCTTCACCCAGACCAGTAGAGCAAAGAGTTGCTACTCAACCTACTGAACCTACTGAAAATGTTTACTTTGAAATTCCTTCGGGTATGATAGAGAAACTGCTAGCTAATCCTTTTATAGGAGATGGAACATTGCATCCCGATTTGCACCTAATCTATGTGGATGAAGTTTGTGGATTATTTAAGCTTGCAGGTATGCCCGAGGATGTTATCAAGAAGAAGGTCTTCCCTTTATCTTTGAAGGGAAAGGCATTTACATGGTTTAGGCTATGTGATTATATTGGATCATGGAACTACAACCGATTGAAATTGAAATTTCACCAGAAGTTTTATCCTATGCATCTAGTTCATCGTGATCGTAATTATATATATAACTTTTGACCTCGTGAAGGATAAAGCATCGCTCAAGCTTGGGGGAGGCTTAAGTCAATGTTATATTCATGCCCCAATCATGAGCTCTCAAGAGAAATTATTATTCAAAAATTTTATGCTCGGCTTTCTCTCAATAATCGCTCCACGCTCGATACTTCTTGTACTGGTTCTTTTATGATGAAGACTATTGAATTCAAATGAGATTTATTGTAAATAATTAAATGCAACTCTGAAGATTGGGAACTCGACGAAGGTAAGGAGTCTGGTGTAACACCTAAGTTTCATTGTGTTAAATCTTTTATGGATACCTATGTTTTTCGTGAATTTAGCACTAAATATGGACTTGACTCTGAGATAGTAGCTTCTTTCTGTGAATCCTTTACTACTCATGTTGATCTTCCTAAGGAGAAGTTGTTTAAATATCATCCTCCCATTGAAGTAAAAGTAGTTGAACCTATTAAAGATGAAGAAAAGACTATCACTTACAATGTTGATCCTATTGTTCCTACAACTTATATTGAGAAACCACCTTTCCCTGTTAGAATAAAGGATCATGCTAAAGCTTGAACTGTGGTTCTGTAGGATCTTGAGAAGAGGTGTCTAGAGGGGGAGGGGGATTAGACACTAAGTACCAAAGTTGCAGTTTTTAACTTCTTTTAGGTTTAAGTGGAGTTTAGGCACAAGTTTAACATTCTCAATACATAACAAGCAAGCATGCAAAGAGTATATAGGCAGCGGAAAATAAAGCATGCAACTTGCAAGAATGTAAAGGGAAGGGTTTGGAGAATTCAAACGCAATTGGAGACACGAATGTTTTTGTCGTGGTTCCGATAGGTGGTGCTATCGTACATCCACGTTGATGGAGACTTCAACCCACGTAGGGAAACGGTTGCGCGAGTCCACGGAGGGCTCCACCCACGAAGGGCTCCACCCACGAAGGGTCCATGAAGAAGCAACCTTGTCTATCCCACCATGGGCGTCGCCCATGAAGGACTTGCCTCACTAGCAGTAGATCTTCACGAAGTAGGTGATCTCCTTGCCCTTACAAACTCCTTGGTTCAACTCCACAATCTTGTCGGAGGCTGCCAAGTGACACCTAGCCAATCTAGGAGACACCACTCTCCAAGAAGTAACAAATGGTGTGTTGATGATGAACTCCTTGCTCCTGTGCTTCAAATGATAGTATCCCCAACACTCAACTCTCTTTCATAGGATTTGGATCTGGTGGAAAGAAGACTTGAGTGGAAAGCAACTTGGGGAAGGCTAGAGATCAAGATTCATATGGTTGGAATGGAATATCTTGGCCTCAACACATGAGTAGTAGTTCTCTCTCAGAAATAGGATGCTGGAAGTGTAGGCTTGTTCTGATGGCTCTCTCCATGAATGAAGAGGAGGTGGAGGGGTATATATAGCCTCCACACAAAATCTAACCGTTACACACAATTTACCAAACTCGGTGGGACGAATCATAAAACCAGTCGGACCGATTTAGTAAACCTAGTGACCGTTAGGGTTTTCGGTGGGACCGGAATGCAACTCGGTAGGACCGATATGGTTAGGGTTAGGGCATAACGTAATCTCGGTGAGACCGATTACACAAACTCGGTGAGACTGATTTTGGTAATTAGCTAACCAGAGAGTTGGTCAGGCAAACTCGGTGAGACAGATTACACAAACTTGGTGAGACCGATTTTGGTAATTAGCTAACCAGAGAGTTTGCATTGTAATCTCGGTAGTACCGATTACACAAACTCGGTGAGACCGAATCTGGTGATGGACATACACAGAGATATTACAATCCCATCTCGGTGAGACCGAGATCCCTATCGGTGAAACCGATTTTCCTAGGGTATGTGGCAGTGGCTATGACATCTGAACTCGGTGGCGCCGGATAGAAAGAATCGGTAGGGCCGAGTTTGACTTTAGTTTTAGGTCATATGTGTGGAAGTGGGAAAGTATTTGAGGGTTTTGGAGCATATCACTAAGCACATGAAGCAAGAGGTTCATTAAGCAACACCTCATCCCTCCTTGATAGTATTGGCTTTTCCTATAGACTCAATGTGATCTTGGATCACTAAAATGTAAAATGAAGAGTCTTGAGCTTGAAGCTTGGGCCAATCCTTTGTCCTTAGCATCTTGAAGGAGTTCCCACATCCTTTTGTTCATGACACTCCATTGTTGAACTTATCTGAAACATACTAGACAAAAGTGTTAGTCCAACAAGAGATATGTTGACATTAATTACCAAAACCACCTAGGGAGCACTTGTGCTTTCAATCTCCCCCTTTTTGGTAATTGATGGCAACATACATCAAAGCTTTAGATAAGGATATAAAGAATAGCAAGTAAAGCTTCGAAAAGACATGTAACAAGCATAGGCTCCCCCCAGATGTATGCAATCATGTGAATATGGAATAGAGAAGCATGTGAGAGCATAACCATGATAGAGTAGGCAATGTGTTACATGTATCTTGGCCATATGCATCAGAGCAAAGGATATTAAAGAAAGTACCTTCATGCTCATGAGTCCTTCTTGCAAACAGTATGTACATCGCCAAGAATTCCTCATACACATGAGTGTGATGCATATACTTACCTTGTAGTCTTGAGTTGGCTTAGGGTGAAATGAACCTGCACAAACAAGGTTAGATAACACAGGTACATCTACTAGCCCGAGCAAACAAAAGAAACCACAAGAATACCAAGACTGGGATGACATGTAAAGAGTGAGTACTAAGTACCACATTGGATTAGACATGTCCCCAAGAGTAAATATATGCAATGAATTTAAATTATTGCTTTCCCTTAGATGTCTTGCTCCCCCTGGATCTAGCATGGGATACTGGGAGAAGATAGGGAACAGGAAATCATGGCTGAAAGATATAAATGAACATAACTTAATGGAAATAACCACACATGAACATGTCTTTCCCCCAAAAAGACATGTGGCATCTCTCCTCTTGAACACCAAGCATCTGGGATCCTTGAGAAATACTTTCTACTTGAGTATTCTCTCCCCCTGGAGATCTCTTTCTCCCCCTTAATACTCTCTCTCTCTCTCTCTCTCTCTGATGTGATCTCTCTAAGTGATAAGCTTAATAAGCTTTGATGTGATCTCTCTCTCCCCCTTTGACATCAATTTCCAAAAAGGGTCTTCTGGAATTGGGTTTGGTCCTTGAGTCACAACACAAAGCACTGGATAAAATTTTTGATGCTTGTAGAGGACAAGATTCATTGAGTGGAGCTGGATCAGAGGAAACACAGAATAAATGGCAAACTATTTTTCCTGTTGTGAAATCGGTGGCACCGAGTGGTATGCTTCGGTTGTACGGAAAAGATTCGGTTGGACCGAAAACAACAAATCGGTGAAACCGAGTCCATCACAGAGAAAACTCTTGTCACCTCAGCTCACTAGGCTAGAAAGATCTCACAAAGATTTGCAAGGAATTTACTGAATGATGTGCAATGAATTGGATGCAGAAAATGTAGAGCAAACAGAAAGAAAAGAATGAAATCTAGATGAAGTTTTTTTTGAAAGGGGAAACAGATATGCATGAGACAAATGCAGAAACCCAGAAAAGAATATGAGAGAACTTCATCTAGAGATGGTCGGTGACAAAGTCACCTATGTTAGAGTATATTGACTTAGGAGTCAAGTGAGATCACTTGATCAAGGTCATACTCATCGTTTAAGCTCAAAATGGGGTTACCATTTTTCGTTTAAGCATTTTGATGTATTCACATCTTGTCGAGTTGCTTTAGGTCATGTCTCGGAGTAAAGCTTCTCTAAGATGGGATAACATACCTTGGTTGGTGGTGTTGACCATGTAGTTGAACTTGTGTGGGTTGCTCAAGGTTGATGTAGCTCATCAAGAGTTGGGAGCACCACTTGGAATTTGAGTCCATCTACCTACATGGGTTAGTTTTTGCAAAGAAGAGCACTTGTATATCCAAAAATGATAATCATGAAGATCAATCATAGAGTGTGTCAAAGGATATGTTTGAATGATTCCGTGCTTCCTTGTATTCAGCCACCATAGTGTAGAGACTTGGTGATGTAGAGATTGCTCAAGATGTGTGTAGATTACAATCTCATGGAATTCGATTCCACCAAGTACCTACATGGGTTAGATAACATGCAAGATGCAAATATATCCAAGATATAATATTTTCAACATAAGAGAGATAACATGGATTTGTCATAAGCTCATGTCTTGCATGTATCCAATGGAGTTTCTACTCCAAGTTTGAAGCATCTATGATGTTCAATTCTCCTCTCAACTTGCAAAACACTTTCTCATCAAGAGGTTTAGTAAATATATCCGCTAATTGCTTTTCGGTGCGAACATGCTTAAGATTAATGTCACCCTTAGCAACATGATCTCGAATGAAGTGATGATGAACTTCAATATGCTTAGTTCGAGAATGTTGTACAGGATTATGACCAATTTTGATAGCACTTTCATTGTCACAAAGCAATGGAACATGTTTCACATATATCCCATAATCTTTAAGAGTTTGGGTCATCCAAAGTAATTGAGCACAACATGAACCAGCTGACAATGTACTCTGCTTGGTGTAGATAAGGATACGAAGTTTTGTTTCTTGGAGGACCAAGGCACAAGAGATCTACCAAGAAATTGACAAGTACCGAAGTGGACTTTCTATCAACCTTGTCTCGGCATAGTCTGAGTCGGAATAGCCAACAAGATCGAAGAGGCCCTCTTAGGATACCAAATGCCAAAATTTGGTGTATGAATTAAGTATCTCACTATCCTTTTCACGGCCTTAAGATGACATTCTTTAGGAGCAGCTTGATATCTTGCACACATGCACACACTTAGCATAATATCGGGATGTGAAGCACATAGGTATAACAATTATCCAATCATAGAGCGATAAACCTTTTGATCAACCGGTTTACCATCTTTGGTCAAATCAAGATGTCCACTAGTAGGCATGGGTGTAGACATACCTTTGCACTCTTGCATATTGAACTTCTTGAATAAGTCCTTAGTGTACTTTGTTTGAGAGACAAAAGTACCTTCCTTAGTTTGTTTGATTTGCAACCCAAGAAAGAATTTGAGTTCACTCATCATTGACATCTCAAACTTCTCCGACATTAGCTTCCCAAACTTTTCACTAAAAGGAGGGTTAGTTGATCCAAATATGATATCATCAACATAGATTTGGCACACAAATAGTTCTCCATTAACCCTTTTAGTAAAAAGTGTGGAATCAATTTTCCCAATTTCAAAGCCTTTTTCAAGAAGAAACTTGGTCAAGCATTTATACCATGCTCTAGGAGCTTGTTTAAGACCATAAAGGGCTTTGTGAAGTTTGTAAACATGATTTGGTTTCTTAGGATTGACAAAGCCGTGAGGTTGTTTAACATAAACTTCCTCCTCTATTTCACCATTTAGAAAAGCACTTTTAATGTCCATTTGGTACAAGGTGATATTGTGGTGATTAGCATAGGCAAGTAAGATGCTTGAATGGACTCAAGTCTAGCAGCGCATAAGTCTCACCATAGTCCATACCTTCGACTTGTGTGTAGCCTTGGGCGACGAGGCGTGCTTTGTTGAGAACTACTTGTCCATCTTCATCTTGCTTGTTCTTGAAACACCCATTTGGTACCGATGATGTTGTGGTTGTTGTCGGGCTTCTCAACCAATGTCCAAACTTGGTTTCTCTCAAAGTTGTGTAGCTCTTCATGCATAGCATTTGTCCAATTCGGATCTTCCAATGCTTCTTCGACCTTCATAGGTTCAATGCTAGAGATGAAAGAATAGTTTTCACAAAAGTTAGCTAAACGAGTTTTAGAGCGAGTGATTCTCCCGGTTTGAATATCATTGTAGATTTGCTCGACGGGATGGTCTTTAGCAATTCTTGCTCAAACTCTTGAAAGCTTTTGCTTGGGTCTCGGTTGAACATCTTCTTCATCTTGTTCTTCTTCTTCTTCTTCTTGATCATCTTCATTGTTGGCGTTGTCGTTTTCTTGTCGAGGTGGAGAAGGAGGTTGTTGACGTTCGTGATGTTCTTCCTTGTTTTCTTCATATTGGTGTGTTCCACTTGTGGATGATTCCGTATCAACTCTTGGTTCACCTTGTCGTGTAGAAGCTTCCACTTGAACAGACGAGGTACTCTCCTTCACCTCCGTTGGACGGATCTTGCCAATAGACAAGTCTTGAATTGCTTCCGACGGGTCTTTGTCTCCTACATCAATTGGCAATTGCTCTACTTGCGAGCCATTAGATTCATCAAACTTCACATCTACCGTTTCTTCAACCTTTCGGGTGAAATTGTTGTATACACGGTAAGTGTGAGAGTTTGAGCCATAACCTAGTAGGAAACCTTCATGAGACTTAGGAGCAAACTTTGAGCAGCGATGCTTATCAAGAATGTAGCACTTTGAGACGAATACTCGAAAGTATCCAACTTGGGTTTTGTTACCGGTGAGGAGCTCGTATGCCGTCTTGCCGAGTAACTTGTGAAGATACAAGCGATTTGTTGCATGACAAGCTGTCTCAACCGCTTCTGCCCAAAAGTGCTTCGGCGTCTTGTACTCGTCAAGCATCGTTCTCGCCATTTCGATTAGCGTCCGGTTCTTCCTCTCAACAACTCCATTTTGTTGAGGTGTGTACGTAGCCGAGAACTCGTGTGAAATCCCTTCTTCATCAACAAAGGTGTCCACATTTGCGTTCTTGAACTCCGTTCCGTTATCGCTGCGAACCTTCTTGATCTTCACTTCAAATTGATTTTGGGCCTTCGTAGCGAAGTTTTTGAAGATCTTTTGGACCTGCGATTTATCATCGAGAAAGAACACCCACGTAAATCTTGAAAAATCATCAACTATAACAAGACCAAAAGAATTTCCACCGAGGTGTAGGCATTGGGACCAAAGAGATCCATATGAAGTAGCTCGAGTGGCCTCCTTGTGGTCATGATGTTCTTCATGGGATGCCTTCCTCCAACCTGTTTACCTGCTTGACAAGCACTGCACATTCTATCCTTATCAAATATGACATCGTTAACTCCAAGGATATGATTTCCTTCAATAAGCTTGTCAAGATTTCTCATGCCAACGTGACCTAGTCGTCTATGCCATAACCAGCCTTTTGAGGATTTAGCAATTAAGCAAGTTTTAGGTTGTGCCTTTTTGGAGAAATCAACAATGTAAAGATCACCTCTACGTATACCGGTAAAGACCATTCTATGGTTGTCTCGATGAAACACTTGACAATCTACTTCAGTAAATAGGACATTGAAACCGAAATCAGCAAGTCTAGATACAGAAAGTAAGTTGTAGCCAAGAGATTCAACGAGCATGCCATTTTGAATAGAGCTATCATGTGAGATGGCCACCTTACCAAGGCCAACCACCTTACCCTTTGAGTTGTCACTGAAAGTGACATACTTTCTAGGACTATCATTTTCAGCAAGCTCACGAAACATGTCTTTATCTCCGGTCATGTGATCGGTACACCCACTGTCAAGAACCCATTCCTTTCCTCCTGACACATATCCTCGAAGGTTTGCCATAAGACCAAAATGTCTTATTGCATCATCAAGATCGAAATCACTATCATCATCCTCATCATAGTATCCATGATCAACATCGTCATGTGATGGATCAAGTCCTAGAGAGGGTAATTCATTAGAGTGAGTTTGACAATGATCTTTCTTATGAATTCTTATAGCTTCGGAAATAATGTCACCAATAATTCCGACATCTCCTTTTGCACGCATAAGGTCGGTAAGTTCAAATAGACGATCACCAAACATAGGGTCACTAGTATTCATCTTACTCAAGGCAATAGACTTATAGAGAATTTCATCTAAATTTTTCAAGGAATAATTTGGAAAGCGTTCCTCAAGAAATTTCCATATAGAGTAGGCACATTCAAAAGTAGGCAAGATTCTAATTAAGTTTCTAGGCAAGCCTCTAGTGATAAGATTAACAGTTCTAAGATTTCTAATCATGTCAATATATTCATCAAGGGTAGGATGCATAGGATCAACATGAGGTTCACAAGGACTAGCAATGTAATTGTTCAAATGATATTGATTGAAGATTACAAGCATCTCATTTTTCCATTCATGAAAATACTCTCCATCAAGAATAGGCACTCTATGACTAAGACTCCCCGAAGTAGACTCATCCATGTTCCTCCAATGGTGATTAAACCAAGGCAATGGAGACCAAAGCTCTGATACCACTTGTAGGATCTTGAGAAGAGGTGTCTAGAGGGGGGGATTAGACACTAAGTACCAAAGTTGCAGTTTTTAACTTCTTTTAGGTTTAAGTGGAGTTTTAGGCACAAGTTTAACATTCTCCACACATAACAAGCAAGCATGCAAAGAGTATATAGGCAGCGGAAAATAAAGCATGCAACTTGCAAGAATGTAAAGGGAAGGGTTTGGAGAATTCAAACGCAATTGGAGACACGGATGTTTTTGTCGTGGTTCCGATAGGTGGTGCTATCGTACATCCACGTTGATGGAGACTTCAACCCACGTGGGGTAGCAGTTCTTGCGAGTCCATGGAGGGCTCCACCCACGAAGGGTCCACGAAGAAGCAACCTTGTCTATCCCACCATGGCCGTCGCCCACGAAGGACTTGCCTCACTAGCGGTAGATCTTCACAATCTGCGATCTCCTTGCCCTTACAAACTCCTTGGTTCAACTCCACAATCTTGTCGGAGGCTCCCAAGTGACACCTAGCCAATCTAGGAGACACCACTCTCCAAGAAGTAACAAATGGTGTGTTGATGATGAACTCCTTGCTCTTGTGCTTCAAATGATAGTCTCCCCAACACTCAACTCTCTCTCATAGGATTTGGATCTGGTGGAAAGAAGATTTGAGTGGAAAGCAACTTGGGGAAGGCTAGAGATCAAGATTCATATGGTTGGAATGGAATATCTTGGCCTCAACACATGAGTAGGTAGTTTTCTCTCGAAATAGGATCTTTGGAAGTGT
The DNA here is from genome assembly GCA_021605145.1 of Aegilops bicornis. NCBI lineage: Eukaryota > Viridiplantae > Streptophyta > Magnoliopsida > Poales > Poaceae > Aegilops > Aegilops bicornis. Next base: position 144,854,739 of record CM038673.1, read on the forward strand.
AGGCTTGTTCTGATGGCTCTCTCCGCGAATGAAGAGGAGGTGGAGGGGTATATATAGCCTCCACACAAAATCTAACCGTTACACACAATTTACCAAACTCGGTGGGACCAAATCATAAAACTCGGTCAGACCGATTTAGTAAACCTAGTGACCGTTAGGGTTTTCGGTGGGACTGGAATGCAACTTGGTAGGACCGATATGGTTAGGGTTAGGGCATAACGTAATCTCGGTGAGACCGATTACACAAACTCGGTGAGACCGGTTTTGGTAATTAGCTAACCAGAGAGTTGGTCAGGCAAACTCGTTGAGACCGATTACACAAACTCGGTGAGACCGATTTTGGTAATTAGCTAACCAGAGAGTTTGCATTGTAATCTCGGTAGTACCGATTACACAAACTCGGTGAGACCGAATCTGGTGATGGACATACACAGAGAGATTACAATCCCATCTCGGTGAGACTGAGATCCCTATCGGTGAAACCGATTTTCCTAGGGTTTGTGGCAGTGGCTATGACATCTGAACTTGGTGGCGCCGGATAGAAAGAATCGGTAGGGCCGAGTTTGACTTTAGGTTTAGGTCATATGTGTGGAAGTGGGAAAGTAGTTGAGGGTTTTGGAGCATATCACTAAGCACATGAAGCAAGAGGTTCATTAAGCAACACCTCATCCCTCCTTGATAGTATTGGCTTTTCCTATAGACTCAATGTGATCTTGGATCACTAAAATGTAAAATGAAGAGTCTTGAGCTTGAAGCTTGGGCCAATCCTTTGTCCTTAGCATCTTCAAGGAGTTCCCACATCCTTTAGTCCATGCCACTCCATTGTTCAACTTATCTGAAACATACTAGATAAAAGTGTAAGTCCAACAAGAGATATGTTGACATTAATTACCAAACCCACCAAGGGAGAACTTGTTCTTTTAGGTTCGTAAGAGTAATACTAGAACACCTACACCCCGTGAGAAAATTAAAGTTGAACATTGTATTGCTATGGTTAAAGATCTCTTGGTCAATAATATTGATGGACATGTTATTTACTTCTGTGATGAAGCTGCTAGAATTGCTAGACCCGGCACTAAAAATAAACATAGACCTGTTGTAGGCATGCCTGTTATTTCTGTTAAAATAAGAGATCATTGTTATCATGGCTTATGTGATATGGGTGCTAGTGCGAGTGCAATACCTCATTCTTTATACGAAGAAATTATGCATTATATTGCACCTGTTGAGATAGAAGATATTGATGTTACAATTAAGCTTGCTAATAGAGACACTATTTCACCAGTTGGGATTTGTTAGAGATGTTGATATCTTGTGTGGGAAAGTTAAATATTGTACTGATTTTCTTGTTCTTGGTTCCCCACAAGATGACTTTTGTCCCATTATATTTGGTAGACCCTTCTTAAATACTGTTAATGCTAAGATAGATTGCAAAAAGGATGCTGTTACTATTGGATTAGGGGATATGTCTCATGATTTTAATTTTGCTAAATTTCGTAGACAACCCCATGATAAAGAATTGCCTAGTAAAGATGAAATTATTGGTCTTGCTTCTATTGCCATGCCTCCTAACGATCCTTTAGAACAACATTTGCTAGACCATGAAAATGATATGTTTATGAATGAAAGAAGGGAAATAGATGAAGTATTCTTTAAACAGGGACCTATTTTGAAACACAACCTGCCTGTTGAAATTCTGGGGGTCCTCCTCCACCCAAGGGTGATCCTGTGTTTGAGCTTAAACCATTACATGATACTCTTAAATATGCTTATCTTGGTGAAAAGAAGATATATCCTGTTATTATTTGTGCTAAGCTTTCAGAGCAGGAAGAAGAGAAATTATTGAAAACTCTGAAGAAGCACCGTGCTGCTATTGGATATACTTTGCATGATCTTAAGGGCATTAGTCCCACTCTATGCCAGCACAAAATAAAATTGGAGAAAGACGCTAAACCGGTTGTTGATCACCAACGACGGTTAAATCCTAAGATGAAAGAAGTGGTAAGAAAAGAAATACTAAAGCTTACGGAGGCAGGTATAATTTACCCCTGCTGTCGATAGTCGATTGGGTAAGTCATGTCCATTGTGTCCCTAAGAAGGGAGGTATTACCGTTGTTCCTAATGATAAAGATGAATTGATCCCACAAAGAATTGTTACAGGTTATAGAATGGTAATTGATTTCCGCAAATTAAATAAAGCTACTAAAAAGGATCATTACCCTTTACCTTTTATTTATCAAATGCTAGAAAGATTATCCAAACATACACATTTTTGCTTTCTAGACGGTTATTCTGGTTTCTCTCAAATACCTGTGTCAAAAGAGGATCAAGAAAAGACCACTTTTACTTGCCCTTTCAGTACCTTTGCTTATAGACGTATGCCTTTTGGTTTATGCAATGCACCTACTACCTTTCAAAGATGTATGACTGTTATATTCTCTAACTTTTGTGAAAAGATTGTTGAGGTTTTCATGGATGATTTCTCCGTTTATGGAACTTATTTTGATGATTGCTTGAGCAACCTTGATCGAGTTTTGCAGAGGTGTGTAGAAACTAATCTTGTCTTGAATTGGGAGAAGTGCCACTTTATGGTTAATGAAGGTATTGTCTTGGGGCATAAATTTTTTGAAAGAGGTATTGAAGTTGATAAAGCTAAAGTTGATGCTTTTGAGAAGATGTTGTGTCCTAAGGACATTAAAGGTATAAGAAGTTTCCTTGGTCATGCCGGTTTTTATAGGAGGTTCATTAAAGACTTCTCAAAAATTTCTAGGCCTCTGACGAATCTCTTACAAAAAGATGTTCCTTTTGTCTTTGATGATGATTGTGTAGAAACATTTGAAATACTTAAGAAAGCCTTGATTTCTGCACCTATTGTTCAGCCACCTGTGTGTGACGCTAGTGATTATGCTATATGTGTTGTTTTAGGAGAAAGAGTTGATAAGAAATTAAATGTTATCCAATATGCTAGTAAAACTCTAGACAGTGCCCAGAGAAATTATGCTACTAGCGAAAAAGAATTTTTAGCAGTTGTAATTGCTTGTGATAAGTTCAGACCTTATATTGTTGATTCTAAAGTAACTGTTCACACTGATCATGCTGCTATTAAATATCTTATGGAAAAGAAAGATGCTAAACCTAGACTTATTAGATGGGTTCTCTTGCTACAAGAATTTGATTAGCATATTATTGATAGAAAGGGATGTGAGAACCCCGTTGCAGACAACTTATCTAGGTTAGAGAATGTTCTTGATGACCCACTACCTATTGACAATAGCTTTCCTGATGAACAATTTGCTGTCATAAATGCTTCTCGTACTGCTCCATGGTATGCTGATTATGCTAATTACATTGTTGCTTGAAAGTGCGTTATATCGACTAGAGGGGGGGTGAATAGGCGATTTTTATGAATTCTTCACTGAGGAATTTGCCAGTGAGGAAATTCCTTAGCGAAGAACTACTTGCAGCGGAATAAGTACTCATAAGTAAGCATAAGAGAATGCGGACATGGTCATCATGATGAAATGAAGACAATCAAAGAGTACAGGAAGCGTAAACACGGGATAGCACAAGATGAAGACAGACAGACTGAAGAAATTGAACTGAGGAAATTGAGAAAGTCTTCAGTCAAAGTCTTCAAACACAGATATGAACAAACACTCAACACAATAAAGAGGAAATGAAAGGGTTGAGGAGATAGAACCAGTTAGGTTGGTGAAGACAATGATTTGGTAGACCAGTTCCAACTTCTTTGTCTCGGTTATGCGTCTGGTTGGAGCGGCTGAGTATTTAAACTCGAGGACACACAGTCCCGGACACCCAGTCGCTGAGCACGCAGCTCAGGACACCAAGTCCTCACCGTATTCTCCTTGAACTAAGGTCACACAGACCTTGTCCAATCACTCGTGGTAAGTCTTCAGGCGACTTCCAAACCTTCACAGACTTGGTCACTCGGCGATCCACAATTCCTCTTGGATGCTCTAGACCATGACGCATAACCGTCTGGAAGAAGCACAGTCTTCAAAGGTAACAAGCGTTGGATCCACGTAGGTTCAATCTCTTCAGTGATGCTCAATCACTTTGGGTTTGTAGTTTTTTGTTTTTGGGTTTTCCTCACCGATGATTTTCGCTCAAAGTCCTCGGAGGATGGGTTGCTCTCAAATGACAAGTGTCAAGTTCTCTCGGAGCAGCCAACCAGCTAGTGGTTGTAGGCGGCTATTTATAGCCTAGGGAGCAGCCCGACATGATAAGACATAAATGCCCTTCAATGATATGACCGTTAGGTGGATAAGATATTTTGGGACAAATGCCAAGCAAGACATCAATGGTCGAAAATTTGAATCTCAAATTCTCGGGCTATCATGTTCCTCACTTTGTAGGCAATCCGCCTTTGGCGAATTCCTAACTCCTCGGTCGAGAAAAAATTCCTCTGACCGGAAAGAGCTTCGTCTACATCACGGAAGAAATTGACTGAACTGTATGAGATTTCCAAAGGCTTCACTCAAGGGATTGGTAGGTGTAGGATTTTGAGTTGAGCATCACATGGAAATTTTTCCTTAGTATTTCCTCGACCCCTTAAACAAAGACGGTGTTTCCTATGACTCAAGAAAGAGAAAATGAAACTACGAAAACAAAAGTCTTCACGCTTCATGTTCCTCAAATGAATACCAAGTCTTCAAGGTCACACCAATTTCTCCACTTTCAAAGTCTTGAAAGTCTTCAAAATATCAAAGTCTTGATTGAAGAACTTCATTTTAGGGGTCGAATTTCTCTGTAAATATCAAACTCCTCATAGACTTATAGACCTGTGTACACTCACAAACGCATTAGTTCCTTAACCTATAAGTCTTCAATACACCAAAATCACTAAGGGGCACTAGATGCACTTACAATCTCCCCCTTTTTGGTGATTAATGACAATATAGGTTAAGTTTCCAACGGGGGTAAACATATGATGTGTAAATACTGATATTGAGGAATTTGATTGCAAGATATAGAATAACTCCCCCTGAAGATGTGCATAGTGAGGAATTTGCTTTTGAGGCAATGCACATTTGAAGAGTTGAATCATGGAGATCTCCCCCTATATCTTGTAATTCATACACGCATTTGACATATAATATGAAGAATTTGAAATGCATGATGAAATATGGTGCTTGATGTAATTCAGCATGCGTGCGATAACATTAATGAGGAACAAGCATGTAGAATAACACATCAAGAGTATCAGAGCTCAAGAGAATTTGAGCTAGTATCAGAGCATAGTGCAAGAGCACAGTGCATCAAAAAATATCAAAGCACCATCGGGTTTAAGATTACAACTCGATCCAATAAAAGTTTCAGAAGAACGAGAGTTGTAACTTAACAAAAAATCTGCCCATATAATAGACCCACTTGAAGACTAACTCAAATTTCTCCCCTTTTGTCATCGAATGACCAAAAGGATCGAAACTGAGGACTAACGCCCCTGAAGAATTTCAAGTTGAAGAAGGAGCGCCAGCGTTGTTGGGGTCGGTTGTTGTAGTAGGGCCTGGCGCGGTGTCATCCAAGTCTTCATTTTCATTAGTGTCGCGCGATGAAGAATAGGAGCTGGCCACCAAGGAAGGAACTTTGACCTTCTTGTATTTCTTCGGAGGAGGTGCAGACCAGTCAAAATCTTCCTTGAGTCCCATTGTCATCAGTTCTTCCGCACTGTAGACATTTGAAAGAACAGCCCAAGTGCGTTTGAAGGTTTCATGGAGGTATTAGTGGTTTTTCTTCACTGCATTGTGTGTAGAGGTCATGTTGTGAAGAATTGAACCAAACTGACGCTTGACCCATTTATGATTGCGATCAACCTTTTGGTGAAGACTGAGGAGTAACTCACGATCAGTCATCACCTCGGTGTCAGTAGCTTGAGGACTTTGCTTGACCGAGGTATTTATGCGAGTCTTGTGTGGCAGAGTCATCATTGGTGGAGTAGGATGCTGCTTTGCGAAACTGTCCATCCAATGGACGAATTCCTTCATCGATCACAGCAGTAGCCTTGCCCTTGTCATCAGCTGAGGTAAATGTCCGTTTGAGGACTTCAATCGGGGGCAAGTAGCTGCAGTGGTTCAGAGTATCAGCCTTGTAATTGAGTGAAGACCTTGTCCTGATGAATCTCATTATCCAAGGCGCATAAGGCTTCAGCTCAAATGGTGACATAGCAATGTTTGCCAGAGTCCTCCTGAAGAAATCATGGAAGTTGACGGGAACGCCATGAATGATATTGAAAAGCATATTCTTCATGATGCCAACGACTTCTTCATCATTTGGGTCGTGGCCTTTGATAGTACTCATTGTCTTCGTCAGAATCCGATAGACAGTCCGAGGCACATACAATAATTCCTTGACGAGGAATTTGATTCTTGGGGCCTGCCTTGGCTTCAAAGGCTTCATCAGCACTTGCATATAGTGATTTGAAAGTTCTGGTTCGTTGTAGATACAACGAGCACCGTCAAGTGGAGGACTGAGTGGTAGAGCACGAAGCAATTCAGTTGCTGGTGCCTTGTAGTGAGTATTTTCAGACATCCAGTCTAATACCCATGAGTTCACGTCTTCAGCGTCTCCGGTGATGTGCAGCATTGCATAGAATTGAAGAATGAGTTCTTCATTCCAGTCACAGATATCAGTGCAGAAATTCAGAAGTCCTGCATCGTGAAGAACACTAAGGACTGGCTCGAAGCCTGGCAGAGACTCCATGTCCACATGAGGAATATGAGCATGATCGAAGACTTTGTCTTTGTTGAAGAGCACTGAGGAATAGAAATTGGCTTACCGGCAGTCGAAACGCCTCTTCCTTATGCGAGCAGAATCATATGGATTATAATCAGTGAAGAATACGTGCTCGCTAAAGAAGTCTTCAGCCTTGAACTTTTGCTTTGTTGAGAAGGGATCCTTTGGCTTTGGCAGTGGAGTGTTAGTGAGTTGCATCACGACCTCAGGAATCGCAATCTAAGGTTCTTCAGGCTGAGGAATTTCTTGTTGCTCAACAGGTGCAGTCTGAGGATCAGCAGCAGCAGGTTCATCAGCGCTAGTGGCTGGAATTTCTTCATGGACAGATGAAGTGGGATGAGTTTCTTCAGAGCCCATTTGAACAGTTGGAGCAGGGGACTGAGGTATCTGTTGAATTGGGGTGAAGAGTGGAGAATTTGGATGCTGACTTTCCCAAAAGTCATCGTTCATCACTGGCGTTGTGCTTCCAATATCCACATCTTCTTCAAGTTCCTCAACACCGGCCTCTTCAGCTGTGAACTGAGGCATAGGTGAGGAAATGATTGGGGTTGAAGGGATTGCTTCCACTTCAATTTCTTCACCAATCTGCTCTGACGAAGCAGCGGAATGATTTTCTTCATCAGATCCGCTTGGGATCACATAATCTTCATCAAAAGGAACAAGGTCCTTTGATGGAATTGAGGAAATTGGAACAACATCAATAGGATTTTCAAAGGAGCTGGTCATTGGCTTCATTTTCTTCGCAGCCGAAGAATTTGACGCAGCTGATGCTTTTCGTTTATTCGCAGCAGCTCGTTCTGCAGCCTTGGTCTTCTTCACATCAGAGGCAAATGGAAGAATTGGAGTTGGTGTTGGCGCAGGAGGAGCTGAGGAATCTGGTTGATTTTCCTCAGGCGCAACTGATGCAGTTGCCCAGACTTGTTCAGTTTCTTCAGCGCACCACTAGTGGATGCCTGGCAATTTCTTCGTTGGTGGAATGGGATCATCAGCCTCGAACTGGCATTTTCTTGAGCAGCCTGAACTTCATCGGCGGTCTTGGCATGTTCTTCGATCGGCTGAGTGAGGCTCCGGCTGAGGAATTTCATGTTGCGTTGGGGCAGCAACATTGGTGAACTTCTTCGTCAAAGTTGATTTAATCGACCTTGGCTCCTTGCCAATCAGCATAATAAGCATCGAAGTTTTTGCTGAGGTCTTGAATTTCGATCTGGACCTTGAGAAGTTCCTCGGTGTCATTCGACAACGCTTTTTCTTGAGGAACTTCTCCTTTACGTATTGAGCTTTCTTGATCTCTCTTGCCTTTTCAAACTTTCATTTCTCTTTAGTGATGAAATGGGTCAGACATATGACTTTGTCCAGAGTCGATGAAAGTCAGGCATAGGGGTGTTTGGATCCTTGTGCGGAGATCAATATAATCGAGGATTTTCCTCGGATCCAACAGCAGTGGCACAGATGTGCCTTTGACTCTAGCGGCCCTCTCTTGGCGATCTCTGATGATTTCCGCAAGTTCATCATCATCAGCCTCATCATCTTCAGGTGGCTCTTGGAAGGTGACCTGTTTCTTCTTGGGACTTGGCCAAGGACCTCGTCCAGCTGTGGCCTTAGACTTCAGCAGAGTCGGGCCAGATGAAGACTTTGGTGCAGCTGAGGAACTTCCTGAGACACCAGAGGCAATGGAGAAGCCTGCAGTCCTTTGGCACGTGGCCAGATGCACAGGTGCTGAGGACTTTGTCGGAACTGCTGAGGACTTGGGAGGAGCTGAGGATTTTGGAGGAGCAGGAGCAGCATGAGGAATTGGCCGTGAGGGCACTGCTGAGGAACTTGGCCGTGAGGGCACTGTTGGTGAAGCACTTGGCTTGTGTGCGGGCTTCTTTGCCATAGATTTTCTTGGCTTGACAGAGGCCTCAGGGGCAGCAGCAGTGGAAGAGTCCTCAATGAATTTCCTCACTGCCTCATTGGCTTGTCTTGCCAACTTGGCTTGGCGCTTGGCCCATTCTTCAGGAAAGTCCTCACCACGCTTGATCTTTGGTGGGGAATTGACTTCTTGGCCAGGTGCCAATGGAGCTCTTGGGCATGGAGGATTGAGTGTGAATTTCTTCATGTACTTTGGAGTTACATATCGGTACTCCCTCCATTCCCGTGCCCATCTCCGTTCAATCCTTTGGATGCGCACCTTGCGCTGATTTTTGTTCTCTTTGCAGAACTTCGGCTTCATCAGTGTGCAATAATCAGCATATATTTCCTCAGGGATTTCAAACGTGGTCATGACCTCAGGCCTCTTTCCTCCTGTCTGTGGCTTCTTTCCTTCTGCCATATTCTTCAGCTGAGGAATTTGAACAAACGAATTCTCTGAAGAAGTATGCAACTTTTCTTCGAGGAACGCTGCAAATGAGTTAAGTTGATGAGAACCTAGTGATTCAGCAGCGGACATGAGTACCTGTGAACCGAGTATAGTTGCGAGGAATTTGGAGAGGTCATATGCGTTCTCAGAAGGTTTTTCAAAAAGAACAAGTTTTGAGGATTTTGACCAGATGAGCCTTGAAGAATTTCACTAAGCATTCTTTGTCTTAGGTTCCAGAGTTGTACAGATCGAGGATCCACACAATTTAGGAATCTTGAAGAAAAAAATGATTGCTTAGAGAAACGAATCAAGAGCATATAACTTGTGAGGTGTTTGTGTGTGAGGTTTGAAGAATAAAACACCTTTGAAGATTTTGTAGTGTACAATTTGGATCAACAAGGGCAGTAAAAGTAACTTTTAATTACCCTAAATGAAGAACTCGATGAACTGGGTGTTGTAGATGTGAAGCTCGTCTGTTCAGATCTTCCACGCCCTAACTTGGCGGAGGAAGACAGCTACGGCGGCGGCGGAGTGTGGATTTCAGCGATCGGCGCGAGTATCGTTGACGAGGTCGAGGCAATGAAGCTCTTCCTCACCGGGCGACGATGGAGTAGCGGGCGGCGCTTAGGGTTTGAGGAGCTCGAGCGAGAGAGAGAGGTCGGCGGAGTAAAAGAAGTGAGGATGGAGAGAGGGTATTTATAGAGGCGTGAAAAACTGTTCGCCTCAAGATTTAGGGACGAACGTGCCTGACCATTCTCCTTCTCACGACATGTGTCACCCACGTCTTGTGTAGTGGAGATCGTGTCTGATCGTGGGTGAGTTAAAATAATGCATCGTGGGATGCGGAACGGTTTGAGCGGCAAAACCGAAAGTTTGGATAAGATCAGTTTTAAAGTTTAGATTCGCAATTACTTCAGCTGACAAGGACACAGTTAAGATTTTGAACGAGTTTCAAATAGAACGCACATGAATAATTTGTGAATAGATTGGGTTGAGTATAGCATAGAGGGGGAAGGGTCCGATCACATTCACTTAGCATAAAAAGCGACTTGAAGAAATAGCCATAAGTGAATGTCAGAGAGGACATAAACCCATATATATATACGTGTATTGCCAATGAAGAAAAAACGACGGAAACAAAGGAAGATTTTGCAAAGTTGAAGAACTTGAAAACTGAAGAATTCCAAAAGCGAGGAAAAACTCAAATTGAAGATTTTCAACTTTGGTGGTGGCGTGACCCATCAGATAAGAATGATGATTTCAGACACCGCGCATACAATTGTCGTAGGGTTACGAGAATCAAATTCTTCATTAATTTCTTCACACTTAGAGTGTTATTCTTCATTGATTGAAGAAAAGCGTTTCTTCATGTGTTGCACATCTAAGTCATCAATTTTGCATAAGTGTCGAAGTGTGTCCTTTTCAAAGAACGTTCAAGATTCTAAGATATTTAGCTCACACCGCAACTTGCTAAATCTCTTCTCATCCAAGGGCTTAGTGAAGATATCGGCTAGCTGTTCTTGGTCTTCACATGCTCGATGGAGATGTCGCCCTTCAACACATGATCACAAAGAAAATGATGACGAATTTGAATGTGCTTTGTCTTCGAGTGCTGAATCGGGTTGTGAGCAATCTTGATGGCACTCTCATTGTCACGATGAGAGGCACATTCTTCACGTTGATTCCGTAGTCCTTGAGAGTTTGCTTCATCCACAGCAATTGAGCACAACACGAGCCAGCAGCAATGTATTCAGCTTCCGCGATGAAGCGGTGATACGCAGTTCTGCTTTCTTCGAGGACCAACGGACCAAAGATCGTCCGAGGAAATGACAAGTACCAGATGTTGACTTGCGGTCCACACGATCACCAGCATAGTCGAGTCGAGAATATCCAATGAGATCAAAAGTAGAGCCCTTGGGGTACCATAATCCTAGTGTTGGTGTGTGAGCTAGATATCAAAGAATATGCTTCATAGCCTTATGGTGTGATTCCTTGTGTAGCTTGAAATCGGGCACACATGCAAACACTAAGCATTATATCTGGCCTAGATGCACATAAGTACAATAGAGAACCAATCATGGAGCGGTATACCTTGTGATCGAAGTCAATACCATTTTCATCGATTGCATAGATGGCCATTTGTGGGCATAGGAATTTTGACACCTTTGCAATCTTGCATGCCGAATTTCCTCGGGACATCTTTGAGGTATTTCTCCGAGATATGAATATGCCATTGTGTTGTTGACGAATTTGAAGACCTAAGAAGAATTTCAACTCTCCCATCATAGACATTTGATATTCTTCACTCATCATATAGGAAAATTCATCACTATAACGTTGGTCAGTACAGCCAAAGATAATATCATCAACATATATTTGGCACACAAACAGTTCACCATCATAAGATTTAGTAAAGAGAGTAGGGTCGAGTGAACCGGGTGTGAAGCCATTCTTCACGAAGAATTCCTTCAATGTATCATACCATGCCCATGGGGCTTGTTTGAGACCATAGAGAGCCTTGTTGAGTCTGAAGACTTTGTCGGGATTCTTTGGATCTTCAAAACCTGGGGTTGAGCAACATATACTTCTTCCTCAAGCTTACCATTGAGGAATGCACTTTTCACATCCATTTGATATAAAGTGATATTGTGATGGTTAGCATAGGCGAGTAATATCTTGAATAGACTCAAGTCTAGCAACAGTGCAAAAGTTTCATCGAAATCAATTCCTTCAACCTGTGTGTAGCCTTGAGCTACAAGTCGTGCCTTATTCCTCACCACAAGGCCATTTTCATCTTGCTTGTTGCGGTAGATCCACTTTGTGCCAATGATATTATGTTTGCGAGGATCTGGACGTTTGACCAGTTCCAGACATTGTTGAGCTCGAATCGATGTAATTCTTCTTGCATGGCCTGAATCCACTCGGGCTCGAAATGCTTCATCTACCTTAGTGGGCTCTGTGATAGAGACAAAAGCATAGTGCCCACAAAAGTTAGATAAATGTGAAGCTTTTGAGCGTGTGAGAGGACTGGCGCTTCAATGTCATCGATGATCTTGTCAACTTGTACTTCTTTTGCAACGCGAGGATGAGCTGGTTGTCGTCGAGGAATTTAATCATTTTCCTCAGCACCATTGTCTTGACATTATCTTCAGGTGCGTCAGTTCGACGTTCTTCGCGTACTGGAATGAATTCTTCAGCTGATTCTTCAGTAGGAATGACATCCTCAGTTGCCTTGAACTTGATAGATTCCTCAGGTGCTGGTTCATCTAACACAGAAGGTAGGTGCTCTCTTTGCGAGCCATTAGTTTCATCGAACCGCACATCTACAATGTCAACAATCTTGTGAAGAGCGATGTTGAAGACTCTGTAGGTGTGCGAGTCCTTTCTGTAACCAAGCATAAAACCTTCATGTGCTTTCGGTGCAAATTTAGAATTGTGATGAGGATCTCTAATCCAGCATTTAGCAATCAAGACTTTGAAATAACTTACATTGGGTTTCTTGTCGTTGAGGAGTTCATAGGCAGTCTTCTTGAAGAATTTGTGAAGATATACTCTGTTGATGGTGTGGCACGCAGTATCAATTGCATCAATCCAAAAAGCGACTAGGCGTTTTGTATTCATCAAGCATAGTGCGAGCCATCTCAACGAGAGTTCTGTTCTTGCGCCCACGACGCCATTCTCACGAGGAGTATAGGGAGCAGATAACTCATGAGTAATACCAAGTTCATCAAGATAGGCATCAAGACTGGAATTCTTGAACTCAGTTCCATTGTCACTCCTGATGTGTCTGATCTTCACACGAAAGTTAGTTGAAGCCCTCGAGGAAAATCGTTTGAAGACTTCCTGCACTTCATTTTTGTAAGTAACAATGTGTACCCATGTGTAACGAGAGTAATCATCAACAATAACAAAGCCATATAAAGATGCGTCATTAGTGACAGCTGAGTAATGATTAGGACCAAAGAGGTCCATGTGAAGCAATTCGAAGGGACGAGTAGTGGTCATGATAGTCTTCGCTGGATGCTTGGCCTTGGTCATTTTTCCAGCTTCACAAGCTCCACACAAGTGATCCTTGAGGAATTTGACATTCTCAATGCCAATGACATGCTTCTTCTTTGCAAGCGTGTTCAAATTCCTCATGCCTGCATGGACCAAGTCGCCGATGCCATAGCCAGCCTACGAAGCTTTTGCAAGTAGACACATGGCTGGTTGTGGTCTGTAGAGAAATCAACAATATACAAGTCTCCTCTCCTAAAGCCTTGAAGACTTTGGAATTGTCGCCTTCCATAATCACAACACAACGATACTTGCCAAAGATAACAACCATATCAAGATCACAAAGCATTGAGATCGACATGAGGTTGTATCCTAAGGACTCAACAAGCATGACTTTGTCCATGTGTATGTCCTTAGAGATCGCAACCTTACCAAGACCCAATACACGACTTTTGCCTTTGTCAAGAAAGATGATATGCTTGAGATGAGACGGTGATAAGGGAGCATCCATCAATAGATTCTTGTCACCAGTCATGTGATTTGTACATCCACTATCGAGAACCCACTCAGTGGCTTTGGGTTGATCATCCTGCAGATGAATTAGTACAACTTACGATCTCATATACTTCATCAGTGAAGAATATGATATAAAGTTCATCAGATGAATTTCATCGACCAAGATATTAACAGATAAGCATATGAGGACGTGTGAAATGAAAATTCATTTCATCATGATTAGCTCAAGGCCCTTTCAGTGCATTTTTGTCGTGCCCCCAAGAAATTCTTGACGCGTTTAAAACACGCCCGAGACCTGACCTGCAGAAGAAGTTAGTTCTTTTCTTCACCACCCACATCTGAAGGGGTGGCAAAGAGTTCATCACTCATGAAAGCACTATATGAGACTGGTGGCATAGAGCCCAATCCATTTCGTTTCACATAAGAGGGGTTAGGGTAAGCATATGAATAAGCAGAGAAATTCTTCGAGGACTTATGAACATATTGGTTTGAAGAATAATGTACATATTCATAGCCCTTAGCTCTACCCTGCGAAACAGAGTTGTTAGCACGATGATAATCATATAAGGACTTTGATCCTTTTGAGGAATTTGATCCACGTGAGGAATTTGGTCCGTATGAGGACTTGGATCCATATGAAGAATTTGGTCCATATGAAGAGTTTGATCTGGGGTTCCTATTCTTCACAGGTGGTGTCATGAGGACATTCACCTGAAGACTTCAAGGCACTTCTTGGGACCCAGATTTTCTTCATAGGGGAACCGTTCCTGCAGTTAGTGCCAACATATCTAGCAAATACTTCACCATTCTGATTTTTGAACAGTTTATAGTTGGAGTCAAATGACTCATCGGAAGAATGAGGAGATTCGCATGTAAAGCCAGATAAGTTAGATGGATCAACTGGAGGTCCCTTTGCGCAACTCCATGAGGTTTTGGGATACCGCCAAAGCTTCCAATATGTTCCATCAAGATTGAGTTTCCTCTCAAAGGCAATACCCTCTTTCCTAGGGTTCTGTTGAGGATCTGCTTTTAAGCACATCACAAAGAGTCGATGCCCTTTGAGACTTTTGTACATGCCTGTCATATACAATTCCTTCAGCCCTGCATCGTCGGTGATACTAGCAATGTCCTCGGATGAGGAATTAGTGATAGCAGAGGCAGGTGAAGAATTTGTAACAGTTGAAGCATTTGAACATTCAGGTGAAGAATTAGCGATTCACGCTCAATGCACTTTAAGCATGGAGGAACAAATTCTTCACGAGAAGCGCTGATTTGTTGAGCAAGTAATGAATCGCGCTCCTTCTGAAGATCTTCATAATTCACTCTTAGCTTCTCAAGATCTTGCTTTCTTTGAAGAAATTCATAAGAAAGTTTCTCATGATCAGATAAGAGAGTGTTATGATGACCTTGAAGGCTGTCAAACCTAGACTGAAGTCTCTGAAGATTTTCAGTCAGGGCTTTAGTGTGATCCATTTCTTCACCTAACATATCATCACTCTTATCTAGCATGTTTTGAACCTTTTCAAAAGCCCTTTGTTGTTTTACAGCAATCTTAGCAAGTTTTGAGTAACTGGGCTTTAGATCTTCATCAGATTCATTTTCACTAGATTCAGAGGAGGTGTATTTGAGTACCTTGGCACCCTTTGCCATGAATCAATAGGTGGGAGCGTAGTCATCACTATCTTCATCAGTTTTGTTGGTGAGGTCATTTTCTTCAGAGTTGAAGATGGACTTGTCGACGAAAGCGATAGCAAGAGCTAGACTCGCCACACCGGACTCAGATTCTTGATGCTGCTCTTCCTCATGTTCCTCGATTCAGCTTGAGTCCATTTCCTTGCCAATGAATGCCCGAGCCTTTTTGGTGCTGCTCTTCTTGTGAGAAGAAGGCTTTGAGGATTTTGATGATGAAGATTTCGATGATTTCTTCTTCTTCTTCGCATCATCAGAACTGTAATCCTTGTGTTTCTTCTTCTTTAATTCCTTTTCCCACTGAGGACAATCTTGGATGTAGTGACCAGGTTTCTTGCATTTGTGACAAAGTCTTCTCTTATAGTCACCGGATGAGGAATCACCGCTTCTTGAGGATTTTCCAAAGCGACCACGTCTTGAGAACTTCGGAATTTCTTCACGGCAGTGCTAGCTCCTGGCCTAATTCTTGAGGATCTCCAACGCTACTACCGAGTCTTCACACTCAGATTCAGACTTAGCCTTGGCCTTCGTGGCACGTGTTTTTCCATAGCTAGAACCATAGAGATCTCTCTTTCAAAGAAGCTGGAACTCATGAATATTTAGCCTCTCGACGATATCAGCTGGATCAAGTGACTTGTAGTCAGCACGCTCTTGTATCATCAGTGCCAGAGTATCAAATGAGGAATCAAGCGATCTCAACAATTCCTTCACCACCTCATGGTCGGTGATGTTAGTGGCGCCAAGTGCTTGAAGCTCATTTGAGATGTCAGTGAGGTGATCGAAGGTTTGTTGAACATTTTCTTTGCCGAGTCTTTTGAAGCGGTTGAAGAGATTGCGAAGAACATCAACTCGAGAGTCACGCTGAGTTGAGACTCCTTCATTTACTTTGGACAGCCTGTCCCAGATGAGCTAGGCAGTTTCAAAGCACTCACTCTTCCATATTGTCCTTTGCTCGATGGCCACATATGATATTCTTCGCTTGAGAATCGAGTTGCTTGAATCTCTTCACATCGGCAGCATTCAGAGAAGGTGTGACCGAGGGAACACCATTTTCCACAACATACCGTAGATCGTTGTCAATTGCCTCAAGATGCATTCACATCTTGTTCTTCCAAAGAGGTAGTCCGTCCCATCAAAGGTAGGACACCCTGCCGAGACCTTGATCATACCTGCGTTCTACATAACTAAAACTCCGGTGGTTAAACCAAAATCACACGTAACAAGGGAGTACCTTGCTCTGATACCAATTGAAAGTGTGTTATATCGACTAGAGGGGGGTGAATAGGCGATTTTTATGAATTCTTCACTGAGGAATTTGCCGGTGAGGAAATTCTTTAGCGAAGAACTACTTGCAGTGGAATAAGTACTCAGAAGTAAGCATAAGAGAATGCGGACATGGTCATCATGATGAAATGAAGACAATCAAAGAGTACATGAAGCATAAACACAGGATAGCACAAGATGAAGATGCATGCATCAAGAAATTGAACTGAGGAAATTGAGAAAGTCTTCAGTCAAAGTCTTCAAACACAGATACGAACAAACACTCAACACAATAATGAGTAAATGAAAGGGTTGAGAAGATAGAACCAGTTAGGTTGGTGAAGACAATTATTTGGTAGACCAGTTCCAACTTCTGTCTCAGTTGTACATCTGGTTGGAGCGGCTGAGTATTTAAACTCGAGGACACACAGTCCCGGACACCCAAATACCGAAAGCACGCAGCTCGGGACACCAAGTCCTCACCGTATTATCCTTGAACTAAGGTCACATGCACCTTGTCCAATCACTCATGGTAAGTCTTCGCGACTTCCAAACCTTCACAGACTTGGTCACTCGGCGATCCACAATTCCTCTTGGATGCTCTAGACCATGACACCTAACCGTCTGGAAGAAGCACAGTCTTCAAAGGTAACAAGCATCGGATCCACGCAGGATCAATCTCTTGATGATGCTTAATCACTTTGGGTTTGTAGGGTTTGGTTTTTGGGTTTTCCTCACTCGATGATTTTCGCTCAAAGTCCTCGGAGGATGGGTTGCTCTCAAATGACAAGTGTCAAGTTCTCTCGGAGCAGCCAACCAGCTAGTGGTTGTAGGGGCCGGCTGTTTATAGCCTAGGGAGCAGCCCGACATGATAAGACATAAATGCCCTTCAATGATATGACCGTTAGGTGGATAAGATATTTTGGGACAATGCCAAGAAGACAAAGAACGGTCGAAAATTTGAATCTCAAATTCCTCAGGGCTATCATGTTCCTCACTTTGTAGGCAATCCGCACTGGCAAATTCCTAACTCCTCAGTCATAAAAAATCCTCAGCGACCAGAAGAGCTTCGTCTCTGTCACTGAAGAAATTGACTGAACTGTATGAGATTTCCAAAGGCTTCACTCGAAGGGATTGGTAGGTGTAGGATTTTGAGTTGAGCATCACATGGAAATTTTTCCTTAGTATTTCCTCGACCCCCTTTAACAGTACGGTGTTTCCTATGACTCAAGAAAGAGAAAATGAAACTACGAAAACAAAAGTCTTCACACCAATTTCTTCACTTTCAAAGTCTTCAGAAAGTCTTCAAAATATCAAAGTCTTCAGTCGAAGAACTTCATTTTTAGGGGTCGACTTTCTCTGTAAATATCAAACTCCTCATAGACTTATAAACCTGCGTACACTCACAAACGTATTAGTTCCTTAACCTATAAGTCTTCAATACACCAAAATCACTAAGGGGCACTAGATGCACTTACATTGCTAAATTTATAACAACTAGTTTCACATACCAGCAAAAGAAAAAGTTTTTCTATGATTTAAGACATTACTTCTGGGATGGACCACACCTTTATAAAGAAGGAGTAGATGGAGTTATTAGGCATTGTGTACCTGAGCATGAGCAGGAACAGATCCTATGCAAGTGTCACTCCGAGGCTTATGGAGGACACCACGATGGAGATAGAACTGCACATAAGGTATTGCAATCCGGTTTTTATTGGCCTACTCTCTTCAAAGATGCCCGTAAGTTTGTCTTGTCTTGTGATGAATGTCAAAGAATTGGTAATATTAGTAGACATCAAGAAATGCCTATGGAATATTCACTTGTTATTGAACCATTTGATGTTTGGGGTTTTGATTATATGGGACCATTTCCTTCCTCTAATGGGTATACACATATTTTAGTTGCTTTTGATTACGTTACTAAGTGGGTAGAAGCTATTCCAACTAGTAGTGCTGATCATAACACCTCTATCAAGATGCTTAAAGAAGTTATTTTTCTGAGGTTTGGAGTCCCTAGATATTTAATGACTGATGGTGGTTCACATTTCCTCATGGTGCCTTTCGTAAAATGCTTGCTAAGTATGATGTTAATCATAGAATTGCATCTCCATATCATCCACAATCTAGTGGTCAGGTAGAACTAAGTAATAGGGAGATTAAATTAATTATGCAAAATACTGTTAATAGATCTAGAAAGAATTGGTCCAAGAAACTTGATGATGCATTATGGGACAATAGAACTGCATATAAAAATCCAATGGGTATGTCTCCGTATAAAATGGTTTATGGAAAAGCATGTCACTTACCTCTCGAACTAGAACATAAGGCATATTGGGCCATTAAAGAGCTCAATTATGATTTCAAACTTGCCGGTGAAAAGAGGCTATTTGACATTAGCTCACTTGATGAGTGGAGAACCCAGGCCTATGTGAATGCCAAACTGTTTAAAGAAAAAGTTAAAAGATGGCATGACAAAAGGATATGAAAGCGTGAGTTTAGCATAGGTGATTATTTTCTGCAGTACAACTCTCGTTTAAGATTTTTTGTAGGAAAACTTCTCTCTAAATGGGAAGGCCCTTACATTATCGAGGACGTCTATCGTTCCGGTGCCATAAAAATCAACAACTTCAAAGGCACAAATCCAAAGTTGGTGAACGGTCAAAGAATTAAACATTATATCTCAGGTAATCCTATAAATGTTGAAATTAATGTTTTTGAAACCGACTCCGAAAAGGAATAGGTATGTGGTACGGTAAGTAAACCGACTCCAAAACAGCTCTAATGGCAATTTTTCTCTGCTTTGGAATATTTAATAAAATAGGAAAATAATAAGTAGTCCGGGAAGGACACAAGGCGTCCACGAGGGTGGAGGGCGCGCCCTACCCCCTAGGCTCGCCCCTGCCTCGTGGGCACCTCGTGTGCCCTCCGGACTCCGTTTTCTTGCACGATACTGCTTCTTGTCGGTAAAAATTCATTATATAATCTCCCAAAGGTTTTTACCACCGTACCACCCAAATATCCTCTGCTTTTGTTTCGAGCTGTTTTTCTGACAGATCTAGATCACCATGACGTCTTCAAGCGCCCCCAAGGACAAATTCTTCGAGAAGGTCATCAACCCCTACCTCGCGGAGGTGCTGCAACACCCTCAAACGATTGAGATGCGTGAGGGGGGCTGCACATCCGCGATGTTGAGGTACCAAGGAGGACCGGAAGCGTGGAGATAAGACTCGAAGCAATGGAGCAGCAAGTTTTCAAGTGCCAAGGGATGGTGGAATGCGGACTCGACGCCAATCACATGATGATCACGGAGTTCACCAACAACCACAAAATTGGATGCCAAGAACATTGGGGAGGCCATCTTCAAGCTTCACGAGAAAATCGAGCACCTCCAAGCCCAGATCTATGACCTGCAAAACCAAAACGGTGAGTATGAATATAGATTCAAGAGGATGAGTTTGGCTGCAGATTTCAGGATCCCGGAGACTCGATCATCTTTCTATGATGGTGAGCCTATGCCTTGGAAGAGGGAGAACAAGCCGACATCATCAACAACTCCATCACCGCCACCTCCGGAGAAGCAGAACTGAGTATCGGGTATGGGCACTCCCCTTGGCAACTGCCAAGCTTGGGGGAGGTGCCCCGTTATCGTTTCACCATCACACTCTATCTTTACCCTTTTTCTTAGTTTGATCCTTTTAGTAACTAGTCGAAGGCACGTGCTTTGCACGTGTGCATTATTATTTACAATTTCCAAACGGACAAGAAAAAAAATTCAATACAAACAGAGCATACATGAATTGCGGTGATATTCCCTTTGTGGAGGATGGGGCGACGACGGAAGCAAGGGCCCTGAGAGATGGGCTGTTGTTAGCAAATGATCTGGGCTGCAACAAACTATACGTCGAAGCGGATTGCATGGAGGTGATTAAGGTTATGCAGAGCGGTGGGAACTCCCTCGGACCGGCGGCGGCCATCTATGAAGAGTGCACTTTCTTAGCTCATAATTTCAGTTTTATAGTATTTAATCATTGTCCAAGGGAAGCCAATATGGCAGCAGATGCATTGGCTAGGAACTCGGAGACACATCTCGAACTATTGTTTGGAAGACCGAGCCTCCAGGGTTTCTAGTGGATGTTTTATCGAACGATGTATCCTTGTTTTCACATGAAATATAAACCGCCATGATGGCTTTCCCTCAAAAAAAACGGAGCATACATGAATTGCTTTAGCTTTGCAACGTCGTGCCAAGTTAATAAGAAAAAGCGTGTGCCAAGTTACAATGTCCTAAAAAAATCCGCTCTTAAATTGCGAAAAATATGTGAAGAAATTGTAGTTAGTACTTACTTTACAAACTTGCAGTCAATACGTCATGGGATCATATTTTGTTTAGAAAATGATCATCTCCATGCATTATACATCACTTGTACGTAGATGGAATGCACCCAGGGGCTGGGCTAGAATTATTGAAGGGTTATACATCCAAAAATAATTACCAGAAAATGGTATATATGTTCATATTGTACTTTGTTTTGCGATGAAAAAGGAGTTTTATTCCAAATTGATAGAGTTACATTCGTGAGGCAAAAGATCCTCGATACATGGTGGTCCTAGATGCATCCACACAGTCGTGGTACACTCTATGCTACATGCATGGTACATCTTCTTTTACATGTGCATAATGGAACTCGTGAAAAATCATGGCAAACAGTGGTCTCGCTCGCCCATCCCACCTGGTCTGAATGCAATTTTTTTAGGTCAGTCTGAATGCGTTTTTTTCCTGACGCTCAGCCATATGGGCCAGGAAGCTTGCCATCGGGCCAGCTGTAGCCACTCCATCCAGTTCTTAAACACTCTAATACCATGTTATATAAAAAACATAACGCCAGGCCCAGGCCACAAGCCCACAATTCGCTAGCTCTGCCTCTGCCTGAGTGTCGAGCAGAGCGCCAGCACGTCACCGCTCCCCTTCGTCAGATCCCGTCCCTGCCCTCAACCCAGGAACGCCTACATGAGGACCGCCGTGGAGCCGATGAAGCACACGACCTCGCCATTCAACACTTGTGCTCGCCTCGTCTAGTCTTCCTCGGCAGTCGGCAAGCACAACGGCGCTCCCATCCGGCAGCCACGGCCCCGCGCAGCAGACGCCGGCATGTACCACGCTCCATTCCTCCACGGCTCCACCGCGATGGGGCTCTTCAATCGGTTTCTCCTCGCATCCATCCATCCAGTCAATGGGAGGTTGGCTGGCAATCTATTTGCCGAAGGCGTGGTATGTCGAGTTTTCTAGGAGAGCGACTGGATTTTAGGTTGGCGGGAGCACTGTGACTGGCGAATGCACGTGACCTGAGCCGTTCGATCCAATAGAATCAACGGCTACAAATAAATTTATTCTGCAAGCGGCGGGGTAGACAAGTGAGATGGAGGTTGACTCAAATATTCAAACAAATGTGTACTATACTAGTAGAGATATCTTGATCTAGTAGAATAAACTTTTAGTATGATCTAGTTTTGAGTTATGCTTTATGATCCTTCCATGTAATCGAGTCCGTGAGCTATATGTAATAAATATTAGTTTTGGGTCAAGGGCTTGATTATCTTGCTATGATCTTGAGGGAATAAAAATAAAAGAGAAGAGAAAGACTAAAAAGAATTAAAGAGATCATATTGATATTATGGAGAGTAATGACTTCACAAATAAAGAGTATGATGAATAAAAGTTATTGAGAGCTGACAAACATAGTTTTGGTCATCGTTGCAATTAATAGGAAGTAATAAAGAAAGAGAGGTTTTCACATATAAATATACTATCTTGGACATCTTTTATGATTGTGAGCGCTCATTAAAATATGACATGCTAAAAAGTTGATGTTGGACAAGGAAGACACCGTAATGGGTTATGTTTTCTTATATCCGAAATAAAGTATATTGTCATGGATCATCCAACATGTTGAGCTTGCCTATCCCCCTCATGCAAGCCAAATCCTTTGCACCAAGTAGAGATACTACTTGTGCTTCCAAATATCCTTAAACCCGGTTTTTCCATGAGAGTCCACCATATCTACCTAGGATTGAGTAAGATCCTTCAAGTAAGTTGTCATTGTTGCATGCAATAAAAATTGCTCTCTAAATATGTATGATCTATTAGTGTGGAGAAAATAAGCTTTATACGATCTTGTGATATGGAAGCAATAAAAGCGACGGACTGCATAATAAAGGTCCATATCACAAGTGGCAATATAAAGTGACGTTCTTTTAGATTAAGATTTCGTGCATCCAACCATAAAAGCACATGACAGCCTCTTCTTCCCTCTGCGAAGTGCCTATCTTTTATTCTTGTCTTATACCTTATACAAGAGTCATGGTGATCTTCACCTTTCCTTTTTACATTTTATCCTTTGGCAAGCACATTGTGTTGGAAAGATCTGGATATATATATCCAATTGGATGTAAGTTATCATAAACTATTATTGTTGACATTACCCTTGAGGTAAAAGGTTGGGAGGCAACACTATAAGCCCCTATCTTTCTCTGTGTCCGATTAAAACTCCATACCCAAAAGTATTGTGTGAGTGTTAGAAATTGTGATAGATTAAATGATAGTTGAGTATGTGGACTTGCTGAAAAGCTCTTATATTGACTCTTTCCGATGTTACGATAAATTGCAATTGCTTCAATGACTGAGATCATAGTTTGTTAGTTCTCAATGAAGTTTCCGATTCATACTTGACATTGTGAATAGATTATTACTTTAGCATAAGAAATCATATGACAATATATATATGTTGCTGTTATAAGAATGATCATGATGCCCTCATGTCTGTATTTTATTTTATCGTTACCTATATCTCTAAACATGTGGACATATTTTTCGTTATCGGCTTCCGCTTGAGGACAAGCGAGGTCTAAGCTTGGGGGAGTTGATACGTCCATTTTGCATCATGCTTTTATATTGATATTTATTGCATTATTGGCTGTTATTACACATTATGTCACAATACTTATGCCTATTCTCTCTTATTTTACAAGGTTTACACGAAGAGGGAGAATGCCGACAACTGGAGTTCTGGGCTGGAAAAGGAGCAAATATTAGAGACCTATTCTGCACAACTCCAAAAGTCCTGAAACTCCACGGAAGTCAGTTTTGGAATATATAAAAATATTGGGCGAAGAATGCACCAGAGGGGGGCCACCCACCATCCACGAGGGTGGGGGGCACGCCCCCTGCCTCATGGCCCCCCTGGCAAGTCTCTGGTGCCCATCTTTGGCTATATGAAGTCTTTCGCCCTAGAAAAAATCAGAAGCAAGGTTTCAGGACGAAGCACCACCACCACGAGGCGGAACCTGGCGGAACCAATCTAGGGCTCCAGCGGAGCTGTTCTGCCGGGAAACATCCCTCCTAGAGGGGGAAATCATCACCATCGATCCTCTCATCGGGAGGGGGTTAATCTCCATCAACATCTTCACCAGCACCATCTCCTCTTAAACCCTAGTTCATCTCTTGTATCCAATCTTTGTCCCAAAACCTCAGATTGGTACCTGTGGGTTGCTAGTAGTGTTGATTACTCCTTGTAGTTGATGCTAGTTAGTTTATTTGGTGGAAGATCATATGTTAAGATCCTTTATGCATATTAATACCCCTCTGATTATGAACATGAATATGATTTGTGAGTAGTTACGTTTGTTCCTGAGGACATGGGAGAAGTCTTGCTATAAGTAGTCATGTGAATTTGGTATTCGCTCGATATTTTGATGAGATGTATGTTGTCTTTCCTCTAGTGGTGTTATGTGAACGTTGACTACATGACACTTCACCATTTTTGGGCCTAGAGGAAGGCATTGGGAAGTAATAAGTAGATGATGGGTTGCTAGAGTGATGTAAGCTTAAACCCTAGTTTATGCGTTGTTTCGTAAGGGCTGATTTGGACCCATATGTTTCATGCTATGGTTAGGTTTACCTTAATACTTCTTTTGTAGTTGCGGATGCTTGCAATAGGGGTTAATCATAAGTGGGATGCTTGTCCAAGAAAGGCCAGTACCCAAGCACCGATCCACCCACATATCAAATTATCAAAGTAACGAACGTGAATCATATGAGCGTGATGAAAACTAGCTTGACAATAATTCCCATGTGTCCTCGGGAGCGTTTTCCTTTATATAAGAGTTTGTCCAGGCTTGTCCTTTGCTGCAAAAAGGATTGGGACATCTTGCTGCACCTTATTTACTTTTATTACTTGTTACTCGTTACAAATTACGTTATCACGAAACTATCTGTTACCGATAATTTCAGTGCTTGCAGAGAATACCTTACTGAAAACAACTTGTCATTTCCTTCTGCTCCTCGTTGGGTTCGACACTCTTACTTATCGAAAGGACTACGATAGATCCCCTATACTTGTGGGTCATCAGCTCTAAATTTGAATTTGAAACTTATAAAACAAAAAAAAACAAATAAACTGGAAGAGAGGGAGTATACCGTAGGATGTGTCCCATACGAAACAAGTCCCCTGGTTTGTCACCGCGAAGATGCGGTTAGAATGGAGCACAGTGTCTTCGTACTTGTACAACAACAAATCGGCCACATACAACATGGTCCACCTTTGACTGCCATGTGCAAGGTTCGTGAAAGCAATAGCGATGTCGAACACCGCGATGAGAGTGTAATTTTGGTTGGCGGATGACCTTATCGGGGCTTCCATGATTGCTATCTTCTTCAATCTCACTGTGGTTCCATCGTACCAATTTATGCGGTGGCCCATTGCATGGCTGATCCCAATGTTGGACAAAGGTTCTACGGGAACGGTGTCACTGTTGTAAATGCTGTGCAAATTGATGTTGGTACCCTCCAGTACATATGCAAGCCAATCTCCACTGGCACTGAGCCTAACCAGTGAAACAGTGGGTAGGGAGAGAATTAGGAAATGGACACGGAAGTAGTATTTATAATGCATTTACTACATGATCAAACTCATCACTTACCTGCTCATCGGAAAAAAATCCGAGTGCCCCTCAACGTCGGCACCTCAAGGGGCGTCAACTTGCAACTACGGCCACGCCGAGCTGGAGAGACCCCCAAGGAAACATCCTCGTGTGTTGAACGTAACATCAAGATGCATTTGTATGAGTAGTTTGTCTTGCGGGAGAAAAGGATGAACGAGGGAAGTCCTTATTTGCAAATGTGGAGAGGGGTGTGGGTATCTTTTTGCAATATTGCCATAGTTTTCTTCCTATTTGTCAGATATAAATTGGACGGCCTATATTGCAGGATGGCAGGCACACCATCATCACCAACTCTATTTTTCATATGAGTAGTAGACTAGCAAGATGCCTGTGCATTGCATGGAACATCAAGATGTATTTGTATGAGAAGTTTATCTTGTGGTAGAAAAGGATGAACAAGGGAAGGCCTTATTTGCAAATGTGGAGAGGGGTGTGGGTATCTTTTTGCAAAATTGCCATAGTTTCCTTCCTATCCGTTAGATATAATTCGGACGGCCTATACTGTAGGATGGCAGGCACACCGTCATCAACAACTATGTTTTTTATTAAGAGTCGAGGTAGAGACTACTACTACCAATGTGCTGGCCCATGCGTTGCAATGGATCCAAAGTAGTAGAATAATACTTGTTCACGGGCATGAAATATAAACACCCTAGTTTTGATATACATAGACCGGTAAAAATAAATCATGCTTCACTCAAAATATATTCCTCGGGCTGTTTTGATGAGGTGAGGGACGGGTGTGGCTGGTTTGTAGATAATAGGTTTAAAAAATTGGAGCTGTTTTTTTTACATTTTGTAGCGTGGCACGCCATCCGGTGCACCTAAGAGTCTGAAAAAATTGAGTTTGGGTCAGTGGCACACCCTGCGGTAAGATGCCCGTGTCGGCTTCTTCTATAACTAGCAAGATGCCCGTGCATTGCAGGGAACATCAAGATGCATTTTTTTTACAAAACACCTGTTGTGATTGATCTTTGCAGGAGTAATCCCATGTGTAAAAACTAATGATATCTCGAGAATTTTATCAGAAAAATGGTATCTTTGGAACAAGTTTTCTCTACTACTGATCAAGGATATATGTGGCGTGCCAGGCGGGCCGTTGAGTACTCCTGATTCCCGGGCGTGTGGGGATGCAACGCGAACGCGGCATGCATTTTCCTTTTACTAGCAATGTGCCCGTGCGTTGCGACGGATCCAAAGTAGTAGAATAGTAGTACTTGTTCACAAACTTGAAAGAAATCACTCTTGTTTTCATATACGTATATACCACTAAAAATATATTACTTTTCACTCAAAAATATATTTCTCAAGCTATTTTGATGAGGTGAGGGAGGGATGTGGTTGCTTTCAAGATAATAAGGGGTTTTCTGCAAATTGGAGCAGAGAAGTGGGCTATTGTTGCAAAAATGCCACAACTTACCTCACAGCCGTTAGATGCAGATCTAATGGTCAGAAACGATGGATGGCAGACAGACCACCATCACCAACTGAGTCTTTTATAGGAGTCTATATTTCTCAGGTTGTTTTGATGAGATGAGGTGAGTAGAGAAACATGTATAAATTGTAACATTTGGTTATGCTCCTTTGCACGATCCATATATAGAAATATCGATTGGAAACGCTAGGGCGGGGCTATTTCCGCCAGATAAGTAGGGTAGTAGCTAGGTTGGCGCATTGTCGGTTTGGTCACATGCGGTCCGACATGTTCTAGTGTTTCTAGCAAGATGCCCGTGCGTTGCACGAAGTGGATGGAAAAGGTAAGCACAACTTTTAAATTGACGGATGGAGTACTAGTGACAATGATGCATATAATTAAGCAAAGGGATTGCACATGTCTGTAGTGACTGGAACGAGAATGCAATAACACAATAAGAATTAAGGCCACGATGATGAGATCGCAGTGGTGGTTACAGGAGCCAAGAAGAAAGATGCATCCATCAACGTACGACCTCCTCCTCCGCAACTAAGTGCGCCGGGCCACCCACTGGCGGCTTAGGAGCGGCGGCTTTTATGGCGAAGTCAAGGTGCTTATCAGCAAAGGCATCCAAGTATTCTAGCCGGTTGAGGAAGGCCAACGTCGTTGCCTCCTCACTGGCCTTGTACACACCTATGTACACGATTTGCTCATACACGTGGATGTGTAGGTCGACGAATTCTTGCAGGGCGAGGCGCCTCGCGGCGAGCGCGACCTCCAGGTGGACATTCTTCGTGTTGTCGGTGAGCAGTCGCAGGGCCACCAGTGCTTGAAAGACGTTCTGGCCATAGAGGCCGATTAGTGTGGCAGGCAATGAGGAGCGCGGGCGCGCGGGCTGGAGGTGTACAACGATGTCGTCCGCGAGCTTTTGACGGCGGTGAACTTGTTGGTGGTGGCAACGATCATCTGGTCCAACTGAGAGTCGTAGTTGGCATCGACGGCGGCCATCCACCAGCCGGTCACCAACACCATATGGAGACAATCCTCGGCGCCATGCTGCAGGCCGGCATCATGGACCATCTAGCACAGCCGTCGGTCGCTCGCGCGCATCGCCGCCATGGGTCTGGGGTGAGCACTTTTTCGCTTAGTGTAGGTGCTTAGGCAAATGCTTAGGTGCGTACGATATGGTAGATGCATTGGAATGGAGGGGCACCTTTACATGAGTGCAAATTGCGTTGCATTCACATCGTGCAGCCTCTTTTCCTGGTCCTCCTCCCATTACTTCCCTCATGCATTCACGATGCTAATTGAAGGAGGATGCATCATTCGCCGTTCAACATTTCAGGAACCGCTACCCTCTCCCTCGTCTGCATTAAAGCCGTATCGGGAACCGTGCCACCCACTGTCAAATCGAATAGTACCGCGCTGCCCGCTGCACGCCCGGCTGAACACGCCGCCTCGCCTCCATCAAACACCTCCGTTAAATCCGCATGCTAACCGAGAAACCTACTCCGGCCACACATCCGTTCATGAGCGCGCCAGAATTAAACACAACGCCGGCCGAGCTCCTCCCTTCCGCCCTTAGTTTAAACGAGACCAGACGCCGGCCAAGCTCCTACCGTCTGCCCTCTACTTAAATGAGGCCAGACAGACAACGGGCAAGAATCACACCCCTCCGCCGCTCCCCCATCTTCTCCTTCGCCATTTTCTCCACTCTTCCGATGGCTTCCGAGGAGCCGTTCTCCGGTATACTACCCGGCTGGGTGGCCCACCGAACCCTCCGGATCCGGGCGAGGCCGCTCAGTGCTTCACCAACCTCGCTTGGTCCGATGGAGCCAGTTGCCGCCCCAAGCCGGCGCGTGGTTCAGCAACTCGCTGCTCTAGTTCAGCTCGATGAGGAGTGGGGAGTTGCTCCACGCCGGCACGGCGGCGAGCACGGTGGCCCGGGCGTCGTCACTGCCGCATCGTACCATTCCACCAGTGTCTGTGGTGGCAAGACCTCCCGTGTCTGTTGGCGCGCCTCCCGTGCCTGCGTCAGCGCCATGCAGGCAGAGACAGAAGCCGGGTGCATGGAGAGCGACGAGTCGGTGGCCAGCTTCTCCGTGTCTGCTGCCATCATCGAGGAGAAGTAGAACATGGGAGGCCGCTGCCACTTGGGTCCCATGAAAGCCACCGTCGAGGCGACGACTGCGTATTTAGGTGGTTTCTTTGCTGCTTTGTCTCTTCCGAGGGCCTTCGTTGACCCGACAAGTGTCTGCCGGACATGAGGAAGACAAAGGGATCCGCGGGCGGCCATTTAGATTAGGTACTTGATACGTCTCCAATGTATCTATGATTATTTATTGTTCCATGCTATATTATATTCTGTTTTGGATGTTTAATGGGCTTTATTATACACTTTTATATTATTTTTGGGACTAACTTATTAACCGGAGGCCTAGCCCAAATTGCTGTTTTTCTTCCTATTTCAGTGTTTCGCAGAAAAGGAATATCAAACGAAGTCCAAACGGAATGAAACCTTCGGGAACGTGATTTTCGGAACAAACGTGATCTAGAGGACTTGGAGTCCATGTAAAGGAAGCAACGAGGAGACCACGAGGCAGGGGGCGCGCCCTCCACCCTCGTGGGGCCCATGTTGCTCCACCGATGTACTTCTTCCTCCTATATATACCTACGTACCCCCAAACAATCAGAGGCATCCACGAAAACCTAATTCCACCGCCACAACCTTCTTCTGCGGTGTGTTTGTTGAGACCGATGAATTGTGGGTTTATGATCAAGATTATCTATGAACAATATTTGAATCTCCTCTGAATTCTTTTTTGTATGATTGGTTATCTTTGCAAGTATCTTCGAATTATCAGTTTGGTTTGGCCTACTAGATTGATCTTTCTTGCAATGGGAGAAGTGCTTAGCTTTGGGTTCAATCTTGTGGTGTCCTTTCCGAGTGACAGCAGGGGCAGCAAGGAACGTATTGTATTGTTGCCAGCGAGGATAACAAGATGGGGTTTATATCATATTGCATGAGTTTATCCGTCTACATCGTGTCATCATACTTAAAGCATTACTCTGTTCTTATGAACTTAATACTCTAGATGCATGCTGGATAGTGGTTGATGTGTGGAGTAATAGTAGTAGATGTAGAATCGTTTCGGTCTACTTGTCGCGGACGTGATGCCTATATACATGATCATACCTAGATATTCTCATAATATGCTCAATTCTATCAATTGCTCGACAACAATTTGTTCACCCACCGTAATACTTATGCTCTTGAGAGAAGCCACTAGTGCAACCTATGGCCCTGGGTCTATTTTCCATCATATTAATCTTCCAACACTTAGCTATTTCCATTGTCGTTTATTTTACTTTGCATCTTTATTTCTATTTACTATAAAAATACCAAAAATATTACTTTATCATATCTATTAGATCTCACTCTCGTAAGTGACCGTGAAGGGATTGACAACCCCTTTATCGTGTTGGTTGCAAGGTTCTTGTCTGTTTGTGTAGATGCGTGGGACTCGAGCGTGGTCTCCTACTGGATTGATGCCTTGGTTCTCAAAAACTGAGGGAAATACTTACGCTACTTTATTGCATCACCCTTTCCTCTTCAAGGAAAAACCAACGCAGTGCTCAAGAGGTAGCAGTACTCCCTCCGTACGGAAATATTTGTTCTCAAGATGGATAAATTGGATCTATCTATAACTAAAATAAGTCTAGATACATCCATTTCTAGGACAAGTATTTCCAGACGGAGGGAGTATTAATTATACCACGAGAGCCAGATTAGCATCGCTTAGTTCATGTAAATGTAATGAAATCCATCATGTTTATATGATGATCCGGCTTTTTTATATGAAATCCTTCATGCTTATATGAAATCAGTCCATGTTTGCACGAATTTCCTCTGGTTGGTTAGAGTTGTGAAAATGTATGCTGCTGGCGTTTAATGTCGTTCGCGGAAGGAAGCGGTAGGAAATTTGTCGGCTGCCATTGGAGATGCTCTAATGCTGGAAATAATAGACTCACATCCAATCCATTTGAGTTAATTGCGTGTATGATTCTCCCTCTATAAAAAGTTAATTGCATGTACAGTGTACACATGACTTGCAGGGTGGCTACAGCTTCATACAGAAAGTTAAAAAAGAAAAAAGTCCATCCTTAATCTTGTATTCTAAGTACTATGTGGGCTCCACTGTCAGTACATTAGCGAAAGAAGTATATATTAAATAATATATAATATAAAAATATAAAGTTAAAGACAGAATTCGAACTCAGGTCATCGCGTTGCGAGCATCCGACGCTAACCAGTCCAGCATATTTTTGTTTTGGACCATGCTGGAGATATATCTCCATGTCTACTCTTATACTCCCTCCGTTCCTAAATATTTGTCTTTTTCAGATTTCAAATGTACTACCACATACGGATGTGTATGTAGACATATTTTAGAGTGTACATTCACTCATTTTTTCTCCGTATGTAGTAACTTGTTGAAATCTCTAAAAAGACAAATATTTAGGAACGGAGGGTGTAGAAAACAGAGTTGGTGATGATGATGTGCGTGCCATCCTGCAATATAGGCCATCGGATTTATATCTAACGGATAGGAAGGAAACTATGGCAATTTTGCAAAAAGATACCCACACCCCTCTCCACGTTTGCAAATAAGGCCTTCCCTCGTTCATCCTTTTCTCTCACAAGATAAACTACTCATACAAATGCATCTTGATATTCCATGCAACGCACGGGCATCTAGCTAGTTCCTTTTAAAATAGTTATTGCGATAATTGGTTGAAGTGATATATTTTATGTCTTCCCCGAACGATTTCAGATTCACTAGTAGTAACAAAGAAAAGGTTGCCTTGTTAATTAACAGAAAATACGGTGAAAACTATCACATGAGGCCGGTAAAAACAAGGCACACTGGGTTCAACATCATCGTCACTACAGCTGTGCGCGGGCGAGAAGTCTACATATCGAGGGGGCTACGGAGAGAAAGACGTATCGAGTGTGTCTGAGCAAGGCACAGAGACACAACGTTTGAGAGAGAAACCAATTGACAGATTAAGATCAGATCGAGTTGTCACCCTTCTGCTGTCATTGTTGGGGGGTGGGGTGGGAGGGGGAGGGAGGGAGAGAAAGACGTATTGAGAGTGTGCATGGTAGGCACAGAGGCACAACTAGGGAGTGTGTGTATGTGTGTGTGTGTTTGAGAGAGAAGAAGTAGATAGATTACTATAAATATCGAGGTGCCACCCACTCCTTCGGTGTCGGGTAGTGTGTGTGTATGTGTGTTGAGAGAGAAGCCAGTAGATAGATTAGTATCAAGATCGAGGTGTCACCCTACTCCTTCGGTGTCGGGAAGTGTGTGTGTGTGGGTGTGGGGGGGGGGCAGTGACACTTAGATATCTCTACTCTTATAAAAAAACAGAGTTGGTGATGATGGGGTGCCTGGCATCCTGCAATATAGGCCGTTCGATTTATATCCGACGGATAGGAAGGAAACTATGGAAATTTTGCAAAAATATACCCACACCCCTCTCCACATTTGCAAATAAGGCCTTCCCTCGTTCATCCTTTCCTCCCACAAGATAAACTTCTCATACAGATGCATCTTGATGTTTCGTGCAATGCATGGGCATCTTTCTAGTAGGGAGAAGGAGTTTGTGTGACACATATCTATATTAAGGGATAGGTAGGTAACATGTGTGCGAGGCATACTTAAAGCATCACGAAGATAAACAAATGGTCTGCATGCAAGTGCCGGGAAAAATGAAGCGAGAAACAATGTCTACGGACGCGCGCGCGCGCGTGTGTGTGTGTGTGTGTGTGTGTGTGAGAGAGAGAGAGAGAGAGAGAGAGAGCGAAATCTAAAAAAGGTGCTCTGCTGGAATCCCATTGTATGTATTCATATGGTTCCGGAACTCGAGTTAACCTTAGGCATATGTGTGAGAGACATATTATACTTTGAGACATTAGTGGCTGTGGGTGGGCGGAAATAAAGGGGTGGGCGTGTTCGACAGAGAGAGCGTGTGTGTTTCTGTGTGAGAGACTTGTAGGACAGGGTAGAAAGACGAATTCTAACCTTGACTGAGGGAGAGAAATAGACTAAGTGCACGTTTGTGATTCCGATGCACATGGAGAAATGAGATATCTATACGTGTGTGAGAGATTGCACAATTCATTCATGTATCACTATCTAGCAATCGTGGACGTGCATCGCTTGAACATAAATCAATATCTACTTCGTATCGTGGCAAAAGGTACAATATCGATTAAACGCTATACAGATTGGACACTCACATGTCACATTTTTCTTTCTAGATAATCCTTTTCAATTGTGCATGCCAAAGTTACAGTGATGTTTCTTCAAACAACCAATGTAGCTATCATGTACATGCCCCATTGTTTGTCTTGCATTCAAATCCATTAGTCTTGGATGATTTAAGGTTCTATTATGAAGTAATATATGTAATATTCATATATGAATTCAACGGGTACGAAATTTATGAAATGGAGGCTATGTAATCATATGAGGTAACACTTTTAAGTAGCAGACTACAATATCCATTTCTTTTGTGGGACCACAATATTGATTTCTTTTTGTGCGCCTCTACAATAACACGCCAATGCATTATGTTTAAAGTAAATAACCAATGGCACTAAATTATCTATTTACATGAGAAATACATAGGCTGAGCATTTGATCCCTTTTTCGTGAACACGCCTCTACACCCGTACAATTGGTCGCGCCCGTGTGAACGTCCAAGTTATCGATGCATCATCCCGAGTTATTGTCTTTTTTCTGGGGTGGACTTCACACCAGTTATTAACTGCTGATGTGTGCCCGTGTACATAGTCTCGCATGACCTTCCCGCTAGCACGGTCCAAAATTAGTTGAAACTGGATAGGAACGATCCCGCGGGCAGCAAAATCTCCCGCCTCTTTCTAAAATTTCCGCCACCTAGTCTTTAGCATGAGAAATTCCCCTTTTGTCCTTGGTGCATGGAGAACAAAAGTTACAATACCGCCCTCATCTACATAATAGGTCGGGGCTGCTTCGGCAACTTCCGGTTTTCCCCACCACACGGCACCCCCATTTCCTCTCCCCCTCCCGCAAAAAAGACTAACTCCACAGCATCAGAGCATCTTACATCACGCCGTCCGTGCAGCATCAGCCTTTCTACTCATCCCCTCTCGAAACCCTAGACTGCTCATCCACCGGCGTACAAGAGCCCATTCACTGCCAGCGGCGTCCACCTCACCGGATCTGCTTCTGCGGTCGCATCTACCCCTCCCACTCCCCTAGAAACAAGTAGACTGTTGATCCACCACTGTACCACAGCCCCGGCCTTGTCCACGGCGTCGGATCTACTTTAACGGTACTCTCGTCAACTGTAGCGCATCTGCAATGGCTCCTTCGTACTCCCCACCGGAGATGCTTCGTCCACATCCCTCGGAGCCGCCCCACTGACACCCCTATCGACGGCCTCTGATCCTCTTCGGCGACACCTTCCTCAACCCTACCGGAGCCGCTTCGCCGACACCATCGTCAACCCTACCCGAGTAGCTTCGCCTATACCATTGTCAACCCTACTGGGACCGCTTTGCCAACTCACAAGTCCACGGCCTCAAATCCGGATCATCACACCCTCGTCCAACCTACCAGAGCACCTTCTGACGCCCGTCCATGGCCGCAGATCCACATCGTCGACACCTGAAAGTGCAACTAGTCCATGGGTGGTTTGGTAATTCTTAACAACATATAGCTCATTGGACTAATATTCTTTCAAGATAATCATTTCAGAAAGTTCAGTGACTGGCATGGCATGTACTAGAGAAGTGAACCCCTCAAAATGTTAAGGACACATATTGTCTCAAGCTCTAGACTCTACATTTTCATTTTAGTGATCCAAGATCACATTGAGTCCATAGGAAAAGCCAATACTATAAAAAGGAGATGAGGTGTTGCTTAATGGCTTGCTTGCTCAAAATGCTTAGTGATATGCTCGAAAACCCTCAACCACTTTCTCATATCCACATATGTCCCAAACCAAAAGTCAAACTCGGCCCCACCGACTTGATCTATCCGGCGCCACCGAGTTCATTTGACATAGCCATAGCCAGAAACCCTAATCAGTTCCGTCTCACCGATAGGGATCTCGATCTCACCGAGATGGGATTGCAAACTCTCAGTTTCCTTTTCGTAACGTTTCGGCCCCACCAAAATGAGTGACCAGTCCCACCGAGTTTGCTTGACTAACTCTCTATTTGCCTATTACTAAAATCATCTCACCGAGTTCATGTGATCGGTCTCACCGAGATTACGTTATGCCCAAACCCTAACACAATCGGTCCCACCGAGTTGACATGTTGGTCCTACCGAAAAGCTTAACATTCATATCTTGAACTAAATCGGTCTGACCGAGTTTTAGTATTCGGTCCCACCGAGTTTGGTAAAATGTGTGTAACGGTTAGATTTTGTGTGGAGGCTATATATACCCCTCCACCCATCCTCCATTCGTGGAGAGAGCCATCAGAATGTGCCTACACTTCCAGCATTCATTTTCTGAGAGATAACCACCTACTCACGTGTTGAGACCAAGAGATTCCAATCCAACCATAAGAATCTTGATCTCTAGCCTTCTCCAAGTTGCTTTCCACTAAAATCGTCTTTCCACCATATCCAAATTTGTGTGAGAGAGTTTAGTGTTGGGGAGACTATCATTTGAAGCACAAGAGCAAGGAGTTCATCAGCAACACACCATCTATTACCTTTTGGAGAGTGGTCTCCTAGATTGGTTAGGTGTCACTTGGGAGCCTCTGTCAAGATTGTGGAGTTGAACCAGGGAGTTTCTAAGGGCAAGGAGATCGCCTACTTCGTGAAGATCTACCCAAGTGAGGTAAGTCCTTCGTGGGCGATGGCCATGGTGGGATAGACAAGGTTGCTTCTTCGTGGACCCTTCTTGGGTGGAGCCCTCCGTGGACTCAAGGCCCGTTACCCTTCGTGGGTTGAAGTCTCCATCAACGTGGATGTATGATAGCACCACCTATCAGAACCACGCCAAAAATCTCCGTGTCTACATTGTGTTTGCTCCCTCCAAACTCCTCCACTTTACCTTCATATGCAATGATTTACATTCCGCTGCTATACTCTTAGAATTGCATGTGTAGGTTGATTGCTTGACTAGCGATAAGTTGCTAAAATCTACCAAGACATAAAATTGGGAAAAGGCTATATTTTTATTTGGTCAAGTAGTCTAATCAGCCCCCCTCTAGACATACTTTCGATCCTACAAGTGGTATCAAAGCTTTGGTCTCCATTTGCCTTGATTTCCATAACTTTGGTGATCATAGCCTTGGTTTCACAACCTAGGAGAGTATGGCGTCTAGCGAGGGAAATTACCACCATAGAGGTCCTTACTTTGATGGTACTAATTTTGCTAGTGGGAAGCATAAGATGAAAATGCATATTCTTGGACATAACCCCGTCGTTTGGGCTATTGTGTGTATTGGCTTGCAAGGTGAATTCTTCGATGGGAGAGAACCGAATCGTGAAGCTACCCCGGAAGAATTGAAGATGCTGCAATACAATGCTCAAGCTCGAAATATCCTCTTCAACGGATTTTCCCCCGAAGAATTCAACAAAATCAGTCGTCTTGAGAATGCAAAGGAAATTTGGGATACTTTGACTGATATGCATGAAGGTACCGACTCTCTCAAGGAACCCAAATTGGATGTGCTTCAAAAATCAGCTTGCCAAGTTCAAAATGAAGGATGGTGAAGGTGTCGCTGAAATGTACTCTAGGCTTGCTCTCATCACAAATGAGATTGCCAGCTTAGGAAGTGAAGAGATGACTGACAGATTCATCATCAAGAAGATCTTAAGAGCCTTGGATGGAAAATATGACACCATGTGCACTTTGATCCAAATGATTGCCAATTACAAAGATCTCAAACCTGCGGAAGTCATCGGTAGGATTGTTGCTCATGAGATGTCACTCAAGGATAAAGAAGAGCTTCCCAACAAGTGCCGGTGCAAACGACACCTATGGAATCACTGGGATCCCTTCTACGGTTGGCGGGCGCGGGGTTGTACAAAGAGCGGGTCTGGTAGCTACCAAAAAGATCGTTTACCCAGGTTCAGGCCGCAAGGATGCGTAATACCCTAGTCCTGCTTTGGTGTATATTTGAGTGTTCTTGAGGTCTCGAACTAGCTGTGGTGCGTGCGTAGTCCAAAAGATCCGAATCCTTCTCGAGTACGCATCGGGCCTCCTTTTATAGTCAAAAGGGGTCGCCACAGTGGCACACAGGAGGTGGAAAGGTATACAGTGTACAAACTTATCCTCTGGCACTGTCGGACAAACGCAATTAATGCGCTGTCGACATGCCCTTCTTGCTTTATCGGGGACGGTAAGGAAGCTCGTCCCAGCTGTTGCCGCCTTGCCTGGCTCCGAGACGCGTCCGAGCTGATGAGGCGTTGTAGTGCCAC
Source organism: Aegilops bicornis (assembly GCA_021605145.1). NCBI lineage: Eukaryota > Viridiplantae > Streptophyta > Magnoliopsida > Poales > Poaceae > Aegilops > Aegilops bicornis. The sequence goes on from CM038673.1 coordinate 144,892,204, forward strand.
GTTGGCTGGATGCTGGGCTGGCGCGGTGGCAGAGTCTTCACGAAGATCTGCATGCCACTACGTAGGTGCTGGCTGAGTTGGCTTGGAGGCCGCGCGTCGCCACGCAGGTGCCTGCCCAGCTGGTTGGGCTGGCAGCTGTATCGGAACGGCCGTGGAGTCTTGGCAGACATGATCTTGGCTATGGCCCCATAGGTGTCCTCGGCAAGGGTCTTTCCGGGCCCCCAGCAAGGGTCTTGCCATTGCATCGCGGTCGTCCCCGACAAGGATCTTGCTGGGGGTCTCGTGGATTTCCTCGGCAAGGATCTTGCCGAGGATCGTTGTCTTCTGGTCCTCATCGGATCTTGTGTGCTTATGATCTTCACAAAGATCTGCATGCCACCATGGAGGTGCCTCCTGAGCCTTGGTTCCAATGTGGTTGATGGTGTTGGAAACCTTGGGCTCAAGGGTGGCGTGCTGCGCTGGCGTTGGGCAAGTTGCCCCGGCAATGCTCTTGTCGGGGCTGCGGAGGCCGCCCCGGCAAGGGTCTTGTCGGGGGAGTCCACCTCGCCATCTTGCTCTTTGTGTCTCTCGTATTCTTGTGCTTTTGCTTCCTCCCTTTGCCCCGCTAAGTGTGGCCACAGGTTTGGCTCTGACTGCCCGTGCACAAGTAGAGGGGTAAAAAAGGAGAGCCCCTACTTTTGTTCACCGACAGGAGCCCCCGAGCCTGGGCCACACATAAGCGCAACGCGTTGTTGGGTCGGGCCCAGAACGGTGCACGAGCACGCGGGGCGGAGTTTTACTGCGGTAATTCCCTCGCCTGTCGCGCTTCCCCACGACCCGCGTTGAATGCGTGACGTGGGGGTCGTGCGTGGGGCGGTTACTGCCCTCATGCGTCACATCGTGGTAAATGGTAATGAAGCGGCCCGTGCCTTCCCCATAAAAAAGGATAAACTGCAGGCGCGACGCCCATTTACCCTCTGTGCCTTCTCCAATCTCAGAACCATCGTCCCTCACTTCTTCCTTCTCAAGCTCTGGCTTTCGCTCGCCACCGCCGTGCCTTTGTTGTCCCTCAGCCACCATGGCACCCAAAACCAGCAAAGGCAAGGGAATGGCCAAGGATGCCGGGGGGAAGGAGGCACCGGAGAGCGAGTTGGCGGCGGACGCAGCTCGCCTACTTTCCTTCGACGATCAATGCGGTCCACCTCCGGGACTACTTCAAGCCCCTGTGGGGGTGTAAGACGAAGGGGCACCCTGCCACGCGCATCATCCCTGCTGGTTTCACCGATGCCGGCCCGAATTGGTACCCCTTCTTTGTGGATTACTTTTCCTGCGGGCTCTACCAACCTTTCTGTGACTTCTTCAATGACGTCATGCACACCTATGGCTTCCACCTTCTGGATTTCACTCCAAATGACGTGGCGTGCATGGCCCTTTTTGCCCATCTCTGCGAGGGCTTCGCCGGAGTGCATCCCAGCACGGCGCTATTCCGCCACTACTTCTATCCTCGTATCCAAAAGGGAGGCACATTTCCGGTTGTGTCGCCTGGATCCCAAGGAGACAGGAGAACGGGACATATCCGGAAGGCGCTCAAAAGGAGAGGTGGGAGGAGTGACGGAGCCGGTGGTGCTGAATTGAGGAGGACCCACGGGAATTTTGCCGGGTTCGCCAGGCGCCGCCGGTTCGTAGAGATGATTGGGGCGATGTCGACGCCAAGGATGAGAAGCTCATGGTCGCCACCACCAGGATCCATCGCCTCACCATGGACGGGCTCACCCTTGAGATGATTGGGGCTGATTTCATCCGTCGCCGAATCGCTCCATTGCATAACAAGGGGATGCCGCCATGGCTTTTCAGGAACGCGACCGACATCATGAGGCTTCGCCCCGGCTTGAACCACACCTTCACGGTGATGGGGCACACCCACTTTTTCCAGAGGCTTTTTCAGCTGGACGTGCACCGCGACTGCAGGGCTGAGAGGACCGGCAAGGCCGCGAAGGCCGGCAAGGTCGTCAAGGGGCCCTTGTTCGGGTTGCCAGCCGGGGTGGTCCCGCTGAGCAACAACTCTCGCCAAACCGACATCATCGCCATGATGCCGGACTTCAACGCGCATGGCCTTGACCCAAATCAGGCCGAGACGGGGCGGATCAGGTGTAGGAGTTCTTCGACACCTTGTCGGAGAAGTACGTCCGCGATGAGTCGCTGCTCATCCAGGACACCACCCGAGCAGAGCTGGACTATATCGCCGCTAGGGCGGCGGAGGCGGAGCTCGCTAGGGAGGCCGGCAGCTCTGGCGGTGTGGAGGACGAGGCCGAGGCGGCCGCGGAGGAGAAGGAGCTTGTCGGATGGGCGGAATCTGCTAGGGAGGCCAGCAACACCGACACCGGGCCCCTCTCATCGAAGATGTGGTCGACGAGTCGACCGAGGAAGAGGCTGAGGCTGACGACCCTCTGGCCTTGGGAAAAAGGCGTGTCCTACGGCGGGCCAGCTCCGGCGAGCCGGTCCGGCCCGGCAGGACCGAGCAGCGGCAAGAGATCCAGGGGGAGTCTGTGCGCCTAACGAGGGTCGCGGCAACAAAGAAGGTGGTGAAAGCCGCAGTGGCGAAGAGGAACGCGACCGCCTCTTCTTTGTCCAAGCTTCCTCGGACTCCACCCGGTTCCCCTCCTCCCGCAGATGTCGACACAGAGGTCTTCTTCGACCTTGGGTATCTCACCCGAGGAGGAAGAGGAAGGCAGCAGAAGAGGAGGCGGAGGATGAGTAAGTATCTTTTCTTTTGTCATCTCCGTCCCCTCAGACCGCGCCGTTTTTTTGACTTGTTTTCATCTTTGCAGGGATGTGGAGACGCTGGCCCAGAGGGTGGCGAAGAGGGCCAGGGCCTTGACGGACAGACAGCCCCCGGCGGGCACCTCGAGTACGCCGCTGGTGGTGGAGATCAGCCCGGATAGCAGCCCCCGGCGCAGCCCCCAGCATGCGTTCACCACTCACTCCCCATCAACGTGTGTTGGGGTACGATCCCTTGGCGCTGACCTTGCCGTGGTTGCAGGAGGAGGACGGCAGCAGGAGGAGCCACTGAGGGCCACCCCCAACATGTCGCCCCCATCAACCACACACCCCCGAGGGGCGTCCTTGGCAAGGGTGCCAAGCACCGAGCCCATGCGCACGGAGGAAGAGGAGGAGGAGGAGGCAAACCCAGGCACCGGTGGCTCCGTCCCAGCACCGAATGTTGGCGAGGAGGGGGCCACTTCTTCCCAGCCCGGCACGGGTGAGTTATTTGCCTTCTGTCCCTATTCTTGCTTCTTCTTTTCGAACCTTGGTCTTGGCTTCGCCTAATTCCCCTCCTCAGTATCCAGACCCTTCCCCGGCGGATCGGGAGGACATCGACACCGTCATTGAGGAGGTTGCCAGGGACGTCGAGGCCGAGGCCGCCAAGATCGCCGCCGAGGAAGCCGCCAAGGGTGCTGCTGAGGATGCCGCCAAGGGGCCAGCCGGGGATATCGGCAGGGCCGCTGCCGAGGAGGCCGGCAAGGCCGCTGCCGAGGAGGGGGCGGTTGACGACCAACCTTCCTCTCCACTGCCTCTGGCTCGGGAAAGTACCTGAAGGTGAGCGACGACATGTTCGTCCATCTCCCAGGAACGGCGAGCACCAGGGAGCCCACCGAGGGGGAGGTGTTTGATGACAAGGTGCTCGCCGCCGCCGGGCTTGAGGTTGTTGAAAGTGCAACTATCCCTAGGTGGTTTTGGTAATTCATGACAACATATAGCTCATTGAGCTAATGCTATTCCAAGATGAACATTTCAGGAAAGCTCAATGAATGGCATGGCATGGATGATGAAAGTGGATCCCTCAAAATGCTAATGACAAAGGATTGGCTCAAGCTCAAAAGCTCAAGACTCTTCATTTTATATTTTAGTGATTCAAGATCACATTGAGTCTATAGGAAAAGCCAATACTATCAAGGAGGGATGAGGTGTTGCTTAATGAGCCTCTTGCTTCATGTGCTTAGTCATATGCTCCAAAACCCTCAGCTACTTTCTCACATCCACATATGACCTAAACCTAAATCCAAAATCGGTCTCACCGATTCTTCCTATCCGGCGCCACAAACCCTAGGCAAATAGGTTCTACCGATAGGGATCTCGGTCTCACCGAGATGGGATTGTAATATCTCTGTTTCCTTTTCGTAACTTTTCGGTCTCACCGAAAGAGCGGATCGGTCCCACCAAGATTGCAATGTAAACTTTTTGTTTCCCTTTCGTAACGTTTCGGTCTCGCCGAAAGAGCGAATCGGTCCCACCGAGTTTACCTGACCAACTCTCTGGTTAGCTAATTACCAAAATCGGTCTCACCGAGTTTCTGTAATCGGTCTCACCGAGATTACGTTATGCCCTAACCCTAACCATATCCGTCCTACCAGATGCAAGTCAGTCCCACCGAAAACCCTAACGGTCACTAGGTTTACTAAAATCGGTCTGACCGAGTTCGTTGATTCGGTCCCACCGAGATTAGTAAATTGTGTGTAACGGTTAGATTTTGTGTGGAGGCTATATATACCCCTCCACCTCCTCTTCATTAGTGAAGAGAGCCATAAGAACAAATCTACACTTCCAACTTACCATTTCTGAGAGAGAACCACCTACTCAGGTGTTGAGACCAAGATATTCCATTCCTACCATATGAATCTTGATCTCTAGCCTTTCCCAAGTTGCTTTCCACTCAAATCTTCTTTCCACCAGATCCAAATCCTATGAGAGAGAGCTGAGTGTTGGGGAGACTATCATTTGAAGCACAAGAGCAAGGAGTTCATCATCAACGCACCATTTGTTACTTCTTGAAGAGTGGTGTCTCCTAGATTGACTAGGTGTCACTTGGGAGCCTCCGACGAGATTGTGGAGTTGAACCAAGGAGTTTGTAAGGGCAAAGAGATCGCCTACTTCGTGAAGATCTACCGCTAGTGAGGCAAGTCCTTCGTGGGCGACGGCCATGGTGGGATAGACAAGGTTCCTACTTCGTGGACCCTTCGTGGGTGGAGCCCTCCGTGGACTCGCGCAACCGTTACCCTTCATGGGTTGAAGTCTCCATCAACGTGGAGGTACGGTAGCACCACCTATCGGAACCATGCCAAAAACATTCATGTCTCCAATTGCGTTTGAATCCTCCAAACCCTTCCCTTTACTTTCTTGCAAGTTGCATGCTTTAATTTCCGCTGCTCATACACTCTTTGCATGCTTGCTTGAATTGTGTGATGATTGCTTGACTTGTCCTAAGATAGCTAAAATCTGCCAAACTCTAAAACTGGAAAAGGCTAAGTTTTCAATTGGTCAAGTAGTCTAATCACCCCCCTCTATACATACTTCAAGGTCCTACAAGTGGTATCAGAGCTTGGTCTCCATTTTCTTTGATTTCTATAGCTTTTGGTGGTCATAGCCTTGGTTTCACAACCTAGGAGAGTATGGCGGCTAGCGAGGGAAATTATCACCATAGAGGTCCTTACTTTGATGGTACTAATTTTGCTTGTTGGAAGCATAAGATGAAAATGCATATTCTCGGACATAACCCCGCCGTTTGGGCAATTATTTGTATTGGATTGCAAGTTGAATTCTTTGATGGGAGAGAGCCGAACCGTGAAGCTAATATGGAAGAATTGAAGATGCTGCAATACAACGCTCAAGCTTGTGATATCATCTTCAATGGATTGTGCCCCGAAGAATTCAACAAAATCAGCCGTCTCGAGAATGCAAAGGAAATTTGGGATACTTTGATTGATATGCATGAAGGTACCGAATCCGTCAAGGAATCCAAGTTGGATGTGCTCCAATGTCAGCTTGACAAGGTCAAAATGAAGCATGGTGAAGGTGTCGCTGAAATGTACTCTAGGCTTGCACTTATCACAAATGAGATTGCCGGCTTAGGGAGTGAAGACATGACCCATGATTCATCATCAAGAAGATCCTAAGAGCATTGGATGGAAAGTAAGATACCGTGTGCACATTGAGTCAAATGATGCCAAACTACAAAGATCTCAAGCCAACGGAAGTCATTGGAAGAATTGTTGCTCATGAGATGTCACTTAAGGATAAGGAGGAACTTCACAAAGAAGTCAAGTGGTGCTTACAAAGCCTCAAGTGAAGCCCCCACATCATCAAGTGAGAAACACACCTTCAATGAAGAATTGAGCTTAATGGTGAAGAACTTCAACAAATTCTACAAGAGTAGAAGCAAAGAAGGAAGCTCCAAGTTAAGGTCTTACAATGACAAAAGATCTTCTAGTCGAGAGCGAAATTGCTACAATTGTGGGAGACCCGGACACTATTCCAATGAGTGTACGGCACCCTACAAAAGAAGAGAAGACTCTCCAAAAAGAAGAAGTAGAAAAGAAGAATCACCACCAAGAGAGAGGAGGAGTAGAGATGACCGTTATGAACGAAGACCCTCACGGAGAAGCAAGGATTCGGAAAGGAAGGACAAGTCATCAAAGAGCTGTCAGGACCCCGATTCCAAGTCACAGCGATCTAGCCGGTAACACCTCATATCACTTTGCGGCCTCACGCACGGTATTCCCACGGGTGTCGCCTTACCATGGCCCCGGACCGTTTGCGCCCTTTGGCTCACGTATATGATAGTGTCGCTAGCATCCATATGACAGAGAACCCGGGCCGACATGGCTAGTCTTGAACCCAAAGCGACACTAACCCATGGGGACAGGCATACATGAATCACATCGAGCATGTCGGTCAGTAGCGTGTGAATCCGGGCTGTAGCACTGGCTAATAGGACTCCGGGAACCCGGGCTGTAGCAGGCTAGGCAGGACTCCGGATGTCACCGCGTGACATTTCCCCGAAGGGACAGACACAGGAACGAAGTGAAACACATGCCGGCCAGTCAAGTGTCCTGAGCAGTAGTGCTGGGCTAGCAGGACTCCGGTGAACCGGGCTGTAGCGGACTACTATGGCTCAAGGAAGCACTAGACTACATTTCCCCATAAGAGAGGCTGCCAATGATAAACAACTAGATTGTCGGATCCCACACATACCAAGCATTTCAAACATACACACAATATGCTCGATATGTGTAAATACAACATGGCATCACAACATAACTCTACGACTCAAGTATTTATTCATTAGGCTCCGAGGAGCGAGATATTACAAACATGGCTCTCATTACCCAACATTCAGAGCATACAAATCAAAACACATGCGGAAGCTTAACATGTCTGAGTACAGACATCTACAAAGAAAAAAGGCTGAGAAGCCTGACTATCCACCAGATCCTGCCGAGGGCACAAGATCGTAGCTGAGGTAACAAGCTAAATGTCGAAGTCCACGCGGAACTACTAGCGAGACTGACGTCTCTCTGCAAAACATAAAATAGGCAAACGTGAGTACAAATGTACTCAAAGAAGACTTACATCAGAACTAACTACATATGCATCATTATCAACGAAGGGGTGGTGGGGTTTAACTGCAGCAAGCCAGCTTTGACTCGGTGGCTATCCTGAACTACGACTGCAAGTAACTCTTTTTAGGTGGCGCACACGAATCCACATATTCACCATATCAATACACCACTATGGATCCGCTCCCGTCTCCCTACGAGAATGCCATCCATAGCACTCACGCTTATCTTGCGCAATTTAGAGTATCCACTTTCACTTGTCTCTGAACTGCTATAGGCATCCCAGAAGTCCTTTACCGTGGACGCGGCTATTCGAATAGATCATTTATAACCCTGCAGGGGTGTACTTCTTCACACACGCTCTCGCCACTTACCACCATGTACACGTCGTGTATCTCGGCAACCTTCAAGCGGAAGCTTTGGCGAGAGTCGGCCACGACCTGACTAACCACACAAGTCTCTAGTCCAGGTTTATCGCCTATTCGGGTTCCATCCGCGAGGAGATCCGGCCGTAATTTAGCTCACAGCCCCAAACGATGTGTGCAGGGTTCCCGAGACACCAAACGGGCGCTCGGTACACCGGCCCACGGTGTATCTACCGCATCATAGCCCACCCCTAGGGTCAGCGGTACGCGCGGCCTCCAACACATATCCTACAAACACCAGAAACTAGTTGCAACTCCTGGACAAAGGGCAAGGGCAGTTAATAAGTCGAGAGGGTCCATTGGTTTCGGGCCCAATGCATGGTAGTAACTGTTTCATGGATTACAAACACAGAACTCAGTTCCTGAGGACGGCTGCAATGAGACAACCCACCATGTACTCCTGCATGGCCTCTCACCGCTACCTTTACCAAATCGTGTTCACACACTTAGCTCTCAACAGTAGGACATGTTCACACACCTCCGATGAATCAGACCTGACACAACTCTAAGCAATAGCAGGCACGACAAACAAGCATGAATGAGTAGGCACATCAGGGCTCAAACAACTCCTACTCATGCTAGTGGGTTCCATCTATTTACTGTGGCAATGACAGGTCATGCAGAGGATAAGGGGTTCAACTACCGCAGCAAGTAACAGGTGAATCGTCGTTGTCCTAATGCAGTAAAAGAGAGCAGGAGCGAGAGAGTAGGATTGTATCAAAGTGAACAAGGGGGTTTTGCTTGCCTGGCACTTCTAAAGATAATATAGTTCTTCATCGGTGTCATCGAACTCATCGTCGGTACGTCGTCTACCGAGAGGGGACAAATACCGGCAAACAAGGAAGAACACAATCAATGCAATGCACAATATGATGCATGATCATGACATGGCAATATGAATGTGTTTTGAGCTAATGCAACTAGCAACATATTAAATGGAGTTGATTTGAACCCTAGGTTCAAATTCAAACTTCATATGTGAAATTCAAATGCCATTTAATTGATTTGACCTGATCAGCAGGTATAAGTTGTTTAAAACATGCATGAAAATGGTACAGATGGATAGATTGGATTTTCCTGATCATTTTTCATATATAATTTCTTTGATTTGTAGCTATGGTTGATTTTCTATGATTTTTAGAAGTTTGGGTTATTTTTTGGAATTTCCTGTATAAGAATAATTCTAGTAAATAAGTTACTGCGTCGGCATGACATAGGTGTGACGTCAGCAGGTCAACTGGGTCGGCCAGGTCAAACCTGACCTGTGGGACCCATACGTCAGTGTCTCGGGCTGGTTAGTGTCACAGACAAGTGGGGCCAGTCAATGGCCACGTCAGCGAGGTCAACGCCGACACGTGGGGCCACTGTGATTAAAAAACTAAACTGAAATTAAACTGGTGTTAGTTAAGGGCGTGGGGCCCAGTAGTCAGTGAGAGAGGGGGTTAGTTAGCGCCGTCATTAGCAGTTAACGACGTTGCCACGTCGGCCGGCCGGAGTTAACCCGCCGGCGACCAAAACAACGGCGGAGGCTCGCCGGACTTGAGCTACAGGCGGCGGCTCGACTCGCGGAGACCACCAGGGCGTAGCCCGTGCTCTCCCGCATCCAGAGGAGCAGGTGGGTGGTCGCGGGGGCGCTGGAGCTCGCTGGAACGAAGCTCGCGGCGGTGGCTGGGGTTCGGGCGAGGTCGGAATTGGTGCTGTGGTGCGCGGGAGGCGGAGCTGGTGGGTTCTACGTGCTCCTGGTGAGGTGTGGAGCACGTTGGCGTGCTCAACTTCGAGATGGTGTGGCTCTAGCCACGTCGGCGACGAGGCACAGCGGCGGCGAGCTTCGACCGCGGTGGTCAGCGGGGCTAGAGGGGGAAAATGACGGCGGGGAGAGAGGGGTTGGGTAGAGGAGCTCACGGCGGGGTCGGAGTTCGAGGGCGGCGAGCTCGGGGAGGGGCCGGAGCAAGCGGGGCGGCGATGGAGGTCTCGGCGGACCGAGGTTGAAGAAGGCGGCGTGGTCGGCGTTCGAGGGCGTCCAGCGTCGCGTGATTCATCGATGAGGCGTAGACGACGGAGGCGGAGCTCATGGGCACGTCAGACGGGCGAGGGGGTGGTTGTTGCTACGGCAACAACGAGCGGCGGCGACGTGCGCGCTCGGTGGTCGTGTGGGAGAGAAACAGAGGAGGGGAGAGAGGACCGGAGTGAGCGGTTCGGTTCGGAGACGTGCGTGGCGCTCAGGCCCAGCGTCGGGGAAGCGGGCGAAGCAGGAGGTGGCTCGAGGCGCTGCGGCGTCTGGTTGCCACGCCCTCGTGCCCACTGGCACGAGGTTGAGGATGACTGGCGCATGGGCCTGGTGGGCTGGCTTCTCTCCTGGGCCAGGTAAGTAACAGGTACTCCCTCCTTCTCTGCTTTCTATTTAAATTACGATTTTCTAATTATTTGCCTCTGTTTTGAGCTTAGGAAAAATACCAAGGCATTTCCTAAAAATCCTGAAAATATTCATGGACACTTGCTGAATTATTTCAGTGGCCCAAAAATAGTTCCAACATTATTTGAACATTTAAATTATTTATAGTATTTAAATGCCCAAAGTCAAATACAATAAGATTTAATTCAAAAATCCAGAATGGCCTAGAAATATGTGCAGCATTTTTGGCAGAGGTTTTCACCTTTAACAAAAATCATGAACTTTTATTAGGAACATTTTGTGTTTATTGAAAAGATTTTATAGTTGACCCTATTTGATTTAATTTTGGTGCTAGGGTTTGTCAATCCCCATTTCAACTTAAATAAAATTTAAACATGATGCAACAAGATGCAGACACCAGGCAGTAGCAGCAGCTAGGGATGTGGCAACTCACCCCCACTAAACAAGAATCTCGTCCCGAGATTCAAGACGTGAGGTAAGAAGATAGAGGGGGCACAAGACAAACACAATCTTCACGATCCAGGTTGCACCTCATAAGGTTGTTGATTTGTTGCATCCGTTGATCTTGACATCCTTGCTTCTGAGATCTTCATCCACGCGATGACGACGGGAAGAAACTCTACTAGGATTGATCTTCTCAAAGATCAAACTACACAATCTCAACTCGCAAAATGAGATGTTGAAACATCTCGAGTTGAGACACAAAACACATCGAGAGGGATGGAAGAACATCGATGGGGTTTGATTTGGTAGGCAACAATTCCACACTTAAGAAGGTGGTGAACGGTTGTCAACGTCACGAGGAGTTGAGTTGCCATGATACCATAACGAGACATCTTAAGGAATATGACTCGCAGAAAAATTCCCTTAAGTGGAAAAAAGAATTACTTTTGATTCAGAGATCATTGAAACTCTTATACCAACCTAAGGAAAATTCACAAACGATCGTTTGACGGGGTACGAAGGAATGGCATACCCGGACTAGAATGGACGATGTGGACTACCATGTTGAAGACAACACAATGGATGATTTTTCTTATCATCGGAAATGGATGGGACCCATGGTAGGACAACTTCTGAAGATGATCCTGAACAACAATTGCTGAGAAGGGCAGTCCAAGAGAGATTGGCACAAAGCGGTGCAAGCTGGGAAAATATGCGAACGTCGGGAATGTTCCAACCATCATATCTGCCTGAGATTCAGATCTGGTTGGTGTCAGGATAATCCAGACTCATTGAGTCTAGAAGATAAATGAAATTTTGCAACACAAATCGACGAGATGGCGTTGCGAGATTCTCGGGAATGAGCTACGGTAGTAAGCTCCAAAATATGAGCTGGTTCTGCTACAAGCATGTGAACACGCCGTCCCAGACAAGCATGGTCACCTGGTAGTCTTAGAACGAAACACTACCGAGTTCAGGTGGGGGAACTATCATCGAGGATATTGAAATCTTTTCATAAGTCCGGATTAGCTCTTATGAAGGGACTCCTTCTCCTTGAGAAAATCGGTCAGTGGCTTGGTGTGCTATGGATACATATGGAATGAAGGTTGCGAGCCTGTCAAACCATAGCATACTTCGCACATGCATGACTGACTTGGGATGGTACCAGAGGAAGCAAAAACAAACTTTCTCGAATTCACGGCGGCAACTTGCTTCAATGCACATGAACTAGAGGAAGTCACCTCTTTCATCCAACATATTCTTCATGAACGGGACACGAAGATAATGCTTACAAAAGTTTCCAACACTAGGTTGATGTTCAACATGAATCATTGGGGGAGACAAAATGCTGCTGATGGGCTCAACAACAACTCATCGAAATTTCCATATCACTGGACTTCCACCATCATGTGAACACGGTGATAGCATTGGTCAGACCAAAAGATGTAATGGTGTATGCTCGAGGGATCAACCACGAGTAAGACAACATTACGAACATCATTGGTTCTGATTTGACTTGATGATGGCCCATACTAAAGTCAAAGTTTAGACAAGGCAATGGATCCAACAGCTGATCACGAAGACCAATCGATGAAGATATCATCTTTCTTCAACACACACTCTAAAAGATACCCCTTAGTGATGAACTAAGTCGGACAAGCTTTCATCTTCCAACTCTCCAAGTTGTTGTTTAGCTTAACCAACTAGCTCAGGGGTATCCAACACAGATTCTTGGAGAATGGCTGGTTTAGAGGAAAACCAACTTGATCACGAGCTCAACATAACAGTCAGGGGACAACCTGGTAATACTTCCGAGAAGATATTCGGAAATCACGAACCACCGGTATGTTACTAAGCTCGAGAAAAAACTTGCTTTTGAGGGCAAGATGATATGATCAAATGAGCGAGGACTTGACAAGATCCTAACTCATCAATCGAAGAGTGCACCGGAAATAAGGACTAGGTAGCACGATCTATCTTAGGATGATGATTTAATAACCAACACGCTAAGAATGAGAATATTGTCCATGAACTACCAAGCAACACGGTTGCTAGGAGTATAAATTTCACACATCATCGTTCACTTGTCGGCATTCCGTCTGCAACAACACGGGACCGAGGAATGAACGATGATGGCGAGAGTATCACTGCATCAACAATTCATAAGAGAAGGTGCAATTCTCATGACGTTCCTCACATAAAGTGGGTAACACTTCAGGATAGAACACAATCAAAAGCTTGATTGCATTTGATCTGCGGATTACAACTACTTTGACCCAATCCTGGATATGGATGAGGTACTGGAGTTTGTTTCTCCCAATCATTCCAGAATAGAATGGCTTGACAGACCACAAGAATAATAGGCATCGATGACGAATGCACGACTACTCCTGACTATCGATCGATGTGACGGGGTCAGAATACAACTAAGGAGGAACAACTCGAGGAACATATAACTTTCTGAGTTGTGGATGCATAGGTTAGTATGTCGAATCAAGTTCAACAGGTTTCTTCCGGATAACCTATGCAGAAGGGTAGAACTGGCAGAGTCGCAATATAGAATGGAGTACTCCTCAAGAGCACCCTGGTTGTGATCTTTTGATCCAACAAACTTCTGCCATAAGCGGTTCATAGTATTTGGAAGAAAGAAATACCACGGACCTCGAGGACTAATGCAAAGGTTACTAATAACCTAAGGGATCTAGCAATTACTATCAACATGAAGTAAGTAGGGTGAATCTCGGGTTCAAGAACCCAGGAATAGAATACCTACTACTAAATAGCATCACGGGATGCTTTCGAGAATGATGGCCAGAGTCATCACACTGGAAACACAGATCATGGCTAGATTACTAGATGGTCCCCTAAAACATCTAGGGTCATAATAATAGCTCCAACATATATGTCGAGGCAACAAAGTACCTCAACTCACCGATTAGTGTGGTTAATCTGGCCCAAAGGGACATCAAAAGGAGAGGAAGGGATTTTGCAAATGCTTCAGATTGTTTAGAGACCTGGGATCACTCGAACAACATAACAGCTGTAAATGCTCAAAAATATTTGGGACATTCTGCAAAAATGGTGGCATAACCACTCGATCATCACAATATCAAGGTTCTGAGACCAGTTATGAACACACGGAAATAGTAAAAACTGAACTGAGATTTGAAACTATCAATTCTATAAGTCTATGGATTACTAACACGTCATCCTGATAGATATATGAGAAGGCCTAGTTCTTAATCCCCATAGAAGAGAAGAGGGTGACTCAGATCATAAGGCCATGAGGTATAAGGAGCAAAAAGAGCCTTACGTTCCCTTCCACAATCAATTCACTTACATAACTAAAGCATTTCTAGACACAACTTCGAACGGTTTGGCTTGGTAATCCTACAAGCAGTCAGGCTCTGATACCAAAACTGTCAGGACCCCGATTCCAAGTCACACCGATCTAGCCGGTAACACCTCATATCACTTTGCGGCCTCACGCACGGTATTCCCACGGGTGTCGCCTTACCATGGCCCGGGACCGCTTATGCCTTTTGGCTCACGATATGATAGTGTCGCTAGCATCCATAAGACAGAGAACCCGGGCCGACATGGCTAGTCGTGAACCCAAAGCGGCACTAACCCAAGGGGGCAGGCATACATGAATCAACATCGAGCATGTCGGTCAGCCGCGTGTGAATCCGGGCTGTAGCATCGGGCTAACAGGACTCGGGAACCCGGGTTGTAGCAGGCTAGGCAGGACTCTGGATGTCACCGCATGACATTTCCCGAAGGGAACAGACACAGGAACGAAGTGAAACACATGCCGCTACCAAGTATCCCGAGCAAGAGTGCTTTGGGCTAGAAGGACTCGTGAATCGGGCTGTAGCGGACTACTATGGCTCAAGGAAGCACTAGACTACATTTCCCCATAAGAGAGGCTGCCAATGATAAACAACTAGATTGTCGGATCCCACACATACCAAGCATTTCAAACATACACACAATATGCTCGATATGTGTAAATACAACATGGCATCACAACATAACTCTACGACTCAAGTATTTATTCATTAGGCTCCGAGGAGCGAGATATTACAAACATGGGTCTCATGACCCAACATTCAGAGCATACAAATCAAAACACATGCGGAAGCTTAACATGTCTGAGTACAGACATCTACAAAGGAAAAAGGTTGAGAAGCCTGACTATCCACCAGATCCTACCGAGGGCACAAGATCGTAGCTGAGGTAACAAGCTAAACGTCGAAGTCCACACGGAACTACTAGCAAGAGTGACATCTCTCTGCAAAACATAAAATAGGAAAACGTGAGTACAAATGTACTCAGCAAGACTTACATCAGAACTAACTACATATGCATCATTATCAACAAAGGGGTGGTGGGGTTTAACTGCAGCAAGCCAGCTTTGACTCGGTGGCTATCCTGAACTACGACTGCAAGTAACTCTTTTTAGGTGGCGCACACGAGTCCACATATTCACCATATCAATACACCACTATGGATCTGCTCCCGTCTCCCTCACGAGAACGCCATCCATAGCACTCACGCTTATCTTGGCGCATTTTAGAGTATCCACTTTCACTTGTCTATGAACTGCTATAGGCAACCCGTAAGTCCTTTACCGTGGACGCGGCTATTCGAATAGATCGTTTATAACCCCGCAGGGTGTACTTCTTCACACACGCTCTCGCCACTTACCACCATGTACATCGCCGTGTATCTCGGCAACCTTCAAGCGGAAGCTTTGGCGAGGAGTCGGCCACGACCGACTAACCACACAAGTCTCTAGTCCAGGTTTATCGCCTATTCGGGTTCCATCCGCGAGGAGATCCGCCGGAGTTTCGCTCACAGCCCCAAACGATGTGTGCAGGGTTCGCGAGAGACACCAAACGGCGCCAAGACACCGGGCCACGGTGTATCTACCGCATCATAGACCACCCCTAGGGTCAGCGCTACGCACGGCCTCCAACACATATCCTACAAACACCAGAAACAAGTTGCAACTCCTTGACAAAGGGCAAGGGCAGTTAATAAGTCGAGAGGGTCCATTGGTTTCGGGCCCAATGCGTGGTAGTAACTATATCATGGATCACAAACACAGAACTCAGTTCCTGGGGACGGCTGCAATGAGACAACCCACCATGTACTGCTACATGGCCTCTCACCTCTACCTTTACCAAATCGTGTTCACACACTTAGCTCTCAACAATAAGACATGTTCACACACCTCCGATTCATCCTGATGAATCAGACCTGACACAACTCTAAGAAATAGCAGGCACGACAAACACGCATGAATGAGTAGGCACATTAGGGCTCAAACAACTCCTACTCATCCTAGTGGGTTTCATCTATTTACTGTGGCAATGACAAGTCATGCAGAGGATAAGGGGTTCAACTACCGCAGCAAGTAACAGATGAGTCGTTGTTGTCCTAATGCAGTAAAAGAGAGCAGGAGCGAGAGAGTAGGATTGTATCGGAATGAACAAGGGGGTTTTGCTTGCCTGGCACTTCTGAAGATAATATAGTTCTTCATCGGTGTCATCGAACTCATCGTCGATACGTCGTCTACTGAGTGGGGACAAATACCGGCAAACAAGGAAGAACACAATCAATGCAATGCACAATATGATGCATGATCATGACATGACAATATGAATGTGTTTTGAGCTAATGCAACTAGCAACATATTAAATGGAGTTGATTTGAACCCTAGGTTCAAATTCAAACTTCATATGTGAAATTCAAATGCCATTTAATTTATTTGACCTGATCAGCAGGTATAAGTTGTTCAAAACATGCATGAGAATGGTACAGATGGATAGATTGGATTTTCCTGATCATTTTTCATATATAATTTATTTGATTTGGAGCTATGGTTGATTTTCTATGATTTTTAGAAGTTTGGGTTATTTTCCGGAATTTCCTGTATAAGAATAATTCCAGTAAATAAGTTACTGCGTCAGCATGACATAGGCGTGATGTCAGCAGGTCAACTGGGTCAGCAGGTCAAACCTGACCTGTGGGACCCATACGTCAGTGTCTCAGGCTGGTTAGTGTCACAAACAAGTGGGGCCACTCAATGGCCACGTCAGCGAGGTCAACGCCGACGCGTGGGGCCACTGTGATTAAATAAAACTAAACAGAAATTAAACTGGTGTGAGTTAAGGGCGTGGGGCCCAGTAGTCAGTGAGAGAGGGGTTAGTTAGCCCCGTCATTAGCAGTTAACGATGTTGCCACGTCGGCCGGCCGGAGTTAACCCGCCGACGACCAAAACAACGGCGGAGGCTCGTCGGACTTGAGCTACAGGCGGCGGCTGGACTCGCGGAGACCACCAGGGCGTAGCCTGTGCCCTCCCGCATCCAGAGGAGTAGGTGGGTGGTCACGGGGGCGCAGGAGCTCGCCGGAACGAAGCTCGTGACGGTGGCCGTGGTTCGGGCGAGGTCGGAATTGGTGTTGTGGTGCGCGGGAGGGGGAGCTGGTGGGTTCTACGTGCTCCTGGTGAGGTGTGGAGCACGTTGGCGTGCTCAACTTCGAGCTGGAGTGGCTCTAGCCACGTCGGCGACGAGGCACATCGGCGGCGAGCTTCGGCCGCGGTGGTCAGCAGGGCTAGAGGGGGAAAATTACGACGGGGAGAGAGGGGTTGGGTAGAGGAGCTCACGGCGGGGTCGGAGACGGTCTCAGCGAGCTCGAGGAGGGGCCGGAGCAAGCGGGGCGGCGATGGCGATCTCGGCGGACCGAGGTTGTAGAAGACGGCGTGGTCGGCGTTCGAGGGTGTCCGGCGTCGCTTGAGTCATTGAGGAGGCGTAGACGACGGAGGCGGAGCTCATGGGCACGTCAGACGGGCGAGGGGGTGGTTGTTGCTACGGCAAGGACGAGCGGCGGCGACGTGTGCGCTCTGTGGTCGTGTGGGAGAGAAACAGAGGAGGGGAGAGAGGACTGGAGTGAGCGGTTGGGTTCGGGGACGTGCGTGGCGCTCACAGCCGCGTCGGGGAAGCGGCGGAAGCAGGAGGTGGCTCAGGCACGTGCCGGCGTGCGGTGGCCACACACCCTCGTGCCCACTGGCACGAGGTTGAGGATGACTGGCGCATGGGCCTTGTCGGTGTCAAAACCGTCTGATCTCGGGTAGGGGGTCCCGAACTGTGCGTCTAGGCGGATGGTAACAGGAGACAAGGGACACGATGTTTTTACCCAGGTTCGGGCCCTCTCGATGGAGGTAATACCCTACTCCTTCTTGATTAATATTGATGATATGGGTAGTACAAGAGTAGATCTACCACGAGATCAAGGAGGCTAAACCCTAGAAGCTAGCCTATGGTATGATTGTTGTTCGTCTCTGAGACTAAAACCCTCCGGTTTATATAGACACCGGATAGGGTTAGGGTTACACAGAGTCGGTTACAGTGGTAGGAGATCTACATATCCGTATCGCCAAGCTGGCCTTCCACGCCAAGGAAAGTCCCATCCGGACACGGGACGAAGTCCTCAATCTTGTATCTTCATAGTCTAGGAGTCCGCCGAAGATGATAGTTCGGCTATCCAGGACACCCCCTACTCGAGACTCCTCAAGAGCTCCCTAAACTAGGCTTCAATGACGACGAGTCCGACGCCATACCGCTTGTCTTCGGCATTGCAAGGCGGGTTCCTCCTCCGAATACTTCATAGAAGGTTTTGAACACAAGGATAGTGTCCGCCCCGCAAAACAAGTTCCACATACCACCGTAGAGAGAATAACTTTTGCACAGATCTGCCGACGTATTCAGCGGCATGACATCACACCACGCCAGGCCTTTATATGAATCGCTTTTTACTGTTCAACCTCGGTAGCGTTTAGCGGCGGTTTCCAGCACGTCCTATCAAAGCATAGATCGTGCCCCCTTATTCCGGGATTCCCATCAATATGGACGTGGGTAACCCAACCACGCCATTGATTATGGCGCTTGGGAGATAAGCGAGTTTTACCAGGCTGGCGGGGGACGCATAGCTTCGTCCGTCCATATAAGGGGACGAGGATCCACCTTTTAACCTACGCCTTCTTCCTCCTTTGCTCATCCATTTCACAAGACTCGAGCTCCAGCGCCCAAGTCCGCACATCCCACCTCAACCTTCTCCAACTATGTCCAAGCGGGAGGCAGGTGGATGGCCTCCTCCGTCATGGAGGATCACATCACAAAGCTGCGGAGGCCGGATACTTGTCCGGCGACATCGCGTGTCGGCTCCCCAACAAGGGCAGCTCGTCCCCACCCCTGTGCCCCATGAGAGGGTGGTGTTCCTCACCCACTTCCTCCGCGGACTAGGTTTTCGACTTCACCCATTTGTCCGGGGGCTCATGTTCTACTACGGCCTGGATTTCCACGATCTGGCCCCGAATTTCATTCTCAACATCTCGGCGTTTATCGTCGTGCGCGACGCTTTCCTCTGCATCCAGCCCCACTTCGGTTTATGGTTGAAGACCTTTAGCGTCAAGTCAAGATAGTGGGCGGCCGACAAAGCGGAGTGCGGAGTCGCCATGGAGTGCATGATGCCCAATGTTCTATGGCTCGAGGGCTCCTTCGTGGAGACAGTAAAGGGGTGGCAATCGGGGTGGTTCTACATCACCGAGCCGCATGACTCCAAATGGGAGGCGGCCCCCGAATTCAGATCTGGCTTCCCCACACGACTCACATCATGGAAAGAGACGGGCCTGACGTGGGGTAATTCGGAAGAGCTGACCGGACTCCAAACCTGTGTCCGAAACCTGGTGGACAAGAAGCTCAAGCTTGTCAACGTAGTCCAGGTTATGCTCATCCGCCGGATTCTCCCGTGCCAGCAACGGGCCTTCAGTTTGTGGGAGTTTGATCCGGCACAGCACCAGACCTTGAGCCGGCTCTTCGACACCACGTACGAAGATGCCTGGAAGGTGCTGTTCAAGGGCGCCGAGGCTCCTACATCCGCTACCGAAGATCGCGGATTCAGCTCGCAGCATCAAGCCAGCGAGGTAAGTTATTTTACCCTTTATGGGACTCTTGCTTTTCATATATTGACTCTATGTGGTATCTAAAACTCCCAAACCTTGGACAGGACTGGCTGAAGACGTCCGGACAGATTAACTGTCTGGCTCCTTTGCCAGAAGACCCAGCGGACGCCCGATTGACGGGACTGCTGGCTCCGGCACCTCACGTGGTGATGGAGAAGAAGGCCAAGAAGGAGGCCACGGGAACTCGAAGGATCTCCCGGCACCAAGTGCTGTCAGACTCTAAGGCAGAATCCTCTCCTGAGAACGAGGAGGAGGAAAAAGAAGCCTCTCCCCCAACGGGGTAAGAGAGGAAAAGGAAGGCCGCCCCAACTGGGGAGGCCGGAGGGTCCAAGAAGGGAAGGACCCTTCCTCCGGACTTCTCCACCAACGCTGACAACGACGAGGAGGAGTGGCCAACAAGGGCCAAGCCCCTGGCGAGATCGTAAATGTCCGGATACCCATGGCTTTTTTTCTTTTCTATTGCATAGTGTTCTCTAATGCCGAACAATCATGCAGCCCGCCCAAGGGCGAGCTCGCCGCTTCGTCGAGCGGGTCCCTGAGTTTGTCGGAAATGGAGAGTACTTCACTTCCGGACGCCTCCTCACCTCACGCTACGGACGATGCCGAGGTGGGGCCCCAAGGGGGGCCTGGTCAAGAGGAGGTGGCGCAAGGCGACCTCCCGGACTCCAGGCGCGTGGGGGGCGAGACCCCCAGGGGATCTAGGCCCGACCCTCGTCCGGACTCCATACCGGAACCTTCAGCGGTTCTGAAGTCCGGCAAGCGGTCCCTTCATAGGAAGGGTAAGACGCCGGTGTCCTCCGTCCAACCGGAGGCACCGGATAGCCATCGGAGGTGCTTAATGTTGTCTCCATCGAGGAGGAGCACCGCCTTGTTATGAGTGTGGTGATCCAGAAGTTCACCCGCCAAGAGCTGGCTGATCAAGCCTGCACCAGCCTTCTAACAAGCTTTGAGGTAAGTTTGGAATATGTAAAAATATTACCGATAGACAGATGGCCTCGATGCTTAGTTCGGTGTTCGGAAAGAAAATCCGGACTAAGGATCTAAAAAGATATACGCAGGAGTCTAACATAAGTATGCCAATATGGGAATGCAGGCGCCATCGACCTCTCGCCAAGACCGATCATGGAGGTCAATGCATTGAAGCAGAGCCTCGAGCGGTCCGAGAACAAGCTCGACCTTGCCAAGAAGCAGCTCGAGGACAAGGAAGATAAGTAATACCTTATTAAAGAAATACCTTATAGAAATGATTTGGTTGCAAAAAATAACAGGAATAACATGGGTACTGCATGGGCCACGAGCGAGATGGCGACCCTGAAGGAGGCGGTGTCCGCGGCCGAAAATGAAGCGGCGGCGGAGCGCACCAAGCGAGAGAAGGGGGAGGCGCAGCTGGCGGAGGTGCGGCAAGAGCTCCAGGCTCTCATGGAAAAACACGAGGGTTTGGAGCGTGACTCGAAGACCCGAGAGTCCGAGCTTGCTTCGGCTCTTGAGAGTGCCAAAGCTGCTAAGGCCGAGGCCCAAAAAGCACTCCAGGAGATTGAGGCAATAAAGAAGATCGCGGCGGGTAAGGCATTCTTTATGCAGAGCAAGAATGTGAAAGTGAATTACCTATTACTTACCCGGATTCGGAGCTCTCCGGGAGCATTCACAGATCTGCCCCGTAGTTTGTCTGATGCTACCGCATTCTACCGTGCCAAGGTGGGGAGCTCGACGGAGAAGGTGTTCTGGTCTCAGTATGCTGAGGCCGGACATCCGGTGCCCCTAAGCGACCAGCTGAAGTAGCTGGTCGAGCTCCACAAGGTCGCCGAACAGGCCATGAGGGGCCTCATAGTTCGGCTGTGGCCATTGGAAGCCATGCCTGGGAGCTACATTGGGCTAGTGCAGCGGCTGGTGGACGCCTGTCCATGGATTGAAGTCATCAAGCGCTCCGTCTGCATTGAAGGTGCCCATCAGGCCCTTGCCCGTGCTAAAGTGCACTGGGGCAAGCTGGATGAGGAGAAGCTTGTGACGGACGGGCCACCGATGGGCAAGGAGCATCGCACGCCCGAAATGTACTATGAGGGCCTCCTGAAGGGTGCCCGCCGTATAGCGGATGAATGCTCCAAAGATGTAGTTTTTGAATAGACTCGCATTTGTTATCCTGTACGCTGAAAACTTGTTCATATGCGCTAAGCAATGCTTGTTAATTTAAAATATTACCTTCTGTGCGGCTGTTTGTCAAATTTGAGAGATAGCAAGTCGTTGGCTTCAGCCCCCATGCCACAGTCTTTGGGGTGTTCGGGATAAACTTGAGCGCTCTTGTTCCCATTCTTGGGTCCATCGAGGGAGGCGCTCAAGGCAACGAACAAGGCAACCGGACTTATAATGCTTCAACACTCTCACTTAGCCATAGAATTCTATAATTTTAAATTTCGGCGAAGCCCCTAGTATTCAGAAGACCGAGTTCGGGGCGCTATCCACGCCTTGGCAAGACAATGCCGGTTCCTCGCTCTAAGCGGCATAAGTCTTTAGGGACCCGAAAAAACCTCTCGATCAGCGACCGGCTCTCGCCCTATCATGACGGTCAGTTTTAGCTTTCTCCACTGAGGTGCTCAACCCAGCTCAACCGGGGCACAATCGCAATGGTTCTCCTAGTGCTACCTTAGCCGATATAACAGAACGTAAGGTATCAAAACATAGGAGCCGGGCAAACCCAACTATTGATCCAAGACATGATTCGGAGCCGATGCATATAATGTTATAAGTTCGGGGTGCCGCACTTGCGAAAGTGTTCGGACTTATCACACCATACTTTTGGGGTACTTAAGCCCCTGGTGTATTGGCCGTACCAAAGTGTACGGGTGCAACATGTCATGAAATGAACATATATATAGATAAAGAAAGGAGTGCAATAATAGGAAAAAGCTATGCATTGTTTATTCAAAAAGGTACTACAATGGAACCATAACGATACAAATAGTGCGATAAGCAAGGGATAGGACTATTTAACATGTCCCCCTCCAGGGGTAAGCTGCGGGATGGTATGTAAAACAGGTATAATGCTAGTAATAGAGACCACCTGAACACTTGACGTAGCTTTCTACTTCCCTGGCTGTTGCATCGTGAGTTCAGCGATTCTAGTGCCGCATGTGACTTACGGAAAACGGAGTCCCGAAAGTAAGAGAAAAGAAGAAAGAAAAGAATGACACAATTGGGAGCCCAGTGCGATTGAGCCGCATTCGGGCGTCGTGGTCGTGCCCTCCCCTTATGCCCATGGTATCTCCAGAGCGTAGTTATATACGCCAGTAGTACCGCTTCGCGGTTTCGCGAGGGCTGGGGTTGGGGCCGGATTGCTATGCGTGCTTGGATCGTGCCAGGCGGTCTTGTTGTAGGTTACTCCGGGCGCGCTTGATAGTGTCCGAACGTTTAGTGGCCGGACTCGAGAATTGCTGTGAGAGGCTGCTTTGCACCTCCGCCACGAGGGCCGCCGTGTGCTCCTCCGTTTGGAGAGAGCGTTCGGTGTTTCCATTGACCGTGATTACTCCTCGAGGGCCTGGTATCTTGAGCTTGAGGTATGCGTAGTGCGGCACCGCATTGAACTTTGCAAATGCGGTTCGTTCGAAAGCAAAGGCGTGATAGCCGCCATGAACGGGACTATGTCAAGATTAACTCTTTTCTTCGGAAGTTATCCGGGATCCGAAGAACACTTCGAGTGTAATCGAGCCTGCATAATTGGCCTCTACACCCGGTATGACGCCTTTAAAGGTCGTCTTTGTAGGTTTAATCCTTGAGGGGTCTATGCCCATTTTGCGCACTGTATCCTCATAAAGCAGGTTCAGGCTGCTACTGCCGTCCATCAGGACTCTGGTGAGGTGAAATCCGTCAATAATTAGGTCAAGAACCAATTCGGCGAATCCGCCGTGACGGATGCTAGTGGGTTGGTCCCTTCGATCAAATGTGATCGAGCAGGAGGACCATGGGTTGAACTTCGGGGCGGCTTGCTCCATCGCATATACGTCCCTTAGTGCATGCTTCCGCTCCCTTTTTGGGTATGTGGGTTGCGTATATCATGTTCACCGTCCGCACTTGTGTGGGAAAGCCCTTCTGTCCTCTATTGTTCGGCGGCCGGGGCTCTTCCTCGTCATCGCTATGCAGCCCCTTGTCATTGAGTTCGACACTTAACTTGCCTGCTTTCTTGAACACCCAACAATCCCTGTTGGTGTGGTTGGCTGGCTTTTCGGGGGTGCCATGTATCTGGCACAAGTGATCAGGTATTCGGTCCAAGTTGGACGGGCCCTGGGTATTTCTTTTGAATGGCTTCTTCCGCTGACCGGGTTTAGAGCCTCTGAATCCGGCATTTACTGCCGTATCTTCAACATTATCGCCGTTTATGCGGTGTTTGTTCTTGTTACGACGCGACCTGCCATTGCTGTCCTTGGTATCCGAACTACCAGGGTTTTTGGTCAAGTTGTTGCTTCGAGCTAGCCAGCTGTCCTCTCCCGTGCAAAAGCGGGTCATGAGTGTGGTGAGGGCTGCCATGGATTTCGGCTTTTCCTGTCCTAGGTGCCGGGCTAGCCACTCGTTGCGGAGGTTATGTTTGAAGGCTGCAAGGGCCTCTGCATCCGGACAGTCGATGATTTGATTTTTCTTGGTTAGGAACCATGTCCAGAATTGTCTTGCTGATTCTTCTGGCTGCTGGATTATGTGGTTGAGGTCATCGGCGTCTGGTGGTCGCACATATGTGCCCTGGAAGTTATCAAGGAATGCGGCTTCCAGGTCCTCCCAACAACCAATTGATTCTGCTGGCAAGCTGTTGAGCCAATGCCGAGCTAGTCCTTTAAGCTTGAGTGGGAGGTATTTGATGGCATGTAGATCATCACCGCAGCCATGTGGATATGGAGGAGATAGTCCTCGATCCAGACCGCAGGATCTGTGGTACCATCGTATGATTCGATGTTTACGGGTTTGAAGCCCTCAAGGATTTGATGATCCATTACTTCATCTGTGAAGCATAGTGGGTGTGCGGCGCCTCTGTATTGGGCTATATCACGACGTAGCTCATATGAGCTTTGTCTACTGTGTTCGT
This sequence comes from Aegilops bicornis, assembly GCA_021605145.1. Taxonomy (NCBI): domain Eukaryota; kingdom Viridiplantae; phylum Streptophyta; class Magnoliopsida; order Poales; family Poaceae; genus Aegilops; species Aegilops bicornis. The sequence continues at coordinate 144,916,949 of CM038673.1, forward strand.
CCTGTCCGGAGTTGTTGTATCCGGCGTGACGGTTATCATTACGTGTCGTGGGGCGCCCACGCGATCCGTAGATCGATCTTGTATGCCTTGCCTTGTCCTCCAAAATGTCTCGCAGGTCTGGCGCGTTTCCCCGTGCCTTGGTACTTTTCGAGCGACGCCGGAGTACGGCTTGAATGGAGGGTCTAGAGGCCTCTTTGTCGCGACCACGGGGTGGCCGGTCGGCCGCTTCATGCGCTGGTGATGTAGGTTTGGGTGCTGCTTCCTCTAATTGGGGTAGCAGCCTACGTTTGGGGTATCTCTTGGAGGGGCGTTCGAATTCATACTCTTCGGCTGCAAGGACTTCAGTTCATGTGTCAGCTAGCAGGTCTTGGTCAGCTCTAAGCTGCTGCTGCTTTTTCTTGAGGCTGCTTGCCGTGGCCATAAGCCTGCGTTTGAAACGCTCCTGTTCGGTGGGATCCTCAGGCACGACAAATTCGTCATCGTCGAGGCTTGCCTCATCTTTGGAGGGAGGCGCGTAATTATCGTCCTCTACCTCTCTTTCTGCCGCACTGTCATGCGGACTTGCTTCTCCCTCCTCCTGTGTTGAATCCTGCTGGAGGGGGTTGTCTTCGACACTGTCCGGCGTGTTATTATCTCCCGTGCCGGAATCACCGTTTTTGCTGTGGCGGGATTTAGAGCGGCGCCGCTGACTTCGGCGCTTCGGTTGCTTCTTGGAGGGGTCATCCTCCGTTGTTCCATCGCCGTTCCCATCTTTTGGGAAGTCCACCATGTATATGTCGTATGACGAGGTGGCCTTCCAGTGCCCTGTAGGCGCTGGTTCTTGGTCGTCTTCAGCATCGTCGTCCATACCGTCGATGTCTTCGGAGTCGAAGTCGAGCATGTCGGTTAAATCATCGACAGTGGCTACAAAGTGGGTGGTGGGTGGGTGTTGAATTTCTTCGTCATCCGCATCCCAACCTTCCTGACCGTAGTCTGGCCAGGGCTCTTCGGATAAAGAGAGAGACTTTAGTAAATTCAGGATGTCGTCAAAGGGCGAGTGCTGAAAGATGTCCGCGACAGTGAACTCCATGACCGGCGCCCAATCGGATTCGATTGGGGCGCTGGAGGGTTCGGAGTCCGGAGAGGAGTCCAACACCTTGGAGTCACGGTCTTCGCTGGCGACAGGGATTGTGTTCGGCTCAATCGCCGTAGAGATTTCAGCCCCCGAGGTGGTGTCCAACCAACCATCCTTGATCGGCGAGATCGGCTCCGAATCAATGTTCGGAGTAGACACTAGTGCGGCCTCCAGGACACTGTTCGGCGGCAGAGTTAGATCATGCCCATCAAGATAGTGCGGCGCGCTTGGCTGCGGCTCGAATCCGTCGAAGATCAAGTCTCCGCGGATGTCGGCCATGTAGTTTAAACTTCCAAATCTGAAGTGATGGCCACGGGCGTAGCTTTCGATCTGCTCCAGATGGCCTAGCGAATTGGCCCTGAGTGCAAAGCCGCCGAATACGAAGATCTGTCCGGGGAGAAAAGTCTCACCCGGGACTGCGTCGTTGCTGATGATTGAAGGAGCCATCGGGCCTATCGGTGATGACACAGAGGAACTCTCAATGAAAGCACCAATGTCGGTGTCAAAACCGGTGGATCTCGGGTAGGGGGTCCCGAACTGTGCGTCTAGGCGGATGGTAACAGGAGACAAGGGACACGATGTTTTTACCTGTGTTCTGCCCTCTCGATGGAGGTAATACCCTACTCCTGCTTGATTAATATTGATGATATGGGTAGTACAAGAGTAGATCTACCACGAGATCAAGGAGGCTAAACCCTAGAAGCTAGCCTATGGTATGATTGTTGTTCGTCCCTCTGGGACTAAAACCCTACGGTTTATATAGACACCGGATAGGGTTAGGGTTACACAGAGTTGGTTACAATGGTAGGAGATCTACATATCCGTATTGCCAAGCTTGCCTTCCACGCCAAGGAAAGTCCCATCCGGACACGGGACGAAGTCTCCAATCTTGTATCTTCATAGTCTAGGAGTTCGGCCGAAGATGATAGTTCGGCTATCCGGACACCCCCTAGTCCAGGACTCCCTCAGGCCTGGTGGGCTGGCTTCTCTCCTGGGCCAGGTAAGTAACAGGTACTCCCTCCTTCTCTGTTTTCTATTTAAATTACTGTTTTCTAATTATTTTCCTATGTTTTGAGCTTAGGAAAAATACCAAGGCATTTCCTAAAAATCCTGAAAATATTCATGGACACTTGCTGAATTATTTCAGTGGCCCAAAATAGTTCCAACATTATTTGAACATTTAAATTATTTATAGTATTTAAATGCCCAAATTCAAATATAATAAGATTTAATTCAAAAATCCAGAATGGCCTAGAAATATGTGCATCATTTTTGGCAGAGGTTTTCACCTTTAACAAAAATCATGAACTTTTCTTAGGAACATTTTGGGTTTATTGAAAAGATTTTATAGTTGACCCTATTTGATTTAATTTTGGTGCTAGGGTTTGTCAATCCCCATTTCAACTTAAATAAAATTTAAACATGATGCAACAAGATGCAAACACCAGGCAGTACCAGCAGCTAGGGATGTGACAAGAGCTACATAAAACGAAGACATCAAGCTCATGTTGGTGAATGAATATCCGACGCCGACTCCGACAATCACTCCGAGAGAAGCTATCACACCGACTCCGAATATACTCAAGATGAAGGTGTTGCCGGTCTAGAACTTGTGTCAACCAACTCCTACGACATATTTGAGTCACCAAATGAAGGAATTGGAAGATGCTTCATGGCCAAAGGTCCAAAGGTAACACATCCACGAGTATGTTGATTTCAATAGTGATGAAGATGACTTGCTTGTGGATGATGATTTACTTGTTGACAACCCTAGTGATGAATACTATGATGAAACGTCAATTAATCATGCTAATCAAGATAAAACGAATGACAATGATAAGGAGAAAATTGAGCGTCTAACTAAAGAACTAAACTCTCTTAAGTTAGCTCATGAAACTATCTTCGAAGATCATCAAGAACTTTTAAGGGCTCATGAGAAGTTACGCTTTGAAAAGCTCAATCTTGAGCAAGAGCATGAGTTCTTAAAAGCAATCAATGATGGTCTCCAAAAGAAAAGTTCTTCTTACATTGCCAAGTGTTTACTCTTATCTACTTACATGCCTCAAGTCAAGTCTAGTAACAAGATCAAGAAAGATTCTTCCTCTAGTAGTTACAATAATAATGTCAAATCCAATATTGTTGCTTCTAGTAGTTCTGTTGATTCCACTAATTATTCTCTTAGCCAAGTTACACTTGAGCAAGAAAATAGCTTATTGAAGGGAATTATAGAGAAAGGTGTATACAAGAGCGTTGCCAGGAGTAAGCAATTCGAGGAAATTGTACGCAAGCAAGAAAGGCACCGGAAGAATCAAGGTGTTGGTTTTGAACGAAAGTTCAATGCCAATGGAGTTGAGTGGGAAGAAGATCAATACCCCAAGACGAAGTTTGTTCCTCAACAAGAGAAGTATGATCCTACTTCCTTCAAGGGAACACAAGCACAAGATGATCTTCCACCACAAGACCACAAGAACAAAGGCAAGGACAAGCTTCAAGAAGAGATTGATGCATTTGAAAAGGCACCTAAGGTCTCGGTCAAGTGGATTCCCAAGACTACGTCAAGTTCTACCTCATCTAGTACAACTACAACTCCAAGGATTCCCATCAAGATGATGTGGATCCCGAAGAAGAAGAGCTAGAGAGTTCTTGAGGGTGACTCCGCCAACATATTTTACTCATATCATTATGGCAAGGACAAGTGCAATCAACTTCCATATCTTGCACTAGTTCAAGGAGTCACAAACCCTCATGTTCGTAAGGCAAGGGACAAGGTAACCTAATGATTTCATGGACATCATTTTATGTGTGCATCACTCTATGTCTATGGATATACTTGTTTCTTCCTTGTGGGACTAACCCATGTAGGTATTGAAAGTGCAACTCACTCCAAAGGATTGCTCCAAAAAGATCTACATCAACATTGAGCATCCACATCTTCAACACCTATGAAGTCATCATCGACAAAACCCAAGGTTAGTTCATCCCTCTTAGGGGGGATCTCACATCTAGGGGAAGCTTAACTCTAAGAATTGAGTCAAAGCAACTCTAATGATGTGAACACATAAATGCTTTATGTAAAAGTGGTAACCACACTTGAGCTTAAACGACGAGTATGACCTATGATGAAATGTCTATCATTTGACTGCTAAGTCAATATACTCATATATAGATGACCTAGTCATCTCCAATTGTTTGATAGATGCTAGAATTGGTTGTGCATGTTTTGCCACATATTTCATTTGCCATCTTATTGTGTGAGCATGTTGGTTGCATGCTTTACTCATTCGAGGACATCCACTTGTTCTTTTGATTGATCAGCTTCTTTTTCTTTGGCCAAGTGGATGGACAAGAATGCCTAAGAACCTTCTCTAGCTATCTATGCTTTTCTTGTCTCAAACTCTATTCATGCTACATCACAAAATTTGATCAAGTCAGATATGAACCACTCTGTGTGAGGAGCACTCAAAGTCCCCGATTCGTCATAGACTTAAACTTCCAAAACTTCTTTGTGATTCTCGGTCTGACCGATACCTCCATTTCGGTCTTACCGAGATCACTAAGTCGATCTAGGTTTTCAATCTCGGTGCAACTGATTTGAACTCTTCGGTCACACCGAGAGGGTCGGGCTATATATAGTCACGGGCAAAAATTTGGAAATTTCTCCGAACCTCTTCGGCCGCGCAATAGCTCGCTCTGCCTCCGTGGTCTCTGGATCGTCTCCTTGTCGCCAGCCGCCTCCTGTCGCTGGTCTCCGCCGCCGTCAATGGAATTCAACTCCGCCGTTGCCGCCGTAGCGAGTCTCCGCCGAACTAGGGTATGAACTCGATCACAGTGCATTCCTCGTCCGATTCTCAGCACATTGTGTTCTTATTGATTCTTGCCACGATTGAAACACTCCTATTCGGTCAATGCAATCCTTAGAATAGTTTTGATTTGAAAACTTTAGGGTTAGGTTTCCGCCGAAACCATCTCGGACCCATCGAGTTGAAAAACTCAGTCCCACCGATTTGGCTTTTGTCGTTGCACTAGTGATACTCGGTCTGACCGAGAATTGCTAATCGGTGAGACCGATTTTAGGACTTTGTGAAACCCTAGCAGTCTCGGTGCCACCGAACTGTGACTCGGTCTGACCGAGTTCATCACTTTAGGTTCTAAAACTGCTTCGGTATCACCGAGTTTGAAAATCGGTTGATCCGAAATGCTTTCTGTGGAAAACTAAAACTGAATTTTTGAGTCATTCTTTTGCAAAAATCTCTGCATTTTGTGATGCTCATCCACTCTACCTCATCTATAACTCTTCACAGGGTCAGCAATTAGTGTTTGCAGCATGTCATACCAGAGTGACAGTCAGAACAGGTCAGAGGAGCAGGTGAACATGAGTGAGGGCACTAGTCCCTCCAGCACTTCAGATGAAGGCAGCAGGAGCACCCCAAGCAATTTGCCTAAAGCTGCCACCAGGCAAAGGAAGAAGAAAACCTCAGATTCTGAAGATGAGGATTATAGGGCAGAAGAGGATGAGGCAACCTCCAAGAAGGCAGTGCTCAAAAAGGAGTATGGCTCAACACATAGCACAAAGCCTGGACTCAATAGGAAGGTTCTTGCCAAGAGGACACCTATGCCAAAGGTCAGAGCATCAACTCAAATTCCTGAAAAGCCTGATCCCAAAGAGCCAGCTGCTGCTGAAGGAAGGAAAAGAAAAGAAAGGGTCAAGAAGACCATAGTCAGAGTTATTGGGAAGCCTTCCATGATGGAAGAGGAAGAAGAGATTGCTGCACCAGCACCCAAGGCACCAAAGCTTATGCATGATGCTATAAGATCAGGGGCTGCCACATCTAAGCCCAAGGAAGCACCCAAATCTTCCCCCAAGGCCAAGTCTGCACCAAAGAGGAATACCAGGAGTATTCCAGCTGCTGAGAAGAACAAGGCCCCAGAGCCTGAGGTTGCTGATGAAGAAGATGAAGAAGGACAAGTTCTGAGGAAGCTCAAGCCCAAGATACTGGACCACAATGATGCCCATCCTGTTCTTTGAGGACATGAAGATCGAAGAGACAGTGGGTTGAGGCTATGGAGGATGACAGATCCATATGCCACAAGGAGAAGAACTGTTGTGGACTATGTGTTCCACACCAAGGAACAGCAGGACTTTTATGAGACTATTCTGCTGGATAAGAAGCCCATAGTGTGTGATATGAGGTGGGTCGACTAGAGCTACATGAAAGAAAATGTAGAGCACTATCCTGGAGTGCAAGACAGTTTTGTTGCTGTTGGAGTTGCAGACTTCGTTGGGCAAAAGCTCACCAACTGGAACGATGAACTTATCATGCAGTTCTACTCCACATCACACTTTTATCTAGATGGCAGGATAGTGTGGATGTCTGAAGGTACAAGGTACCAGTCAACTGTTGAGGAGTGGGCAAAGCTGATAAATGCCCCAGAGGAGAATGAAGATGACCTGGATATATATGCCAAGAAGAAAATGGACCACAATTCCATGGCACACATGTACAAGGAGATCCCAGACACAACCATTGAGACACATAAGTTTGGATCAGTTCACTTCCTTCCGCTAGCTGCCAACTATCAATCGCATCTTAACGCATACTCTCATCGCCTAAGTCTGGTGACCACAACATGATTAGAGGGCATGCAATCAACATGTTGCATTTGTTTGATGTGCCACAGAAATTCAAAGTCACGAGCCTTATGGTTGAAACCATTAAGAGGACTGCAGCAGACGGAAGAGAAGTTGTGGATATGCCCCTCAGATCCAGGAGTTGATTAACTCAAAGATGGGCACATGCAAATATCTATTGGATAAAGAACATTTTCCACTTTATCCAGACTTTGAGGACAATGAGGTTGTCATGAATGAGAATGATCCATCGTTAGTTCAAGCACAAGAGAAGAAGGAGAAGGCAAGGAATGAGAAGGCTGCCAGGATGCCAACTCAAGAGGAGGCATCTGAGTATTTCTTGAAGAACAAGCAGGAGCATCTTGGATACTTAATAGCATCAACACTGAGGATTGATAAGGGATTGGCCACCCTCACTCAAAATCAGGAGAGCTTGGAAAGAATCATGGAACAAAAGTTCTATGACTTAGATGTGAAAGTAATCGAGATTCAGTCATTGTGGAGCAACTACAGGATGACATGCAGGAGAGGAAGGGCAAAACAACAACTCGATGCATTTGCCAGAGTGCCTAGAGCCCAGAGGTCATCTGTTGTGCACAGTTCCTCGACACGAGCCACTTCATCTCGCAACAGCTACAGCCTCGGTACCACCAGCTCCAAAGCACCTACACCAGCTCCAGCTCCATCTACTTCAACTGAAGCCTTCGTCCTCGGCGCTATCCGGACACCACCACCTGAAGATCAAGCTTGAGAGTCGATCTAGCACTATGCATTTTCTATGAACTTTTTGGTAACTTGTTGCCAAAGGGGGAGAAGAATGTACAGATCATAGGCTTCGAGAGAGAGTGTGTTGCTTTTGTTCTCTCTTGATTTGGTGGTTTTTAAACTTGTTTGCTTTTGATTGCTTGAGATACTATGTTTGTGAGACATTGATGATCATGTGTTTGATCATAAGCTAAACTTATGCATGTTTGAAGATATTATCTTATCTATACTATGAGATAATTCAACGTGCTTGGTGATGAGTGCATGTATTCAATCCGTATCATTTTGAGTGCTCCACCAAGATGTATGTGACATGGAAGAGTAACCCATGAGCCTAATTCCTTGTGCATTTGCAGTCCAAAGCAAATCGTAAACTATGCTCAAATTTAGGGGGAGCTCTTGCTTATCACATACTTCTCAAAGCGATGATGTTTTTTCAATCTTATTATCATTTGTTGAGCGACGACATGTTCGTCCATCTCCCAGCAACGGCGAGCACCAGGGAGCCCACCGAGGGGGAGGTGTTTGATGACAAGGTGCTCGCCGCCGCCGGGCTTGAGGTTGTTGAAAGTGCAACTATCCCTAGGTGGTTTTGGTAATTCATAACAACATATAGCTCATTGAGCTAATGCTATTCCAAGATGAACATTTCAGGAAAGCTCAATGAATGGAATGGCATGGATGATGAAAGTGGATCCCTCAAAATGCTAATGACAAAGGATTGGCTCAAGCTCAAAAGCTCAAGACTCTTCATTTTATATTTTAGTGATTCAAGATCACATTGAGTCTATAGGAAAAGCCAATACTATCAAGGAGGGATGAGGTGTTGCTTAATGAGCCTCTTGCTTCATGTGCTTAGTGATATGCTCCAAAACCCTCAGCTACTTTCTCACATCCACATATGACCTAAACCTAAAGCCAAAATCGGTCTCACCGATTCTTCCTATCCGGCGCCACTGTTTCCAAATGTCATAGCCACTGCCACAAACCCTAGGGATCTCGGTCTCACCGAGATCGGATTGTAATCTCTCTGTTTCCTTTTCATAACTTTTCGGTCGCACCGAAAGAGCGGGTCGGTCCCACCGAGATTGCAATGTAAACTTTCTGTTTCCCTTCGTAACGTTTCGGTATCACCGAAAGAGCGAATCGGTCCGACCGAGTTTACCTGACCAACTCTCTGGTTAGCTAATTACCAAAATCGGTCTCACCGAGTTTGTGTAATCGGTCTCACCGAGATTACGATATGCCCTAACCCTAACCATATCGGTCCTACCGAGATGCAAGTCAGTCCCACCGAAAACCCTAACGGTCACTAAGTTTACTAAAATTGGTCTGACCGAGTTCGTTGATTCGGTCCCACGGAGATTGGTAAATTGTGTGTAACGGTTAGATTTTGTGTGGAGGCTATATATACCCCTCCACCTCCTCTTCATTAGTGTAGAGAGCCATCAAAACAAACCTACACTTCCAACTTACCATTTTCGAGAGAGAACCACCTACTCATGTGTTGAGACCAAGATATTCCATTCCTACCATATGAATCTTGATCTCTAGCCTTTCCCAAGTTCCTTTCCACTCAAATCTTCTTTCCACCAGATCCAAATCCTATGAGAGAGAGTTGAGTGTTGGGAAGACTATAATTTGAAGCACAAGAGCAAGGAGTTCATCATCAACGCACCATTTGTTACTTCTTGGAGAGTGGTGTCTCCTAGATTGGCTAGGTGTCACTTGGGAGCCTCCGACGAGATTGTGGAGTTGAACCAAGGAGTTTGTAAGGGCAAGGAGATCGCCTACTTCGTGAAGAAGATCTACCGCTAGTGAGGCAAGTCCTTCATGGGCGACGGCCATGGTGGGATAGACAAGGTTGCTACTTCGTGGACCCTTCGTGGGTGGAGCCCTCCGTGGACTCAAGGCAACTGCTACCCTTCGTGGGTTGAAGTCTCCATCAACGTGGAGGTATCATAGCACCACCTATCGGAACCACGCCAAAAACATCCATGTCTCCAATTGCGTTTGAATCCTCCAAACCCTTCCCTTTACTTTCTCGCAAGTTGCATGCTTTAATTTCCGCTGCTAATACACTCTTTGCATGCTTGCTTGAATTGTGTGATGATTGCTTGACTTGTCCTAAGATAGCTAAAATCTGCCAAACTCTAAAACTGGAAAAGGCTAAGTTTTTAATTGGTCAAGTAGTCTAATCACCCCCCCCCTCTAGACATACTTTAAGGTCCTACAGTTGTTGACGAACCGAGTGCCGGTTGCGGCGGTTCCCAGGAAGAGCGGCTCCTCCAGGACATGAGCGCCAACTTCCACAAGCTCCAGGCGCTTCACCGTGCCCGCCTGGACAAGGCCAAGTCCAGGATGGCGGTGGTGGACAAGGCGGAGGCGGGTCGCCAAAACACAGGCTTGGTTCCGCCAGGCCTGTGAGGAGCTGAAGATCGCCCAAGATCTGCTAGCCGAGCGCAAGAAGGAGCTTGTCCTGAAGCAGGCCGGCGTCGAGAAGGCCCAGGAGGCAGTGAAAGAATAGGCCGCTAAGGACGAGGCCGCTCGGCACTAGCACCAGGCCGTGCTGAACTCTCAGGAGGAGGACCTTGCCGCTCGTGAGGACAAGCTCACGGCAACACTCCGCGGCAAGGATGAGGAGGTCGAGAAGCTTGTCGTGCAGTGGACCCGGGAGCTGGATCAGAGGCACGAGGAGGCACTCAATGCTCAGACCCAAGTCCAGGCCAACAAGGTGAAAGAGCTGGAGGTGGAGCGGGACGGGCTGAAGAAGCAGGTCCTGGAGATGACAGAGGAGAGGGATGCGGCCAAAAGCGCTTTGGCTGGCGCACATGCCACAGTCCTCGGCAAGGTCGAGTTGCTCTCCAAGGCCAATGACTCCATCAAGGACTTGAAGCTGAAGCTGGAGGGTCTTGAGGCGACGCTTTCGGAGGTCAGGGCCCGGGAGGAGACCCTGACCAAAGATCTGGAGGCCGAGAGGCAGCTGTGGAGGAATGACGCTGCCAATCACGAGGATTTTGTGAAGGGCGAAAACCTCAGGATCAGCCGCCTCGCCGACGTCGCCGGCAGGATCACCATGCAGCTGGCTACCACCAGGATGCTGAATGCGAGGTACGCCCCGGAGCCGAACGTGAGTCCTAATGCCAAACTGACCCTGTTCTTCGAGGGTGTTCTTGGAGCTCTGGAGCAGTTCCGCTCCAACCGGGCGGCCTCTCTGGCCAATGAGGCTCGGAAGCTTTGCTGGGGTGCCATGACCAAGGTCCTTACCAAGGTGGCGTACTGGAACCCTAGCCTCGACTTCGACGCCGCGCTGGAGAGCTTGCCAGAGGATGCGGACCTCACGGCTCGAGGAGCGTATCAAGCCCGTCATCAGCCGCATCAACGCACTACAAAAAAAGACACATCCGAGACATTTTGGGCCGAACGAAATTTTTTTCTGTCATACATATGACACTTCTATGAAGATAATTGTGACAAAACCCGGTATCATCATAGATGTGGTGGGCTCCTACTTCTATGACAAAAAATCATGACAGAAAATGGGCTTTCCGTCCTAGGCGGGCCGGAGACGCAGCTACATGACATTCTTTGGGCCGTCCATGACAGAAAACACCGTGGTAGAAGCGAGGGCGAGGAAAATTTCGGCGAGTTCCCGGTTACGATGGGAGGTCGGGGGCCGAGTGATGCGCGTTTCTCTCGTACACGTACGCATGTGTGTGCGAGGCGTTGGCTCTAACTGAACCCGAGCGAGGCGTTGGGCTCTAACTGAACCCGAGCGATTGCACTGCAGGCTACACGTTACTGAACCCGAGCGATCGATCGATGGCTGTTAACTGAACCCGATCGAGCGATTCCTTCGCTATTGCTGCTAATCAAGCCGATCGATGCTGCCTGGGATGAACAAAGGAGCGCTATGGGGTTGGAAGAACATTGAGCGGTGGCGTTGCCTCTGGATGAACAGGACCCGTGGTGTGGTGGAGGGCTGGATTTAACAAGAGACGGTGGAGGGGTGCCCGTGGAGGGTGGTTGAACAGGACCTGTGGTGTGGAGGGCTGGATGAACGATGAGACGGTGGAGGGGTGGTTGAACAAGATGGCGGAGTAGCGCGCGGTGGAGGCTGGATGAACAGGAGCCCGTGGAGGCTGGAGGAGGTCGACGGTAGCCCGTGGAGGCTGGAGGAGGTCGACGGTGGAGATGAACAGTATCCCATGGAGTCCCGTTTTGCGGTACGCCACACCCCTCCCGATGAACAGGACCCCCGTTTCGACCGTAGGAGGTCCGTTTCTTCGCTTTGGCGTACGCTGCACCCCACCGATCAACAGGACCCCGTTTCAACCGTAGGAGGTCCGCTTTCGTCTGCTTTTGCAAAGACGCCACACTCCTCCCGATCAACAGGACCACCGTCTCGACCGTAGGAGGTCCGTTTCGGCCCGCTTTTGGCGGTACACCGCACCCTCCCGGCGAATAGGATCCCGTTTAAATGCGTGGCGGTCGAACACAAGGCCGCTTTCTCCGCTTCTGCGGTACGCCAGGCCTCGTTTCCATCGCCTGTTCCGTCCAAGCCCTCCCGATGAACACGACCACGCATTCCGTTCCGACCCAGCCGGTTGGCTCCCACGCGTTCCATTGCCTCCCGATGAACACGACGCATTCCGTTGCCTCCCCATGAACACGACGCATTCCGTTGCCTCCCCATGAACACGACGCATTCCGTTGCCTCCCCATGAACATGAGGACGACGCTGTTTCTCCATTCCGACCCAGCCATGTACACGAGCCCTGGCCGTACGTATGCGCGAGTAGGCGTTCGAGACCCTGCCCGTATGTACACATAAATGGCCATATTTTCTTTCTTGCACCCTGGCTGCTATACATACGTGTACATGCTACATGCGCGCCTCTACTACGACATGTGCACGCCTCTACTACGACACGTGCGCGCCTCTATATCGACCAGTATATACGCACACGTTCGCGACCAGAATGACAACACTACGTACGCTTCGACCAGGTGGGTCCCAACTATCGGGCACTTCCTTGCGTGCGAAGATGTAGCTGGTGGGTCCCAGCAGTCAGGGGGGCGAATCGTTTTGTTTTTTTCCTGGACGAACTTCCTTGCGTGCGAAGGTGTAGCTGGTGGGTCCCAGCAGTCAGGGGGGAAACATTTTCTTCATGAAATACGGTGACCCGTCCGGTGGGTCCCCGCTGTCAGGTGGAGGAATAATTATTTTGCATGTAATAAAGAGGCACTTCCTTGTTGTGGCCGTGGACCCAGCTGTCAACCTCTCCATGTACAGTCCACGTCCGAAGGAAGCCGTTCCTTGACCACGTTGACCACGCCGCGCCGAGAGCACCAGGGCGGTGGACGACGGCGAGGCCTAGGAAGGGGACGACGCGGAGCCGGGGAAGACGCGGAAGTGGATGCCCACGCATAGAGGAGTACGAGGGTTCACTGGTTCACTGCAGTGTGAGGCTGCCGTCGCCGCAGAATAACAGAGGGTGTGGGTGATTAGAGGGATGGCCTGGCCAGCGGTGGGAGTACTAGGGGGCGGTGAGGCCTCCGCCGCATCGCAGCTGGCCACGGGAGGCAGGAGCACGAGGCACGACCGGCGCTGGTTTGGGCGGCTGGAGCAAGAAGACCAGAGGTTGAAGAAGCACTACGACCGTTGGATGGACATCGACAGTCACCGGAGCTAGAATCGTGCATATTGACTTAGTTGACAAAGCCCTCCGTCCCCGTCAACTTAGTAGGCCCACTAGTCAGACTGCCACTAGACCGTGTCCCAGCTAGATGTGGGAGTATTCATTTTTTTGTGCGTAATATGGAGGCACTTCCTTGTGTGCGAAGATATAGCTGGTGGGTCCTAGCAGTCCGGGGGAAACGTTTTTTTCGCGAAATACAGAGGCCCTTTCGGTGGGTCCCTGATGTCAGGTGGAGGAATCATTATTTTGCGCGTAATAAGGAGGCATTTCCTTGCGTGCGGCCGTGGACCCAGCTGTCGGCCTCTCCACGTACAGTCCACTTCAAATGCATGTCGGTCGTTGACCACGTTGACCAGGCCGCGCCGAGAGCACCAGGGCGGTGGACGACGGCGAGGCCTAGGAAGTGAAAAACATGGAGGCAGGGAAGACTCGGTAGTTGTTTCCCACGCGGAGGGGAGTACGATCAGACGAGGGTTTCTTGGTTCGTCTGCCGTCACGGAGAATAACAAAGAGGTGTGGGTGAGTAGAGGGATGGCTAGGCCGTTGATGGGAGTACGATGGGCGGTGAGGCTCTTGGCAGCAGAGCCACCATGGGAGGAGGGAGCAGGCAGTCCCGCCGGCGCTTGTTTGAGCGGCTGGAGCAGGAAGAGAAGAGATTAAAGAAGCACGACGGCCGTTGGATGGACATCGTACGGTCACTGGAGCTAGAATCGTTCATATTGGCTAAGTTGACAAAGCCCTCCGTCCCCGTCAACTTAATAGGCCCACAAGTCAGCCTCCCACCATGGTGGGTCCCAGCTAGCAGGGGGAGTATTCATTTTTCTGTGCGTAATAAGGAGGCACTTTCGGTGGGCCCGAGCTGACATCGGAGGGAACGTTTTTTTTCGTGAAATACGGTGGCCCGTCCGGTGGGTCCCAGCAGTCAGGGGCAAATGTTTTTTCACAAAATACACTGGCCCGTCTGGTGGGTCCCAGCAGTCAGGGGGAACGTTTTTTCCGTGAAATACTGGTGGCCCTTCCGGTGGGTCCCTGCTGTCAGGTGGAGGAATAATTATTTTGCGCGTAATAAGGAGGCACGTCCTTGCGGCTGCCATGGACCCAGCTGTCAACCTCTCCACGTACAGTACTCTTCCGATGGAAGTCGGTCGTTGACCACATTGACCACGCCGCGCCGAGAGCACCACGTCGGTGGACGACGGTGAGGCCTAGGAAGGGGACGACGTGGAGCCGAGGAAGACGCGGCAGTGGATAACCACGCGGAGAGGAGTACGAGGGTTCACTTGTTCGGCTGAGGTGTGAGGCTGTCGTCGCCGCAGAATAACAAGGGGAGTGGGTGAGTGGAGGGATGTCCTGGCTAGCGGTGGGAGTAGTATGGGGACGGTGAGGCCTCCGCGGCAGCACAGCCGGCCACGGGAGGCAGGAGCATGCGGCACGACCGGCGCTACTTTGGGCGGCTGGGGCAAGAAGACCAGAGGTTGAAGAAGCACTACGGCCGTTGTATGGACATCGTTGACCACGCCGCACTGAGAGCACCAGGGCAGTGGACGACGGCTAGGCCTATGAAGGGAACGACACGGAGCCGGGGAAGACACGACAGTGGCTGCCCACGCGGTGGAGAGTACGAGGGTTGACTAGTTCGGCTGTCGTCGCCGGAAAATAACAGGAGGTGTGGATGAGTAGAGGGATAGACAGGCCAGGGATGCGAGTATGATGGTTCCGTGAGGCCTGCCAGGCAGCACTGCCGGCCACGGGAGGCGGGAGCAGGCGGTTCCGACGGCGCTGGTTTGGGTGGCTGGGGCAGGAAGATCAGAGACTGAAGAAGCACGATTGCCGTTAGATTGACATCTAACGGTCGACTGGTAGAGTCGATTGTTGACTAAGTTTCTTTTTTGAGAAACCTTGTGTACGCATGAACTTAGTAGGCCCACAAGTCAGCCTCCAAATCTGTGGCAGACAACATAAATCCCATTTGCTATTTTTTATAATTTGTAGCCCATTTGATAATTCTTAATTAATTTATTACAGTCTGCCTAGGACCACGGTCAAAAAGTTCAACCTTATTTTGCATATTTCGGTGGAGTCCAAACTGTTGTAATCCCGAAATGATAAACATTTTTTTAAGAACTTATTGATTTACAAAAAACTCGTTTTGTTTTTGTAAGCAAATAAGACGTGGGACAATTGAGTTGGTTTAAGGGAAAACCAGTGGTAAAAAAATCAGCGCTGGGTGGGAAAAAACAACAAAAATAAGGATGTAAATATGAAAAGGTAATTTTATGTGTTTTCAATATAATGATACGTGTATATGAACTAGTAAAACTATAGGTAGAGATTAGAAAACCGATGTAGGAGATGCGTTTCAAGAGGAAAATAGAACCGGGCTATGTGTTTGATTCAGTAAAAAACTGCATGCAAATGTTTTAAGAAAAAATATAACTTATTCAGGCGGGCCAGAGGCCAGTAGATACCTGCTGGATCTTTGTGCCCCGTTGTCGTCATGGGCTGGGCCTGTTAAAAACAAAACCAACCCTGGGCAGTCTACAGCCCAGTTGAAACTTGCTCGACCTGAAAAAACAATATACGTGTTCAATAAACGAGAGAATTCTGCAAGTACAGAATGATAACTGGGATGCAACACGGATATTGTTTTTTTATCGTGATAATAAGTGCATGCACTTGTTTCGAAAAAATTGGAGAACTGGGAATTCGAACGGCGGGTGCTTAGGCTACCCATCAAATAAAAATCAGTTGCCCAAAAATTCGTTTCGAAACAAATGATTCAGCTTTATATCCATGTAGACCCTCGGCATGATGGTTGGAAGCAAATGCAAGTTCATACCAAAAGATCGTTAAAACAATACCAACTTGCGGACGACAAGGTAGTACAACTACCAATACCAAACTAACATATAATCTTTTTACTCCTGGCCCTAGTGTTTGTCTGGTAGAAAATCTTTCAGAGGACCAGCTCCCGCTCCTTCTCTTGCTCCAGGTCCCCGAGGTGGTACTGGTGCATCACCCAGTTGGTACTCTGCTGGTTGAAGTTCTTATTGGTGTGCAGCACTGTAACCTTTTTGCTGCCCGTCTGCGGCCGTTGACCATCACCGCAAGGTATTGCCGGTCTTGTGCCACATAGCGTGCATGCCGTGACCGATCAGATTCTTGCGACGCGTCCACATGCCCCTTTTGAACACCCTGGAATTGCGCTGGAAGAAATGCTTCCTTAGGCCACTCAGTGTGATACCTGCAGTATTGTGGAATACAGGTTTTAGTGTACCTAGTTGGCATTTTCAGAACATCTTTGGCATGTTGCAGTCACTTGTTTCACTTTTTATTAATTGTCAAATTATAATTGCTTCACCAGGTCTATGTCTAAAAAGAAAAATAGAGCTATAAACAAAGGAATATGTTTGTGCAAGTAGACGGCCGATCGGTGTCTTACCTGGAAATTTCTCAAGTTGGGTGTAGCATATGCCATGCTCGCTGTCGATGGTTGGTATGAACAAATCGATGAGAGACTGAAATCTCATTGTCAAGACTCACTTTGGTCTCAAGGTGCTCGATCAGCTTCTGATCCGTGGGATCGAACTTGACGCCAGCCGGCAGCACCGGCCAATCCTTCTTCGACTTGCATCGGTAATTCCAGTTATATGGTACTCAATGTATGATCAATCGACTGTTTTAAGTGAATGATGAAAGATTTCGACAGATAAGTGGTACTCCAAATCTGAAGTCCAGAATACCCGAACAAGCCGCCGAGATTCTTGTGTCACCTCATGCGCAGCGTGTTGTCACCTCAATTCAATGTGTGGACATGATGAATAATTTGACCGACGTATACTAGTAATTGCATCTTGTACTACTTACTAGTCGTATTTAGTGTCACAATTTATACATAGGTTTAACTAACAAGTACACACTTGAAGCCTAAGCGATATATACATATGGCTTCGCACAACATCTCCATCATCATTATCAGTACATCCTACGCAGGTGAGTTAGGATGCACTTAATCCTAGGAAGGTATCTATCCTTCAAACCAGAGGAGTGCTTCAAACTAACAACAGTACATAATATCCAACAAAAGAGGGTCGTGCTACAACAGCAGAATACATGGCTCAGTCTAGATATCAGCACGAATCAAGTTGTGCATATTTTTTGTTGGCATGAACCACATCGCTGCATGTCGGGTTTGCAAAAGCCATCCATCGCATGGAAGCGTGATGCCTTTCACACACTGAAGATTATCTGGCAACAAGCTGTGTCGACGAATCTCTGGATATGGTGATTCATGAAACCCATGGTATGATGTGTAAACACAGCCCCTCATGAATGGAAGTTGCATAGCACAATAATCATCGCTGGTGATATGATCGATGATTGGTTGGATGATTGGATAATTGAGCCCGAGGAACAAGGAGTGGTTGTCGAGGTTGTAAACCCGCCTCAGCTTGAATACGCCCGCCCAACGGAGCTGGGATCTTTCTCGAACACAAAGCAGCCATAGCCATCAATGTCACGAACTCCTCATGCATTGTACTGCATGTGGTTTGATGTAATGGTTTGGTCAATTTGGTACGTGCGAATGAGCATCAAATGACCGCCGTCAGCTGAGCGAGCGATAAACCACCACCCATCGGCTGGTATGATTCCAGGTCCTGAAATCATGAAGGCCAAAGCATTTGCGTCTGCTGCAACAATTCAAATTGGAGACCAAAAGGACAAAAATAAACAATCATGTGCAGAGTATGTGTGGAATTAAGATTATTATAACAATGACACATATCATAGACAGAGAATTGCAATGCCGTGGTCATAATCATACCCCAAGTTAAAAAAAATAAGCCAATGGCTTTCATATTCTAGCAATATGTCATGGTTCAAACATCATGTAACAATGAGAGGAAAACAGCTATGACAGCGCCTACTCATATTCTACCATAGCACTTACTACTACTGTTCTCATATCAACTATAAGCAATAACATGCGTTGTTATAAAAATCTTGTAAACGAGAGTAACATATAGCAATCATGATGTTATGCTCATAATATGTATTCTAACAATCATTAGATGCCAATTGTTCTCATATCAACTCTAACAATAACATGTGTGGTCATAAAAATTTAGGAAATTAGAGGAACATATAGCAATGATGTGGTTATAGACATGCTATGCATTCTAAATTTGTTACAAATGAACAGGCAGTCATATTCATAAGGTAAAGATGAGATGAGATAGAACAATTACACGATGATAGATTCCACCAAAGATAGGCAGCCAATCTGTGCGTCGACCGAGTAAACGATGCCATCGTGCACTATAGCATCAGACAGAAATGTTGCCTCAACAGGATTGATGATGAGCCATAACCATGTATGGCGACCGGATTCCAGATAGACTAATCCCATGTTGAATAAGGCAATGAGCTTGTAATCCATGTAGTCTTCTGATGGTGTGGGCACTTCGCAAATTACAACTTTCTGCAAGCAGAGGTCGAGCCAAAAGCTTGACGCATCTCGTGCGTAGTAGGCAGGAGTGTCCGGCGGGCCGCGAGGCTCGATGGCGGCGGTATCCAACGATGGAAGGGTGATCTCTTGCTAGGTGTAGATATCCACGAGACGCCACAGACTACCGGTGTGGTGGATGAGGATGATCCAGTTGGCCTTCATGCCCGCCCAGTAGTGGTCGCGCGTGAAGGACAGCTGGACGGGTAGTGCTAGCATGTCGAGGGGCACCACGGCAACCTCCGTAGGATCGTCAAGTCGATGTATGGGCCACCTGCGAGGATCGGGCATCAGCAAGCAGGGTGTCTTGAAAAGAGCCGGCCGGTTGCGCATTTAGTAGACGGTACAAAGACACCGAGCATGCGGCCAGATGGACGGTGCTGAGTAGGTCCATACGACTACAGATCTGCTCCAAGAGAACACTGGGGAGGGAATTCCAATCGTGGCTCTGCGTGTTAGTCGGTTCTGCCATTGGGGTTTTCGGTGCCTGCGAGCCAGCGGGGAAGTGGATTCGGGCGGGCAAGCGAAGAAGCTTCTCCTCGTATGGCCGAGCAGTGAGCGGGGGGATATGGTACACGCGAGATACCAAGGAATATGGCACTGGACGGGCGAGCAGTGAGCGGGGGTAAATGGTGTGCGGCCGACGATGGGGAAGAGAGGAGGAAGAAGAAGAGAGGAGGAAGAAGAGTGGAAGACGGGGAAGAAAGTGCATTCAATCTCAATTCTACTAGTACTACTACTAGGATATATCGTCCTTCGGAGTGTAAATAGTTACACAGATGACATGTGGGTCTACCACAACAGGTCCCATATGTCAGTTAATGGAGGATGAGGTGCGAGGCGTATTTATGAAGCGTGCTCTACTGGCAAACATGATGGCAGTACTGGGTAAGGCTGATTTAGTAACACCAACACGCTGGTTCATCTTATTAATTACGTGTCCCGTCTGCTGCAGCATGTATTGTCACTTCACTGCGAAGACTAGTTGAATAGTTCTCTCTGACCGAGATGGGGAATAATGGATCGCGAGGACTTCCTTTCTACAGTATCCCTAAGCCTCTACGCTCACTTCACTCATTTTTCTCCGTACCTAGTCACTTGTTGAAATCTGTAGAAAGACAAATACTCCGTATTTGGGAACAGAGGGAGGCTTTTACTCCGTACTATTTGGGAACAGAGAGAGTATCACCATATGGAGGGAACAGAGGAAGCTTGAAATATGAACATGTCAATGGGAGGGAGTAAGCCCCATGCATGCATGCATGCATGCAACATGCAACACTCACACGTACACATGGACGCACGCAACACTCACGCATCCATGCGGCATACAGCACACGACGCAACACACACGCTCACGCTCAAGTGCTCAACCTACTCCCTACGTCCATGAAAGACTGTACATTTAGAGATTTACACATTGACCAGGGCATAATTAACGCCCAAAAGTACCATACTTATGTGTGCATGCGACCATTGAGATAAGAAGATTAAATGAAGGCCCTTGCATGCTGTAATTAAGGATAGACATGTAGCCAATACCTACAACACAAGTTGGTGCATTAGTCAATCAATATCGATTTAGATTAAAGGCTAAATGCATTGGAAGTGTAGATGTACATCATGTACTACACTCTTTGTTTTATAGCTGATGTACACTCTTTGTTGGAAGACCGAGGGAGGTTCGCGCGCAAGGGTTGGACTCGTGTCGCGCCTACGTAAAGTTTTCTTTAACTGATTTCTTTGCTCTGCCAACTGATAGGTGGGACCCAAAAACCAGGTGACAATTTAACAAGTCAACAAAGTGCCACGTCGACTATGTGGCCGGTCAGTAGGGTGCAATACGGTGCTCTACGATGAGCTAGTGATCGTATAATCACCGCAAAACTATATATAGTGACCGTAAAGAGCGTATTGTTACATACATTGACCGCCAGTGTATTTTTGTCATTTCAAATTAAGCCATATTAATCAGAAAGGACGCAGTATGGACTACTACTACTAGTACTAGTACTGCTTTGATGTGTCCCGTCAACTCGCTGAACGAGGAGAAGCTTGCTTACTATGCCTCTCCCTCGCCCACGCGAGCGGTGGTTCGCAGGACGAGGAGAGGGGTTTGACTACAACACCCTCTCCCTCTCCCTCTCCCTCGCCCTCGCCCTCGCGGTGGACGTGCAGCAGTTCAATTGGTGTCAGATTGCCAGAAGCATATTGTACTGTAGTATCATCATTGTTGGACCTTCCGAAGAGGCAAAGAGCCAAGTGCAAGGTTCACACGAGTACGAACTGTTGAACATCCCGAAGAGGCAAAGTGCCAAGCGCAAGGTTTTATAGGAGTTGCCGTCCTAGTAGGAGTGTACTACAACTATAGCGAACGATGCTATTGTATGATGCCACCACGTCACGTATATCCAAAGCTGTGCCACCTTTTTTTCTCAAAGAGCGTGTTGCAGCCCGTGCAACAACCACACAAGTTGCACGTACACATAACACATTTACTAGTAATAAATTATAAAGGACAAATGCCAGTATGCCACACAATTTCATCTCCAATTCATGTGATAAATTTGTGCACGACTAGTCTACATATATTCACAGCACTACCGTTCACAATTACCGTACTCCACTTACACGTTATAGACGGGCTACATGTCCTCCTCCAGTTTCCAGTCCCAGGTGTTCTTCATGGATGGCACAATCCATAGCGGTGGGCAACGGGAATCATTGTCACAGCTTTCTAGTCCGGTTCCACACGATGGAGACTCATCCAAGCTGAAGCGGAATAAATCAGGGATAGAGTGTCCCAGCATGTCGTTCATCCGGCGGTGCGCACTGAAGACACAACCATGCTTCATGAACGGCAGGCCTTCCGTGTCGTGCACAGAAGGTGGCATGCGCTTCACAATGGGGTAGCTGTCCCCGATGAAAAGCGAGTACTCTCCAAGAGTGTTCCTCGGCACCCATGTAGCATCACGGGGGCCGAACTTCAGTACCGCTCATCCGGTACACGCTGCATCCCAGATCTGGACACATGGTGACGCATACATAGTCAAGGTCCATGCATAATAATGTTGTGCTCAAATATGGCGGTCAAGAATACTGCGGCAAAGCAAATAGTACTACTCCGGTATACAATAAGTAAAATAACCGGCTTATTATATAAAGCCACTCTTGGCTACATGGATGAGATAGTAAGACATGGAAAAAGAAAAATGGTGGCAACTAGTGGGTTCTAGTCTTCAAGGGCCTAGCTAGCTATACGCGTCCTCCAAGGTAAAATGTACTCCTACTAGTACTACAAAGTATACTACTAGTACAACAATGAAAGAGAAGGCGAGAGGGTTAAAAAATGGAATACTGGGTAGATGGTGACGGTCCGATCGTGGTAGATTGTATGAACATGTTGCACATCGGTGGTACCATGGGTAACGCATCGCTAAGATAGTTGATCCCAATATGCCAAAGTCAGCTACAAGGTTCCGTGTTAGACCGAATCGCGGATGCAAATGCACATCCAGGATCGGCGATCTTATTTTGATCGGGGATGACCGTCCTCGCAAATCAATGGAGTACCGTTAGGGATGCAAATGATGGTTTGTGCATTCCGTTTGTAATCTCCCGTACCGTAGGATGGCAACCAGATGAAACAAGTCCCCTGGCTTGTCACCGTGAAGATGCGACCTAGATGGCGCACGGCGTCTTCGAACGTGTAGGGGTACAAATCTGTCGCCGCCAACATGCACCAGCCACTGCAGTTACTGCCTCTTGCATTGATGGCAATCCTTATGTCGAACACAGCAATGAGATAGTAATCATCGTAGCCGCGTCGCTTTGTCGGCGGGTCCGCAATTGCTATCTTCTTCATTTTCATGTAGGCATCATCATACGTATTCTTGTCCAGCCAGTCCGGAAGGCTGATCCCAATGGTGGAGAAGGGGTCTATCGGAACGGCCGCACTGCTGTGGATGTTGTGCAAAATCATGGTGGTATCCGGCCAGAGGTATGCAAGCCAATCTTCATTGGCATCGACCCAGACCTATATATAAGATGGTGGGAGCGGAGAAATTACGGGATGGAAATGGAATAACTAAGTACTACATGATCAAACTCCATTACTGACCTGCTCATCGGACAAAATCCGACTACCTCTCAACGTCGACAACTCTAGCGGAGTCAACGTGCAACCATGGCCAGGGAGCGGTGGACTATTTGAAGGATTGTCCCATAGAAGAACCTTCTCCTCGAGGACGCATGGAAGACCAACAAGCATGGCCTTTTCCCAAGCTTGTTTAAGAAGCGTCTTGAAAAAGTTGGTGCAGGGAGCACCGACTCATGTGGCGGTGAGGACGTCGGAGCGGCATGCGATTTCTCCCAGAGGATCGTCGTCCAAGGTCTCCCAGCCCTGACAAGGAGGAGAACCGCCTGCCGAATCCATGGGAGCAGCGACGAACTGCCTTCTTTTCGGGGGGAGGGGAACTGGCGAGGAGATAAGAGCGTAGTAACCACAGGGCCTCGACCCTTCCAACTGTAGATCGTTCCTCAGCGAAGGGGTGAGGCTATTATTTACTACTAGTACTGGCATTATGGAACGTTATGGGATTGCATTATACTGTAAATAATAGCACTAGTAAGAAATTTTTGGCACTAGGTAGTAGTTTGTGGCGTGGATTAAGAAATTTTGGGTATGTTTTTGCCAGTCTTTGTTGTCACATCCTAGCTAGTCCATGCATTAGTGTGTTGCATCATGTTTATCTTTCATCAGAAATTTGAAATGGGGAAGACAGAACCCCGAGAACCCCTTTGAATCCAACTAGGGTTTACTAAAAATATTTTCAATGAACCTGAAATGCCTTCTAAAATGTTCATCACCTTTGCCTTGGTCCTAAACCACCGTCAAGTGATGCACAGATTTCTAGGTCACTCTAAGGTCATCGGATTAAATCTCTAGCTATTTGAATTTGGGCATTTAAATTATATAAAATATTTCAAATGCTCAAATAATCCCAAACTAAAATGTTCCATGTTGGATATATTCCAACTAAGGACCAGTGCAGTTTGGTGATTTTTGGAGTTGCCTAGGTATTTTAGAAATGCAACAAAGTTACGTAAAATAGAAAAGAAACAGAAAACAAAAAACTCTTACCTAGCGCCACCCAGTGCCCACTGCCGGCCCACCAGCCACCGCGCCCAGCCGCTTAGCTTGGCCAGCAGGCAGTGTGCTGCCGACGGCGAGCACAGCATGCGTGCCACGCAGCTGCCCGCCGCCTTGCCGCTCCCCTCGTCCAGCTACCGACGTGGGACGAGCTCTCTCGCTCTCCTCGACCCCGCAGACACCCACTCCTCCCCCTGGCTCCTCCCTCTCGCCCTCCTCGACGTCGCCCGAGGCGTCGTCGTCGCCGCCGCCATGCCGCTGGCCCAACGCCGTCCCCGCGCTTCTCTCATCAGATCCGAACGTCATTGCCGTCGACTACGCCGACCAGCTGTTGCACGGGCGCCGGAGCCACGGCATCATCCCCGCCACCGTCGTCTTCAACCTCGGGCCGCCCATATCGCCGTCGCCGTTCCGACCGCACCGAGCCCTCCCCGAGCACGCTGACCATCCCTGCGGTTTCTCTGTCAGCTGCTGAACCTCCCCGTGTTCTCCTTTTCGCCCCTGGCTTACCGTAGACGCCGCGCCTCTTGTGCCCGAACACACCGCCGCCTGACCACGTCGCCGGCGTTGCTCCGGTGACTATTTGGTCACGGGCTTGTGTCCGTCACCCTCCTCGCACCGCCAGAGTCTCAGAGGTGCTAGTGCCACATCGCTTAGGCCATCGCAGCCACGCCGCGACGAAGCTGACTCCGAGCCGGCCTCCGCTGAACTTCTGCCGCCGGTGATGCTCCGGCCACTCCCCGGCCAAGCCATCACCACGGCTGGATGCGGGCGAGCACCAGCTGCCCGTAGCTGCTCTCCGCGTAGCAAATGAAGCCCTGTGGGCTAAACCCGCAGCACGCCGCCGCGTCTGGCCTCGCCGGCGGCTAAACGCCGGCAGGCTTTGACCCGTTGACCGGCGGGTTTGACCCCGCTGACACAGTTGACTAGGTGGGGCCCTCTGCTAATTAACCTAGTTTAGGTTTAATTAAATCTAGTTAGTCTAATTAGCTACTGACATGCGGGACCCACTGGTCAGGTTGACCTGGACGCCTGCTGACCCCCTCGACGCCACTCGACGCTCATTGACGCAATAATTAATTTCTGGATTTATTTGTACACAGGAAATCCCAGAAATTGTTCCAAACTTCAAAAAATCATAGAAATTAATCTGTAACTCCAAATGCAAAGTTTTATATATGAATTTTGATCAGAAAAATTCAATCTATCCATTCGTAATGGTTTCATGCATGACAGAACAAGTTAAACTTGCTGTGTAAGCAGTATAAGATAATGCAGCTTTATGGTTATGTTAAATGAGCTACCATTTGAATCTTTGATTCAAATGAGCTCATCCCTTTCTGTTCTAGCTTGGATTAGGCCAACACACATTCATATTGCCATGTCATAGCATGCATCATATTGTTGCATATTGTCATGTGTTGTTTATGTTCGGTGTGTCTTTCGTGATAGGTTACGCCCCGAGGATAACCCGAATATCCGTCTCAAGGGCGTATCCTACTACCACTACATCGTGCAAGCATCCCATTGATCATTCCGATACAAACCCATGTTCTCGCTTCGCTCTTGTTTATCTGCATTAAGACAACGCGATTCAAACTGTTGTGTGCTGCGGTAGTTGAACCCACTTCCTTTGCATGACCTGTCATTGCCACAAGAATTAGATGAAACCCACTAGTATGTGTAGGAGTTGATTGAGCCATGTTTGTGATTCCTACCATGCTATGCTTGCTATGCTTAGAGTTGTGTCAGGTCTGGCTCATCGGGATGATGAACTGGAGTGAAAGGTTGTGACGGGTTTGAGAGTGAAAGTGTTGAACAAGTTTTGGTAAAGGTATCGATGAGAGGTCATGTAGGAGTACATGGTGGGTTGTTTCATTGAAGCCGTCCCTAAGAACTGAGATCTGTGTGTGTGATTTAAGACTTAGCTACTACCACGCATTGGGCCCGAAACCAATGGACCCTCTTGACTTATTAACCACTCTTGTCCTCGGTCCGGAGTTGCAAGTAGTTTCGGTGTTTGTAGCATCTTTGGGGCTGACGCAGCGCTGACCTTAGGGGTGGGCTGTGTTGCGGTAGGCACGTGGGTCTGTACCGATTCGCCTGCTTGGTGTCTCGGGAACCCTGCACACATCGTTCGGGGCCGTTAGTGGAAACCTCGGCGGACTCATGGATGGAACCCGAATAGGCGATAAACCCGGACTAGGGACTCGTGTGTTTAGTCGTCGTGGCCGACACCTCGCTGGGCTTCCGCTTGAAGGTTGCCGAGTACATGTCGTGTAGCGGCGATAAGTGGTGAGAGCGTGTGTGAAGAAGTACACCCCTGCAGGGTATAAAACTATTCGAATAGGCCCGTCATGTAAAGGACTACTTGGTCACCTATACAGTTCATAGACAAGTAAATGGGTACTACTAAAAGCCTCAAGATAAGTGTGAGTATCATGGATGGCCCTCTCGTGGGTTGACGAGAGAGGATCCACGGTGGAGTATTGTGTTGGTGATTAGTGGACTCGTGTGCGACAAATGCTTTTCAAGTGGTGTCACATAGGATAGCTTAACCAAGAGTCAAAGCTGGCTTGCTGCAATAACTCCACTACCTTCTTGAGAATGTGCATGTATAATAGGATTACATTGTAAGACTTGCTTTGAGTACCTCCCGTACTCATGTTTGCTTAATTAATGTTTTCAGACGACAACACCGCCCTCCGATGGGTTTTATGTAGACCTTGACGTCGATTTAGTGAACTAGCCACCTGTGTGGTGATCCAAGGCTTGTGAAGGGCCACCAGAGATAGAAGGGCTTCATCAAGCTTTCTTTCTTTCTAGAGTCTGTACTCAGACTAGTTTGCTTCCGCATGTGCTTGTATGTTTGTATGACTTGAGTGTTGGGTCATGTGACCCCTATCTGTATGGATATGTTATGTATGGCTCCTCGGAGCCTCTTAAATAAAGTACTTTGAGTTGTAGAGTTTTGTTGTGATGCCATGTTGTATGTACTCATATCGGGCATATTGTGTGTATGATTGAAATGCTTGGTATGAGTGGGATCCGACAATCTAGTTGTTTATCCTTGGCAGCCTCTCATATGGGGAAATGTAGTCTCGTGCTTCCTCGAGCGATAGTAGTCCGCTTCTGACCGGTTCACCGGAGTCCTGCTAGCCCAGCACTACTGCTTTGGACACTTGACTGGCCGGCATGTGTTTCACTTCGTTCCTATGTCTGACCCTTCGGGGAAATGTCACGCGATGATATTCGCAGTCCTGCCTAGCCTGCTATAGCCCGGGATACAGGAGTCCTGTTAGCCTAGTGCTACAGCCCGAGTTCATACGTTGATGACCGACATGCTCGATGTGATTCATGTATGCCTGTTCCCATGGGTTAGCGCCGCTTTGGGTTCACGACTAGCCATGTCGGTCCGGGTTCTCTGTCTGTTGGATGCTAGCGACACTATCATATACGTGAGCCAAAAGGCGCAAACGGTCCCGGGCCATGGTAAGGCGACACCCGTGGGAATACCGTGCGTGAGGCTGCAATGTGATATGAGGTGTTACCGGCTAGGTCAATGTCACTTGGAATCGGGGTCCTGACAGCGTTGGCATCAGAGCCGGACTGCCTGTAGGTTCGCTAAGGCAAACTGGTCGATGTCGAGTGTAGAAATGCTTTAGTTATATGTAGGGGAATTGATTGTGGGAGGGACGTAAGGCTCTTTTTACTCCTTTACCTTATGCCCTCTGATCTGAGTCATCCTCTTCTCATTCTACGTGGGTATAGGACTAGGCTCTCTTCTCTCTATCAGGTTCACGTGTTACTAATCTGTAGTAACTTATAGGATTGTTGGTTACAGCCTCAGTTCAGTTTCTACTATTTTTAGTATGCTATCAGTTGAACCAAAACCTTGATATGATGTTGTTGAGTGGTTTTGCAATCTGATTTTGAATGTCTCAAAGCTGTTCTTGAGCATTTACAGATGTTATGCTGTCCGATTTTCCCTAGAAATTCTAATGTCTTTGCATTGTGGCTGTGCTTTCAGATGGCCACCCGTGCTCAATACCAAGTGGTTCGTCTGACCAGGTGCATCAATGTGCCCGGTCACACGGCTATGTTAGTCCGAGTTATGATTGAGACGGGTAAACGTTGGTATCCCGAATACACCGTCGAAGAGCAATTCCGAGACTTTAATCAAAGCCAATACCTCTGCACTGTCAGGATATTTCCTTCATATCCTGGATCGACTGAGCCTCTTCACCACTCCTATGGACTCGGGGTCACTATTGAGATGGCTGTGCAGGATGTTGCATACTCTATGATGACCATCATGCGAGTCAGGACTGGCCTGCTTCGGAACACCGACTTCCGTTATATGCCAGCTTCGCTCCCAGGGGCGCAAGGGTATCTTCAGGCCATCTATGCTGATTCCAGTTAGGAGGACTCACTAACCCACACCACTGCTGAGATGTCGAGGATAAGGACCGATAGAATCGGGCCTAGAGAATGGAGCTTTTCAACACCCGTGCCGATCATTGGGCCACTTTGACTCGGTTTGCACCGGCTGTGCAAGCTGGATGTATGGATACGAGGGATCTGTATCCTGTGAGATCTGCTCTGCCGGACATGAGGGATTGGCGTGATGTGGGAGGCATCACCCCACCCCGTGGTCCCCGCAGGCCACCGTTTGTTGGTCCAAGACCTCATCCTAGCCCCTATGGTCCACAAGCTCCACATGACCGTCTGTTTCCGGATAATCATGTTGAGCTTCCAGGCTATGGAGGTGACTTCTATGAGGACTACTACGGAGCTGTCTGAGTTAGTAGTAGTATCCCTAGTATTGTAATAGTTGTATTTCCACCGTCCTGCGTGACCTGTGGAATATGACTTAGTGTGTATCATTCCGGAAGTGTAGAAAAATAATGTATAGGAGTTTGGAATGCTTCCGATGAGATGTAACGCCTTTCACTGTAGTTGTACTCCGTCGGGCTTCTACTAAACTATGAATGGTGTGTATGACCGTTGGTATATATATGGAGGTTTCTATATTACCATGTCATACGGATGAACATCCCTGCATTCCGTGTTATCCATTACATTCCGCACTTCCTTGCTAAATTTTGCCATCCTTGTCTAAACCGTTGTTTTGTTTCCTAGGATGGTCAACACCCGCAGCAATCCTGCTGCTCCGGAGCAGGGAGAAGCCAGCGCAGCTAGGAATGTATATCTGCCTCAACCGCCTTCTTTGGCCGAAGTTATGTTGGAGGCAGAACGCAACAAGCATCAGACCAATCGCTTGCTGGAGCGGATTGAGCAGAATACCGCACGCCTGCCAAGGAATGATCTGGTGTCAGTCAATGACTTTGTCAAGCTGTATCCACCGAAGTTCAAACATTCCGTTGAGCCTCTCGATATGGATGACTGGCTTCGCAGCATCACCCACAAGCTCCGTTCTGCCAACGTGGCTGAAGCTGATAAGGTTACCTTTGCTGCCTACCACCTCGAACGCCCTGCTAGCCTTTGGTGGGAGAATTTCGAGGCTATGCGCCCGGTTGGCCAAATCACTACAGGCTGATTTCGGCGGCTTTCCGTGAGCATCACATCCGGAAGGTCTCATGGATCGTAAGAGGGAAGAGTTACGCAACTTCACCTGTGGTAGGTATTTGTGGATGCATACAGCCGTGAGTTTGGAAATCTAGCACGTTATGCTCTCAAGAGGTTTCTACCGACGCCAAGAAGCGAGCAAGGTTCCGCAAGGGACTTAGCCCGAAGCTTCGCCGTGATCTTCGTCTACACGAGTGCACCTCCTTCGAAGTTAGTCAACAAGGCTATCGGTCTTTGGCTGGACAGTTTGACTTTGAAGCTTCGCATAAGCACTCCGTGACTTTGGTTCTTCATCCGGCTCTGGATCTCAGAAGCGTCGGGTCTGGATTCCAAGCACCGCTCTGCCACCCAGATTCACTCCGAGGCCATCCTTTGAGGCACCTCGCCCCAACTAGCAGTTTGCACCGCCCAAGGCCTATGGTGGCCCCGCTGCTAATGCTGCTCCATGTCCCAATGTGATAACCTGTTTCAAGTGTGGAGAGACGGGTCACTACATCCGTGAGTGTCCCCAGAACAACCCCAACAGATCGAGAAAGTCTCATTGGCCGTGGTAAGCCCGGCAGGAAAGGTGCTTCACGCCAAACCAGCTGCCATCGCAGGCCACGTCAACTACGTTTCAGCCGAGGGAACCCATGAGGATCCCAACGTCGTTCTCGGTACGCTCCTTGTTAATCGCCATCCGGCAACTGTTCTCTTTGATACTGGAGCATCTCATTCATTTATTTCTGAGAGCTATGCTCAATTGCACAACACCACATT
This sequence comes from Aegilops bicornis, assembly GCA_021605145.1. Lineage (NCBI taxonomy): Eukaryota > Viridiplantae > Streptophyta > Magnoliopsida > Poales > Poaceae > Aegilops > Aegilops bicornis. Next base: position 144,947,165 of record CM038673.1, read on the forward strand.
TTGTGACATGCACACCTCTATGGAAATTCAGGCTCCTGGTTCTAGATGGCAAACCTCTAGAATAAGTCATGGGAATGAAATCCTTGTCGATAGATTAGTCATTCTTGCATCTCTAATAGCTCTCAAGTCCTCGGACATAAACATCATCTTGGGTATGGACTGGATGTCAGCCCATTATGCTAAGATTGATTGCTCTACTAGGACTGTTGAACTCACCCATCCTTCGGGCAAGACAGTTAATGTTTTAACCCGAGTGTCTAAGCGTCGCCTCTACTCTTTAAATGCCAACCCCTTCCGGACCTCGAAGATATTCCGGTAGTCCGTGATTTTCCGGATGTCTTTCCGGAAGAACTGCCAGGTGTTCCACCTGACAGGGATGTCGACTTCGTGATAGATCTTGTTCCCTAACCGCTCCAATCTCTAGAAGACCTTATAAGATGGCACCCCTAGAACTAGCCGAGCTTAAGAAACAACTCGATGAGTCCTTGCAAAAGGGTTTCATCCGTCCTAGTTCATCTCCATGGGCTTGCCCCGTCCTCTTCGTCAAGAATAAGGATGGAACAGATCGGATGGTTGTAGATTACCGACTTATCAATTTGGTCACTATCAAGAACAAGTATCCGCTCCCCAGGATCAACGATCTGTATGATCAGCTCGCTGGATCCTCAGTCTTTTCCAAGATGGATTTGAGGTTGGGCTACCATCAAATCAAAATCAAGAACGGGGACATTCCTAAAACGGCCTTTGTTACTCGTTATGGCCAAAACGAGTACACCGTTATGTCCTTCGGGTTAACCAATGCTCCAGCCACTTTCTCTCGGTTAATGAACTTCGATCTTCATGGAGTATTTGGATAAATTAAGTCGTGGTTTACCTCGATGATATACTCATCTACTCCAAGAATGAGGAAGAACATGCCGAACATCTAAGGCTAGTATTGATGAAACTTCGAGAGCATCGCCTTTATGCCAAATTCTCTAAGTGTGAGTTCTGGTTACCAGAAGTGACCTATTTAGGCCATGTAATCTCTGGTAAGGGCATTGCTGTCAATCCCGAGCGAGTTCAAGCCGTCCTTGACTGGACTCCACCTGAATCGGTCAAGCAAGTTCGGAGTTTCCTCGGTTTAGCGAGCTATTGCCGCCGCTTCGTCGAGAATTTCTCCAAGGTTGCTAAGCCTCTAACCGAACTCCTCAAGAAAGATAAAAAGTTCGAGTGGACCCCATAGTGCGAGTTCAGCTTTCAGGAACTGAAAAGACGCCTGACATCTGCACCCGTACTTGTACCACCAGATTTTTCTAAGGACTTTATTATCTATTGCGACGCCTCACGAAAAGGACTAGGTTGCATACTCATGCAAGATCAACATGTGATTGCCTATGCTTCCCGGCAGTTGCATCCACATGAGGATAACTATCCCACACATGATCTAGAGCTTGCGGCAGTGGTCCATGCACTCAAAACCTGGTGACATTACCTTCTTGGTAATCGTTGCGAAATTGACACTGATCACCAAAGTCTGAAATACATCTTCACCCAACCGGATTTGAATCTCAAGCAAAGACGTTGGGTCGAGTCGATTCCAGATTACGACTTAGGAATATCTTACACCCTAGGCAAAGCCAATGTCATGGCTGACGCACTAAGTCGCAAATCTTATTGTAACAATATGATGTTACAACAAAGTCAACCATTTCTCCATGAGGAATTTCGTAAGCTTAACCTTCACCTTGTTCCTCGAGGATTCCTTTCCACCCTGGTGGCGAAACCTGCCCTTACGGATCAGATCATCAATGCACAGAAGGTAGATCTGGGAATTTCCCGTATCAAGAGAAACATCAAGAAAGGAGTCATAGATTGTTTGTCCATTGATGAACAAGGTGTCGTGTTCTTTGGAGACCGTCTAGTGGTTCCCAAGGTACGCAACCTGAGGCGATTGATCCTTAAGGAAGCTCATGAATCTCCTCTCACCATTCATCCCGGTAGTACTAAAATGTATCAAGACCTACGCCAGAGGTTTTGGTGGACTAGGATGAAGAGATAAATCGCTCAATTCATTGCTAATTGCGACGTCTGTCGTCGAGTTAAAGCAGAGCATCAACGGCCTGCTGGCACCCTTCAACCTTTGGCTATTCCTGTATGGAAATGGGATAGAATCGGTATGGATTTCATTACCGGGTTTCCCAGGACCAAGGGAGGGAATAATGCTATCTTCTTTGTCGTCGATCGTCTTTCCAAAGTAGCCCACTTCCTACCCGTTCGTGAGAGTATAACCGCTAGCCAGCTAGCTGATTTGTACATCTCTCGAATAGTGTCTCTTCATGGTGTTCCATTGGAGATTAACTCAGACCGTGGAAGTCTCTTCACCTCTCGATTTTGGGAAAGTTTCCAAAATGCTATGGGAACTCATCTCTCCTTTAGCACCGCCTTCCATCCCCAATCAAGTGGTCAAGTAGAACGAGTCAATCAAATTCTGGAGGATATGCTTCAAGCTTCTGTCATCTCTTTCGGCATGAATTGGGAGAAATGCCTTCCATTCGCCGAGTTCGCTTATAACATTAGTTATCAAGCTAGCTTGGGCAAATCTCCTTTCGAAGTTCTTTATGGACGAAAATGTCGAACGCCTCTTAACTGGTCGAAACCGGGAGAGACAACTCTTTGGCCCGGATATGATCCAGGAAGCAGAAGAGCAGGTTTGTGTTATTCGTGAGAAATTGAAAACAGCCCAATCTCGTCAAAAGAGCCAATATGACCACAAGCATAAGCCTATGGCTTATGAAGTTGGCGAGAAGGCTTATCTTCGGGTTACTCCTTTGAAGGGAACCCATCGATTCGGTATCAAAGGCAAGTTGGCTCCTCGTTACATTGGACCCTTTCGCATTCTTGCCAAACGAGGAGAAGTTGCCTACCAATTGGAACTACCTCGCATCTTTCCAGAGTCCATGATGTCTTCCACGTTTCTCATTTCGCGTTGCTTCTCGGATCCTATCCGTGGAGTGGACCACGAAACGCTTGATCTCCAAGATAACCTCACCTATCGAGAATATCCTGTTCATATTCTTGATCATGCCGAGCGTACCACTCGACGCCGAATATCAAGTTTCTAAAGGTTCAATGGTCAAACCATTCCGAGCAAGAAGCAACTTGGGAAAGGGAGGATCGCCTTCGACTTGAGTATCCCACCTTCTTCCCGACGGATCCTAAATCTCGGACGAGATTCTTTTGAGTGGGGTGAGTTGTCACATCCTAGCTAGTCCATGCATTAGTGTGTTGCATCATGTTTATCTTTCATCGTAAATTTGAAATGGGGAAGACAGAACCCCGTAACCCCTTTGAATCCAACTAGGGTTTACTAAAAATATTTTCAATGAACCTGAAATGCCTTCTAAAAAGTTCATCACCTTTGCCTTGGTCCTAAACCACCGCCGTAAGTGATGCACAGATTTCTAGGTCACTCTAAGGTCATCGGATTAAATCTCTAGCTATTTGAATTTGGGAATTTAAATTATATAAAATATTTCAAATGCTCAAATAATCCCAAACTAAAATGTTCCATGTCGGATATATTCCAACTAAGGACCAGTGCAGTTTGGTGATTTTGGAGTTGCCTAGGTATTTTAGAAATGCAACAAAGTTACGTAAAATAGAAAAGAAATAGAAAACAAAAAAATCTTACCCGGCGCCACCCAATGCCCACTGCTGCCCAGCTCAGCCACCGCGCCAATGAAGCTGCTTGGCTTGGCCAGTAGGCAGGCTCGACGGCGAAAGCACAAGATGCATGCCACGCAGCTGCCCGCCTCGCCGCTCCTCGTCCAGCCGCCGACGTGGGACAAGCTCTCTCGCTCTCCCCGACCACGCAGACACCCGCTCCTCCCCCTGGCTCCTCCCTCTCGCCCTCCTCGACGTCGCCCGAGGCGTCGTCGTCGCCGCCGCTCGCCACAGTCGCGTCCAACGCCGTCCCCGTGCCCTGTCACCGTGTCCGAACGGCTCGCCGTCATCGACTACGTCGACTATGTCGGGTCACGGGTTCCGTCAGACCCTTAAGGTTCCAACTCTGGGGTGCGCGCGGAGATCCAACCCTCCACCGTCCCGTACCTCGCCGAATCGCAGGGATCTAAACTACTAAAAGGAACAATACAAGAGACGCAAGATTTATACTAGTTCGGGCCACCGTTGTGGTGTAATACCCTTCTCTAGTTTGTGGTGTGTGGATTGCCTCTGGGGCCGACGAAGAACAGTACAAGGAAAACAGCCTCGCGAGGGTCTGTTCTTGGTGGGTGTGATGAACTGCTAAGTGGTGCCCCGTTGCTCTAGCTTGAGGAGCAGGTATCTCTCTCTCTCTGGATTCCGACTGCTCGATCCAATCCCCCCTTCTGAGTGCGGCTACCCCTATTTATAAGAGAAGGCCCTAGGCCTCTTCCCCAAATATTGAGCGGGAAGGGCGCCAACAATTGGCCATTTTGAAGGGGAACAACGGGTACACTTATCCTGACTAAAGTTGGTCCCCGCCTGCCAAAGGCTCTGGTGATGACGCTTTGCTTGGGCTCCACGATGATCGCATTCCAGCCGTTGGGGCTGGTCTTGGTCTTGTTGCACCAAACGGATGCCTTTGCTCGGTGCCCTTGCTCGCGCTTGCCCCCTTTGCACCAAAGAGGAAAGGAGGACGCTGCGCTGGCTGGCGGCCATGGCTTACGCCACGGCACCTCGCGAGGCACCCTCCTTGAACTCTCCGCCTCCCTCGTGAGCCACCGACGAGGCCGTGCTCGAGGAAGCTCTTGGTCGCCCGCCTCATGAGGCTTGGCCCTCGCGAGGGTCTTGAGCTTGTGTTGGTGAAGATGGGCCATCCTGGCCTCCTTTGAGCCACGCCGCAGGCCGCAGCGAGCAAGTCTGGGGACCCCATTCCCAGAACACCGGCAAAGAGCCCCGGGCCACGCGCCCGGACTTGGCCGTGCGGAGAGGCGAAAGGGCAAGTGCGAAGCGTCGTGGGCCCTAATAGCCTGTGGCCTTGGGCGCCGCATGGCGGTTGATTGGACGTGGGTGCTTGCTCACCCACGACGCCTTGGTAGGCGCCCGGATTCGACAGGTCCTTGCATGCAGAGTTGGGCATGATGACTGGTGATCGTGGAGGCCGACGGCTGGCCTCCACCGACTATAAGTACGGAACGACGTGCGCTCCTCCAGTCCATCCTTCTGCTTCTCTTCCTCCTCGTCTTGTCTGGTTGCCATGGCTCCGATCCGCCGGTTCTCCAGGGAAGAAAAGGGAAAGGCTCCCCAAGAGGATCCTGACCCGCTCCCCCCAAAGAAGTGGCTTGCTCTCTGGTGTCGAGGCAGGAGCGCCTTGTGAGGCGCCCGCGCCCTGGTGCGTGCAACTGCCACCAGGGTTTCCTCTTCCCTTGTACGCGCGGATTGGTGGCCCTGAAGGAGGCGACGCTGGGCGCCACGAGCGGCGCCGTCGACGGCGCCGGCGGGTCACGAAGGTGTGCGTCTTCCCCCTGGAGTCCACGCCGAGGGTTCCTGCCGGGAATTCGTGCTCCGTGTCGCCGCGCCTCCTAAGTCTTGGATCCGACTTCCTTCCTTCTTCACCTCCGTAATCCGGCAGGGGGAGCCCCTGGGACTCTGGCTGCATCACGCCGGCTGCGGCGCACTCGCGACAGGGGCAGAGGTCGCAGTAGTTGCCCCGGGCGAGGTCTTCATGACTCGTGGCTGGAGCGAGATTGCCCGGGTTTGCAGGACGAGGGGCACCCTCACGATCCACCTGGAGTACGACGGCGCTTCGGTGATGTCCTTCAAGCTCTTCGACGCGGAGGGCCGCCGGCTGGAGTGCTGCCCCGGGAGAGGTGGTCGGGGTTCTACTGTGGTGAGACAGAGGCCAACCGCCCGCTCCCTTGGCAGCTTCCCAGGCGACGAAGGCGCCGGGGGATCCAGCGACTCCGCCGAGCTCTTCGCGACGCCAGAGACGAGCGACGACAGCTACGAGCCCCCGAGCCTGCGCCGCTCCCAAGGCAGTGGCGAGCCTGCCAGTCGTCCGCCGCCCCGACTGGATGGGATTGGCTCCGGACCGGGTGGCTCACTGTTGATGATGGCGTCCGCCGCGGTGGTTCCTGTAGATAGGACTCCTTAGGATTCGCGTCTTTTGTTCCTACGAAGAGCCAAGAATGTACCCCGCGGGGGCTTGTAAGATATTTGTAGCTTCGTTTATCAATATGATCCTTGTTATGAGGCAACGCGGGATGCTCATTCCGTTCTAGCTCAGTTCCTTCCTTTCAGACCTCGTGAGGGCTTGGTGCTCTGTGCCGGCAGGTCCCAGTCCCAAGGCGGCTTCAGCCGTCGCTGGTATGCCAGGTCACGATGCCGTGGTCAAGGCCAGGAGGTGAGCGGCCCGAGGTCGGTAGAGCCTCTGAGTCGCGATGCTCAGGGGGTCCCCCTTGGCGCTCAAGCGGCCATCATTCAGTGAGAAAGGAGAGCCACGTTGCTAACACGGAGTTGCATTGAGTGCGGGGATGGTGTTGCGACGACTAGTGTGTCCGGAGGGTGACTTATCTCGAGGGTTAGGGCGATGCTTCCTGGCGTGGCGCTAGGTCCGTGCCCTGGCTGGCGAGAGACTGCGTGGCGAGGTCGTTCCGTGCTCCTCGGAGGGGCCCTGCAGGTTCACCACAAAGGGAACAAGAGCTCGCCGGGGCGATTGCTAGTCATGCCGTTAGTTGCTTTGGAGCGGCGCGAGAGGCCTCGCGAGGTGTGCCGGGGCCCTCGTGAGCCAGCGCGGGACTCACGAGGCCCTACCTCAAGGCGGGTTGCGCCTGGCTCTGGGCCTTATCTTCGAGTGTGTTCCTGCAAAAATGGCTAAATCTCGGTGCTCTACGTCTTCGGGTCCCGGCTCTCGGGCTGGTCTCTACCGTCGCTGGCAAGCCAGGTCGCGATGCCATGGACAAGACCAGAGGGTGAGGGACGGAGAGCCGGTAGGAGCCCTGAGTCATGGCTCGTGCACCCCCTTTAACGCTGCAAGCTGGATTAGATGACCCAACTCTACGTCCTCGGGTCCCGGCTCTCGGGCTGGTCTCTACCGTCGCTGGCAAGCCAGGTTGTGATGCCATGGACAAGACTAGAGGGTGAGGGCCGGAGAGCCGGTAGGAGCCCTGAGTCGCGATGCTTAGGCACCTCCCCTTTAACGCGCAAGCTGGGTCAGAGGCAACAACTCTACGTCTTTGGGTCCCGGCTCTCGGGCTGGTCTCTACCATCGCTGGCAAGCCAGGTCGCGATGCCATGGACAAGACCAGAGGGTGAGGGCCGGAGAGCCGGTAGGAGCCCTGAGTTGCGATGCTCAGGCACCCCCCCTTTAACGCGCAAGCTAGATTGGATGACGAAACTCTACGTCCTCGGGTCCCGGCTCTCGGACTGGTCTCTACCGTTGCTGGCAAGCCAGGTCGCGATGCCATGGACAAGACCAGAGGGTGAGGGCCGGAGAGCCGGTAGGAGCCCTGAGTCGCGATGCTCAGGCACCCCCCCTTTAACGTGCAAGATTTCGCCGCCCAGGAGAAGGCACTAAATAACAAGCATGGTGGAGCATAATCCTAAGGAAAACGCATGAAGGATACATGCCGCTGGGACTGGCCCGAGCGGCTTGGGGATGATGCAGCCCGAGGGGCGCCCCCAACAGGGTAAGCTAAGGACATGAAATAAAAGGGATACATGCCGCAGGGACGGACCCACACGGCCTGGGAAAAATGCGGCCCTGAAGGCGCTCCCAGCCGGAAATAAAACTTAAAGATGTCACCTGGTGATGTTGGGGATGAAGGGCTGTTGAAATAGCAGACTCGGTGGGCTGCGGGAGCCGATCCTCACGAGCCCCCAGGCTCAGGGGCCTCAGGAGGCTCTGGAGGCGCTGGCGGCCCCTCACGGGCCATCTCCATCTCCGCCAGGGCTGCGGCGTGCCTGACCTCTTGAGCCTCCAGGATGGTCCTCATGAGACGCTGGTGTGCAGCAGCCGCGTTTGGCAGGCCATAAGGCATGCGTACGTAGCTGTGGGGCGGGCCCTCGCAACGTCCCACTTGCGAGGGCCAGAGGCACTCTTGAGATGCGGCTCGGTTGAGCCCTGGTACGTCGATGCAGACGCGCAGCCCACCATCCTCGCCTGGATGGGGGGATACAGCGGGCAGGCGGCGGCTGCCCCTCATGACCCTTGACTCCTGTAGCTCCTGAATGGCCTTGCTGATGAACTCTTGAGGGTTCTGTTCTCCCGGTCTTGCTCCTGCTTGCGGGAAACGTGCTTCGAAACACGCCTCCACGTGGTGCCCAAGCGCCTCCCTCGAGACCTTGGCGAGTTCGGTGGCCCTCCAGGGGAGAGCCCCCGAGCCCTGCCCGAGGAGAGCGCCGGGCGCGCCTTCCTATGCGATGGAAGGAGGCTCCCCCTGGCCCGGCGCAGGCCCTGAGGGGCCTGTCTCTTGATGAACCGGGCCAGCCGATGTCTTCTTCTTCTTGGGTGCTACCTCGGGAGGCGCCCCGCTGTGGTGCAGGTCTTCCAAATGACTTCGGCTCGAAAAGCTTCGCTCCAAGGAGCACATCGCATCTCTCTCTTCACAGTGGCACTGTGGATGACCCGCCGCTTCCTGGCATCTTGAGGATGTTGTAGCCATGGTGGGTCACGGCCATGAATTTGGCCAACGCTGGGTACCCAAGGATGGCGTTAATGGCGGCGAATGTGGGCGACGTCGAAGTCGATGAGCTCGGTGTGGTAGTTGTCACGGGCCCCGAAGGTGACAGGAAGGCGGACCTGCCCGATCGGGAACGTGGAGCCATCGGTGACTCCGGAGAAGGGCTTGGTTGGCTGAAGCTGGCTGTAGGGCACTTGAAGATTGTTGAAGGTCTCCACGGACAGGACGTTGAGCCCTGCTCCACCGTCGATGAGGGTCTTGGTGACCAAAGACGTTCTGATGATTGGGGAGCAAAGCATTGGGAGGACTCCGGCTGTGGCTGCGCACTTGAGCTGATGAACTGAACGTGATGGCGCACGCCGACCACCTGAGAGGGCGCGTGGACTCGAGCTTGGGGAGGACTGCATTCACTTCATGGGCGAACTGCTTGAAGATGCGGTGGGAGGCTGGGGCTTGGGCTCCGCCCAGGATGCAGGCGACCGCGCGCGCTTCCTGGAAGCCCCTAGCCCCCTCGTCCTGATGGCGGTCTTAGATTCTCCTTGGTGGCGGCGGCAGCGGAGGGAGGCCCGCGTTCCCTTGCGAACACGAGGCTGATCCCTCCAGCCCCCCTCGCGAGGTGGGTCTTGCCAGCGGTCCTCGTGAGGTTGGTCGCGCCACCCTTGGCGCGGGCCGCGATCTTCCTAGCGTCCTGCATTTCTTCCTCCTCCTCGGCCGTAGCCCCGGTCACTGCGCTCAGGGCGTCTGCCGACCCTTCCTTCGCGCACGGCCCAGAGCTCTTGACATTCATTGGTGTTGTGGGTGTGGAGGTCGTGGTACACGCAGTACCGGCTGCCCTTGGAAGACTCGGGCTGATCTCTGCCCCGCTTGGTGTCTGGTTCGATGCGAGTACGGCAGCCCCTTGCGCTTTGCGCCCTTGGCCTTGGACTTCTTCTCTTGGGATCCACGGCAGGCAGCTCGAGGAGGAGAGGCGCCTCCTCAGCCTGGCGCACTTGGTCGCCAAGTTGAACAGCTCGAGGAGGTGCACGGATCTTCATGCATCGCCAGCTCCTCCTTCATCTTGATGTCGCGCACGCCGTCAGAGAAGGCAGAGATGATGGCCTCCTCCGTCACCCTGGGGATCTTGAGGCGCGCGTTGTTGAAGCGCTGGATGTACTTTTGCAGGGTTTCCCATGGCAGCTGCTTGATTCTGCGCATGTCGCTCACGGCGGGTGGCCGGTCACGAGTACCTTGGAAGTCGGCGATGAAGCGGGTGCGCATCTCGGCCCAGGAAGAGATCGTGCCTGGGGCCAGATTCAGGAGCCAGGTGCGGGCTCTGTCCTTGAGCGCCATGGGAAACCAGTTCGCCATGACCTTTTCATCTCCGTTGGCAGCCTTGATGCCCAGCTCGTAGAGCTGGAGGAACTCCGTAGGGTCTGCCGTGCCGTCGTAGCGTGGGGGCAGGTCTAGCTTGAACTTGGCGGGCCACGCGACGCCCTGTAGCTCAGCGGTGAAGGCGCGGCAGCCCGCCGTGGCCACGGGGGGCCTCGGACGGCAGAGAGCTTGGTCTTGCGGGCCTCCCTGCGTCGCGGCTGGGGGCAGCGCAGGGTCTTGACGTGCTGGAGCGGGGAGCGCTCGGGCAGCTTCTTGTGGGCGAGGAACTTCTTGGCAGCTCTGCTCTTGCCGCACCGGCGCCTGGCGGAGCGGGTTCCGCCAGAGGCCGTGCGCCTTGGGGCTGTGGCGCCGTCTTGAGGAGGCGGTGGGGCGCCACAGAGCTTCATCACCCTTGAGGCGGGTTGCGGTCTGTGAAGCAGACGACGCGAAGTCGCCTCCTTGCAGCAGCGAGCTCAGCGGCAGCGGTCGAGCCATTCTTCGTGAAGCGTCGTCGGCAGGGTGGTAGCGAGGAGTTCGTTGGCGCGATGAGTGCAGCTTCGGGCCTCCATGGCCGCGCACGCTGTGTGACGAAGAACCAGCGAAGCGGCGAAGGCGTGGCGGTGCGGCCGTCCGCGCCTCATGGACGGAGTCTTTGGGGCGGACGCTTGCTGCTCGTTCCCCGCCGGGCCGGTGGCGGCGTTGACAGCCGGTGACAGGGAACGACGAGGGTGTCCGCCGGCGGGAGCTGTCTGGGCGACGTGGGAAGCGAGGGCGGCTCGGCGCTCGGCGCGAGCCCGACGGGCGCTAGACATGGTTGCGATGGTCGGGGAAGAACGAGGCGACGAAAGGCAGATTCCGGCACACCCCTACCTGGCGCGCCAAATGTCGGATCGCGGGTTCCGGCAGACCCTTAAGGTTCGAACTCTGGGGTGCACGCGGAGATCCAACCCTCCACCATCCCGTACCTCGCCGAATCGCAGGGATCTAAACTACTAACAAGAACAACACAAGAGACGCAAGATTTATACTAGTTCGGGCCACCGTTGTGGTGTAATACCCTACTCTAGTTTGTGGTGTGTGGATTGCCTCTGGGGCCGACGAAGAACAGTACAGGGAAGAACAGCCTCGTGAGGGTCTGTTCTTGGTGGGTGTGATGAACTGCTAAGTGGTGCCCCGTTGCTCTAGCTTGAGGAGCGGGTTCTCTCTCTCTCTGGATTCCGACTGCTCGATCCGATCCCCCCTTCTGAGTGCGGCTACCCCTATTTATAAGCGAAGGCCCTGGGCCTCTTCCCCAAATATTGAGCGGGAAGGGCGCCAACAATTGGCCATTTTGAAGGGGAACAGCGGGTACACTTATCCTGACTAAAGTTGGTCCTCGCCTGCCAAAGGCTCTGGTGATGATGCCTGCTTGGGCTCCACGATGACTGCATTCCAGCCGTTGGGGCTGATCTTGGTCTTGTTGCACCGAAACGGATGCCTTTGCCTGGTGCCCTTGCCTGCGCTTGCCCCCTTTGCACCAAAGAGGAAAGGAGGATGCTGCGCGGGCTGGCGTCATGGCTTACGTCACGGGCACCTCGCGAGGCACCCCTCCTTGAACTCTCCGCCTCCTCGTGAGCCAGCCTGACGAGGCCGTGCCTGAGGAAGCTCTTGGTCGTCCGCCCCGCGAGGCTTGGCCCCTCGGGAGGGTCTTGAGCTTGTGTTGGTGAAGATGGGCCGTCCTAGGCCTCCTTTGAGCCACGCTGCAGGCCGCAGGGAGGCAAGTCTGGGGACCCCCGTTCCCAAAATGCCGACAAACTAGCCAAGCTGCACGGCGCCGGAGCCACTGCATCATCCCCGCCACCGTCTTCTTCAACCTCGGGCCGCCCAGATTGTCGTCGCCGTTCCGACCGCACCGAGCCCTCCCCGAGCACGCTGACCATCCCTGCGGTTTCTCTATGAGCTGCTGAACCTCCCCGTGTTCTCCTTTTCGCCCCTAGCTTACCGTAGACGTCGTGCCTCTTGTGCCCGAACGCACCGCCGCCTGACCACGTCGCGGGCGTTGCTCCGGTGACCATTTGGTCACGGGCTTGTGTCCGTCACCCTCCTCGCACCGCCTAGAGTCTGTAGGTGCTAGTGCCACATCGCCTAGGCCACTGCAGCCACACGCACGAGCTGGCCCGAGCTTCGGCCTCCGCCGAACTCGTCGCCGGCGATGCTCCGGCCACTCCCCGGCCAAGCCATCACCACGGCTGGATGCGGGCGAGCACCAGCTGCCCGTAGCTGCTCTCCGCGTAGCAAATGAAGCCCTGTGGGCTAAACCCGCAGCACGCCGCCGCGTCTGGCCTCGCCGGCGGCTAAACGCCGGCAGGCATTGACCCATTGACCGGCGGGTTTGACCCCGCGGACACAGTTGACTAGGTGGGGCCCTCTGCTAATTAACCTAGTTTAGGTTTAATTAATTCTAGTTAGTCTAATTAGCTACTGACATGCGGGACCCACTGGTCAGGTTGACCTGGACGCCCCCGTTGACCCCTGGCGTCACTCCGACGCACTGCTGACGCAATAATTAATTTCTGGATTTATTTGTACAAAGGAAATCCCACAAATTGTTGCAAACTTCAAAAAATCATAGAAATTAATCTGTAACTCCAAATGCAAAGTTTTATATATGAATTTTGATCATAAAAATTCAATCTATCCATTGGTAATGGTTTCATGCATGACAGGACAAGTTAACCTTGCTGTTTAAGCAGTATAAGATAATGCACCTTTATGGTTATGTTAAATGAGCTACCATTTGAATCTTTGATTCAAATGAGCTCATCCCTTTCTGTTCTAGCTTGCATTAGGCCAACACACGTTCATATTGCCATGTCATAGCATGCATCATATTGTTGCATATTGTCATGTGTTGTTTATGTTCGGTGTGTCTTTCGTGATAGGTTCTGCCTCCGAGGAAACCCCGAATATCCGTCTGAAGGGCAGTATCCTACTACCACTACATCAGGCAAGCATCCCATTGATCATTCCGATACAAACCCATGTTCTCGCTTCTGCTCTTGTTTACTGCATTAAGACAACGCGATTCAAACTGTTGTGTGCTGCGGTAGTTGAACCCACTTCCTTTGCATGACCTGTCATTGCCACGATAACTAGAGGAAACCCACTAGTATGTGTAGGAGTTGATTGAGCCATGTTTGTGATTCCTACCATGCTATGCTTGCTATGCTTAGAGTTGTGTCAGGTCTGGCTCATCGGGATGATGAACTGGAGTGAAAGGTTGTGACGGGTTTGAGAGTGAAAGTCTTGAACACGTTTTGGTAAAGGTATCGATGGAGGCCATGTAGGAGTACATGGTGGGTTGTTTCATTGAAGCCGTCCCTAAGAACTGAGATCTGTGTGTGTGATTTAAGACTTAGCTACTACCAAGCATTGGGCCCGAAACCAATGGACCCTCTCGACTTATTAACCACTCTTGTCCTCAGTCCGGGAGTTGCAAGTAGTTTCTGGTGTTTGTAGCATCTTTGGGGGCACGCAGCGCTGACCTTAGGGGTGGGCTGTGTTGCGGTAGGCACGTGGCCAGTGTACCGATTCGCTCGTTTGGTGTCTCGAACCCTGCACACATCGTTCGGGGCCGTTAGTGGAAACCTCGGCGGACTCCTGCGGATGGAACCCGAATAGGGGATAAACCTGGACTAGGGACTCATGTGTTTAGTCAGGTCGTGGCCGACACCCTCGCTGGGCTTCCGCTTGAAGGTTGCCGAGTACATGTCGTGTAGCGGCGATAAGTGGTGAGAGCATGTGTGAAGAAGTACACCCCTGCAGGGTATAAAACTATTAGAATAAGCGTCATGATGTAAAGGACTACTTGGTCACCTATACGGTTCATAGACAAGTAAATGGATACTACTAAAAGCCTATAGATAAGTGTGTGAGTATGGATGGCCCTCTCGTGGGTTGACGAGAGGATCCACGGTGGGGTATTGTGTTGGTGATTAGTGGACTCGCAGCGACAAATGCTTTTCAAGCGTTGTCACGTGGGATAGCTTAGCCAAGAGTCAAAGCTGGCTTGCTGCAATAACTCCACTACCTTCTTGAGAATGTGCATGTATAATAGGATTACATTGTAAGACTTGCTGAGTACCTCCGTACTCATGTTTGCTTAATTAATGTTTTCGCATTTACAACACCGCCTCCGATGGGTTTTATGTAGACCTTGACGTCGACGAGTGAACTAGCCACCTGTGTGGTGATCCAAGGCTTGTGAAGGGCCACTTTGTAGATAGAAGGGCTTCATCAAGCTTTCTTTCTTTTTAGAGTCAGTACTCAGACTAGTTTGCTTCCGCATGTGCTTGTATGTTTGTATGACTTGAGTGTTGGGTCATGTGACCCCTATCTGTATGGATATGTTATGTATGGCTCCTCGGAGCCTCTTAAATAAAGTACTTTGAGTTGTAGAGTTTTGTTGTGATGCCATGTTGTATGTACTCATATCGGGCATATTGTGTGTATGATTGAAATGCTTGGTATGAGTGGGATCCGACAATCTGGTTGTTTATCCTTGGCAGCCTCTCATATGGGGAAATGTAGTCTCGTCCTTCCTGAGCGATAGTAGTCCGCTACAGCCCGGTTCACCGGAGTCCTACTAGCCCAAAGACTACTGCTTTGGACACTTGATCGGCGGCATGTGTTTCACTTCGTTCCTATGTCTGTCCCTTCGGGGAAATGTCACACGATGATATTCGGAGTCCTGCCTAGCCTGCTACAGCCCGGGATACCGGAGTCCTGTTAGCCCAGTGCTACAGCCCGAGTTCATACGTTGATGACCGACATGCTCGATGTGATTCATGTATGCCTGTTCCCATGGGTTAGCGCCGCTTTGGGTTCACGACTAGCCATGTCGGCCCGGGTTCTCTGTCATGTGGATGCTAGCGACACTATCATATAAGTGAGCCAAAAGGCGCAAACGGTCCCGGGCCATGGTAAGGCGACACCCGTGGGAATACCGTGCGTGAGGCCACAATGTGATATGAGGTGTTACCGGCTAGGTCAATGTGACTTGGAATCGGGGTCCTGACATTTGTACATGCCAAGTAGTGTCAAAAAACGTCTTACATTATGTGACGGAGGAGTACGTACTTATACTGTAGTAGTACTAGTACTACTTTTCTCAACTAGTAGTGCGATTACTGTACTTCTAGTCTAGTATAGTGCACCAGTTTTGAACTCTTGAATCTCAGGGCCAAGGAGCTACAGTTGGAAGTGGAGGGTACTACTGTTTTCTAGAACCATCGCTGTACTATCAATGCAGGGGAAGTACACCTGCGTAGTGGCCTAGTGGGTACTCTCGATGCTCTATTCAGCCGCTCCTCTCACGTAGCTGGCCTACTCAGCCGCTCCTCTCACGCACACACTAGCAGCCTGTTTATCAGCGACGGTTACTGCGGGGGCAGAACATTTGAGTTATTTGATACAGCGAGACTAGGCTTTTCGCTTCCATTTGTGGAGGTGTAATGGATCTCGTCGAACTTTGTTAGTAGTTCCTTCTTTACGAATGAGATGAAGCAAAGCTTTTGCCTCCGTTTAAAAAAACACGTCAAGAGGAATTTCTTTTATAGTAGAGCCGATAATGGAGTGAAGTCCATGTGCAACGCCACAAGCTACAGAGTAGTAGTAGAGCACTTTACGTACAGAGCCATATTGCACAGTTCCCAATGCCTCGCAAGGCTTTTCCGGCTCCTCGGGCTTAATTGGGAGGCGCTAGTTTAAATATGCTACTAGCTGATGAGGAAGCTGCAAGCGAGGCGCGGCTAGGGCGTGCACGCGAGCCACGGGATGCTGGGAAGGAAACCCCGTTCACGTGGCTAGGTTGTCCGGTGCACCCAGATTATGGGGCCGCACGACCGTTTGAGTTCAAAACTCAAACTACCCGTGTAAAATATTGGCTCGCAGCGAAGTGTAGTAGTACTATTTAAAAAAAAGGCTGCAGTGCGTTCGGCCGGGATCGAACCCACAAAATGAGGTATACAGTCCCGCAAGCACTAGTATTACTCGTTGGAGTACAACGCAACCTAGAATCTCCTTTTGTCGCTAGTAGTACGTACATTGTTCCTTACAAGAAACCCCTAAGAGCATGGTTAATAGTATAGCCAGCTGCTGGCTATAAGCCAGTGCCATGTCATCTACAGCTGATCTTATAGCCAACATGTACAATAAGATCAAAAGAGTGTACTACTTTTTTATTATGTGGCCCACTTCTCATTCTCACAAAGTGCCTAGGAGCACGTGCTAGAGCTGGCTCTTCACGAAGAGCCCGCTTACCTTCTCTCTACTCTTCTCTTTCCTCCAACTAAGCAGAAATATACTAGTTTATTTCTTATAGCCCGCTGACTCAGCTCTATTGTACTTTCTCTAATAATGCAAGAAACCACTAAAATGCCAAGAAACTACTACCACTTGCATACGTGGCAGACTTAAGATAAGACTACCTTATCAACCATTGTACATGCTCTTACCAACAAAAATCCTCGAGTGACCTCCTACCTCTGACCCGTCCACATAGTCATCCTCGGCCATGGGACGCAGCTACGCCGTCGGCAGAAGGCGAGGTCAAAACCGCCGGGCGGTGTGGAGCCCACGCTATGCAGCCCGGATGCCACCGTCTCTAGTCATCGCGGCCGCTAGCTAGCCAAGATAGCTCCGTCCAGCTGCTTGTCTGCAAGGTTTGCTAGCTAGATTGGCACGGCAGCATGGCGGCTAGCTCGCGCACGCCGCGCTAAGGCCAGCCATCTTGCTCGAGCGAAGGCCAGCGTGGTGGCTTGCTCGCTCGTGAGTCACGCTCGGGCCAGCCTACCAACCCGTGCGGAGGCCAGCGCAGTGTCCAGCCCGTCCGACGGAGCGGTGGCCAACTTGCTCATCACCGGCGCCACCGACGAACACGCATCAGTATTGTTTGAAGTAATGTTTAGGAAAAATAATGATTTGAGGGGGAATAACAGGATAGAAGGTCAGATGTGGGTCCCTCGTGTCAACGGTCAAACAAAATGTGTTGGTTTAATCTGCCTCCTCAGCATGGACGTGTGGGCCAACCTTGTCATAAATGTGTTTAAAGGAACCTAATCGGTAGGAGTACTAGGTAGTTTTTGGCGTGGATTAAGAAATTTTGGGTATGTTTTTGCTATTTTTTGTACAATAGATTCTTCCTAGGGCTGGTTGAAAGTGGTAGTTTTTTTGTTAAATACTCTACATATTGTAAGTAGGAGTGGAAGTTAAGCTTTGGAAGCCAATAAGCAAGGCTAGTTACATAGTGCATATGTGTACATGATTGAAAGTAAATATCAACCATGAGTGACTAATATCTTGATGGAAAACTCAAAACTATGGAATACTAGGAAAAAAATGCATGGTTGGAAATACAAGCAATGTTCATGTCCGTTGCAAATGAATCATAATTAGAATAATACTTATTCACAAACTTGGTACAAAACACTCTAATTTTGATATACATATGTCACTAGAGATATATTATGTTTCAATTAGAATATATTCCTTGGGCTGTTTTGGTGAGGTCGAGGAGGGATGTGGTTCGTTTAAGATACTAATGATGGGGTTTTCTGCAAATTGGTAGACAAGTGGGATGTTGGTGAGAAAAGGCAACAACTTACCTCACAATCGTTAGATGTAGATCTAATGGTCAGAAACGACGGATGGCAGACACACCCGCATCACCAACTTAGTCTTGTGTAGGAGTACTAGCAAGATCCGTGCATTGCACGGAACATCAAGATGCATTTTTTTATAAAACACTTTGTTGTGATTGACCCTTGCGGGAGTAATACCATGTGTAAAAACTAATGATATCTCGAGAAATTTGAGATAAGGTGAAGAGGAGTGGGGTATGGTGGTGGTTGGTGGTCGGAATGAGCGGAGGCATGGGGATTGACGACGCCGGCAGCGACTACCAGGCCAGTTTGTTCCAGAGGCTTCCTTTCTTAATTGCAAAACAATGAGGTTTGTTGGAGATAAGGATGAACGAGGGAAGGCCTTGTCTGCAAATGTGGAGAGGGGTGCGGGTATCTTTTAGTTTAATTTCCATCCGTCAGATATAGATCGGACGGTCTATATTGCAAGATGGCACATGTACCATCATCACCAACACGGTTTGTTATAAGAGAAGAAATATAGGTATGGAGATACAAACGTATTATCGATACTTGCTTCCGTAAACTAGCATCTACATTCTATTCAACGCCTCGGCATGTGGGGTGAGGGAGTCCTGGATTAGGGGGTATCCGGACAGCCGGACTATATCCTTTGGCCGGACTGTTGGAGTATGAAGATACTAGATTGAAGACTTCGTCTCGTGTCCGGATGGGACTCTCCTTGGCGTGGAAGGCAAGCTTGGCGATACGGATATGTAGATCTCCTCCCTTGTAACCGACTCTGTGTAACCCTAGCCCCCTCCGGTATCTATATAAACCGGAGGGTTTAGCCCGTAGGGCAACAACAATCATCCCGTAGGCTAGCTTCTAGGGTTTAGCCTCTACGATCTCGTGGTAGATCAACTCTTGTACTACTCATATCATCAAGATCAATCAAGCAGGAAGTAGGGTATTACCTCCATCGAGAGGGATCGAATCTGGGTAAACATCGTGCCCCCTGCCTCCTGTTACCATCCGCCTTAGACGCACAGTTCGGGACCCCCTACCCGAGATCCGCCGGTTTTGACACCGACATTAGTGCTTTTATTGAGAGTTCCACTGTGGCGTCGCCGTAAAGCCGGATGGCTCCTCCGATCATCCATAAGATGCGGTCTAGGGTGAGGTTTTCCTCCCCGGACAGATCTTCGTATTCGGCGGCTTCGCACTACGGGCCAACTCGCTTGGCCATCTGGAGCAGATCGAGAGCTACGCCCCTGGCCACCAGGTCATGTTTAGGAACTTGAATTACACTGCCGATATCCGTGGAGACTTGATCTTCGACGGATTCGAGCCCATGCCAGGTGTGTTGCACGATCACGACGCGCACGATGTAGCTCTGCCGTCGTACAGTGTTCGGGAAATCACGCCAGCAACCACTCCGGCCTTCAATCCGGAATAGACTGCGCCATCCGAGGGCGGGCGAATAGACCTGGCCTTGGAGGCCGCACCCTCAGTGGCGATAGATCCGAATACTGACCTTACCCCTCATGAGAGTCGTGACGCCGAACCAATGGATTCGTCTCCGGCCACGGACTCCGAACCGCCTCCGCCCATGCCCATCGAATCCGATTGGGTGCCGATCATGGAGTTCACCTCCGCGGATATCTTTCAGCACTCGCCCTTCGGCGATGTACTAAACTCGTTAAGGTTTCTCTCCCTGTCAGGAGAACCTTGGCCGAACTATGTTCGGCTAGAATGGGATGCAGATGCCGAAGAAATTCACTCCCCACCCACCACCCACTTAGTAGCCACTTTCGATGATTTAAGCGACATGCTCGACTTCGACTCCGAAGACATCGATGATATGGACAACGATGAGGGAGACGAACAGGAACCACTGCCCACGGGGCACTGGACCGCCACCTCATCATATGATATATATATATGGTGGATACACCCAAAGAAGGCAATGGCGACAAGACAACGGAGGATGACCCCTCCAAGAAGCAACCCAAGCGCCGACGCCAGCGGCGCCGCTCTTATTCTCGCCACAGAAAAAGCGGTGATACCGGCACAAGAGATAACAGTATTCCGGACAGTGCCGAAGATGATGGCAATCCCCTCCACCAAGATCTAGAGCCGGAGGACGAACAAGCCAGCCCTCCTGAGCGAGCGGCAGAGGGAGAAGCAGAGAATGACAATTACATGCCTCTCTCCGAAGATGAAGTGAGCCTCGACGACGAAGAATTTGTCGTACCCGAGGATCCCATGGAGCAGGAGCGCTTTAAGCACCGGCTTATAGCCACAACAAATAGCCTGAAGAAAAAACAGCAACAGCTTCATGCTAATCAGGATTTGCTAGTAGACAGATGGACTGAAGTCCTTGCGGCCGAGGAATACGAACTCGAACGCCCCTCCAAGGGTCACCCAAAGCGCAGGTTGCTACCCCGACTAGAGGAGGAAGCATTGAAACCTACATCACCGGCGTATGACGAGGCTGATCGGCCACCTCGTGGCCGAGACAGAGAGGCATTTCAGCCAGAAGCTCAGCCCGCACCCCGCCGCCACTCAAACAAAAATACCAAGGCATCGGTGAAAGTGCAACTATTCCTAGGTGGTTTTGGTAATTCATAACAACATATAGCTCATTGAGCTAATGCTATTCCAAGACCATTATTTCAGGAAAGCTCAATGAATGGCATGGCATGGATGATGAAAGTGGATCCCTCAAAATACTAAGGACAAAGGATTGGCTCAAGCTCAAAAGCTCAAGACTCTTCATTTTACATTTTAGTGATCCAAGATCACATTGAGTCTATAGGAAAATCCAATACTATTAAGAAGGGATGATGTGTTGCTTAATGAGCCTTTTGCTTCATGTTCTTAGTGATATGCTCCAAAACCCTCAACTACTTCCCCACATCCACAAATGACCTAAACCTAAAGCCAAAATCGGTCACACCGATTCTTTCTATCCGACGCCACCGATTCCAAAAGTCATAGACACTGCCACAAACCCTAAGCAAATTGGTCTTACCGATAGGGATCTCGGTCTCACCGAGATGGGGTTGCAATCTCTGCTTCCTTCAGAACGTTTTGGTCTAACCGAAGTGAGCGATCGGTCCCACCAAGATTGCAATGTAAATTCTCTGTTTCCTTTTTGTAACACACAGAAAAGAGCAAATCGGTCCCACCGAGTTTACCTGACCAACTCTTTGGTTAGCTAATTACCAAAATCGGTCTCACCGAGTTTGTGTAGTTGGTCTCACCGAGATTACGTTATGCCCTAACCCTAACCGAATCGGTCTCACCGAGATGCATGTCAGTCCCCAATCAAAATCACTAACGGTCACTAGGTTTACTAAATCGGTCCGACCAAGTTTAACTATTCGGTCCCATCGAGTTTGGTAAATTGTGTGTAACGGTTAGATTTTGTGTGGAGGCTATTTATACCCCTCCACCTCCTCTTCATTCGTGGAGAGAGCCATCAGAACAAACCTACACTTCCAACTTACCAGTTCTGAGAGAGAGCCACCTACCCTTGTGTTGAGACCAAGATATTCCATTCCTACCATATGAATCTTGATCTCTAGCCTTCCCCAAGTTGCTTTCCACTCAAACCCTCTTTCCACCAGATCCAAATCCTATGAGAGAGAGTTGAGTGTTGGGGAGACTATCATTTGAAGCACAAGAGCAAGGAGTTCATTATAAACACACCATTTGTTACTTCTTGGAGAGTGGTGTCTCCTGGATTGGCTAGGTGTCACTTGGGAGCCACCGACAAGATTGTGTAGTTGAATCAAGGAGTTTGTAAGGGCAAGGAGATCGCCTACTTCGTGAAGATCTACCGCTAGTGAGGCAAATCCTTCGTGGGCGACGGCCATGGTGGAATAGACAAGGTTGCTTCTTCGTGGACCCTTCGTGGGTGGAGCCCTCCATGGACTCGTGCAGCCGTTACCCTTCGTGGGTTGAAGTCTCCATCAACGTGGATGTACGATAGCACCACCTATCGGAACCACGCCAAAAACATATGTGTCTCCAATTGCGTTTGAATCCTCCAAACCCTTCCCCTTACTTTCTTGCAAGTTGCATGCTTTAATTTCCGCTGCCTATATACTCTTTGCATGCTTGCTTGAATTGTGTGATGATTGCTTGACTTGTCCTAAAATAGCTAAAATCTGCCAAACTATAAAATTGGGAAAATGTTAAGTTTGTATTGGTCAAGTAGTCTAATCACCCCCCTCTAGACATACTTAAAGGTCCTACAAGTGGTATCAGAGCTTTGGTCTCCATTTGCTTTGATTTCCATATCTTTTGGTGGTCATAGCCTTGCTTTCACAACCTAGGAGGGTATGGCGTCTAGCGAGGGAAATTATCACCGTAGAGGTCCTTACTTTGATGGTACTAATTTTGCTAGTTGGAAGCATAAGATGAAAATGCATATTCTTGGACATAGCCCCGCCGTTTGGGCAATTATTTGTATTGGCTTGCAAGGTGAATTCTTCGATGGGAGAGAACCGAAGCGTGAAGCTAATGCGGAAGAATTGAAGATGTTGCAATACAATGCTCAAGCATGTGACATCATCTTCAAGGGACTGTGCCCCGAAGAATTCAACAAAATCAGCCGTCTTGAGAATGCAAAGGAAATTTGGGATACTTTGATTGATATGCATGAAGGTACCGAATCCGTCAAGGAATCCAAGTTGGATGTGCTCCAAAGTCAGCTTCACAAGTTCAAAATGAAGGATGGTGAAGGTGTCGCTGAAATGTACTCTAGGCTTGCTCTTATCACAAATGAGATTGCCGGCTTAGGAATGAAGAGATGACCGACAAATTCATCATCAAGAAAACCCTAAGGGCATTGGATGGAAAGTATGATACCGTGTGCACATTGATCCAAATGAGGCCAAACTACAAAGATCTCAAGCCAACGGAAATCATTGGAAGGATTGTTTCTCATGAGATGTCACTCAAGGACAAGGAGGAACTTCACAACAAGTCAAGTGGTGCTTACAAAGCCTCAAGTGAAGCCCCCACATCATCAAGTGAGAAACCAACCTTCAATGAAGAATTGAGCTTAATGGTGAAGAAATTCAACAAATTCTACAAAAGTAGAAGCAAAGAAAGAAGCTCCAAGTCAAGGTCTTACAATGACAAGAGATCTTCTAGTCGAGAGCGCAATTGCTACAATTGTGAGAAGCCCAGACACTACTCCAATGAGTGTACGGAACCCTACAAAAGAAGAGAAGATTCTCCAAAAAGAAGAAGCAAAATAGAAGAATCACCGCCAAGAGAGAGGAGGAGTAGAGATGATCGTTATGAACGAAGACCCTCACGGAGAAGCAAGGATTCGGAAAGAAAGGACAAGTCATCAAGGAGCTACACAAAACGAAGACATCAAGCTCATGTTGGTGAATGGGTATCCGCCCGACTCCGACAATCACTCCGAGAGAAGCTATCACTCCGACTCCGAACATACTCAAGATGAAGGTGTTGCCGGTCTAGCACTTGTGTCAACCAACTCCTACGACATATTTGATTCACCAAATGAAGGTGTTGGAAGATGCTTCATGGCCAAAGGTCCAAAGGTAACACATCCCGAGTATGTTGATTTTAATAGTGATGAAGATGACTTGCTTGTGGATGATGATTTACTTGTTGACAACTCTAGTGATGAATACTATGATAAAACGTCAATTAATCATGCTAATCAAACGAATGACAATGATAAGGAGAAAATTGAGCTTCTAACTAAAGAACTAAACACTCTTAAGTTGGCTCATGAAACTATCTTCAAGATCATCGGAACTTTTAAGGGCTCATGAGAAGTTACGCTTTGAAAAGCTCAATCTTGAGCAAGAGCATGAGTTCTTAAAGGCAATCAATGATGATCTCCGCAAGAAAAGTTCTTCTTACATTGCCAAGCGTTTACCATTATCTACTTACATGCCTCAAGTCAAGTCTAGTAACAAGTACAAGAAAGATACTTCCTTTAGTAGTAACAATAATAATGTCAAATCCAATGTTGTTGCTTCTAGTAGTTCTCTTGATTCCACTAATGATTCTCTTAGCCAAGTTACTCTTGAGCAAGAAAATAGTTTATTGAAGGGAATTATAGAGAAAGGTGTTTACAAGAGCCTTGCCGGGAGTAAGCAATTCGAGGAAATTGTACGCAAGCAAGGAAGGCACCGGAAGAATCAAGGTGTTGGTTTTGAACGAAAGTTCAACGCCAATGGAGTTGAGTGGGAAGAAGATCAATACCCCAAGACAAAGTTTGTTCCTCAAAAAGAGAAGTATGATCCTACTTCCTTCAAGGGGACATAAGCTCAAGATGATATTCCACCACAAGACCACAAGAACAAAGGCAAGGACAAGCTTCAAGAAGAGATAGATGCATTTGAAGAAGCACCTTATGCCTCGTTCAGTTGGGTCCCCAAGACTACGTCAAGTTCTACTTCATCAAGTACAACTACAACTCCAAGGATTCCCATCAAGATGATGTGGATCCCGAAGAAGAAGAACTAGAGAGCTCTTGAGGGTGACTCCGCCAACATTCTTCACTCATATCATTTTGGCAAGAACAAGTGCAATCAGCTTTCACATCTTGCACTAGTTCAAGGAGTCACAAACCCTCATGTTGGTAAGGCAAGGGACAAGGTAACCTAATGTTTTCATGGACATCATCTTTTGTGTGCATCACTCTATGTCTATGGATATTCTTGTTTGTTCCTTGTGGGACTAACCCATGTAGGCAAGTTGAAAGTGCAACTCACTCCAAAGGATTGCTCCAAATGATCTACATCAACATTGAGCATCTATATCTTCAACACCTACATGAAGTCATCATCGACAAAACCCAAGGTTAGTTCATCCCTCTAAGGGGGGATCTCACATCTAGGGGGAGCTTAAATCTAAGAATTGAGTCAAAGCAACTCTAATGGTGTGAACACATTAATGCATTATGTAAAAGTGGTAACCCCACTTGAGCTTAAACAATGAGTATGACCTATGATCAAATGTTCTCATTTGACTCCTAAGTCAATATACTCATATATAGATGACCTAGTCATCGCCAATTGTTTGATAGATGCTAGAATTGGCTGTGCATGCTTTTCCACATATTTCAATAGCCATCTTATTGTGTGAGCATGTTGGTGCATATTTTACTCATTCAAGGACATCCACTTGTTGTTTTGTATGTTTGGATTCTCTTCTTTGAGCCAAGTGGATGGACAAGAATGCCTAAGAACCTTCTTTAGCTATCTATGCTTTTCTCGTCTCAAACTCTATTCATGCTACATCACAAAATTTGATCAAGTCAGATTCCAACCACTCTGTGTGAGGAGCACTGAGTCCACGATTCGTCATAGACTTAAACTTCCAAAACCTCTTAGTGATTCTCGGTCCGACCGATCCTTCCATTTTGGTCCTACCGAGATCATCAAGTCGATCTGAGTTTTCAATCTCGGTGCAACCGATTTGAACTTTTCGGTCTCACCGATTTGTTGTAACTGAACACAGTTATGCATCTCGGTGCCACCGAGTTGTTCCACTCGGTCACACCGACAGGGTCGGGCTAGATATATAGTCACGGGCAAAATTTTGGAAATTTCTCCGAAACCCTTCGCTCACAAGAATAACAGCTCGCTTCCGCCATCGTGGTCTCCAGATCGTCTCCTCGTCGCCAGCAGCCTCCTGTCGCTGGTCTTCGCCGCCGTCAACGGATTTCGTCCCCGCTATTGCCGCCGTAGCAAGTCCACCGCCAAGTTAGGGTATGGACTTGATCTTTGTTCTATCCACGTCTGATTCCTAGCACATTGTTTTCATATTGATTCTTGCCACGATTGCAACTCTTCTATCCAGCCAAAGTAGTTCATAGATTAGATATGATTCAAATTTTTAGGGTTAGGTTTCCGCCGAAACCATCTCGGACCCACCGAGTTGAGAAACTCGGTCTTATTTATTTGGCTTATGCCATTGCACTAGTGACTCTCGGTCTGACCGAGAATTACTAATCGGTGCAACCGATTTGAGGATTCTGTGAAACCCTAGCAGTCTCGGTACCACCAAACTGAAACTCGGTCCAACCGAGATCATCAGTTTAGGTTCCAAAACTGCTTCGGTATCACCGAGTTTGAAAATCGGTGGATCTGAAATGCTTTCTATGGAAAACTAAGACTGAACTTTTGAGTCATTCTTTTGCAAAAACCTCTGCATTTGTGATGCTCATCTTTTCTATCTCATCTATAACTCTTCACAGGGTCAGCAGTCAGTCTTTGCAGTATGTCTGATCAAAGTGACAGCCAGAACCGGTCAGAAGAGCAGATGAACTTGAGTGAGGGCACTAATCCCTCAACTTCAGATGAAGGGAGCAGAAGTACTCCTAGAAATTTGCCTAAGTCTGCTACTAGGCAAAGGAGGAAAAGAACTTCAGATTCAGAGGATGAAGATTACAGAGCTGAGGAAGATGAGGCAAGCTCCAAGAAAGTGGTGCTCAAGAAGGAATATGGCTCAGCAAAGGATGCAAAGCCAGGCATGAAGATCAAAAGGCCTGCAGGAAGACAACCAATGTCCAAAGCCAAAACATCAACTCAACTACCTGAAAATCCTGATCCCAAAGAGCCAGCTGCTGAGAGCAAGAAGAGGAAGGAAAGGGTCAAGAAGACCATGGCCAGAGTTGTAGGGAAACCTTCCATGATGGAAGAAGAAGAGCATGCTGCACCAGCACCAAAGGCACCAAAGCTTATGGGTGATGCTATTAAATCTGGGGCTGCAACATCTAAGCCCAAGGAAGCACCCAAAGCTGCCCCCAAGGCCAAGTCTGCACCAAACAGGAATACTAGGAGTATTCCAGCTGCTGAGAAGAAGAAGGCCCCAGTGCCTGATGTTGCTGAGGAAGAAGATGAAGAAGGACAAGTTCTGAGGAAGCTTAAGCCCAAGATACCAGACCACAATGATGCCCATCCTGTGGCTGAGGACATGAGAATCAGGAAGGACTCAGGATTGAGGATATGGAGGATTGCAGATCCATATGCCACAAGGAGAAGAACTGCTGTTGATTACAGGTTCCATACAAAGGAACAACAGGACTTCTATGAGACAATCTTGTTGGACAAGAAGCCCATTGTGTGTGATATGAGGTGGGTCGACTGGACCTACATGAAGGAGAATGAACATCTCTATCCTGGAGTGCAAGACAGCTTTGTGAGTTGTGGAGTTGCAGATTTGTCGGGCAAAAGCTCACAAATTGGAATGATGAGCCTATCATGCAGTTCTACTCCACAGCACACTTTTACCCAGATGGAAGAATTGTTCGGATGTCTGAAGGTACAAGGTACCAGTCAACTGTTGAGGAGTGGGCAAAGCTGATAAATGCCCCAGAGGAAAATGATGATGATCTGGACATCTATGCAAAGAAGAAAATGGATCACAATTCAATGGCTCACATGTACAAGGAAATTCCAAACAAGGCATTAGGAACTCACAAGTTTGGATCAGTTCACTTTCTGCTGTCAGGGTTGCCAACCATAAATTGGATTCTGAGGCACACTTTGTTGCCCAAGTCTGGTGACCATAACATGATCAGAGGGCATGCCATCAACATGTTGCATGTGTTTGATGTGCCACAAAAGTTCAAAGTCATGAGCACGATCATTGAAAAAATCAAGAGGACTGCAAGAGATCGTAAGAGGAGCTATGGATATGCACCTCAGATTTAAGAATTGATAAACTCAAAGATGGGCACAGGAAAATATCAGTTGGATAAGGAACACTTTCCACTTTATCCAGACTTTGAGGACAATGAGGTTGTCATGAATGAAGATGATCCACAATCAGTTCAAGCTCAGGAGGAGAAGGAGAAGGCAAAGAGGGAGAAGGCTGCCAAGATGCCAACTCAAGAGGAGGCATCTGAGTATTTCTTGAAGACCAAGCAGGAGCAGCTAGGTTACTTAATAGCATCAACCCTGAGGATTGAGAAGGGATTGGCCACCCTCACTCAAAATCAGGAGAGCCTGGAGAGAATCATAGAACAAAAGTTCTATAACCTAGATGTGAAAGAAACTGAGATTCAGTGTGTAGTGGAGGAACTACAAGAGGACATGCAGGAGAGGAAGGGCAAAACAACAAATGATGCATTTGCCAGAGTGCCTAGAGCCCAGAGGTCATCTGTTGTGCCAGTTTCTGACACAAGAGCAACTTCATCTGCACCAGCTACAGCCTCAGTGCCACCAGCTCCAGCACCTACATCAGCTCCAGCTCCATCTACTTCAACTGAAGCCTTCATCCAAGGAGCCATCTCTACACCACCACCAGAAGATCAAGCCTGAGATTCGATCTAGCACTATGCATTTTCTATGAACTTTTTGGTAACTTGTTGCCAAAGGGGGAGAAAAATGTATAGATCATAGGCTCCGAGAGAAAGAGAGAGAGTTCCTTTTGTTCTCTCTTGCTTTATTTGGTGGTTTTTCAATCGTTGTTTGCTTTTGGTTGAGATACTATGCTTATGAGACATTGATGATCATGTGTTTGATCATAAGCTACACTTATGCATGCTTGACATTATCCTATCTATCTTATGTGATCACTCACTATGCTTGGTGATGAGTGCATGTATTCATTGTTTACTATTTTGAGCGCTCCACCAAGATGTATGTGACATGGAAGAGTAACCCATGAGCCTAATTCATTGTGCATTTGCAGTCCAAAGCAAATCTAAAACTATGCACAAATTTAGGGGAGCTCTTGCTTATCACATACTTCTCAAAGCGACGATGTTATTTAAATTTTATTATCATTTGTCGAAGCTTTGATCTATATGTTGTCATCAATTACCAAAAAGGGGAGATTGAAAGTGCAACTATCCCTAGGTGGTTTTGGTAATTCATAACAACATATAGCTCATTGAGCTAATGCTATTCCAAGACTATTATTTCAGGAAAGCTCAATGAATGGCATGGCATGGATGATGAAAGTGGATCCCTCAAAATACTAGGGACAAAGGATTGGCTCAAGCTCAAAAGCTCAAGACTCTTCATTTTACATTTTAGTGTTCCAAGATCACACTGAGTCTATAGGAAAATTCAATACTATTAAGAAGGGATGAGGTGTGGCTTAATGAGCCTTTTGCTTCATGTGCTTAGTGATATGCTCCAAAACCCTCAACTACTTTCCCACATCCACAAATGACCTAAACCTAAAGCCAAAATCGGTCACACCGATTCTTTATATCCGGCGCCACCGATTCCAAAAGTCATAGCCACTACCACAAACCCTAAGAAAATCGGTCTTACCGATAGGGATCTCGGTCTCACCGAGATGGGGTTGCAATCTCTCTGTTTCCCTTTGTAACGTTTCAGTCTAACCGAAGTGAGCGATCGGTCCCACCGAGATTGCAATGTAAACTCTCTGTTTCCTTTTGTAACATTTTGGTCTCACCGAAAGAGCAAATCGGTCCCACCAAGTTTACTCGACCAACTCTACGGTTAGCTAATTACCAAAATCGGTCTCACAGAGTTTGTGTAATCGGTCTCACCGAGATTACGTTATGCCCTAACCCTAACCGAATCAGTCTCACCGAGATGCATGTCAGTCCCTCCAAAAATCACTAACGGTCACTAGGTTTACTAAATCGGTCCGACCGAGTTTAACTATTCGGTCCCACCGAGTTTGGTAAATTGTGCGTAACGGTTAGATTTTGTGTGGATGCTATTTATACCCCTCCACCTCCTCTTCATTCGTGGAGAGAGCCATCAGAACAAACCTACACTTCCAACTTACCAGTTCTGAGAGAGAACCACCTACCCTTGTGTTGAGACCAAGATATTCCATTCCTACCATATGAACCTTGATCTCTAGCCTTCCCCAAGTTGCTTTCCACTCAAACCCTCTTTCCACCAGATCCAAATCCTATGAGAGAGAGTTGAGTGTTGGGGAGACTATCATTTGAAGCACAAGAGCAAGGAGTTCATTATCAACACACCATTTGTTACTTCTTGGAGAGTGGTGTCTCCTAGATTGGCTATGTGTCACTTGGGAGCCTCCGACAAGATTGTGGAGTTGAACCAAGGAGTTTGTAAGGGCAAGGAGATCGCCTACTTCGTGAAGATCTACCGCTAGTGAGGCAAATCCTTCGTGGGCGACGGCCATGGTGGGATAGACAAGGTTGCTCCTTCGTGGACCCTTCGTGGGTGGAGCCCTCTGTGGACTCGCGCAGCCATTACCCTTCATGGGTTGAAGTCTCCATCAACGTGGATGTACGATAGCACCACCTATCGGAACCATGCCAAAAACATCCGTGTCTCCAATTGCATTTGAATCCTCCAAACCCTTCCCCTTACTTTCTTGCAAGTTGCATGCTTTAATTTCCGCTGCCTATATACTCTTTGCATGCTTGCCTGAATTGTGTGATGATTGCTTGACTTGTCCTAAAAAAGCTAAAATCTGCCAAACTATAAAATTGGGAAAAGGTTAAGTTTTTATTGGTCAAGTAGTCTAATCACCCCACCTCTAGACATACATCAAGGTCCTACAACCGGGAAACACGCGAGACCTACGAGACATATTGGAAGACAGGGCAAAACACGCAAGATCGATCTACGGATCACGAGGGCATGCACTTACGTGGGACGGTGACCACCACGCCGGATACAGTAAAAGCAAATCCGGCCGGGCCGAATACAGCAGGCAAGACTCATATGAGCTGCGCCGCGATATAGCCCAAAGATGTAGGCCGCACACCCCAATGCTTCACTAACGAAGTAATGGAGCATGAATTCCCAGAGGGTTTTTAACCCGTAAATATTGAATCATATGATGGCACAACAGATCCCGCAGTATGGATCGAAGACTTCCTCCTCCACATCCACATGGCCCGCGGTAATGATCTACATGCCATCAAGTACCTCCCGTTAAAACTTAAAGGACCAGCTCGGCATTGGTTGAATAGCTTGCCAGCAGACTCCGTTGGCTGTTGGGAGGATCTGGAAGATGCATTCCTCAACAACTTCCAAGGCACTTATGTGCGACCACCAGATGCCGATGACTTGAGCCACATAATTCAGCAGCCAGGGGAATCGGCCAGGCAATTCTGGACATGGTTCCTAACCAAAAAAAAATCAAATTGTCGACTGTCCGGATGGAGAGGCCTTAGCGGCATTCAAGCACAACATCCGTGACGAGTGGCTCGCCCGGCACCTCGGCCAGGAAATGCCGAAGTCTATGGAAGCCCTCACGACACTCATGACCCGCTTTTGCGCGGGAGAGGATAGCTGACTGGCTCGCAGCAACAACATATCAAGAAACCTTGGCACTTTGGATACCAAGGACAGTAAAGACAGGCCACGTCGCAGCAAACACAAGTGCCGCAACAAGGGCAATAACACCGGGAATACGGCAGTCAATGCCGGATTCGGAGACTCTGAACCCGGTCAGCGGAAAAAGCCATTCAAAAAAGCACTCCGGGCCCGTCCAGCTTGGACCGCATACTTGATCGCTCGTGTCAAATACACGGCACCCTGATAAGCCAGCCAATCACACCAACAGAGAATGCTGGGTGTTCAAGCAGGCTGGCAAGTTAAACGCCGAAAACAAGGACAAGGGGCTGCACAACGATGACGAGGAGGAGCCACAGCCGCCGAACACGAGAGGACAGAAGAGGTTCCCCCCACAAGTGAGGATGGTGAAGATGATATACGCAACCCACATCCCCAAGAGCGAACGAAAGCGTGCACTAAGGGACGTATATGCGATGGAGCCCGTCGCCCCAAAGTTCAACCCATGGTCCTCTTGTCCGATCACCTTCGATCGCAGGGACCACCCCACTAGTATCCGTCATGGTGGATCTGCTGCATTGGTCTTAGACCCCATCATTGACGGATTCCACCTCACTCGAGTCCTTATGGACGGCGGCAGCAGCCTCAACCTGCTTTATTAGGATATAGTGCACAAAATGGGTATAGACCCCTCGAGGATCAAAACCACCAAAACGACCTTTAAAGGCGTCATCCCAGGTTTAGAGGCCCATTGTACATGCTCAATCACACTGGAAGTGGTCTTCGGATCTTCGGACAACTTCAGAAGCGAGGAGTTAATCTTCGATATCGTCCCTGCTCGGTGGCTATCACGCGACCGCCGGCGAATCGCGTTTGCAAGATTCAACACAGTACCGCATTATGCATACCTCAAGCTCAAGATGCCAGGACCTCGGGGGGTCATCACAGTCAATGGAAACACAGAGCGCTCGCTCCATACGGAGGAGCACACTGCGGCCCTCGCAGCAGAAGCACAAAGCAGCCTTTTAAGGCAATCCACCAGTTCGGCGACAAAGCCCCCGGACACCGTCAAGCGCGTCCGGGCTAACCTGCAACAGGATCGCTCGGCACGCTCGTGAGCTCGCTTAGCAATTCGCCCCGTGACTAGTCTCAGTCAAACGGCGAAATCCGCGCCGCGCGTACATAATTACGCATTGAAAATACCATGGGCGATTGACGGGGGCACGACCATGGCACGTCCCACAATGCGGCTCAACCGCATTAGGGGCTGGCTGCTGCTATCGTTCTTTCTCTTTCAGGACTTTACTCTCTGGAAGCACTATCCGGCAGTACGAATGCCGGACACATGATACAACAACCAAGGCGGCAGGAAGCTACGTCGCACAATGGAATCCCCAGGTGGTCTTTGTTAACGAGTGTAATACCTGCCTTAAATACCAGTCCGCAGTCTGCCCTTGGATGGGACATGTCAAATAATCCTATTTTTTGCTTATCGCACTACTTGTATCAATGCGCTTCGACGCATTTTTAATAAGCAATGCATAGCACTAGTCTATTATTGCATTATATATTCCTTTTATATATATATGTTCATTTATAATACCAAGACCAGACAAATGCATACGGCCAATACGCCAGGCTTCAGATACCCCATAATACGGCGTGAGAAGTCCGAACACTTTCGATAAAGGCGGCACCCCGAACTTATAGAATTGCATGCATCAGCTCCGAATCATGTCTTGGGTCAATAGTTGGGTTTGCCCGGCTCCCATGTTTTGGTACCTTACGTTCCGCTATATCAGCTAAGGTAGCAATAGGAGAACTACTGCGATTGTGCCCCGGTTCTTCTGGCCGAGCACCTCAGTAAAGAAAGCCAAAACTGACTGTCATGATGAGGCGAGAGCTGGTCGCTGTTCGAGACGTCTCAAGTCCCTAACGACTTTTTCCGCTTCGGGCAAGGAGTTGGCCTTGTCCGACTTAGGCGTGGATAGCGCTCCAAATTCGGCCTTCCGAATACTAGGGGCTTCACCAAGATTTAAAAATGTAGACTTCTATGGCTAAGTGAGAGTGATAAAGCATTATAGTCTGATTGCCTGGTTCGTTGCGCTGAGCACCTCCCTCGAAGGACCCAAAAATGGGAAAAAGAGTGCTCAGATTTATCCCGAACACCCCAGCACTAGTTGCATGGGGGCAGAAGCCGACGACTAGCCAACTCTCAGATTTTATAAACAGCCGCACAGAAGGTAATATTTTAAATACAAAAGCGTTAGAACTCCGTGGCATCAGACACACTGCGGGGCAGATCTGCGAACGCCCTTGGAGAGCTCCAAACTCGGGTAAGTAAATAGAAATTTTCTTTCACATGCTTGCTTTGCATAATGAATGCCTTACCCGCCGCTATCTTCTTCACCGCCTCAATCTCCTGGAGGGCCTTTTGGGCTTCGGCCTTAGCATGTTTTGCGCTTTCGAGGGCCTTGGCAAGCTCGGACTCTCGCATCTTTTAGTCAAGCTCCAAGGACTCGTGCTTCCTCATGAGTGCCTCAAGCTCTTCCTGCACCTCGCCTACTCGGGCTTTTTGTTTTTCTCGCTCGGTGTGCTCCTTGACCGCTTTGTTTTCGGCCTCGGACAGCGCCTGCTTCAGGGTCGTCACTTCGGTCGTGGTCCCTGGCACATTCATTATGATCCTATTATCCTGCAACCAAATTTATTTTTTGCATATAGACAAGGTATTGCTTACCTTTGTTCTCCTCGAGCTGCCTCTTGGCAAGGCCGAGTTCTTCCTCGGACCGCTCGAGGTTCTGCTTGATGGGCAACATCCGCAGACGCGTGCGACAATGCCGCCAAAGTGAAGCCTGCATACGACATGAACATATTTGGATTAGACTCCTGCATTTATTATTTGATCCTCTATTCGGCTTTTCTTCGCGAACACCACACAGAGCATCAGGGGCTACTATGTATGCGGTAATATTTTCCTATATTTCGATTACTCACCTCGAAGCCTGTTAGGAGGCTGGCACAGGCTTCAGTCAGTCCGCTCTTGGCGGATTGAACCTTCTTGATCACCGCACTCATAATAGTGCGGTGCTCTTCATCGATGGAAGCACCGCGAAGCACTTCCAGCAAGTTGTCTGGCGCCTCTAGATGGACAGAGGTCACCGGCACAGGCGGCTCGCCCCTCTTAAAAGGGGGGCGCCTGCCGGAGTACGGGACCACTGGTGGTTCCGGTGCGGCGTTCGACTGAGGGCCGAACTTGGAGCCCGTGGGCGTTTTGCTCCCTTTGCACCCAGGGTCCGGAAGGTCGCCTCGAGGCGCCTCCAGGACCACCTCCCCTCGGCTTGGTGCCCTTTGAGACAACACCTCGATATTTTCCATAGGGCGAGGGGAGGAGGCGGTCGGAAGTGAATCACTATTCATATCCGAAGGGTCCAAAGAACCGTCCGACGAAGATACGTCGATACGGGCTCGGGACGGACTGCATAATCATATTTGGCGTAAGGAGAAGCGGTGCAATAAAAGCATACCATGAATTACTCTGGTATCCGAATACTTACGACTTCGCCAGGGCTTGTCCTCGGGCAACCACTGCTCTTCACTATGCGCGGGCGGTCGAGAACAGTCCGGAAGGAGAGTCCTTCCCTTCTTGGACCCTTCGGCCTCCCCGGTTAGGGCGGCCTTCCTTTTCTTGTCTCCCCCGGCTGGAGGGGGAGAACCTTCATCTTCCTCCTCCTCGTTTTCATGAGAGGAGTGCGTCTTGGAGTTATCGGACGATGAGTCTGATACCACCTGACACCGGGAACTCTTTCGGGTCCTCGTGGCCTTCTTCTTGGTCTTCTTCTCCGGCACCTCATAAGGTGCCGGAGTCAGCATCTCCGTCAGGAGAGCGTTGGCCGGATCTTCGGGCAGGGGGCCGGGCAGTCGATCTGCTCCGATGTCTCCACCCAGTCCTGTCAAAGGCATGGGAGCTCAGATCCCGCACGTGATTAGATTGGGGAAAGTAAATACCCTATAGGGTGTAGAGAACTTACCGGATTTGTAGGGCGCTTCACGCTAAGTCCGCGGTCCTCGGTAAGGGAATGGGGGACCTCGGCGCCCTTGAACAGCACCCTCCAGATGTTCTTGTGCGTCGTGTCGAAGAGCTCGCGCAGGGTCTGGTGCTGGGCCGGGTTGAACTCCCATAAATTGAACACCCGTTGTTGACACGGGAGGATCCGGCGGAAGAGCATGACCTGGACCGCGTTGACAAGCTTGAGCAGATACACTTCTGGAGTCCGGCCAGCTCTACCGATGAACACCAGGACAAGCCCTTCTCTTTCCAGGAGGTAAGCCGCATGGGGATTCCGGATCAGAACTCGGGGCCCGCCACCCAGTTGGTGTCGCGTGGCTCGGTGATGTAGAACCACCCCGATTTCCACCCCTTTATGGTCTCCACATAGGAGCCCTCGAGCCATGTGACATTGGGAATTTTGCCCACCATGGCGCCTCCGCATTCCGCTTGCTGGCCGCCTACAACCTTCGCTTGACATTGAAGGTCTTCAGCCACAGGCCGAAGTGGGGCTGCACGCGGAGGAAGGCCTCGCACACGACGATAAACGCCAAGATGTTGAGGATAAAGTTCGGGGCCAGATCATGGAAGTCCAGCCCGTAGTAGAACATGAGGCCGCAGACGAAAGGGTGAAGGGCGAACCCCAGTCCGCGGACGAAGTGGGTGAGGAAAACTACCCTCTCGTAAGGTTCTGGGGTAGGGACGATCTGCCCCTCGTCGGGCAGCCGGTGCGCGATATCCATGACCAAGTATCCGGCTCCCCGCAGCTTCTTGATGTCCTCCTCCGTGACGGAGGATTTCATCCACTTGCCTCCCGCTCCGGACATGATTGGAGCGGTGTGAGGAGAAAGGTGCAAACTTGGGTGTTGGAGCTCGAGTGCGCGAGAATGGATAAGCAAGGAGGAAGAAGGCGTGGGTGAAAAAAGGTGAACTCTTATCCCTTTATAAAGGCGGACGAAACAGTACGCCCCCACTAGCCTAGTAAACCCGCTTATTCCCCAAGCGCCGTAATTGATGGCGCGGTTGGGATTACCCACACCCGTATTGATGAGAATCCTACGATAAGGGGACACGATCTCTGCTTCGACAAGACATGCCAAAGAAACCGCCTCACGATATGCGCCAAGGCTGGTTGAGGAAAACGGTTAGAATAATGACCGGGCCGTGGTATGATGTCATGATATCAAGCGTGTCAGCAGATTGGATTTGTGGAAATATTATTCTCTCTACGGTAGTATGTGGAACTTGTTTTGCAGAGCCGGACACTATCCTTGTGTTCAAGATCTTCTATGGAGTATTCAGAGGAGGAACCCGCCTTGCAATGCCGAAGACAATCTGCGCGCCGGACTCATCGGCATTGAAGCCTGGTTCAGGGGCTACTAAGGGAGTCCTGGAATAGGGGGTATCCGGACAGCCGGACTATATCCTTTGGCCGGACTGTTGGACTATGAAGATACTAGATTGAAGACTTCGTCTCGTGTCCGGATGGGACTCTCCTTGGCATGGAAGGAAAGCTTGGCGATACGGATATGTAGATCTCCTCCCTTGTAACCGACTCTGTGTAACCCTAGCCCCCTCCGGTGTCTATATAAACCGGAGGGTTTAGCCCTAGGGCAACAACAATAATACCATAGGCTAGCTTCTAGGGTTTAGCCTCTACGATCTCGTGGTAGATCAACTCTTGTACTACTCATATCATCAAGATCAATCAAGCAGGAAGTAGGGTATTACCTCCATCGAGAGGGCCCGAACCTGGGTAAACATCGTGTCCCCTGCCTCCTGTTACCATCCGCCTTAGACGCACAGTTCGGGACCCCCTACCCGAGATCCGCCGGTTTTGACACCGACATGGGGCCTTAGCACAATGACTTCTCGACTGTGTAAAACAAAGATTTTCCCATCACCGACAAGGAGGGGGTGACGGTGGCGCGCTTTTTGGCTTGCTCTAGTCCTAGTAGTCATACTAGGTGGTCTAATCACGTGTAGATTTATTCTTTTTCACGTCTCGTGTTCGCCCGTCGCCACGACATTTGTTGATGAATAGACGGTAAGCTATTCAAGGGGAAAACCTTGTTGAGCGTGTTTGCGAGAGAGAGAGAGAGAGAGAGAGAGAGAGAGAGAGAGAGAGAGAGAGTGTGATATGTTAGAGGCTGAGGCAATGATAACAGATTCTTTGTGTCTATGTGTGTGGAGGATAGAGAGGGACATGTACATGGGGCTTTGTGTTGTGTAACGTGGAGACACATATACATAATTAGAGATTGAGTGTGTGAGATACACATGCGGACATGAGGAGAGATGAGGATCCAGATAAATGGGTGTTTGTGCGTGTGCATGTGTGTTTGTGCAGCGTTTGTGTGTGAGAGGAGAGAGTGTATGTGGATTAGAGAGGCCACCGCTGATGTAAACCTAGTATAAGGGAAGGGGAATGGTGTGACATGTGTAGTAGCGAGATAGCACTTGCGGGGGGGGGGATCAGAATATTTTGTAGAGAGTTCGAGTGTGTGTGTGGGAGTGGGGTGTGAGAGCGAGAGAAAGAGAGAGATAGCGATGAAGAGAGAGAGAGAGAGAGAGAGAGAGAGAGAGAGAGAGAGGAAGAGAGGGGCGAGAGGGGTCTTTTGTGTCCATAAATGGCGTATAGATAGGGAGACAATGTTGATGTTGTCCGAAATTGGCCTATGAACGAAGACGCAAGGGAAGCAAGTCATCGTGTGTGTGATAGGAACTTCATGAGAGATCTAGAATAGATGGTGTAGAGAACAATGTGCGAAATCGAGAACGATTATACATTAGGGAGCTTTGCAAAGATTCACGACATATATGTATACAGGGAAGGAGCTGGGGCGGGTCCGCATGTGG
Organism: Aegilops bicornis; assembly: GCA_021605145.1. Lineage (NCBI taxonomy): Eukaryota > Viridiplantae > Streptophyta > Magnoliopsida > Poales > Poaceae > Aegilops > Aegilops bicornis. The sequence goes on from CM038673.1 coordinate 144,984,954, forward strand.
GAGAGATAGAAAGAGGAGAGTGGTGCACAAGGAGACAAAGTGTGCTTGTTTGCAGTGGGGGTGGTGTGTGAGGTGAGTGCGTGAGAACCACATAACTAGGGAGATAGACGTTTGGGGGCGACGTTTTGTGTGTATGGGAAATATACACTCTACATAGTGTGTGTGCCTGGGTAAGAGAGATAGCGGGAGACCTAGAAAGTGAGGGAAAAGATGTGTGCATGCCCGAGAGGCAAAGTGATAGAGACCTATGTTGAAGTCCGGACTTTACAAGAGAGAGGGGCGTTAATATGCTCGTGTGTTGGTGTTTGGGTAAGAGAACAACTTCTCTATGTGTGTGTGTGTGTGATGGTGGTGGGGGGGGGGGGGGGTTGACTTCAGATAAAGAGTGAGGTGTCTATATTTGAGGGACTTTAGCGTAATTGAGATATTGTGCACTCATGGTTGATCAATTTGTTTCACAGTTTGTACTATGAGATAACGATACTTTTGAACATGCGTGATATACCTTGATGTACCAGAATTACAAATCTAGGATTGGAAATTTGGAATTCGACTCCATCATTAACTTTTGTAATTCATTTAAATGGAGGTACATTTTTAAGCCGGGATTTCATGATTTCAAATTCATATATCAAACCTAGAGATATACACATACGGGCATGTTCAAACTTTATAATCCTCCAGTTTGTTCATACACATACACATTTTTGCTTTTGTCATCATATTTAGGATAAACACATTCGGAATTTCATTTGAATTGGACCGTATGATGGTATTTGCTTGTAGTAGCTCAATGATCCATATTTGAATTGAATGGACATTCTAAGTTTCGAGTTGGAGACATTGATTTTCAAAACTTGCACATTTTTTTGTGTGCAAAACAAACAAATTGTCGGCCATGATATCATAGTAGGCCGTACAAGAGCAGAATACTTATAATTTTAGGCGCCAAAAGCTTTCAAACTTCCCGCTCACATCGAAATATCACGCGCTCGAAAGTTTAGCCCTGCGATATTCCTGTTTTGCCCCTACCACATATACGGAAAAGGGCTGCTTTGGTAACTCCATTGTTTTCCCCTCTTTGCCCCCAACATTCTTCCCAGCCCTCCCCTTCCCTCCCCGACTTCTAACCACGGCAAGCCGCCGAATCTAGTGCTCCGCTGCAGCGGTGGACCTCACACCCCACCGGATCTACCTTCCGCGCCTTGGAACCCCCAACTGCCAACTCAGCACTTCACCGGAGCCGCTTCAGCGATTGGCTTGTCCACCGCTCCAGATCTCCTTGACTGCCATCATGGTCCACCGCACCGGATCAGCTTTCAGCTTAACCGCGCCCTCGTCCACCACAGCGTAGGCCCTTCACTGACTCCCTCGTCCGCCCCTGCGCTGGCGCTTCATACAAGCCCTCGTCCGCCGCAACAGATCCGCCTCACCGAAAGCATTGTACAACACGCTGGCCGAAGCCTTCGTCCACTGCACCGGACCCGCTCCATGGACGCCATATTCGACTCCACCGGCCCTGCTTTACCGACGCCGCAGCCTCATCAGGTTATTTTGATTTGTACTCCTTTGGTTTTTCTCTTTATCGTGCAACTGTTCACTTACCACAGATGAGCTTTCTTGTATGTTGACAGGCGCCGCAACCGTAGCACCGGAGCCGCTTCAGCGACTGCCGGCTTAAACTCAATCGCAACACGAGCACCATCGATGATCCTTAGCTATCAAGTATGACAACGATACCCATACGCCGCCGAGAATCAGGTACTATTATCCAACGGCCGGCGCCTATGTTCACTTTCCTAGCATAAGCGCCGCACCTTTGAATTTCTTCAGGGCACCATTCAGTTTTTCATGAGACGCATTATTCTGCTTGCACCTGTGGGGCCATACTTCTGGCAGTGAACATGTTACATGTGCTAAATTACATACTAGTGCACATATAGTTAATATGCTTTAGTTTTGTTCTGATGCCACCTGTTGGTTCCATCGCATCGCTTAATGTTCTCTATGCTTAATTACATATCAGCAAACTAGCATGTGGTTCCGCCGCTTTTTGTTCGCTTTTACCCTACATTTTACGATGCTAGCTATTACATCACCGCTCGAGCCTCTGTTCATTATTTGTTTGTGTGTTCTTGATCTTCCCAAGTTGCATGACTAATTTGATGCTTCTATTAATTATGGAGCTGCCACCCCATCAAGCAAAATATTTGTTCTTTGGAGTGGCACCTCGAACAAGCATAAAAATAGAGGGAAGCAGATATTGTCGTGTATGCACACACCCTTCTTTCATTAGTTTAGATGAACCATTTATGATCAATTTGGACCAGTGCATGCGATTAAAATTAATTTTACCTAAATAGATGGTGCAGAATAAACTACAACAACTAGATTTGCAACCACGCAGTGGCGGATCTAGAATTTTGAACCAGGGTGGTCCAACCTAATATTTTTTTTACAACTACGGATGTACTAATTAATTTACCAATATTACAAGATAAATTGATTGATTTTTTTCTCAAATAAGTCTCAATTTGGCATAAAAGAATCCTGCATACCTTGAAAAGTTCAAAGACTACCTCCATGAGTTCATTCTTCCACATTTGATATATGTATGCAATCATGTGATCATGATTGACAATCTGTTCTTCAATGTGACAATGAAATTTATTGATTCAAAAAATGAGAACAATATATCAACTTTTTGACCTAAACTGAAACAATTTGGTAGTAATTAGTAAAGTTCTTGGAAATTACAGCTCAAGATGCCACATAGATTTATTTATTTTTTGCCCCAAACTGAAATAGTTCAGTAGTAAGTAGTAACATTCCTAGACAGAATTCAGCAGTACTGCATTACAATTCATCAAGGAGCATAGCAAGCCTAAATCCATAATGAGCAGTACTGGCAGGTGGAAGCACACCTAGCAATGAGTAAGAGTAAACATAAATTGAGGAACGAGCAGAAATCTCATCAAAGGTACCTCAAATCGTGCTGGGAGGGTGACGGCTGGCCTGCTGCAGCTGTAGAACACCGACTGCCGAGCGCTGAGTGCCGACTGCCGAGTGCGGACTAGGCTGGGCGTGGTCGGGCATAGTCGCCGGTGAGGCATGGATCCAGGCGGCAAGTCAGGGCAACGAGATTGGCTGGAGCATAGAGCGATTCTTGAGGGATTTGGGGACGGGAGCGATTGCAGGCTACCATGGTCCACGGCCACGGCCAGTCTTGAACGAGTCGAGGTTGTGGTTGTTGGGCTTTTCGTTTCTTTCCTTCTGGCCCATCCCCTGATCTCTTATGGACTATGGTATATATGGGTCGTACCAAAATCCCAGGGTGGGCCGCGGCCCACCCTGTCCACCCTGTAGATCCGCCACTTCAACCACGGGATGCTGACTATATCTTCAAAGAACATTGCAACAATAGCTAGGCTTCATAGCAACATATGGTAAGCCAGTGTGTTTTAGTACATGTGAAATGTAATGCGAGTGGGCTGCTTTCTTGGCTTGCGCCCTCAATGTGTAATCCTACCGAATTACAAACAGTTCAGTTGTCTGCTTTGCTGTATTGCTTGATTCGAATGCTTATTTGTTGTTGCGCTATACCTGAGTTGGCCAATATGTCAGCAGTGCCTGTTGTACTATCGTAAAGAAATGCATGCCTATTTCATTTGAGTCCTTACTTTTCCTCTCAACTTCATCACAAGACTGTCTTTGTAGTTTATATGAGGCCACACTATTAATTGCTTTCTCAGATTATTTCAACTGCTTAGATGCCTTGGCAACTTAAATATAGCGGTTGTACACTCCCTTTCAACTAGGGATGTCAACTGGGTCCCATTTAATCCCGATTAAAGTCCACTAGTGGTATGATGGTTCAAAAGAGTTTTTGTTTTTTGAGGAAAATGAACTAGGGAGGTAGCAAAAACTAACTAGATGGTACTGGCGAATGTAGTTTATTTGCCACTTACATCCCTAGTTTCATCTTACCATTTTAATTTCTTTTCGGCTGATGCTGCTTCGAAATATTGTTTGCCATGCTCAGCAATAATTCATCAGTCGTTTACCATGTAAGCTTACTGCCTAGATCATACGATAACTATCTCTTACTGATGTCCATCGGAAACCTTTCAGGATGCCGTTCACACTAGGACACAATGTACAACCCTAGAATCTATTTGTGGAAGCAGTGCACCATCCATGTTACCAGATGGTAGCAGTTTAGAGGCAACACCGCCGGAGAGCGATACCGAGCACAGATATTATAGTGCTTGAGGCTCTACTAGAGGCAGAAAGAGATGGTGTGGCTTCCATGAATGAGGTAATCTTTATCTTGAGGCAGGAAATTACGGAATTAGCGGCACGCATTATGCAAGCAACCCAAGAATTGGAGGAAGTAAGAATGTTGCATTTGAAGACGGAGGAGGTCCTCATTGCTTCTCGCTATCTGAAGCCCAAGGTAATCCCGGTTCTTCTTTAGATACAGTTTGAAATTGTCATTAGATTATTGTACTTGCATGTTGTGTCATGTCTCCGAATGGATTATGTTGCAAGACCCCCTATGTTGTCCATGTGTTGTAATGATCCGAATTTTTCAGGCGAGGTAATCCTCAGTACTTGTATGATTGACATAAGGTGAACTGTTTTTCGTGTGAGCATATTGTATTGGATGAAATAACTGTTTGACTCAGAGTGTATCCAACCTACTGAATTCGAAGATCACGACATTTCTAAATCATAATCATATATAAAGGTGGAATAAATCTTTGTTGTGGTTTTGAAGAAATAAATAACAAAACGTATAATTATCTGTGGATATTCGTAATCGAATACAAATTGGATTTGAATTTAGTTTGCCAGGTCCTAGGGCAAACGTGAATGCTAATTCTCCCAAGTTTTGAACGAAGCGGCTAAACACCCACTATAATTTGTGGGCTGCCCGAAGCAAGTGTTTGCAAGATGGAAATTACTGTCTACCCCTGACACTTGACATCCTTATCGACCGGATTTACACTGCTGTCGATAGGGGTAGACTAGTAAGTTCAATCAGACATGACACGACCGCCTCTGAGCCCATTTAGACACGGTGGGCGCCAAACGTGGGAGGCAAAACACATTTGATTCAAGCTCATCCGAAAGACATGTGTCTCTTCCTCCATTTCCCCATTCATACACGGTGGGCGGCAAAACAAACTCTCCTCGTCCGAAATCGATGTAGGCTAATATTTTAAATAGGGTCAGATGTGTAACTTCCATCAGACGTGACACAATCGCCCTACCTGTCAGCCCCGTTCATACATTGTGGGCGCCAACCGTGGGCGGCAAAACACCCTCTCCTCACCCGAAATAGTTACCGGCAAATATTCGGGAGATGCGAGATTACCGTCCTATCCCCAACCGACGCGATGTCCGAAATTTTAAACGGGGGATAAGTTCGTCACTTTCCCCCATTTCAGAGAAGCGCGTCCCAAAGTTTGACATCCCCCTCCCCTCCATTTCCCCATTCATACACCGTCGGCGGCACGACAACCTCCGCACTGCAGCTAGCCTCCTCCGTCTGCCACCCCATCTTCCACCTTGCCGGAGCCGCTACCTCTACCCCGCCGTCCACTTCAAGAGATGGACGTCTCTCATCCACGGCGTTGGACCAGGATCCTTTGATTGCCTCCTGTCGCTTCATCGGCACCGTCGTCCACCTTGCCGTTGCCGCTCCTACGACCGCCTCGTCCACGGCAACAGGATATATCCCCCGACCCGGCCGTCTGCCGTCTAAAGTCTTCTTCCCCGCCACGACACCATCGCACTTCAAAGACACCCTCAACGATCAGCATAGGCCTACATGGCATCGCAAGAGAGGTGGTACTCTTCCATATGTGCTTAAGTTATTGATCTCACTTGGAAAATAGATCGTAATTTGTTTACTGTACTTTTCTTGTCCGTACCAAATCGTAGTGGCTAGTTGAAAGCAAACATTGGTTGCGAAGTAGCTTTGTCCGGTTTGCACCTTCAGATGCGCCATGGCATGGGCACCATACTCGTAAAGCTTATGGTTTCCCCCCTTTATATTCACTACCATCATCGTAGGTGCTTCGTGTCGTGCTAGCACTGCTCCTCAAGACCTCAACTCAAAGCTTACGTGTTGAAATACGAATCTGATATGATGCCCATATCACTAAAACAAAGAACGTTTAATTGGTCACCTAATGTTCCTATATTCGTTTCGAAAAGCATGTGCGCCACCTTTGGTCCAGCTAGTTCCACTTTCCTGATTTTTCTCTTGATGCTTAGGGTTTTCCCCTTTTATCTACTATACTATGATCTGTGTAGGTGCTTTCTGTCGTACTAGCATTACTCCACCCTTCAAGCTAAACAACACAACACTCAGAATTTGAAAGCTTAGTTGTTCAAATATTATTGTGATATGATACTGATATTAGTTAACCGACATATTTAATTGGTTAGCTAAAGGTCCCACTTGAGTTTTCAAATGCATGTCGCGACATATAGAGAGACAGCATAATTGCATTTCTTTGTCACTTGTTGACCGTACTTTCTTGCCCATACCAAATCTTAGTTGTTATTTCAAAGCAAACATCGGTTGCTAACTACCCTTTGTGCGGTTTGCAGCTTTAGATCTGCCATCCCACTGCCACGGTCAACACTATACTCATCATGCTTATGTTTTCCCTATTTTATGATGACCACAATCAGCCTAAGTGGTTCGTGTCGTAATAGCACTGCTCCACTCATCGAGATAAACAAGCTTAGTTGTACAAATTCATATATGATATTATTGCTGATATTAGTAAAGCTGAGAGATGTTTAATTGGTTAGCTAAATGTTCCTACTTTAGTTTCGAAATGCATCTGAGCCACATATGGAGAGACCGGAAAGAATAGTATTTCTCTGTGAGCTCTGGTTCATCATGGGTGGCCAACTGACATTGTATTGAAAGACTTGTAATATCTTCAATCTGCTTGCTCTTCTGCTCTTCTTTAATATGATACTCTTCTCTTGCGGTCGACTAGTCAGGTCGAGTTGTTCTCCCTTAGTATATTTTGAATCATCCAAGTCAGTCGACTTGTTCTTCTTTACTATATGTTGAAGCTATCATCTGCGAAGTGTCATCACTTACGGAGCTCTCATATTTTGAGTAGTAGGCCACATTATATTAATGCACACAACATATTACGCATGCATGGCATCTTTTAAAAAGAATTGCAGAGATAGCACAAAGGGGTTTACAGGGAGGCGATATTGGATTAGAATCACTTCTGCATTACAAAGAAAATCTCACTTGTTTTTAAGTTTTCATGCATGTCAAATATTGAACATTATCAAAATGAATATGAGAATGGGCGCACGAGAGGAATATTGTAGAACGATCCACTGGCTAACAAACTTGGCATGGTGGAGGATGGCCTCTTATTCACCCACCAAGGTGCTTGCTCTAACTTTGAAAAGTTGTATTGGTCGCACATATTTTGCATCTGACCTCTTGCAATACTTCTACTTTGTTACACCATCTGCTTAGTTTAAGCATCATATATGAGTATATGCCATACCTATCCATTTTCTGTACCTATTCCATGTGTCGTCACACTATGTTTTTTCACCAAATGTTGTTCTTCGTAATAGATGTCCAAAAGGAAGAGGGTGAGTGCAGGTCCTCAAGGAGTACAAACTAGGTATTTGGAAAAGGTAGTGATACCTGTTAAATCAGATAGATCAGCAGCCACGTAAAACACAGCCCAAATGTACCACACTTTACCCCTACTCCAAAGTGGCCAAACCCCTATTAGAACTGCTGGGAGCCCAAATCAGTAATCTATCTATGATATCAATTCAAAATTTGAACTCCTAAATTTCTGCTTGTTCCTTACCTTCTCTCTTGTATGAAAACTAATTTCAGATGAATCTCCTTGCTCAAAGGATCATACGATCTCAAAACAATAATGGGCTCTGCATTGCTCTTGTCAGTACCTCTCTCCATTTTGCCTTGTAACGCTGTACTTAATTAATTGCTATTTGATTATGTATCATCAATCTGCACCTGAGCTTCATTATCCTCTGTTTCTTCCAATATTATTTGATCTATATTTATTCTTTGCAAAATGTAGAATAATGGCAACGTATATAAAGAATTTTCTTTGGGGAATTTATTGAATTATCCTTCCATCAACATGGAGAAGGGCTTTGTCTAGCCCGTGTTAACATGTAATGTATGTTCATCCTTCTCAAGCCTTCAGACTTTGTTCTAGTATAGATTTGGATAGGCATCATTTCCTCCACTTTGCTGTTTGCTTTCTTTGTTTACATCTGATTGGATGTTTGCAACAATTACCGATTTCAAATTGTAGTTGTAAAAACATGTTCCTTATGCAGAACAGATCCATTTATTTGCTTATATAATTATGAAACCTGTTACGTGTCTCCTTGTTTCTCTTTCAGACTCGTATCTCTTACGCCAGGCAGAACTTTACGGAAGATAGTGAGCCAAACCATCTTGAGGACAGCGAGATGACCCCAAGGTCTGTCTTGATGAAGACAGTGAGTTGAAGCTACTCACGATGGGTGTGAGACAACCTCTGTGCGATGGCCTCAATCAGTTCAACTTCTTCAGTCTCAACTTAAAGCGGAAAGGCTTGCTTCAGCTCAGCTCCGACTTGAAGTCAAAGATGCAATGAAGATGTCAGAGGACTGCCGTGCGCACCATCATGCCTTAAATCTAGTGTTGATGCATCTATCATTGACACAACTGAGGTCTACTCAGCTTCTTCAAATTGTTTGGGGGCCGACTGGCGGACCTAGTGCCTTCAAGTGCTCTCAGTTTTGTATATTCTTTTGTCGGTAGCGTTTATTTGCCTTTGGTGGCGAACTTTGATGCCCAATGGATGTAATATGTGTGATAGCCGTGATAGCCTAGCGTAAGTTGCTTGCTTATTTATTTCCTTGTTGTCTTGTTTATTTGTTTGCTTGTAATCATTGCAGTTCTTTTTCCGCGGTTTGCTAGTGGCTGCAATAACCTATTTTTTAAAACTAGGCCACAATAACCATGGGCTAATATTTACTGTAGTGACACTGGGCCTCCTACGGGCCGTAGAAACAGTGGATCTTCTATGGACCATAGAAACAGTGGGTCTTCTACGGGCCGTAGAAACAATGGGCCTTCTACGGGCCGTAGAAACAACGGGCCTTCTACGAGCCGTATCATCAATGGCCTTATACGGGCAGTATGATCGATTGGCCAAACATGGGCCAATAACAGGCCGCATTATGGCCGTAAACGGGCTAGAGTTGGAATCGTACGTTCATGGGCCGACTATAACGGGCCATCGTTAATAGGCCGTATTTGATGACGCTATGGAAACGGCCCAACGTATTAACGGACCACAAACGGGACGACTGTAACCACGGGATGAATTTGGCCCACAAGCAGAAATTGACAGTAACAGGCCGTAAGTAAACGAGTGTTGGAAATGAGCCCAAGAATAAATGGGCTCTGAGAAGGCCGAAAGATAACATGGGCTGGAAACGGCCCAACGGAATAACGGGCCGTTAATGGGTATAAAGTGATACACTATTCATTACGGGCCAGTTTCACCACGGGTCGTTAATGGGTGTAAAGTGATACACTGTTCATTAGGGGCCAGTTTCACCATGGGCCGTTAATAGGCCAAGAGTTACATAGGGCCTCATATGGGCCGAAAGACGTCATGGGCCATACATGGGCCGGCGAAAACGGGTTGGAATCATATTGGGTGGCCCCGGATGACGCCATCGGGCCTAATTCGGATAGGGCGTAACGGGCCTTGGGTTAGCGGGCTGTAAATGGGCTATATGCGAACAGGCGGTTAACAGGCTTTACATGGGCCGGCCCACCACCTTTTGACCAAGTCAAACGGGCCGACCTTTTCACAGGAATGGGCCTCTGTTGGGTCGTGCCACGTGTCGACGTATCATAGGCGCCTTCTGTCCAATGAGTGGATGACATCTGTCCCAACAATGAGCCGACACGTGTTTCCTCCAGCCAATGATGATTTTACACGTGGAAAATCCCCATTGGTCGGGCTGTTAACGGGTTATCGGATCCAAAACCCGACCCGATAGCTTAACGGTGTTCCGTTACGGTGGATGCCACGTGTCGGTCACCCTTGACGAAAGCACTTACGTGACGGGATTTATCGTCATGGAAATGGACACTTCCGTGATGATAATTTTGGTAATGTCATGGAACACTTCTACAACAGCACATGTATGACTATCTTGATTTTGTCATAAAATCGTCATGGATGTACATGCATGACAGAAAATGCGACCTACTGTGACAAACACGTATCATCACAGAAGTGTATTTTTTTGTAGTGACGGAGTTCAGACGGTAGAGGGCCAGCGCCGAGATTAGGCACCCCGTTTCTCATCGCCACTGCAGGTTCATGACCAAGGCAATTTTCATCTTTAGTTAGAACCGCAGCAACAATTGATGTAATATAACTTTGCAGTACCTTGAAATGATGCATGTTATTTTTCCGTTTGATCTCCCTGTATGTCCACCCTACGTTAATCGAGTAGGCTTGCCGACGTGTAAACCCAGGCCACGGCGCCTTGAGGACGGATCCCCAATAGCCTGCTGGGTGTGCTTGCTTCCAGGAAAACCACCTTACCGCTCTTAACGCAGCCGCTCGAACTGTCGAGCGGACTCGAGACAGAACGAGAGTGTTGACAATTGCAGAAGTTCACCCTGCCGTTCTTGACACAGCCGCTCGAACTGTTGAGTGAACTCGAAACAGAGCAAGGGCGTTGCCAATAGTGGAAGGGCCCCAACGCGTGCAGGTTTTCCATACATAGGGCAAGATCTTTGAGGACGATAACCTTATATATAAAAAGGAATTGCTCAAAGCTTTGCATGACCAAGCTTTTCTACCGCTGCGTGAGCGTTCACTGCATCCGCTGATGATGTCGATCGTTCGGTCGTCTTCTTCCTTGGAGTGACGACCACGATGAAGCCACTGCGCCAACCAGGCCAGATTTCCACAACTGCGCCCCCTACCTGGCGCGCCAAAGATGTCGTGGAAATGACACCTATGGAATCACTGGGATCCCTTCCGGTTGGCGGGCGCGGGGTTATGCAAAGAGCGGGTCTAGTAGCGAGCACAAAGATCATTTACCCAGGTTCGGGCCGCATGGATGCGTAATACCCTAGTCCTGCTTTGGTGTATATTTGAGTGTTCTTGAGCTCTCGAACTAGCTGTGGTGCGTGCGTAGTCCAAAAGATCCGAATCGTTCTCCAGTAAGCCTCGGGCCTCCTTTTATAGTCAAAAGGGGTCGCCACAGTCACACAGGAGGTGGAAAGGTATACAGTGTACAAGCTTATCCTCTGGCACCGTCGGACAAACGCATTTAATGCGCTGCCGACGTGCCCTTCTTGCTTTATCGGGGACGACAAGGAAGCTCGTCCCAGCTATCGCCGCCTCGCCTGGCTCCGACGCGCGTCCGAGCTGATGAGGCGTTGTAGTGCCATGTTGGCTGGCTACTGGGCTGGTGCGGTGGCAGAGTCTTCATGAAGATCTGCATGCCACCACGTAGGTGCTTGATGAGTTGGCCTAGAAGCCGTGCGTCGCCATGCAGGTGCCTGCCCAGCTGGTTGGGCTGGCAGCTGTATGAGAACGACGGTGGACTCTTTGCAGACGTGGGCAGTGGCTCCGCAGGTGTCCTCGGCAAGGGTCTTGTCGGGGCATCGCGGTCGTCCCCTACAAGGATCTTCCCGGGGGTCTCGTGGATTTCCTCGGCAAGGATCTTGCTGAGAATCGACGTCTTCTGGTCCTAATCTGATCTTGTGTGCTTATGATCTTCACAAAGATCTGCATGCCACCATGGAGGTGCCTCCCGAGCCTTAGTTCCAATGTGGTTGATGGTGTTGGAACCCTTGGGCTCAAGGGTGGCGCGCTCTGCTGGCGTTGGGCAAGTTGCCCCGGCAAGGCTCTTGCCGGGGCTGCCTCCGCCGCCCCGGCAAGGCTCTTGCCGAGGGAGTCCACCTCGCCCTCTTGCTCTTTGAATCTCTGGTATTCTTGTGCTTTTTCTTCCTCCCTTTGCCCTGCTAAGTGTGGCAGCAGGTGCGACTCTGACTGCCCGTGCACAAGTAGAGGGGTAAAAAAGGAGAGCCCCTACTTTTGTACACCAACAACAAGTCTAGTGTTGCTTACAAAGCCTCATGTGATACTCCTACATCATCAAGTGAGAAACAAGCTTTCAATGAGGAATTGAGCCTAATGGTGAAGAACTTCAACAAGTTCTACAAGAGTAGAAGCAAAGAAAGAAGTTCCAAGTCAAGGTCCTACAATGATAAAAGATCTTCTAGTCGTGAGCGTAATTGCTACAATTGTGGAAGTCCCGGACACTACTCCAATGAGTGTACGGCTCCCTACAAAAGAAGAGAAGACTCACCTAAAAGGAGAAGTAGAAGAGAAGAATCACCTCCAAGAGAGAGAAGGAGTAGAGATGATCATTATGAATGAAGAACCTCTCGCAGTAGCAAGGATTTAGAGAGGAAGGACAAGTCATCAAGGAGCTACACAAAACGAAGACATCAAGCTCATGTTGGTGAATGGGTATCCTGCTCCGACTCCGACCATCACTCCGAGAGAAGTTATCACTCCGACTCAGAATATAATCAAGATGAAGGTGTTGCCGATCTAGCACTTGTGTCAACCAACTCCTATGACATATTTGACTCACCAAATGAGGGAATTGGAAGATGCTTCGCGGCTAAAGTCCCAAAGGTATCACATCCCGAGTATGTTGATTTCAATAGTGATGAAGATGATTTGCTAGGTGATGATGATTTACTTGTTGACAACTCTAGTGATGAAAACTATGATGAACTTGCTATTAATCATGCTAATCAAGATAAAGCGAATGACAATGACAAGAAGGAGATTTAGCGTCTAACTAAAGAACTAAACACTCTTAAGTTAGCTCATGAAACTACCTTAGAAGATCATCGAGAGCTTCTAAAGACTCATGAGAAGCTACGCTTTGAAAAGCTCAACCTAGAGCAAGAGCATGGGTTCTTAAAAGCAATCAATGATGATCATTGCAAGAAATGTTCTTCTTACATTGCCAAGTGCTTACTCTTGTCTACTTACATGCCACAAGTAAAATCTAGCAACAAGAGTAAGAAAGATTCTTCTTCTAGTAGTAACAATAGTCATGCTAATTCCAATGTTGTTACTTCTAGTAGTTCTCTTGATTCCACTAATGATTTTATTAGCCAAGTTACACTTGAGCAAGAAAATAGTTTATTGACGGGAATTATAGAGAAAGGTGATTACAAGAGCCTTGCCAGAAGTAAGCAAATTGAGGAAATTGTACGCAAGCAAGGAAGGCACCGGAAGAATCAAGGTGTTGGTTTTGAATGAAAATTCAATGCCAATGGAGTTGAGTGGGAAGACGATCAATACCCCAATATGAAGGTTGTTCCTCAACAAGAGAAGTATCATCCTACTTCCTTCAAAGGAACACAACCTCAAGATGATCTTCCACCACAAGACCACAAGCAAAAAGGCAAGGACGAGCTTCAAGAGGAGACTGATGCATTTGAAGAAGTTTCCAAGGCCTTGGTCAAGTGGGTTCCCAAGACTACATCAAGTTCTACTTCATCAAGTACGACCACAACTCCAAGGATTCCCATCAAGTTGATGTGGATCCCGAAGAAGAAGAACTAGAGAGTTCTTGAGGGTGACTCCGTCAACATACTTCACTCATATCATTTTGGCGAGAACAAGTGCAAACAACTTCCATATCTTGCACTAGTTCAAGGAGTCACAAACCCTCTTGTTGGTAAGACAAGGGACAAGGTAACCTAATGCTTTCATGGACATCATCTTGTGTGTACTTCACTCTACGTCTGTGGATATCCTAGGTTGTTCCTTGTGGGACTAACCCATGTAGGTATTGAAAGTGCAACTCACTCCAATAGATTGCTCCAAATGATCTACATCAACATTGATCATCCACATCTTCAACATCTACATGAAGTCATCATCAACAAAACCCAAGGTTAGTTCATCCCTCTTAGGGGGATATCACATCTAGGGGGAGCTTTAGTCTAATAATTGAGCTAAAGCAACTCTAATGGTGTGAACACAACAATGCTTTATGTAAAAGTGGTAACCCCACTTGGACTTAAACGATGAGTATGACCTATGATCAAATGTTCTCATTTAACTCCTAAGTCAATATACTTATATATAGATGACCTAGTCATCGTTAATTTCTTGATAGATGCTAGAGTGATTGTGCATGCGTTGCCACATATTTCATTTGCCATCTTATTGTGTGAGCATGTTTATTGCATATTTTTCTCATTCAAGGACATCCATTTGTTGCTTTGATTGTTTGGCTCTTTTTATTTTGCCAAATGGATGGACAAGGATGCCTAAGAACTTCCTCTAGCTATCTATGATTTTCTCCTCTAAAACTCTATTCATGCTACATCACAAAGTTTGATCAAGTTATATTTGAACTCTCTGGGTGAGGAGCACTCGGAGTCTCCGATTCGTCATAGACTTAAACTTCCAAAACCTCTCTATGTAATTTGGTCTGACTGTTTCATCTGTTTCCGTCATACCGAGGTCATTGAGTTGATCTAGGTTTTGAATTTCGGTGCAACAGATTAGAACCGTTCGGTCACATCGAGTTGCAGTAACCGCTTGCGATTCTGCATCTCGGTGCCACCGAGTTTTTCCACTCAGTCACACCGACAGGGTCAGGATATATATACCCACGGGTCAAATTTTGGAAATTCCTCCGAAATCTTTCGCCCACGCGTGTCCTGCTCTGCCGACTCAGGTCTCAGGATCATCTCCTCATCGCCAGCAACCTCCCGCCGCTGGTCTCCACCGCCATCAACGGGAATCTTCACCGCCGTTGCCGCCGTAGCGAGCTGATCACCAAGTTAGGGTATAAGTTCGATCCTTTTGCAATCTTTACCTCTGATTCTTAGCACAAAGTCAATGCCATGATTCTTACCAAGTTTGAGATTATCCTATCTAGCAAAAACTCCCTTTAGATTAGTTTTGATTCAAAAATTTAGGGTTAGGTTTCCGCCGAACTCATCTTGGACTGACCGAGTTGTAGAAATCGGTCTCACCGATTTGGCTTAGGCCATTGCACTTGTAACTTTCGGTCTGACTGAAACTTGCAAATCGGTGTGACCGAGTTAAACTCTCAGTGAAACCCTAGCAATCTTAGACTCACCGAACTATGTCTCGGTCTGACCGATCTCACTAGTTCAGACTCCAATATTGCTTCGGTGGCACCGAGTTTAACATATCGATAGCTCCGAAATGCTTTCTGTGGAAAACTAAAACTAAGTTTTTGACTCAATTGATTTTCAAAATCTCTGCACTTTGTGATGCTCATCCACTCTATCTCATCTATATCTATTCACAGGGTCAGCTTTCAATTTGTAGTGTCAGAAATGTCTAAACAGAGTGACAGCCAGAACAAGTCTGAGGAGCAAGTTAACATGAGTGAGGGCACTAGTCCCTCTGACAGCTATGATGATGGGAGCAGAATACTCCTACCAACCTGCCTAAGGCTGCTACTAGGCAGAGGAAGAAGAGAAACTCAGACTCTGAAGATGAGGATTATGTTGCTGATAAGGAAGAGGTCAGCTCCTAGAAGAAAGAGGTTAAGAACGAATTTGGCACAGCTGCTTCAACAAAGCCTGGTTTGAACAAGAAGGCTCCTGCCAACAGAGTGCCCATGTCAAAGGCCAGAGCCTCAACTCTTGAAGCCTCCAAAACAACTGAAGAAGAGGATGTTGGTGAGGGCAAGAAAAGGAAGGAAAGGAAGAGAGGGAGATGGTGCAAGAGAGTTGATCCCATGGCTGAATTTGACAAGCACTCATCTGATGAGGAAGAAGATGAAGAAGAGGATGATGCACCAACACCTAAAGCTCAGAAGCTGATGGGGGATGCCATCAAGTCTGGGGCTGCTCCATCAAAGCCCAAGACTGCCCCCAAAGCTACTGCTCCAGCCACCAAGTCACCAAAGAGGAACACCAGAAATATACCAACTGCTGAAAAGAACAAGGCCCCAGTGCATGAAATAGAAGAAGAAGATGAAGCCCAAGTGCTTAGAAAATTAAAGCCCAGGATCCCTGATCATGATGACAATCACCCAGTGGCTGAAAACATGAAGGGGAGAAAGGATGCAGGTCTAAGATTGTGGAGACAATTAGACCCTTATGCTGTGAGGAGAAGGACTGCTGTGGACTATAGATTTCACACCAAGGAATAACAGGACTTCTATGAGACAGTCCTTATGGATAAGAAGCCAATAGTGTGTGACATGAAGTGGGTTGATTGGAAGTACATTGATAATAATGAAGACCACTTCCCTAGAGTGCATGAAAGTTTCAGGCTCAATGGAGTAGACACCTTTGTGGGTCAGAAATTGACCAAGTGGAATGATGAGCTCATTATGTTGTTCTATTCAACAACTCATTTCTACCCTGATGGAAGAATTGTATGGATGACTGAAGGAACAAGATATCAGTCTTTTATTGCTGAGTGGGCCAAGCTGATCAATGCCCCTGAAGAGCATGAGAATGACATTGATGTCTATGCTAAACCTAGGAAGGGTCACAACTCCATGTCCAACATGTACAAGGAAATACCTGACAAGGCCTTGGAGACACACAAGATAGGCTCAGTATATTATCTGTTGTCTGGATTGGCCACCATGAACACCATTTTGTGGCAAACCTTGCTTCCCAAATCAGGAGATCACGGGATGATCAGAGGCCACTCCATCAATTTGTTTAAGATGTTTGATGTGCCCCAGAAATTCAAAGTGATGAGTTTGATTGTTCAAACCATCAAGAGAACTGCAGCAGACCAAAAGAGCTCATGTGGGTATGCTCCACACATCCAGATGCTCATCAACTCCAAGATGGGTTGTCACAGCCTGGTTTTTTCCCTCCTTTATTTGCCTGATTTTCATTTGAATTGATTTTGAAATTTGGAGTTTTGAATCTTTTCATATGGACTTAAACACTTGGGTACCCTTGGCTTTCACCCAACTACCTCATTTCCCTCTCTAATCATCATTCCCTCTCTGGTTCTACCCAAAATAATATTTGGAATATTTTGTTTAATGAAAAATATTCATTTTCCTCTCCAAAACCCTAGCTAGTTCAAACTCATTTTTGTGGCCAAACCTCGCCACCATCTTTGTCTCAACTCCCTTAACTCCCCCCTGGCACTCGTCGATGCCGGAGCTCACTGCAGTGAGCACGGGCATGGTCCGGCCAACGTAACAGTGCGCTCTGCACTGTGCTCGTCGCCTTCCTCTTGATCATGTGCTCGTCTCCCTTCGCCCATAGTCCCCGCGTGAGTTGCGTCGCCTTCTCTCCCTCTCACTGACGCCGCTCGTTGTTGGGCGCCATGTCCAGGTGTCAACGGCGGAGCCCGAACCCCCCCCCCCCCCTCTCGGCTCGCCTGTAAATGGAGCCACCCCCAGCCTCCTCGAGCACCATCCACCACTCCCACACACTCCACAACCTCGTAGATAGCCGTAGCTCGGCCAGGCAGGCCGCGGGCTGCCGTCCCCGAGCTCGAGCTTGCCCCCTCCCAGGCCTGGGCGACCCTTCCCGAGCCTCCGCCACTGTTCAGTGAGGTCGTTCCGACCTCTTGGAGCCCTTGGAGTCGCCGTAGTTCGCCGTCGTCTTCGTCTCCGGTGACCACCGCTTTCTGCCTCCGCTTGCGAGGTCGATTCTGACGCCGTCCGACCACCCCTAGCTACGCTTATGGGCACGGGAGGTGCGCCCATCCCTCTCTCGATCCCTCCCTCTCGTTTTGGCCAAGGAGCCCTCGTCGCCGCTGAGAGCTATGGCGAAGTCGCGACCCCCTCTGTTTCCTCCTCCCTCTCCCCCTCGCCTGACTAGCAGGGCCCGCTAGTCAGCCACTCTGTACGCGCGCGAAGCGGTACGAGTGGTGGCGCCCCGAGGCTTTACGCCTTCGACGTCACCCCCCCTCAGTTTGTTTTATTTAAATTCAAATTCATTTAATTTCCAGAGAGCTTCAAACAGCTATAACTCTTCAACCATAAGTCCAACTGAATTGATTCTTTTTGCATTGTGTTCTTTGCAAAGAAATCTAGTAGCTCACAAAAAATGAGATTTTTATGTGATGTATAGATTTTCTAGTGATTTTCAGAAGGATTCTTGATATTTTCTTTTTGTGTTTAAAATTATTTTCGGAGGGTGAGGCTTGTCTTGAGGATCACTAGAAGGCTTGTGAACCTCATCTGCACTAAGGCAAGCCACAACATCATTTTCATGGTGCCATTGCAATGTTTATGATTTTCTTACTTGAATGAAAGATTAAATCCATGCATTTAAATAACTATTAAGTTATTTATATTATGTTAAGTGCTTGTTTTAGTTCATATGCTTGATTTACAGAATGTTTGGAACTAAATTAGTTGGTAAAGAAACTAGGATTCATTTGTGGTGATGATAGAATAATATTGTTATGCATATGAGTAATTACTTGAAGTTATTTTCTTG
The DNA here is from genome assembly GCA_021605145.1 of Aegilops bicornis. NCBI lineage: Eukaryota > Viridiplantae > Streptophyta > Magnoliopsida > Poales > Poaceae > Aegilops > Aegilops bicornis. Next base: position 145,003,528 of record CM038673.1, read on the forward strand.
CATGAGTAAAATAATAAAATTTGCTAGAAAATCTTCTGTTAAAAGTGAGGTTTATTTTAACCAGAAAAGTAGCATGAGTTATTGATGTTTATGCTTAGTGTGAATATAGATGACTCAGTCATTTCCGTTAATATGTGTTGCATATGTAGTTTTGCATTTTCATGCCATGCGATGACACCGGTTATTTTTACTTTAAGTTGAACCTGAATATAACTCGACTTGAATATATCTTTGGTTGGGTCATGGTGCCACTGAATTGAGTTTTTCCCAGTGCAACCACATTTGCCTTATGGGAGGCCTTGATTCGGTCTGTTGTTGTGCCTCTGGTCGGTGCCTCCAACTAGGGAAGGTTATGGGAAAGCTTACCCTGGCCCGGTAAGCAGAGATAACCTTGTGTGCCCGTTGTTGAGATTATGGTACTAGGTCCCCTTGTGGGATCGTTTTGGCCACGACGGTGGTTGTTGTGTCTTCGGTAGACATGGGGCCACCCAGGAATAGCCCAGTGGGGATTGTGTCGGAGTGGCCAGGAGAGTGTCATGACAATGGAGGAGTTTCGTCGGAATGACGTTGGTCCACCCGAATGGGAGTGCGAGGCCATGGGTTCCGTGGTGTGGGTACATTGTGCTACCTCTGCAGAGTGTAATAATCTATCGATAGCCGAGTCCACGGTTAAGGACACGCTCGTAGTAGGTCACACCATGGGTCAACGTTTAATAAATTTTGCACACTAAGCATGAACTTTGCACTGTGGATGATGGTGGATAGCCATCGAGATATTCGAGACCAAGTATTGGTCGTGGTTGTGATCGCCGTAAAGATCACGAGATACCCCTAGTCAGGACCACAATGGTGGTATGTTTTTGATCCAAGAATGATCGCGGTTGGTAAGCCAGTCCCAGGGGACTTTTTATCACAAGAGCATGATCACTACATTATTGCATTATTAATTGGTTAATTATCATGATATTGTTTGTCATTATGATTATGCCTGTTGTGAGCTTACAAGTACATTCAATGTACTAACCTGGCATGTCATGCCAGATTTCAGGAAAGTCTCGTTGAAAAGGAGTGTTGCTCGAGTCTTGATTGTGTCCACATCGGTGTCCCTGTGCTATGGAGTTTCCGCTACGATGTTGTTCCGCTGCCGCGTAGTTGGTATGATCGAGGCCCCTTCATGTTCACTAAATAATGTACATATTGTTCAGCCGCACCATGTGTGCCGCTTGGCCTCGACAACTTTTGTAATATAAACTATGATCCGCTAGCATCAATAAAGCGGTTGTTTTCTGTACCAAGATGTTGTGCGTTGCCAGAAGACATGGTCTCTGGGCTGGCAATGCATGGTAAACCGGTCGCTCTGATCCGGGGTGCCACATGGGCAAAGGCATATACTTGTTGGACAAAGAGCACCTTCCCTTGAGGCCTGATCGTGAGGACAACAAAGTTGCCATGGATGATGAAGATCCTACATCAACAGAGGCTCAAGAGAAGAGGGAGAAGGAAAAAGCAGAGAAGGCAGCCAAGATGCCTAGTGATGAAGAGGCTTCACAAGTTTTTCTCAAGTCAAAAAAAGATCAACTTGGATATCTTATTCAAGACACTTTAAGGATTGAGAAAGGACTGGCCACCCTGACTCAGAATCAAGCGAGTCTTTAAAGGATCATTGAAAAAAAGTTTTACGATCTAGACTTGAAGGTCACACAGATGCAAATAGCTGTTGAGCAGCTCCAGGATGAAGCTGAAGAGAGGAAAGGGAAAGCTACCACTGAAGCTTTTCAAAGAGTGCATAGGGCATAGAGATCTGCAGCAGTGCCAATGACACACACTAGAGCTACTGCTTCAGCACCTGCAGCCACAACTTCAGTTGTGTGACGCCCCCGATTCAATCGTACACTAATCATACACGCAAACGTGTACGATCAAGATCAGGGACTCACGGGAAGATATCACAACTCAACTCTAAAAATAAAATAAGTCATACAAGCATCATAATACAAGCCGGGGCCTCGAGGGCTCGAATACAAGTGCTCGATCATAGACGAAGTCAGCGGAAGCAACAATATCTCGAGTACGGACATAAGTTAAACAAGTTCCCATAAGATGGCTAGCACAAACTGGGATACATATCGAAGAGGCGCAGGCCTCCCGCTCGGGATCTTCCTAACTACTCATGGTCGCCGCCGGGCTGCACGTAGTAGTAGGCACCTCCGGTGTAGTAGTCGCCATCGACGGTGTGGCTGGCTCTGGGCTCCATCGTCCGTCACAAAGAACCGGGTAAAGAAAGGGGGAAAAGGGGAACAAGGCAACCGTGAGTACTCATCCAAAGTACTTCGCAAGCAAGGAGCTACACTACATATGCATGGATATATGTGTAAAGGGCCATATCGGTGACCGAATCGCAGAATGCCGTAATAAGAGGGGATAGCTAATCATGTCGAAGACTACGCTCGCAGCCTCCGCCTTGCAGCATGTAGAAGAGAGTAGATCAAGTCCTCCAAGTAGCATCGTATAGCATAATCCTACCCGGCGATCCCTCCTCGTCAGCCTCGTTAGAGAGCGATCACCGGGTTGTATCTCGCACTTGGAAGGGTGTGTTTTATTAAGTATCCGGTTCTAGTTGTCATAAGGTCAAGGTACAACTCCAAGTCATCCTAATCAAGATCACGGCTATTCGAATAGATTAACTTCACTGCAGGGTGCACCACATAACCCAACACGCTTGATCCCATTTGGCGGACACACTTTTACGGGTCATGCCCGCCGCGGAAGATCTACACGCCGCAGCCCCACCTAGGCATAACAGAGAGGTCAAGACGCCGGTCTAAAACTAAGCGCCCAGGGTCTCGCCCATCGCCTCGAAAGCACACCTCAAGACGCTATGAGGGCGGCCGAAAGCAGAGCTAGCCTAGTGGCGTTCAGTCCAATTCGCGCGCCGGGCCGCCGACGTCATGAAGCTTCTACCGATACCACGACGCCGGATACCCATAACTACTCCCACGTAGATGGTTAGTGCGTATAGACCAAATGGCGGACTCGGATCAAATACCAAGATCTCAAGTAAAGCGTGTTAAGTATCCGCTGAACGCCGACTGTGGCCAGGCCCACCTCTCACCTGGTAGTCTCAACCTGCCTGTCGCTCCGCCTCAAAGATCCACTCATGGGTGCTCCACAAGCCGACCCGACTTTAGTCTCCACATGTATCATGTATAAGTATATAGTATATACCCGTGATCACGCCCCGAGTGATCACGGCCCGATAGTATAGCATGCAGACGGACAAGAATGTAGGGCCACAGATGGAAATACTAGCATCCTATACTAAGCATGTAGGATTGCGGTGTAAAGGTAACAACAGAGTTGCAAGGACAAAGGGCTATGCATCGTGATAGGTATAACGGAAAGCGATAACATGCTACACTACTCTAATGCAAGCAGTATAGAGTAGAATAGGCGATATCGGTGATCAAGGGGGCTTGCCTGGTTGCTCGGCAAGAGAGAGTGGTCGCCAACTCCGTAGTCGAACTGGGCAGCATCAGCGTCGGTCTCGGTGTCTAGCGGAAGAAGAGGGGGGAGAAACAATGAATATTTAAGCAAACAGATGCATGACGATGCATGACAAAGTAAAGCGTGATGCTAGGCGTGCCCTAACGCGGTATTTGGTGATACCGGTGAAGGGGGAAAACATTCGGGAAAGTATGCCCGACGTTTCGCATTTTCGGGCGGAGGAGCCGGAGGGGGAAAGTTGCGTGTTTGCTATGTTAGGGATGTGTGGCGGACGAACGGGCTGCGTATCCGGAATCGCCTCGCTGCTCGAGCAACTTTCATGTTGAAAATATTTTAATCCGAAGTTACGGATTAAAAGATATGATTTTCTAAAGATTTTATTAATTTCGGAATTTAATTAATTATTTAAATTAATCCGAATACAGATTAATGACATCAGCATGATGTCATGTCGACATCAGCGATCAACAGAGTTGACTTGGTCAACCTGACCAGTGGGTCCAGTTGGACCCACCTGTCATACACTGTTTAGATTTAATAAGGGTTTAGGCTAATTTAATTACTATTTAATTAACCTAACTAGTTAATTAAATTAATTAAACCAGATTAAATAACCTAATTAATTCATTAGATAATTAATTCATTAATAATTAATTTTATTAAATCATTTTTATTTTTATTCATTATTTTTATTTTTAATTCCTTTTTTTTAACGTTACAGGTGTGGGGCCTCATAGGCACAGGGGGCCTTAGCGGGTTCGGGCGCTAGTGGGCGCTGGAAGACCGGCGAGGCACTCGCCCAGAGAGCAGACGAGGCCGCCAGGCACCGAGGACGGGCAGCCAAGACGGCCACCGGGTCACGACGGGCGGAGGCGAGGGGGGGTGGCGCCGGGCACTTGGCCGACGAGGGGGAGGGTATGGCACGGCGGTCATGGCTGGTCGTGCAAGAGGAGGCGGTGCGTTAGGTGAGGCGTGGCCGAGGCGAGGCCACGAGCACGAAGCAAGGCGTCGATGTCGGGCGGGCCGTGGGGCGACGGCCGGTGGCGGCGACAGGAGGCAGAGCCGGGAGGGGGCTCCAGCGACGTCGTGGCCTCATGGGCACCGGCACAGCAGAAGAGGCAGGCGGGGGGCGCGCCAGGTCCACTAAGAACGGGAGCAGAGGGGAGAGAAGAGGCGGAGGCGAGCGCGGGCGGGCTCACATTGGGACGAGGGGACGGGCAAGGTGTGCTCGGTGGAGGTCGGGTTGGACGACGGGGACGAGTGGCGGAGCGGGATGCAGTCCGGCGGGGAGGTCCGGCGTCGAGCGGCTTCGGGCGCGGGGCGGTCCCGGCCGGGAGGAGGATGAAGTGGCGGAGGAGGTGGCCGGCGAGCGAGGGCGAGGAGGTCGGCGGCGTCCTGGCGTGGGGGGGGGGGCGGCGAGCTCCGGGCGGCGGGGTGGCGTCGAGCGGCGTCGGTGATGGCGTCCTCCTCCTCAATCCCGATCCAATCGGGGAGAGGAGGGAGGAGATATTTCGGAAGGGGGGGAGAGTGAGGTGTCGATGGGGGGGGAAGTGGTGCGGTGAGTGGATATGGGGAGGGTAGTGGGCGGCCGGTGGGCTGGCGGTGGCCAGATTGGGGCTGTGGTCAGTGGGCGAAGCCTGTGGGGTTTCTCTTCTTCTTCTTCCTTTTTTTTGTTAGTTGTAGGTTTTAGTTTTTCTGTTTTGTTTTTATTTATTTTCTTTTCTGTTTTAAATCAGTTTTAATTATTTAGACATTTTCTAAAAATGTGTTTACTTCACCACAATTACCTTTGTAATATTTGGCAACCACCGAATATTTTTGTGTTGACTTTTGAAAACTTTGGGTGTTTGTCGCTAATTCATTTTTGAATTTGCTATGTTTTTTAACTACCACTTAATTAGCAATAAGAACATAGATGACAAGGCATCATCAAGAGAGTTTTTTGTAGCCTAATTATCCGGGCATTACAAATCTCCTCCATTACAAGAAATCTCGTCCCGAGATTTAGCAGGTGTAGAAGGAAACAAAGGCGGGGTATTCATCACGCAGGCGATCCTCGCGTTCCCAAGTGGCTTCATCTTGAGAATGGTGCGACCAGGACTTTGAGGAACTTGATCGCCTATACGGCGTGTGCGGCGTTCAGCTTGGTCGAGAATGCGGACGGATGCTCTTTATAGGAGAGGTCCTGTTGCAATTCGAGCACTTCATGATCCACTGCTCGGATTGGGTCCTTGAAGCAGCGACGGAGCTGTGACACATGGAACACATCGTGAACCTGAGAAAGGTTCGACGGAAGCTCCACTTGATATGCCACTTTCCCACACCTTTCCAGAATAGTGAATGGGCCAATATAGCGAGGAGCTAGCTTGCCCTTGATCCCGAAGCGGTGAGCACCCTTCATTGGTGTAACGTGAAGATAGGCCTTTTCGCCAGGTTGATAGACCATGTCTTTATAATGACGGTCATAATTACTCTTTTGACGTGACTGAGCAGTCTTGAGATTCTCGCGAATAATGCGGACTTGTTCTTCTAAGCATGTTGGATAATATCCGGACCAAGAGTGGACGTTCCCCGATTTCGACCAGTTCAGAGGGGTTCGCACTTTCGTCCATATAACACTTTGAAGGGGCCATCTTGAGACTAGCTTGATAGCTATTATTAAAAGAGACCTCAGCAAACGGGAGAGATTCCTCCCATTTCTTGCCAAAGGAAATAACACAAGCTCGAAGCAAGTCTTCGAGAACTTGGTTGACACGTTCAACTTGCCCTTGTGACTGCGGATGAAACGCAGTACTGAAAGATAAGTGAGTCCCCATGGCTTCTTGGAAACTTGCCCAGAATCTTGAAGTGAATAAGTTGCCACGGTCCGAACTGATAACCAGTGGAATACCGTGAAGTGAAACAATTCGGACATGTAGAGAGTTGCAAGCTGACTAGCGATGATCGTTTCTTTGACCGCGAGAAAATGTGCAACTTTAGGAAGCCGGTCAATGACGACAAAAATAGCATCATTACCTTTCTGCGACTTGGGAAATCCAAAGGACGAAGTCCATTTCAACATGGTCCCATTTCCATTCAGGAATAGAGATAGGTTGCAGAGTTCCAAGAGGCCTTTGATGTTCTGCTTTGATACGACGGCAAACGTCACATTCAAAGAACATAACGGCGATGTCTTGCTTCATGTTAGACCACCGTAATCTTTTGATTTAATGTCCTGGTACATCTTTGTACTACCAGGATGGATACATAGAGGCGTATCATGAGCTTATTTCATAACTTTCTGAGTCATATTCAGGTTTTTCTCCTTACATGGCACCACTAGGCGGCCTTTGAAGTACAAGGCGCCATCATCAGCAATAGTGAAGAATGAGGGCTTTCCTTCTTTGAGGTCGCGCTTAATCTTGTGAGCTTCAGAGTCATATCCCTGTATTGTCTTGATGGAGTTCACGAGATCGGGTTCGACAGCCAGGGTATAGAGGGAACCCTGGGAAACAACACGGAGATTCATGTTGCGAAACTCCTCAGGAGGGGGAGCGAGTGCACCGAGGAACAATATGGAGGTTCAGCTTTCTGAATTCTTCAACAAGTGAGGGCTGAACTTTGTGAATCTGGAGGTGGTTGCAGTAAGACTTGCGGCTCAAGGCATCAGCCATTACATTAGCCTTGCTCGGTGTATAGGAAATACCCAAGTCAAAGTCTGCAGTCTCCATCCATCTCTGGCCGACGGAGGTTCAGGTCTGGCTGAGTAAACAGATACTTCAGACTTTGGTGGTCGGTAAAGATCTTAGCGATTACCGAGAAGGTAATGTCGCCCTTTGTTTGAGGCATGGATAACAGACAAGCTCGAGGTCGTGAACTGGGTAGTTCCCTTCGTGAGGGCGCAATTGTCGAGAGGCATAGGCAATCACTTTGCGCTCCTGCATTAGGACACAGCCTAATCCTTGACAGGAAGCGTCGCAGTAAATGACAAAGTCCTTCTTAGTATTAGGTGGAGCTAGTACTGGGGCAGAAGTCAACTTGTCTTTGAGTGCCTGGAAGCTTTCCTGACATTTGCCTATCCATTGGAACTTGACGCCCTTATGCAATAGGTTAGTCAGAGGCCTGGCAATCTTGGAGAAGTTCTCGACGAATCGACGGCAATAACTGGCGAGACCGAGAAAACTTCTGACTTGCTTAACGTCCTTCGGAGGAGTCCAATCGAGAATAGCTTGAACTCGTTCAGGGTTGACGGCAATACCATCCTTAGAGATGGCATGCCCAAGATAGGTTACTTCGGGAAGCCAGAATTCACATTTGGAGAACTTGGCATAAAGTTGATGCTCTCGTAGCTTTTCCAAAGACAAGACGAAGATGTTTAGCATGCTCTTCTTCATTCTTGGAAAATACCAGGATATCATCCGGATAAACCACGCATTTAACTTGTCGAGGTAATCCATGAATATATAGTTCATCAAAGCGAGAGAAGGTGGCTGGAGCATTGGTTAAGCCGAAAGACATGACGGTGTACTCGTATGAACCATAACGAGTCACAAAGGCGGTCTTTGGGATATCCTCTTCACGAACACGGATCTGGTGGTAACCCAACCTCAAGTCAAGTTTAGAGAACACTGATGAACCAGCCAGTTGATCATAAAGATCATTGATCCGAGGAAGAGGATACTTATTCTGAATGGTAGCTTGGTTTATAGGACGGTAGTCTTGGACCAATCGATTTGTCCCATCCTTCTTCTTGACAAAGAGAGAAGGTGCTCCCCAAGGAGAGCAACTTGGGCGAATGAAACCACTTCGAAGAGACTTGTCGATTTCCTCCTTAAGCTCAAGGAGTTCATGCGGCGGCATCTTGTAGGGTCGCTTGGCTATAGGAGTGGTGCACGGTTTCAAGTCGATAACGAATTCGACAGCTCTAGCAGGGGAATCCTCGGGAGTTCTTCAGGAAAGACGTCGAGGAATTCACGCACGACGGGAATGTTTTCAATACCCTCGAGTGGTGCAGCGTTCAATGCATTCAAGGGATAAAGCCGTGCCTCGGCATTTTGCACCAGATGAGCTTGGTAAGTGACTATTTCATCTGAAGGGTGTAGCAGATGGACGATCTTAGTGGCGCAAACTATAGAAGCGATGTCGCCTTTTAAACAATTCATTCCCAGAATGAGGTCAATGCTACAAGACTTCAGTACGATGGGTGAGACAAGGAATTCCAGTCCTTCAATTTCAACGGGGACGTCGTTGCAAATCATGGAAGTTCGACATTGGCCCGCAGGGGTGTGTACTTATAGTGAAGCATTCATGTATTCGCTTTTAATGCCATGCATGAATGCAAAATCTTCTGACATGAATGAATGCGATGCACCTGTATCAAATAAAACGGATGCTGGTATTGAATTTACGAGGAGTGTACCCATCAGGAGTAGCAGGCTGGTCTTGAGCTTCGTTCAGATCAATGTTGTTGGCTTGAACTCGACCATAAGGCTTGGCATTGTTGTTGCGGGGCTGGTTGCTTCCACGGCGATCATTTGGAAGGGCGATTGATTCTGGTTACGGTTGCATTCCCTAGCACAAAGGCCCTAGTTGACCACACGAAGAACAAGCCATTGTTGGGAGTAGGAACAGAGCTTGGGGTGGTGGAGCTGGAAGCCTTGGCTGCCTAGTTGGAGGAGTAGGCGGGCGAGGTGCGATAGGTCCGCCTTTGGGGCAGGTGCAGTTAGGCTGGTACATCTTGTTGGGAATACATATCTTACGCCTGCGAGGACGGGCCCAAGATGAGCCCGTGTCACGGTTCGCGCTGTTAGAGCTCAGGTATTCCTGCAGACCAGTTTCGACATTGATAGCTTTGTTCACCAAGGTGGCGAAATCAGTAAAGTCGTGCACTAGAAGTGCGAGCTTGATGTCGCCTTGAAGGCCGCCACGGAACTTCTCTTGTCTGCGTGCATCGCTTGCAATGTCCTCTTCAAAGATAGCGAGACAAGTCCAGAACTCCGATAAGCTTCAACAGTCTTGTTGCCTTGGGTGAGGTTGCGGAACTCACGCTTCTTCCGGTCCATGACTCCTTGAGGGATGAAGCGGGCACGGAAAGCAGCTTGGAAGTCTGGCCAGGTGATGATTGTTCTAGCTGGCTGAGTACGCCTGTGGCTGTCCCACCATTGAGCTACGGGTCCCTTCAGGAAGAAGGAAGCAAAGGTGACATAGCTGGCAGGGGCTACATCAGCAGACTCCATCTCATAGGTGATGTCACGGAGCTAGTCATCAGCATCCAGGGGCTGGGTTGAGCTGCGGTACACACTTGGATTGAGGCGCATGAAATCATGCAGAGTTACTGTGTTTGGCTGCTGGTTCATATTGGGGCGAGGAAACTGAGCCATCATGTTTTCCATGAACTGGCGATTCATCTCAAGCTGTTGGATTATACCAGCCATGTACTCAGGCGGTGGTGGGAAGTTGCCACCACGACCACGACTAGCTGGTCTAACCATCCTGCTAATATATAACAGGGGTAGTTCAGCAATTGAGAAATTTGCAAAGGACAAGTATCATTCATGATGAAACATGCATAATGAAAGCAGCACGATAGAAACTACATAGTAGTCGGCATATCATACAAAAGGGACCATGCATAGAGTTCGGTACACAGAGTTCAGTACATATACTAAGACATCATAGGCGGCACGCAGGCTCGCGATGAATGCATCTAACACTAACAAAGAAGCCTACATCAGTCCCACGTGGTACTGCAGAGGTAGTCAGAGCTTTGAAAAGCTGGTAGTGTGGCAGCGGATAGTCCTCCACGCCGGTGATCCGGGGCCGCGGATACTCGGTGCAGAACCCGACGCTCAGTGTGGTAGAAGAGGGCCAAGTGCGGAGAGTAGCCTCCCACATCCGCCATCCGACACCCCGGGCATCACGGTCCTGGCCGGGTAGATCGCAGAACGCAGCAACTCTCGGATCGGACAAAGGGTGCAACAGCGTCGAGCACGGTAAAGGTCTTGACGGTGGTGTACAACTTCGTGGCGAAGAGCTCGGTTAGCTCGATCCAGCCCATCGACATGCGTAACAAAGTTCGATGGTAGAAGGGCTCTCGGGTGACAGTGGAGTAGGCAGCAGTGTAGTAACCCTCCGCACCAACATCAGATGCGATAGCAATGTGCCTGAAGGGGGAGGTGTCCAACTACCGATACTCTCCACGGAGACGGGTAAGAGCAGCATAAGCAGCATCGTGGACGGCCATATCGATAGTCACCCCAACACCATGTGCGGTGTGCAAAGACAAGAGTGGAGTCATACTCCGAGAGTAGAGGTGGACGATGGCACGACATCGCTTCCTGGTTAAAGTCCTGGTACTCCTCAGAGACGGTGTACTCAGGGTGCCAGCGATAACCCAGATAGGTCATCATCTCTGCTAGCACCGCAGGTGATCCCGAGGCACCAATGACCGTCGTGTGGCGCACGACCTGCCCCGTGGGTTCCATCTGAAAACAAAGATGTTTCAAAGGAGTCAATGATAGTGTGGAAATTGATCAAAATACAATTCCAAGGAATAACTATGGCTTTATCCATTTTTGGGGTGAATGTGGTCACGGGATCCTAGTGTTAGTTAGTAAATTCGTTTAACCCGAGTAGAAGAGAGTTCAGAGTCCCAGAGTAAAGGTCGAGGAGTAAAAGATCCTAGTACCACCCGATGGCGACGTGGGCCCGTAAGGCACACAGCAAAGTTAGTAAAAGTTTTTGCAATGTCTAGACTCGACTTCTGCCAAGGAGTGTGGAAGGGGATTCCTACAGCAAATGGCTCTGCTCCCAACTTGTGACGCCCCCGATTCAATCAGACACTCATCATCCACGCAAGCGTGTACGACCAAGAGCAGGGCCTCACGGGAAGATATCACAACTCAACTCTAAAAATAAAATAAGTCATACAAGCATCATAATACAAGCCAGGGGCCTCGAGGGTTCGAATACAAGAGCTCGATCATAGACGAGTCAGCGGAAGCAACAATATCTGAGTACATACATAAGTTAAACAAGTTGCCATAAGATGGCTAGCACAAAATGGGATACATATCGAAAGAGGCGCAGGCCTCCTGCCTGGGATCCTCCTAACTACTCCTGGTCATCGTCAGCGGGCTGCACGTAGTAGTAGGCACCTCCAGTGTAGTAGTCGTCATCGACGGTGGTGTCTGGCTCCTGGGCTCCATCGTCTGGTCGCAGCAACCGGGTAAAGAAAGGGGGAAAATGGGAACAAGGCAACCGTGAGTACTCATCCAAAGTACTCGCAAGCAAGGAGCTACACTACATGTGCATGGATATATGTGTAAAGGGCCATATCAGTGGACTGAACTGCAGAATGCCGTAATAAGAGGGGATAGCTAATCATGTCAAGACTACGCTCGGGCAGCCTCCGTCTTGCAGCATGTAGAAGAGAGTAGATCAAGTCCTCCAAGTAGCATCGTATAGCATAATCCTACCGGCGATCCCTCCTCGCCGCCTGTTAGAGAGCGATCACCGGGTTGTATCGGCACTTGGAAGGGTGTGTTTTATTAAGTATCCGGTTCTAGTTGTCATAAGGTCAAGGTACAACTCCAAGTCGCCCTGCTATCAAGATCATGGCTATTAGAATAGATTAACTTCCCGCAGGGTGCACCACATAACCCAACACGCTTGATCCCATTTGGCGGACACACTTTTACGGGTCATGCCCGCCATGAAGATCAACACGCCGCAGCCCCACCTAGGCATAACAGAGAGGTCAAGACGCGGTCTAAACCTAAGCGCCTGTGGGTGCAGGCCCATCGCCCTGAGCACACCTGCACGTTGCGAGGGCGGCCGAAAGCAGACCTAGCCTAGTGGTGTTCCAGTCCAATCCGGCGCGCGCCGCTCAGTCGCTGACGTCACGAAAGCTTCGGCTGATACCACGACGCCGGGATACCCATAACTACTCCCACGTAGATGGTTAGTGCGTATAGACCAAATGGCGGACTTCGGATCAAATACCAAGATCTCGTTAAACGTGTTAAGTATCCGCGAACGCCGACCAGGGCCAGGCCCACCTCTCACCCAGGTAGTCTCAACCTGCCCTATCGCTCCACCTCAAAGATCCACTCGCGGGTGCTCCACAAGCCGACCCGACTTTAGTCTCCACATGTATCATGTATAAGTATATAGTATATACCCGTGATCACCTCCCGAGTGATCACGGCCCGATAGTATAGCACAGCAGACGGACAAGAATGTAGGGCCACAGATGGAAATACTAGCATCCTATACTAAGCATGTAGGATTGCGGTAAAGGTAACAAATGAGTTGCAAGGACAGGCTATGCATCGGGATAGGTATAACGAAAGCAAGAACATGCTACACTACTCTAATGCAAGCAGTATAGAGTAGAATAGGCGATATCTGGTGATCAAGGGGGGGCTTGCCTGGTTGCTCTCGCAAGAGAGAGGGGTCGTCAACTCCGTAGTCGTACTGGGCAGCAGGAGCGTCGGTCTCGGTGTCTAGCGGAAGAAGAGGGGGAAGAACAATGAATATTTAAGCAAACAGATGCATGATGATGCATGACAAAGCAAAGCGTGATGCTAGGCGTGCCCTAACGCGGTATGTGGTGATACCGGTGAAGCGGGAAAACATCCGGGAAAGTATCCGCGGCGTTTTGCGTTTTCGGGCGGAGCAGCCGGAGGGGGAAAGTTGCGTGTTTGCTATGTTAGGGATGTGTGACGGACGAACGCGCTGCGTATCCGGAATCGTCTCGTCCTTCTGAGCAACTTTCATGTTGAAAATATTTTAATCCGAGTTACAGATTAAAAGATATAATTTTCTAAATATTTTATTAATTTCTGGAATTTAATTAATTATTTCAATTAATCTGAAAAACAGATTAATGACATCAGCATGATGTCATACTGACATCAGCAGTCAACAGAGTTGACTTGGTCAACCTGACCAGTGGGTCGATGGGACCCACACATACAATCGCTTAGATTTAATAAGGGTTTAGGCTAATTTAATTACTATTTAATTAACCTAACTAGTTAATTAAATTAATTAAACCGGATTAAATAACTTAATTAATTCATTAGATAATTAATTAATTAATAATTAATTTTATTAAATCATTTTATTTTATTTATTATTTTATTTTTAATTCCTTTTTTAACGTTATGTGGTGTGGGGCCCCTGTCATTGTACAGGGGCCTTAGCGGTTCGGCGCTAGTGGGCGCAAGTGGGCGCACCCGTGAGTACGCCCATACAGAGCAAGACGAGGCCACGGGCACCGAGGGCAGGGCAGGCGGCCACCGGCCTGACAGGGCGGAGGCGAGGGTGGCGCCGGGCACTTGGCCGACGAGGGAGGTATGGCACGGTCATGGCCTTGATCGTGTCTGAAGGAGGCGGTGTGAGGTGGGCGTGGCGGCGAGGCCGGCCGAGCACGAGCAGCCAGGCGTCGATGCGAAGGCGGCGCCGTGGGACGGCAACGATGTGGCAACGAGGCGAGCCGGGAGGGGAGGCTCCAGGCGACGTCGTGGCCTCGCAGGGCACCGGCGCACGGCAGCAGAGGCCGGTGCGAGGAGGGGGCGCGGCCAGGTCCACGGCAACGTGAGCAGATGGGAAGAGAAGAGGTGCGGAGGCGAGCGCAGCGGCGGGGCTCACATTGGGACGTAGGGGACGGGGCAGTGTGCTCGGTGGAGGTCGGGGTGGACGACGGGGACGAGCGGCGGAGCGGGAGGCAGTCCGGCGGGGAGGTCCGGCGTCAAGCGGCTTCGGGCGCGGGGCGGTCCCGGCCGGGAGGAGGATGAAGTGGCGGAGGAGGTGGCCGGCGAGCGAGGGCGAGGAGGTCGGCGGCGCCGGGCGTGGTGGGGGGCGAGCTCCGGGCGGCGGGGTGGCGCCGAGCGGCGCTGGTGATGGCGTCCTCCTCCTCGATCCCGATCCAACCGGGAGAGGGGAGGAGATATTCGTGAGGGGTGAGAGTGAGGCCGGTGGGGTGGAAGCGGTGCAGTGAGTGGATAAGGGAGGGGGTAGTGGGCCGGCCAATTTGGGCTGCGGTGGCCCGCTTGGTGCTCAGTGGTCACCGGGCGAAGCCTGTGGGGGTTTCTCTTCTTCTTCTTCCTTTTTTTGTTAGTTGTAGGTTTTAGTTTTTCTGTTTTGTTTTTATTTATTTTCTTTTCTTTTTAAATCAGTTTAAATTATTTAGACATTTTTAAAATGTGTTTACTTCACCACAATTACCTTTGTAATATTTGGCAACCAATTTAACATTTTTGTGTTGACTTTTGAAAACTTTGGGTGTTTGTCGCTAATTCATTTTTGAATTTGCTATGTTTTTGAACTACCACTTAATTAGCAACAGTAACATAGATGACAGGGCATCATCAAGAGAGTTTTACTGTAGCCTAATTATCCGGGCGTTACAAGTTGCCCCTTCAATTGCAACTCCACCAGCTCCTACAACCTCAACAGATGCATTTGTCACAGGAGTCCTCTCCATGCCACCTCCAGAAGATCAAGCTTAGAGAGCCTTTTTGGTAACTTGTTGCCAAAGGGGAAGAAAGTGTATAGATCATAGGCTTCAAGAGAGAGAGAGAGAGCTTTGCTTCTTTTTGCTATCTTGTTTGGTACTTATTTGTTTGCTTGCTTGGATGATACTTTATGTGTGTGTGAGATACTTGTATGGTCATGTGTTTGATCATATCATACGTTAATGCTTGTGCTTGGATGATGATATTATCTATCTCTCATGTATGATCATTCACATCTTAGCTTGGTGATGAGTGCGTATTTCATATACTATCATTTTGAGCGCTCCACCAAGATGTATGTGACATGGAAGAGTAACCCATGATCCTAATTGATTGTGCATTTGCATTCAAAAGCAAATTTTAAATGATGCACAAATTTAGGGGGAGCTCTTGCTTATCACATACATCTCAAAGTGGCGATATATTTCATTCTTATTATCATTTGTCGAAGCTTTGATCTATATGTTGTCATCAATTACCAAAAAGGGGGATATTTAAAGTGCAACTAATCCCTGGGTGGTTTTGGTAATTCTTAACAACATATAGCTCATTGGACTAATACTCTTTAAACATTTCAGAAACTTCAATGACTGGCACGGCATGGACTAGCAATGTGGACCCCTCAAAATGTTAAGGACATTGGCTCAAGCTCAAGACTCTACATTTTCATTTTAGTGATCCAAGATCACATTGAGTCCATAGGAAAAGCCAATACTATTAAAAGGGGATGAGGTGTTGCTTAATGGCTTGCTTGCTCAAAATGCTTAGTGATATGCTCCAAAATCCCTCAACCACTTTCTCATACCCACATATGTCCCAAACCAAAAGTCAAACTCGGCCCCCCTGATTTGATATATCCGGCGCCACCGACTTCATTTGACATGGCCATAGCCAAAAACCCTAATCATTTCGGTCTCACCGATAGGGATCTCGGTCTCACCGAGATGGGATTGCAGACTCTATGTTTCCTTTTCGTAACGTTTCAGTCTCACTGAAATGAGCGATCGGTCACACCGAGTTTGCCTGACCAACTCTCTATTTGCCTATTACTGAAATCGGTCTCACCGCGTTCATGTGGTCGGTCTCACCGAGATTACGTTATGCCCTAACCCTAACACAATCGGTCCCACCGAGTTTACATGTCGGTCCCACCGAAAACACTAACGTTCACATTTTGAACTAATTCGGTCTGGCCGAGTTTCAGTATTCGGTCCCACTGAGTTTAGTAAATTGTGTGTAACAGTTAGATTTTGTGTGGAGGCTATATATACCCCTCCACCCATCCTCCATTCATGTAGAGAGCCATCAGAACGTGCCTACACTTCCAGCATTCATTTTCTTAGAGAGAACCACCTAATCATGTGTTGAGACCAAGATATTCCAATCCAACCACAAGAATCTTGATCTCTAGCCTTCCCCAAGTTGCTTTCCTCTCAAATCATCTTTCCACCATATCCAAATCTATGAGAGAGAGTTGAGTGTTGGGGAGACTATCATTTGAAGCACAACATTAAGGAGTTCATCATCAACACACCATCTATTACCTTTTGGAAAGTGGTGTCTCCTAGATTGGTTAGGTGTCACTTGTGAGCCTCTGTCAAGATTGTGGAGTTGAACCAAGGAGTTTGTAAGGGCAAGGAGATCGCCTACTTCGCGAAGATCTACCCAAGTGAGGCAAGTCCTTCATGGGTGATGGACATGGTGGGATAGAAAAGGTTGCTTCTTCATGGACCCTTCGTGGGTGGAGCCCTCTGTGGACTCGCGCAGTTGTTACCCTTTGTGGGTTGAAGTCTCCATCAACGTGGATGTACGATAGCACCACCTGTTGGAACCACGCCAAAAATATCCGTGTCTACATTGCGTTTGCTCCCTCCAAACTCCTCCCCTTTACCTTCGTATGCAATAATTTACATTCCGCTGCTATACTCTTAGAATTGCATGTGTAGGTTGATTGCTTGACTTGTGATAGGTTGCTAAAATCTGCCAATACTTAAAATTGGGAAAAGGCTATATTTTTATTTGGTCAATTAGTCTAATCACCCCCCCCCCCCCCTTAGACATACTTTCGATCCTACAACACCATCCTGAACCCAACCAACAGAGCAGCTTCATCGATGCCCTCGTCCACGGCCTCAGATCCGCTTCGCCCACACCAGAGCCGCTCCACAAACACCCTACTCGACGGTTCTAGATCTCCTTACCGGACCCCGACCGCAAGCGCAGCGTCATCACCCTTGACGTTTCTAACCTGATTCCCACCGTCTGGCAAGATGCCAAGCACCTGCCACAGCCTAGGTACTTGTCACCTTTAAACCCGTCCAACATCACCTGCCCGATGTACTTCAAATATACTAACAGGTCACTGTTACATGTTATGCAGCTGGCAAAAACTAGAAGGACGATGTTTCTTCTGGATGTAACAGCTTGGCCAACCAATATCCTGGACTGAGGCATTGCTATGATCTTCTAAGTGCGTCTCTCTCTCTTGTATTGTTGTGTACTGCCAAACGTGCTTTGCTAGGATTTTCGACCAGTAATCCCTTTGTGTAGACAATGATTTCTACTACTAGCTGCTAAATTAGATATGTAGATGTCATACATGATACTACCTCGTACCTCCATTTCTAAATATAAGTCTTTCTAGAGATTCCACTATAGGCTACATACAGAGCAAAATGAGTGAATCTACACTCGAAAATGCATCTATATACATCTGTGTGTTGTCCATACTAGAATCTCTACAAAGACATATATTTAGGAACAGGGGTAGTACATTTCATAAAATGTAGGTGGCATGTAGGAATTCCAGTGCACTACATTAGGCTCCCTTAGAGTGCCTGCTAGTCCAAAGACATGTAGTCATGGCTAGTTTATGCTACGCACACAATTGTTAATTGGTGGTTTAAATATGCGCAAGGGATATGCAATGTATTATCATGTAGAGATGTCTGAAATTAGCCGTGTCAACTTGCAGATAGGGTTATGCAATGAAAAAGTACAAGATGTATGTGGCAATTTCATGGAACATCGAAAAAAAGGAGAGGCAGCGGTGAGCCTATATAGTGTGCTATGGTAGGTCACTCCTCCATTGCAATCATCGTGACATGTTATTTGTATGTCAGTTCTATTGGCGAAGTTTCTTAGGGACAGTTATTACGAGTTATCCTAAGAAAATAAGCACCTGTGAATATAAGCTCGAGGTAATAAGCCAACCAATTCTTTTCATTGTCTTCCTTTTCAGCTTATCTTTGGTATGACCAGTGAAAAGTCTAGATTGCATTATATTTTGTCATTTTTCTGCCCATATGAAAATTAATTTGACTTGCAAACATCACAAATTGAACCTAGTGCAGTAATTAATATGATAGGAAAACAGACCATCACTATTTGTTCAAAATGCAAATACAAAGATACCATCTACTTGGCACAATCTACTTTGGTCACTGTCTACCATAGAGATCCCATTGCCTAATTTAAACGAAGAACGCATGACCCAAATTTAAATGAAGAACAATTATTTATTGAAATTCGATGGTCCAAGTGGCTGGTTATTATCATATAGCAGCGCCACCTGAAAGCATCATATAGCAGCAGCAGCTCATAGCAACTCATCATACAGCAGCAACAGTGTGCAATTCATCATATACCAGCAACAGCTCATAGCAATTCATCATATAGCAGCAGCAGGAGCAGCTCATGGCAATTCATCATATAGCAGAAGCAGGAGCAGCTCGTAGCAATTCATCATATAGCAGTAGCAGGAGCATCTCAAAGCAATTCATCATATAGCAGCAGCAGGAGAACAGGAGCATCAGCTCATAGCAATTCATCATATAGCAGCAGCAGCTCATAGTAATTCATCATATAGAAGCAATAGGAGAAGCTCATAGCAATGCATCATATAGCAGCAGCAGAAGCATCTCACAACAATTCATCGTATAGTGGATCAGAATGAAAATTTGGCAAAAAAATTTAGAGGAGATCCTCACCTTATTGGATGAGCTCATCCTTCAACAGCACCTCAAGGCCACCGCCTGGGAGGAGGGGAGGGGGAATAAGGTGCCTTCTGCCCTAGTGTGGCATCGGCCTTAGTTGTGCGGCGCCTGCCGGAGTAGTGCGTTGGACGGACCACAATGGAGCAGCTGTTGGAGACCATGAGAATGAGGGGCGGCGCCAGAGCGAGGAGCAGCCGGGGAGATTTGGTCCTACCAGCCGGCCATGTAGCCTAGCTGGACAGAGCATCATCGAGGACCAGGCCAGATGGGACCAGTGGCGATGGCTCACTGGAGGAACCCTAGTGTTGTAGGAAGGGGATCGAGGTAAAGGGAAAGGGGAGAGGAGATGCAAGCGGGCAGGGCAATGAACGCTTGCGTATTTGTTTTTACTTGAGGGTCAGGTGTGACGCGGGCATGAGCAGTGGCATTTTGAGCATAATATAGGCAGACAGCAGAGTCATTTCACTATTCCCCTTCCCTTCAATTTTTAGTGAGCTTCCCCCCTCCAAAGCGAAATAAGTTAAGCCCAAGCCCATAACTCAAAAATGATTTCTTTACATATTTTATGGCATATTTTGATAATAAGCTCTGAAAAGACGAAATAGAACTAGCCCTTAACCTGCAATTCAATTGTGCGTGCAATGATGAATCACTCCTGCCTGCTATAGTGTACATTAGGCATCATCATTCATGGCATAACCTAATACATGTGCATTCCATTGTAGAATCTGGAATATGCAATGTTTATGTTAGTTCATACGTTGCACATGATGTTTAAATGCCCCTTAAATCTGGTCAGTCAAGTGATGGTCTTTAAGCCTCTTTCTTTGCTTCTTTTCTTCATATGTAAGACTAGTACGTATGCATGTGCATTGCAACAGAAGAAACAAATTGACATGCTTCACTATGGAGCCAGACAACGAGAGATCTTTTTTATGTGAGTTTCTATGGAGAGATGACAAAGATAATAATCAACTGATCTTGATGAAGAACCATAACTTCATGTTATTAATTTATGGTACTGGGGTGTGCATTCGGAACTGCTAATTGCTCTAAAAAATTGATTTACAACTATATCGAAGAAGTTGCTAATTATTTTCTAAAACACAATAACTATATCAAACCAATCTCTAGCTACATGTGTGTTGCTATATGAAACGAGCACCAGTTGTCATGAACCACATGACATTGCAGCTATATGTATAAGGTCAATGGACCATTTGAGATTGACAACTACGACCACAATGCACTTCAAGGCTATGATAAAGCGACTGAGACTTGTTCCTGGCGGTTGAGATGCCTAATTCGGCCTCGCAACTGCGGCCACAACCGTCCATGATTCTGGCATCCATCTCGATAGTGTCGGATTGGATGAAAGCGAAGTTCCTGATGACGTGCCGTTGGATGTCATATCCATCCATGATGTTGGCCTCCATCTCAATTGTGTCGGCATGGATGGGTACAAAGGCCCAGGCTACATCGTCGCGGTGGCCACAACCGTTTATGATGCTAACTTCCATCTCGATGATGCCAACGCAAATGAACGTGGAGCTTCGACCAGAGTTGAAATAGGAGTTCCCTCCTACATCACCGCCTCCACGAACATTTGGTAATGTCGAAGGCACCATTCCGAAACCCACCAACTCTGACATAAAATCAAAATAAGCCATTTGTAATTTAAACCATCCATCTAGAGAACTGCACTTCATTTAAATGAATACATGATAATCTGCTATTTATGTATATCCAATGTTGCTTTCCCTTACCCCCAACACACTGTTTCAGGTTGCTAGTGCGATGGCTGCAAAAGCAAAACTTGTCCTTAGTGAATTTATAGACATAGCCTTTGCTAATCGGCGACGTGGTGTACATCTAGAAGAAGACAACAAAATGTTGCATTAAACTAAGCAAAAACGGGTCAAAACTGAAGAGGATGATGACCTGGTAGTTGAACTTTGGAATTGTTTGCACCGAGGTTAATAATACCCATACACTTCAATGTTAGTATTAATTTGATCCACCCATTGCACATCAAAGATGGGTGGAATAGCTGTGTAGTCGCTTGTACCATACATTGTTCAGTAATCAGTAGCAAAAATATGCCTTCGGTTATAGCATCACATGCTGATATCAGTTCCAGGTGATGGGCAATTGACCAGTCCTCTGGAAGTTATTCTGAAATAACTCTCCTCCAAACAGATCCGCATGCAACTTTACTGGCAGAGAAATCAAGGTAACAGGAGAACTTCATGTACACCCGTGAAAACCGCTTGCAGTGTGAAATAGTAGATTTTCACCAGTTCACCAGCCAATGCTGTCTCCTTTGGCAATAGCAATATGAAAGATAGCAAGCAGATACCAATTGTGCATACGCTGAAAACATGTCTCCGATGGTTGAAGCTATCTCAAGTCCCCTCCAGACCGGATTATATGAACCTCAGCCCAGACGAGCCATCATTCCCAGAATCCATCATTTATGTAGACAATGTTGCTAATTCATAGAGGAACACCTCTAAGCAGTTGGTATGTGTCAAAGATTGATGTGTCCCAGCTGACACTCTGCTTGCTCGGGCTTGCAGTTCGTCGGGAAAAGAGGGAGGAAGAAGACGAGCTATAGCTATGCTCGGGCGCAGGACCAGCGGCAGAGGCAGCGCCAAGTGGACCGACAGGATGATCTCGTGGAGCCTTGGGGGTTGAGTAGGGGCCGCTGGCGGCCTCAACTCTCGCGGCTCCGGTGGCTCTTCATGCTCAGCCTGCCGATCGATTCCCGCGCACACCACGCCCGAAGCCCAGATCCCCACGCCATGACCACACGACGTCGGCCGTGCTCGTCCCCTGAGGCAGTGAACAATGTTGTCATGGGGAGAGCCAGAAGAGGATGCCCCGTCTAGGTCGTGTGAAGTGCAGAGCAGAGGACAGCGTGCTGCAAAGCTAGGGAAAGGCGCCGGCGAGTAGGGAAGAGGGTCGCGGGCGACGGGGAATGTGAGCAGTGAGAGGGCGGCGAGGCCAAGGGATGGCAGAGCAGGTAGATGGCCAACATGCGCACGACGGCCCTCGCATCGCCAACACGCACGCCATGCACGATGCAAGAGATGCACGTAGCTGGCAAACATGCTTTGTCTGTGTTGGGCAGGCCTGCACTGCCGCCACCAACCCTACACAGCTGCCACCGACGACAAATCCACGCCGTTGTGCCACTTAATTAACGCCCGTGACATGGAGGCCCGCATAGTGCCGCTGCAGCCAGCCACTATGTCTCGTCCTCGTTTTCCTTCCTTCTACTCCTCAATCGGCAACCATTGGTTCCTTCATAGATTGGGCGCTAGCGCCGGATTCAACTCTTCCTTTTTCAGAGAATATATATTTATTGAAGGGTTAGAGAAGGAGGTCTGGATGTGGAGTTTGACTCCAACCGAGGACGCACGAAACAAACACGAGTGAGAAGAACCGAACATATGTGCGCCTGTGAACGAAAAAACATAAGGACTTATGAAGAACTAATAAAAAAGTATGGACTTATGGAGAACCATGAAAGCTTCCGTCCTTTAATATTAGGTAAAGATTTGCTCACACATCTGTTCAATTGCTTGTTTGTATAAGCCAGCCATACTAGGACAGTTTGCTTTGATTACATGTTGTTCTTGACCTAACACTCTAACAGAGCTTGTCAATGATTTAAACACTAAGGGCTGCTGTAGTGGGGGCTTGTCTAACTCATAGGTGACATAAAGGTTTGGCTGTACACTAAAGTAGGCTCTCCAAGAGTACCTGGAGATCCAGTTCGAAGGTATGCCTAGTTTTTACATAGTGCACACATAGTAAATGCTCATTTCATTGTGTGCAAGTGCAAGAGATGTGGCATGTTTCATTATGTGGTGTTGTTTTGTTATAATCTCATCCTTTTGTGTTGTTCACAGACTGGAAAGTATGCATATTTATCTTCCAAGGACGCGAGTAACTAGTTTGTGTCACCTTGCAGAGGGGGTGCAATGAAGATAAGATTGAGGATTTCCAAGTACAAGATGTTAGGAAGGAGCCTGGAAAGAGAAGTAGGAGCAGCGTTGAGCCTGTTCAACCAGTTAAGGTAAGTCGCCATATCCAACTCAACAGTTCAATTGCATGTTTGTTTCAGGGATACTTAATTTGCTCTTTTCAATTGCTTTATTTGTCCTCAGTTAATGAGATGCCCAAACAATGATGCCTGGTTTTGGGTACTTGTATAACTATTAGTTGACATAATTAAAGGCCTTACCATTTAATTACTCTGGCGAAGTATGGCTGAATCTTTGAAGTCTATTAACCAACTATTACTTCATGAGGCTCACAATCTAGTTTATACTAGGCTAATGATTGCATAGTTTTGCTTGTTGTAGTAGGTTTGTATGAATCCCTCTACTGTTCATTATGCTCCCTAAGACTTTAATTGAGCTATAGAATGGCCAACTGCTTGCTTACTTATACGCAATGTGCTGTCTAAATTTGTAACTTGTCTCTGTTTTGGATTTGGCCCCAACATCATGCTCCTCTGGTGAGCTAAGAGAGATTTATGTATGCGGGCTGCACAAACTACCATTTTTATATTTATTTAAATATCACTTGCTTATGCTTCATGACGTGTAACATTATTGTTAGTCCTGTTTTGCCATGTACAAAATAGTCTGTCTTGCTCGCTTCACTGTTGTAACTATATTTTTGCCCTAGTCATGTGTACTTACAGAAACATTTCAGGATGAAGTGACATCAACACAAAGATCTACGAGCAGTGCGGCATGGCCGTTACCAAATGATTACGGATTCGAATTGGAATGTGCTGATGTTCTCAAGCATCAACTAGAGGTGGCAAGACAACATGTACATGATTCTCAACGTACAATCAACAAGTTGAGACTGGACTTGCAGGTATTAGATGCAGGAGTCGAAAAATGAAACAAGACACTGAGGTAACCACGAAGGAATTGGAGATTTTGTAAATGAAATTTGTGCAATCTAAATCCGTCAAATCCTATTTTCTGAAGAGATTATAGTTCAAATGGTAAGTTTTGCTGATGCGTGTCCATGATGTATGAGCTTTATTTGTCCAGTGTATGTAATTTGCCGTTTGTGTACGCTTTATTATCACTGGTGCCAAAATAATGCCCAATGGGTATATTCGACTGTAATTTCTTTATTGTATAGTGTAGGATTATTCTACGTTTCTATGCCTTAGTCCTTTTATTATAAAGTGTATGTTTTTTAGAGGCGATAGTATAGAGTAGGATAATTCTTGAATATGCTATATCGTTGAAATGGGGGCCAACACGCCCAAACATGTGTAGTCAAAGCGGGCCTTAATTGGGCTGGTCAAAATAATATTTAGTGGATCCCAAATGATGTGGCCCACCGTAACCATGGCTCTTAGCACGCCGTTAACAGGCCAAAAGCTCGATAGGGCCGTATAAATGGAAATGGCCCGCGGGCCTCTAGCAGGCCGAAATACATGTCAATTTTGTCTCGGCCCTTTTACTTTACGGGCCAGTAAGAGGCCGAAAGTGTTATGGGCGAGAGGAGGCCCAATTTGCAAACTAGGCTTTTAACACACTAAAAGTTGCATCGGGCTGAAATTTTGCCCTGTGAGACGTGGGCCCCTAATGGACCCAAAGTCAAAGGCCCAACTGTTATGCGCGTCGTTAACAGGCCAAAAGACAAAGATGGGCTAGGAATTGGCCCATTTACCTAATGGGCCGAGGACAGGCCTAAAGTCACAATGGGCTAGAATTGGCCCAACTGCAGAATGGGCCGAGAAAAGGCCGAAAGATGTTCCTTGCCGTTAACGGGCTGGAGCTGACGATGGGCTACAGGCCGAAAGAAGCTCGGGCCATAATTGGGCCAAAGATGTAGCGGGACGTTAACAGGCTGAAACTGACGATGGGCTGGAAATTGTCAAATCTAGAATGGGCCTTTGATGGGCCAATTCTGTGTAACTTGTATGGGTCATGCTTGTAAATGGGCCTGACTGAAGTAGGCCGCTAATGAGCCAGCCCGCTTATTTTGACAGGCCCGGCCTTTTAACCTGAATGGGCCACTGTTGGGCCGAGACACGTGTCGACGTATCATAGGCGCCTTCCGTCCATTCGCTGGATGACAACTGTCCGAACGCCGGGACGACACGTGGATCTGCCGGCGAATGAGGATTTTACACGTGGAAAATCCCCATTGGTCCGCGCTGTTAACGGGTTATCGGATCCAAACCGGAACCCGGTAGCTTAACGGCGACCCGTTATGGTGGATGCCACGTTTCGGTTACCCTTGACGAAAGCACTTCTATGACGCGTGATTTATCGTCATGGAAGTGGACACTTCTGTCATGATAATTTTTGTAATGTCATGGAACACTTATACGACATCACAGGTATGACTATCTTGATTCTGTCATAAAATCGTCATGGATGTACATGCATGACAGAAAGCGTGACCTACTGTGACAAACACGTATCTTCACGGAAGTGCATTTTTTGTAGTGTTTGTGTTCGCCGTCTTGCATTGCACCCACACACTATTGGTAAATGTAGTAGAAAACAAAAGCCCTACGACACCCAGGAACAATATGAATATGTATATAGGGTTTGGATCAACGCTCTTATCGATTCTGACAATGCAGCTGAAGTAGACGAGTCGGTGTAGGTCGTACTTGGAGACCCTCGAACATCGATGACGATCCCGCGAACTTCCCTCGGACGATCCATCGAACAAAAGACAGAAAGCACGGCCTTTCTACTTGGTTGCAAGCATAAGGTCTTAATGATCCGGCAGCGCTTCACCATCCAGAGGTAATCGTCGCCGGATAAATAGAGGGGAGAGATTAGAACTACATGGGGCTTATAATTATGAGGATTAGAGGTGTCTAGGGCTAGCTCTAATTATTCAACTAGGACCAACTTGAACAGAACTAGATCAACTAGAGGAGGATCCAAAACTTGTGTCACATACGGTGGAAATCATGTAGTATATATAAGTTTAGGGTAGGGGAGGGGCGCCAAAAAGGGTGGAAGGACTCCCCTCCCCTTGCACCAGCCAAGAGGGAAGGATGAGTCCTTCCGCCACTAGGATTCGGCCTCCCCATAGGAGAAAGAGGGGCGCCTCCCCTATTAGGCCCTTGTGGCCCAATTCCTTCTCCACCTCTTGGTCTTATTAGGCACATTGATATTAAATTAAATATATATTCATTCTAAACATTTTCAGAGAATTATATATATATATATATATATATATATATATATATATATATAAAATTTAGCAACACTGTAAACATTTTTCACCTATATATAATTAATCGGTAATACCTGATATTACCCGGTATTCACTGAAACCCTTCGGGTGACCCCGAAACGCTTCCGGAACCTCTTGGAACTATTCCAGATATTAATGAAACAATTCCACTATTTTCATCACTCCCGTACCACTAACACTCAGCAGATCATGATTACCTTAATCTTGTGACCCCTTAGGTTCGGTAAATCATAGACATGAACGAAACCCCTTCGTTCAATGACTAATGGCAGAACCATGGACATCCATATCTGTCCCTATGATTACACGAATGATATACGAGTGAACCTTTGGTTATCATGTGGTGTTCCCTTTGCTTCACGATACTTTATAAAACCTGGTGTGCATCGGTATCCTCCTGAGTCATCACCATGCTCACTATACTCTTGCTCCTGTTACCGGGTTTGTTCTTCTTTCTCGTTAATTTGTTCCGGCATCCCCGTCACGTAGTCACCTCTGTCAGTCTAGACGATGATAGATGTCATCACACCAAGAGGTCCCTAAGAATATATCTCCATTATTGGAGGAGCAAATACTACTCTCGAGCTATCCGTCACTTGTCAAACTTCCCGGTGAGCCTGAAAGTTGTCGTTATGATCACCTTGTTACAGATGATGTTTGAGCAACCCCAAAGCCCACCATCCAGTAGGAAGTGACCGAGACACTCTCATGGTCCGAGGAACTAAAACACATGCTAACACTCTGTGTTATAACAAATGATTTCAAACGATATAATCACAAAGTATAATAGACAAGTTTGGGTCGATTCAATATGATCATTCTTCTAATGTCACACCCTCAATGTTGTTTTAGGACTATCGTTACCCTTCACGAAATCCTAAAATCCAGAAAACGTGATCACCAACAACACTTGAGCCTTAGAGGCGAGATCCGGAACCTATAGTTTACCATTTATCATTTCACACATGCATATGAGTTTTCCACTGAATCACATATTCCAGGACATAGCAGTTATAGCATGAAATAAAAAATCTTAATTATGAATAACGGAAATATAATACTACAATATTATTGCCTCCAGGGCATATTTCCAGCACACACTGCACGCGGTAGGGGCTTCTTGCACAAGCGAGTACGACGCGATGGTAAATCAGGCATGTGATATGTCTCAAACGTATCTAATTTTTTTATTATTTCATGCTATTATATTATCATTTCTATATGCTTTTTATAGCAATTTATATTATTTTTATAGACTAAACTATTAATTTGGTGCCAAGTGTCAGTTCTTTTTCCTGCTTGTTTTTATTACGCTGGAAATCAATATCTACGGAGGTCAAAATAACTTGCCAAAATAATATGATTTATATTTTTTGGGCAACTCGGAACACATGAAGCTTGGGGAGACCTCGTGAGGAGCTTCCAGAGGCCCATATGGGTACCCCACACAGCCTGGGTGAGGGGTGTGCCACTTGGTCGTGTGGGCCCTCCTGCACCGCCTTAGTCCAATTCCACCGCCATAAATCCCTATTAATACTAAAACCCACCGACATATTTTCATAAGAATTTTATCACCGCTACACGTCTCTGTTCTGCGAAGATCCCATTTGGAGGCCTATTTCGAGGCCCTGCCATATGGGGAAGCCATTGTCGGAGCCATCTTCACCAACCTTGATGCCTCCATATTCATGTCTGACTAGTTCCCTTAGGACCTATTGATCCATTGTAGTAGCTAGATGGTTCTCTTTCTTTTTCGATCTTCAATCACATGTTCTTGTTCTTGATCGAGATTAATTCGATGTAATCGGTGGTGTATTTCTTGGGACATGATGAATTGTCACTTTATGATCAGATTGTTCACTAAAACAATTGAATTTTTTTAGGTTTGTTGCTGCATAATTAAATAACTTTGTATATGCTCTCTCATCGATCTATCTTCTTTGGCCAAGTTTGATGGTTTTTTTAGAGGGAGTGGTGCATTGTAGTGGGTTCGATTTTGCGGTGCTATAACCTAGTGATAACTAGACCATGACAGCGTGCGTTGCTACGCCCGTCCATTTCGACGATAACATGGTAGGTATCATTGTAGATGTGAATATAGAGGCACTTCATATAGAAAATGTAGAGACACTTCCTAAGTCTATTTGGCTCAGGGGCGGATCTAGGCACCCCCTCCAAAGTTGTAAAATAAAATTTACTATATCTTATGATGATGTTTAGTGTAAATGTTGAACCGTGGCACCCTCAAACCTGCGATTCTATGTCCGCTACTGTTTGGCTATAAATTTACTCATAAGCTTGTTAAGCCTCAATCTATTTTTAGACCGGTAGAGTGCTTGAAACAACATACCCTTATTTTCTTAGAAATAAATGCAAATTTAGTTCTGAGTGGTAAAAAAGATCAAACACAACACGAGTAAATACTTCCCTAGAGGAAGAAGAGACAAGAAAATAACTTAAGTTGAAATAAACACGGGACCATCTTCCTTTTTAGTTGTTTGGAACTACTCGCAAGGGCCTAAACTTTCAACCTTCTCCTGGTAAGAGCTCAATTCACCATTCTGAAGACGACGTAGTCCCAGCAGCCCACTGCAGCAGCACTTACCTATCCCATGGCATGCTATGGTCGATGGGATGAACTAATGCAATGCGGATCCCTGATTTATAAATTTATAAAATATATTTATTGGAGAAGGAAAAATATTTATCAAATACTATCATAAAAATCAAATTGTAAATCCATATTATGAAGAGCCATTAAGATAATAAGATCTATGCGACAGGACACTACTATATTAGAGAGTTACATACAAATTACAGCGCTTGCACACTTATTACATTGGACTATTAGTCCGCATCCAACATCATTTCTGTAACCTACAAAGGTAAGATATGCATGTACCCACACAACACCGAGGTACCCACACAATAATAGCCCTCCAGCCCTCTGTACATTAAATTTGAAGGATCATTAATGTTGGCCAAAAGCTTAGTGCAATTCAAACATTGCATCTATAGAAGGAGGTTTTGTATATGTCCTCGTCAAAGCAAATTAAATTTACTGACCACACTTTTCTTGTTAAGCCTCCTCAGTAGAACTGAATGGAAAAGAATGATTTTTTTAGCTTTGGTAATGAATTAACGGATCATGGAGCAATCCTAAACAATCCAAGATTTATAGTATGTACTGAGTAGACAAATCAAAGATTAGGAAAGATGGCACGCCCAGGATACATTAGGATTGCTATATCTGTCAAATTGCAATTCATATATGTTGCATATTAATTAGGAAGTGATGTGAAAATGGTACAGAGATCATATTAGGACAAAAGATTACCAACAGAGAGCTAATAAATAAATAACACAAAAGGGAGATGCCATACCATAATGCAATTTGTCTTTGGCTAATTTGTACATTTTTCTGGCAGAAACAACTTCTGATTACTCTATATTCAGCTCCTCCATGTTGTACGCAGTGTTACATCACCTGGGGTAAGATTGACATCATTATACCAATATCTCTTTTCACTTTGTTCAGTGTTTATATCTCTTCTGAATTTATAGTTCGCAAGGTATCTGAAAGGTATATCTCATTAGCTCGAACATGTACCTCTTGTGAGAAAAATAAGGACACCATACTTCTTATATTGAGCATTACTTAAATGTTACCATAGTTGATGGTTGAGCCGGTAATTTTACTTATAATTTTTCTGTAAGAAATTTTTTTTGCAGTTGAAACTTCAAGGAAACATCATATAGGTGTCACAAAATAATTGATACCCTCTTTTTGTGCCAGGAAGAAGAATGAGATCCAACTCAAAGTCAAGGAAAGCGGCCTAGACCACTGATTTTTGATGGAAGGCTTGTAAACATGGATTGGTCTGATAAAGCCAATTTTTCGGCGAATCAAATATTTTCCGAGAGCACCAGACCTTCTCTCTTTCAGGATTGATTCCCACTCACTGCCTGATAGCAGGCTTGGCCCATGAGACCTATTGTCTTATTGTACTGGCTCACTTCACTACTTTGGAGGATGGGTTTTTCCCTTTTGGTTACATAACGCTCTAACCCTTGCTCGTTTGTCATTGAAGTATCATCTTGAGAAATATTAGGTATAAACTTATTTATGTTGGATTACCTCCTAGTTGAGTAGACAAACATAAACGAAATTTTCTTAGAAGAGGGATGATGACTACAATTACAAATTGGAGGAAATCACAATAATGGTTTCCTAAGTTACAGCTACTAAATTATCTTGTATTTTGTGGTAAGTAACATGATTTGGAACTAAGCAACAGTACTATTGGAAATAAATGACTTAGTAAAGACGAAGACTTAAGACATACCAGCTACTAGAAGTGATAGCAATGTAGAACTCTTTGACCATACGAAGACCTCCTATTCAACCATTACCATTCTGAGCAACAGTTATCCCTGTCCTAGGTGGCTGTACAATAATAATGTAGACTTCCTTAAAACTATAGCATGGAATTCAAGGAGGGTAAACAATGGTACATTCAAACTAGAGACAAATCGCACTCCTTAAAAATGGAGCATAGCCATCAAGGAGGGTAAATAATAGTATATTCAAACTGGAGACAATCGCGCCTATGATGATTTAGTTGGTACAAAGTAGGAGTACACAAGACATGATCACAAGGTAAAAGAAATAAACTAAACAGCAAGCCATTCTGAAGCAAAAAGGCATGTAGGTGCATTTTGTGCTCCTTGACAGATAGCCAAAATGATATCCTGATAAGCCGAGATCTTGCTGAAATAACAACTCAACCTATACAAATTTCAGAAGGAATGACCTGGACATTCATCCAAGATTTCAGCATGTCAAAATAGTTTGTATATACGCATAGGCAATGATGCAAATGGCGCACCCACCTCTCTTGACGTTTAAATGCAGAGCCCACCTTTCCTCATAAAGCTTGAGCTTTTGGGTGAACTAGTTGGTGCGTGCAGTTCTACATGGTATCGGAGCCAAGAGGTCTTCAGTTGAAGACCCGACTGGTGCAATTAAATTGCAGCTCACTTCTGTTAGCTTTTGGGTGAACAGGTTGGCGTGTGAAGTTCTACAAAATTTAAAAAACGGTTTCAAATGATTTGGGCAGCAAAACACATGAAGCGGTCAATTCCATGCTACTGCCTGCATCCCTAGTCATAGGTAAACAAGGATACAACAAAATCAAGTGGTTCACACCTTATTTGAACAACCTATTTTGGGAAAGAAATTTCTTCCTGTTTGCCAAACACGCTTAAACACTTGGTTTTACAATCACAAATCATTGCACACACGTTAACAAACGGTGTAGCACATAGAGTACTAACAAGAACATCATGGCAGGAGCAAAAAAGCAATCACGTATGAACAGCCAAGGTGATTAGAGATGCAACAAACCAAAATGGCTCGGGGACATCTATAAATCTTGAGGCGGCACAACCCAACACATGATCAATCAAATATTTTGTGCAGCAATTTCCTACTTTCCCCCGGATCAATCACCAAAAAAAGGGAAGGGATTAGTACTAGGCAGTGGAGTAGACGGAGCAGGTGAAAATCAAATCTCTTCAACCAAGGAGGTAACCTAGGCAAACTTGATCATGGCAGACACACAAGCAAGAAGAAAAGCAGATATGCAAGAGATAAAAAACAATCTATGTTATTTAATCTCTTCTCGAATCAGAGGAACACAAACAAACTATGTTAATACAATTCACATGGTAAGTAGCATTCCCAAACAAATCACACATGAGCACACTACCTTTCCACTAGCAATTTAAACCCTTCCTATGTGCTCTCACAAACAACTGAATTCCGAACATAACAAACGGCGAGCAATAAATTGATGAACTACAACCAACCAAATTTGACCTAATGGCATCAAAAAATCAGACAGAACATGAACGACACTTACCTCATAGGAGATCGGTCTCTACCTCTCGGTCATCTTGTTGCTAGGGAGAGTGGAGAAATGTGGAGCAACGCGATTAGGATCACTCTGTAGGTTCACCGCTAGCGCTGCAGGGTCCATAGACGGCAGGGAAGAAGAGGAGCCACAAGAGGGATAGGAGGAGCCAGGGCTACGGGGATGAATAGAGGCTACAGAGTAAAAACAAACGTACTATGGGGAAGAACGTTAGGTTTTTCATTTGCTTCATTGTTGGCGAATGTAAGGCCGATAAGCCCAAATAAATATAAGAGCTCCGATTTTGTTCCAAGGGCCGATGCCCAGCCCATGTAGCGCTCTCTGTTTGACACCGAAGCACATGCGGAATTAGAACTCAGTCCAATGGCCACAAAAGTATAGAAGTGTGATGTCGCTTGAAGCTACGTCCGCATTTCCCCAAAGAGAAAGGGATGATGCAGCACAACAGCGGTAGGTATTTCCCTCAGATATGAAACCAAGGTTATCGAACCAGTAGGAGCACCAAGCAACACAACGTAAACAGCCCCTGCACAAAAATAACAACACCTCGCAACCCGACGTATTAAAGGGGTTGTCAATCCCTTTCGGGAAACAGTGACCGAAATGGCGTGCGGACGGGAAAAAGTTGTAATAGATTGAAATAATAGATCGCAAATAAAATAAAGTGCAACAAAGTATTTTTGTATTTTTAGTTCAATAGATCTGAATAAAAGTGCAAATAAAATAGATCGCAACAAATCTAAGAGAAAGAAGACATGGGGGCCATAGGTTTCACTAGTGGCTTCTGTCGAGAAAAATATCAAACGGTGGGTAAACAAATCATTGTTGGGAAATTGATAGAACCTCAAATATTTATGATGATATCCAAGCAATGATCATTACATAGGAATCACGTCCAAGATTAGTAGACCGACTCCTTCCTGCATCTACTACTATTACTCCACACATCGACCGCTATCCAGCATGCATCTAGTGTATTAAGTTCATGGAAAAACGGAGTAATGCAATAAAAACAATGACATGATGTAGACTAGATCCGTTTATCAATGGCGGTAGATATAGATCTCATCTTTTTATCCTTAGTAGCAACGATACGTATGTGTCGGTTCCCTTTCTGTCACTGGGATCAAGCACCGTAAGATCGAACCCACTACCGGGCACCTCTTCCAATTGCAAGACAAATAGATCAAGTTGGCCAAACAAAACCCAAATATAGAAGAAGAAATATGAGGCTATAAGAGATCAAAGAAACTCAAATAACTTTCATGTATATAAAAAGATATGACTGATCATAAGCTCAAAGTTCATCCGATCCCAACAAACACACCGCAAAAGAGTTACATCATATGGATCTCCAAGAGACCATTGTATTGAGAATTCAGCGAGAGAGAGAGAGAGAGAGAGAGAGAGAGAGAGAGAGAGAGAGAGCCATCTAGCTACTAACTACGGACCCGAAGGTCTACAAGGAACTACTCACGCATCATCGGAGAGGCACCAATGGATGTGGTGAACCCCATCCGAGATGCTGTCTAGATTGAATTTGGTGGTTCTGGACTCTACGGCGGCTGGACGAATATTTCATCGACCGTCCTAGGGTTTCCGGAATATTGGGGTATTTATAGAGCAAAGAGGCGGTCCGAGGGGCACCCGAGGTGGGCACAACCCACCAGGGCGCGCCTGGGCCTCCTGGTGCACCCTGGTGGGTTGTGCCCCCTGGGCACCCCTGTGTGCAACCAGGACCCATTGCCTTCCTTCTGGCCCATAAAAAATCATCATGGAGTTTCGTGGCATTTGGACTTCGTCTGATATAGATTTTCTGCGATGTAAAAAACATGGAAAAAACATCAACTGGCACTTGGCACTATGTCAATAGGTTAGTACCAAAAAATGGTATAGAATGATTATAAAACATCCAAGATTGATAATAAAACAGTATGGAACAATAAAAATTATAGATACGTTGGAGATGTATCAGCATCCCCAAGCTTAACTCCTACTTGTCCTCGAGTAGGTAAGTGATAAAAATAGAATTTTTGATGTGGAGTGTTGTTCATTGATACGTCTTCGTCGTATCTAATTTCCAAACACTTTTGCCCTTGTTTTGGACTCTAACTTGCATGACTTGAATGGAACTAACCCGGACTGACGCTGTTTTCAACACACTTCCCATGGTGTTATTTATGTGCAGAAACAAAAGTTCTCGGAATGACCTGAAACTCCACGGAACGTCTATTTGGAAATAATAAAAAATCCTTGCAAAAGATGAAGACCAGGGGGCCCACACCCTGTCCACGACGGTGGGGGGCACGCCCTCCCCCCTAGGGCGCGCCCCCTACCTCGTGGGCCCCCTGGAGCTCCTCCGACGCCAACTCCAACTCTATATATTTGCTTTCGGGGGGAAAAAATCAAGGAGAAGAAATAATCATGTTTTACGATACGGAGCCGCCGCCAAGCCCTAAAACCTCTCGGGAGGGCTGATCTGGAGTCCGTTCGGGGCTTCAGAGAGGGGTATTCGTCGCCGTCGTCATCATCAACCATCCTCCATCACCAATTTCATGATGCTCACTGCCATGCGTGAGTAATTCCATCGTAGGCTTGCTGGACGGTGATGGGTTGGATGAGATATATCATGTAATCGAGTTAGTTTTGTTAGGGTTTGATCCCTAGTATCCACTATGTTCTTAGATTGATGTTGTTATGACTTTGCTATGCTTAATGCTTGTCACTAGGGCCCGAGTGCCATGATTTCAGATCTGAACCTATTATGTTTTCATGAATATATGTGTGTTCTTGATCCTATCTTGCAAGTCTATAGTCACCTACTATGTGTTATGATCCGGCAACCCCGTAGTGACAATAATCGGGACCACTCCCGGTGATGACTATAGTTTGAGGAGTTCATGTATTCACTATGTGCTAATGCTTTGTTCCGGTTCTCTATTAAAAGGAGGACTTAATATCCCTTAGTTTCCATTATGACCCCGCTGCCACGGAGGGTAGGACAAAAGATGTCATGCAAGTTCTTTTCCATAAGCACGTATGACTATATTCGGAATACATGCCTACATTACATTGATGAATTAGAGCTAGTTCTGTGTCACCCTATGTTATGACTGTTACATGATGAACCCCATCCGGCATAATTATCCATCATCGATCCAATGCCTACGAGCTTTTCCTATATTGGTTCTCGCTTATTTACTTTCCAGTTGCTACTGTTACAATCAATACAAAATACCAAAAACATTACGTTTGCTTCCGTTACTTTTGTTACCGTTACCACTACTATCATATTACTTTGCTACTAAATACTTTGCTGCAGATATTAAGTTATCCAGGTGTGGTTGAATTAACAACTCAACTGCTAATACGTGAGAATATTCTTTGGCTTCCCTTGTGTCGAATCAATAAATTTGGGTTGAATACTCTACCCTCAAAAACTGTTGCGATCCCCTATACTTGTGGGTTATCATTCATCATGTCATATCATATTTCTTTTCTTCATAGCATGGACAATTGGAATTTAATGTGATTCAAAGCAATAGTCTAGTTTTGACATAATAATTTAGATATTCAAGCATATTAATAAGAAACCATGTCTTTCAAAATATCAAAGCTAAAATAAGTTATCCCTAGCCCATCATGCTCAAACATTGATCCATTCATGAAGCGCACTCGAATATTAACTACACCCAATACTTAAGTATGATCATATTGCCTCCTAGTTGGTGCTTTTTATGAGACAAGATGGAGACTCAAATTAAAAAATAAAAATTGCATAAAGTAAAAGAAAGTCCCTTCGTAGAGGGAAGTAGGGATTTGTAGAGGTGCCAGCGCTCAAGGCGAAAAACTTAGAGATAAAAACATTTTGGGAGGTGTATCCATCCCACCAACGAAAATGGCGACTTAGAGTTCCCAACACTTTCCATGCTAGATATGCCATAGGCGGTTCCCAAATAGAAAATAAAGTTTATTCCTTTTTCCACCATACTTTCACTTTCCATGGCTAACCGTATCCACGTGTGTCCTCCATACCAACACTTTCCAAGGAATTTATTATTTGACAACATAAAGTAAATTCAATTTTTTGCATTTCGGGACTGGGCATCCCTAAGACCTTTGCCTTACTCTCGTGCAATGACAAGTGAATAAACACTCATCTTGAGAATAACACATCCAACATGGAAAATATTAGCCACCCGTTACCGTTCCGCGAGCGAAACAAACACACAAAAGAGAAGTTTACTTTGAAAATTAGAGATGGCACATACAAATTTTCTTAGAACGGAAAAATAATATCGCATATAGGTAGATATTGGACTCATGTGGCAAAACTGGTTTAAAGGATTTTGGATGTATAAGTAGAGGTCATACTTAGTGCAAAATGAAGGATAGCAAAAGATTGGGAAGCGACCAACCAAGAAACGAATAATCTCATAAGCAAGCATTAAGCATAATTAAAACCGAATAATGCACCACAAGTAGGATATAATTTTCATTGCATGATTATTGACTCTCGTGCATGCATAGGGAATCACAAACCTTAACACCAATATTCTTACTAGAGCACAATTACTCATCAACATAACTCACATATCACATCATCATATCTCAAAACTATTACTAAGAATCAATTTTATTTTATCCAATGATCTTCATGATATTTTTTTTTCTTTATTCTTCTTTGATATCTATCACATTGGGACTAATTTTCATGTGTTGCTTTTCATAAGCTCAAACAATTATAAGTGAGGATCATGAGCATAACAAGTTTTCTTTCTCTCAAAATAATTTAAGTGAAGCAAGAGAGAATTTCTTCAAAAAAAATTACTAACTCTAAAATAAATCTAAGTGAAGTAAGAGAGAATTTCTTCAAAAATAACAAAGCATACCATGCTCAAAAAGATATAAGTGAAGCACTAGAGCAAGTCCTAGCTCATAACAGATTTAAGTGAAGCATAGAGAGCAATTCTAACAAGTCATGATATAATTTTAGCTCTCTAAAATAGGTGTGTCCAGCAAGGATTGATGACTTAAAACAAAAAATAAAACAAGCAAAGACGCATATCGTACAAGATGCTCCAAGCAAAACACATATCATGTGACGAATAAAAATATAGCGAGTAAAATACCGATAGTTGTTGGAAGAAAGCAGGGATGCCACTCGGGGGCATCCCCAAGCTTAGTTGGTTGCTCATTTTTGGATAATAGCTTGGGATGCCCGGGCATCCCAAAGCTGAGAATCTTACATCCTTCCTTCATCCATCGTAAGATAACCCAAAACTTGAAAACTTCAATCACAAAAAACTCAACAAAACCTTCGTGAGATCCGTTAGTGTAAGAAAAATAAACCACTACTATAAGTGCTGTATGAAACCAATTATTATTTTGTTTTCGTATTATATCTACTGTATTCCAACTTTTCTGTGGCAAAAACTCATCAAATAAAACCATAGAGCCATCGAAATAAGCACACAACACAAAGAAAACAGAATCTGTCAAAACAGAACTGTCTGTAGCAATCTAATTTGTTCGAATACTTATGGAACTCCAAAAATTCTGAACAAACGAGGAAAACCTAGATAATTTATATACTGATCTTTTGCAAAAAGAATTAGCATTTTATCATGTCCTGGTGAATTTCGAAAATTATTTTCGTGAGCATAAAGTTTCTGTCTTTTTCAGCAAGATCAAACAATTATCACCCAAGAAGATCCTATTGGTTCTACTTGGCACAGACACTAATTAAAAAACAAAAAACACAATCATAACAGTAGCATAATTGTGTAAACACACAATAAAAGCAAGAAAAAAGCAAAAATAAATTTATTTCATTGGGTTGCCTCCCAACAAGCGCTATAGTTTTACGCCCTTAGCTAGGCATAAAGCAAAGATCTAAGTTTTGTCATCTTTCTTCTTCTTAGTTTTCTTAGAAGTGTTTTCATAAAGGGGTTTTGTAAACACAACATAAAAAATATTATCCATGGAAACTTTAGCATTCCTTAGTTGGTTTTCATCATAACCCCTTTGTTTCCTGCAACAATCAAAGAGTAGTGTTGATTAACATTATTAAAAACTTGTTGGTTTATTTCTAGAACGGGGACCTCCTTTTTAAGATTATCATCAAATATCTTATTATCCCCAAGCAAATGTCTCAAAGCATAGTCACTATTTTAAAGAATTTCATCTATCACAGGTTTTTCACGATTCATACCATAAAAGTCAAAGATTTCTCCAGCTTCCCGAATTATGTAGTCAAACTCGTTCATAAGAACGAGAGTGGCCAACTTTTTAGCCCTAGGATTATTTATATCGGGGAGCTCAAAAAAATCTTTGCAAAGTAGGATGGGTACGAATAAATTTACTTTCAAGTTTCAGAACTAGTGCTGAAATAGCATCCGCATAAGATCTAGTAGTTTTAAGTATAGGAGCATCATCAAGACTTAGATTCCCAACACAATTGAAAAATTCTTGGATACGTTCTTTTCCCATAATGTTCCCTTTCCCCAAGATAAAAGCTTTAGCATCCAGATTGCCCGTACGTCCCATCTTAGGAGTCAGGCAGTCATCTGTTGGTGCCATACCGAAATCACTCATGATTGCAAACAGAGAATAGATCTGACGAGAAAACGACGGATGGAAAAAGAGAGGCGAATAAAAACGGAAAATTTTTGTGAAGTGGGGGAGAGGAAAATGGCAAATAATGTAAATTGCAAGGAGATGAGATTTGTGATTAGGAACCTGGTTATGATGAAGATCCTCCCCAACAACGGCGCTAGAAGTTCCTTTTGATGTCGCTTGAAGCTACGTCGGTATTTCCCCAAAGAGGAAGGGATGATGCAGCATAGCGGCGGTAGGTATTTCCCTCATATATGACACCAAGGTTATCGAACTAGTAGGAGAACCAAGCAACACAACGTAAACAGCTCCTGCACACAAATAACAACACCTCGCAACCCGACGTGGTAGAGGGGTTGTCAATCCCTTTCGGGTAACGGTGCCAGAAACGGCGTGCGGACGTGAAAAAGTTGTAATAGATTGAAATAATAGATCGCAAATAAAATAAAGTGCAGAAAAGTAATTTCGTATTTTTGGTTTAATAGATTTGAATAAAAGTGCAAATAAAATAGATCTCAAGCAAATCTATGAGAAAGAAGACCCGGGGGCGTAGGTTTCACTAGTGGCTTCTCTCGAGAAAAATAGCAAACGATGGGTAGAAAAATTACTGTTGGGCAACTGATAGAGCCTCAAATAATTATGACGATATCCAGGCAATGATCATTACATAGGCAT
Source organism: Aegilops bicornis (assembly GCA_021605145.1). Lineage (NCBI taxonomy): Eukaryota > Viridiplantae > Streptophyta > Magnoliopsida > Poales > Poaceae > Aegilops > Aegilops bicornis. The sequence continues at coordinate 145,043,023 of CM038673.1, forward strand.
CGCGTCCAAGATTAGTAGACCGACTCCTGCCTGCATCTACTACTATTACTCCACACATCGACTGCTATCCAGCATGCATCTAGTGTATTAAGTTCATGGAAAAACGGAGTAATGCAATAAGAACGATGAAAAGATGTAGACTAGATCCGTTTATCTATGGCGGTAGATATAGATCTCGTCTTTTTATCCTTAGTAGCAACGATACATATGTGTCGGTTCCCTTTCTGTCAACGGGATCAAGCACTGTAAGATTGAACCCAATACCGGGCACCTCTTCCCATTGCAAGATAAATAGATCAAGTTGGCCAAACAAAACCCAAATATTGGAGAAGAAATACGAGGCTATAAGAGATCAAAGAAACTCAAATAACTTTCATGGATATAAAAAGATATGACTGATCATAATCTCAAAGTTCATCATATCGCAACAAACACACCGCAAAAAGAGTTACATCATATGGATCTCTAAGAGACCATTGTATTGAGAATTTAGCGAGAGAGAGAAAGCCATCTAGCTACTAACTACGGACCCGAAGGTCTACAAGGAACTACTCACGCATGATCGGAGAGGCACCAATGGAGGTGGTGAACCCCATCCGAGATGGTGTTAGATTGGATCTGGTGGTTCTGGACTCTGCGGCGGCTGGATGAATATTTTGTCGACCGTCCTAGGGTTTATGGAATATTGGGGTATTTATAGAGCAAAGAGGTGGTCCGGGGGGCACCCGAGGTTGGTACAACCCACCAGGGCGCGCCCTGGTGGGTTGTGCCCCCCTCGGGGCAACCCCAGGTGCAACCAGGGCCCATTGCCTTCCTTCTGGCCCATAAAAAATCATCACGGAGTTCTGTGCCATTTGGACTTCGTCTGATATTGATTTCCTGCGATGTAAAAAACATGAAAAAAACTGCAACTGGCACTTGGCACTATGTAATTAGGTTAGTACCAAAAAATGATATAAAATGACTATAAAATGATTATAAAACATCCAAGATTGATAATAAAACAGCATGGAACAATAAAAAAATTATAGATACGTTGGAGACGTATCAAAGTGCAGATCCAATGGATGGAAATGAAAGTGGCATGAGAGGGTGATAACCCACAAGTATAGGGGATCGCAACAGTTTTCGAGGGTAGAGTATTCAACCCAAATTTATTGATTCGACACAAGGGGAGCCAAAGAATATTCTTGAGTATTAGCAGCTGAGTTGTCAATTCAACCACACCTAAAAGACTTAATATCTGCAGCAAAGTATTTAGTAGCAAAATAGTATGGAAGTAACGGTAACAGTAGCAGTTTTGTAGCAATCGTAACAGTGGCAATGGAAAAGTAATGAAGCAAAGATCAATACGAAACGAACTCGTAGGCAATGTATCAATGATGGATAATTATGTCGGATGGCATTCATCATGCAATGGTTATAACATAGGATGACACAGAACTAGCTCCAATTCATCAATATAACGTAGGCATGTATTCTGAATGTAGTCAGACATGCTTATGGAAAAGAAATTGCATGACATCTTTTGTCCTACCCTCCCGTGGCAGCGGGGTCCTATTGGAAACTAAGGGATATTAAGGCCTCCTTTTAATAGAGTACCGGACCAAAGCATTAGCACTTAGTGAATACATGAACTCCTCAAACTACGGTCATCACCGGGAGTGGTCCCGACTATTGTCACTCCAGGGTTGCCCGATCATAACACGTACTAGGTGACTATTGACTTGCAAGATAGGATCAAGAACACAAATATATTCATGAAAACATAATAGGTTCAGATCTGAAATCATGGCAGTCGGGCCCTAGTGACAAGCATTAAGCATAGCAAAGTCATAGCAACATCAATCTTAGAACATATATAGTGGATACTAGGGATCAAACCCTAACAAAACTAACTCGATTAAATGGTAAATCTCATCCAACACATCACGGTCCAGCAAGCCTACGATGGGATTACTCACGCACAACGGTGAGCATCATGAAATTGGTGATGGAGGATGGTTGATGATGACGATGGCGACGGATTCCCCTCCTCGGAGCCCTGAATGGAATCCAGATCTTCCCTCCCGAGGAAGAACAGGGCTTAGCGACGGCTCCGTACTGTAAAACGCGATGAATCCTTCTCTCTGATTTTTTTCACCTCGAACATGAATATATGGACTTGGAGTTGAGGTCGGTGGAGGTCCAAGGGGCCCACAAGGTCGGGTGGCGCGCCCCAGGGGGGTGGGCGAGCCCCCTACCCTTGTGGCCATGGTGTGGGGCCCCTTCACTTGATTCTTTCGCCAATATTTTTTAATTCCAAAACTTATCACCGTGAAGTTTCAGGTCATTCCGAGAATTTTTATTCAGCACAAAAATAACACCGTGGCAAAAAACAGCATCATTCCTGGTTAGTTCCATTCAAATCATGCAAGTTAGAGTCGAAAACAAGGACAAGAGAGTTTGGAAAAGTAGATACGATGGAGATGTATCAACTCCCCCAAGCTTAACCCATTGCTTGTCCTCAAGTAATTCAGTTGACAAACTAAAAGTGATAAAGAAAAACTTTTACAAACTCTGTTCGATCTTGTTGTTACAAATATGTAAAGCCAGCATTCAAGTTTTCAGCAAAGATTATGAACTTACGACATTCACAATAACATTTAGGTCTCACGTTTACTCATATCAATGGCATAATCAACTAGCAAGCAATAATAATAAATCTCGGATGACAACACTTCCTCAAAACAATCATGATATGATATAACAAGATGGTATATCGCTAGCCTTTTCTGAGACTGCAAAACATAAATGCAGAGTACCTCTGAAGATCAAGGACTGACTAGACATTGTAATTCATGGTAAAAGAGATCCAGTCACAGTCATACTCAATATAAATTAATAACAATGCATACAAATGACAGTGGTGCTCTCTAACTGGTGCTCTTTATAAGAGGATGATGACTCAGCAATAAAAGTAAATAGATAGGCCCTTCGCAGAGGGAAGCAGGGATTTGCACAGGTGTCAGAGCTCGAGTTTTAAAATATAGATTGAATAATATTTTGAGCGGCATGCTTTCGTTGTCAACATAACAACTAAGAGATCTCGGTATCTTCCATGCTACATACATTATAGGAGGTTCCCAAACAGAATGGTAAAGTTTATACTCCTCCACCACCAACAAGCACACTCCATGGCTGGTCCGAAACAATGGGTACTGTCCAACTAATAACAGTCCTGGGGGAGTTTTGTTTGCAATTATTTTGATTTGATTTGAGCATGCGACTAGGCATCCCGGTTACTAGCCTTTTTCTCATGAATGATAAGCGGAGTCCACTCATCGTGAGAATAACCCTCCTAGCATGTAAGATATGGACATCCCTAGTTGGTACATGAGCAATTCGAGCATACCAAACAGATTATTATTTGAAGGTTTGGAGTTTGGCACATGTAAATTTACTTGGGACGGCAGGTAAATACCGCATATAGGAAGGTATGGTGGGCTCATATGGAACAACTTTGGGGTTTATGGAAGTGGATGCACAAGCATTATTCCCGCTTAGTACAAGTGAAGGCTAGAAAGAGACTGGGAAGCGACCAACTAGAGAGCGACAACAGTCATAAACATGCATTGAGATTAACCAACATTGAGTGCAAGCATGAGTAGGATATAAATCACCATGAACATAAATATCGTAGAGGCTATGTTGGTTTTGTTTCAACTACATGCGTGAACATGTGTCAAGTCAAGCCACTCGAATCATTCAAAGCAGGATACCATCCTATCATACTACATCACAACCATTTTAATTTCCATGTTGGCACGCAAGGTAAACCATTATAAACTCTTAGCCGATTAAGCATGGCATGAGTAACTATAATCTCTAATTGTCATTGCAAACATGTTTCATTCATAATAGGTTGAATCAGGAATGATGAACTAATCATATTTACAAAAACAAGATAGGTCGAGTTCATACCAGCTTTTCCTCATCTCAATCATTTCATCATATATCGTCATTATTGCCTTTCACTCGCACGACCGAATGGTGTGGATAATAATAATAGTGCACATGCATTGGACTAAGCTGGAATCTGCAAACATTTATTCAACGGAGAAGACAAGGTAATATGGGCTCTTTGTTAGATCAACAGTAATGCATATGAGAGCCATGATACGCCCATTTTGCATCATGTTTTCTTACTGTTATTTATGATGTTTTTATCCATAGTAACACTTTTTGGAGTAATTCTAATGCCTTTTCTCTCATAATATGCAAGGTATACACAAAGAGGGAGAATTCCGGCAGCTGGAAATCTGGACCTGGAAAAGCTACGTCAGGCCACCTATTCTGCACAACTCCAAACAACCTGAAACTTCATGAAGATTTTTATCAAATATATGAGGAATATTCGAGCAAATAACTACCAGAGGGGGCCCACCAAGTGGGCACAACCCACCTGGGCGCGCCAGGCAGCCCAGGTGGGTTGTGCTCACCCAGGCCCACCTCCAGTGCCCATCTTCTGGTATACAAGTCATTTTGACCTAGAAAAAATAACGAGAAGAATTTCGGGATGGAGCACCGCCGTCTCGAGGCGGAACTTGGGCAGGAGCACTTTTGCCCTCCGGTGGAGCGATTCCGCCGGAGGAACTTCCCTCCTGGAGGGGGAAATCATCGTCATCATCATCACCAACAACTCTCCCATCTTGGGGAGGGCAATCTCCATCAACATCTTCAATAGCACCATCTCATCTCAAACCCTAGTTCATCTCTTGTGTTCAATCTTGTTACCGGAACTATAAATTGGTGCTTGTGGGTGACTAGTAGTGTTGATTACATCTTGTAGTTGATTACTATATGGTTTATTTGGTGGAAGATTATATGTTCAAATCCTATATGCTATTTAATACCCCTCTGATCTTGAGCATGATTATCATTTGTGAGTAGTTACTTTCGTTTTGAGGTCACGGAGAAATCATGTTGCAAGTAATCATGTGAACTTGATATGTGTTCGATATTTTGATAGTATGTATGTTGTGATTCCCTTAGTGGTGTCATGTGAACATCGAATACATCACACTTCACCATATTTGGGCCTAAGGGAATGCATTGTGGAGTAGCAATTAGATGATGGGTTGTGAGAGTGACCGTCGGTGTCAAAACCGGCGGATCTCGGGTAGGGGGTCCCGAACTTTGCGTCTAGGCGGATGGTAACAGGAGACAAGGGACACGATGTTTTTACCCAGGTTCGGGCCCTCTCGATGGAGGTAATACCCTACTCCTACTTGATTAATATTAACGATATGGGTAGTACAAGAGTGGATCTACCACGAGATCAGAGAGGCTAAACCCTAGAAGCTAGCCTATGGTATGATTGTTGTTCGTCCTACGGACTAAAACCTTCCGGTTTATATAGACACCGGATAGGGTTAGGGTTACACAGAGTCGGCTACAATGGTAGGAGATCTACATATCCGTATCGCCAAGCTTGCCTTCCACGCCAAGGAAACTCCCATCCGGACACGGGACGAAGTCTTCAATCTTGTATCTTCATAGTCCAGGAGTCCGGCCAACGGTGATAGTTCGGCTATCCGGACACCCCCTAATCCAGGACTCCCTCAGTAGCCCCTGAACCAGGCTTCAATGACGACGAGTCTGGCGCGCATATTGTCTTCGGCATTGCAAGGCGGGTTCCTCCTCCGAATACTTCATAGAAGATTTTGAACACAAGGATAGTGTCCGGCTCTGCAAAACAAGTTCCACATACTACCGTAGAGAGAATAACCTTTGCACAGATCTGCTGACGTATTCCGCGGTGTGACATCACACCACGGCGAGGCCTTTTTACGAATCGTTTTTACTGTTCCACCTCAGCGCGTTTAGCGAGGCGGTTTCCTTGGCACGTCTTATCAGAGCGAAGATCATGCCCCCTTATTCTGGGATCCTCATCAATACGGGCGTGGGTAACCCAGTCGTGCCCATTGGCACGCCTCCTCCATCGAAGGCGAGTCCCGAACGGTCACGGGGTGGGCTCTTGGTATTCGACCTCTTTATAACGAGACCAAGGCACGCTCCTTTCTTTCAATCTCAATTGAATCCGCCCCTCACCTCGAGTTCCAACACCCAAAGCTCCAGATTTAGGCACTTCGGACCTTCAACGATGTTCGGCTCCGACCTGCACGGCCGGTGGATGTCTTCCTCCGACACGGAAGAAGATGTGCTAAAGCTGAGAGACGCCAGGTATCTAACCGGCGAAATTTCGCATAGGCTGCCTGCCCAAGGGCAGGTTATTCCCTCTTCGGAGCCTGGTGAGAGCGTGGTATTCGTGTCTCACTTCCTTCGGGGTTTAGGCTTCCCGACGGACCCTTTTGTGAGGGGGCTCATGTTTTATTATGGGCTGGAATTCCATGACTTGGATCCGGAGTCCATCCTCCACATCTCGTCGTTCATTGTCGTATGTGAAGCCTTCCTCCGCATTACCCCTCACTTCGGATTCTCGCTCAAGACCTTCAAAGAGGAGCAGAATATGATCAAGGGGCATCAGATAGAGTGCGGAGGGGCTGTTATAAGCAAGAATGCGGACGCTCCATGGCCCGAGGGCTCTTTTCAAGAGGAGCTCAATTTATGGCAACAGGAATGGTTCTATATCACCGCTCCCAGGGGCTCTAAATGGGCGGCGCCACCTGCCTTCCGCTCGGGTCCTCCACTGTGGCGGGCGTCATGGGTCAATAAACGGCTCGACTGGGGACCATCCAAGGACGTACCTCTGTTGCAGGGCCGTATTCGAGACCTCCGAGAGAGAGATAGATCAATCTGGTCGTAGTGGCGCAGGTCATGCTGATTCGTCGCACCTTGCCCTGCAAACGTCGCCCCCTCCGCCTGTTGGAGTTTAATCCGGAGGGACCACGAGCTCTCCAACATTTTATGGGCGTAACGCCCGTGGAGATGTACCAACTGTTCTTCGGGTCACAAGCAATGTGTCCGGACTTAACCGAGGACGCAGGTCTGAGCTGAAATCGCCCGGATACTCAAGTAAGTAGTCCTGTCCCCGGACATGCTATCCGCATATTTATCATAAACTTGCCCTTTAAAAGAGCTATCCTTTAAATAGGAGTGGATAGCAAAAGCAAAACTGATCAGGTGTCCGGCCCCCCTCCCTGAGACCACACCGGATCCTGTATTAACCAAGATGCTAGAGGTTGTGCCTTTTGAAGAAGGCGAAGGGGGGAACAAGGGAACTACTACCTCCGTGAAGGAGGCTATCAAGAAAGGGGGGATGGAGAATCCCTCCCTGCAAGGGAAGAAGAGGACCGCTTCTGAAGATCCGAAGACCAAAGCCTCGAAGCGGGGGAAGAAATCGTCACCAGAGGGTCCTGCGGTGGGAGATGCCCCGGCCGCACTATTTCCCCAAGGAGATCAGCCCTCCAGCGAGCCGTAAGTAAAAGGGGGGGGGCGTTTTTTTTAAAAGAGAGACATCCCCATTTTATTTCTGAAGATAACCGAAAGTTTACCTTGTAGTTCGGATCTCAGCCCTTCACAGCAGAGCTCGTCTTATGGGGATCTTGATCCGGAGATGATGGAGAGCGAAACGCCTCTGCCTGCCGTACCGTTATGTGAGGTGGATGACACTGAGATGTCGTCACGGAGGGCTTCTCTGAATCCGGCGAGGCCAGAAGGCAGCCGTATGTCCCCTCAAAGCCCTCCGTGTCCGGCCTTCGAAAAGGCCACCGGACGAGTCCGGCACCAACGGGTGTACGGTCGGAGGAGCTGAAGGATCTGCTCGGCGGCGTCTATCTCGGAAGATCACCGTCACGTTAATGGATACGGTGATTGAAAGGATTTCATCCACGAGAGCGGATTGCATGAAGCCGTCGTAAGTTTACTGACGGGTTTTGAGGTACGCAAAATGATGTACCTTCTGATAGTTTTGCATATAAAATGCGCTCTGTATAGATAGTAGCCCCTGAGACTTGGTGCGGTGTCAAAAATGACAGCGCGCCGAGGATCATAACCCCAGGTATAATATGCGCTCTTCCTATATAGGCGGCGAAGCGTCCGGTGGCTATCCTGGCTGATGAATTTGCCGAACTGAAGCGGCAACTTGACGTGGCGGATGCGGACATCACGCTTGTTAATAAGCGGGTTGACGAGTCACAAGGTATGCAACTTCTCTGCGGACACCTGGTAAGGGAGCTTGACGCCCATGCCTTACAACATGTATGCTTAATGCAGATGATTCCGCTGCTATGGAGAACCTTCGGGCGGAGCTCGCCCGAGCCAAGGAGCAAGCTAGAAAAAGTGATGCGGCGGCCTTGAAGGCGGCCGCAGAGCTAAAAGCCGAACAGGCTGCTCATTGCCGAAGCAAGAAAGAAATGGTCGAGATGGCCGTGAAATTGAAGAATGCTACTGACCGTTGCGAGCTTCTTGAAAAAGAAGATTGGGCGAAACAAGAGGACCTGAAAAAGGCGGCCACCGAGGCCAAGGATACTCGCTCTGCGATGAGAGCTATGAAGGAGGAGCTACGTCAGGCCGGAGACATTGCGGCTGGAAAGCCCTTGCTGATGCGGAGAAAATTCACGGATCCTAAGTACGCTCAATTGGACCGGCTGTGGAGTGGGAAGGATGCTTATCTGGACTTGGCGGCGAGTGCCGCAGACGCGGCCGAACACTTCCGAGGTCAAAAGGATCACGGAATGGAAGAGCTTTTTTGGTCGCAGTTCCATAGTCCGGAGCGTCCACTTTCGTTAACTGATCGTTTGGCCAAATGGGCTGAGCTGAGTAGGTTGTCCGGACTTGCCATGAAGGCCGTTGTGACTCATTTGTGGCCAAAAAGGCCCGAGCCGAAGAGTTATTTTGTCTTGTTGCAGCAGTTCCTTGGTGCGGTGCTGCATATCGATGCAATGAAGCGGTCAGCATGCATAGAGGGTGCGCGGATGGCTCTTGCCCGTGTCAAGACATACTGGGCGGAGATGAAGGCCACCGATGTTGCATCCCAAGAGTCGGACAGAAGCCGAGTACCTGCCGAGCACTATTTTGAGGAAGTCCTGCAGGGCGCTCATTTAATAGAGACGCGGTGCTCGAAGGATATTATGTTTAAATGACATGTATGATTTGTGAAAGCAATGTTTCAATATAATATAAGAGCTTTTTATACTTGTGCGTTCAAGTATTAAAACACCTCCTGTGCGGCCATTGATGTATATGTGTATATAACCTGAAAGATGGCAGTCCTTGGCTTCAGCCCCCACGCACATAGTGCGGGGGTGTTTACAAAAAGGCGCATTTTCACACTTAATCCAACATCTTGGTCCTGTAAAGGAGGTGATAGCGTAGCAAACTAGGCAACCGGACTATAATGCTTTATAACTTTCACTTAGCCATAGGAGTTCGATGGTGGGGCTACTATATAGCCCCTAGGGGCACCGCGCTCTCCCGAATTCGGGGCGCGTATGTGCCTGACCGGGAAACGGTCCTTCGTTAATGCGGCAGAATTCTAAACATTCTGGTGGGTCATCGAGTGGTTGACCAGTCTCACGCTATATCATGACAGTCAGTTTTTGGCTTTCTCTACTGAGGTGCTCACCTGACCGAACCGGGGCACAATCTCAGTAGTTCTCCGGTGCCGCGTTAGCCGATAAAACGGAACGTAAGGCAGCAAAACACATGAGCCGGGCAAACCCAACATTTGACCAAAGACATGATTCAGAGCTGATGCATATAAGGCCTAACTGGAGACGCCGAACACTCCCTAAGGTATTCGGTCTTTATGAAAAGCAGGCAGAATAATGCCCTAAGCCCTAGTGTTCAGTGCACGCAAAAAATTCTGTTGCGGCCGATGCCAAAACGCCTTGACCTCCTCCTCGGTTATAGCAAGAAACCGGGGGATGTGTATCAACAAGAGACAGTAAAAAAGGTTTACACAGGGTCTTAATCTGAAAAGAATCCTTGCAACGGGTCCCTACTGCACGTCTGCGCCTGTGTCTCCGTTGTGCCGTATCCTGGACGGGCGTAGCACGGTGTTCATGATTGAGCTTTATTGTCTCTTGTTGTACATGTGTGCAGCCCCTTGTACGGGGGTATGCCGCTAGTAGGCGCCGGACTCGTCTAGCCATGTTCGGGGTTCGAATAACCTATTCAGGTGCTTTGATTAGCGGAGCTGGATTGGTATGGGGCTGTTAAGGCCGTCTCACGTTCTTCCGTGCTCGAGTAACACTTAATACTCCCTTTTAATGAGATGATGCCGCGTGGACCGGGCATTTTAAGTGTAAGAGATGCATAATGCGGTATTATGCGTTAAAGCGGCGAAAGCTTCACGCCAAGAGTGCTTGATAGCTACTTTGAATGGGGCGATGTGGAAGGTTAACTTTTCGGCGGAAGTTGTCGGATGAGCGAACACAACTTCTAGCAGTAGGGAGCCCGCATAATGGGCATATAGGCCTGGCATTACCCCTTTGAAGGAGGTGTTGCTATGGCGAATTTTGGTTGGGTCTATCCCCATTTTGCGGATTGTGTCCTGATATAGCAGGTTTAGATCGCTTCCTCCGTCCATTAGGACTTGTGTAAATTGGAGTCCTTCTATTATAGGATCTAATATCAAGGCAGTCCATCCTGCGTTCCGGATACTTCCGGAATAGTCCTGATGATCGAAGGTGATTGGTTTTGACAACCATCGTTGGGACGCTGCTGGGATAGACCGTGTGGCGCGTGTTTCTATGGGCGCCGCTCTGTTTTTCCATTTTGTCACTTGAAGTGAGTTCACTGTTTTGACTTTTTGTGGGAAATTCTTTTGTTTTCCGGTGCTCTGCTTGTGGGGTTCATTGTCGTCCTCGCTTGGTGTGTCGAGCCCCTTGTGTTCGACATTGAGTTTGCCGGACTGCTTGAAGACCCAACAATCACTGCGGGTATGGTTTGCGTGCTTCCGGAGTCTTGTGGATTTGGCATATTTTGTCCAAGATTTTGTTTAGGTTGGATAGCTCGTCGCTGTTGTCCTTGAGGGGTAGGTTTTTATGATTCTGCCGGGAGCTTCTGAATCCGGCGTTAACTGTCGTGCTCTTCGGGTTGTTTCCCTTTGTCCGGTATTTGGTCCTTGCTGCGTCGTGGTTTTCCATTTCCATCCCTGACTTTGGATGTACTTGGGTCATTGGTACTGCATCTTGCCAATAACTATCCTCTGCCGCATAAAAGCGGGTCATGAGGCTTGTTAATGCAGCCATGGTTCTCGGCTTCTCCTGCCGAGGTGTCTGCGAGCCATTAAATCTCGGGCGTTGTGTTTGAAAGCTGCTAAGGCTTCGGCGTCCGGACAGTCGACTATTTGGTTCTTTTTGGTAAGGAGCCTGTTCCAGAATTTGCGGGCTGACTCTCCGGGTTGTTGAGTTATGTGACTTAAATCGTCTGCATCCGGAGGACGGACATAAGTCCCTTGAAAATTGCCGAAAAGCATCCTCGAGCTCTTCCCAACTTCCAATGGTATTTTCAGGGAGGCTTTTGAGCCAATGCTGGGCTGGCCCTTTGAGCTTGAGGGGTAAGTATTTTATGGCGTGGAGATCATCTCCTTTGGCCATGTGTATGTGGAGGATGTAATCCTCAATCCAGACTCCAGGGTCTGTTGTTCCTCGTATGCCTCTATGTTTACGGGTTTGAACTCACCGGGAATTCGTGATCTAGCACCTCATCGGTGAAACACAGGGGGTGTGCGGCACCCCTATATTTGGGTGTGCCGTGATGTTCGGATAATTGGCGTGTTGCAGTGCTTGGAAGAGCTTACTTTCTCGGCCCATAGATGGACCTAACTGGGCCATCCTTTTGATGTGAATCCTTATGCGGATCGCGTGCCGGCTTGTGTGCGGTGCCGCTTGCCGCTCCGTGTTTTCCATGTGGTCGTCTATCCGACCGGGCGACCTCTTTGTTCTTTGATTGGCGGGGGCTCTACGGCCTCCTCATCTAATTCGGGCAGTAATTTGCGCTTCAGGTAGCTCTTTGTTTGGCGATTGTCGTCGTATTTCTCTGCGGTGTTGAGTACTTTGCTCCATCTGATTCTGTGTGTATCTTCCGCTGTTTTGAGCTTCCGCTTCTGCTTTTTCAGGCTACATGCAGTTGCGACGAGCCTTTTGTGAAGGTTCTTCTGTTCCAACAATTTGTCCGGCGTGAGATCGTCCGGACTGTTATCTTCGCCGGGGACGGGTTGTTTATCCAAGTTGTCCTGTTCGGACGGTTGCTCGATAGCATGTTCGTCGTCCACCGGTTCGCCCTGCTCTATGGCTGGGTCTATGCGGCTGCCGTCTTTGTCGATGCGGGACTTGGTGCGGCGTTTACGTTGCCGTTTTGACTGCTTTTCGAGGGATTTATCCTTCTAGTGTCCCGTTGTTCCTCGTTGTCACTTCCTTTAGGTGTATCCACCATGTATACATCGTGGGATGAGGTGGCTGTCCAGTATCCTATAGGTGCTGGTTCATGGTTGTCTCCTACATCGTCGTGCATACCGTCGATGTCTTCGGAGTCGAAATCGAGCACGTCGTTTAAGCTTTCGACAGTGGCTACAAAGTGGGTGGTGGGTGGGAGTTGAATTTCTTCGTCGACCGCATCCCAACCTTCCTGACCGTAGTCCGGCCAGGGCTCTCCTGATAGAGAGAGAGACTTTAGTGAATTCAGGATGTCGCCAAAGGGCGAGTGCTGAAAGATGAACGCGGCAGTGAACTCCATAACCGGCGCCCAATCGGATTCGATTGGCAGGGGCGTAGAGGGTTCGGAGTCCGGAGGGCAGTCCGGCACCTTGGAGTCACGGTCTTCGCAAAGGACAGGGATGGAGTTCGGCTCAATCACCGTAGAGATTGTAGCCCCCGAGGCGGTGTCCAACCACTCGTCCTCGATCGGCGGAGTCGGCTCCGAGCTAAGGGTCGGAGCGGACGCTGGTGCGGCCTCCAGGGCGTTGTTCGGCGGCAGAGCTAGATCGTGCCCATCAAGACAGTGCGGCACGCTTGGCTGTGGCTCGAAGCCATCGAAGATCAAGTCTCCGCGGATGTCGGCCGTGTAGTTCAAACTCCCGAATCTGACATGATGGACAGGGGCTAAGCTTTTGATCTGCTCCAGATGGCCAAGTGAATAGGCCCGCAGTGAAAAGACGCCGAATACGAAGATCTGTCCGGGGAGAAAAGTCTCGCCCTGGACCGCGTCGTTGTTGATGATCGAAGGAGCCATCGGGCCTAAGGATGACGACACAGAGGAACTCTCAATGAAAGAACCAATGTCGGTGTCAAAACCGGTGGATCTCGGGTAGGGCGTCCCGAACTATGCGTCTAGGCGGATGGTAACAAGAGACAAGGGACACGATGTTTTTACCCAGGTTCGGGCCCTCTCGATGGAGGTAATACCCTACTCCTACTTGATTAATATTGATGATATGGGTAGTACAAGAGTGGATCTACCACGAGATCAGAGAGGCTAAACCCTAGAATCTAGCCTATGGTATGATTGTTGTTCGTCCTACGGACTAAAACCCTCCGGTTTATATAGACACCGGATAGTGTTAGGGTTACACAGAGTCGGTTACAATGGTAGGAGATCTACATATCCGTATCGCCAAGCTTGCCTTCCACGCCAAGGAAAGTCCCATCCGGACATGGGACGAAGTCTTCAATCGTGTATCTTCATAGTCCAGGAGTCCGGCCAACTGTGATAGTTTGGCTATCCGGACACCCCCTAATCTAGGACTCCCTCAGTGACAGAAGCTTAAACCCCAGTTTATGCGCTATTCCGTAAGGGACCGATTGGATCCAAAAGTTTAATGCTATGGTTAGAATTTATTCTTAAAATACTTTTCTCGTAGTTGCGGATGCTTGCGGGAGGGTTAATCATAAGTATGCGGTTTGTTCAAGTAAGAACATCACCTAAGCACCGGCCCACCCACATATCAAATTGTCAAAGTACCGAACACGAACCAAACCAACATGGTGAAAGTGACTAGATGAAATTCCCGTGTACCCTCAAGAACGCTTTGCTTATCATAAGAGACCATTTTGGCCTATCCTTTTCCTCAAAAGGATTGGGCTACCTTGCTGCACTTTTTCTACTACTATCGTTACTTGCTCGTTACAAATTATCTGGCTATACTTATAATTTCTGGACTTGCAGACATTATCTTGCTGAAAACCACTTGTCATTTCCTTCTGCTCCTCATTGGGTTCGACACTCTTACTTATCGAAAAGAGCTACAATTGATACCCTATACTTGTGGGTCATCAAGGCTATTTTCTGGCGTCGTTGCCGAGGAGTGAAGCGCCTTTGGTAAGTGGAATTTCGTAAGGAAACATTTATATAGTGTGCTGAAATTTATTATCACTTATTACTATGGAAAACAATCCTTTGAGGGGTTTGTTCGGGGTATATTCACCTCGAACGGAACCACAATTATCTACCCCTCAACCTACTACACCTACTGAAAAATATTAAATATGAAATTCCTTCGGGTATGATAGAACAACTGCTAGTTAATTCTTATGCAGGAGACGGAACCGAACATCCTGATATGCACTTGATATATGTAGAACAAATTTGTGGATTGTTAAAGCTTGCAGGTTTACCCGGAAATGAAGTTATGAAGAAGGATTCCCTTTATTTTTTAAGGGAAAAGCACTGGCATGGTATAGGCTATGCGATGATATTGGATCTTGGAATTAGAATCGATTGAAATTGGAGTTCCATCAAAAAAATTATCATATGCATCTAGTTCATCATGATCGGAATTATATATATAATTTTTGGCCTCATGAAGGAGAAAGTATCGCTCTAGCTTGGGGGAGGCTTAAGTCAATGTTATATTCATGCCCCAATCATGAGCTCTCAAGAGAAATTATTATCCAGAATTTTTATGCTCGGCTTTCTTGTAATGATCAAACCTTGCTTGATACTTCTTGTGCTAGTTCTTTTATGAAGAAGACTATTGAATTCCGGTGGGATCTTTTGGAAGGAATTAAATGCAACTCTGAAGATTGGGAACTCGACGAAGGTAAAGAGTCAGGTATTAAACTTAAGTATGATTGTGTTAAATCTTTTAGTAATATCGATACTTTTCAAAAGTTTAGCACTGAATATGGACTTGACTCTGAGATAGTAGCCTCCTTTTGTGAATCATTTGCTACTCATCTTGATCTCCCTAAAGAGAACCGGTACCAATAAAAAAAGAAACCATAATTTATAATGTTCATCCGGTTGTTCGTTCTGCTTATATTGAGAAACCACCTTTCCCTGCTAGGATAAAGGAACATGCTAAAGTTTCAACTGTGGTTAAAACAAGCTATATTAGAACACCTAAACTTGATGAACAAATCAAAGTAGAACCTAGTATTGTGGTGTTTAAAGATCTCTTGGAAGAAGATATGGATGTGCATGTTATTTACTTCTATGAAGAAGCTGCTAGAATTGCCAAACCTGATAAAAGGATAAACATAGACATGTTGTCGGCATGCCCGTTGTCTCAGTTAAAATAGGAGATCACTGTTATCATGGTTTATGTGACATAGGTGCTAGTGTGAGTGCTATTCCTTACACCTTATATCAAGAAATTATGAATGACATAGCACCCGCAGAGATAGAAGACATAGATGTTACTATTAAACTTGCGAATAGAGACACTATATCACCAATTGGGATTGTTAGACATGTTGAAGTCTTGTGTGGGATAATAAAATACCCTACTGATTACTGAACATGAAGAAGAAAGATTACTGAAAGTTCTAAGAAAGCACCAAGCTGCTATTGGATATACTCTTGATGATTTAAAGGGCATTAGTCCCACTCTATGTCAGCACAAAATTAATATGGAACCTGATGCTAAACCCGTTGTTGATCACCAACGTCAGTTAAATCGGAAGATGAAAGAAGTGGTAAGAACGGAAATATTAAAACTTCTGGAAGCAGGTATCAGCTATCTAGTAGATGGGTAAGTCTTGTTCATTGTGTCCCTAAGAAAGGATGTATTACTGTTGTTCCTAATGATAAGAATGAACTTATTCCACACAGAATTGTTACAGGCTATAGAATGGTAATTGATTTTAGGAAATTAAACAAAGCAACTAGAAAAGATCATTACCCTCTGCCTTTTATTGGTCAAATACTAGAAAGGTTATCCAAGCACACACATTTTTGCTTCCTTGATGGATGTTCTGGTTTTTCACAAATACCTGTTTCTCAACCTGATCAAGAAAAGACCACTTTTACTTGTCCCTTTGGAGCTTATGCTTATAGATGTATGCCTTTTGGTTTATGTAATGCACCTGCTACCTTTCAAAGATGTATGACTGCTATATTCTCTGACTTTTGTGAAAAGATTGATGAGGTTTTCATGGATGATTTCTCTGTTTATGGGAAGTCTTTTGATGATTGTTTAAGAAATCTTGATCGAGTTTTGCAAAGATGTGAACAAACAAATCTTGGCTTGAATTGGGAGAAGTGCCACTTTATGGTGAATGAAGGTATTGTCTTGGGTCATAAAATTTCTGAAAGAGGTATTGAAGTGGACAAAGCAAAGGTTGATGCAATTGAGAAAATGCCATGTCCAAAAGATATCAAAGGTATTCGTAGTTTCCTAGGTCATGCTGGTTTCTATAGGAGATTTATCAAAGACTTTTCTAAAATTTCTAGGCCTCTTACGAGTCTTTTGCAAGAGGACATTCCTTTTGTTTTTTATGATGATTGCTTAGATGCCTTTGAAACACTCAAGAAAGCCTTAATTTCTGCACCTATTGTTCAACCACCTGACTGGAACTTGCCTTTTGAAATTATGTGTGATGCTAGTGATTATGTTGTTGGTGCTATTCTAGGACAAAGAGTTGATAAGAAACTGAATGTTATTCATTATGCTAGTAAAACTCTAGACGGTGCTCAAAGAAACTATTCAACTACTGAAAAAGAATTCTTAGCAGTGGTGTTTGCTTGCGATAAATTTAGACCTTATATTGTTGATTCAAAAGTAATTGTTCACACAGACCATGTTGCTATTAAATATCTTATGGAAAAGAAAGATGCTAAACCTAGACTTATTCGATGGGTTCTCGTGCTACAAGAATTTGATTTACATATCACTGATAGAAAGGGAGTTGAGAACCCCGTAGCTGATAACTTGTCTAGGCTTGAAAATGTGCCTGATGACCCACTACCTATTGATGATACTTCTCGTGATGAGCAGTTAGCTGCAATAAATGTTGCTCATAATACTCCTTGGTATGCTGACAATGTAATTACATTGTTGCTAAATATTTACCACCTAGCTTTACTTATCAACAGAAGAAAAATTCTTCCATGATTTAAGACATTAATTTTGGGATGACCAGCATCTTTATAAAGAAGGAGTAGATGGTATTATTAGACGTTGTGTACCTGAGCATGAACAGGGTCAAATCCTAAGGAAATGTCACTCCGAAGCTCATGGAGGGCATCATGCTGGAGATAGAACTGCTCACAAGGTATTGTAATCTGGATTTTATTGGCCTACTCTCTTCAAGGATGCCTGTAAGTTCGACTTATCTTGTGATGAATGCCAAAGAACAGGTAATATCGTTAAGCGTCAAGAAATTCCTATGAACTATTCACTTTTTGTTGAACCATTTGATGTTTGGGGATTTGATTACATGGTACCTTTTCCTTCCTCTAATGGGTTTACACATATTCTGGTTGTTGTTGATTATGTTACTAAATGGGTAGAAGCTATTCCAACCAGGAGTGCTGATCACAACACCTCTATTAAAATGCTTAAGGAAGTTATTTTCCCAAGGTTTGGAGTCCCTAGATACTTAATGACTGTTGGTGGTTCACACTTTATTCATGGTGCTTTCCGTAAAATGCTTGCCAAGTATGATGTTAACCATAGAATTGCATCACCTTATCATCCTCAGTCTAGTGGTCAAGTTGAATTTAGCAATAGAGAAATAAAATTAATCTTTCAAAAGACTGTCAATAGGTCCAGGAAGAATTAGTCTAAGAAATTAGATGATGCACTTTGGGCTTATAGAACAGCATACAAAAATCCTATGAGTATATCTCCTTATAAAATGGTTTATGGAAAAGCTTGTCGTTTGCCTCTTGAGTTACAACATAAAGAATATTGGGCAATCAAAGAACTCAATTATGATTTCAAACTTGCCGGTGAAAAGAGGTTATTTGATATTAGTTCATTAGATGAATGGAGAACCCGAGCTTATGAAAATGCAATATTATTCAAAGAAAAAGTTAAAAGATCGCAGGACAAAAGAATCCAAAAGAGTGAGTTTAAAGTCGGAGAATATGTTCTTTTGTACAACTCTCGTTTCAGATTCTTTGTAGGAAAAATCCTCTCAAAATGGGAAGGCCCCTATGTTATCGAGGAGGTTTATCAGTCTGGAGCCATCAAAATAAATAATGCCGAAGGTACTAACCCGAAGGTTGTCAATGGGCAACGAATAAAACATTATATCTCAGGTACGTCTATTAATGTTGAAAGCAATATTATCCAAACTTCGACACCGGAAGAACACATAAAAGAGTCCTTTCGGAACACTCCAGAATCATGAAAATAAGGAGGTACGTGATACGGTAAGTAAACGGACTCCAAAAAATCTACAAAAATATTTTTTGTCAGTTTTGGAATATTTAGAAAAATAGGAAAACAAGAAACTTCTAGGAAGCGTACCCTGGTGGGCACAAGACACCCAGGTGGGTTGTGCACACCTGGGACACCTTCTAGACTCCGTTTTCTACAATTTGCTTGTCCCCCAAGATAGAAAAAATCTTTATATACCCCCTGAACCTATTAACCACAGTATCACGGAGAAATCTTCTGTTTTCTTTTCCTTGTTGTTTTCTGTCAGATCCCATCTACCATGGCTTCTTAAAGCTCCTCCAAGGACAAGTTCTTCAAGAACTTCATCAACCCATATCAGCGGGAGGTGGTGCATCACCCTCAGGTCATCCAGATGCATGAGGGGGTGCTTCTGCTTCATGATGTGCCATGTCCCAATGGGACGGGAACCGTGGAGGCCAGGCTTGAAGCTATGGAAGAAGATGTCTTCCGGTGCAAGGGGATGGTGGAGCGTGGACTCAATGCCAATCACCACATGATCACGGATCTCTTACGTGATCTCAAGGTGGATGGCAAGCCCATGAAGGACATCGTCTTCACCCTCAATGAGCAAATGAACTTCCTCCAAAGCCAGATCTACGACCTCCAAAACCAAGTATTTGAATATGAGGCAAGGTTTAAAGGTATGAGCTTGGCTGCTAGTTGCAGGACCCGTGAGACTCACCCCTCATCTTATGATGGTGGACCACTGCCATGGAAACCCGAGGACAATATCTCTTCTTCATCACCACCACCATCTTCTTCATCACCAAAAGAGAATTGAGTATCAGGTATGGGCACTCCCCTTGGGTTTCACCAAGCTTGGGGGAGGTGCCCCGGTGTCGTATCATCCCCACTATCTTTTGCATTTACTTATTTTAGTTCGATCTTTTGCTCTAGATGAATAGAAGTTTAGTTCGATCCTTTCTTCAAGAGTTTGCTTAGTGATCTATCCTAATAATCGTGTGCAAGATATATAATAAAGTTTAGTGTGAGTTTTTGCTTTCTTTACTTTCTTGTTGCAATTAAAAGAAAGTAAATAAACAAAGGAAAGGATATAAATAAAAAGAAAGGAAATAAATCAAGAAGATCATATACTAATCTTATGGTAGGTGATGGCACCACATAAGGAAAAGTATAAGTAGAAAATTTTATTAGAGATTGACAAACATAGCATTAGTCAATGATGCAACTCATGAAAGAATTAATAAGGGAAGAGAAGATTCACATATAAATATACTATCCTAGAAATCTTTTGTAATTGTGAGCACCCATCAAAATATTATATGCCAAAATTGCTGATGTTGGACAAGGAAGACAACTTAATGATTTATGTTTCTTCATATTCACGTAGAAGTCATATTGTCATAGATCCTTTAACATGTGGTGCTTGCCCCCTATCTTGCTAGCCAAAAATCCTGCACTAAGTAGAGATACTACTTGTGCAACCAAAAACCCTTAAACCCAAATCTTATCTTCAAGTGTCCACCTTACCTACCTAGGGATTGAGCAAGATCCCTCAAGTAAGTTGTCATCGTTGCAAAAAGGCAATAAAAATTGCTTCTAAATGTGTGAGATCATTTAGTGTAAGAGAAAATTGAGCATTGCACGAACTTGTGATGGTGAAGAATAAAAGCGACAGACTTCATAATTAAGGCCGCTATCAAAAGGGGCAATGCAACGTGACGTTCTTTTGCACTAAGGGGTTGAGCATACAAACAAATAAGCGCATGGCATCCTCTTCTTCCCTCTGTGAAGGGCCTATCTTTTACTTTTATGAATTTAATTTTATGCAAAGACTCAAAGTTTTCTCTCTATTCCATTCTATTTTCTCCTTTGGCAAGCATCATGTGGTGAGGAAAGATCTAGGCACATATGTCCAGTTGAATATGGGTAGCATGAGTTATTATTGTTGACATCACCCTTGAGGTGAATACGTTGGGGGGTGAAACTATAAGCCCATATCTTCTTATTGTCCAATTGAAATGTTTTGCTCATGTGTATGTGGTGAGTGTTAGCAATCATAGAAGACTATATGATGGTTGAGTATGTGGACTTGCCTAAAGGCTCCAATACGTGACCCTTCGTGAAAAGATGATGAATTGTAGTTGCAAAGTTGACTCAGAACATAGTTTGTTGGTTTTTAATAGAGCTTTTGCTTTATACTTCGATTGTGTGATGAACTGTTACTTATTCATGAGAAGTATATGATAAAATTCTATGATAAAAGTCTTACAATTAATTTAGTTTCTGCTATAATAATCTACATGATGCTTATATGTCCGTATTTTGTTTTTTTACACCTCTCTCTCTAAGCATGTGGACATGTTTTTTGATTTCAGTTTTCGCTTGAGGACAAGCAAGCACTAAGCTGGGAGGAGTTGATACGTCCATTTTGCATCATGTTTTCTTACTGTTATTTATGATGTTTTAATCCAAAATAATGCTTTTTGGAGTAATTCTAATGCCTTTTCTCTCATAATATGCAAGCTATACACAAAGAGGGAGAATTCCGGCAGTTGGAAATCTGGACATGGAAAAGCTACATCACGCCACCTATTCTGCACAACTCCAAACAAGCTAAAACTTCACGGAGATTTTTTATCAAATATATGAGGAATATTGGAGCAAATAACTACCAGAGGGGGGCCACCAGGTGGGCACAACCCCACTGGCGCGCCAGGAGCCCAGCGCCTCGGTGGGTTGTGCTCACCCAGGCCCACCTCCGGTGCCCATCTTATGGTATATAAGTCATTTTGACCTAGAAAAAATAACGAGAACCCTTTCGGGATGGAGCGCCATCGTCTCGAGGCGGAACTTGGGCAGGAGCACATTTGCCCTCCGGCGGAGCGATTCCGCCGGGGGAACTTCCCTCCCGGAGTGGGGAATCATAGTCATCATCATCACCAACAACTCTCCCATATTGGGGAGGGCAATCTCCATCAACATCTTCAACAACACCATCTCATCTCAAAACCTAGTTCATCTCTTGTGTTCAATCTTGTTACCAGAATAATAGATTGGTGCTTGTGGGTGACTAGGAGTGTTGATTACATCTTCTAGTTGATTACTATATGGTTTATTTGGTGGAAGATTATATGTTCAGGTCCAATATGCTAATTAATTCCTCTCTGATATTGAGCATGATTATCATTTGTGAGTAGTTACTTCCGTTCTTGAGGTCACGGGAGAAATCATGTTGCAAGTAATCATGTGAACTTGATATGTGTTCGATAGTGTGATAGTATGTATGTTGTGATTCCCTTAGTGGTATCATGTGAACGTCGACTACATGACACTTCACCATATTTGGGCCTAAGGGAATGCATTGTGGAGTAGCAATTAGATGATGGGTTGTGAGAGTGACAGAAGCTTAAACCCCAGTTTATGCGCTATTCCGTAAGGGATTGATTGGATCCAAAAGTTTAATGTTATGGTTAGAATTTATTCTTAATACTTTTCTCGTAGTTGCGGACACTTGGGGGAGGGTTAATCATAAGTAGGAGGTTTTTTCAAATAAGAACATCACCTAAACACCGGTCCACCCACATATCAAATTATCAAAGTACCGAACACGAATCAAACCAACATGGTGAAAGTGACTAGATGAAATTCCCGTGTACTCTCAAGAACGCTTTGCTTATCATAAGAGATCGTTTTGGCCTGTCCTATTCCTCAAAAGGATTGGGATACCTTGCTGCACTTTTTCTACTACTATCGTTACTTGCTCGTTACAAATTATCTTGCTATCAAACTACTCTGTTACTTACAATTTCCGCACTTGCAGACATTATCTTGCTGAAAACCACTTGTCATTTCCTTCTGCTCCTCCCTGGGTTCGACACTCTTACTTATTGAAAAGAGCTACAATTGATCCCCTATACTAGTGGGTCATCAAGCCAGTCAACATTTTCATCATGGTCTTCTCCTCTTGACACCCAAAGAAAAGAAAATAATTTCAAAGAAACACACTGAAATATTTTTGGAGTTTTTGTTTTTCTTAAGAAAGAAGAACAAGGACGAGAAAAACTATTTACACGGTAAAGCTCCCAACAAGAAAAAGAAGAACGAGAAATCTTTTTGGGTTTTCTTTTAATTCTACAACTAAGCATGCATAGAAAGTAAACTAACTACAATTATTATTTTTCGGTTTTTTCCTTAAGGTTTTTCAAGCACACAAGAAGAAAGCGAAAAAAGAAATAAACAAACATGGATAGTACAATGAAAAAGTATGAACACCCAAAACTGAAATGAGTGTGTGAACATGAATGTAATGTCGGTGAGAAATACGTACTACCCCAAGGTTAGGCTTTTGGCCTAAGTTGGTCTACGCCCATGGATCAAAGTAGGCCTCTCCGGTGTACTAAGGAGGATCCTGGGGGTTCCACTGGTTAGCAAGCTCCTGTGGATCCCACTGATAAATAGACTCCTGATATGGATCAGGTGATGGCTCTGGCTCAGGAGGTGGGTGATACGTCTCCAACGTATCTATAATTTTTTATTGTTCCATGCTATTATATTATCAACCTTGGATGTTTTATATGCATCTATATGCTATTTTATATGATTTTTAGGACTAACCTATTAACCTAGAGCCCAGTGCCAGTTTCTGTTTTTTCCTTGGTTTTGAGTAACGCAGAAAAGGAAAACCAAACGGGGTCCAATTGACCTGAAACTTCACGGAACTTATTTTTGGACCAGAAGAAGGCCATGGAGTAAAAGATTTGAGCCATAAGAGTCCTGGGCTGCCCACGAGGGTGGGGGTGTGCCCACCCCCCTGGGCACGCCTCCCTACCTCGTGGACGGCTCGGAGACCCCCCCTGACTTGTTCTCGATGCCAAAACCTCTTATATATACCCAAACTTCCTGAAAGAAACCTAGATCGGGAGTTCCACCGCCGCAAGCCTTTGTAGCCACCAAAAACCAATCGGGACCCTGTTCCGGCACCCTGCCGGAGGGGGGGTCCCACACCGGTGGCCATCTTCATCATCCCGGCGCTCTACATGACGAGGAGGGAGTAGTTCACCCTCGGGGCTGAGGGTATGTACCAGTAGCTATGTGTTTGATCTCTCTCTCTCTCTCTCTCTCTCTCTCTCTCTCTCTCTCTCGTGTTCTTGAGGTGGTATGATCTTGATGTATCGCGAGCTTTGCTATTATAGTTGGATCTTATGATGTTTCTCCCCCTCTACTCTCTTGTAATGGATTGAGTTTTCCCTTTGAAGTTATCTTATCGGATTGAGTCTTTAAGGATTTGAGAACAATTGATGTATGTCTTGCATGTGCTTATCTGTGGTGACAATGGGATATCAAGTGATCTACTTCATATACGTTTTGGTGATCAACTTGCGGGTTCTGTGACCTCGTGAACTTATGCATAGGGGTTGGCACACGTTTTCGTCTTGACTCTTCGGTAGAAACTTTGGGCACTCTTTGAAGTACTTTGTGTTGGTTTGAATAGATGAATCTGAGATTGTGTGATGCATATCATATAATCATACCCACGGATACTTGAGGGAGTATCTAGGTGACATTAGGGTTTTGGTTGATTTGTGTCTAAGGTGTTATTCTAGTACGGACTCTATGATAGATCGAACGGAAAGAATAGCTTCATGTTATTTTACTACGGACTCTTGAATAGCTCGATCAGAAAGGATAACTTTGAGGTGGTTTCGTACCCTACCATAATCTCTTCGTTTGTTCCCCGCTATTAGTGACTTTGGAGTGACTCTTTGTTGCATGTTGAGGGATAGTTATATGATCCAATTATGTTATTATTGTTGAGAGAACTTGCACTAGTGAAGGTATGAACCCTAGGCCTTGTTTCCTAGCATTGCAACACCGTTTACACTCACGTTTATCACTTGCTACCTTGCTGTTTTTATATTTTCAGATTACAAATACCCATATCTACCATCCATATTGCACTTGTATCACCATCTCTTCGCCGAACTAGTGCACCTATACAATTTACCACTGTATTGGGTGTGTTGGGGACACAAGAGACTTTTTGTTATTTCATTACAGGGTTAGTGCTTCCCACGGATTGATAAACCTTAGGTCATCCACTTGAGGTAAATTTACCACTGTCCTACAAACCTCTGCACTTGGAGGCCCAACAATGTCTACAAGAAGAAGGTTGTGTAGTAGACATCAAGCAGTTTCTGGCGCCGTTGCTGAGGAGGTTAGTGCTTGAAGGTGTGTCTTTAGATTTTGCAATCGAATCTTTTTGTTTCTTGTTTTATCACTAGTTTAGTCTATAAAAGAAAACTACAAAAAAATGGAATTGAGGGTGCCTCGTATGCTTCATCTTTTTAATATCTTTCATGAAAATAAGGATTTCGATAATTGTGCTCAATTGCTAGAGGAAGAATGCATTAGAATGTTTGGCACTAAATCTTTGAATGATGAGCATGATTGCAATGTTGTTAGTATGAACTCTTTGAATATCCATAGTACTAATCATGATTGCACTAGTCATGATGAAAATGCCTCTTATAAGCATGTCAATTTTTGTGGAGTGCATAGAGTTTGCAAGTACACACCAAATAGGGAAGATAGATTTTGCAAGAGGCGTAAGTATTTAGAAAATAAATGTTTGCAAGAGAGGCTAGATGCTTGTGCTGAAAATTTAAAATTTCTTTGCCATCCTTGTGAACTTTGCAATGAACATGATCATTTAAATCCCCAATGCAAATTGTTTCATGATCGTATCGTGTCCAAAAATTGTGATGACTTGATTTCCCTTGCACATCATAATGAACTTAGTTTGCTTTTGGGTTATGAAGAAATGAAACGTATAACTAAAGATATGCCAAAATTTGTCCTTGATAAAGTTCTTGATTTTGATCTAGAATAAATTTTTATGTATTGTGCGGTGAATTGCATTGAAAATCCTTATATTGCCAATTACATAAAGAAAAGAAAGCAAATAGAATATGAAGAGAATACTAATGAAAGGGAAGAGACTTCCCAATGTCCTCCTATTATTTCTTATGATGAATCAGGTAACGAGGAGGAGCTTTCTGTTCAACCAATCTGATTAATAAGGAGCTCAAAAAAGAGGGTTAAATCCACACATGATGTGAAGAAGAAAAAGAAAAGACGGAGAAGCAAACGTAGAAAGGTATCCCGCCCAAATGATGTTGCTCATATTACTCATTGTGATGATGATAATTGCTATACTATTGGTGCTATCCATACTATTAATGATGAGAGTGATTATGCTTATGATATGAAAAGGCCCAAGCTTGGGGATGCTATGTTTGATGAGAATGACATGTTTGAGAATATATTGCTGCAATTAATGTTTGTCCCAAGCTTGGGGATGCTATGTTTAATGAATATGATATTTTTAGCCTCCCAAGTTTTGATGTGCAAATTTATTATGATGATAGCATGCCTCCTATTTATGATGGTTATATTGATGAAAGTGGGTTTGGAAGAGTGTCAACTTTAGGAAGTAATGATCCCACTATTTTGGAGGTGTTGAGTCTTATAATATTTATGGAAGTGGATTCGGAGATCTCATGACTTTATTTAGTGATGAATCCATTATTTTGGAAGAGGTTTCAATTGATTATGATGAGAACAAAGTTGCTACTTATGATGATTATTGTGATGAAACATCTGCTATAAAAAGTAGTGATGGTTATATTTATAAAACTTGTCATGATTATGATTACCCTTTTCTGAACATTACTCTTCTAATATGGAAACAATTTACAGTATTCGAGTCTCTTACGATACTCCCACTATTCTGAATGAGAAGAATTTTGCTTATGTGGAGAGTAATAAAAATTCTATGCTTGTAGATCATGAAAATAATGCTTTATGTGATGGTTATACTATTGAATTTATTCATGATGCTACTGAAAATTATTATGAGGGAGGAACATATGCTTGTATGAATTGCAATATGTAGCGACCAGACCTCAAACGGTCAAGTCTCTATGCTTCAGTGTCATCCTTGGATCGGTAATGCTGACACCCATAGTACTCGAAGGATTTATAACAGAGTAGCAATCACACACTTATTACATAGAATGTCTCAAAAGAGAACTTATTACAATAAATATGGCTTAAGGCCATCTAATACGATAACAACGGAAGGCTTGGAAGATAAAGTGAGTCCATCAACTCCAACGGCATAGCTGAGCTGCACGGCAATGACCTAACGAACCTTACTCCTCGTCTGAAAAGTCTGCAACATAATACATTGCAGCCCGAAAACGGGTCAGCACATGGAATATGCTGGCAATATAACACAGTAGAGCAAGAACAGAATAATGCTATCACTACATGCATATTTGGCTGGTGGAAAGATCTATGGTTATAGTTTTGCGAAAAGCCAATTTTTTCCTACAACGAAGGAATAGATTTAATTTAACTATCATGGTAGTTGAAACATCATTGAGAAGGTTCCTCCAACTCAATCCCAATTAAAATAATTATAAACCCATCATATTAAATTAGAGTGATGAGATGTATGTGATAGTCCAAGTACTAGATACTCAAGATGTCCATAACCGGGGACACCGCTAACCATGATTAGTTTATACACTCTGCAGAGGTTTGCGCACTTTTCCCCACAAGACTCGATCGCCTCCGTTCAATTTCTCACACTACATGGTGTTTGAGAAACGGATGACCGAGACACAGTCTTTCAGAAGCATTAACTCTAACCCCGGGTAGACAGTACCAACCTACATCCCCCTACATCTGCTAGCCTACCACTGGAAGAGGTCATGCAACTTACTCAACTATGCTAGAGCCCATAATAGCTTGTGGCTACACACGGAAGTTTCTAGCATGTAATATCTCAGTTCCCTTTGAGCCTGGGTGGCGGACCTTAGGATTATCACACGGGTACTCCGGGATATCCTAGGACAACACTGGATTCTCCAGGTGCCAGAAAAGCAATCCATCCAGAGGTGTATTAAATTTGCCACCTTATTAAGTTGAACCATTAATTAACAATCTCACATCTGTCATGGATTCAGTCACCCAAACCACGTCTACGAGCATAGCATAGCAATATAAGCAATACGTAGAAGTAGCTCCCAAGGGTTTGATAATAACAGGGCAATAGGTTCTACCTCATCAACTACTTCCCAATACCCACAAGTTAATCACATCCTAATCATGAAGTGTTTGAGGATTGGAGATAATGCATAAAAACTGGGTATGAAAAGAGTATGATCAATGTGTTACTTGCCTTGATGACGATCCGCAAAACCTAGGGACTCGTAGTAGCACGCTTCGCACTCCGGGAATTCTATCGCAAACAAACAATAGCATACATAAGCAATCAATCACAGATGCACGGGTAACACTCTAATAAGAAGATCTAAATAGAAAGTTCAACTTAAGAACTCCGGTTTGCAAAAAGAATCAAATCAAACGGAGCACGAAACTCAAACTGCGAAAGAAACAAAATCCGATTACTAATCTGGACTAAAGTCAAATTTTACAATACCAAAATGTTATTCAAGTTGGTTAACAGAAAGAGGGTTTCGAGACGAAGATCTAGGCACTTGAATCGCCTGATTCTGATAAACGAGCGAAAAGATAAACTGAAACGAAAATCGGATCAGAAATCGTGATCGAAAATAATCGCGAAAACCCCGAGAAAAAGAAAAACTGACGAACAGGCTAATGAATGAACGTTCGTTGTCTGTGACTAACGGGCGAAAACCGTTCGTTAAAACGAACATACGGACGGACGTCCGCTAAATAAACTAAACCGAGAAAACCAACGAACCGATCTAAAAAAACGTAACTAGGTTTTTTTTAAAACCGACGGGTTCTGCGGCGGCTCCGGATCGGATCGGCGGCGGTTCCGCGGTTCCGGCGGGTTCCGTATGACTCCGGGCGAGGTGGGGATGCGGGTGGTGGCGGCGGCGGCGCTGGCGGCGGGCGAGGCGCAGCGGCGGGCGGCTGCCGCCGCTATGGCGGTGGTGGCGATTTGGGGGCGGGGGCGCTGGCTTATAAAGGGTAGGGGGCAGGTGGCTTGCGGGAGGGGGCGGGAGGAGTCCTGGGCGGCGACGGCGGCGGCTGCACTAAAAATGCCAAAACAAATTTTCATCGTCTAAATAAAATATTTAGAACGAGATGAACATTTTCTTGGCCCTAAAATGCAATTTTGAAAACATGCAATTTCTCTAATGCAAATAAAATAGCAATAAAATAAGACTAAGGTCAAATATTTGATTTTAATATTTTTCCTCCAATATTTCATTTATTTTGGAGAAGTCATATTATCTCCTCTCATATATTTTAATATGAAATATTTTTGAAGATAAAAATAGTTAAAACAAATAATCCTCGTTTCAATATTTGATAAAATTCAAATATGAAAATAGTGAAATCCCCAACTCTCTCCGAGGGTCCTTGAGTTGCTTAGAATTTCGAGGATCATAAACGAAATGCAACAAAATATGATATGCATGAATGATCTATGTATAACATTCCAAATTGAAATTTTGGGATGTTACAAACCTACCCCCTTAAAATGAATCTCGCCCTCGAGATTCGGGTTGGCTAGAAAATAGGTGTGGGTGGTCTTTGCGAAGATCATCCTCTCGTTCCCAGGTGGCTTCATCCTCGGTATGGTGGCTCCACTGAACTTTGCAAAACTTGATAACCTTGCTGCGGGTGACTCGGCTGGCAAATTCAAGAATCCTGACTGGCTTCTCCTCATAGGTCAGATCACTGTCCAACTGAATTGCTTCTAGAGGCACTGTATCTCTTAGCGGTATATCGGCCATCTCAGCATGACACTTCTTCAACTGTGAAACATGAAACACATCATGAACTCCTGACAGTCCTTCAGGTAACTCCAACTTGTAGGCAACCTCTCCCATACGTTCCAAAATTCGGTACGGTCCTATAAATCTCGGGGCTAGCTTTCCCTTAACTCCAAAACATTTCACTCCTCGCAGAGGTGACACTCGCAGATATGCTATATCTCCAATTTCATAGGTTACTTCCTTGCGTTTCGAATCGGCATAACTCTTCTGCCTGGACTGAGCTACCTTCAGTCTATCTCGAATCAACTTAACCTTCACTTCAGAATCCTTGATCAAATCTGGTCCAAACAACTGTCGGTCTCCAACTTCATCCCACCTCAACGGTGTTCTGCACCTTCGTCCATACAGGGCTTCGAACGGTGCCATCTTCAAACTGGCTTGATAGCTATTGTTGTATGAGAACTCCGTGTAGGGCAAATTTTCATCCCAACTAGATCCATAATCTAGTGCACAAGCTCTCAACATATCCTCCAGAATCTGGTTGACTCTCTCAGTCTGTCCATCCATCTCATGGATGGAATGTCTTGAACTCTAGCCTTGTACCCAAAGTCTGGTGTAGCTGATGCCAAAACTTTGAGGTAAACTATGTTCCTCTATCTGATACGATGGTCCTCAGAACTCCATGCAGACAAACGATCCTGGTCATGTATATCTTGGCCAACTTTGCACTTGTATAGGTGGTTTTCACTTGGATAAAGTGAGCTACTTTGGTCAAGCGATCAACTACTACCCATATAGAATCATATCCTGATTTGGTCCTGGGCAATCCGGTGATGAAATCCATGCCAAGCTTATCCCACTTCCATTCAGGTATCGGCATAGGTTGTAACAATCCTGCTGGCTTTTGATGTTCCGCCTTCACTCTCTGACATACATCACATACGGCTACACACTCGGCAATATCCTTCTTCATACCAGCACACCAGAAATGTTCCTTCAAATCCAAATACATCTTGGTGCTTCCGGGGTGTATCGAGTATGGTGAGTCATGAGCCTCCTGAAGTATTAACTTCCTGATCTCTGTGTTATTTGGCACATAAACACTGTCCTCAAACCATAAGGTGTCGTGCTCATCCTCAAGAAAACATTTTGCCTTTCCTTTGCTCATTCTCTCTTTTATCTCGGCAATCTCTTTGTCATCCTTCTGAGCTTCCCGAATCTTTCCTAACAATGTAGACTGAACTTCCATTGTTGTAACAAAACCTCTAGGAACAATCTCCAATCGAAGTTCCCTGAGATCCTCTGCTAACTCCTTTGGCAATCCTGTGCTTACGAGGGTGTTAGCATAACTTTTCCGGCTCACAGCGTCTGCTACGACATTGGCCTTGCCTGGATGATAGTGAAGCTTCATGTCATAATCCTTTATAAGCTCCAACCATCTCCTGTGCCTAAGGTTCAGCTCCTTCTGTGTGAAAATGTACTTCAAACTCTGATGATCGGTGTACACATCACAACGGTTTCCAATAAGGTAATGTCTCTAAGTCTTGAGCGCATGCACTACAGCTGCTAACTCCAAATCATGCGTGGCATAATTCAATTCGTGCGTTTTTAGTTGTCGTGAGGCATACAAAACAACTCTTCCGTCCTGCATAAGCACACTTCCAAGTCCTAAGCGAGAGGCGTCGCAATACACTTGGAAATCCTTGCGTATATCCGGCAGAATCAGCACTGGGACTGTAGTCAGACGTTTCTTAACTCCTGAAAACTTGCCTCACATTCTTTCGTCCATTTAAATTTGATATCCTTCTTCAAAAACTCTGTCATTGGCTTTGCAATCTTGGAAAAATTCTCAATGAATCTCCAATAGTATCCTGCGAGTCCAAGAAAACTGTGGATCTCGCTAATCGGCGGGTGCCAACCATTCAAAGGATCGAACAACCTTGGTGGGGTCTACTGCTATACCTTCTCCTGATATAACATGTCCAAGGAATCCAACTTCCTTCAACCAAAACTCACATTTGCTGAACTTGGCATACAACTGATGTTCCCTGAGTTTCTCGAGAACTAAATGCAAATGCTCCTTGTGCTCCTCTTCATTCTTCGAGTATACCATTATATCATCAATGAACACCACAACAAACTTATCCAAATATTCCATGAACACCTTGTTCATCATGCTCATGAAATAGGCTGGGGCGTTAGTCAGTCCAAATGACATGACCGTATACTCATATAACCCGTACCTTGTGGTAAATGCGGTCTTTGGTATATCCTTCTCTTGAATTTTCAGCTGGTGATATCCTGATCGTAGATCGATCTTCGAAAACACTTTAGATCCTTGCAGTTGGTCAAACAAATCATTGATCATCGGCAAAGGGTATTTGTTCTTGATCGTCACCTCATTCAACGCCCGGTAATCAACAACCATCCTCAATGATCCATCCTTCTTTTCAACCAAGAGCACTGGGGCTCCCCACGGTGATGAACTTCGTCGAATGTAACCTTTCTCCAATAACTCCTTGATCTGCTTCTTAATCTCCTCCAAATCATTTGCGGGCATCCGGTATGGTCTCTTCGATATAAGCCCGGTGCCTGGCAACAGTTCTATCAAAAACTGGATGTCCCGATCTGGCGGCATGCCTGGTAATTCCTCTGGGAATACATCTGATTAATCCTTTATGACAGGCATTTCCTCCTGAACAACTCCTGAGAGGGAATTTACTTGGGTTCTCCTTGTCGTATGCCTGGATACATACTTTATCCTTTTTCCCTATGGGGTGCTGAGATAAATCGACTTACTAGCACAGTCAATGCTTCCTCCATACTTTGACATCCAGTCCATGCCTAATATCACATCCAATCCTTGTGACTCCAAAATTATTAGGTCGGACGGGAAAACATGGCTACCAATGGTTAAGGGTATCCGGTCGCACCATCGGCTAGCCATATACTCTGCTCCAGGTGAACTTACTAACAGAGGGGTCCTAAGGGCTTGGGTTGGTAGTTTAAACTTATCCACAAATCCCCTTGATATGTATGAATGCGATGCACCAGTACCGAAAAGAACAAGGGCGGTAAAAGATTTAACCAAAAACTTACCAATAACTGCGTCTGGCTGCCCTTCAACCTCCTCCACGTTAACGTGGTTTACTTGTCCTTTGTTGAATGGATTGGGCTTCTTCCCAGCTCTCCCATTACTGTTTCCATTCTTCGCTTCAGGGCACTCCATGGCATAGTGTCCAGTCTTCCCGCACTTGAAGCAAGTAATGTGACTTAGGTCTCTCTTGGCCGGTGTGGAAGGATTGGAGTGGTTCTGATTGTTGCTTGTTCCGTTCCCAGTCCCATTCTTGGAACCATTGTGGTTATGCGTACTTCCTCCGTTGTGGTTATGACCTCCATGGTTATGAACAAGTCCTCCTGAATTCGGGGTTAGACGAGGCTTCTGTTGAGCTCCTGAGTTGTATCTTCCTTGTCCATACTTACTCTTACGGCTCTCAATCTGCTGCCGCTTCCCTTCAATCATGAGAGCCTTATCTACCAATTCCTGGTAGTTGTTGAATGTTGCCACCATCAACTACATGCTCATCTCATCGTTCAGCCCTTCCATAAACTTCTCCTGCTTCGCGGCATCTGTGGCCACATCGTCAGGGGCATAACGAGAAAACTTGCTAAACTCATCCACGTACTGAGCTACAGTACGGTTCCCCTGGCGTAAGTTGCGAAACTCACGCTTCTTCATCCTCATAGCTCCAGTTGAGACATGGGCTATGCGGAAAGCTTGCTGAAACTGATCCCAAGTAACATTGGCTATGGGTAAAGTGGTTGTGTAATTCTCCCACCATGAGGCTGCTGGTCCATCCAATTGATGTGCGGAAAAGCGCACCTTCTCAGCATCTGTGCAACCTGCGGTGGTCGATTCCCTTCCAATACGGCGTAGCCAATCATCAGCAACTATAGGCTCGGTGCTACTGGAAAACACTGGTGGCTGCAAGCTCAGAAAGCGAGCTAAGTTGTCAACTGGAGGCGGGTTGTTGTTGTTGTTGTTGTTGTTGTTGTTGTTGTTGTTGTTGTTGTTGTTGTTGTTGTTGTTGTTGTTGTTGTTGTTGTTGTTGTTGTTGTTGTTGTTGCCTTGGTCTGTACTAACAATTGCATCAAGGCATTCTGCTGCTGGATCAACTGCGTGAGCTCTGGCGGGAAGGCAAATCCGGTGTCACGTCTCGGAGGCATCTGATGGGTTTAGAGGGGAGAGATTAGAATAGAAAAGGGGTCTAGTGAGAAAACACTACCCATATGCACATGAGAAACACAACCATATCACTCAATCAATCAAGCAAGGGCATACAAACGGTCTAGAACTATCGTTAAAAGTGCTCAAACTACTACTATATACATGGGGGAAATACTACTAATCATTTGGTGGTCTACTAGAAATTTTGATCGGTGGACGACTCCATGATGTCTGCTCCAGCTTCGTCTTCAAAGTCATCTTCACTGGGGTCAGAGTCAGTGTCATCGATGATGATGTACTTCTCAGGGCAAGTGGAGTTGTCGTCCTCTCCTCCTGGCGCGAGGTCTCCCATGAATACTCCGATCTTCTTTATCAGGTCGTCATTCTTCTCCAATAGTGTTGCAATTTCCTCCTCATATCCATCACGTGTAGACTTGAGTTCTTCTTCCAGCTCTGTGATCCTTGCATTCGCCTTCTTCAAATCTATCATGTCTGCACACATCGGATTCTCCTGGCGTCCAATGTGCTGGTTTAACTCCTGGATGAAAGCTGCAATGGATCTGTCCTTCTTGGTGCTGATCATCTCCCATTACTCATCTCGGCGCCCACATATCTGGTAGAAAGTGTCCTTGAGATCCTTTCTGTAGAAATCTCCAATACATCCCATAACAATGTGGGCTGCCATGCTCTTGCCTAGACTCCAGGTTGGTGCTTCAAAGGAAAACTCTATGGGCTCAGTGATTGGCGCAGACGTCCTTACTGGAACTTGAACTAGAATCATCCAGCGCTCCTCTTCTGGTAAAGTGGCGTTGTAGGTCACGGTGAAGCTTGGTATTCAGATGTTCAGGTACCTAGTGACTTCCTTCAAGTGGTGTCCAAAGGGTGTGTCTTCATACGGTTGTACAAACTTGTTCCTCGAATCTGCCATCCTAAGAGTAGAAAATGGAGAGAGTCAGAAATGATTAGAGAAGAGTGACCTATGGCTTATCTTAGTGGTCGTGTCCTACACTCAGCGTGTGCTCTGATACGATCTTGTAGCGACCAAACCTCAAAAGGTCAAGTCTCTGTGATTCAGTGTCATCCTTGGATCGGTAATGCTGACACACACAATACTCGAAGGATTTATAACAGAGTAGCAATCACACACTTATTACATCGAATGTCTCGAAAGAGAACTTATTACAATAAATATGGCTTAAGGCCATCTAATACGATAACAGCGGAAGGCTTGGAAGATAAAGTGAGTCCATCAACTCCAACGGCATAGCTGAGCTGCACGGCAACGACCTAACAAACCTTACTCCTCATCTGAATGGTCTGCAACATAATACATTGCAGCCCGAAAACGGGCAGCACATGGAATATGTTGGCAATATAACACAGTAGAGCAAGAACAGAATAATGCTATCACTACATGCATATTTGGCTGGTGGAGAGATCTATGGTTATAGTTTTGCGAAAAGCCATTTTTTTCCTACAACAAAGGAATAGATTTTATTTAACTATCATGGTAGTTGAAACATCATTGAGAAAGTTCCTCCAACTCAATCCCAATTAAAAGTAATTATCAACCCATCATATTAAATTAGAGTGATGAGATACATGTGATAGTCCAAGTACTAGATACTCAAGATGTCCATAACCCGGGACACGGCTAACCGTGATTAGTTTATACACTCTGCAGAGGTTTGCGCACTTTTCCCCACAAGACTCGATCGCCTCCGTTGAATTTTTCTCACACTACATGGTGTTTGAGAAACGGATGACCGAGACACATTCTTTCAGAAGCATTAATTCTAACCCCGGGTAGACAGTACCAACCTACATCCCTCTACATCTGCTATCCTACCACTGGAAGAGGTCATGCAACTTACTCAACTATGCTAGAGCCCATAATAGCTTTTGGCTGCACACGGAAGTTTCTAGCATGTAATAGCTCAGTTACCTTTGAGCCTGGGTGGCGGACCTTAGGATTATCACACGGGTACTCTGGGATATCCTAGGACAACACTGGATTCTCCAGGTGCCCGACAAGCAATCCACCCAGAGGTGTATTAAAGTTGGCACCTTAAGTTGAACCATTAATTAACAATCTAACATCTATCATGGATTCACTCACCCAAACCACGTCTACGAGCATAACATAGCAATATAAGCAATACGTAGAAGTAACTACCAAGGGTTTGATAATAACAGGGCAATAGGTTCTACCTCATCAACTAATTCCCAATACCCACAAGTTAATCACATCCTAATCATGCAGTGTTTGAGGATTGGAGCTAATGCATAAAAACAAGGTACGAAAAGAGTATGATCAATGTGTTACTTGCCTTGCTGACGATCCGCAAAACCTAGGGACTCATAGTAGCACGCTTCGCACTCCAGTAATTCTATCGAAAACAAACAATAGCATACATAAGCAATCAATCACGGATGCACGGGTAAAACTCAAATAAGAAGATCTAACAAAAAAGTTCAACTTAAGAACTCCGGTTTGCAAAAAGAATCACATCAAACGGAGCACGAAACTCAAACTGCAAAAGAAACAAAATCCGTTTACTAATCTGGACTAAAGTCAAATTTTACAGTACCAAAATCTTGTTCAAGTTGGTTAAACAGAAAGAGGGTTTCGAGACGAAGATCTAGGCGTTTGAATCGCATGATTCCGATAAACGAGCGAAAAGATAAACTGAAACGGAAAATCGGATCAGAAATCACGATCGAAAATAATCACGAAAAACCCGAGAAAAAGAAAAACCGACGAACAGGCTAACGAACGAACGTTCGTTGTCTGTGACTAACGGGCGAAAACCGTTCATTAAAACGATCGTACGGACGAACGTCCGCTAAATAAACTAAACCGAGAAAACCAACGAGCCGATCTAAAAAAACGTATGTAGGATTTTTAAAAAAACTGACGGTTTTACCCTAAACCGGAAAAAAAAACCAGCGGCTCCGGATCGGATCAGCGGCGGCTCCGGCAGGTTCCGTGGTAGGCTCGTGAAGCGAGTGGGGCTGCGGGTGGTCTTGGTGTGGCGGCAGGAAGCGGTGGCAAGCGTGGTGGCGTGGTGCGCCTGTGTGGCCATTCTCTTCTTGCTGCGGCCAGGTGGTGGCGATTTAGCGGCGGCTTATAAAGGAGGGGGCGGTGGCTTATGGAGGGCCGGGAGGAGTCCCGGGCAGCGACGGCGGTGGTTGCCGAGTCTTGCCCGGACTCGGGCACGGCGGAGGCGGTGGCACGGCACGGGCCGGCGGCCTGGCTCGGCTCGGCCTTGGCCCAGTCACGCGCGAAAGAAGTTTTTAAAAAAAACAGGTTCCGTCGAAAATAAACCCTAGAAAAATAAATAAAAATCTAAAAAGTCCAAAACAAATTTTCACCATCTAAATAAAATATTTAGAGCGAGATGAACATTTTCTTGGCACTAAAATGCAATTTTGAAAACATGCAGTTTTTCTAATGCAAATAAAATAGCAATAAAATCCAAATAAAATCAAATATTTGATTTTAATATTTTTCCTCCAATATTTCATTTATTTTGGAGAATTCATATTATCTCCTCTCATATATTTTAATATGAAATATTTCTGGAGAGAAAAATAATTAAAACAAATAATCCTTGTTTCAATATTTGATCAAATTCAAATATGAAAACAGTGAAATCCCCAACTCTCTCTGAGGGTCCTTGAGTTGCTTAGAATTTCGAGGATCGTGAAACGAAATGCAACAAAATATGATATGCATGAATGATCTATGTATAACATTCCAAACTGAAAATTTGGGATGTTACACAATAATATCAAGTTTCCTCTCTATGTGCTTAAAATCTTGAAGTTATGCTTGTTTTGCCTTCCTATACTAGTTGATTATTGTTCCCATAAGTTGTTTGCTCACAAAATCCCTATGAATAGGAAGTGGGTTATACTTAAATGTGCTATTCATATTCTTCATGATGCTCTCTTTATGTTTCAATTCTTACTTTTATGTGAGCATCATTAAAATCATCATGCCAAGCTAGGGGCGTTAAACGTTAGCGCTTGTTGGGAGGCAACCCAATTTTATTTTTGTTCTTTGCCTTTTGCTCCTGTTTAGTAATAAATAATTCATATATCCTCTGGTTATATGTGGTTTTATATTTTAATTAGTGTTTGTGCCAAGTAGAACCTTTGGGAAGACATGGGTGAAGTCTTTATGATCTTGCTGTAAAAAAACAGAAACTTTAGCGCTCACGATATTAGTTGCCCTTTTTTACTGGAGAGGGATTTTAGGTTGATTCTTTTTGAATATGATTAATAGACAAATTCCTTAGGTCCACCAATTTATTTAAGAATTTTTGGAGTTACAGAAGTATACGTTTGATACAGATTACTACAGACTGTTCTGTTTTTGACAGATTCTGTTTTCATTGTGTTGTTTGCTTATTTTGACGAATCTATGAGTAGTATCGGAAGGTATGAACCATAGAGAAGTTGGAATACAGTAGATATTACACCAATATGAATTTAGAATGAGTTCACAACAGTACCTAAGTGGTGATTTATTCTTATACTAACGGAGCTTACGAGTTTTCTGTTGAGTTTTGTGTTGTGAAGTTTTCAAGTTTTGGGTAAAGATTCGATGGACTATGGAATAAGGAGTGGCAAGAGCCTAAGCTTGGGGTTGCCCAAGGCAACCCAAGGTAATATTCAAGGACAACGAAGAGCCTAAGCTTCGGGATGCCCCGGAAGGCATCCCCTCTTTCGTCTTCGTTCATCGGTAACTTTACTTGGTGCTATATTTTTATTCACCACATGATATGTGTTTTGCTTGGAGCGTCATTTTATTTTCTTTTGTTTTTCTTGATGTTTGAATAATATCCCAGGATCTGAAATTCTTAAATATTAGAGAGTCTTCACATAGTTACATAGCTATTCAACTACTCATTGATCTTCACTTATATCTTTTGGAGTAGTTTGTCATTTGCTCTAGTGCTTCACTTATGTCCTTTTAGAGCACGGCGGTGGTTTTATTTTGAAGAAATAGATGAACTCTCATGCTTCACTTATATTATTTTGAGAGTTTTAGAACATAATGGTATTTTGCTTTGGTTATGAATTTAGTCCTAATATGATGGGCATACAAGAGGGATATAATAAAAACTTTCATATAAAGTGCATTGAATACTATGAGAAGTTTGATACTTGATGATTGTTTTGAGATATGAAGATGGTAATATTAGAGTCATGCTAGTTGAGTAGTTGTGAATTTGAGAAATACTTGTATTAGAGTTTTCAAGTCCCGTAGCATCCACGTATGGTAAACGTTGTGTGACAAATTTGAAGCATGAGGTGTTTCTTTGATTGCCATCCTTATGAGTGGCAGTCGGGGAGGAGCGATTGTATTTTCCTACCAATCTATCCCCATAGGAGCATGCGCGTAGTGCTTGGTTTCGATGACTTGCAGATTTTTGCAATAAGTATGTGACTTCTTTATGACTAATGTTGAGTCCATGGATTATACGCACTCTCACCCTTCCATCATTGCTAGCCTCTTCGGTATCGTGCATTGCCCTTTCTCACCTCGAGAGTTGGTGCAAACTTCGCTGGTGCATCCAAACCCCGTGATATGATACGCTCTATCACACATAAGCCTCCTTATATCTTCCTCAAAAGAGCCACCATACCTACCTATTATGGCATTTCCATAGCCATTTCGAGATATATTGCCATGCAAATTTCCACCGTTCCATTTATTATGACACGCTTCATCATTGTCATATTGCCTTGCATGATCATGTAGTTGCATCGTATTTGTGCCAAAGCCACCATGCATAATTTTTCATACATGTCACTCTTGATTCATTTCCCATCCCGGTACACCGCCGGAGGCACTCATATAGAGTCATATTTTGTTCTAGTTTTGAGTTGTAATCATTGGGTTGTAAATAGAAGTGTGATGATCATCATTAATAGAGCATTGTCCCAAAAAAGGCCAAAAAACAGGAAAGGCCAAAAAAAAGAAAGGCCAAATAAAAAAAGGAAGGCCAAAAAAAAAGAATAAAAGGGACAATGCTACTATCCTTTTTCCACACTTGTGCTTCAAAGTAGCACCATGATCTTCATGATAGAGAGTCTCCTATTTTGTCACTTTCATATACTAGTGGGAATTTTTCATTATAGAACTTGGCTTGTATATTCCAACGATGGGCTTCCTCAAATGACCTAGGTCTTCATGAGCAAGCAAGTTGGATGCACACCCACTTAATTTCTTTTGTTGAGCTTTCATACATTTATATTCCAAAGTCGAAGTATTATTATTTTTATGTCAATATTAAACTTTTGTCTTGAATCTTATGGATCTGAATATTCTTGCCACAATAAAGAAGATTACATTGATAAATATGTTAGGTAGCATTCCACATCAAAAAATCTGTTTTTATCATTTACCTACTCGAGGACGAGCAGGAATTAAGCTTGGGATGCTTGATATGTCTCCAACTTATCTATAATTTTTTATTGTTCCATGCTATTGTATTATCAACCTTGGATGTTTTATATGCATTTATATGCTATTTTATATGATTTTTGGGACTAACCTATTAACCTAGAGCCCAGTGCCAGATTTGTTTTTCCTTGTTTTTCAGTATCGCAGAAAAGGAAAACCAAACGGAGTCCAATTGACCTGAAACTTCACGGAACTTATTTTTGGACCAGAAGAAGGCCATGGAGTAAAAGAGTTGGGCCAGAAGAGTCCCGGGCTGTCCACGAGGGTGGGGGGCGCGCCCACCCCCCTGACTTGTTCTTGACGCCAAAACCTCCTATATATACCCAAACTTCCAGAAAGAAACCTAGATCGGGAGTTCCGGCGCTACAAGCCTCTGTAGCCACAAAAAACCAATTGGGACCTGTTCAAGCACTTCGCCGAGGGGGGATCCCTCACCGGTGGCCATCTTCATCATCCTGGCGCTCTCCATGACGAGGAGGGAGTAGTTCACCCTCGGGGCTGAGGGTATGTACCAGTAGCTATGTGATTGATGTCTCTCTCTCGTGTTCTTGAGGTGGTACGATCTTGATGTATCGCGAGCTTTGCTATTATAGTTGGATCTTATGATGTTTCTCCCCCTCTACTCTCTTGTAATGGATTGAGTTTTCCCTTTGAAGTTATCTTATCGGATTGAGTCTTTAAGGATTCGAGAACAGTTGATGTATGTCTTGCATGTGCTTATCTGTGGTGACAATGGGATATCACGTGATCTACTTGATGTACGTTTTGGTGATCAACTTGCGAGTTCCGTGACCTCATGAACTTGTGCATAGGGTTTGGCACACGTTTTCGTCTTGACTCTCTGGTAGAAACTTTGGGGCACTCTTTGAAGTACTTTGTGTTGGTTTGAATAGATGAATATAAGATTGTGTGATGCGTATCGTATAATCATACCCACGAATACTTGAGGTAACATGAGCTTTACTGACGCACGGGGTCTGCGCCCGGCTTTGTACAAAGGATTACATGCAACAGCGGCAAGACTTGTACAAAAGGTGGTTGCCGGAACGGGTTCCGGCAACCGCTCCCTATGGGTAAAACTTACGAAGATGCTCAATGTTCCAGGAGTTGCTCACCGGGATGCCATCTTCGGTCTCAAGGCGGACAGCGCAAGGCCTAGTGACTCGTTTCACCCGATAAGGGCCTTCCCACTTTGGCGTCAACTTGTTTGAATTCTTGGCGATCTGAACGCTACCAAGAACAAGGT
The DNA here is from genome assembly GCA_021605145.1 of Aegilops bicornis. Classification (NCBI taxonomy): domain Eukaryota; kingdom Viridiplantae; phylum Streptophyta; class Magnoliopsida; order Poales; family Poaceae; genus Aegilops; species Aegilops bicornis. The sequence continues at coordinate 145,084,294 of CM038673.1, forward strand.
CGCCTTCCTCGAGACTTCTCGCACTAACTCAAGGGCTATGGTAGCGACGCCAAAAGCTTGTCAGGTAGCGAGCAGCTCGACAATGGCTGAAGACGATCCTCCTCAAGGAGCAGCGCGTCATCTTGTCGCAGCTGCTCTTGCTCAAGCTCATCATAAGCGAGCACTCGAGGCGATCCTTATACGAAGTTCCGTGGGGAGAACTGCCTCCGCTCCATAGACTAGAGCAAAAGGTGTCCGGCCGGTGGCTCGATTTGGCGTCGCCCCGATCGACCAAAGAACCACCGGCAGCTCCTCGATCCAGTTTCTTCCGTGACTTGTGCAGCCTCGTCGAAAGTTCTGGTCTTGAGCCCGCGAAAGCACTTCAAAGATTTGCCCTCTCTGCTTGACCGTTGCTTCTCGGGTGAGCAACGGAAGCAAAGCAGACCTTGGCGCCAAGATCTTGGACGTACTGCATGATAGGCCGTGTGAATCTGATCCGACGTTCACACGAGCAGCATCCTCAACATCTTCCTCAACATGCCACCGAAGAAGAAGGCTTCGGCGGCAGCAGAGCCGTCGCTGCTGCACCCACCCTCACCGCAGCAAACGGGTGGTGGGGCAGACGCCGGCGGAGGAACGGGCGCCGACGAAGGTGTTCGCGACGTTGCCAAGTCCAAGGACAAGGCCCCGCAAACCTCGGCGTCACAAGCATCCCCGCGCCCATCTCAGAGACGCGGGACCAACAACGCCATGGCGTTCACAATGCCATACGCTCGTTGGATCGAGACCCTCAAGACCAGCATGCGCGCCAACATGCCGGCACGAGTGAGATACGGTCGCCGGACGGGTGCTGCTCCTTCTAACGTAGTTAGAAGTCCGAGCATATCCCGCCTCGCACTGCTCGCCAATGCCACCCACTACTCAGCAGAAGCTCGGGCGAGAGCTCAGCTGCTCGATCGCCCTCCAACGGCCAACAAGGTCGACGAGTGGAGGGCCACTATCCAGAGCCTCATCGGCTTTGCTAACGGCGACGCCCGCTGCAACTAACGCCATCATTGTCGCGGCAAGACGACAAGGCACGAAGTCGGTGGCGAAAACCGCCGGAGGTGCAACCACCATGCACTCTCCGCCACGAAGGCCAAGATCGCCGACTCACCGGATCCACCTCGACAGCGACTCCACCGCCATTATTGAATCATGAGCTTGCCGCGATCAGCGCCAAGTTCTTCATGAGCGACAACAAGAGGACGCCGAACTCGCATCGAGCGCCGGAGAGAAGCGCTGACGTCGATCCGACAAGCCGCTGGGCTTCGTTGATGTACGACGACGCCGGAGGAGCCAGCGACTTGCCGTCAGACGGTAGGTTGCCCTGCGCTCACTCGTGAGCTGCGACAAGTCCAAAGGGCCCAGCCGTAAAAACTTCAAACCAGACGCGCCGGAGAAGTATGATGGCGTGACGCATCCGCCGGAGTTCCTCAAAGCATCTACACCATCGCGGTGCAGGCTGCGGGGACGGGACGACAAGATCCTCGCCAACTACTTCCTGCTCGTGCTCAAGCCCAACGTCAGATCTTGGCTCATGCACTTGCCGGACAGCTCCATATCCTCTGGCAGAGATCTGTGCCATCAGTTTGTTGGCGCCTTCACAGGTGGCCACAAGCCTCATGGCCAAGAGAGTGACCTTCATCTGCTCGCCCAGAAGGAAGGAGAGTCCCTGCGCAAGTTCATTCAGAGATTCAGCCGTGTGCAATACAACATCCCAGATGTCCACCTGCCGCGGTGATCAGCGTTTAATCGAATGTGCGGAACCGCAGGATGACGGAGGAGATGGCGATGTGCAAAGTCAAGGACGCCGATGAGCTGTACGCCTTGGCCGACAAGTGTGCACGCCACGAGGAAGGGAGGAGACTCCTGTGAGAGAATGCGGAAGCAGGATCTCGACAGTGAGGAGGCCGACTCGGCAAAGAAGGGCCGGCGAGGGCAACAGAAGAAGAAAGGTAGAGAAGTGCTAGCTGTTGAGCAGTCCCAAAGAACGGAGGTGGCGACAAGAACGCCAAGGCTGGTGACTCCGGCAAGGAGAGGTTGCCGACGCCCACCACGGTCCGGTGGCGGCCGCCGACAAGCAGACGGCTCGCAAGCAAGATCGCAAGATCCACCGCACCAAGGGCCACGACCTCCAGAGTTGCAAGAAGGTCGAGCAGCTTGTTAAACAGCAGAGGGCTGAGTACGAGCGCGGCGCGACAAAGAGAAGGCCTGTGAAGGTGCTTTGGGGAGCAAGCAAGAAACGCCCCGCGGAGGACGCCATGCAAGGCCAAGCAACGGCAAGGAGACAGACCTCCCGGCCGCGACAAGGATGAAGATGATGATGACGACGAAGATATGGAGGACGACGACGCCGATGAGTAGGAGTTTCAGAAAGCCACAGAGGTTCTCTGTGTTGACGGAGGTGCTTCCCTGCATACGTCCCACCGCCAACTCAAGCAATGGATGCGGGAGGTCAATGCAGCGGAACCATCCGTAGAGTCACGCAGCCTCACGAAGTGGTCCAAAGACGCCTATCGTCTTTGATATTGAGGACCACCCCGATCGCATAACTGCGGTCGGGTGCTTGCCGATGTTGGTCTCACCAACCATCCGCAACCTCAAGGTCACCAGAATGCTAGTTGACGGCGGGGTCGGCTTGAATCTGATCTCCTCCGCGGTGCTCCAGAAGCTTCAAATCCCCGACAGCGAGCTCGAAGAGACCGGCACCTTCCAAGGAATCAATCCGGGAAGGAGCAAGTCAAGGGGAAGATTACGCTGTCGGTAACATTTGGCAGCAAGCTGAACTTTAGGACTGAGAGGGTCGATTCGACGTTGCCGATTTCCCATTGCCTTACAATGGGATACTTGGCCGTCCAAAGACTCGCCAAGTTCATGGCAGCCTCTCACTACGCCTACAACCTACTCAAGATGCCAGCCCGATAAGCCGCCATCTCTGTCCCATGGCGACAAGAAGGATGCCCTTATCTGTGCCGACAAGATCTACCGGGATGCAGCAGCCATGACAGATTGCCAAACACTTGTCACCAAGCTCCCGGGGAAGAAAACAAAGTCCAAGTCCGCAAGAGCTCGATGCTCACTCCGGCAAGCGCACCTCTTCGGAGTGCTGCGCTACCGTCGAGGACGCACCATCGAGCTCCACCGGCAAGTGCAAGAAGATGGTAGCTCCGCAAAAGACCAAGAAGGTGCCCGCCAAGGAAGACGGCACTGGTGGTACCTTTGCCATCAGTGCCTCTCTCGACCCTAAATAGGAAGGCGCGCTCGTTGCTTTCCTGCGGGCGAATGTCGACGTGTTTGCATGGCAACCGTCGACATCCCGGTGTTCCTGTGAAAGTGATTGAGCACCGCCTGGCCGTTTGTCCTCATGCACGGCCCGTCAAGCAAAAAGTCAGGAAGCAAGCAGTGGAACGCCAAGAATTCATAGCAGAAGAGATCAAGAAACTGGAAGCAACAGGCCTTGTTAGAGGAGTGCTCCATCCTACGTGGTTGGCCAATCCTCAGAGTCGTGCAAGAAAGCAAATGGAAAATGGAGACTTTGTATTGACTTCACGGATGTTAATAAAGCTTGTCCCAAAGATCCATTTCCCTTGCCGCGCATTGACCAGATTGTTGACTCCACGGCTGGATGTGATTTGCTTTCGTTTCTTGATGCATACTCAGGATACCATCAGATCTTCATGGCTGAAGAAGATGAGGAGAAGACCGCATTCATTACACCATGTGGCACATACTGTTTCATACGGATGCCTTTCGGTTTGAAGAATGTTGGTTCAACATTTGCAAGGGTAGTCCATGACGCTTTTGAGCCACAAATGCACGTAAATGTAGAAGCCTACATGGATGACATAGTGGTCAAAAGCAAGGACAAAGCAACTCGGGTTCAAGATTTGGACGAGACCTTTGCAAATCTGCGCAAGATCAACCTCAAGCTCAACCCCGAGAAGTGCGTGTTTGGAGTCCCTCCCGGCAAGCTTCTCGGGTTCTTCGTGTCTCAGCGGGGGATTGAAGCTAACCCCGACAAGATCAAGGCCATTGAGCAGATTGAAGCACCAAAGCGCCAAGGATGTACGAAGACTTGCCGGTTATGTAGCTGCTCAAAGCAGGTTTATTTCTAGGTCTGCTGAGCGCCCGCCATTTTTCAAGATTTTGAAAAAGGTAGGTCCAATGAAATGGACTCGAAGCGGAGGCTGCTACTGCAGGACTTAAAGAGATACCCGCCCTCCACTCCAACACTTGTCGTGACGTAAACCACAAGAGAAGTTGTCGCTAAATATAGCGGCAACCAATCAAGTGGTTAGTGTTGCGTTAGTAGAGGAGAGGGAGGCGGATGACGAGCCAGCAACCACGGCAAGCACATCCAAATGACAAAGTGGGGCTTCGCCAACAAGCTCGGGTCCCGACAAGGACGAATCCAAGCAGACGCATGACCAGATGCGTAAAAGGATGGTGCAGCGCCTACCTACTTTGTCGGTTCCCTCCGCAGGGGGCTAGGTCAAGGTACTACGGTGTGCAGAAATTGCTTTTCGCCTCCTCATGGCCTCGAGAAAGCTGCGCCATTACTTCCAAGCACATGAGATCACAGCTTGTCACTCGCTTCCGCTGAAGAGGATACTGCGGTAATCCGAAGCAGCCGGGCAGGATTGTCGAGTGGGCATTGGAACTGTCAAGCTTTGGTCTCAAGTTTGAAAGCACATCAACTATCCAAAGCAGAGCGTTGGCAGAATTCATAGCAGAATGGACACCAACGCCAGATGAAGAGATTCCGGAGACGAGCATTCCCGGCCAAGGAAGCAAGTAAAGAGTGGCTGATGTACTTTGATGGTGCCTTCTTCGCTGCAAAGGCGCCCGGTGCCGGCGTCGCTTATCGCACCCACCGGAGAGCACCTCAAGTACGTAGTCCAGATGCACTTTCCCAAGGAGCAAGCAACAAACAATACTGCAGAGTATGAAGGTTTGCTTTCCGGTCTCAGGATCGCAGTGGACCTTGGGATCAAAAAGCTTATTGTCAGGGGTGACTCGCAACTTGTCGTCCGCCAAGTGAACAAAGATTACCAGAGTCCATTGATGGAAGCCTACTTTGATGAAGTGAGGAAGCTAGAAGAGCACTTTGACGGCCTGCAAATGGAACATGTTCCAAGAGCTCGTAATGATATTGTCGACGGCTTCAAAGTGCGCTGCACTTAAGTTGCCTGTGGAACCAGGGATTTTCGTGCTCAAGGTGACTCAGCCAACCGTAACACCATCAACTGGACAAAGCAAGAAGAGGAAGTTGATCTCTAGTAACTACTTTTCGGCAGAGCTTCCCCGGGTTGCTGCTATGGCGAAGGTCCCCAAGATCAACACCAACAAGAAGCCTTTGAGGGGCAGTCCGCTCGACAAGCCCTGTGGTTTGTTTCGTTGAAGCAGACGCCCGACAAGTTTTGCTCCGGCAAGCTTGCCGGGAGCTGCCAAGTCCCGCAGAGCCGCAGTGTTCTTGCCAGAGAAGCCGATGCTCCCGCAGCAGTGATGTGCCTTTGGTCCTTGTTGTCGAGCCGCAAGCTCCAAAGATGGGCGCAGCAGAGATTGTCCATTTCCTTCAGACAGAGAACTTCTCAAGAGCGAGAAGAAGCGTAAAGAGTAGCCCGGCAAATGAAAGTATGTACCAGTTTGTCGACAAAGATAATCGCATGTAAGAAGACTCAACGGTGTGAAATTGAAGTGTATTCCTGTGGAAGATGGATGTAAGCTTTTGGCGAGATACATGGAGGCATATGTGGTCACCACATTGGCGTGAGAGCACTTGGCCGCAAAGCTTTCCGGCAAGGTTTCTTCCGCCGACGGCCTCCGTGATGCAAATCGCACAAGTAACCAAGTGTGAAGCGTGCGGCCCATTACAAACCGATACACCAACCAGCTCAGGCTCTCCAGACGATCCCTTTATCCTGGCCATTTTCGGTCTGGGGGCTCGACATCCTCGGCCCCTTCCCCCGAGCTGTCGGGGGCTTTGAATACTTGTACGTCGCCATCGACAAGTTCACAAAGTGGCCGGAAGTGGAAGAAGTGAGGAAGGTGACGGCACAGTCAGCAGTCAAGTTCTTCAAGTCGATTGTTTTCCGTTTCGGAATCCCTAACAGGATCATCACCGACAACGGCACACAATTTACGAGTCGCACCTTCATGCAAGACGCCCAAGATCTTACGCCAAGGTTCTGCTTTGCCGTTGCTCACCCGAGAAGCAACGGTCAAGCGAGAGGGCAAATCTTTGAAGTGCTGCGCGGGCTCAAGACCAGAACTTTCGGCTGCTGCACAAGTGCGGAAGAAACCGGATCGAGGAGTTGCCGGTGGTTCTTTGGTCGATCAGACGACGCCAAATCGAGCCACCGCCGACACCTTTTGCTCTAGTCTATGGAGCAGAGGCAGTTCTCCCCACGGAACTTCAGATACGGATCGCCTCGAGTGCTCGCTTATGATGAGTTTGAGCAAGAGCAGCCGCGACAAGATGATGCGCCGCTCCTTGAGGAGGATCGTCTTTCAAAGCCGTCATTGGCGAGCTGCTTGCTACCAAGAAGCTTTGCGCCGCTACCATAGCCGCAGAGTTAGTGCCAGAAGTCTCGAGCAAGGTGACCTTGTTCTTCGGGCGCTGCCTGACCGCCAAGAATTCAAACAAGTTGACGCCAAAGTGGGAAGGCCCTTATCGGGTGAAACGAGTCACTAGGCCTGCCGATGTCCGCCTTGAGACCGAAGATGGCATCCCGGTGAGAAACTCCTGGAACATTGAGCATCTTCGTAAGTTTTACCCATAGGGCGCAGTTGTCGGAACTCGTTCCGGCAACCACCTTTTGTACAAGTCTTGCCGCTGTTGCATGTAATCCTTTGTACAAAGCCGGGCGCAGACCACATGCATCGATAAAGCTCATGTGTTGCGACGACTTGTCAAATTCATGCTTTCATCATTTTATTGCATGTTTTGACTAACACTTTGTGCAAAGAACCACACCCGTAAGCAAAATCGAGCCGCTTAGGCTCCATAACTTTATTTCCTCTTCTTTCTCTTTTCTCAAAGAAAGGAAGGCTCCCTCGCGCACAAGTTAACCGTGGGGGAAGGAGAAGATAATACTATGGACTGTGCACCGCCGAGGAAGTTTAGCCTCATCGGGAAGCAAGAGATGTAAAAGCTGTTGCCAAAGTTTGAGCAATCAATTTTAAATTTTTAAGTTATCTTCCTCGAACGATAGTACTTTGTATGGAAAACCTGTGCGCAGAGGAACCAACTCGCAGTGCTAGTCGCTACTTTACTTTGTTTCGAGTCCGCTCAACAACTTAAGTGAGCTGCGGCTAGTCGCGACAAGGTTGCTTGTCGGAGGCGGCACCGCCAATGAAAGGTCGACGTTCAAGACTCAGCGCTTCGCGGCAAAGGTGGCCGACCGACAAGTCCCCCAAACGCGTAAGGCGTAAACGCATAAAGGAAGGAATCAAGTAGAGGAAATAACGTTGCATTGATCGCCTAAGATAGAGTATATTACAAAATAACTTGTCGCCGATCTAACAAAGTGTTCTAAACGTGATCGGCGACAAGGGAAAGATAAAATTGGCGGCCTAGTTTACGCGGGTCGCCATCGATCCGCTTGATCTTGTTCACCTTGTCCACAATGGGTGCGATAAGGGCTTTGAGCTCCTCCACGTTGGCATCCGGGCGGCAAGGATCCGAGGACGCCGTTAAGGTTGAGGCCCGGATTGCGTAAGGCCACCTTTATCAACACCTTCTCGAGGGCTCCTCGCACGCATCCGGGCGTGATTCCTCGCCAGCTGCTTTGGGACCTCTTCTCGAGTCGCTGGAGACCCGTCCACCACGCCTTTGAAGAATAAGTGAGTTTGGCGCTGGGTTGGAGATGCTCGTCGGAGGAGTATGCAAGGTCCGTCATCCCAGCTCCATCACTCGTTGTGGATGTCGGCGGCGGTGTCCACAAGACCTTCACCCAGTGCTCCACGCCTCCCTCAAGGCGCCTGGGTGGAGGCAACATTCACTAGCAGCTCCTCCTTAGCCTTGATCGTCTCCAACAAGCCCACCTCCCGCCTCCTCGGGCGCTGGCCCAACGTCTGCGTCGAGTGGTCGGCTTCAGCTCAAGATCCGCCTTTGAGTCCTTGACGGCGCCGAGCTCCTTGCCCCTATCAGTGAGACGACTCGCAGCTCGCCAAGAGTGTAGGCGTCCTTCTCGCTCATGCTTGAGCGCTGCAAGCTCTTCGCCGCTCTTCTTGAGGCTGGCCTCCAGCCTGTGCCACCTTCGCCTTCAACTCTTCCTTGGCGGCCTCGGCGGCCGCGGCAAAGATCCTTCGCTTCCTTAAGCGCCCGCCAAGTGACTCCTGCTGCAAGGTCTTCTTCGTGGCTGTCCAGGTTGACCTTCCGCTGCGCCAGCTCGCTTTCCTCGCGGAGAGCTTCTCGGCAGCCACCGCTGCTCCTCCTCACGGGCCTTCTCAAGGATGAAGGCCGTGCGCTCTTACGCAAGTTGCCCCAGCTCGCTTACGTCACGGAGAGTTTCTTGGTTGGCGCCACGGAGCTCTTCTCAAGGCGCTTCTCCATGTCCGCCTCCCTCGCGACAAGTGCTTCCCGGACTCCAACTTGGCTTGCCGGGCGCGGTAGAGCGACAAGCTTCTTCACCATTGCTCCTCCTCGGACTTCGCTGTTGCTTTGCTTAAGCGGCCCACTGGCCACCAGCCAGAGGCGAGTAGCTCGCCGTCGAAGGTCTCCTTTGACCGCGCCTGAGCTCGGGTTCCTGTGGAGTTTGATGAAGACACCTCGCCGCCTTCGTGTAGGCGCTGGGTCAGGGCTCCTCGAGCTTCGACGCTGCAGCAGCGGCGGGGAGTCGGTTGTCGGTAGCGCCTGGCGCTCCCACGGCCTCGGGGGCCGTTAGTGCGATCGCCCGACCCCTCGCCAGGCTCTGCGGCCGGCCTTCGGTGGCCTTCTCGCCAACAGTGCTCGCCCGACGGCCTCTTCTTCCACAAAGAACGACCTCTTCTTCCACGACGGCGGCCTCGTCGGTGTTGCCGCGCTTCCTCCTCGCCGGCAGCCTCGACCTCCATCGGCTCTGCGTCAGACGAAGAAAGAGCAGTCAAGCAAATGTTCAAAAAGAGAAAGAAAAGAAAACAAGCCCAAGGGAGATTTTCATATAAGGAAATTACCTGCGACGGGATCCGCAGCCACGGCCTCGACCACTGGAGGGTCACTGGCATTGTCCCTTGCCGGGGTAGCCTCCCTTGCCGGAGTGGCCTCCCTTGTCGGAGGGCGCTCCCTTGCTGGAGAATCCTCCCTTGGCGGCGTAGTGGCAGCAGACAGGATTTCGGGGGCGGCTTCCGAGCCCTCCTGATGAGGCTGCTCTGCTCCTACACAAGCAAACAATCAGGTATCAACGAAGAAGGAGCACCCCTACACACCTAATAGTAAGGAGAAAACCGCACACTTACTTTGGGGGCTGTGCTGGGGGCTGCTCTGAGGAAGGGTTGACGGGTCCGGCAAGGGGGTCTCGGACGCGTCCCCTGCTGCTGGAGAATCGTCTGAACGACGACCGCCGGGATCTTGGCCCTCTTCGACGCTCTACGGGCCAGCGTCCCGAAAAGGAAAGAGCCCAGAATCTAAGCAAATCAGATTCAAGATGAAGCAATAAAATTGAAGAAATACAAGCACAATCTCAAGAGCTTACTCTTCGCCTTCCTCCTCGAAGTTGAGCGGAGAAGTCAAACTCCGCTCGCCTCCCGGCGACGAGGCGGGAGTGGGCTCTCTTGGCCGCTATGAGGCGCTGGCGGCGGTGGCTCGAGAAGACCTCGCCCACTGCCGTCGCGAAGCAGGAGGCGCTCCGCTGCAACATCGCTGCCATGCGGTAGAGCGCGTCATCATGGCGCGCTACTTTGTGGGCGATCTGCCGCTTGACTCGTCTCCGGCCTGCGGAGCGCCTCTTCCAGCGGAACCGAGGCTCCAGGCGGCAAGTCATTTGGGTGGTGGAGAAGAAGCACCCTCGGCGGGTCCACTCGACTGGCCTCGGCTCGACAAGCTCGTCTCGCCGGCGATCTCCTTCGCCGGGCGAGGCTTGCCGCCGCAGCGTCCGCCTCCTCCACGGTGTAGCCGAAGCTCCAGCGGCAGCGGATGCTGCCGCCTCTCCACCCTCGGTGGCAATACGCGCCATCTCCTCGCCGGTAGTGTCGCAGTGAGCCTTTACGCTTTCGTCGGAGCGGATCGACACTTCTTCCAAGTCGCCGAAGAACCGCTGCACGACCTCGCCGGGGCTCCTGCCAGGTTGGAACGATCTCATGGGAATCGCACAACGGCATCATGGCGCGGATGCAGTCGAGCGCCGAGTTGTTGCACAACGGGACGACCCCCCTCGGCAACCTAAACCACTCAGGGTGATCAGGGTCGTTCTTGAACAGCTCTAGCTGCATCGCATCCAACTCCAAGACGGTGAAATTCCAGTTCAGGCCCGGGCGCAACCTCATGATGTCTGCCGCATTTTGGATCTCCCAAGCAGGCCTCCTCCTCTCGCAAGGGGATGGCGCGGCGAAGGAAGTTCGCGCTTAACCGCGCCTTACTGGTTAGTCCGGCAAGCCTGAGGCGCAAAATCCGGGTCACGGCTATCTTCAACCTAGCATCCTCCGGCGCCAAGTTACTCCAATCTCTGCCGCGTACTATTGGGGTTTGGCGCACGGCAGTGAAGGGCTGCGGGTTCTCCTCTACGACCCAACACCAATTGGCTCTCCACTCCTCCCACTTGTTGCGGAACTCTCCTTCCAGATAGGCTTCTTTCTTGCCGATCCTGGAGACCCAAGCTATCCCTCCGGCAAGTGGCTCTCCTCTCTCGACGCGGGGCACGAAGAAGTGGCGGAAGAGTGCCACGTTTGGGTGGACTCCGACAAAATTTTCGCAAAGGTGCGCGAAAACTGCCATGGTCAAGACGGCGTTGGGGGTGAAATCAAGGAGGCGAAGGCCATATGTGTTCATGATATCGTAGAAGAACTCGGAAAAGGGCGGGCAAAGCCCGCAATAGAAGAAAAGGGCAAAGAAGGGGTACCCAGTTGGGGCCAAATCAGAAGCGGAGGCGGGGAGTACCTTCGTGCGCGGATGCGCACGCGTCTCCCTCGACCAAAAGAGATAGAAGACATCCCGCAGCTCCTTTGCGCCGAGCTGGGGGAAGATCCCGCCTTGCGCAGCGCCGCGAGCCGCTGCGCGGCCGACTTGACGCCTCTTCTCCTTGTCGGCTGGAGCCATGGCGTAGGGCGGCGGAGGAGGCCGACGGCGTAAGCGCGCTTTGTGGCGAAGGGGCGGGCGCTGCTCTTCGCGACCGGAGAAGAAGGGGAGCGGCGGTGGTTTTCTTGACAAGACAACAATGGCGGAGTGGACGGCCTGCCCTGTTTTCCTCCGCTTATAAAGAGGGGAGGGGCCGGACGCCCGCTTTTCCTAATAAAGAAACCCCCACGACCACGCCCACGATCTTCGCCTGACGACGCCACGCTCGTGCGTGCCGTTAGTGGGGGTCGTGGTGGGTTCGGGCGAAGTGCGACGTGATCGAGGCGCGTGTGACCCGTGCCTGTTTTGGGCCTGGCCCGGCAGCGCTTTCGGCGCCGTGTCTGACGGCCAGGCGAGGCTCTGGCCGGTGTACTAAAGTAGGGGTACCCTAGTATCCCGTACTCATGCACGGACAGTTGCAGCACCAGCGGCAGTGGTTTGCCTCGTCACCGCTAAGATCCTCCGTGGCTCCTTTGGAGCCATTCAAGAACAAAGTATTTGATTAAGAAGACAAGACCCGACAAGAGGAGCTTGCCGGAAGGCCACTCAAGGCATGCAGAAGACAAGGCCCCGGCAAGAGGAGCTTGCCGGGAAGGCTCGAGCGCGACAAGCCTCCGGACGCGACAAGGATTCGGCCGCGGCAAGGCGCTTGCCGCGGCAAGCAATCTCTCTCCATCCCCGCTCCAACTCATCCAACAACGTGTCGCCATGGGACCATTCCATGCGCGCGTGTCAAGAGGTTGTGCAGCCAGCGGAGAGCAGCGATAAGCGGCGCTGACAAGCTTGCCATCATGGCGAGCGGTGGCGCACCTGACGGTCTCTGGTAATTGTTTGGGCGACATCGACGGGCATTTATTGCTTTTGTCCCTTGCCGCCGAGTTAGGTATTTTGCAATCGTATAATCGCTCGAGTAGGTGTACCAACTCCTGTTTTTACATTCGTACCCTCGCCTATGTTGCCACCTGGCGGAGACCCCTTGAGCATATAAAAGGAGGCCCATGCGCAGCGTAGGGGGGGGGGGTCGGTTCATTCGACTCACTAGAGACCAGATACGCTCACGCTAGGTTTTGTAGCTCGCATCGCTCCCTAGCAAGAACACAATACATCAAACAAGCAGCAGTAGGAGTGTTATCTCTCCGGAGAGCTCCGAAGCTGGGTAAACTGCTCGTGTGCCTCGCCTCGATCCGCTCTTCGTGCGATCTCCGCCCCCCCTCCGAACCACAAAGGGGACTGGTCCGCCGGCCCCATAGGTGTTCGTGGGTACGATCAGCCTCCCCGACAGCTCCCTCTTGCAGGGGGCTAGGTCAAGGTACTCCGGTGTGCAAAAATTGCTCTGCGGCCTCCTTATGGCCTCGAGGAAGCTGTGTCATTACTTCCAAGCACACGAAATCAACGTCGTCACCCGCCTCCAGTTGCAACGGATATTGCATAACCCAGACGCAACCGGGAGGATTGTGGAATGGGCCTTGGAACTGTCGAGCTTTGGGTTGAGGTTTGAAAGCACTTCAACCATTCAGAGTAGAGTCTTGGCGGAGTTCATTGCGGAATGGACCTCAACGCCCGACGAGGAGATTCAGGAGACCGCCCTCCCCGGCAAGGAAGCAAGTCACAACTGGATTATGTACTTTGACGGGGCTTTCTCGCTGCAAGGTGCCAGTGCTGGTGTGCTACTCGTCACACCCACCGCAGAGCACCTCAAGTATGTAGTCCAGATGCACTTTCCCAGGGAGATGTCAACAAACAATACCACTGAGTACGAGGGGTTCCTTGCCGGTCTCAGGATCGCGGCAGACCTCGGGATCAAGAAGATCATCGTCAGGAGTGATTCGCAGCTTGTCGTCAAGCAAGTCAACAAAGATTATCAAAGCCCATTGATGGAGGCCTATGTAGAAGAAGTGAGGAAGCTGGAAGAGCGTTTTGACGGTATACAAGCGGAGCATGTTCCCCGAGTGGAGAACGGCATCGCCGACTACTTGTCGAAACGCGCTGCCTTCAAATTGCTTGTGGAACCAGGTACTTTTGTGCTTCAATTAACTAAACCATCCGTTGAACCATCGACAGGGCAGAACAAGCAGAGGAAATCAGGCTTTGGCAAGTACTTTCCCGCCGAGCTCCCAGGAGCCACCGGCAAAGATGTTGTCGTGGACGCTGAGCCTGCCATGGGGCGACAGACTCCGGCAGGGCGTCAAGCCCTGGCCGTAGAGACAGTCGCTCCCATGGTAGAGGAAATGCCTTTGGCCCTTGCTGTCGAGCCCCAGGCTCCGGCATGGGAACAACATACCATCCGATTCCTGCAAACAGGGGAACTCCCTAAGGAGCAGGAAGAAGCGGAGAAAGTAGCCCGTCGGTCTGCCATGTATCAGTTCGTCGATGACGTTCTGTACTGGAAAAGCCAAACAATGTGAAATTAAAATGCATTCCTTGGGAGGAAGGACTGGAGCTGTTGGCAGAGATACATGGAGGCATATGTGGCTCCCACATATGGTCGAGGGCCCTTGCCGGCAAGGTATTCCGGCAAGGTTTCTTCTGGCCCACTGCCCTACAGGATGCAATGGCACTAGTAACCAAGTGTGAAGCGTGCCAGTTCCATTCAAAGAAGCTTCATCAACCAGCTCAAGCTCTCCAAACAATCCCTCTTTCCTGGCCATTCTCGGTATAGGGGCTTGACATACTGGGCCCCTTTCCTCGTGCTTTCGGGGGCTTTGATTACTTGTACGTGGCAATCGACAAGTTCACAAAGTGGCCGGAGGTGGAGGCAATGAGAAAGGTGACAGCACAATCAATCGTCAAGTTCTTCAAGGGGCTAGTCTGTCGTTTTGGTGTACCAAATAGAGTCATCACCGACTACGGCACGCAAGGTCTGTTTTGCTTCTGTTGCACACCCATGAAGAAACGGCCACGCTGAGAGGGCGAATGTTGAAGTATTGCGAGGCCTCCGGACAAGAACTTTTGACAGGCTGCACAAGTGCGGATGGCGCTGGATTGATGAATTGCCGACGGTTCTTCGGTTAAACAGAACGACACCAAATCGAGCCACCGGCCAGACACCTTTCTCCCTCGTTTACGGGGCAAAAGCAGTTCTCCCCACGGAACTTACGTACAGGTCACCCCGAGTGCTCGCTTATGGTGAGTTTGAGCAAGAGCAATTGCGGCAAGATGACGCAACGCTCCTCGAGGAAGATCATCTTCGGGCGGCTGTGAGAGCAGCACGCTACCAGCAAGCCTTGCGCCACTACCATAGTCACAAGGTTCATGCCCGAAGTTTTGAGGAAGGCGACCTTGTTCTTTGGCGCGTTCAATCGGCCAAGAATTCCAAAAAGTTGACGCCAAAGTGGGAAGGCCCTTATCAGGTAATATGAGTCACCAGGCCCGGCGTAGTCCGCCTGGAGACCGAAGATGCTATTCCAGTGAGAAACTCCTGGAACATCGAACATCTTCGCAAGTTTTACCCATAAGGCGCGGTTGCCAGGCCCCCTGGCAGACCATCTTTTGTACAAGCCTTGCCAGCGAGGCATGTAACCCTTTATACAAAGCCAGGCGCAGACCCTGAGCATTAAAAAATGAAGCGCTGGCGCCCTAAGTTTTAGCATGCATGTTGAGTCTCTCCCTCGGTTAGGGTTGATAGTGCTTAGCGGAGACTAACCCCTAGCATAGAGGTCGAGTGTGCATCTCTCTGTTTTCCTTCCCGCCCTTTTTTAGGTTTGCAGGGTGCATGGACATTTCTGCTGAGCTGTTTGGAGGAAAGAGAACAGGCCGGCGCCCCGACCCCGGCAAGCCAAGGTTGCCAAGGGCTGCGGATCTGAAGATCCGACCACGGCAAGCCAAGACTGCCGGGGGCTGCAACATCAGATAAGTTTTCCATTCCCCGCTCCCTACTTCCGTATGAATCTTGAACGTACAAGACTTCGCTCACTCTTATACCATCATGCACCCTTTTTCCCATGTCCAAAAAACCTTACTTTCGGCCGGGACTTGGTCGTAGCGCAGTGGGAAGGGAACGGGCGAAGGGCCCAATCCTTGTTTGCCCCTAACTTCGCCATGAGCGTGAGTGTATCGAGCTATAGAGCAGGAGGACAGCAAGGACCGTTGCCGGGTTACAATGTTTACCTTAAGATAACGAGGACTCGTTCCTTGGTGTGGCCCCTGCCCACGCACAAAAGAAACCCGGCAAACACCCTTATTTTCATTCATACGTTGTTAACAAGTACAATTCGTACGGAATGTATGCCTGAGCGAGGGGATTACAATGTCTAAATTCTACTAAGGCCCATAGGCTTACAAACTAAAAAAAAGATAAGTGCCCCGTGATCCCCGTTCTTGCCCTTTTCCTCCCAGGTGCGGCAGGTGAAGGCAAAAAGGGGGCGACGGGGAACGTGCCGATGGAGAGCTTGACGAGGAAGGCCCTCGGCAGGGTGCATGGAGAGTAGGCCATTCTCCATTAATTTAAAGTAAAAACGAGCCCCTCCGTCAGGCTGTGGACTGATACGTCTCCGTCGTATCTACTTTTCCAAACACTTTTGCCCTTGTTTTGGACTCTAACTTGTATGATTTGAATGGAACTAACCCGGACTGGCGCTGTTTTCAGCAAAATTGCCATGATGTTGTTTTATGTGCAGAAAACAAAAGTTCTCGGAATGACCCGAAACTCCACGGAAGGTCAAGTTAAAATTAACAAAAAATCCTTGCCAAAGATGAAGAGCGGGGGGCCCACACCCTGTCCACGAGGGTGGGGGCGCCCCTCCCCTAGGGCGCTCCCACCCTACCTCGTGGGGCCCCTGGAGCTCCTCCGACGCCAACTCCAACTCTATATATTTGCTTTCGGAGAGAAAAAATAGAGGACAAGAAATGATCGTGTTTTACGATACGGAGCCGCCGCCAAGCCCTAAAACCTCTCGGGAGGGCTGATCTGGAGTCTGTTCGGGGCTCCGGGGAGGGGGATTCGTCGCTGTCGTCATCATCAACCATCCTCCATCACCAATTTCATGATGCTCACCGCCATGCGTGAGTAATTCCATCGTAGGCTTGCTGGACGGTGATGGGTTGGATGAGATCTATCATGTAATCGAGTTAGTTTTGTTAGGGTTTGATCCCTAGTATCCACTATGTTTTGAGATTGATGTTGCTATGACTTTGCTATGCTTAATGCTTGTCACTAAGGCCCGACCGCCATGATTTCAGATCTGAACCTATTATGTTTTCATGAATATATGTGAGTTCTTGATCCTATCTTGCAAGTCTATGGTCACCTACTATGTGTTATGATCCGCAACCTCAAGTGACAATAATCGGGACCACTCCCGGTGATGACCATAGTTTGAGGAGTTCATGTATTCACTATGTGTTAATGCTTTGGTCCGGTACTCTATTAAAAGGAGGCCTTAATATCCCTTAGTTTCCATTAGGACCCCGCTGCCACGGGAGGGTAGGACAAAAGATGTCATGCAAGTTCTTTTCCATAAGCATGTATGACTATATTCGGAATACATGTCTACATTAAATTGATGAATTGGAGCTAGTTCTATGTCACCCTATGTTATGACTGTTACATGATGAAGCACATCTGGCATAATTATCCATCACCGATCCAATGCCTACGAGCTTTCCATATACTGGTTTACGCTTATTTAATTTCCCGTTGCTACTGTTACAATCACTACAAAATACCAAAAATATTACTTTTGCTTTTGTTACTCTTTTGTTACCGTTACCACCACTATCATATTACTTTGCTACTAAAAACCTTGTTGCAGATATTAAGTTATCCAGGTGTGGCTGAATTGACAACCTAGTTGATAATACTTGAGAATATTCTTTGGCTCCCCTTGTGTCGAATCAATAAATTTGGGTTGAATACTCTACCCTCGATAGCTGTTACGATCCCCTACACTTGTGGGTTATCATGGACACGAGCGAAGGTCTTCCATCCGCGGCGAAGAGACATGACGTGAGGGGCGGGAAAGTCGACATCAACCCGCGTGCCGCCTTTCCCGCAGCCCCTCATATGCAACCTCAGAGTCTGTGGCGGATTGAGCTCCATCTCCCGAGTGAATGGAGCAGGGAGACGAAGACGACGGTGCAGTGGCTGGTGCAGCCTGATGAAGAACTCACAGGGCTGGTCTCCGACGTGGCCCTCCATTGGGGGAGGGACCACCGGCAGAGGCGAGGCCGGTGCACCGCCCCGTCCCCCTCTTCCCCGAGCGCAACGATGACCTCGGCCTCGCCCCCTCCCCCTTCCTCTCGTGGCCGGCTCCGCCGCCACGAGCTCTTGGGAAGGAGGAGCGCGCTGTCGAGCGGAGACCCTCGTCGCCACCGTCGAAGTGCTGGCGCACCCTCTCGCCATAGCAGAGGAAAGAAAGGAGCCAAGGTAAAAGGAGATGGATAATGACAGATTGGGGGGTGCCAACCCCCTGCTTATAAAAGGGCGGGTGTCGGTGTCAAAACCAACGGATCTCGGGTAGGGGGTCCCAAACTGTGCGTCTAGGCGGATGGTAACAGGAGACAAGGGACACGATGTTTTTACCCAGGTTCGGGCCCTCTCGATGGAGGTAATACCCTACCCCGCTTGATTAATATTGATGATATGGGTAGTACAAGAGTAGATCTACCACGAGATCAAGGAGGCTAAACCCTAGAAGCTAGCCTATGGTATGATTGTTGTTCGTCCCCACGGGCTAAAACCCTCCGGTTTATATAGACACCGGATAGGTTAGGGTTACACAGTAGTCGGTTACAATGGTAGGAGATCTACATATCCGTATCGCCAAGCTTGCCTTCCACGCCAAGGAAAGTCCCATCCGGACACGGGACGAAGTATTCAATCTTGTATCTTCATAGTCTTGGAGTCCGCCGTGACGATAGTCCGCTATCCGGACACCCCTAGTCCGGGACTCTCTCAAGAGCTCCCCGAACCAGGCTTCAATGACGACGAGTCCGGGCGCGTTGATTGTCTTCGCATTGCGAGGCGGGTTCCTCCTCCGAATACTTCATAGAAGGTTTTGAACACAAGGATAGTGTCCGGCTCTGCAAAACAAGTTCCACATAACACCGTAGAGAGAATAATTTTTGCACAGATCTGCTTACGTATTCCGCGGCGTGACACCACACCACGGAAAGGCCTTTATATGAATCGTTTTTTACTGTTCCCACCTCAGAGTGTTTAGCGAGGCGGTTTCCTTGGCACGTCTTATCAAAGCATAGATCATGCCCCCTTATTCCGGGATTCTCATCAATACGGACGTGGGTAACCCATCCGCGCCATTGATTACGGCGCTTGGGAAATAAGCGAGTTTTACCAGTTGGTGGGGGACGATAGCTCGTCTGGCTCATATAAGGGGATAAGGATCCACCTTCTCACCCACGCCTTCTTCCTCCTTTGCTTATCCATTTTCACAAGACTCGAGCTCCAAATACCAACTCCTCGCACATCCCACCTCAACCTTTCTCCAATCATGTCGAGCGGGAGGGAGGTGGATGGCCTCCTCCATCATGGAGGGGCACATCGCAAGATCAAGGGAGGCCGGATACTTGTCCGCAACATCGCCAAGACAAGCTTCCCGACGAGGGCAGCTCATTCCGACCCACGGGCCCCGTGAGAGGGTGGTGTTTCTCCCCCACTTCCTCCACGGACTAGGTTTTCCTCTTCACCCATTTGTCCGGGGGCTCATGTTCTACTACAGCCTGGACTTCCACGACCTGGCCCCGAATTTCATCCTCAACATCTCGGTGTTTATCGCCGTATGCAAGGCTTTCCTCTGCATCCAGCCCCACTTCGGCTTATGGCTGAAGATCTTCAACGTCCGGCCGAAGGTAGTGTGCGGCCGTCAAGCGGAGTGTGGAGGCGCCATGGTTGGCAAGATGGCCAAAGTCCCATGGCTCGAAGGCGCCTTCGTGGATACAATAAAGGGGTGGCAATCGGGGTGGTTCTACATCACCGAGCCCCGCAACACCAAATGGGTGGCGGCCCCCGAATTCAGATCTGGCTTCCCCACATGGATCTCGTCATGGAAAGAGACGGACCTGTCGTGGGGGAATTCGGACGAGACATCTTGTCCGAAACCTGGTGGCCAAGAATCTTAGGCTTGTCGACGTGATCCAGGTGATGCTCATCCGCCGGATTCTCCCATGCCAACAAAGGGCCTTTAACTTGTGGGAGTTCGATCCGGCCTGACACCAAACCTTGAACCGGCTCTTGACACTCACGCACGAAGATGCCCGGAAGGTGCCGCTCAAGGGCGCCAAGCCCCATCATCTGCTACCAAAGATCGCGGATACATTTCGCAGCTGTCTAGCCGGCGAGGTAAGTTATTTTACCCTTTACGGGACTCTTTTTCATAGATTGACTCTATGTGGGATCTAAAACTCCCTAATCTTTGACAGATCTGGTGAAGACGTCCGAGACAGATTAACTGTCCGGCCCCTTTGCCGAAGACCCAACGGACGCCTGATTAGCGGGGCTGCTGGCTCCGGCACCCCATGTGGTGCCGGAGAAGAAGGCCAAGAAGGAGGCCACGGGAACTCGAAGGAGCTCCCGACGCCAGGTGCTGTCAGATTCCGAAGCGGAATCTTCTCCTGAAGATGAGGAGGAAGAAGAAGAAGAAGAAGCTCCTCCCCCAGCGGGGGAGGAGAAGAAAAGGAAGGCCGCCCCAACTGGGGAGGCTGGAGGGTCCAAGAAGGGAAGAACCCTTCCTCCGGACTTCTCCACCAACGTCGACGACGACGAGGAGGACTGGCCTACAAGGGCCAAGCCCTTGGCGAGATCGTAAGTGTCCGGATACCCATGGTTTTTTTTATTATTGCAGAGTGTTCTCTAATGTTGAACAACCGTGTAGCCCGCCCAAGGGCGAGTTCGCCGATTCATCGAGCGGGTCCCTGGGCTCGTCAGAAATGGAGAGTACTTCGCTTGACCGCCTCCTCGCCTCACGCTGCAGGGGCGACGTGGCCAAGGGCCCCAAGGGGGCTTGGTCAAGAGGAGGTAGCGCAGGAGGTGCCACAAGGCGACCTCCCGGACTCCAGCGCTGGAGGTAAGATCCCAGGGCTCTACGCCCGACCCTCGTCCGGACTCCATGCCGGAACCATCAGCGGTTCCAAAGTCCGGACAGCGGATCCTTCACAAGAAGGGTAAGACGCCGGTGTCCTCCGTCCAACCGGAGGCACCGGATAGCTTATAGGAGGCGCTTAACAGCGCTTCCATTGAGGAGGAAGACCGCACTGTCATGAGTGCGGTGATCCGGACAGTTCAGTCCTCCAAGAGCGGGCTGACCGAGGCCTGTACTAGCCTTCTAACAGGCTTTGAGGTAAGCTTTAGAATATGTAAAAAATATAACCGCATAGACAGTAGCCCCTGATGCTTAGTTCGGTGTTCGGAAAGAAAAGCCGGACTAAGGATCTAAAAAGATATACGCAGGAGTCTAACATAAGTATGTCAATATGGGAATGCAGCGCTTGCCGACCTCTGCCAGACCGATCATGCGGAGGTCAATGCATTGAAGGTAACCTCGAGCGGTCCGAGAACGAGCTCGGACAAGCCAAGAAGGAGCTCGAGGACAAGGAAGGTAAGTAATACCTTATTAAAGAAATACCTTGTAGAAAAGGCTTTGGTTGCAAGAAATAACAGGAATAACTTGGGTACTGCAAGGGCCACGAACGAGGTGGCGACCCTAAAGGAAGCGATGTCCGTGGGTCGAAACAAAGCTGCTGGAACGCACCGAGCGAGAGAAGGGGAGGCGCAGCTGGCTACAGAGCGGCAAGAGCTCCAAGCTCTCGTGGAAAAACACGAGAGTTTGGAGCATGACTCGAAGACTCGAGAGTCCGAGCTCGCCTCGGCTCTTGAGAGTGCCAAAGCTGCTAAGGCCGAGGCCCAAAAAGCCCTCCAAGAAATTGAGTCTTTAAAGAAGATAGCGGCGTGGTAAGGCATTCTTTATGCAAAGCAAGCATGTGAAAGTGAATTACCTATTACTTACCCGGATTCGGAGCTCTCCAGAGCATTCGCAGATTTGCCCAGAAAAGGCCCCGACGCTGCCAAATTCTACCGCACCCAGGAGGGGAGCTCCACGGAGAAGGTGTTCTGGTCTCGGTATGCTGAGGCCGACCATCCGGTGCCAATGAGCGACCAGCTGAAGCAGCTGGTCGAGCTCCATAAGGTCGCCGAACAGGCCATGAAGGGCCTTATAGCGCGGCTCTGGCCATTGGAGGCCATGCCCGGGAGCTACTTTCACTTGGTGCAGCGGCTGGTGGATGCCTGTCCGCGGCTTGAAGTCATCAAGCGCTCCGTCTGCATTGAAGGTGTCCGTCGGGCCCTTGCCCGTGCTAAAGTGCACTAGGGAAAGCTGGATGCGGAGAGGCTTGTGACGGACGGTCCACCGAAGGGCCATGAGCATCGCACGCCCGAAATGTACTATGAGGGCCTCCTGAAGGGTGCCCGCCGGATAGCGGATGAGTGCTCCAGAGATGTAATTTTTTAATAAACTCGCATTTGTTATCCTCAGACGCTGAAAACTTGTTCATATGCGCTAAGCAATGCTTATTAATTTAAAATATTACCTTACATGCGGCTGTTTATCAAATTTGAGAGATGGCAAGTCGTTGGCTTCAGCCCCATGCCACGAAAGTCTTTGGGGTGTTCGGGATAAACTTGAGCACTCTTGTTCCCATTTTTGGGTCCATCTAGGGAGGCGCTCAACACAACGAACAAGGCAACCGGACTTATAATGCTTGAACACTCTCACTTAGCCATAGAATTCTATAATTTTAAATTTCGGCGAAGCCCCTAGTATTCGGAAGACCGAGTTCGGGCCGCTATCCACGCCTTTGGCCGGACAATTCCGGTTCCTCGCTCTAAGCGGCATAAGTCTTTAGGGACCCGAAAAACCTCTCGAACAATGACATCGCTCTCGCCCTATCATGGCGGTCAGTTTTAGCTTTCTCCATTGAGGTGCTCGACCCAGCATAACTGGGGCACAATCGCAGTGGTTCTCCCGGTGCTACCTTAGCCGATATAGCGGAACATAAGGTACCAAAACACAGGAGCCGGGCAAACCCAACTATTGACCCAAAACATGATTCGGAGCCAATTCATATAATGCTATAAGTTCGGGGTGCCGCACTTGTGAAAGTGTTCGGACTTATCACACCATAATTTTGGGATACTTGAGCCCCTGGTGTATTGGCCGTACCAAAGTGTACGGTTGCAACATGTCGTGTAATGATATAAAGGAAGTAGAGCAATAATAAGCAAAAGCTATGTATTGTTTATTCAAAAAGGTACTGCAATGGAAGCAGAACGATACAAATAGTGCGATAAGCAAGGGATGGGACTATCTGACATGTCCCGCTCCAGAGGTAAGCTGCTTGATGATATGTAAAACAGGTATAATGCTCGTAAGAGAGACCACCTGAACACTCGGCGTGGCTTTCCGCTTCGGCTGTTGCATCGTGAGTTCGGCGATTCGAGTGCCGGACAGGACTTCTCAAAGACGGAGTCCCGAAAGTAAAAAAAGGAAGGAAAAGAAAAAGAAAAAGAAGTGACACAAACGGGAGCCCCTGGTGCGGTCGAGCCGCATTCTTGGCGTGCCATTGTCTTTCCCCTCCCCATATGCCCATGGTATCTCCAGAGCGTAATTATGTACGCGTAATACTACCTTCGCAATTTCGCGGGGGCTAGGGTTAGGGCCGGATTGCTACTCGTGCTTGAATCGTGCTGTGTGGTCTTGTTGCAAAGTTACTCCGGCGCGCTTTGGCGGTGTCCGGACGCTTAGTGGCGGACTCGAGAATTGTCGTGAGAGGTCGCTTTGCACCTCCGCCATGAGGGTCAGCCGTATGCTCCTCCGCTCGTAGAGAGCGTTCGGTGTTTCCATTGACCGTGATTACTCCTCGAGGGCCTGGCATCTTGAGCTTGAGGTATGCGTGAAAAGGCACCGCATTGAACTTTGCAAATGTGGTTCGTCCGAAAGGTGCATGATAGCCGCCGCGGAATGGGACGATGTCGAAGATTAACTCTTCGCTTCGGAAGTTATCTCGACATCCAAAGACCACTTCGAGTGTGACCGAGCCTGCATAATTGGCCTCTACACCGGTATGACGCCTTTAAAGGTCGCCTTTGTAGGTTTAATCCTTGAGGGTTTATGCCCATTTTGGCGACCAGTATCCTCGATAAAGCAGGTTCAGGCTGCTACCGCCGTCCATCAGGACTCTGGTGAGGAGAAATCCGTCAATAATTGGGTCAAGAACCAATGCGGCGAAGCCGCCGTGACGGATCCTAGTGGGGTGGTCCCTTCGATTGAAGGTGATCGGGCAGGAAGACCATGGGCTGAACTTTGGGGCGACTGGCTCCATCGCATATACGTCCCGTAGTGCACGCTTCCGCTCCCTTTTGGGTATGTGGGTTGCGTATATCATGTTCACCGTCCACACTTGTGTGGGAAAACCTTCATCCTCTATTGTTCGTGCCGTGGCTCTTCCTCGTCATCGCTTATGCGGCCCCTTGTCATTGAGTTTGGCACTTAACTTGCTCGCTTGCTTGAACACCCAACAATCCTGTTGGTGTGATTGGCTGGTTTTTCGGGGGTGCCATGTATTTGGCACAAGCGATCGAGTATGCGGTCCAAGTTGGACGGGCCCTGGGTATTTCTTTTGAATGGCTTCTTCCGCTGACCGGGTTTAGAGCCTCTGATTCCGGCATTGACGGCCGTATCTTCAGTATTATCGCTGTTAATGCGGCACTTGTTCTTGTTGCGACGTGACCTGCCATTGCTGTCCTTGGTATCCGGATTATCAGGATGTTTGGCCAAGTTGTTGCTTCGAGCTAGCCAGCTGTCCTCTCCCGCACAAAAGCGAGTCATGAGGGTTGTGAGGGCTGCCATAGATTTCGGCTTTTCCTATCCCAGGTGCCGGGCAAGCCACTCGTCACGGATGTTATGTTTGAAGGCTGCAAGGGCCTCTGCATCCCGGATACCAATGATTTGATTTTTCTTTGTTAGGAACCGAGTCCGTAATTGTCCGGCCGATTCTTCCGGCTGCTGAATTATGTGGCTAAGGTCATCGGGCGTCGGTGGTCGCACATATGTGCCCCGAAGTTATCAAGGAATGCGGCTTCCGTGTCCTCCCAACAACCAATTGATTCTGGCGGCAAGCTATTCAGCCCGATGTCGAGCTGGTCCTTTAAGCTTGAGTGGGAGGTATTTGATGGCATGTAGATCATCACCATGGGCCATGTGGATATGGAGGAGATAATCCTCGATCCGCATCATGGGATCTGTGGTACCATCGTATGATTCGATGTTTACGGGCTTGAAGCCCTCGAGGATTTGATGATCCATTACTTCATCTGTGAAGCACACTGGGTGTGCGGCGCCTCTGTATTGGGCTATATCACGACGTAGCTCATATGAGCTTTGTCATCGTGGTTCGGCCCGACCGGTTTCTTGTGTCCGGCGCGATGGTAATCATCCCGCATTGCTGGGCGCCCACGCGATTCGTAGATCGATCTTGTATGTTTTTCCTTATCCTCCAATATATCTCGCAAGTCCGGCGCGTTTTCCTGTGCCTTAGTACTTTTTGAGCGGCGTCGGGGTGTGGCTTGAGCGGAGGGCCGAGAGGCTTCTCTGTCGCAGCCACGAGGTGGCCGGTCTGCCATGTCGTGCGCCGGTGACTTGGGTCCTTCCTCCTCTAGTCAAGGCAACGGCCTGCGTTTGGGGTAGCTTTTGGAGGGGAGTTCGAGTTCATACTCTTCGGCTGCAAGGACTTCAGTCCATCTATCAGCTAGCAGGTCTTGATCAGCTCTAAGTTGTTGCTGCTTTTTCTTGAGGCTGCTTGTCGTGGCTATAAGCCTGCGTTTGAAACGCTCCTGTTCGGCGGGATCCTCAGGCACGTCTAACTCGTCGGTGTGGATGCTTGCCTCATCTTCGGAGGGAGGCGCATAATTATCGTCCTCAACCTCTTTTTCTGCCGCACTGTCGTGTGTGCTTGCTTCTCCCTCCTCCTGCGCTGAGTCCTGCTGGAGGGGGTTCTCTTCATCACTGTCCGGGGTGTTATTATCTCCCGTGCCGGAATCACCGTTTTTATTGTGGCGGGATTTAGAGCGGCGCCGCTATCGTCGGTGCTTTGGCTGTTTCTTGGAGGGGTCATCCTCCGTTGTTCCATCGCCGTTCCCATCTTTTGGGATGTCCACCATATATATGTCATATGACGAGGTGGCCTTCCAAAGGCCCTCGTAGGCGCTGGTCTTGGTCGCCTCCGGCATCGCCGCCCATACCGCCGATGTCTTCGGAGTCGTAGTCTTGCATGTCGGTTAAATCATCGGCGGTGGCTACCAAGTGGGTGGTGGGTGGGCGTTGAATTTCTTCGTCGTCCGCATCCCAACCTTCCCGTCCGTAGTCCGCCAGGCTCTCCGGATAAAGAGAGAGACTTTAGTGAATTCAGGATGTCGCCAAGGGGCGAAGTCTTTGAAAAGATGTCTGCGGCAGATGAACTCCATGACCGGCGCCCAATCGGATTCGATTGGCGGGCGCTGGAGGGTTCGGAGTCCGGAGAGGAGTCCGGCACTGGAGTCGAGGTCTTCGCAAAAGACAGGGATGGAGTTCGCTCAATCGCCAGAGAGATTGTAGCCCCGAGGCGGTGTCCAACCACTCGCCCTCGATCGGGGAATCCGGCCCGGATTAAGGGTCGGAGCGAATCGGTGCGGCCTCCGTGGCACTATTCGGCCGCAGAGCTAGATCATGCCCATCGAGACAAAGGCGGGCGCGCTTATTGGCGGCTCGAATCCGTCGAAGATCAAGTCCCCGCGGATATCGGTCGTATAGTTTAAACTTCCAAATCTGACACGATGGCGGGGCGAAGCTTTCGATCTGCTCGGAGAGGGCTGCGTTAATTGGCCCGCAAGATGCAAAGCCGCCGAACACGAAGATCTATCCGGGAGAAAAGTCTCACCATGGACCGTCGTTGTTGATGATCGTAGGAGCCATCGGGCCCTATCGGTGACGCATACGCAGGAACTCTCAATGAAAGCACCAATGTCGGTGTCAAAACCGGCGGATCTCGGGTAGGGGGTCCCGAATCGTGCGTCTAGGCGGATGGTAACAGGAGACAAGGGACACGATGTTTTACCCAGGTTTGGGCCCTCTCGATGGAGGTAATAGCCTACTCCTCGCTTGATTAATATTGATGATATGGGTAGTACAAGAGTAGATCTACCACGAGATCAAGGAGGCTAAACCCTAGAAGCTAGCCTATGGTATGATTGTTGTTCTCCCCTACGGACTAAAACCCTCCGGTTTATATAGACACCGGATAGGTTAGGATTACACAGAGTCGGTTACAATGGTAGGAGATCTACATATCCGGATCGCCAAGCTTGCCTTCCACGCCAAGGAAAGTCCCATCCGGACACGGGACGAAGTCTTCAATCTTGTATCTTCATAGTCTTGGAGTCCGGCCATGACGATAGTCCGGCTATCCGGACACCCCCTAGTCCGGGACTCCCTCAGCGGGGTCGGGGCTCGGGGCTCGGTCGCCCCACTCAACCAATCCGGCCATCGAGGGTGCAGGGAATCGAGACCGACCCGCTGCTCCAATCAGCGGCGACCTGGTTTCCCACCTCGTCATTTAAGGCCCGTGCCACCGCCCCCCTCATCCGCCGCCTACCATCTTCGAGGCATGGGGGACACGTGGCGAGCAAGCATAAATTAAGGGGATGAGTGAGGCGACTGTTTTCCACCCCGTGATCGTAGGGCACGGGCGCCTTGAAGGCCACGACCCGAGTCCACTCAGTAAATGAGCCGCGCCCCTACGTTTTCCTATTTTTTATGGGGAAGGCGCGAGCCGCCTCTTTACCATGATGTGATGCATGAGGGCAGGAACCGCCCCACGCATGACCCCCACGTCACGCGCGACCCTCCACGTCGCGCATTCAATGCGGGTCATGGGGAAGCGCAGCGAGCGAAGAGTTACTGCGGTAAAAATCCGCCCCGCCTGCACGCGCATCGTTCTGGGCCTAGCCTAACAACGCCTTGCGCTTATGTGTGGCCCAGGTCCGGGGGCTCCTGTCGGTGTACAAAAGTAGGGGCTCTCCTTTTGACCCCTCTACTTGTGCACGGGCAGTCAGATCCGCGCATGTGGCCATACTTAGCAGGGCAGAGGGAGGAAGCAAAGGCACAAGATGGCAAAAGCAGCGCCAAGATTAGAGACACAAAGAGCAAGAGGGCGAGGTGGACACCCCCGGCAAGACCCTTGCCGGGGCGGCCTCCGCGGCCCCGGCAAGAGCCTTGCCGGGGCAAGTTTCCCAATGCGAGCAGAGCACGCCACCCTTGAGCCCAAGGCTTCCAACACCATCAACCACATTGGAACCAAGGTTCGGGAGGCACCTCCGTGGTGGCGTGCAGATCTTTGTGAAGATCATAAGCACACGAGATCAGATGAAGACCAGAAGACGACGACCCTCGGCAAGATCCTTGCCGAAGAAATCCACGAGACCCCCGGCAAGATCCTCGCCGGGGACGACCGTGATGCCACGGCAAGACCCTTGCCAGGGCCCCGGCAAGACCCTTGCCAAAGACACCCGCGGGACCACAGCCAGGCCTACGTCTGCCAAGACTCCACCGTCGTTCCCATGCAGCTGCCAGCCCAACCAGCTGGGAAGGCACCTGCGTGGCAACGTGCGGCCTCCAGGCCAACTCAGTAAACACCTGCGTGGTGGCATGTAGATCTTCGTGAAGACCCTTCCACCACGCCATCTCAGCAGCCTGCCAGCCTACGTGGCGCTGCATGCCTCATTGTCCTGGACGCGTGTCGGAGCGAGGCGGAGCGGCGACGGATGGGACGGACCTCGCTGTCGTCCCCAATAAAGCAACATGACACCAAAGGAGCGCATTTTAATGCGCCTTGTCCCGTAATGACAGGTGATAAGCTTGTGCACTGTATACCTTTCCACCTCCTGTGTGCCACTGTGGCAACCCCTTTTGTCTATAAAAGGAGGCCCGAGGCGTACTGGAGGGGGATTCGGATCTTTTGGACTATGCACGCACCACAGCTAGTTCGAGAGCTCAAGAATGATCAAATATACACCAAAGCAGGACTAGGGTATTACGCATCCTCACGGCCCGAACGTGGGTAAACGATCCTTGTGCTGACTACCAGACCCGCTCTTTGCACAACCCCGCGCCCGCCAATCATAGAAGGGATCCCAGTGATTCCATAGGTGTCGTTTCCACCGACAGTGAGCATCAAGAAATTGGTGATGGAGGATGGTTGATGATGACGATGGCGACGGATTCCCCTCTCTGGAGCCCCGAACGGACTCCAGATCTGCTCCCGAGGAAGAACAGGGCTTGGCGGCGGCTCTATATCATAAAACGCGATGAATCCTTCTCTCTGATTTTTTTCTCCCCGAACATGAATATATGGAGTTGGAGTTGAGGTCGATGGAGGTCCAGGGGGCCCACAAGGTCGGGTGGCACGCCCCCCACCCTTGTGGCCAGGGTGTGGGCCCCCTTCACTTGATTCTTTCGCCAATATTTTTATTAATTCCAAAACTTATCTCCGTGGAGTTTCAGGTCATTCCGAGAACTTTTTATTCTGCACAAAAATAACACCATGGCAATTCTGCTGAAAACAGCGTCAGTCCGGGTTAGTTCCATTGAAATCATGCAAGTTAGAGTCCAAAACAAGGGCAAAAGAGTTTGGAAAAGTAGATACGATGGAGACGTATCAGATGGCTCGAAAGATGCACGGTTATAATTTCTCTAATAAATAAGGACACGACATGTATTGTATTGTTGGCACTAAGGATAAAGTGACGGGGTTTTGTCATATTGATCGACTTCTTCATGTTTATATTATGTCATCTTGCTTATTTCTTTACTTTGTTTTTTGTAAACTTTATACCTTGAGATGCATGTTGGATAGCGGTATTGGGGTGGAGTATTAGTAGTGGATGCAGTTGGATCAACGTTCTACTTATCATGGCTATAATGCCTATATGCGATTATGCCATGAATGATCATAGCTACTTGCTGTTTTCGAGAGAGATGCCACAGGTGAACCTATGGCCCCAAGTTCTATTCTCTATTACATGATTCTTATACAAAAATGCTCTTTTTATTTGTCGTACTACCTTGCTACTATCTATCTCTATTGTTTGCTTCTAATCTTGTAACTAGCAAGACAAGGGGCTTGACAACCCTCTTGTCATGTTGGGTGCAAGTTTGTATCTTGTTTGTGTGCAGGTGTTGTTTACCTTGTTAGCTTCGAAGTTTCCTACTGGTTTGATAACATTGAGTGTATAACTGAGGGAAATACTTTGCTACTGTTCTATTTCACGCTTCATCTTTGGGACAGTCCCTACAACTCCTCTAGGAGTTAGCAAAAGAATTTCTAGCGCCGTTGCCGGGGAAGTCTTCTACCACCAAATCAGGTGCCTTCGCACAAACTCCTTATTTACTTGTTTAATTCCTTGCCTAGTTAATTTTGCTTCTTACTTTGCTTGCCAATTTTTTAAATACAAAAACACCTTCTGTTGCTATCTTTTCTCTTGCTATCATGTCTAGTTCCTTACTTGTCATTTCCATGCCCGAGTTATAAGTGCTTAATTTTAAACAGAGAGGTGGAGAGAGTTTAAAAGATGCTTGGTATAGGATTTATGATGCTCAAAAAATGTCTACTCATAAACAATCTAACACAAATTTTCTTAGAAATTTTATGTTGGTGTTACTGCTTGTTATAAATTTGTTTTAAATACTATCACTGGGGGGAATTTTATGGGTAATCATACCTTAGATGCTTTTCATTCTATGGGAAATTTAGTAGGATCTTCGTCTCTTATGGTTGATGAAACAGAAATTACCTTGAATCATCTTATGCAAAGATTTGATACAGTTGAAAATAAAATGTCAACTAATCGACAAGTGCACGAATTCGATAGAAAGATGCATAATCATTACTAAGTTAGGATCCATCGTAGGGAGTGCTTTAAAATTATTAAAAGAAAAATAACCTCATACCAATAGAGTGGAACAAAGTCCTGTTAAAATCGATAAATTGGAGGAAGTTATAGATGTCTTGGGTTCAGATTTTTCTTCTATAAAAACTAGTGAGGAGACATCTAAGAACAATAATATAAAATTTACTTATGTAGCTAAGGTCCCTATACCAAATTTTGGTGCTTCCTCTAGTAAAGAAAAGGAAGGTTTAAAGATGATAAGCGTGCACCCCACTATTAGGAAGATAAAAAGGGAACCCAATTTTGACACTAAAATTTTGGATTCCATACCTATGAGTGTTATGATTAAAAGAATGCTAGCAAATCCTCCGAAGAAATCACGTTTCCATATTGAGGAATTGTAAGGTGATAAAACTTGATGCTTGCATTATGCCTAGCTAAAAGACATTAAAGAAAAGCACTTGTCGGGAGGCAACCCAATATTTATCTTTACTATTTTTGTGTGCCAACATAATTATTGCTAATTAGTCATTATGTTTGTATCTTTTCTTTCATTTCTATGCCAAGTTGAGCCTTTGGACTCTTGCAATTGCATGTTTGTTAGGTTCTGTGTAGAAACAAAAAAAATTGTGCCCAATGTTTGAATTTTCATCATGTACCAGAGCGCACTAATTTCCTGAAATTTGTACATGGTACTTCTCGTTATAAATTGTTGTCACTTACTAATTTTTCAAAACAATAGAGTTGCAAAAGTATGCGTTTAGTGGGGATGCCCAAGGCACCCCAAGGTAATATCCAAGGAGACTCGAGCGTCTAAGATTGGGGATGCCCGGTAGACATGATATGTGTTTATTTGTTCACATGATATGTGTTTTGTTTGGAGCGTCTTTTGCTTTTATTTTAGTTTTCTTTGCTGGTCATGACAATCATTATGTTCTGATGATCAAACTTCTTAAAGAGACACGCATTGGTCTTTTATTTATAGAATGCTCATTGATCTTCGCTTATATCTTTTTGAGTTCAGGTTTTTATAGAATTTGCTGTTGCACTTGACTTATATATGTTAGAGCATGACAACAAATTACGTTTTTATAGAAAAGATTAGGACTTTCTTGCCTCGCTTATATCTTTTTGGAGAGTTGAATGGTAATCGGCAATTTGCATGAATTATGTGTTGGTCCTAGAAATAATAGGTATGTAGAAGTGGTATAATAAAAACTTGCATGAACTTGTAGATCCTTGAACTTGATAACAGCTCGGCAATCTGGTTGCTGAAACTGTCTTTCTACTGCCCTGGCTTATGCCCGGATGCCGTAATAAGCTAGATTTGTTGAGCTATGTTTTTGTTCTTAGTTTTGAGTTTCTTTGAGCACTTTGTTCTGAACAGGCATGCGATGACTACCCTGGTTTGGTTCAAGTAATGGCACCGGGGAGTTTGCCCTCCTGATAGTCTAAAGACCTTATGTTTTTTTTTTCTTACAATTCCTAAAAGGGCCTAAATGAGTATAGATCAGAGATGTTTGACTGGTCCAACTCAAAAAAAGAAAGACGTTTGACTGGTTAAACGCGATTCCATCTACTCCAATAATTGTTAACAGACTTGTACGTACTCCGTATTTTTGTGACAGCCTGCACCCTAAGACATGTCTCCTCGTGGATCACACACAAACACTTATCTGCATATTTTCCTTGCATGGGCTGAGGGGAATCGCAAAGACACAAACACCCATCTGCATACCTTTCATGCTTGGATAGAGAAATGTGTTACAGCCAACCACTTTTCATCACAAACTACACTGAAAGTGATGCATATATATGCTTGGTCACACATACACGCCCAAGTAGTGCTAGTGCCGAGGCCAAAACGTTTCCAATAATGGAGCTCACATCGACACTGCCCATAGTCATGGCCTTGGTCACCATCCTCATTGTCCTCGTCCTCAGCTCCGTCTTGTCACGGCGCCGCCAAAATGAGGCCCTGAACTTCCCGCCGGGACCGCGGGGCTGGCCAGTGCTCGGCAGCCTCGGCGCCCTCGCGGGCGCTCTCCCACCGCACCGCGCTCTGGCCGCGCTCGCGGCGCGCCATGGCCCGCTCATGCACCTCCGTCTCGGTTCCTACCACGCCGTCGTCGCCTCCTCCGCCGATGCCGCCCGGCTCGTCCTCAAGACACACGATCTCGCCTTCGCCGACCGCCCCCGCACCGCTGCCGGCGAGCACGCCGCTTACGGGTACCTTGGTATCGTGCACACCCCTTATGGCGCATACTGGCGTATGGCGCGCAGGCTCTGCGCCACCGAGCTCTTCTCCCCGCGTCGCGTCGACTCGTACGAGTATATCCGGCAACAGGAGCTCCGGGCGCTCGTGTGTGGCTTGTTCGAATGCCGCGGCCGTGCCGTTGCGGTCCGGCAGCACCTGGCGGACGCCACGCTGCGGAATGTCCTCCGCATGTCGATCGGGGAGAAGTGGTCGGGCTGCTACGGCAGCGCCGAGGGCGAGGAGTTCCGGCGCACGCTTGACGAGGCGTTCGCCGTGACCGGAGCGGTGAGCAACGTTGGCGAGTGGGTGCCATTGCTCGGGTGGCTCGACGTGCAGGGCTGCGTCCGGAGGATGAAGCGGTTGAGCAAGGTGTACGATCGGTTCCTCGAGAGGATTCTCGATGAGCACGACGAGGAGCGGCGCAAGGTGGCGATGGCTACCGGAGCTGGCCACGGCGAGGCCGCTGCAGCGAGGGACTTGGTGGACGTGCTGCTGCAGCTCGCCGAGGAGGAAGGCGAGACGGTTGGGAAGTCGTCAACAGAAGCAACGCTCACGCGTGACGGCGTCAAGGCCTTCGTCCAGGACATCATCGCCGGTGGCACGGAGAGCTCTGCGGTGACCATGGAGTGGGCCATGTCGGAGCTCTTGCGCCGGCCGGATGCCGCTGCCGCCGCCACCGACGAGCTCGACCGCGTGGTGGGCCGCGGCCGGTGGGTCGAAGAAAGCGACCTGGCCCACCTCCCCTACATCGACGCCGTGGTAAAGGAAACAATGCGGCTGCACCCGGTGGGCCCGCTTCTAGTCCCGCACATGGCTCGGGAGGACACACTGGTCGCCGGCTACGACGTCCCCGCCGGCGCGCGCGTGCTGGTGAACGTGTGGGCCATTGCGCGAGACCCGGCGTCGTGGCCCGACCGGCCCGACGAGTTCCGGCCGGAGCGCTTCGCCGGGAGCGCCGTCGACGTTCGTGGGCAGCACTTCGAGCTGCTGCCGTTCGGTGCCGGGCGGCGGATATGCCCGGCGTACGGGCTGGCGATGAAGGTGATAGGCGCCGGCCTGGCCAACCTGCTGCAAGGGTTCGCGTGGCGGCTGCCGGAGGGGATCTCGCGGGAGGACCTGAGCATGGAGGAGCTCGTCGGGCTGTCGACGCGCAGGAAGGTGCCACTCGTCGCCGTCCCGGAGCCCAGGCTGCCGGCGCATCTCTACGCCGCCGTTACCTGATAGGAATCGTGCATGAAAAATAAGATTTTCCAAACAGTTGATGCAATCGACTGAATTAACTCAACGCAGCATGATGGAGCTCTCTTCTCAGCCACACCATCTTTCCTTGTTTCTCTCAAGAACCCTGCGCCTAGGTCTTTTTCCTAGCACAGCACCTGAGTTGTTTGTTTCTAGTGTGTGGCTGTGGATTTGTACGTACCATTACTCTCTTTCTATCTTTTTTTTATTGAGAATGCTAAATTCCTGCCGGCTGGCAGTTTGCAACAGATCCGAATGGTTGGCTAACCATTGGATCCACATCAAACGCCCCAGGCAAGTTCCATCTCGCAATTTTTTTTCGCCGACTCACGCACGTCTAGGTAGGTAGTTTCCTTTTTTCCTGCCATCATTCCCGCGAGGGAGTTTTCTTTTTTTTTCGGCCATTATTCCCGTGAGGGAGTTTTCTATTTTTTTTCGGTCATCAATCCCTCGCACAAGTTTCCTTTTTTGGGTCCCTCGATCTGGTTCAATTTCTCGCAAAAAAGCTGGGGAGCTTGGAGTCGAACCTCGTACCCTACAGGTTAGTTATGAACTCAATAACCACTTAGGCTGGCTCAGCTTTGACAACAAATCTAGTTTTGTTTTCTTTTGTACTTTCACATATCCAGCCAAAAAATAACAAAGAAAGGAACGCTTGTGTAAATAGCATGGTGCATAGGATTCGTACATGGGTCCCTACCTAACTAAGTTGATGTCCATTAACCATCTCAAATGAAGTAGATTTTTTGTGTGAACTAAGCTCATTTTGTCTTTGGATTGAAAAAATTATGGATCCGGCAAAAAATTATTTAAAAAACACGGTAAATTCTATGTAAATAGCATATACACCGTGCACATGATATTTTACACAAAAACACCATGGTAACTTTGATCGAGCAAAAAAGTTGTTAAAAAGATACCAAAAAACCCCTCAATAATTTCTGTGTAAATAACATGGTAATATATATAAGCACCATTGACCTGATAACTTATGTACAACACCATGATAACATTAACCCAAGAAACAATTGTTGAAAAGATCCTATGATAACTACTATGTAAATAGTATGGTAATTTATGCCCCACGTCACCTTGAGAAAGCTATTTTCCAGTCGACTGGAAATTCGCTAACAGATCCGACTGGAAATTATGGATCGGCATCTCACGGTCACGATCGAGCGAGTAAACTACTCCTTCTGCATGTCCCGCACGCGAGAAAATCAGGGTCCCCGGGTCCCCATGTTACCCATGCAGTGTCGCACGTCCTACGCTCGAGAAACGGCTTGATAACTTATGTGTCATAGACGTGATAATTTATATACTACATGCCTAGTATTGACTTGAAAAAAATATCGTCGAAACATATCGGCATGGGATCTAGTTTCAAAGGTCACATCACGACAAATCTTTATGTGAAGGCAGTTTCGCAATCCCATGGACGGTTTGAGCTACAAACATTTTAAATTTTTAGTTTCGAAAAGAATCTAGGCTGACATCATCATTTGTTTTATGCATGCATGTGATTAGCTGCTAATTAAACTAACTATTAGTGGACAGTGGACACACACATAAAAAGGAAACGATATGAGCTATGTCGAAAGTTAGCACTGCCCTTATGTGAATAGTATGGGAACTCACATATCGCAGACCTGATAACTTATGTACCTCGGTCCTGATAACTTTGGCATGGGGGGAGGGGGAGGGGGTTGATGAAATATCCCCTCGGTAACTTTTGTGTGAATAGCATGGTAACTCACATATCACAGCCGATAACTTATGTACCTCGGTCTTGATAACTTTGGGATGGGGGGAGGGGGAGTGGGTTGATGAAATATCCCCTCGGCAACTTTTTGTGTGAATAGCATGGTAACTCACGTATCACTGACCTGATAACTTAATTAGTACCTCGATCCTGATAACTTTGGTTGAGGGGGGGGGGAGGGGGGGAGGGGGTTGATGAAATATCCCTCGGTAAGTTTTGTGTGAATAGCATGGTAACTCACATACGCAGACCTGATAACTTTGGCATGGGGAGGGGGGTTGATGAAATATCCCCCCAGTAACTTTTTGTGTGGATAACATGGTATCTCACATATCGCAGACCATGATATTTATATAACTCGGTGCTGATAATTTTGGCATGGGGGGTGGGTGCGGGAGGGGTTGATGAAATATCCCCACTGTAATTTTTGTGTGAATAGCATGGTACTATACGCATCGTACATGTGATAAGAAGGTTAACCCGAGCTGATAAGAAGGTTGGAAGGTTATATGCCCCGGTAATATATGTGTAAACAACATGATAACATATGTAGCTCAGGTGTGATACCTTACTTAGCCCAGAAGTGGTAACTTTTGATCCGAAATAAAAGTTGTCTGAATAAATCAACATAGTATCTAGCTTTGATGCTTTCTTCGAGAATCTTTTTGATCGGACCAATAGTTTGAGCTACAAAACGTTTTGAAGTTTCAAAATAAAGGGGAATCAAGGATGACATCAACTTTTTGGTATTCTAATTCATTTGCATGTGGGGAGAATTGGAGGACCACTTTTATGCCCTGGTAATTTTTATATAAATAAGATGATAACTTTCGTATCATAGACGTGATAACTTACTTAGACTGGCCCTGATAATTTTTGACCTCAAAAAAAAAAGTCATCAAAACATATCAATATGGGATCTAGATTCGAAGATCTCGTCGCGACGAATCTTTTATGTGAAAACAGTTTTTCAATCGGAGCTATGGTTTGTGCTACAAAACATTTTAAAGTTTGAATTTAAGAGGAATCTTTGATGACATCAGCAATTTTGTTTTTATATGCATGTATGTTTAACAATGCAGCTCCAAGCTCAGCGCATGCAAAGTCGTCATCGTCGCTCCTCCTGCAAGCATGCGTCTTTGCGCGATCGTCGTCCGCGCCTATAGCTAAAATTCTGCCGTCCGATCGTTAGCACAGTCCTTTTTTTATAACTAGCAAAAAGGCCACATGCTCTTAATTTATAAATAATGGTCTATAATCTGAGAATTTGTAGCTACGATCCGAACAAAGATGGTCTTAACATATAAAAGCGTAATTTAAGATTCTACAGGTGTTCTATTTCAAAACAGCTTGCATGTAGATTTAATCCGTGTAGAAAAACGGGCAAGTGATCATGCATTTATTCATGTCATGATTGGAGTGGGGTGTTGTTACAGGCGAGTAAAGAAAAACGACAAAAACAAACGATTACACATTAGCACACTACGGAGTCGTGTGTGCATCAATGGCAGTTTTCAGTCTAAAAATCACCAACTTAGGGTAACTCTTGAACACTTTTTTTCACATGCATATTTCTTAAATACATGAACAGTTGTTAAAAAGGTTGTCAAAAAGATACATGATTTTTTAATCATAAAAAGTAAAAAGAGTTTTTTTTGTCTGGAAAAGAACTGTTTTTTGTATGGTCTCCTGTGAAGACAGGTATTTGCGCCCCTATTTCATCACTATTTCTTGCCATACATGTTATAGATATTGGTCCCTATTTAATCACTATTTTTAAAATTGTTAACATGTAAAATAACATCATATTCATATTCTATATATTTTTCTAATCAAAATTCATATATAACATGTTAAATTTGAAGTTACAGTTTAGAAGATATGAGTATTTAAAAAAATATTTGATATGTACTGCGGGTTTAATGTCAAAAACATTAGGGGTTTTCTATAAAATAGCAAAACGGACTAAGAATACCTATTTCTTTTATTAGTAGGTATAGATAATACATGTCTCATCCGTATCATAAAAATCAAAGTACAAGTCACATAAAAACCGACATGACAAAACTGAAAAGACAGCAGAACGTCTCTGAGCTTGAAACCAACGCACGCCACTTGCCTCCGGCACCACCTCAGCAGCCACCGAAGAAAAATTTAATGGATGACCTCCTCACTCGAGCTCGACGCGGCTTCATCGCTGATATGCAGCTTTGCTGACCTCCAAGGTGGCTCAATAAAAGTGAAGTCATTGTCGTTAAACGAAGCAGACCGAGGCAACACCCCGGACACGCCATCGAACTCCAGGTATGTCACCCACCACGACTAAGACGCCGAAGGAGGAAACCATACCAGCCATCCATCAACCACAAACCCATCGCACGTTTGGTCTTTCAGATGTCGTCGATGCAGACCATAATCGGCATCCGCTCCTGGACTACCTCCCAAGCTCCGCTTCATCGTTGGAGAAAACGACGTCGCAACGGTGGAGCCCCAGGAGACAGGTCCACCAGGAGGATGGTGTCGCCGCCACACTATCCTTGCTTGAATAGACTGCTTTTCAAATCCGGCCCCAACTATAGGGCCAATTGCCTCGTTGAAGGCATATCTGAATCTTGTTTATTCGGCACCACCATTGTCGCCGCTGAAACAAAGAGGATGAACAGTCAAAAAACCTTAGCTACTAGGGCCTAATCTAAAGCTACACGATCGACACACGTAGAGCCGGCGACCCCCTCACCACCGATGGCCGAGGTCGCTGGCGGAGGGGAGCCGCCGGAGGAACAAGGCGGAGGGACTCTCCTGAAGGCGGCTAGGGTTTCTAATCGCCTGCCCGAGAGGAAAATACATGTCGTATGTTTACTCTCTTTCTATCTTGATGAAATGACTCGCAAAGCTCTTGCGTGTTACCAAAAAAGAAAACGAACATGCACATACACCAAATACTCCCTCCGTCCGGAAATACTTGTCGGAAGAATGGATGTATCTAGATGTATTTTAGTTCTAGATACATCTATTTTTATCCATTTTGGCGACAAGTAATTCCGGACGGAGGGAGTAGTACATAAGGAAACACGATGCTTACTTTTATTCTTCCAAAAGAATGAAATCTATTATAAAGATTCAACAAAAATACGAATCATCTAAACATAACAAAAATTACATTGAGGTTGATGGACCACCGACCATTGCCGCCACACGAACGAGCCGCCGACACACAACTCTCGCCACCCGTATACTGAAGCCGGTCTGACCTTGTAAATGACAACCGAGAAATCTCTGTGAATGTGCCCCTAAGACCGGAGCGGCAGTCGTCACCGTTGAATCCTTGAATATATTTGAAGAATCTGACACCAAATCTCACTGTTGCGTATGCATGATGAAAAACTCTAACCTTGCTGCTCAAAGGAGCTGGCCGGAATCTATGTCGGAGCTTTGTCTAATCTTTCCCGATAGACGAACTTCATGAGGATCGGAACCCATAAGACTAGCTCGAAGAAGAAGAAGAAGAAGAAGAAGAAGAAGAAGAAGAAGAAGAAGAAGAAGAAGAAGAAGAAGAAGAAGAAGAAGAAGAAGAAGAAGAAAAAGAAGAAGAAGCGTCGCCATCCATCCGAGCACCGCTCCTGCGAGGACTAAAATCCTACCAATCTACTAGTCAGAGCTGAGGACGACGGGCGGAGAAGAGGCAAATCCACATACTCACCTGTAAAGATTGAGGTGAGAAAGACTTTACTTAGTCACCTAGCGAGAGGGGAAAGAAAAGCCGTGCTGTGAGTATAATCTGGTAGCTTTGTCGACATGCATTTCCTCTTTGGTGACAATTGAAGCTACATCCTCCTGCAAAAATTGAACTCCACACCATTATAAAAGACGCTCTGCTCTAGCTACGAGTTCCTTTATATAGGCACATCCTACAAATTTAGTTTGTGGTATTATGTTGAGAGGTGTGCTTGATACACTTTCTAAAAAAGTCCACAACTTTTGATGCAAAATAAAGGGTGATATTAGAAGTTATCCCTGTAACTAAAACGGGTAGAACAGTCTTTTCACCTAATATAATTAGTACTAGGTAATTGCCCGTGCGTTGCCACATGAATGTAGATATGTATAGCTTAAACGACACATATAAACAAATGATGCATTTATCTATCCCTGAGTTACCACACATGAAAATGCATGTTCTGCCTTCATTCTACTTTTGGCTTGCCATGAATGGAATCATGTCATCAATCCTTCTCTCCAATTGTACTCCACTAACATTTTCCCAAACATTATTCTTCCTAAATAGCATACATACATGGCCACAGTGAATATTATTGGTGATGATGCACAAGCATGGCCTCATCGTATTCTTATGTATCTCAATAGCCAAACAGGCCCTTTTTTCATTTATTAACAAACTAACCTTAATATTGGGCACAATTATGGAAATACATAAGACCCGGCTAGACAAAATAATAAATTCTTGTGACGAAAACAATGGACAGTGGCATTGCATCACAAGTTAAAAAGAAGAAAGTTTTGAAAAGAATTAACCAACTCAGATAGTATATGCCGAAAAAAGCACAGGAATATAAATAGTGCTAGTTGATACGTCTCCAACGTATCTATAATTTATGAAGTATTCATGCTATTATATTATCCTTCTAGGATGTTTTATATGCATTTATATGCTATTTTATATGATTTTTGGGACTAACCTATTAACCTAGAGCCCAGTGCCAGTTTCTGTTTTTTCCTTGTTTTTGAGTATCGCAGAAAAGGAAAACCAAACGGAGTCCAATTGACCTGAAACTTGACGGAGCTTATTTTTGGACCAGAAGAAGGCCATGGAGTAAAATAGTTGGGCCAGAAGAGTCCCAGGCTGCCCACGAGGGTGGGAGGCGCGCCCACCCCCCCTGGGCGCGCCCCCCTACCTCGTGGACAGCCCGGAGACCCCCATGACTTGTTCTCGACGCCAGAACCTCTTATATATACAGAAACCTCCAGAAAATAACCTAGATCTGGAGTTCCGCCGCCGCAAGCCTCTGTAGCCACCGAAAACCAAACTAGACCCATTCCGGCACCCTACCGGAGGGGGGAATCCCTCTCCGGTGGCCATCTTCATCATCCCGGCGCTCTCCATGACGAGGAGGGAGTAGTTCACCCTCGGGGCTGAGGGTATTTACGTTGAGCTATGTGTTTGATCTCTCTCTCTCGTGTTCTTGATTTGGCACGATCTTGATGTATCGCGAGCTTTGCTATTATAGTTGGATCTTATGATGTTTCTCCCCCTCTATTCTCTTGTAATGGATTGAGTTTTCCCTTTGGAGGTATCTTATCGGATTGAGTCTTTAAGGATTTGAGAACACTTGATGTATGCCTTGCATGTGCTTATCTATGGTGACAATGGGATATTCACGTGATCTACTTGATGTATGTTTTGGTGATCAACTTGCGGGTTCCGTAACATTGTGAACATATGCATAGGGGTTGGCACACGTTTTCGTCTTGACTCTCCGGTAGAAACTTTGGGGCACTCTTTGAAGTTCTTTGTGTTGGTTGAATAGATGAATCTGAGATTGTGTGATGCATATCATATAACAATACCCACGGATACTTGAGGTGACATTGGAGTATCTAGGTGACATTAGCGTTTTGGTTGATATGTGTCTTAAGGTGTTATTCTAGTACGAGCTCTTGAATAGTTCGATCCGAAAGAATAACTTTGAGGTGGTTTCGTACCCTACAATAATCTCTTCGTTTGTTCTCCGGTATTAGTGACTTTGCAGTGACTCTTTGTTGCATGTTAAGGAATAGTTATATGATCCAATTATGTTATTATTGTTGAGAGAACTTGCACTGGTGAAAGTATGAACCCTAGGCCTTGTTTCCTAGCATTGCAATATCGTTTACGCTCACTTTTATCGCTTGCTACCTTGCTGTTTTTATATTTTCACATTACAAATACTCATATCTATCATCCATATTGCACTTGTATCACCATCTCTTCGCCGAACTAGTGCACCTATACAATTTACCATTGTATTGGGTGTGTTGCGGACACAAGAGATTCTTTGTTATTTGGTTGCAGGGTTGTTTGAGTGAGACCATCTTCATCCTACGCCTCCCACGGATTGATAAACCTTAGGTCATCCACTTGAGGGAAATTTGCTACTGTCCTACAAACATCTGCACTTGGAGGCCCAACAACATCTACAAGAAGAAGGTTGCGTAGTAGACATCAAGCTCTTTTCTGGCGCCGTTGCCGGGGAGGTGAGTGTTTGAAGGTACATCTTTAGATCTTGTAATCGAATCTTTTTATTTCTTGTTTTATCACTAGTTTAGTCTATAAAAGAAAACTACAAAAAATGGAATTAAGGGTGCCTCATATGCTTCATCTTTTTACTGCCTTTCGTGAAAATGGTGGGAAGGAAAATTGTGCTCAAGTACTAGAAGAAGAATTACGTAGAATGCTTGGCATAAAATATGTGAATGATGAGCATGATTGCAATGTTGTTAGTATGAATTCTTTGAATACCCATGATGCTAATGATATGCAAAGCCACAAGCTTGGGGATGCTATGTTTGATGAAGATGATATGTTTAGTCCCCCAAGTTTTGAGGAGCAAATTTATTATGATGAAAGCATGCCTCCTATTTATGATGATTATTGTGACGACACATATGCTATAAAGATAACCATGAAACTTGTCATCATGATTTTAATTTTCAGTTGGATTATGCTTCACATGATAGTTATTTTGTTGAATTTGCTCCCACTATTCCAAATGAGAAGAATTTTGCTTATGTGGAGAGTAGTAAAATTTCTATGCAAGTAGATCATGAAAAGAATGCTTTATGTGCTGGTTATATGGTTGAATTCATTCATGATGCTACTAAAAATTATTATGAGGGAGGAACATATGCTTGTAGGAATTGCAATTTAATATCAAGTTTCCTCTCTATGTGTTGAAAATCTTGAAGTTATGCTTGTTTTGCCTTCCTATGCTAGTTGATTATTGTTCCCATAAGTTGTTTGCTCACAAAATCCCTATGCATAGGAAGTGGGTTAGACTTAAATGTGCTAGTCATATTCTTCATGATGCTCTCTTTATGTTTCGATTCTTATCTTTTATGTGAGCATCATTGAAATCATCATGCCTAGCTAGAAATGCATTAAAGAAAAGCGCTTGTTGGGAGACAACCCAA
Organism: Aegilops bicornis; assembly: GCA_021605145.1. Taxonomy (NCBI): domain Eukaryota; kingdom Viridiplantae; phylum Streptophyta; class Magnoliopsida; order Poales; family Poaceae; genus Aegilops; species Aegilops bicornis. Next base: position 145,126,940 of record CM038673.1, read on the forward strand.
TATTTAACCCTACTGTTTTTATGTGTTCACATGATTAAGCTATTGTAGTAATCATGTTTTATAGCTTTTGTTTCAATAAAGTGCCAAGTAGAACCATTGGGAAGACTTGGGTGGAAGTTAATGTGATCTTGCTGTAAAAGACAGAAACTTTCTGCTCACGAAAACAATTGTTAAAAATCACCAGAAAGTGATAAAATGCTGATTCCAATTACAGTAGACCAATAATCAAATTATCTAGGTCGTCCTATTTTGGTAGATGTTTCTGAGTTACAGAAGTATTCGAATGATACAGATTACTACAGACTGTTCTGTTTTTGACAGATTATGTTTTCATTGTATTGTTTGCTTATTTTGGTGAATCTATGAGTAGTATCGGAGGGTATGAACCATAGAGAAGTTGGAATACAGTAGATATTACACCAATATGAATTTAGAATGAGTTCACAACAGTACCTAAGTGGTGATTTATTTTCTTATACTAACAGAGCTTACGAGTTTTCTGTTAAGTTTTGTGTTGTGAAGTTTTCAAGTTTTGGGTAAAGATTTGATGGACTATGGAATAAGGAGTGGAAAGAGCCTAAGATTGGGGATGCCCAAGGCACCCGAAGGTAATATTCAAGGACAACCAAAAGCCTAAGCTTGGGGATGCCTCGGATGGCATTCCCTCTTTCGTCTTCGTTCATCGGTAATGATAACCCACAAGTATAGGGGATCGCAACATCTTTCGAGGGTAGAGTATTCAACCCAAATTTATTGATTCGACACAAGGGGAGCCAAAGAATATTCTCAAGTATTAGCAGCTGAGTTGTCAATTCAACCACACCTGGAAACTTAGTATCTGCAGCAAAGTGTTTAGTAGCAAAGTAATATGATAGTGGTGGTAACGGTAGCAAAAGTAAAGACAACAAAAGTAAAGTTTTTGGTATTTTGTAGTGATTGTAACAGTAGCAACGGAAAAGTAAATAAGCGAAAACCAGTATATGGAAAGCTCGTAGGCACCGGATCAGTCATGGATAATTATGCCGGATGCGGTTCATCAGTAACAGTCATAACATAAGGTGACACAGAACTAGCTCCAGTTCATCAATGTAATGTAGGCATGTATTCCGAATATAGTCATACGTGCTTATGGAAAAGAACTTGCATGACATCTTTTGTCCTACCCTCCCGTGGCAGCAGGGTCCTATTGGAAACTAAGGGATATTAAGGCCTCCTTTTAATACAGAACCGGAACAAAGCATTAGCACATAGTGAATACATGAACTCCTCAAACTATGGTCATCACCGAGATCCTGATTATTGTCACTTCGGGGTTGTCGGATCATAACACATAATAGGTGACTATAGACTTGCAAGACAGGATCAAGAACACACATATATTCATGAAAACATAATAGGTTCAGATCTGAATGCATGGCACTCGGGCCCTAGTGATAAGCATTAAGCATAGCAAAGTCATAGCAACATCAATCTCAGAACATAGTGGATACTAGGGATCAAACCCTAACAAAACTAACTCGATTACATGATAAATCTCATCCAACCCATCACCGTCCAAAGCAAGCCTACGATGGAATTACCACGCACGGCGGTGAGCATCATGAAATTGGTGATGGAGGATGGTTGATGATGACGACGGCGACGAATCCTCTCTCCTGAGCCCCTAACGGACTCCAGATCAGCCCTCCCGAGAGAGATTAGGGCTTGGCGGCGGCTCCGTATCGTAAAACGCGATGATTTCTTCTCTCTGATTTTTTTCTCCCCGAAAGCCAATATATGTAGTTGGAGTTGGCGTCAGAGGGTGTCCAGGGGGCTCACAAGGTAGGGGGGCGCGCCCAGGAGGGGGGGCGCCCCCCACCCTCGTGGATAGGGTGTGGGCCCCCTGGTCTTCATCTTTGTTGAGGATTTTTTATTATGTATTCTAAGATATTCCGTGGAGTTTCAAGTCGTTCCGAGAACTTTTGTTTTCTGCACATAAAACAACATCATGGCAATTCTGCTGAAAACAGCGTCAGTCCGGGTTAGTTCCATTCAAATCATACAAGTTAGAGTCTAAAACAAGGGCAAAAGTGTTTGGAAAAGTAGATACGACGGAGACGTATCAACTCCCCAAGCTTAAACCCTTGCTTGTCCTCAAGCAATTCAGTTGACAAACTGAAAGAGAAAAAGAAAAACTTTTACAAACTCGGTTTGCTCTTGTTGTTGTATGCTACGTCTTGAGCTTGCGTTGGTTTTCCCCGAAGAGGAGAGGATGATGCAGCACAGTAGCATAAGTATTTCCCTCAGTTTTTGAGAACCAAGGTATCAATCCCGTAGGAGGCCACGCACAGGTCCCTCGTACATGCACAAAACGATAGCTACTCGCAACCAATGCGATTAGGGGTTGTCAATCCCTTCACGGTCACTTACGAGAGTGAGACCTGATAGAGATAATATTTTTGGTATTTTTGGTATAAATATGCAAAGTAAAAAGTAAAGGCAAAGTAAAAACAAAGCAAGTATAAAAGTGATGAGGATTGATATGATGAGAATAGACCCGGGGGCCATAGGTTTCACTAGTGGCTTCTCTCAAGAGCATAAATATTCTACGGTGGGTGAACAAATTACTGTTGAGCAATTGACAGAATTGAGCATAGTTATGAGGTTATCTAGGTATGATCATGTATATAGGCATCACGTCCGAGACAAGTAGATTGAAACGCTTCTGCATCTACTACTATTACTCCATTCATTAACCGCTATCCAGCATGCATCTAGAGTATTAAGTTAAAAATAGAGTAACGCCTTAAGCAAGATGACATGATGTAGAGGAATAAATTCATGCAATATGATAAATACCCCATCTTGTTATCCTCGATTGCAACAATACAATACGTGCCTTGCAACCCCTTCTGTCACTGGGTAAGGACACCGCGAGATTGAACCCAAAGCCATGCACTTCTCCCATTGCAAGAACTACCAATCTAGTTGGCCAAACCAAACGGATAATTCGAAGAGACTTGCAAAGATAACTCAATCATACATAAAAGAATTCAGATAAGATTCAAATATTATTCATAGGTAAGCTGGATCATAAACCCACAATTCATCGGTCTCAACAAACACACCGCAAAAAGAAGATTGCATCGAATAGATCTCCACGAGAGAGGGGGAGAACATTGTATTGAGATCCAAAAAGAGAGAAGAAGCCATCTAGCTACTAGCTATGGACCCGAAGGTCTGAAGTAAACTACTCACACTTCATCGGATAGGCTATGGTGTTGATGTAGAAGCCCTCCATGGTGGATGCCCCCTCCGGCGGAGCTCCGGAACAGGCCCCAAGATGGGATCTTGTGGATACAGGAAGTAGCGGCGGCGGAATTAGGTTTTTGGCTCCTGCTCTGATCGTTTGGGGGTACGTGGGTATATATAGGAGGAAGGAGTACGTCGGTGGAGCATCAGGGGGCCCACGAGGCAGGGGGGCGCGCCCTAGGGGGGGGGGGGGGGCGCCCCCACCCACGTGACCGCCTCCGATGTTCCTTGGCGTAGGGTCCAAGTCTCCTGGATCACGTTCGGTGAGAAAATCACGTTTCCGAAGGTTTCATTCTGTTTGGACTCCGTTTGATATTCTGTTTCTTCGAAACACTGAAAAAGGCAAAAAAACAGCAATTCTGGGCTGGGCCTCCGGTTAATAGGTTAGTCCCAAAAGTAATATAAAAGTGGAAAATAGAGCCCATTATAGTCCAAAACAATAGATAAAGTAGCATGGATCAATCAAAATTTATAGATACGTTGGAGACGTATCAGGCATGCCCAAGCTTAATTCCTGCTCGTCCTCGAGTAGGTAAATGATAAAAAGACAATTTTTGATGCGGAGTGATACTTTGGCATAATTTAAATGTAAATCTTCTTAATCATGGTATGAATATTCAGATCCGTAAGATTCAAGACAAAAGTTCATATTGACATGAAAATAATAATACTTCAAGTATACCAACTAAGCAATTATGTCTTCTCAAAATAACTTAGCAAAGAAAGTTATCCCTACAAAATCATATAGTCTGGCTATGCTCCATCTTCCCCACACAAAGTATTTAAATCATGCACAACCTCGATGACTAGCCAAGCAATTCTTTCATACGTTAACATTTTCAAAACTTTTTCAATCTTCACGCAATACATGAACGTGAGCCATGGATATAGCACTATATGTGGAATAAAACGGTGGTTGTGGAGAAGACAAAAAGGAGGAAGATAGTCTCACATCAACTAGGTGAAGGAAATATGCCCTAGAGGCAATAATAAAGTTATTATTTATTTCCTTATATCATGATAAATGTTTATTATTCATGCTAGAATTGTATTAACCGGAAACATAATACATGTGTGAATACATAGACAAACAGAGTGTCACTAGTATGCCTCTACTTGACTAGCTCGTTAATCAAAGATGGTTATGTTTCCTAACCATAGACATGAGTTGTCATTTGATTAACGGGATCACATCATTAGGAGAATGATCTGATTGACATGACCCATTCCGTTAGCCTAGCACTTGATCGCTTTAGTATGTTGCTATTGCTTTCTTCATGACTTATACATGTTCCTGTAACTATGAGATTATGCAACTCCGTTTACCGGAGGAACACTTTGGGTGCTACCAAACGTCACAACGTAATCGGGTGATTATAAAGGAGTACTACAGGTGTCTCCAAAGGTACATGTTGGGTTGGCGATTTCGAGATTAGGTTTTGTCACTCCGATTATGGGAGAGGTATCTCTGGGCCCTCTCGGTAATGCACATCACTATAAGCCTTGCAAGCAATGTAGCTAATGAGTTAGTTACGGAATGATGCATTACGTAACGAGTAAAGAGACTTGCCGGTAACGAGATTGAACTAGGTATTGGATACCGACGATCAAATCTCGGGCAAGTAACATACCGATGACAAAGGGAACAAAGTATGTTGTTATGCGGTTTGACCGATAAAGATCTTCGTAGAATATGTAGGAGCCAATATGGGCATCCAGGTTCCGCTATTGGTTATTGACCGAGAATAGTTCTAGGTCATGTCTACATAGTTCTCGAACCGTAGGGTCCGCACGCTAAGGTTTCGGCGATGCTTATATTATGAGTTTATGAGTTTTGATGTACAGAAGGAGTTAGGAGTCCCAGATGAGATCGGGGACATGACGAGGAGTCTCGAAATGGTCGAGACGTAAAGATCGATATATATTGGACGACTATATTCGGAGTTCGGAAAGGTTCCGAATGATTCGGGTATTTTTTGGAGTACCGGAGAGTTACGGGAATTCGCCGGGGAGAAGTATTGGGCCTTATTGGGCCCTGCGGAAAGAGAGAGGGGCTGCCTAGGGCAGACCGCGCGCCCCCCCAAGGCCTAGTCCGAATTGGACTAGGGGAGGCCGCACCCCTTCCTCCCTTCCCTTCCTTCTCTCCTACTCCTACTAGGAAAGGAGGAGTCCTACTCCCGGTGGGAGTAGGACTCCCCCTGTCGCGCCTCCTCCTAGGCCGCCACCCCTCCCTTGCTCCTTTATATCACGGGGGCAGGGGGCACCCCATGACACACAAGTTGATCTACGGATTGTTCCTTAGCCATGTGCGGTGCCCCTCCACCATATTCCACTTCGGTCATATCGTCGGAGCTTAGGCGAAGCCCTGCGCCGGTGAAGTCATATCGTCATGAGCTTAGGCGAAGCCCTGCGTCGGTGGAGCGTCATCATCGCCACCACGCCGTCAGGCCGACGGAACTCATCCCGACACTTTGCTGGATCGGAGTCCGTGGATCGCCATCGAGCTGAACGTGTGCGTAACTCGGAGGTGCCGTGACGTTCGGTACTTGGATCGGTCGGATCGTGAAGACGCACGACTACATCAACAGCGTTGTTATAACGCTTCGCCACGGTCTCACGAGGGTACGTGGACATACACTCTCTCCCTCTCGTTGCTATGCCATCACCATGGTCTTGCGTGTGCGTAGGATTTTTTTTGAAATTACTACGTTCCCCAACAGTGGTATCAGAGCCAGGTTTTATGCGTTGATGTCATATGCACGAGTAGAACACAAGTGAGTTGTGAGCGATATAAGTCATACTGCTTACCAGCATGTCATACTTTGGTTCAGCGGTATTGTGAGATGAAGCGGCCGGACCGACATTACGCCAGACGCTTACGCGAGACTGGTTTCACCGCTTGAGCACTAGTTGCTTAAAGGTGATCGGCGGGTGTCTCTCTCTCACTTTAGTTGAACCGAGTGTGGCTACGCCCGGTCCTTGCGAAGGTTAAAACAGCACCAACTTGACAAACTATCGTTGTGGTTTTGATGCGAGGTAAGAACGGTTCTTGCTCAGCCCGTAGCAGCCACGTAAAACTTGCAACAACAAAGTAGAGGACGTCTAACTTGTTTTTGCAGGGCATGTTGTGATGTGATATGGTCAAGACGTGATGCTATATTTTATTGTATGCGATGATCATGTTTTGTAACCGAAGTTATCGGCAACTGGCAGGAGCCATATGGTTGTCGCTTTATTGTATGATATGCAACGCATGTAATTGCTTTACTTTATCACTAAGCGGTAGCGATAGTCGAGAAGCAATAGATGGCGTAAACGACAATGATGCTATGATGGAGATCAAGGTGTCGCGCGGTGGCGATGGTGATCACGACGATTAGCCGGAGATGGAGATCACAAGCACAAGATGATGATGGCCATATCATATCACTTATATTGATTGCATGTGATGTTTATCCTTTATGCATCTTATTTTGCTTTGATTGACGGTAGCATTTTAAGATGATCTCTCACTAAAATTATCAAGTAGTGTTCTCCACGAGTATGCACCGTTGCCAAAGTTCGTCGTGCCGAGACACCACGTGATGATCGGGTGTGATAAGCTCACGTCCATCTACAACGGGTGCAAGCCAGTTTTGCACGCTGAGAATACTCAGGTTATACTTGACGAGCCTAGCATATGCAGATATGGCCTCGGAACACGGAGACCGAAAGGTCGGCGTGAATCATATAGTAGATATGATCAACATAAGATGTTCACCATTGAAAACTACTCCATCTCACGTGATGATCGGTTATGGTTTAGTTGATTTGGATCACGTGATCACTTAGATGACTAGAGAGATGTCTATCTAAGTGGGAGTTCTTAAGTAATATGATTAATTGAACTTTAATTTATCATGAACTTAGTCCTGGTAGTATTTTGAAAATTATGTTGTAGATCAATAGCTCGCGTTGTTGCTTCCCTATGTTTTTATATGTGTTCCTAGAGAAAATTGTATTGAAAAATGTTAGTAGCAATGATGCGGATTGGATCCGTGATCTGAGGTTTATCCTCATTGCTGCACGTAAGAATTATGTCCTTAATGCACCGCTAGGTGATGGACCTATTGCAGGAGCAAATGTAGACGTTATGAACGTTTGGCTAGCTCAATATGATGACTACTTGATAGTTTAGTGCACCATACTTAACAGCTTAGAATCGGGACTTCAAAGACGTTTTGAGCGTCATGGACCATATGAGATGTTCCAGGAATTGAAGTTAATATTTCAAGCAAATACCGAGTTGAGAGATATGAAATCTCCAACAAGTTCTATAGCTAAAAGATGGAAGAGAATCGCTCAACTAGTGAGCATGTTCTCAGATTGTGCGGGTACTTCAATCGCTTGAATCAAGTGGGAGTTAATCTTCGAGATAAGATAGTGATTGACAGAATTCTCTAGTCACCAACACTAAGTTACTAGAACTTCGTGATGAACTATAGTATGCAAGGGATGACGAAAACGATTCCCGAGCTCTTCGTGATGTTGAAATCGACGAAGGTAGAAATCAAGAAAGAGCATCAAGTGTTGATGATTGACAAGACCACTAGTCTCAAGGAAAAGGGCAAAGGGAAGAAGGGGAACTTCAAGAAGAACGGCAAGCAAGTTGCTGCTCGAGTGAAGAAGCCCAAGTCTGGACCTAAGCCTGAGACTAAGTGCTTTTGCTGCAATGGAACATGTCACTAGAAGCGGAACTACCCCAAGTATTTGGCGGATAAGAAGGATGGCAAAGTGAACAAAGGTATATTTGAGATACAGATTATTGATGTGTATTTTACTAGTGTTCGTAGCAACCCCTCGGTATTTGATACCGGTTCGGTTGCTAAGAGTAGTAACTTGAAACGGAGTTGCGTAATGAACAGAAACTAGTTGAAGGGGAAGTGAAGATGAGTGTTGGAAGTAGTTCCAAGATTGATATGATCATCATCGCACACTCCCTATACTTTCGGGATTAGTATGGAACCTAAATAAGTGTTATTTGGTGTTGAGCATAAGTATGATTTGATCATGTTTATTGCAATACGGTTATTCATTTAAGTAAGAGAATAAATTGTTGTTACATTTACATGAATAAAACCTTATATGGTTACACACCCAATGAAAATGATTCATTGGATCTCGATCATAGTGATACACATATTCATAATATTGAAACCAAAAGATGCAAAGTTAATAATGATAGTGCAACTTATTTGTGGCAATCGCCGTTTAGGTCATATTAGTGTAAAGCGCATGAAGAAAACTCCATCTTGATGGACTTTTGGAATCACTTGATTATGAATCATTTGATGCTTGCGAACCGTGCCGCTTTGGGCAAGATGACTAAAACTCCGTTCTCGGAACAATGGAACAAGCTACTAACTTATTGGAAATAATACATACCGATGTATGCGATCCAATGAGTGTTGATGCTCGTGGCAAGTATCGTTATTTTCTGACTTTCACAAGATGATTTGAGCAGATATGGGTATATCTACTTGATGAAACATAAGTCTGAAATAGTTGAAAGGTTCAAAGAATTTCAGAGTGAAGTGGAAAAATCATCGTAACAAGAAAATAAAGTTTCTGCGATCTAATCGCAAAGACGAATAATTGAGTTACGAGTTTGGTCTTCAATTAAAATAATGTGGAATAGTTTCACAGCTCACGCAACTGGAACACCACAATGTTATGGTGTGTCCTAACGTCAGAACTGCACTTTATTTGATATGGTGCGATCTATGATGTCTCTTATCGGTTTACCACTATCATTTTGGGGTTATGCATTAGAGACAGACTGCATTCACGTTTAATAGGGCACCATCTAAATCCGTTGAGGCGACACCATATGAACTATGGTTTAACAAAGAAACCTAAGTCGTCGTTTCTTAAAAGTTTGGAGTTGTGATGCTTATGTGAAAAAGTTTTCACCTGATAAGCTCAAACCCAAATCAGAGAAGTGCGTCTTCATAGAATACCCAAAGGTATCTATTGGGTACACCTTCTATCACAGATCCGAAGGCAAGTTTTTCGTTGCTAAGATGGATCCTTTCTAGAGAAGAAGTTTCTCTCGAAAGAAGTGAGTGGGAGGAAAGTAGAACTTGATGAGGTAATTATACCTTCTCCCTTATTGGAAAGTAGTTCATCACGTAAATCAGTTCGATGATTCCTACACCAATTAGTGAGGAAGTTAATGATGATGATCATGAAACTTCAGGATCAAGTTGCTACCAAACCTCGTAGGTCTTCCAGAGTAAGATCCGCACTTGAGTAGTACGGTAATCATGTTCCGGAAGTCATGTTACTAGACCATGATGAACCTACGAACTATGAGGAAGCGATGATGAGCCCAGATTCAGCGAAATGGCTTGAGGCCATAAAATCGAGATATGATCCATGTATGAGAACAAAAGTATGGACTTTGATTGACTTGCTCGATGATCAGCAAGCCATGTTAAATAAATGGATCTTCAAGAGGAAGGCGGACAACGATAATAGTGTTACTATCTACAAAGTTCGACTTGTCACAAAAGGTTTTCGACAAGTTCAAGGTGTTGACTACAATTAGATTTTCTCAAGCAGTAGCGATGCTTAAGTCTGTCTCAATCATGTTAGCAATTGCCACATTTTATGAAATCTAGCAAATGGATGTCAAAACTACATTCTTTAATGGATTTATTAAAGAAGAGTTGTATATGATGCAACGAGAAGGTTTTGTCAATCCTAAAGGAGCTAACAAAATGTGCAAGCTCCAATGATCCATCAATGGTGGTGCAAGCATCTCGGAGTTGGAATATACGCTTTGATGTGTTGATCAAAGCATATGATTTTATCTGAGACTTTTGGAAAGGCCTGTATTTACAAGAAAGTGAGTGGGAGCACTACAGCCTTTACGATAAAGTATATGTGAATGACATATTGTTGATCGGAAATAATGTAGAATTATACGCAAAGCATAAAGGAGTGTTTGAAAGGAGTTTTTTCAAAGAAAGACCTCGGTGAAGCTGCTTACATATTGAGCATCAAGATCTATAGAGATAGATCAAGACGCTTGATAAGTTTTTCAATGAATACATACCTTGACAAGATTTTGAAGTAGTTCAAAATGGAACAGTCAAAGAAAGAGTTCTTACGTGTTACAAGGTGTGAGATTGAGTAAGACTCAAAAACCCGACCACGGCAGAAGATAGAAAGAGAATGAAAGTCATTCCCTATGCATCAGCCATAGGTTCTATAAAGTATGTCATATCATGTACGGATCTATTGCATACCCTACCACTAAGCTTGGCAAGGAGTGCAATAGTGATCTAGGAAGTAGATCAATGGACAGCGGTCAAAATTATCCTTAGTAGAATAAGGATGTGTTTCTCGATTATGGAAGTGAAAAAGGTTAGGTCGTAAAGGGGTTACGTCGATGCAAGTTTTAAACACTAATCTAGATGACTCTGAGTCTCAATCTGGATACATATTGAAAGTGGGAGCAATTAGCTAGAGTAGCTCCGTGCAGAGCATTGTAGACATAGAAATTTGCAAAATACATACGGATCTGAATGTGGCAAGACCCGTTGACTAAACTTCTCTCACAAACAAAACATGATCACACCTTAGTACTCTTTGGGTGTTAATCACATAGCGATGTGAGCTAGATTACTGACTCTAGTAAACCCTTTGGGTGTTGGTCACATGTCGATGTGAACTATGGGTGTTAACCACATATAGATGTGAACTATTGATGTTAAATCACATGGCGATGTGAACTAGATTATTGACTCTAGTGCAAGTGGGAGACTTAAGGAAATATGCCCTAGAGGCAATAATAAATTTATTATTTATTTCCTTATATCATGATAAATGTTTATTATTCATGCTAGAATTGTATTAACCGGAAACATAATACATGTGTGAATACATAGACAAACAGAGTGTCACTAGTATGCCTCTACTTGACTAGCTCGTTAATCAAAGATGGTTATGTTTCCTAACCATAGACATGAGTTGTCATTTGATTAACGGGATCACATCATTAGGAGAATGATCTGATTGACATGACCCATTCCGTTAGCCTAGCACTTGATCGTTTAGTATGTTGCTATTGCTTTCTTCATGACTTATACATGTTCCTGTAACTATGAGATTATGCAACTCCGTTTACGGAGGAACACTTTGGTGCTACCAAGCGTCACAACGAATCTGGGTGATTATAAAGGAGTACTACAGGTGTCTCCAAAGGTGCATGTTGGGTTGGCGTATTTGAGATTAGGTTTTGTCACTCCGATTGTTGGAGAGGTATCTCTGGGCCCTCTCGGTAATGCACATCACTATAAGCCTTGCAAGCAATGTAGCTAATGAGTTGAGTTACGGAATGATGCATTACATAACGAGTAAAGAGACTTGCCGTAACGAGATTGAACTAGGTATTGGATACCGACGATCAAATCTCGGGCAAGTAACATACCGATGACAAAGGGAACAAAGTATGTTGTTATGCGGTTTGACCGATAAAGATCTTCGTAGAATATGTAGGAGCCAATATGGGCATCCAGGTTCCGCTATTGGTTATTGACCGAGAATAGTTCTAGGTCATGTCTACATAGTTCTCGAACCCGTAGGGTCCGCACGCTTAAGGTTTCGATGACAGTTATATTATGAGTTTATGAGTTTTGATGTACAGAAGGAGTTAGGAGTCCCAGATGAGATCGGGGACATGACGAGGAGTCTCGAAATGGTCGAGACGTAAAGATCGATATATTGGACGACTATATTCGGAGTTCGGAAAGGTTCCGAATGATTCGGGTATTTTTCGAGTACCGGAGAGTTACGGGAATTCGCCGGGGAGAAGTATTGGGCCTTATTGGGCCCTGGGAAAGAGAGAGGGCTGCCTAGGGCAGACCGCCCCCAAGGCCTAGTCCGAATTGGACTAGGGGAGGCCGCACCCTTCCTCCCTTCCCTTCCTTCTCTCCTACTCCTACTAGGAAAGGAGGAGTCCTACTCCCGGTGGGAGTAGGACTCCCCCTTGGTGCGCCTCCTCCTAGGCCGGCCACCTCCTCCCTTGCTCCTTTATATACGGGGGCAGGGGGGCACCCCATGACACACAAGTTGATCTACGGATCGTTCCTTAGCCGTGTCTGGTGCCCCCTCCACCATATTCCACTTCGGTCATATCGTCGGAGCTTAGGCGAAGCCCTGCGCGGTGAAGTCATATCGTCATGGAGCTTAGGCGAAGCCCCGCGTCGGTGGGCGTCATCATAGTCACCACGCCGTCAGGCCGACGGAACTCATCCCGACACTTTGCTAGATCGGAGTCCAGGATCGTCATCGAGCTGAGCGTGTGCAGAACTCGGAGGTGCCGTGACGTTCGGTACTTGGATCGGTCGGATCGTGAAGACGTACGACTACATCAACCGCGTTGTTATAACGCTTCCGCTTACGGTCTACGAGGGTACGTGGACATACACTCTCCCCTCTCGTTGCTATGCCATCACCATGGTCTTGCGTGTGCGTATGATTTTTTTTTGAAATTACTACGTTCCCCAACACTAGGCGTATCAACGGGCTATGGAGATGCCCATCAATAGATATCAATGTGAGTGAGTAGGGATTGCCATGCAACGGATGCACTAGAGCTATAAGTATATGAAAGCTCAACAAAAGAAACTAAGAGGGTGTGCATCCAACTCGCTTGCTCACGAAGACCTAGGGCATTTGAGGAAGCCCATCATTGGAATATACCAGCCAAGTTCTATAATGAAAATTTCCCACTAGTATATGAAAGTGACAAAATGAGAGACTCTCTATCATGAAGATCATGGTGCTACTTTGAAGCACAAGTGTGGTAAAAGGATAGTAACATTGTCCCTTCTCTCTTTTTCTCTCATTTTCTTGGGCCTTTTCTCTTTTTTTATGGCCTCTTTTTTTTATTTGTCGTCCGGAGTCTCATCCCGACTTGTGGGGGAATCATAGTCTCCATCATCCTTTCCTCACTTGGGACAATGCTCTAATAATGATGATCATCACACTTTTATTTTTCTTACAACTCAACAATTACAACTCGATACTTAGAACAAAATATGACTCTATATGAATGCCTCCAGCGGTGTACCGGGATATGTAATGAAACATGAGTGACATGTATGCAAGAATTATGAACGGTGGCTTTGCCACAAATACGATGTCAACTACATGATCATGCTAGCAATATGACAATGATGGAGCGTGTCATAATAAAAGGAATGGTGGAAAGTTGCATGGCAATATATCTCAGAATGGCTATGGAAATGCCATGATAGGTAGGTTTGTTGGCTGTTTTGAGGAAGGTATATGGTGGCTGTATGATACCGGCGAAAGGTGCGTGGTATTAGAGAGGCTAGAAATGGTGGAAGGATGGGAAAAAGTGCGTATAATCCATGGACTCAACATTAGTCATAAAGAACTCATATACTTATTGCAAAAATCTAGAAGTTATCAAAGCAAAGTATTACGCGCAGCTCCTAGGGGATAGATTGGTAGGAAAATACCATCGCTCGTCCCCGACCGCCACTCATAAGGAAGACAATCAATAAATAAATCATGCTCCGAGTTCATCACATAACGGTTCACCATACGTGCATGCTACGGGAATCACAAACTTCAACACAAGTATTCTTTGAATTCACAACTACTCAACTAGCATGACTCTAATATCACCATCTTCATATCTCAAAACAATTATCAAGCATCAAACTTATCTTAGTATTCAACGCACTCAAAAGAAAGTTTCACATATCTTGAATACCAAGTATATTAACATTAAGCAAATTACCATGCTATTAACGACTCTCAAAATAATCTAAGTGAAGCATGAGAGATCAAGTTTCTTTAAAACAAATCCACCACCGTGCTCTAAAAGATCTAAGTGAAGCACCAGAGCAAAAATTATCACGCTCAAAAAGATGTAGGTGAAGCACTATGAGCAAAACTATCAAGCTCAAAAGATATAAGTCAAGCACATAGAGTATTCTATCAAATTCCAATTCATGTATGGCTCTCTCAAAAGGTGTGTACAGCAAGGATGATTGTGGTAAACTAACAAGCAAAAGACGCATAAATAATACAAGACGCTCCAAGCAAAACACATATCATGTGGTGAATAAAATATAGCTCCAAGTAAATTACCGATGGAAGTGAATGAAAGAGGGATGCCTTACAGGGCATCCCCAAGCTTTGACTTTTTGGTGTCCTTGGATTATCTTGGGGGTGCCATGGGCATCCCCAAGCTTAGGCTCTTGCCGCTCCTTGTTCCATAATCCATCAAAAGAATTCACCCAAAACTTAAAAACTTCACAACACAAAACTCAATAGAAATCTCGTGAGCTCCGTTAAAGAAAGAAAATAAAAGACTACTTTAAGGTACTGTAATGAACTCATTCTTTATTTTTATTGGTGTTAAACCTACTTTATTCCAACTTCTCTATGGATCATAAACTATTTTACTACCCATAGATTCATCAAAATAAGCAAACAACACACGCAAAACAGAATCTGTCAAAAACAGAACAGTCTGTAGTAATCTGTAACTAACGCAAACTTCTGGAAATCAAACAATTCTACCAAAATTTGAAGACCTAGAAAATTTGTTTATTGATCAGAATCAATTGGAATAAGTATTTTATCACGTTCTGGTGATTTTTAACAATTCGGGCACTGAGCGCAAAGTTTCTGGAAATTACAGCAAGATCAAATAACTATCATCCAAGAAGATCCAATAGGTTTAACTTGGCACAAACACTAATTAAAAGATAAAACCAAATATAAACAGAGGCTAGATGGATTCTTTATTCCTAAACATAAGAAAAAACAAAAAACTAAAAATAAAATTGGGTTGCCTCCCAACAAGCGCTATCGTTTAAAGCCCCTAGCTAGGCATAAAAGCAAGGATAGATCTAGGTATTGCCATCTTTGGCACTCGGAGAGGAGGATCTCCTTTCTATGGCATTCATTCTTCTATTTAAGTTGAGCACATGGCCATTAATGGAAGAAGTAAGATTAAGCACGTAACGGAAATTTGCCTCTAAACTAGACTTCATCTCTTTAATAATTTCATTTTGATAAAAGCACAAAAGAGTAGTTGATTCAACCTTATCATTCATAGGGTGCCCAAATATGGTTTTGATTTTTTCATAGTTATCTATGGCATCCCCTTCAAGAAAACCTTCTTCAAAGATGGAATCTAAAACTTGTTTGAAGGAAGCGGGCAAGCCAACATAAAAACTTTTTAAGTAAATTTCAATTTGATATTGTGGCACATAGCTAGCCCGAATCCTTAATAACCTATCCCAAGCATCTTTTAAAGACTCATCAAGTAAATAGCGAAAAATTCCAGAGTCATCCTCATCAAAATTATTCAAGCTCTCATTAGTGACCCCAGTGGGTCTTTCAATAGCATCATTATTTATGAGCTTCGAGAGGATAGAGGGGTTACCCAAGGCACTAGAGTTCGGGAGAAAACCCGTAGTTCTTTTTGATTCGGCCATGGTAACGGGAAGGCAAACGGAAAAGAGAGGAGGTTGGGAAAGAGAGGCGAATAAAGCGGCAAGGGTGAAGTGGGGAGAGGAAAAGCGAGAGGCAAATGGCAAATAGTGTAATCACGAGAGATATGGATTGTGATGGGTACTTGGTATGTTGACTTTTGCGTAGACTCCCGACAGCGGCGCCGGAAATCCTTCTTGCTATGTCTTGAGCTTGCGTTGGTTTTCCCGAAGAGGAGAGGATGATGCAGCACGATAGCATAAGTATTTCCCTCAGTTTTGAGAACCAAGGTATCAATCCAGTAGGAGACCACGCACAAGTCCCTCGTACTTGCACAAAGCGATAGCTACTACTTAACCAACGCGATTAGGGGTTGTCAATCCCTTCACGGTCACTTACGAGAGTGAGATCTGATAGAGATAATATTTTTGGTATTTTTGGTATAAAGATGCAAAGTAAAAAGTAAAGGCAAAGTAAAAACAAAGCAAGTATAAAAGTGATGAAGATTGATATGATGAGAATAGACCCGGGGGCCATAGGTTTCACTAGTGGCTTCTCTCAAGAGCAAAGATATTCTACGGTGGGTGAACAAATTATAGTTGAGCAATTAACAGAATTGAGCATAGTTATGAGGTTATCTAGGTATGATCATGTATATAGGCATCACGTCCGAGACAAGTAGATCTAAGCGATTACGCATCTACTACTATTACTCCACTCATCGACCGCTATCCGGCATGCATCTAGAGTATTAAGTTAAAAAGCGAGTAGCATGTAAGCAAGATGACATGATGTAGAGGAATAAATTCATGCAATATGATAAATACCCCATCTTGTTATCCTCGATGGAAACAATACAATACATGCCTTACAACCCCTTACATCCTTTGGGTAAGGACACCGCAAGATTGAACCCAAAGCCATGCACTTCTCCCATTGCAAGAACTACAAATCTAGTTGGCCAAACCAAATGGATAATTCGAAGAGACTTGCAAACATAACTCAATCATAGATAAAAGAATTCAGAAAAGATTCAAATATTATTCATAGATAAGCTGGATCATAAACCCACAATTCATCGGTCTCAACAAACACCTTTGCAAAAAGAAGATTACATCGAATAGATCTCCACGAGAGAGGAGAACATTGTATTGAGATCCAAAAGAGAAGAAGCCAACTAGCTACTAGCTAAGGACCCGAAGGTCTGAAGTAAACTCCTCTTCATCGGAGAGGCTATGGTGTTGATATAGAAGCCCACCGTGGTGGATGCCCCTCCGTGAACTCGACGAGGCCCAAGATGGGATCTCGTGGATCTGAGGAAGTTGCGGCGGTGGAATTAGGTTTTGGCTCTGTTCTAATCGTTTGAGAGTGCGTAGGTATATATAGGAGGAAGAATGCGTCGATTGGAGCATCGGGGGCCCATGAGGCGAGGCGCGCCCTGAGGCGCCCCCACCCTCGTGACCGCCTCCGATATTCCTTGGCGTAGGTGTCCAAGTCTCCTGGATCACGTTCGGTGAGAAAATCACGTTTCCGAAGGTTTCATTCCGTTTGGACTCCGTTTGATATTTTGTTTCTTGAAACCTTTGAAAAAGGCAAAAAACAGCAATTACAGGCTGGGCCTCCGGTTAATAAGTTAGCCCCAAAAGTAATATAAAAGTGGAAAATAAAGCCCATTATAGTCCAAAACAATAGATAAAGTAGCATGGGTGATCGTCTCCAGCGTATCTATAATTTTGATTGCTCCATATTGCTTTATCTCTTGAGACTATATATTTTAGAGAATTGCCTATTTTGTGTTCAAAGCAGAATATCAGGATCTGGAATGCTTTTCAACGACGTGATCGAACAGAACCCGACTCAAGTGCAGGTCACGATCTTTGGAGGCGCCTCACAGGTGCGCCCCTACCTCGTGGGCTGACGCTCCACCGACATACTCCTTCCTCCTATAGCCTCGTGTCCCCAAACAATGAGCAGGGGCCAAGAGCCTGGTTCAAGGCTGATCAGAGATCCCATGAGCTGAGCATCTCATGGAGTTGTTGGACTACATATTGAATCTGGTCTTCATCAAAAACGCAAAGATGAGTATCATGCCAATGCAATTGATCTCTCAGACAATTGCCTTCTGTTTTGCTTGTGTGTTGGATTACTTGTTGCCATGGTGCAAGATAATACCAAATTGTGTGATTTCTTGAATACCAATAATAATGATTTCCTTAGTACTCCGATTGCTCCTCTTAATAATGATGAGTCTTGTTAAATCAATACCGCTTTGCTGAATCTTGTTATGAAAGATCAATTCGCCGGCCTTCCTAGTGAAGATGCCGCTACTCATCTAAACAATTGTGTTGATTTGTGTGATATGCAAAAGAAGAAAGATACGGATAACAATATTGTCAAATTGAAGTTATTTCCGTTTTCACTAAGAGATCGATGCTAAAGTTTGGTTTTCATCCTTGCCTAAAAATAGTATTGATTCTTGGAACAAGTGCAAAGATGCTTTTATCTCTAAGTATTTTCCTCCGCTAAGATTATCACTCATAGGAGCGATATCATGAATTTTAAACAACTTGATCATGAGCATGTTGCCCAATCTTGGGAAAGAATGAAATTAATGCTTCGCAATTGCCCTACTCATGGTTTGAATTTATGGATGATCATACAAAATTTTTATGCGGATTGAATTTTGCTTCTAGAAATCTTTTAGATTCGCGGGAGGCACGTTTATGGAAATTACGTTAGGAGATGCTACCAAATTGCTTGATAATATTATGGCTAATTATTCTCAATGGCACACGAAAGATCTTCTAGTAAAAGGTGCATGCTATAGAAGAAATCAATGTTTTGAGTGAAAAGATGGATGAACTTATGAAGATGTTTGCTCCTAAAAATACTCCTCTTGATCCCAATGATATGCCTTTATCTACTTTGCTTGAGAATAATAATGAATCTATGGATGTGAATTTTGTTGGTAGGAATAGTTTTGGAAGCAACACTTATAGAGGGAATTTTAATCCTAGGCCTTATCCTAGTAATCCTTCTAATAATTATGGAAATTCCTACAACAACTCATATGGAAATTTTAATAAGATGCCCTCTGAATTTGAGAGTAGTGTTAAAGAGTTTATGAATTCACAAAAGAATTTTAATGCTTTGCTTGAAGAGAAATTGCTTAAAGTTGATGATTTTGCTAGAAACGTTGATAGAATTTCTCTTGAAATTGATTCTTTAAAGCTTAGATCTATTCCTCCTAAGCATTATATCAATGAGTCTCTCAAAGCCATGAGAATTTCCATTGATGAGTGCAAGGAAAGAACCGCTAGGATGCGTGCTTCCAAAGATGCCTTTATTAAAGCGTGTTCTTCCAATTCCTATGAAAATCAAGATGAAGATCTAAAAGTTATTGATGTGTCCCCTATTAAATCTTTGTTTTGCAATATGAATCTTGATGAAACTGAATATGATCTTCCTTTACCTAGAAGGCGTTCTAAGAATTCGGAGTTTTTAGATCTTGATGATGAAATTGATAAAAGTGGGATTGAAAGAAATAAAAATCGAGATGTTGCTAAACCCACTATTTTGGATCTCAAGGAATTTAATTATGAAAATTTCTCTTTGATTGGTTGTATTTCCTTGTTGCAATCCGTGCTAGATTCTCCTCATGCTTATAGTCAAAATAAGGCCTTTACCAAACACATTGTTGATGCTTTGATGCAATCTTATGAAGAAAAACTTGAGTTGAAAGTTTCTATCCCTAGAAAACTCTATGATGAGTGGGAACCTACTATTAAAATTAAAATTAAAGATTTTGTGTTTCATGCTTTGTGTGATTTGGGTGCTACTGTCTCTACTATTCCCAAAACGTTATGTGATTTGCTAGATTTCCGTGATTTTGATGATTGCTCTCTAAACTTGCATCTTGCGGATTCCACTATTAAAAAACCTATGGGAAGAATTAATGATGTGCTTATTGTTGCAAATACGAATTATGTGCCCGTAGATTTTATCGTTCTTGATATAGATTGCAATCCTTCATGTCCTATTATTCTTGGTAGACCTTTCCTTAGAACGATTGGTGCAATTATTGACATGAAGGAAGGGAATATTAGATTCCAATTTCCCTTAAAGAAGGGCATGGAACGCTTCCCTAGAAAGAAAATAAAATTACCATATGAATCTATCATGCGAGCCACTTATGGATTGCCTACCAAAGATGGCAATACCTAGATCTATCCTTGCTTTTATGCCTAGCTAGGGGCGTTAAACGATAGCGCTTGTTGGGAGGCACCCAATTTTATTTTGTGTTTTTTGTTTTTGTTTCTGTTTAGGAATAAATAATCCATCTAGCCTCTGTTTAGATGTGATTTTATCTTTTAATTAGTGTTTGTGCCAAGTTAAACCTATTGGATCTTCTTGGATGATAGTTATTTGATCTTGCTGTAATTTCCAGAAAATTTGCGCTCAGTGCCCGAATTGTTAAAAATCACCAGAACGTGATAAAATACTGATTCCAATTGCTGCTGATCAATAAACAAAATTTCCAGGTCTTAAAATGTTTGTAGAATTTTTTGAGTTCCATAAGTTTGCATTAGTTACAGATTACTACAGACTGTTCTGTTTTTGACAGATTCTGTTTTGCGTGTGTTGTTTGCTTATTTTGATGAATCTATGGGTAGTAAAATAGTTTATGATCCATAGAGAAGTTGGAATACAGTAGGTTTAACACCAATAAAAATAAAGAATGAGTTCATTACAGTAACTTAAAGTAGTCTTTTGTTTTCTTTCTTTAACGGAGCTCACGAGATTTCTATTGAGTTTTGTGTTGTGAAGTTTTCAAGTTTTGGGTGAATTCTTTTGATGGATTATGGAACAAGGAGTGGCAAGAGCCTAAGATTGGGGATGCCCATGGCACCCCAAGATAATCCAAGGACACCAAAAGTCAAAGCTTGGGGATGCCGGAAGGCATCCCCTCTTTAAATCCACTTCCATCGGTAATTTACTTGGAGCTATATTTTTATTCACCACATGATATGTGTTTTGCTTGGAGCGTCTTGTATTATTTGCGTCTTTGATTGTTAGTTTACCACAATCATCCTTGCTGTACACACCTTTTGAGAGAGCCATACATGATTTTGAATTTGTTAGAATACTCTATGTGCCTCACTTATATCTTTTGAGCTTGATAGTTTTGCTCATAGTGCTTCACTTATATCTTTTGAGCGTGATATTTTTTGCTCTTGTGCTTCACTTATATCTTTTAGAGCACGGTGGTGGATTTTTTTAAAGAAAATATTGATCTCTCATGCTTCACTTAGATTATTTTGAGAGTCGTTAATAGCATGGTAATTTGCTTAACGTTAATATACTTAGTGTTCAAGATATGTGAAACTTTCTTTTTGAGTGAATTGAATACTAAGATAAGTTTGATGCTTGATAATTGTTTTGAGATATGGAGGTGATAATATCAAAATTGTGCTAGTTGATAATTGTGAATTTGAGAAATACTTGTGTTGAAGTTTGCAGGTCCCGTAGCATGCACGTATGGTTAAAGTTGTGTAACAAATTTGAAACATGAAGTGTACCTGGCTTGTGCATCCTTATGAGTGGCGGTCGGGGACGGCGATGGTCTTTTCCTACCAATCTATCCCCCTAGGAGCATGCGCGTAGTACTTGATTTTTGATGGCTTCTAAATTTTTGCAATAAGTATATGAGTTCTTTTGACTAATGTTGAGTCCATGGATTATACGCACTCTCACCTTTCCGCCTTTACTAGCCTCTTCGGTACCGTGCATTGCCCTTTCTCACCTTGAGAGTTGGTGCAAACTTCGTCGGTGCATCCAAACCCTGTGATACGATACGCTCTATCACACATAAACCTCCTTATATCTTCCTCAAAACAGCCACCATACCTACCTATCATGGCATTTCCATAGCCATTCCAAGATATATTGCCATGCAACTTCCATCATCATTATTATGACATACATTACTTTTGTCATATTGCCATTGCATGATCATGTAGTTGACATCGTATTTGTGGCAAAGCCACCATGCATTATTTTCCATACATGTCACTCTTGATTCATTGCACCATCCCGATACACCGCCGGAGGCATTCATATAGAGTCATATTTTGTTCTAAGTTTCGTGTTTGTAATTGTTGAGTTGTAAGAAAAATAAAAGTGTGATGATCATCATTATTAGAGCATTGTCCCAAGTGAGGAAAGGATGATGGAGACTATGATTCCCCCATAAGTCGGGATGAGACTCCGGACGAAAAAAATAAAAAAAAAAGAAAAAAAAGGCAAGGCCAAAAAAAAGGAAAGGCCCAAAAAAATGAGAGAAAAAGAGAGAAGGGACAATGTTACTATCCTTTTACCACACTTGTGCTTCAAAGTAGCACCAAGATCTTCATGATAGAGAGTCTCTCATTTTGTCACTTTCATATACTAGTGGGAATTTTTCATTATAGAACTTGGCTTGTATATTCCAATGATGGGCTTCCTCAAAATGCCCTAGGTCTTCGTGAGCAAGCAAGTTGGATGCACACCCACTTAGTTTCTTTTGTAGAGCTTTCATATACTTATAGCTCTAGTGCATCCGTTGCATGGCAATCCCTACTCATCATGTTGACATCGATTGATGGGCATCTCCATAGCCTGTTGATTAGCCTCGTCAATGTGAGACTTTCTACTTTTTTGTCTTCTCCACACAATCCCATCATCATATTCTATTCCACCCATAGTGCTATATCCATGGATCGCGCTCATGTATTGCGTGAAGGTTGCAAAAGTTTGAGATTATTTGAGTATGAAACAATTGCTTGGCTTGTCATCGGGGGTATAGAAGTTGTGAACATCTTTGTGTGACGAAAATGAAGCATAGCCTAACTATATGATTTTGTAGGGATGAACTTTCTTTTGCCATGTTATTTTGAGAAGACATGATTGCTTTGATTAGTATGCTTGAAGTATTATTATTTTTGTGTATATGAACTTTTGTCTTAAATCTTTCGAATCTGAATATTCATATCACAAGTAACAAGATTTATATTGAAATTATGCCAAAGTATCACTCCGCATCAAAAATTCTTTTTTTTATCATTTACCTACTCGAGGACGAGCAGGAATTAAGCTTGGGGATGCCTGATACGTCTCCAACGTATCTGTAATTTTTGATTGCTCCATGCTACTTTATCTACTGTTTTGGACTATATTGGGCTTTATTTTCCACTTTTATATTACTTTTGGGACTAACCTATTAACGAGGCCCGGCCCGAAATTGCTGTTTTTTTGCCTATTTGGTGTTTGAAGAAACGGAATATCAAACGGAGTCCAAACGGAATGAAACCTTCGGGAACGTGATTTTCCAACCGAACGTGATCCAAGAGACTTGGACCCTACTCCAAGAAGTGCCAGAGGCAGTCACGAGGGTGGAGGGCGCCCCCCCCCTGGGCGCACCCCCTACCTCGTGGGCCCCCTGACGCTCCACCGACGTATTCCTTCCTCCTATATATACCTACGTATCCCCAAACGATCAGAACAGGAGCCAAAAACCTAATTCCATCGCCGCAACCTTTCGTATCCACGAGATCCCATCTTGGGGCCTGTTCTCGAGCTCTGCCGGAGGGGGCATCCACCACGGAGGGCTTCTACATCATCACCATAGCCCCTCCGATGAAGTGTGGGTAGTTTACTTCAGACCTTCGGGTCCATTGTTAGTAGCTAGATGGCTTCTTCTCTCTTTTTGTATCTCAATACAATGTTCTCCCCCTCTCTCATGGAGATCTATTCGATGTAATCTTATTTTTGCGGTGTGTTTGTTGAGATCGATGAATTCTGGGTTTATGATCAAGATTATCTATGAGCAATATTTGAATCTTCTCTGAATTCTTTTATGTATGATTGGTTATCTTTGCAAGTCTCTTCGAATTATCCGTTTGGTTTGGCCAACTAGATTGGTAGTTCTTGCAATGGGAGAAGTGCTTAACTTTGGGTTCAATCTTGCGGTGTCCTTTCCCGATGTGAAAGGGGCAGCAAAGGCACGTATTGTATTGTTGCCATCGAGGATAACAAGATGGGGTTTTATCATATTGCATGAATTTATCCCTCTACATCATGTCATCTTGCTTAAGGCGTTACTCTGTTTTCATTAACTTAATACTCTAGATGCATCTTTGTATAGCGGTCGATGAGTGGAGTAATAGTAGTAGATGCAAAGGTGAGTCGGTCTACTTGTCTCGGACGTGATGCCTATATACATGATCATTGCCTAGATATACTCATAACTATGCTCAATTCTGTCAATTGCTCAACAGTAATTTGTTCACCCACCGTAGAATATCTATGCTCTTGAGAGAAGCCACTAGTGAAACCTATGGCCCCCGGGTCTATTCTCATCATATCAATCTCTATCACTTTATTTACTTGCTTTGGTTTTACCTTGCTTTTACTTTTTACTTTGCATCTATCTATCAAAAAATACCAAAAATATTATTTATCATCTCTATCAAATCTCACTATCGTAAGTGACCATGAAGGGATTGACAACCCCTAATCGCGTTGGTTGCGAGTTGCTATCGTTTTGTGTAGGTATGAGGGACTTGTGCGTGGTCTCCTACTGGATTGATACCTTGGTTCTCAAAAACTGAGGGAAATACTTATGCTACTTTGCTGCATCATCCTCTCCTCTTCGGGGAAATCCAACGCAGTGCTCAAGAGGTAGCATGGAGCAATCAAAAATTATAGATACGTTGGGGACGTATCATTGTACTTATGTCAAGCCAGCATTCAGGTTTTCAGCAAAGATCATAACTAACCACATTTGCAATAACTCCTAGGTCTCATGTTTACTCATATCAATAATATAATCAGCTAGCAAGCCATAATAATAAATCTCGGATGACAACACTTTCTCAAAATAATCATAATATGATCTAACAAGATGGTATCTCGCTAGCCCTTTACGAGACATAAAACATAAATGCAGAGCACCTTCAAAGATCAAGGACTGACTAGACATTGTAATTCATGGTAAAAGAGATCCAATCATAGTCATACCCGATATAAATTAACAGTAATGAATGCAAATGACAGTTGTGCTCTCCAGCTAGTGCTTTTAATAAGAGGGTGATGACTCAACATAAAAGTAAATAGATAGGCCCTTCGCAGAGGGAAGCAGGGATTTGTAGAGGTGCCAGAGCTCAGTTTTGAAATAGAGATAAATTATATTTTGAGCGGCATACTTTCATTGTCAACATAAATACTAAGAGATGACGATATCTTCCATGCTAAACAAATTATAGGCGGTTCCCAAACAGAATGGTAAAGTTTATACTCCCCCTCCTCCACAAGCATCAATCCATGGCTTGCTCGAAACAACGAGTGCCTCAAACATTCAATGGGTCCCAGGGGGTTTTGTTTGCAATTATTTTGATTTAGTTTGCATAAAGCATGGGACTGGGCATCCTGGTGACCAGCCATTTTCTCGTGAGTGAGGAGCGGAGTCCACTCCTCTTGAGAATAACCCGCCTAACACGGAAGATAAGGGCAGCCCTAGTTGATATATGAGCTATTCGAGCATGCAAAACAGAATGTTTATTTGAAGGTTTAGAGTTTGGCACATACAAATTTACTTGGAACGGCAATGAGATATCACATATAGGAAGGTATAGTGGACTCATATGGAATAACTTTGGGGTTTAAGGGATTGGATGCACAAGCGATATTCCCGCTTAGTACAAGTGAAGGCTAGCAAAAGACTGGGAAGTGACCAACTAGAGAGCGACAACAGTCATGAACATGCATCAAAATTAATAAACATTGAATACAAGCATGAGTAGGATATAATCCACCATGAACATAAATATCATGAAGGCTGTGTTGATTTGTTTCAACTACATGCGTGAACATGTGCCAAGTCAAGTCACTTAAATCATTCAAAGGAGGATACCATCCCATCATACCACATCACAACCATTTTAATAGCATGTTGGCACTCAAGGTAAACCATTATAACTCATAGCTAATCAAGCATGGCACAAGCAACTATGATCTCTAATTGTCATTGCAAACATGTTTATTCATAATAAGCTGAATCAAGAACGATGAACTAATCATATTTACAAAAACAAAGAGAATTCGAGTTCATACCAGCTTTTCCCATCTCACTCGATCCATCATATATGTCATCATAATTGCCTTTGACTTGCGACCCGAGCGGTGTGAATAATAATAAGAGTGCACGTGCATTGGACTAAGCTGGAATCTGCGAGCATTCAATAAACAGGAGAAGACAAGGCAATATGGGATCTTGGTTAAATCAACAATGATGCATATAAGAGCCACTTCAACAATTTAATCATGGTCTTCTCCTACTGACCTCCAAAGAAAAGAAAGGAAAATAAAACTATTTACACGAGAAAGCTCCCAACAAGCAAAAGAAGAACGGGAAATATTTTTGGGTTTTCTTTTTAATTATTACTACTACAGCAGGAAAAATAAACTACTACTAATTTTTTTGGTTTTTCTAAGGTTTATTAAACACACAAGAAGAAAGCAGGAAAAAGAAAATAAACTAGCATGGATATTACAGTGAAAGAGTATTGAGCACCGACATCTAGCAATGAGTGTGTGTGAACATAAATGTAATGTCGGTGAGAAATGCGTACTCCCCAAGCTTAGGCTTTTGGCCTAAGTTGGTCTATTACGAGGATAGCTTTGGCGGATACCCGTAGGGTGTAGCCGGGAATTAAATCTTTATGACATGGCGGCTATCGCCTCTGAGCTGCAGCGTGGCGTCGAGACGCCTCCGCTCTTCTCTCGTACTCATCTGCCTCCTCTCTGGTAATAATATATCTTCCTTTTGTTTGAGAATCAAAGAAGGCAGGAGCAGGAAGAGTAATATGGACAACATGCCGTTTGTTAAAGATTAGTCGATACTGGAGAGGTGGTTCAGTCCTCTCAACAAACTGGTGGGAAACCATAGAATCAAAATCTAAATAAGTAGGGGGTAACTCCGTATCACCCTCACGAATGTCTATCTCCAGAAAATTAGCTAAGCGAGTTGCATAAATTCCTCCAAAGAAATCTCCGTTATGTCTACTATGATGCAACCTACGAGCTACAATGGCTCCCATATGACAAGATTGGTCTCCTAACACAACACTTCTGAGAATGCTGAGATCAGGGGCACACATGTGACATGCTTCATCCTTAGCATTTACGCATCTACCTATGAAGAGAGCAAAATAATGTATAGCAGGAAAGTGAATGCTCCCTATAGTGGCTTGTGTTATATCTCTAGATTCCCCCACAGTTATTCTAGCAAGAAAGTCTCTAAATTCAGATTTAGGGGGATCCCTGACACTACCCCAAGATGGAAGTTTGCAAGCAAAAGTGAAATCCTCTAAGTCCATGGTATAAGATTTGTCATAAAGGTCAAACATGACTGAAGGAGAATTACGCGAAGATGAAAACTCAAACCTCCTCACAAATGAACTTGTGAGATCATGATATTGGGGGCATTTGTCAGCCTCAAAGTCCTCAAGACCGGCATTACGAAAATATGCGTTAAATTCTTCTTTGATTCCTGCTTGATCCATAAAATTTTCCAAAGGCCATTCACAGGGCCTCACAAGAGCGTCTCTTGGTGGTTCCTCGTCAGCATCACGCATTGCAAGCCTGGGACCTTGCTTCCTTGAAGAACCACCTTGGAACATCTTCCTAAACATATTGTTTCCTCTGATTTTTTTTTTGAAATTTTTAGTAACTTCAAACAAAAGTGAACCAACTTCAATAAAATTGATTGCAACTACTCCTACAAGTGCCTAGAGCCTATATCAAGCATTAGAACTACTTGGAACCATATAAATTTGACATGCAAGCTCAAGAACATGGTCACCTATGCAGCACAAATTTGCAAAGAATAAAGCACTAGAACAAAAACTAATTGGACCAATGGAGGAGTCACATACCAAGGAACAATCTCCCCAAGCAGTTTTGCGAGAGGTGCTTTGAGCAAGGAGATCGAAAATCGCAGCAAAAGTGGCTGGAACTCGTGCTTGAGTTAGTTTTTCGGGTTTGTGTGAGGCAGAGGAAGAAGATGGGTGCAGGGATAAGTGGAGGAGGGCCACCATGGGCCCACGAGGCAGGGGGGCGCGCCCTCCACCCACGTGGCAGTGTGGCAGCTCCCAGCGGTGATTTTTGCACGATAAATCCTCAAATATTCCCGAAAAAATCATATTAAATTGGCATGGCATTCTGAGGACTTTTATTTTCGGGATATTTTTATATTGCACGGATAAATCAGGAAACAGACAGAAAAATATTATTTTTACTTTATTTCTACTAAATAACAGAAAATATAAAGAGGGTACAGAAGGTTGTGCTTCTAGTTTCATCCGTCTCATGTTTATCAAAAGGAATCCACTAACAAGGTTGATCAGGTCTTGTTAACAAACTCATTCCAACTAACATGGAACCGGAGAAATTTCGAATAACACTATGTTACCTCAACGGGGATATGGACATCCCCAATAATAAGTATATCATATTTCTTCTTGACAGTAGGGAGAGGAAATTCAAAACCTCCAAATATAATCGATGGAATTTTTCCAATGGAGTTAATACTATGAACTTGAGGTTGTTTCCTCGGAAAGTGTACGTGTGCTCATTACCATTAACATGAAAAGTGACATTGCCTTTGTTGTAATCAATAACAGCCCCTGCGGTATTAAGGAAAGGTCTTCCAAGAATAATAGACATACTATCGTCCTCGGGAATATCAAGAATAACAAAGTCCGTTAAAATAGTAACGTTTGCAACCACAACAGGCACATCCTCACAAATACCGACATGTATAGCAGTTGATTTATCAGCCATTTGCAAAGATATTTTAGTAGGTGTCAACTTATTCAAGTCAAGTCTACGATATAAAGAGAGAGGCATAACACTAACACCGGCTCCAACATCACATAAAGCAGTTTTAACATAATTTCTCTTAATGGAGCATGGTATAGTAGGTACTCCTGGATCTCCAAGTTTCTTTGGTATTCCACCCTTAAAAGTATAATTAGCAAGCATGGTGGAAATTTCAGCTTCGGTATCTTTCTTTTAATTGTACAATATCTTTCATATATTTATCATATGGATTCATTTTGAGCATATCTGTCAATCGCATACGCAAAAAGATGGGTCTAATCATTTCAGCAAAGCGCTCAAAATCCTCATCATCCTTTTTCTTGGATGGTTTGGGAGGAAAAGGCATGGTTTTCTGAACCCATGGTTCCCTTTCTTTACCATGTTTCCTAGCAACAAAGTCTCTTTTATCATAACGTTGATTCTTTGGTTGTGGGTTATCAAGATCAACAGCAGGTTCAACTTCTACATCATTATCATTACTAGGTTGAGCATCATCATTAACATTTTCACTAGGTTCATGTTCATTACCAGATTGTGTTTCAGCATCATACATAGAGATATCATTTGGATTCTCAGGTGGTTCAGCAATAGGTTCACTAGAAGTTTGCAAAGTCCTATCATTTTTCTTTTCTTCCTTTTAGAAGAACTAGGTACATCAATATTATTTCTCTTAGAATCTTGCTCGATTCTCTTAGGGTGGCCTTGAGGATACAAAGGTTCTGAGTCATTCTACCAGTTCTAGTAGCCACTCTAACGACATAATCATTTTTCTTACTATTCATTTCATCAAGCACTTCTTTCTGAGCTTTAAGTACTTGTTCTACTTGAGTGGTAACCATAGAAGCATGTTTGGTAACAAGTTTAAGTTCACCTCTAATATTAGCCATATAATCACCCAAGTGTTTAATCATAAAGGTATTTTGTTTCAATTGTCTACCGAAATAAGCATTAAAGTCATCTTGCTTAAACATAAAGTTATCAAACTCATCCAAGCACTGACTAGCAATTTTAGTAGGAGGGACTTCAGCTTTATAATATCTATAGAGAGAATTTACCTTTACTACGTAGCCGGGATATCGGGATTAGGAGGTTCTTGGTGAATAAAGAATTGAGATCATATACTTCTTCAACAAAGCGGTAAATTAAGACCATGTATTTCTTCAATAGGAGGTAAATTCTTAACATCTTCAGCTTTAATACCTTTTTCTTTCATAGATTTCTTTGCCTCTTGCATATCTTGAGGATCGAGAAATAGAACACCTCTCTTCTTGAGTTGGTTTAGGAATAGGCTCGAATTGGCTCGTGAGCTGGCTCGGGAGTTGGCTCGGGAGGTGCCCAATTATTTTCATTTGTCAACATATTATTCAATAGAATTTCAGCTTCATCTGGTGTTCTTTCCTGAAAGAGAACCAGCTCAACTATCCGTAATCTCTGGAAGCATCGGTTAGTCCATTATAAAAGATATCAAGTATTTCAGGTTTCTTAAGAGGATGATCAGGCAACGCATTAAGTAACTTGAGAAGCCTCCCCCAAGCTTGTGGGAGACTCTCTTCTTTAATTTGCATGAAGTTGTATATTTCCCTCAAAGCAGCTTGTTTCTTATGAGCAGGGAAATATTTAGAAGAGAAGTAATAAATCATATCACGGGACTACGCACACAACCAGGATCAAGAGAATTAAACCATATCTTAGCATCACCCTTTAATGAGAACGGAAATATTTTGAGTATATAAAAGTAGCGCGATCTCTATTCATTAGTAAACAGGGCAGCTATATCATTTAACTTAGTAAGATGTGCCAGAACAGTTTCAGATTCATAGCCATAAAAAGGATCAGATTCAACCAAGGTAATTATATCAGGATCAATAGAGAATTCATAATCCTTATCGGGAACACAAATAGGTTAAGTAGCAAAAGCAGGGTCAGGTTTCATTATGTTTCTAAGAGATTCTTTACTCCATTTTACTAGCAGCCTCTTAAGTCCATATCTATCCTGGCAGGCAAAAATAGCTGCAGAAGATCCCGCATCAAAAAGGTAACCCTCAGGAATAGCAGGCATATCTTCATCATCACTTTCATCAATATTATCAGTTTCAATAGGTTCTCTCTCTCTAGACCTAGAGATTTGTTCATCTAGAAATTCACCAAGGGGCACAGTAGTATCAAGCATAGAAGTAGTTTCATCATAAGTATCATGCATAGCAGAAGTGGCATCATCAATAACATGCGACATATCGGAACGAATAGCAGAAGCAGGTTTAGGTGTCGCTAGTTTACTCATAATAGAAGGTGAATCAAGTGCAGAGCTAGATGGCAGTTCCTTACCTCCCCTCGTAGTTGAGGGATAATTTTTTGTCTTAGGGTCTCTCAGGTTCTTCATAGTGTCTAGCAGATATAAATCCCAAGTGACTCAAAAAATAGAGCTATGCTCCCTGGCAACGGCGCCAGAAAAAGGTCTTGATAACCCACAAGTATAGGGGATCGCAACAGCTTTCGAGAGTAGGGTATTCAACCCAAATTTATTGATTCAACACTAGGGAAGCCAAAGAATATTCTCAAGTATTAGCAGCTGAGTTGTCAATTCAACCACGCCTGGAAACTTAGTATCTGCAGCAAAGTGTTTAGTAGCAAAGTAATACGATAGTGGTGGTAACGGTAGCAAAAGTAAAGACAGCAAAAGGAATGTTTTTGGTATTTTGTAGTGATTGTAACAGTAGCAACGGAGAAGTAAATAAGCGAAAACCAGTATATGGAAAGCTCGTAGGCACCGGATCAGTGATGGATAATTATGCCGGATGCGGTTCATCATGTAACAGTCAATGTAATGTAGGCATGTATTCCGAATATAGTCATACGTGCTTATGGAAAAGAACTTGCTTGACATCTTTTGTCCTACCCTCAAGTGGCAGCGGGGTCCTATTGGAAACTAAGGGATATTAAGGCCTCCTTTTAATACAGAACCGGAACAAAGCATTAGCACATAGTGAATACACGAACTCCTCAAACTATGGTCATCACCGAGAAGTATCCCGATTATTGTCACTTCGGGGTTGTCGGATCATAACACATAATAGGTGACTATAGACTTGCAAGATAGGATCAACAACACACATATATTCATGAAAACATAATAGGTTCAGATCTGAATTCATGGCACTTTCGGGCCCTAGTGACAAGCATTAAGCATAGCAAAGTCATAGCAACATCAATCTCGAACATAGTGGATACTAGGGATCAAACCCTAACAAAACTAACTCGATTACATGATAAATCTCATCCAACCCATCACCGTCCGGCAAGCCTATGATGGAATTACTCACGCCGCGGTGGTGAGCATCATGAACTTGGTGATGGAGGATGGTTGATGATGACGGCAATGACGAATCCCCTCTCCGGAGCCCGAACGGACTCCAGATCAGCCCTCCCGAGAGATTAGGGCTTGGCGGCGGCTCCGTATCATAAAACACGATGATTTCTTATCTTTGATTTTTTTTCTCCCCGAAAGCCAATATATGGAGTTGGACTTGGCGTCGGAGGGTGTCCAGGGGGCCCGCGAGATAGGGGGCGCGCCCAGGAGGGGGGGCACCCCCCACCCTTGTGGACAGGGTGTGGGCCCCCTGGTCTTCATCTTTGGCGAGGATTTTTTATTATTTATTCTAAGATATTCCGTGGAGTTTCAGGTCATTCCGAGAACTTTTGTTTTACGCATAAAACAACATCATGGCAATTCTGCTGAAAACAACGTCAGTCCGGGTTAGTTCCATTCAAATCATACAAGTTAGAGTCCAAAACAAGGGCAAAAGTGTTTAGAAAAGTAGATACGACGAAGACGTATCAGGTAACTTTACTTGGAGCTATATTTTTATTCACCACATGATATGTGTTTTGCTTGGAGCGTCATTTTATTTTCTTTTGTTTTGCTTGATGTATGAATAAAATACCAAGATCTGAAATTCTTAAATGAGAGAGAGTCTTCAGATAGCTACATAATTATTTAACTACTCATTGATCTTCACTTATATCTTTTTGGAGTAGTTTGTCATTTACTCATGTGCTTCACTTATATCCTATGAGTAAATGGTTGAATGATTTGACTATCATAAATCTGAAATTAATATGTTTCTTATGCCTTTCCCATGGGGAGTAATGCATTCACATATAAGAAGTAGAGGTGGTAAATTTTTTGAAGGTTATCAAACATTGTATTGGTCACTTGAACAATTCATGAAAGAATATTGAAGGAAGAGAGATTTCACATATAAATATACTATCTTGGACATCTTCTATGATTGTGAGCCCCATTAATTATTTTCAAACATGAGCAAATTAGTTGAAGTTGGACAAGGAAGACAACAAAATGAGTTATGCTTGGGTATACTTGTATAGAAGTTATATTGTTATGGATCCTCTAACATGTGGTGCTTGCTATTTAGAATCCTTTGCTAGCCAAAATATCTGTATTAAGCGGGAATACTGCTTGTGCATCCAAATTCCTTGAACCAAGTTTATTCCATGAGTGTCCACCATATCTACCTATATGCGATATTTACCTGCCGTTCCAAGTAAATTTGCATGTGCCAAACTCTAAACCTTCAAATAATAATCTGTTTTGTATGCAGAATCGCTCATGTAGCGACTAGGGGCTGTCAGTATCTTCCATGCTAAGTGGGTTATTCTCATGATGAGTGGACTCCGCTCATCATTCACGAGAAAATGGTTGGTAACTGGGATGCCCAGTCCTATGATCAAAAGATCAAAAACAAATTTGCAAATAATTTAAACAAACTCCCCCAGGATTGTTGATAGTTGGATGGCACCCGTTGTTTCGAACAAGCCGTGGAGTGTGATTGATGGTGGAGGGGGAGTAAAATCTTTACCTTTCTGTTTGGGAACTGCCTATAATGTATCTAGTGTGGAAGATATTGGGAACTCTTGGTCGTTATGTTGACAATGAAATCATACCTCTCAAAATTATTTTCATCTCTGTTTTAGCTTCGAGCTCTGGCACCTCTGCAAA
This sequence comes from Aegilops bicornis, assembly GCA_021605145.1. Classification (NCBI taxonomy): domain Eukaryota; kingdom Viridiplantae; phylum Streptophyta; class Magnoliopsida; order Poales; family Poaceae; genus Aegilops; species Aegilops bicornis. The sequence continues at coordinate 145,160,691 of CM038673.1, forward strand.
TCCCTGCTTCCCTCTGTGAAGGGCCTATCTTTTACTTTTATGCAAGAGTCAGTAGTATTCCTTATCATTCAAACCTACTTTTTAGTTGTCAAGCATCATGTGGTGGAGAAAGATCTAAGCATATATGGCCATTCAAATATATTTGATCATGAATTATTATTGTTGACAATTATCTATATGATAAATAAGTTGGGAGGCGAAACATTAAGCCCCTATCTTTCTCTGTGTTCGATGGATGCTATTTGTTCTAAAAATATGCTTTGAGTGGTAGCAATCATGGAAGACTATATGATAGTTGAGTATGTGGGATTTGCTAAATCAAAGATCTTACATAGACCCTTCCTGAAAATAAGATGAATTGCAATTGTTTGATGACTGAGAACTATTTGTTAGTTTTCAAGAAAGTTTATGATCTATACTTTAACATGTGAATAGATTGTTACTTGATCATGAGAAGCTTTATGATATGAGCTACTGTTATGACATATAATGATGCTAGAAAAGGTGATTGAAATTATCATTGATCAAACTTATGCACCTGCTAGCATTCACACTTCATAAATTATTTCTTTTATCACTTACCTACTCGAGGACGAGCAGGAATTAAGCTTGGGGATGCTGATACGTCTCCAACGTATCTATAATTTATGAAGTATTCATGCTACTATATTATCCTTCTAGGATGTTTTATATGAATTTATATGCTATTTTATATGATTTTTGGGACTAACCTATTAACCTAGAGCCCAGTGCGGTTTACATTTTTCCTTGTTTTCAGCATCACAGAAAAGGAAAACCAAACGGAGTCCAATTGACCTGAAACTTGACGGAGCTTATTTTTGGATCAGAAGAAGGCCATGGAGTAAAAGAGTTGGGCCAGAAGAGACCCGGGCTGCCCACGAGGGTGGGAGGCATGCCCACCCCCTGGGCGCGCCCCCCTACCTCGTGGACAGCCCGGAGACCCCCTGACTTGTTCTCGATGCCAAAACCTCTTATATATATACAGAAACCTCCGGAAAATAACCTAGATCGGGAGTTCCGCTGCCGCAAGCCTCTGTAGCCACCGAAAACCAATCTAGACTTGTTCCGGCACCCTGCCGGAGGGGGGAATCCCTCTCCAGTGGCCATCTTCATCATCCCGGCGCTCTCCATGACAAGGAGGGAGTAGTTCACCCTCGGGGCTAAGGGTATGTACCAGTAGCTATGTGGTTGATCTCTCTCTCTCTCTTGTGTTCTTGATTTGGCACGATCTTGATGTATCGCGAGCTTTGCTATTATAGTTGGATCTTATGATGTTTCTCCCCCTCTATTCTCTTGTAATGGATTGAGTTTTCCCTTTGAAGTTATCTTATCGGATTGAGTCTTTAAGGATTTGAGAACACTTCATGTATTTCTTGCATGTGATTATCTGTGGTGACAATGGGATATTCACGTGATCTACTTGATGTATGTTTTGGTGATCAACTTGCGGGTTCCGTAACATTGTGAACTTATACATAGGGGTTGGCACACGTTTTCGTCTTGACTCTCCGGTAGAAACTTTGGGGCATGCTACCTCTTGAGCTTGCCTCGGATTTCCCCGAAGAGGAGAGGATAATGCAGCAGAGTAGCGTAAGTATTTCCCTCAGTTTTTGAGAACCAAGGTATCAATCCAGTAGGAGGCCACGCGCAAGTCCCTCGCACCTACACAAAACAAATAGCTCAACGCAACCAACACGATTAGTGGTTGTCAATCCCTTCACGGTCACTTACGAGAGTGAGATCTGATAGAGATGATAGATAATATTTTTGGTATTTTTGGTATAAAGATGCAAAGTAAAATAAAAAGCAAAGTAAATAAGCAAAGTAATAATAAAGTGATGGAAGATTGATATGATAGAGAATAGACCCGGGGGCCATAGATTTCACTAGTGGCTTATCTCAAGAGCATAAGTATTTTACGGTGGGTGAACGACTTACTGTTGAGCAATTGACAGAATTGAGCATAGTTACGAGAGTATCTAGGTATGATCATGTATATAGGCATCACGTCCGAGACAAGTAGACCGACTCCTGCCCACATCTACTACTATTACTCCACTCATCGGCCGCTATCCAGCATGTATCTAGAGTATTAAGTTAATGAAAACAGAGTAACGCCTTAAGCAAGATGACATGATGTAGAGGGATAAATTCATGCAATATGATAAAAAAACCATATTGTTATCCTCGATGGCAACAATACAATACGTGCCTTGCTGCCCTTATACATCCTTTGGGAAAGGACACCGCAAGATTGAACCCAAAGCTAAGCACTTCTCCCATTGCAAAAACTACCAATCTAGTTGGCCAAACCAAGCGGATAATTGAAGAGACTTGCAAAGATAACCAATCATACATAAAAGAATTCAGAGAAGATTCAAATATGGCTCATAGATAATCTTTATCATAAACCCACAATTCATCGGTCTCAATAAACACACTGCAAAAAGAAGATTACATCGAATAGATCTCCACGAGAGAGGGGGAGAACATTGTATTGAGATCCAAAAAGAGAGAAGAAGCCATCTAGCTACTAACTATGGACCCGAAGTAAAGTAAACTACTCACACTTCACGGAGGCTATGATGATGTAGAAGCCCTCCATGGTGGATTCCCCTTCCGTGAGCTCGGAACAGGCCCCAAGATGGGATCTCGTGGATCTGAGAAAGTTGCGGTGGTGGAATTAGGTTTTTGTCTCCGTATCTGATCGTTCGGGGGTACATAGGTATATATAGGAGGAAGAAGTACGTCGGTGGAGCAACAGGGGGCCCACGAGGGTGGAGGGCGCGCCTGGGGAGGAAGGGCGCGCCCCCCTACCTCGTGCCTTCCCTGTTGGTTGCTTGATGTAGGGTCCAAGTCTCCCGGATCATGTTCCGTGAGAAAATCACGTTCCCGAAGGTTTCATTTGTTTGGACTCCGTTTGATATTCCGTTTCTTCGAAACACTGAAATAGGCAAAAAAAAACAGCAATTCTGGGCTGGGCCTCCGGTTAATAGGTTAGTTCCAAAAGTAATATAAAAGTGGAAAATAAAGCCCAATATGGTCCAAAACAATAGATAATATAGCATGGAGCAATGAAAAATTATAGATACGTTGGAGACGTATCAGGCATCCCCAAGCTTAATTCACCTTTCGTCCTCGAGTAGGTAAATGATAAAAGATAATTTTTGATGCGGAGTGCTACTTGGCATAATTTCAATGTAATTCTTCTTAATTGTGGTATGAATATTCAGATTCGAGAGATTCAAGACAAAAGTTTAATATTGAGATAAAAATAATAATACTTCAAGCATACTAACAAAGCAATCATGTCTTCTCAAAATAACATGGCCAAAGAAAGTTATCCCTACAAAATCATATAGTCTGGCTATGCTCTATCTTCACCACACAAAGTATATAAATCATGCACAACCCGATGACAAGCCAAGCAATTGTTTCATACTTTTGACATTCTCAAAACTTTTTCAATCTTCACGCAATACATGAGCGTGAGCCATGGATATAGCACTATATGTGGAATAGAATGGTGGTTGTGGAGAAGACAAAAAGGGAGAAGATAGTCTCACATCAATTAGGCGTATCAACGGGCTATGGTGATGCCCATCAATAGATATCAATGTGAGTGAGTAGGGATTGCCATGCAATGGATGCACTAGAGCTATAAGTATATGAAAGCTCAACAAAATAAACTAAGTGGGTGTCCATCCAACTCGCTTGCTCACGAAGACCTAGGGCAATTTGAGGAAGCCCATCATTGGAATATACAAGCCAAGTTCTATAATGAAAAATTCCCACTAGTATATGAAGGTTACAAAATGAGAGACTCTCTATCATGAAGATCATGGTGCTACTTTGAAGCACAAGTGTGGCAAAGGGATAGTAACATTGTCCCTTCTCTCTTTTTCTCTCATTTTTTTTATTTGGGCCTTTCTCTTTTTTTATGGCCTCTTTTTCTCTTTTTTTCTTTTTTTATTTATTTTTCGTCCGGAGTCTCATCCCAACTTGTGGGGGAATCATAGTCTCCATCATCCTTTCCTCACTTGGGACAATGCTCTAAAAATGATGATCATCACACTTTTATTCTTGACAACTCAACAATTACAACTCGATACTTAGAACAAAATATGAATCTATGTGTATGCCTCCGGCGGTGTACCGGGATATACAATGATTCATGAGTGACATGTATGAAAGAATTATGAACGGTGGCTTTGCCACAAATACGATGTCAACTAAATGATCATGCTAAGCAATATGACAATGATGGAGCGTGTCATAATAAACGGAACGGTGGAAAGTTGCATGGCAATATATCTCGGAATGGCTATGGAAATGTCATGATAGGTAGGTTTGGTGGCTGTTTTGAGGAAGGTATATGGTGGGTGTATGATACTGCGTGAAAAGTCTTGCGGTATTAGAGAGGTTAGCAATGGTGGAAAGAAGAAAAGTGTGTATAATCCATGGACTCAGCATTAGTCATAAAGAACTCATATACTTATTGCAAAAATCTAGAAGTTATCAAAGTAAAGTATTACGCGCATGCTCCTAGGGGGATAGATTGGTAGGAAAAGACCATCGCTTGTCCCCGACCGCCACTCATAAGGAAGACAATCAATAAATAAATCATGCTCCGACTTCATCACATAACGGTTCACCATATGTGCATGCTACGGAATCACAAACTTTAACACAAGTATTTCTCAAATTCACAACTACTCAACTAGCATGACTCTAATATCACCATCTTCATATCTCAAAACAATTATCAAGCATCAAACTTTTCTTAGTATTCAACGCACTCAAAAGAAAGTTTTACAAATCTTGAATACCAAGCATATTAGGATTGCTTAAGCAAATTACCATGCTATTTGAGACTCTCAAAATAATCTAAGTGAAGTGAAAGTGCAACTATCCCTAGGTGGTTTTGGTAATTCATAACAACATATAGCTCATTGAGCTAATGCTATTCCAAGACTATTATTTCAGGAAAGCTCAATGAATGGCATGGCATGGATGATGAAAGTGGATCCCTCAAAATACTAAGGACAAAGGATTGGCTCAAGCTCAAAAGCTCAAGACTCTTCATTTTACATTTTAGTGATCCAAGACCACATTGAGTCTATAGGAAAAGCCAATACTATCAAGGAGGGATGAGGTGTTGCTTAATGAGCCTCTTGCTTCATGTGCTTAATGATATGCTCCAAAACCCTCAACTACTTTCCCACATCCACAAATGACCTAAACCTAAAGCCAAAATCGGTCACACCGTTTCTTTCTATCTGGCGCCACCGATTCCAAAAGTCATAGCCACCGCCAAAAACCCTAAGCAAATCGGTCTTACCGATAGGGATCTCGGTCTCACCGTGATGGGGTTGCAATCTCTCTGTTTCCCTTCGTAACGTTTCGGTCTAACCGAAGTGAGCGATCGGTCCCACCGAGATTGCAATGTAAATTCTCTGTTTCCTTTTTGTAACATTTCGGTCTCACCGAAAAGAGCAAATCGGTCCCACCGAGTTTACCTGACCAACTCTCTAGAAAGCTTATTACCAAATAGGTCTCACCGAGTTTGTGTAATCGGTCTCACCGAGATTACGTTATGCCCTAACCCTAACCATGTCGGTCTCACCGAGATGCATGTCAGTCCCATCGAAAATCACTAACGGTCACTAGGTTTACTAAATCGGTCCGACCGAGTTTTATGATTCGGTCCCACCGAGTTTGGTAAATTGTGTGTAGCAGTTAGATTTTGTGTGGAGGCTATATATACCCCTCCACCTCCTCTTCATTACGTGGAGAGAGCCATCAGAACAAACCTACACTTCCAACTTACCAGTTCTGAGAGAGAACCACCTACTCATGTGTTGAGGCCAAGATATTCCATTCCTACCATATGAATCTTGATCTCTAGCCTTCCCAAGTTGCTTTCCACTCAAACCCTCCTTCCACCAGATCCAAATCCTATGAGAGAGAGTTGAGTGTTGGGGAGACTATCATTTGAAGCACAAGAGCAAGGATTTCATCATCAACACACCATTTGTTACTTCTTGGAGTGTGGTGTCTCCTAGATTGGCTAGGTGTCACTTGGGAGCCTCCGACAAGTTTGTGGAGTTGAACCAAGGAGTTTGTAAGGGCAAGGAGATCGCCTACTTCGTGAAGATCTACCGCTAGTGAGGCAAGTCCTTCGTGGGCGACAGCCATGGTGGGATAGACAAGGTTGCTTCTTCGTGGACCCTTCATGGGTGGAGCCCTCCATGGACTCTCGCAGCAGTTACCCTTCGTGGGTTGAAGTCTCCATCAACGTGGATGTACGATAGCACCACCTATCGGAACCACGACAAAAACATCCGTGTCTCCAATTGCGTTTGAATCCTCCAAACCCTTCCCCTTACGTTCTTGCAAGTTGCATGCTTTAATTTCCGCTGCCTATATACTCTTTGCATGCTTGCTTGAATTGTGTAATGATTGCTTGACTTGTCCTAAAATAGCTAAAATCTGCCAAACTATAAAATTGGGAAAAGATAATGTTTTTATTGGTCAAGTAGTCTAATCACCCCCCTCTAGACATACTTCAAGGTCCTACAAGTGGTATCAGAGCATTGGTCTCCATTTGCTTTGATTTCGATAGCTTTTGGTGGTCATAGCCTTGGTTTCACAACCTAGGAGAGTGGCGTCTAGCGAGGGAAATTATCACCGTAGAGGTGCTTACTTTGATGGTACTAATTTTGCTAGTTGGAAGCATAAGATGAAAATGCATATTCTTGGACATAACCCCGCCGTTTGGGCAATTATTTGTATTTGCTTGCAAGGTGAATTCTTCGATGGGAGAGAACCGAACCGTGAAGCTAATGCTGAAGAATTGAAGATGTTGCAATACAACGCTCAAGCATGTGACATCATCTTCAACGGATTGTGCCCCGAAGAATTCAACAAAATCAGTCGTCTTGAGAATGCAAAGGAAATTTGGGATACTTTGATTGATATGCATGAAGGTACCGAGTCCGTCAAGGAATCCAAGTTGGATGTGCTCCAAAGTCAGGTTGACAAGTTCAAAATGAAGGATGGTGAAGGTGTCGCTGAAATGTACTCTAGGCTTGCTCTTATCACAAATGAGATTGCCGGCTTAGGGAGTGAAGAGATGACCGACAAATTCATCATCAAGAAAATCCTAAGAGCATTGGATGGAAAGTATGATACCGTGTGCACATTGATCCAAATGATGCCAAACTACAAAGATCTCAAGCCAACGGAAGTCATTGGAAGGATTGTTGCTCATGAGATGTCACTCAAGGATAAGGAGGAACTTCACAACAAGTCAAGTGGTGCTTACAAAGCCTCAAGTGAAGCCCCCACATCATCAAGTGAGAAACCAACCTTCAATGAAGAATTGAGCTTAATGGTGAAGAACTTCAACAAATTCTACAAAAGTAGAAGCAAAGAAAGAAGCTCCAAGTCAAGGTCTTACAATGACAAGAGATCTTCTAGTCGAGAGCGCAATTGCTACAATTGTGGGAGACCGGACACTACTCCAATGAGTGTACGGCACCCTACAAAAGAAGAGAAGATTCTCCAAGAAGAAGGAGCAAAAGAGAAGAATCACCACCAAGAGAAAGGAGGAGTAGAGATGATCGTTATGAACGAAGACCCTCACGGAGAATCAAGGATTCGGAAAGGAAGGACAATTCATCAAACAGCTACACAAAACAAAGACATCAAGCTCATGTTGGTGAATGGGTTTCCGGCTCCGACTCCGACCATCACTCCGAGAGAAGCTATCACTCCGACTCCGAATATACTCAAGATGAAGGTGTTGCCGGTCTAGCACTTGTGTCAACCAACTCCTACGACATATTTGACTCGCCAAATGAAGGAATTGGTAGATGCTTCATGGCCAAAGGTCCTAAGGTAACACATCCCGAGTATGTTGATTTTAATAGTGATGAAGATGACTTGCTAGGTGATGATGATTTACTTGTTGACAACTCTAGTGATGAATACTATGATGAAACGTCAATTAATCATGCTAATCAAACTAATGACAATGATAAGGAGAAAATTGAGCTTCTAACTAAATAAGTAAACACTCTTAAGTTGGCTCATGAAACTACCTTCGAAGATCATCGAGAACTTTTAAGGGCTCATGAGAAGTTACGCTTTGAAAAGCTCAGTCTTGAGCAAGAGCATGAGTTCTTAAAGGCAATCAATGATGATCTCCGCAAGAAAAGTTCTTCTTACATTGCCAAGCGTTTACTCTTATCTACTTACATGCCTCAAGTCAAGTCTAGTAATAAGTACAAGAAAGATACTTCCTCTAGTAGTAACAATAATAATGTCAAATCCAATGTTGTTGCTTCTAGTAGTTCTCTTGATTCCACTAATGATTCTCTTAGCCAAGTTACTCTTGAGCAAGAAAATAGTTTATTGAAGGGAATTATAGAGAAAGGTGTTTACAAGAGCCTTGCCGGGAGTAAGCAATTCGAGGAAATTATGCATAAGCAAGGAAGGCACCGGAAGAATCAAGGTGTTGGTTTTGAACGAAAGTTCAACGCCAATGGAGTTGAGTGGGAAGAAGATCAATACCCCAAGACAAAGTTTGTTCCTCAACAAGAGAAGTATGATCCTACTTCCTTCAAGGGGACACAAGCTCAAGATGATCTTCCACCACAAGACCACAAGAACAAAGGCAAGGACAAACTTCAAGAAGAGATTGATGCATTTGAAGAAGCACCTAAAGGCTCGTTCGAGTGGGTCCCCAAGACTACGTCAAGTTCTACTTCATCAAGTACAACTACAACTCCAAGGATTCCCATCAAGATGATGTGGATCCCGAAGAAGAAGAACTAGAGAGTTCTTGAGGGTGACTCTGCCAACATATTTCACTCATATCTTTATGGCAAGGACAAGTGCAATCAACTTCCACATCTTGCACTAGTTGAAGGAGTCACAAACCCTCATGTTGGTAAGGCAAGGGACAAGGTAACCTAATGTTTTCATGGACATCATCTTGTGTGTGCATCACTCTATGTCTATGGATATTCTTGTTTGTTCCTTGTGGGACTAACCCATGTAGGCAAGTTGAAAGTGCAACTCACTCCAAAGGATTGCTCCAAATGATCTACATCAACATTGAGCATCTACATCTTCAACACCTACATGAAGTCATCATCGACAAAACCCAAGGTTAGTTCATCCCTCTAAGGGGGGATCTCACATCTAGGGGGAGATTAACTCTAAGAATTGAGTCAAAGCAACTCTAATGGTGTGAATACATTAATGCTTTATGTAAAAGTGGTAACCCCACTTGAGCTTAAACGATGAGTATGACCTATGATCAAATGTTCTCATTTGAATCCTAAGTCAATATACTCATATATAGATGACCTAGTCATCGCCAATTGTTTGATAGTTGCTAAAATTGGTTGTGCATGCTTTGCCACATATTTCAATTGCCATCTTAATGTGTGAGCATGTTGGTGCATATTTTACTCATTCAAGGACATCCACTTGTTGTTTTGTTTGTTTGGATTCTTTTCGTTGTGCCAAGTGGATGGACAAGAATGCCTAAGAACCTTCTTTAGCTATCTATGCTTTTCTCGTCTCAAACTCTATTCATGCTACATCACAAAATTTGATCAAGTCAGATTCGAACCACTGCATGTGAGGAGCACTCGGAGTCCCGATTCGTCATAGACTTAAACTTCCAAAACCTCTTAGTGATTCTCGGTCCGACCGATCCTTCCATTTCGGTCCTACCGAGATCATCAAGTTGATCTGAGTTTTCAATCTCGGTGCAACCGATTTGAACTTTGGTCTCACCGATTTGCTGTCAGAATCGAACACAAGTTATGCTTCTCGGTGCCACCGAGTTGTTCCACTCGGTCACACCGACAGGGTCGAGCTATATATAGCCACGGGCAAAATTTTGGAAATTTCTCCGAAACCCTTCGCCCGCAACAGCTAAACTCTGCCATCGTGGTCTCCCGATCGTCTCCTCGTTGCCCGTGACCTCCATCATTTGGTCTCCGCCGCCGTCAACGGATTTCGTCCCATGTTGCCGCCGTAGCAAGTCCACCGCCAAGTTAGGGTATGGACTTAAACTACATGCTTTCCACGTCGATTCACGGCACATTGTTTTCATATTGAATCTTGCCACGATTGAAACTCATCTATCCAGCCAAAGTAGTTCATAGATTAGATGTGATTCAAATTTTTAGGTTTAGGTTTCATGAAACCATCTCGGACCCACCGAGTTGAAAAACTCGGTCTCACCGATGTGGCTTATGCCATTGCACTAGTGACTCTCGGTCTGACCGAGAATTACTAATTGGTGCAACCGATTTGAGGATTCTGTGAAACCCTAGCAGTCTCGGTACCACCGAACTGAAACTTCAGTCCAACGAGATCATCAGTTTAGGTTCCAAAACTGCTTCGGTATCACCGAGTTTGAAAATCGGTGGATCCTAAATGCTTTCTGTGGAAAACTAAGGCTGAACTTTTGAGTCATTCTTTTGCAAAAACCTCTGCATTTTGTGATGCTCATCTTTTCTATCTCATCTATAACTCTTCACAGGTCGTGATCAGCTTTTGCGGTATGTCTAATCAAAGTGACGGCGAGCAGTCGGAAGAGCAGATGGACTTGAGTGAGGGCACTAGTCCCTCAACTTCAGATGAAGGGAGCAGAAGTACTCCTAGCAACCTTCCTAAGGCTGCAACTAGGCAAAGGAGGAAAAGAACTTTAGATTCAGAGGATGAAGATTATAGAGCTGAGGAAGATGAGGCTATCTCCAAGAAAGTGGTGCTCAAGAAGGAATATGGCTCAGCAAAGAATGCAAAGCCAGGCATGAAGATCAAAAGGCCTGCAGGAAGACAACCAATGTCCAAAGCCAGAGTGTCTACACAAGCTTCTTGGGAAACCCAACCCAAAGAACCAGCTGCTGCAGAAGGGAAGAAAAGAAAGGAAAGGGTCAAGATGACCATGGCCAGAGTTATTGGGAAACCTTCCATGATGGAAGAAGAAGAAGAGTTTGCTGCACCAGCTCCAAAGGCACCAAAGCTTATGGGTGATGCTATTAGATCAGGGGCTGCCACATCTAAGCCCAAGGAAGCACCCAAAGATGCCCCCAAGGCCAAGTCTGCACCAAAGAGGAATAAGGGAGTATTCCACTTTGAGAAGAACAAGGCCCCAAAGTGCACGAGGATCTTGATGAGGAAGATGAAGAAGGACAAGTTACGAGGAAGCTCAAGCCCAAGATACCAGACCACAATGATGCCCATCCTGTGGTGAGGACATGAGAATCGGGAAGGATTCAGGGCTAAGACTGTGGAGAATGGAAGATCCATATGCTTCAAGAAGAAGAACTGCTGTTGACTACGGGTTCCATACAAAGGAACAACAGGACTTCTATGAAACAATTACATTGGACAAGAAGCCCATAGTCTGTGACATGAGGTGGGTTGACTGGAATTACATGAAGGAGAATGAAGAGCACTATCCTGGAGTGCAAGACAACTTTATTGCTTGTGGAGTTGCAGATTTTGTTGGGCAAAAGCTCACAAATTGGAATGACGAGCTTATCATGCAGTTCTACTCCACAAAGACACTTTTACCCAGATGGAAGAATTGTTTGGATGTGCGAAGGTACAAGGTACCAGTCAAATGTTGAGGAGTGGGCAAAGCTGATAAATGCCCAGAGGAGAATGAGGATGACCTAGACATATATGCCAAGAAGAAGATGGGTCACAATTCAATGGCTCACATGTACAAGGAGATTCCGGACAAGGCATTAGGAACTCACAAGTTTGGATCAGTTCACTTTACTGCATCGGGGTTGCCAACCATAAAATTGGATTACGAGGCACACTTTGTTGCCCAAGTCTGGTGACCACAACATGATCGGGGCATGCCATCAACATGTTGCATGTGTTTGATGTGCCACGAAGTTCAAAGTCATGATCCCGATCATTGAAACAATCAAGAGGACTGCAGCAGATCGAGAAGAGGAGCTGTGAATATGCACCTCGATTCAAGAATTGATAAACTCAAAAATGGGCACAGGAAAATATCGGTTGGATAAGAAACACTTTCCACTTTATCCGGACTTTGAGGACAATGAGGTTGTCATGAATGAAGATGATCCACAATCAGTTCAAGCTCAGGAGAAGAAGGAGAAGGCAAAGAGGGAGAAGGCTGCCAAGATGCCAACTCAAGAGGAGGCATCTGAGTATTTCTTGAAGAACAAGCAGGAGAAGCTTGGTTACTTAATAGCATCAACCTTGAGGATTGAGAAGGGATTGGCCACCCTCACTCAAAATCGGAGAGCACAGAGAATCATAGAACAAAAGTTCTATAACTTAGATGTGAAAGTAATGGCGAGATTCGATCTGCGGTGGAGGAACTACAAGATGACATGCGAGGAGAGGAAGGGAAAAACAACAAGCTGATGCATTTGCGGAGTGCCTAGAGCCCAGAGGTCATCTGTTGTGCTAGTTTACGACACAAGAGCAACTTCATCTGCACCATTCTGACCTCGGTGCCACCAGCTCCGGCATCTACATCAGCTCCGGCTCCATCTACTTCAAGCTGAAGCTTTCATCCTCGGCGTTATCGGACACCACCACACGAAGATCAAGCACGAGTCGATCTAGCACTATGCATTTTCTATGAACTTTTTGGTAACTTGTTGCCAAAGGGGGAGAAAAATGTATAGATCATAGGCTTCGAGAGAGAGAGTGTTGCTTTTGTTCTCTCTTGCTTTATTTGGTGGTTTTTCAATCTTTGTTTGCTTTTGGTTGAGATACTATGCTTGTGAGACATTGATGATGATGTGTTTGATCATAAGCTACACTTATGCATGCTTGATATTATCCTATCTATCTTATGTGATCACTCACTATGCTTGGTGATGAGTGCACATATTCATTGTTTATTATTTTGAGCGCTCCACCAAGATGTATGTGACATGGAAGAGTAACCCATGAGCCTAATTCATTGTGCATTTGCAGTCCAAAGCAAATCTAAAACTATGCACAACTTTAGGGGGAGCTCTTGCTTATCACATACTTCTCAAAGTGACGATGTTATTTAAATTTTATTATCATTTGTCGAAGCTTTGATCTATATGTTGTCATCAATTACCAAAAGGGGAGATTGAAAGTGCAACTATCCTAGGTGGTTTTGGTAATTCATAACAACATATAGCTCATTGAGCTAATGCTATTCCAAGACTATTATTTCAGAAAAGCTCAATGAATGGCATGGCATGGATGATGAAAGTGGATCCCTCAAAATACTAAGGACAAAGGATTGGCTCAAGCTCAAAAGCTCAAGACTCTTCATTTTACATTTTAGTGATCCAAGATCACATTGAGTCTATAGGAAAAGCCAATACTATCAAGGAGGGATGAGGTGTTGCTTAATGAGCCTCTTGCTTCATGTGCTTAGTGATATGCTCAAAAACCCTCAACTACTTTCCCACATCCACAAATGACCTAAACCTAAAGCCAAAATCGGTCACACCGATACTTTCTATCCGGCGCCACCGATTCCAAAAGTCATAGCCACTGCCACAAACCTTAAGAAAATCGGTCTTACCGATAGGGATCTCGGTCTCACCGAGATGGGGTTGCAATCTCTCTGTTTCCCTTTGTAACGTTTCGGTCTAACCGAAGTGAGCAATCGGTCCCACCGAGATTGCAATGTAAACTCTCTGTTTCCTTTTTGTAACATTTCCGTCTCACCGAAAAGAGCAAATCGGTCCCACCGAGTTTACCTGACCAACTCTCTGGAAAGCTTATTACCATGTCGGTCTCACCGAGATGCATGTCAGTCCCATCGAAAATCACTAACGGTCACTAGGTTTACTAAATCGGTCCGACCGAGTTTAACGATTCGGTCCCACCGAGTTTGGTAAATTGTGTGTAGCAGTTAGATTTTGTGTGGAGGCTATATATACCCCTCCACCTCCTCTTCATTTGTGGAGAGAGCCATCAGAACGAACCTACACTTCCAACTTACCGGTTAGAGAGAACCACCTACTCATGTGTTGAGGCCAAGATATTCCATTCCTGCCATATGAATATTGATCTCTAGCCTTCCCAAGTTGCTTTCCACTCAAACCCTCTTTCCACCAGATCCAAATCCTATGAGAGAGGGTTGAGTGTTGGGGAGACTATCATTTGAAGCACAAGAGCAAGGAGTTCATCATCAACACACCATTTGTTACTTCTTGGAGAGTGGTGTCTCCTAGATTGGCTAGGTGTCACTTGGGAGCCTCCGACAAGTTTGTGGAGTTGAACCAAGGAGTTTGTAAGGGCAAGGAGATCGCCTACTTCATGAAGATCTATCGCTAGTGAGGCAAGTCCTTCGTGGGCGACGGCCATGGTGGGATAGACAAGGTTGCTTCTTCATGGACTCTTCGTGGCTGGAGCCCTCCGTGGACTCGCGCAGCCGTTACCCTTCATGGGTTGAAGTCTCCATCAACGTGGATGTACGATAGCACCACCTATCGGAACCACGACAAAAACATCTGTGTCTCCAATTGCGTTTGAATCCTCCAAACCCTTCCCCTTAAGTTCTTTCAAGTTGCATGCTTTAATTTCCGCTGCCTGTATACTCTTTGCATGCTTGCTTGAATTGTGTGATGATTGCTTGACTTGTTCTAAAATAGCTAAAATCTGCCAAACTATAAAATTGGGAAAAGGTAATGTTTTTATTGGTCAAGTAGTCTAATCACCCCCCCTCTAGACATACTTCAAGGTCCTACAAGAAGAAAGAGAGACCAATAGTTTCTATAAAACGAATCCACCACCGTGCTCTAAAAGATATAAGTGAAGCACTAGAGCAAAACTATATAGCTCAAAAGATATAAGTGAAACACATAGAGTATTCTATCAAATTCCAATTCATGTATGGCTCTCTCAAAAGGTGTGTACAGCAAGGATGATTATGGTAAACTAAAAATCAAAGACTCAAATCATACAAGACGCTCCAAGCAAAACACATAATATGTGGTGAATAAAAATATAGCTCCAAGTAAAGTTACCGATGGAAGTGGACGAAAGAGGGGATGCCTTCCGGGGGCATCCCCAAGCTTTGACTTTTTGGTGTCCTTGGATTATCTTGGGGGTGCCATGGGCATCTCCATGATTAGGCTCTTGCCACCCCTTGTTCCATAATCCATCAAAAAATTTCTCCCAAAACTTGAAAACTTCACAACACAAAACTCAACAGAAATCTCGTGAGCTCCATTAGCGAAAGAAAACAAAAGACCACTTCAAGGTACTGTAATGAACTCATTATTTATTTATATTGGTGTTAAACCTACTGTATTCCAACTTCTCTATGGATTATAAACTATTTTACTAGCCATAGATTCATCAAAATAAGCAAACAACACACGAAAAACAGAATCTGTCAAAAACAGAACAGTCTGTAGTAATCTGTAACTAACGCAAACTTATGGAACCCCAAAAATTCAGCCAAAATAGGACGACCTAGGAAAATTGTTTATTGATCAGCAGAAATTGGAATCACTATTTTATTACGTTCTTGTGATTTTTAACAATTGTTTTCGTGAACCGAAAGTTTCTGGAAATTACAGCAAGATCAAATAACTATCATCCAAGAAGATCCTATAGGTTTAACTTGGCACAAACACTAATTAAAACATAAAACCACATCTAAATAGAAGGTAGATGGATTATTTATTCCTAAACAGAAACAAAAACAAGAACTAAAAATAAAATTGGGTTGCCTCCCAACAAGCGCTATCGTTTAACGCCCCTAGCTAGGCATAAAAGCAAGGATAGATTTAGGTATTGCCATCTTTGGTAGGCAATCCATAAGTGGATCTCATGATAGATTCATATGGTAATTTTATTTTCTTTCTAGGGAAGTTTTCCATGCCTTTCCTTAACAGAAATTGGAATCTAATATTCCCTTCGTTCATATCAATGATTGCACCAATCGTTCTAAGGAAAGGTCTACCAAGAATAATAGGACATGAAGGATTGCAATCTATATCAAGAACGATAAAAATCTACGGGCACATAATTCCTATTTGCAACAATAAGAACATCATTAATTCTTCCCATAGGTTTCTTAATAGTGGAATCCATAAGGTGCAAGTTTAGAGAGCAATCATCAAAATCACGGAAATCTAGCAAATCACACAAAGTTTTGGGAATAGTGGAAACACTAGAACCCAAATCACATAAAGCATAAAATTCATGATCCTTAATCTTAATTTTAATAGTTGGTTCCCACTCATCATAAAGTTTTCTAGGGATAGAGACTTCCAACTCAAGTTTTTCCTCATAAGATTGCATCAAGGTATCAACAATATGTTTGGTAAACGCTTTATTTTGACTATAAGCATGAGGAGAATTTAGCACGGATTGCAACAAGGAAATACAATCAATTAAAGAGCAACTTTCATAATTAAATTCCTTGAGATCCAAAATAGTGAGTTTAACAACATCTAGGGTTTTACTTTCTTCAATCCCACTTTTATCAATTTTAGCATCAAGATCAAAAAACTCCGAATTTTTAGAACGCCTTCTAGGTAAAGGTGGATCATAATCAATCCCATCATTATCAAGATTCATATTGCAAAACAAAGATTTGATAGGAGATACATCAATAACTTTTAGATCTTCATCTTTATTTTCATGGAAATTGGAAGAACACGCTTTAATAAAGGCATCTTTCATAGCACGCATCCTAGAGGTTCTTTCCTTGCCCTCATCAATGAAAATCCTCATGGCTTTGAGAGACTCATTGATATCATGCTTAGGAGGAATAGATCTAAGCTTTAAAGAATCAACATCAAGAGAAATTCTATCAACGTTCCTAGCCAATTCATCAACTTTAAGCAATTTTTCCTCAAGCAAAGCATTAAAATTCTTTTGCGAATTCGTAAACTCTTTAACACTAGTCTCAAATTCAGAGGACATCTTATTAAAATTTCCATAAGAGTTGTTGTAGGAATTTCCATAATTATTAGAAGGATTACTAGGATAAGGCCTAGGATTAAAGTTCCCTCTATCTGGCGTTGTTACCAAAATTATTCATACCAACAAAATCACATCCATAGATTCATTATTGTTTTCAATCAAAGTAGACAAAGGCATATCATTAGGATCAGAAGAAACACTCTTAGTAGCAAATAATTTCATAAGTTCATCCATCTTTCCACTCAAATCATTTATTTCTTCTATCGCATACTCTTTTTTATTAGTAGATCTTTAGGTGTGCCATTTAGAATAATTAACCATAATATTATCTAGGAGTTTAGTAGCTTCTCCTAAAGTGATTTCCATAAAAGTGCCTCCCGGCCGAATCTAAAAGGTTTCTAGAAGCAAAATTCAATCCGGCATAAATTTTTGTATAATCATCCACAAATTCAAACCATGAGTAGGGCAATTACGTATCATTAATTTCATCCTCTCCCAAGCTTGTGCAACATGTTCATGATCAAGTTGCTTGAAGTTCATAATATCGTTTCTAAGAGAGATGATCTTAGCGGGAGGAAAATACTTAGAGATAAAAGCATCTTTGCACTTGTTCCAAGAATCAATACTATTTTTAGGCAAAGATGAAAACCAAGCTTTAGCACGACCTCTAAGCGAAAAAGGAAATAGCTTCAATTTAACAACATCATTGTCAACATCCCTCTTCTTTTGCATATCACATAAATCAATGAAGCTATTTATGTGAGTAGCGGCATCTTCACTAGGAAGGTCGGAATTGATCTTTCATAACAAGATTCAATAAAGCAGTACTGATTTCACAAGATTCAGTATTGGCAAGAGGAGCAATCGGAGTGCTAAGGAAATCATTATTGTTGGTATTGGTAAAGTCACACAATTTGGTATCATCTTGAGCCATCGTGACAAGCAAGCAAACCAACACACAAGCAAACAAAAAGCAAGTGCAAAGAAAGGCAAACGGAAAAGAGAGGGCGAATAAAACGGCAAGGGTGAAGTGGGGGAGAGGAAAACAAGAGGCAAATGGCAAATAATGTAATGCGAGAGATAACGGATTGTGATGGGTACTTGGTATGTTGACTTTTGCGTAGACTCCTCGGCAACGGCGCCAGAAATTCTTCTTGCTACCTCTTGAGGTTGCGTTGGATTTCCCCGAAGAGGAGAGGATAATGCAGCATAGTAGCGTAAGTATTTCCCTCAGTTTTTGAGAACCAAGGTATCAATCCAGTAGGAGGCCACGCGCAAGTCCCTCGTACCTACACAAAACAAATAGCTCAACACAACCAACGCGGTTAGGGGTTTTCAATTCCTTCACGGTCACTTACGAGAGTGAGATCTGATAGAGATGATAGATAATATTTTTGGTATTTTTAGTATAAAGATGCAAAGTAAAATAAAAAGCAAAGTAAAAAAGCAAAGCAATAATAAAATGATGGAAGATTGATATGATAGAGAATAGACCCGGGGGCCATAGATTTCACTAGTGGCTTCTCTCAAGAGCATAAGTATTTTACGGTGGGTGAACGAATTACTTTGTTGAGCAATTGTGAATTGAGCATAGTGATGAGAGTATCTAGGTATGATCATGTATATAGGCATCACGTCAAGAGACAAGTAGACCGACTCACACTGCATCTACTACTATTACTCGACTCATCGACCGCTATCCAGCATGCATCTAGAGTATTAAGTTAATGAAAACAGAGTAATGCCTTAAGCAAGATGACATGATGTAGAGGGATAAATTCATGCAATATGATAAAAAACCCATCTTGTTATCCTCGATGGCAACAATACAATGCGTGCCTTGCTGCCCCTTCTATCACTGGGAAAGGACATCGCAAGATTGAACCCAAAGCTAAGCACTTCTCCCATTGCAAGAACTATCAATCTAGTTGGCCAAACCAAACGGATAATTCGAAGAGACTTGCAAAGATAACCAATCATACATAAGAGAATTCAGAGAAGATTCAAATATTGCTCATAGATAATCTTGATCATAAACCCACAATTCATCGGTCTCAACAAACACACCGCAAAAAGAAGATTACATCAAATAGATCTCCACAAGAGAGGGGAGAACATTGTATTGAGATCCAAAAAGAGAGAAGAAGCCATCTAGCTACTAACTATGGACCTGAAGGTCTGAAGTAAACTACTCACACTTCATCGGAGAGGCTATGATGATGTAGAAGCCCTCCGTGGTGGATTCCCCTTCCGGCGGAGCTCCGGAACAGGCCCCAAGATGGGATCTCGTGGATATAGAAAGTTGCGGCGGTGGAATTAGGTTTTTGGCTCTGTATCAAATCGTTCGATGGTACGCAGGTATATATAGGAGGAAGAAGTACGTCGGTGGAGCAACAGGGGGCCCACGAGGGTGGAGGGCGCACTGGGGGAAGAAGCGCGCCTACCTCGTGCCTTCCTTGTTGGTTGCTTGACGTAGGGTCCAAGTCTGCTGGATCATGTTCGGTGAGAAAATCACGTTCCCGAAGGTTTCATTCCGTTTGGACTCCGTTTGATTCTTTGAAACACTGAAATAGGCAAAAAACAACAATTCTAGGTTGGGCCTCCTGTTAATAGGTTAGTTCCAAAAGTAATATCAAAGTGGAAAATAAAGCCCAATATGGTCCAAAATAGTAGATAATATAGCATGGAGCAATCAAAAATTATAGATACGTTGGATACGTGTCAGGGCACTCTTTGAAGTTCTTTGTGTTGGTTGAATAGATGAATCTGAGATTGTGTGATGCATATCGTATAATCATACCCACGGATACTTGAGGTGACATTGGAGTATCTAGGTGAGAATAGGATTTTGGTTGATATGTGTCTTAAGGTGTTATTCTAGTAAGAACTCTTGAATAGATTGATCCGAAAGAATAACTTTGAGGTGGTTTCATACCCTACAATAATCTCTTCGTTTGTTCTCCGCTATTAGTGACTTTGGAGTGACTCTTTGTTGCATGTTGAGGGATATTTATATGATCCAATTATGTTATTATTGTTGAGAGAACTTGCACTAGTGAAAGTATGAACCCTAGGCCTTGTTTCCTAGCATTGCAATATCGTGCACGCTCACTTTTATCGCTTGCTACTGCTGTTTTTATATTATCAGATTACAAATACTCATATCTATCATCCATATTGCACTTGTATCACCATCTCTTCGCCGAACTAGTGCACCTATACAATTTAACATTGTATTGGGTGTGTTGGGGACACACGAGACTCTTTGTTATTTGGTTGCAGGGTTGTTTGAGAGAGACCATCTTCATCCTATGCCTCCCACGGATTGATAAACCTTAGGTCATCCACTTGAGGGAAATTTGCTACTGTCCTACAAACCTCTGCACTTGGAGGCCCAACAACAACTACAAGAAGAAGGTTGTGTAGTAGACATCACTAGTCTTACAAGGATATTTACAATTTTTTTCCAACCTAACTAAGAGTACAACCGGACACTTAGAATGATGAGTTCCTTCTAGCTCGCAAATGATTTACGTTTTCTGTGCTACGAATAATAATTAGTGTGTATTGAGAGCCTGATTTTCCTGAGAAATATAATAAATATATTCATGGGATGACCTTGACAAAGAGGGAGATGAACATTAAAGCAATTAAGAAAAAAGCTAGCTCACCATCAGGCCATTGCCCATATCTTACATGACTGCATCATGCAGGCTAGCTCTCCATCATGCAGATCCCCGTAACTTTACCAAGGAAAAAGTACATTAGAAATGGCAATCAAGCATATACGAAACATAACAGAAAATTGTAAAACATTGAGGACCTCTGTCGCGCCGCTCGCCGCCGTCTACTTGGAGAAAAGGGCTCTGCGACGACAATCAAAGTAGGTGCGCAGATGCGATGCGGGTTTGGTGGGCCTCTAGTGTCCTGCACTGCTGTCGTAGACTTGAGGCGAGTACTGGACAACACCATGATTTTACAGGGCCGGCCCATAGGCCGGGGCAACGGGGCGACCGCCCTGGGCCGCTGGGAGGTAGGGGCCCCGACCCAGGTAGTAGTATAGTATACAATAAGGCCCAAGCCCACCATGTAGCTAGCACTCATGGACCAAAAGAATCGATAGCTAGTTCGCTACGCTTCTGCAGCGCTCCATCGATCTCCTCTCCAGTTTCCTCGCCTCCTCCCCAAATTCTCCAATCCCAGAGAACAGTGCCGCCACTCCCGTGCACTTCCAAATTCGAGGCGCCGCTCCGTGCATCCATTAATGGAGACCAATGATGTTATTCCTTTCCCTAATCATCTCTCTTTACATCCTCAACGTTCCCCATCTAATTGTAGACGCTTGAGGCATCACCGCATTAGAGATGGTACGTCTACCTCCTTCCCCTGATCAAGTACTCTTTTGATTCGCTATTAAATAGCCTGACACTCCGCCCCTGATTGCTCCATCTGACATCTCCAATTCTTCTCTTCCTAGTTCTTACTCTATTGGCCTGTTCTTCAAAGCTTCATTGGATCCATGCGCAAAAACAAAACAAAAAGCTTCATTGGTTCCAGGGATTAGAAGGGGAGACGGGGAATGAGTGTTGTAGCCTTGCAGATCTGGGAAGCTACATCGACAATTCGACATCAAGCCATATGCCTATATCCAGGTGCTTTTCTCCTTGTATTGACTGTTTTTCTGCAATTTTTTGGTGACATGTCTTCTAAAGTGAAAAAAAACCAGTATATTCTTGCTACTCTATGCATTGAGAGAAAAGTTGGATGAAATAAATACTGATGTGGTTATTGACGACTTTTCTTCCAGAAGTCCTAGGAGAAACAACAAGATCTGAATGTGTTTTTTTACCTCCCTTGTGGTTTTAGTTCGAAGTCCATCAATCTATGCTAGTATTTACTAAATTGCTTTGGAAATACAATATATTCTGAATTTTTATTTGTACACAAGGGCCCCATTTTGTCGTCTCGCCCCAGGGCCCCGAATATGTATGGACCGGTCCTGTGATTTTATCTTGGTCATGGTGCTCCGGCCTATTCTCCTCGAGGAGGATCGTGGCCTCACAGCGCGGTGCGAGAAGGATCCTATCAACGGCGCAGGTACCCAAGATAAGGAAGGGAGAGATACTTATGTTGAGAAAAATCATTACGCAGAAAAGGCAGGAAATAAACCAAGATAAGGAAGAGAAGAATATGACTGTGATTACAAGTGAGAATTGATTGCATTATGCATTGCCAAAGAAGAGACTGATTACCATGTGAGAATTGAATGTGTTACCAAAGAATGATCCTGGTTTGTCCGGAAAAATAAAAACCGATTTAAATAGAAAAATCAGGAGCGGGAGAAAACAGAGGCGGGGATGGACATTTATCAACTTGGTTTTGCTACGTGAATGCAAGGAGCTCACCTCGGCGGGTGCGACGGACATGACGAGCGGAGCACGGAGGCAACGGCGGACGTGGCGCACCCTCACCAGGAGGACGATCATGAGGCACTTTACACCCCTGAGCCCGTCCCGCTGCCGTCTGGTCGCTGGCGTCTACAACTTCTCTTCCACAACGGATGAACGTGCCCACAAAGGATCGGCCAAAGAGAGAAGAAACACATATATGCAGGGTCGTCAATGGGGTAGTGCGAGCAACCGTCATCTTCTCTTCCGCTGAACTCGGGAATTCCTTCCTGCAAGCCTTAACTGCCCTGCAATCTCCGTGATTATCATCCCTAAATACACGTGATTGCTTCCTTCTGATTTGTTTACTGATTGGCTAGCACCATTATCACATGCAAAAATATCGGGAGCAAGAAAATCTCCAAAGATATCACTCCGTTTTATTGTTTCGTATACTACTCTGAGTGGAAACATTCCATCCAGTGACAAATTTATTGTGTTTGAATTGATTGCGTCTGGTTACCTTACGTGATGATGATAAAACTGGCAGAACCGGCAGGGAGAAAACCGGTGGAGGGGAAAAGAAAATCGCTACAAGGGAGAGGGGGTCATTGATTGCGTTTGGATTGATTGCGTCTGGTTACCTTACGTGATGATGATAAAACCGGCAGAATCGGCAGGGAGAAAACCGGTGGAGGGGGAAAGAAAATCGCTACAAGGGAGAGGGGGTCGTACGAGAGGTAGGACGAAGAGTGGTCAACATAAGAGGGGAAATGGAACACTTTGTTTCTTTTAGGTAGTAGAGACTCCCACCATTGTCAAAAGTAAGCTTCGAATGGAGCATATGATTATGGCCTGGCAGAATTAGGGGTAATGCTAGTCTAAAAGGATGCTAGGATCTACTCCCAGAATAAGAGAGATGATTTCATTGATGTGTTGGTGAAAGATGATCACGAAGAAATTGGCATTTGTGCATTTATAGAAAATCGACAAGGGATAGTAAAGATAGGACTTAATCTGTTGCTCGATCTACATAGCCAGTCTAGACGAAAAAAACCATATAAGACCTGGTCATACGCAACCAAACTGGAGACCCTGTTTCCTACGTGACACCTGGCAACTGATGACCCACAAGTATAGGGGGTCTATCGTAGTCCTTTCGATAAGTAAGAGTGTCGAACCCAACAAGGAGCAGAAGGAAATGATAAGCGGTTTTCGGCAAGGTATTCTCTGCAAGTACTGAAATAAGTGGTAACATATAGTTTTGTGATAAGATAATTTGTAACAAGCAACAAGTAATAAAAGTAAATAAAGTGCAGCAAGGTGGCCCAATCCTTTTTGTAGCAAAGGACAAGCCTGGAAAAACTCTTATGTAAGGAAAAGAGCTTCCGAGGACACATGGGAATATCGTCAAGCTAGTTTTCATCACGTTCATATGATTCGCGTTCGGTACTTTGATAATTTGATATGTGGTTGGACCAGTGCTTGGGTGTTGTTCTTACTTGAACAAGCATCCCACTTATGATTAACCTCTATTGCAAGCATCTGCAACTACAACAAAAGTATTAAGGTAAACCTAACCATAGCATGAAACATATGGATTCAAATCAGCCCCTTACGAAGCAACGCATAAACTAGGGTTTAAGCTTACATCACTCTAGCAACCCATCATCTACTTATTACTTCCCAATGCCTTCCCCTAGGCCCAAATAATGGTGAACTGTTATGTAGTCGACGTTCACATAACACCAAGAGGCTAGACAACATACATCTCATCAAAATATCGAACGAATACCAAATTCACATGACTACTAATAGCAAGACTTCTCCCATGTCCTCAGGAACAAACGTAACTACTCACAAAGCATATTCATGTTCATAATCAGAGGGGTATTAATATGCATAAAAGATCTGAACATATGATCTTCCACCAAATAAACCAACTAGCATCAACTACAAGGAGTAATCAACACTACTAGCAACCTACTAGTACCAATCCCGGACTTGGAGACAAGAATTGGATACAAGAGGTGAACTAGGGTTTTGAGAGGAGATGGTGCTGGTGAAGATGTTGATGGAGATTGCCCTCTCCCGATGAGAGGAGCATCGGTGGTGATGACGGCGATGATTTCCCCCTCCCGGAGGGAAGTATCCCCGGCAGAACAGCTCTGCCGGAGCCCTAGATTGATTCCGCCTCGTGGCGGCGGAGTTTCGTCCTGAAAGGTTGCTTATGATTTTTTCCTCGACGAACGACCTCATATAGCAAAAGATGGCCACCGGAGAGCCAACAGGGGGCCCACGAGGCGTGGCGGCATACAGGGGTAGAGGCGCGCCCCACCCTCGTGGCCAGGTGGGTCCCCCTCTGGTGAACTTCTTCCGCTCAATATTTTTTATATTTTCCGAAAATAACTTTCGTGGAGTTTCAGGACTTTTGGAGTTGTGCAGAATAGGTCTCTAATATTTGCTCCTTTTCCAGCCCAGAATTCCAGCTGTCGGCATTCTCCCCTCTTATGTAACCTTGTAAAATAAGAGAGAATAGGCATAAGTATTGTAATATAACATGTAATAACAGCCCATAATGCAATAAATATCGATATAGAAGCATGATGCAAAATGAACGTTTCAACTCCCCCAAGCTTAGACCTCGCTTCTCCTCAAGCGGAAGCCGATAACGATAAATATGTCCCCATGTTTAGAGGTAGAGGTGTCGATAAAAATAAAATACGGACATGAAGGCATCATGATTATTCTCATAACAGCAACATATATAGATATTGTCATATGATTGCTTATGTTCAAGTAATAATCCATTCACAATGCAGAGTACGAATCATAAACTTTATTGAGAACCAACAAACTATAATCTCAGTCATTGAAGGAATTGCAATTTATCATAACATCGAAAAGAGTCTATGTCGAGCTTAATAGCAAGGCCACATACTCAACTATCATTTAGTCTTCTATAATCGCTAACACTCACGCGATACTTGTGGTTACGGAGTTTTAATCGGACACAGAGAAAGATAGGGGCTTATATTTTTGCCTCCCAGCCTTTTACCACAAGGGTAATGTCAACAATAATAACTCATGCTCCCCTATATCCAATTAGATATATATATATATATCAGGATCTTTCCAACATATTGTGCTTGCCAAAGTATAAAGTGTAAAAAGGAAAGGTGAAGATCACCATGACTCTTGTATAAGATAGAGGATAATAAAAAAAGATAGGCCCTTCACAGAGGGAAGCAGAGGTTGCCATGCGCTTTTATGGTTGGATGCACAAAATCTTAATGCGAAAGAACGTCACTTTATATTGCCACTTGTGATATGAACCTTTATTATGCAGTCCATCGCTTTTATTTCTTCCACAACACAAGATCATATAAAGCTTATTTCTCGCACACCAATCAATCATACATATTTAAAGAGCATTTTTTATTGCTTTGCACCAATGACAACTTACTTGAAGGATCTTACTCAATCCATAGGTAGGTATGGTGGACTCTCATGGCAAAACTGGTTTAAGGGTTTTGGAAGCACAAGTAGTATCTCTACTTGGTGCTAAGAATTTGGCTAGCATGAGGGGGAAAGGCAAGCTCAACATGTTGGATGATCCATGACAACATACTTTATCTCATATGTAAGAAAACATAACCCATTACGTTGCCTTCATTGTCCAACGTCAACTCTTTAGCATGTCATATTTTAATGAGTGCTCACAATCATAAAAGATGTCAACGATAATATATTTATATGTGAAACCTCTCTTCCTTTATTACTTCTATTAATTGCAACGATGACCAAAGCTATGTTTGCCAACTCCCAACAACTTTTAATCATCATACTCTTTCTATGTGAAGTCACTACTCTCAATAAGATCAATATGAGCTCTTTGTTTTATTCTTTTCTCTTTTCTTTTATTCACTCAAGACCATGGCAAAATAATCAAGCCATTGACTCAACACTAATCTTTATTATATAGCTCACGGACTCGATTACATAGAGAGATCATAAAGCAAAAACTCAAAACTAGATCATGCCATAAACTTTATTCTACTAGATCAAGATACTACTAATAGGATCAAACTAAGAAAAACGGTAAAGATAGGAGATGTGATTGTGATACGATACCGGGGCACCTCCCCCAAGCTTGGCAGTTGCCAAGGGGAGTGCCCATACCCATGTGATTATGTCTCCTTTGCTGGTGAAGGTGGAAGTGTTGTTGATGATGCGGTCTTCTTCCTTAATTTGCGCTTGAGGACAGAATTTTGATCCCTCAAGTCATTAATCTCCTGCTCCATGCTTAATATCTTTTTGCATAATTCCTGCTTGTTTTCCTGCAAGAGACGAAAAGGGATAAACTCGATCTTAATTTTCTTTGCTCTATCAGGGAGGCTTGACTTTTTGAACTCCACATGCATGTCCCCAGGTTGAGGTAACGGGACTTCATCTTCATCTAAGCTCGTCTCCTCCTATCTCTTGGGCTCATAGTCCTCTTCTTCTTCCGTAGTCCAACCACAATGCTCCACATCTCCATAGACCTTAGGGTCTGCAGGGTAATCAGCGACATAACTTTCCCCTTTCGAATCCTGGGACGACATGTTGCTCTAATCTGCAGCAGGACAGCTCGAAACAAAAACAGAGGATAATTGCGTGATACAACAGTCAAAACCTTCGGGACAATATATAATGAATTTTACCGACCAGAATACGTATCGTGCAAGAAAATGGAGTCCGGAAGCCACACGAGGTGCCCATGAGGTAGGCGGGCGCGCCCAGGGGGTAGGGCGCGCCCTCCACCCTCGTGGGGCCCTCGTGTCCTTCCCGGACTGCTACTTATTTTTCTATTTTTCTAAATATTCCAAAACGGGGAAATATTGCCATAAAAATTGTTTTGGAGTCGGTTTACTTACCGTACCACATACCTATTCCTTTTCGGAGTCTGAAACGTTCTAGAAAGGGTCTCTTATGTATTCCTCCGGGGTTACGGTTTCAATAACATTGGTTTCAACATTTATAGGATTACCTGAGATATAATGTTTGATTCTTTGACCGTTTACCACCTTCGGATTTGTGCCTTCGAAATTGTTGATTTTTATGGCACCGGAACGATAGACCTCCTCGATAACGTAAGGGCCTTCCCGTTTAGAGAGAAGATTTCCTGCAAAAAATCTTAAACGAGAGTTGTATAGCAATACATAATCACCTACATTAAACTCACGCTTTTGTATCCTTTTGTCATGCCATCTTTTGACTTTCTCTTTAAACAACTTGGCATTTTCATAAGCTTGGGTTCTCCATTCATCAGGTGAGCTAATATCAAATAACCTCTTCTCTCCGGCAAGTTTGAAATCGTAATTGAGCTCTTTAATAGCCCAATATGCCTTATGTTCTAGTTCGAGAGGTAAGTGACATGCTTTTCCATAAACCATTTTATACGGAGACATACCCATAGGATTTTTATATGCAGTTCTATAGGCCCATAACGCATCATCAAGTTTCTTGGACCAATTCTTTCTAGACCTATTGACAGTCTTTTGCAAAATTAATTTGAGCTCCCTATTACTCAATTCTACTTGACCACTAGACTGTGGATGATATGGAGATGCAATTCTATGATTAACATCATACTTAGCAAGCATCTTACGGAAAGCACCATGAATAAAATGTGAACCACCATCAGTCATTAAATATCTAGGGACTCCAAACCTCGGAAAAATAACTTCTTTAAGCATTTTAATAGAAGTGTTATGATCAGCACTACTAGTTGGAATAGCTTCCACCCACTTAGTAATGTAATCAACAGCAACTAAAATATGTGTATACCCATTAGAGGCAGGAAAAGGTCCCATATAATCAAAGCCCCAAACATCAAATGGTTCGATAACGAGTGAATAATTCATAGGCATTTCTTGACGTCTACTAATATTACCGATTCTTTGACATTCATCACAAGATAAAACAAACTTACGGGCATCCTTGAAGAGAGTAGGCAAATAAAAACCGGATTGCAATACCTTATGTGCAGTCCTATCTCCAGCGTGGTGTCCTCCATAAGCTTCGGAGTGACACTTGCGTAGGATCTGCATTCCTGTTCATGCTCGGTACACAACGTCTAATAGCACCATCTACTCCTTCTTTATAAAGATGTGGGTCATCCCAAAAGTAATGTCTCAAATCATAGAAAAACTTTTTCTTTTGCTGGTATGTGAAACTAGGTGGTATAAATTTAGCAACAACGTAATTAGCATAATCAGCATACCATGGAGTGCTACGAGAGGTACTTATAACATTTAATTGTTCATCAGGGAAGCTATCATCAATAGGTAGTGGGTCATAAATAACATTCTCTAACCTAGACAAGTTGTCTACAACGGGGTTCTTAGCTCCCTTTCTATCAACAATATGCAAATCAAATTCTTGTAGCAAGAGAACCCATCTAATAAGTCTAGGTTTAGCATCTTTGTTTTCCATCATATATTTAATAGCAGCATGATCAGTGTGAATAGTTACTTTAGAATCAACAATATAAGGTCTGAACTTATCACAAGCAAATACAACTGCTAAGAATTCTTTTTCAGTAGTAGCATAATTTCTTTGAGCATTGTCTAGAGTTTTACTAGCATAATGGATAACATTTAATTTCTTATCGACTCTTTGCCCTAGAACAGCACCCTCTTGCATAATCACTAGCATCACACATAATTTCAAAGGGTAAATTCCAATCAGGTGGCTGAACAATAGGTGCAGAGATCAATGCTTTCTTAAGTATTTCAAATGCTTCTACACAATCATCATCGAAGACAAAGGGTATATCTTTTGTAATAAATTAGTCGAGGCGAGAAATTTTGAGAAGTCCTTAATGAACCTCCTATAAAATCCGGCGTGACCAAGGAAACTTCTTATACCTTTGATGTCCTTGGGACATGGCATCTTTTCAATAGCGTCAACCTTGGCTTTATCAACTTCAATACCTCTTTCAGAAACTTTATGCCCCAAGACAATACCTTCATGAACCATAAAGTGGCACTTTTCCCAATTCAAAACAAGATTAGTTTCTTCACACCTCTGAAAAACTCGATTAAGATTGCTCAAGCAATCATCAAAAGAAGATCCATAGACGAAAAAATCGTCCATGAAAACTTCACAAATCTTTTCACAGAAGTCAGAGAATATAGCCATCATGCATCTTTGAAAGGTAGCAGGTGCATTACATAAACCAAAAGGCATAGTCTATAAGCAAAAGTACCAAAAGGGCAAGTAAAGTAGTCTTCGATTGATCCTTGGCTGATACAGGTATTTGAGAGAAACCAAAATAACCATCCAGAAAGCAATAATGTGTATGTTTGCAAAGTCTTTCTAGCATTTGATCGATAAAAGGTAATGGGTAATGATCTTTCTTAGTAGCCTTATTTAATTTGCAGAAATCAATTACCATCCTATAACCTGTAATAATTCTTTGCGGAATCAACTCATCTTTATCATTAGGAACAACAGTAACATCTCCCTTCTTAGGGACACAATGAACAGGACTTACCCACTGACTATCAGCAACGGGATAAATTATACCTGCCTCTAGAAGCTTTAGTATTTCTTTTCTTACCACTTCTTTCATCTTAGGATACAACCGTCGTTGATGATCATGAACCGGTTTGGCATCTTCTTCCAAATTTATTTTATGTTGACATAGAGTGGGACTAATGCCCTTAAGATCATCAAGAGTATATCCAATAGCAGCTCGGTGCTTCTTCAGAGTTTTCAATAATCTCTCTTCTTCATGTTACGAAAGGTTAGCACTAATAATAACATGATATATCTTCTTTTCATCAAGATAAGCATATTTAAGATTATCGAGGCAACGATTTAAGCTCAAACACGGATCACCCTTGGGTGGAGGAGGATCCCTAGGATTTCAACAGGCAAATTGTGTTTGAGAATGGGTTCCCGATTAAAGAATACTTCATCTATTTCCTTCTTTCATTCATAAACATATCATTTTCATGGTCTAGCAAATATTGTTCTAAAGGATCACTAGGAGGTATGGCAATAGAAGCAAGACCAATAATTTCATCCTTACTAGGCAATTCTTCTTCACGGTGTTGTCTACTAAATTTAGCAAAATTAAACACATGAGACATATCACCCAAACAAATAGTAACAACATTCTTTTCGCAATCTATTCTAGCATTGATAGTGTTCAAGAAGGGTCTACCAAATATAATGGGACAAAAGCTATCTTGTGGGGAACCAAGAACAAGAAAATCAGCAGGATATTTAGTTTTCCCACACAAGACTTCAACATCTCTAACAGTTCCCATTGCTGATATAGTATCTCTATTGGCAAGTTTAATTGTAACATCAATACCTTCTAACTCAGTAGGTGCAATTTCATGCTTAATTTCTTCGTAGAAAGTATGAGGTATAACACTAGCACTAGCACCCATATCACATAAGTCATGATAACAATGATCTCCTATATTAACAGAAATAACAGGCACGCCTACCACAAGTCTATGTTTATCTTTAGCACAGGGTTTGGCAATTCTAGCAGTTTCACATGAGAATTGAATAACATGCCCATCAATATTATCAGCTAAGAGATCTTTAACAATAGCAACATTAGGTTCAACTTTAATTTTCTCAGGAGGTGTACAAGTTCTAATATTGCTTTTACGAACCACAGTTGAAGCTTTAGCATGATCCTTTATTCTAACAGGGAAAGGTGGTTTCTCAACATAAGAAGTAGGAACAACAGGATCATTATAAGTGACAATCTTTTCTTCAACGTTAATAGGTGCAGCTACTTTTACTTCTATGGGAAGATGATATTTATACCACTTCTCCTTGGGGAGATCAACATAAGTATCAAAGGATTCACAGAAAGAAGCTACTATCTCAGAGTCAAGTCCATATTTAGTGCTAAACTTACAGAAAATATCGGTATCCATAAAAGATTTAACACAATCAAACTTAGGTGTTGTACCTGACTCCTTACCTTCGTTGAGATCCCAATCTTCAGAATTGCGTTTAATTCTATCCAATAAATTCAATTTGAATTCAATAGTCTTCATCATAAAAGAGCCAGCACAAGAAGTATCGAGCATGGTTTGATTATTATGAGAAAGTCGAGCATAAATTTTTTGAAGAATCATTTCTCTTGAGAGCTCATGATTGGGGCATGAATATAACATTGATTTAAGCCTCCCCCAAGCTTGAGCGATGCTTTCTCCTTTGCGAGGCCAAAAATTATATATATAATTGCGATCACGATGAACAAGATGCATAGGATAATACTTTTGATGAAATTCCAGCTTCATTCGTTTATAGTTCCATGATCCCGTGTCATTACATAGCCTATACCATGTCGATGCATCTCCCTTCAAAGATAAAGGGAAGACCTTCTTCTTAAAAACATCATCGGGTATACCTGCAAGCTTAAATAATCCACAAACTTCATCCACATATATTAGGTGTTCACCAGGATGCTTTGTTCCATCTCCTGTAAAAGTATTAGCTAGCAGTTTTTCTAACATACCCGAAGGAACTTCAAAGGGAATATTTTCATTTTCAGTAGGTTGAGGAGCAACTCTTTGCTCTACTGGTCGGGGTGAAGATACCCTGAACAAGCCCCTCAGAGGATTACTTTCCATAATAACAAGTGACAGTAAATTTCAGCACACTATATAAATTTTTCCTTACCAAATTCCACCTACCAAAGGCGCTTCACTCCCCGGCAACGGCGCCAGAAAAGAGTCTTGATGACCCACAAGTATAGAGGATCTATCGTAGTCCTTTCGATGAGTAAGAGTGTCGAACCCAACGAGGAGCAGAAGGAAATGATAAGCGGTTTTCAGCAAGGTATTCTCTACAAGTACTGAAATTAGTGGTAACAGATAGCTTTGTGATAAGATAATTTGTAACAACCAACAAGTAATAAAAGTAAATAAAGTACAGAAAGGTGGCCCAATCCTTTTTGTAGCAAAGGACAAGCCTGGACAAACTCTTATATAAGGAAAAGCGCTCCCGAGGACACATGGGAATATCGTCAAGCTAGTTTTCATCACGTTCATATGATTGGCGTTCGGTACTTTGATAATTTGATATGTGGGTGGACCGGTGCTTGGGTGTTGTTCTTACTTGAACAAGCATCCCACTTATGATTAACCTCTATTGCAAGCATCCGCAACTACAACAAAAGTATTAAGGTAAACATAACGATAGCATGAAACATATGGATCCAAATCAGCCCCTTACGAAGCAACGCATAAACTAGGGTTTAAGCTTCTGTCACTCTAGCAACCCATCATCTACTTATTACTTCCCAATGCCTTCCTCTAGGCCCAAATAATGGTGAAGTGTTATGTGGTCGATGTTCACATAACACCACTAGAGGCTAGACAACATACATCTCATCAAAATATCGAACGAATACCAAATTCACATGACTACTAATAGCAAGACTTCTCCTATGTCCTCAGGAACAAACGTAACTACTCACAAAGCATATTTATGTTCATAATCAGAGGGGTATTAGTATGCATAAAGGATCTAAACATATGATCTTCCACCAAATAAACCAACTAGCATCAACTACAAGGAGTAATCAACACTACTAGCAACCTACTAGTACCAATCCCGGACTTGGAGACAAGAATTGGATACAAGAGATGAACTAGGGTTTTGAGAGGAGATGGTGCTGGTGAAGATGTTGATGGAGATTGCCCTCTCCCGATGAGAGGAGCGTCGGTGGTGATGGCAGCGATGATTTTCCCCTCCCGGAGGGAAGTGTCCCCGGCAGAACAGCTCTGCCGGAGCCCTAGATTGGTTCCGCCAAGGTTCCGCCTCGTGGCGGCGGAGTTTCGTCCCGAAAGGTTGCTTATGATTTTTTCCTCGACGAAAGACCTAATATAGCAGAAGATGGCCATCAGAGAGCCAACAGGGGGCCCATGAGGCAGGGGGCGCGCCCTGGGGGGTAGGGCGCGCCCCGCACCCTCGTGGCCAGGTGGGTCCCCCTCTGGTGAACTTCTTCCGCTCAATATTTTTTATATTTTCCAAAAATAACTTTCGTGGAGTTTCAGGACTTTTGGAGTTGTGCAGAATAGGTCTCTAATATTTGCTCCTTTTCCATCCCAGAATTCCAGCTGCCGGCATTCTCCCTTCTTATGTAAACCTTGTAAAATAAGAGAGAATAGGCATAAGTATTGTGATATAACATGTAATAACAGCCCATGATGCAATAAATATCGATATAGAAGCATGATGCAAAATGGACGTATCAGCAACCGGATCTCAGAGTAGACCACCTCTTTCCCTACGCTCCCCTGCCCTTTCAGCTTCTAATCTGAATATCTGATTCATCTTCCTAATAGAAACCCATCTATGTCTTTTGCATCTCGATGGCGACGGCAGGGCAAGATGACGCGACTCGACAACGGCATCGAGGCACCGGATAAAGGTACAACAACCCCTCAATAGGAACCTTCTCTGCCTGCATCTCCACTCATGGTGAGTTCAACACTAGTACAATCCTCTTCCTTGGAAATTCTTCATTTTGGATCATCTTGATTAATCACAGCAAGAGGACGCGGCCGGACGACGGCAACGAGGGACTGGACCAAGGTATGACAACCCCTCCACCAAAACCATCACTGCCCACGGCTCCACTCATGGTGAGTTCAGTAGTAGTACAATCAAGATTTCTTCTTTCTGGAAACTCTCCTTGGAATTTCATCTTTCTGGACTATCTCGATTGATTTCCTTTCACTCATAGTAATCAACAACGAACACAATTCCACCGAGAACGAGCCGCCCACAAGGGAATGATGAAAGTGATGTTCCAAGAGTTGAGATGTGCTTTGAATCAGAGGAAGAGACAAACAATGTCGGAGGCGTGGTTTTGGTCGTGGTAGTCGGCTCTTCTTCTTCGGCGTGTCCGTCGGGTTGCTTCGACTGTTTGTTGTTGTGAAGTCGAAGCCGCGGTGGCGGTGGCCAGGTGGTATACGATGACGCTTGACAGGTGGTTCATTTGGTGACCCTCCGCGACGCCAACCTTGCCTAGTTCCTTCATAGTTCCTCGTCGGAGTCAGAGTTGTGTTGTCTTGTGTGGATTGTATGGAGTGTTGTGCTGCAGCTATTAGGACTGTTGTTTTTCTTTTTCTTTGACATTTGGGTATTTTGGTCCTAGGACCTCCACCACCTTTGTTGTTTTCCGTTACCCTCTACTATTATCAATGAATGCCAGCGATCCTAGATTTTTGAAAAAAACAATTCTTATGCTTAACCAAACGATTCAGCATTAGGAAGTGCCACCTTAGGTGAGTTTAAGTTCCAGATATTTTGTTTGTAGCAAGGCAAGTGTGAAGGCCACTCACCCAACACATGTAGCCAAGAAAGAATGACCTATTTTCGAGGACTGCTTGCATGGCTTGTGTTCAATTCAGCATCACTCGGGAGGGTATTTGGAGTATTCAGAGGGCAATGCTCGACCACAATCATCAGCTTGTAAGTCCAGATAAGAGGCACATGCTTAGGTTGCAGCGTCAACGTTAGATGCCGATCACCACATGATAAAGCAAAAGAGGACATTGGAAATTAAACAAGCTGAAATATACTCCCTTCGTTCCTAAATATTTGTCTTTCTAGAGATTTCAACAAGTGACAACATACGGAGCAAAATGAGTGAATCTACACTCTAAAATATGTCTATATACATCCGTATGTGGTAGTTCATTTGAAATCTCTAAAAAGACAAATATTTAGGAACGGAGGGAGTATGATTTATGTGAGCTTCGGTATGGTAAAGATGCAGTGCCTTTCTTGCAAATGGATTGTAACAATTATTTACGAAGTGAGCGCCTCAAGTATATAACCAAGGATGCACAAACATTAATGGAGTATCTAAAAACAAGCAAGCTGAGGACCCTTCATTTTCTAGGCCATGCAATTAGATGATGATGATGGTGCAATAATGAATATCTTTTGGACAAATGGACAAGCTATCATGGATTATTCTATCTTTGGAGATGCTCTTTCCGTTGACACCACATTTTCAACAAATTAGTTTCAAATGCCATTTGCTCCGTTTATTGGTGTTAATCACCACAAGCAAACTATTCTTTTTGATGCAGCACTGTTGTATAATGAAACCGTGGATACCTTTGAGTGGATTTTTAGAACCTTCCTACGAGCTATGTCTGGTAAGCAACCTAAAACAATATTCACCGGTTAATATGCTGCCATTATAAATGCTATTGGAAGGGTTTTCACGGAAACACGACATCGTCTTTGTTTGTGGCATTTGTATCAAAATGCCGCTAAACACCTAAGCCAAGTAATCAACGACCATCCTAAGTTTCTTACTAAATTCAAAAGATGTGTGATGAAGATAGATTAGTGGCACATTTTGAGAATAGATGGCACGAGCTATTGGTTAAGTCCCAAATTGAGGAAAACTCTTGGATAACAATCTATAAAAGTTGCGTGGGAA
Organism: Aegilops bicornis; assembly: GCA_021605145.1. Lineage (NCBI taxonomy): Eukaryota > Viridiplantae > Streptophyta > Magnoliopsida > Poales > Poaceae > Aegilops > Aegilops bicornis. Next base: position 145,196,538 of record CM038673.1, read on the forward strand.
ATGGGCTACTATTTATCGCCAGGGGTCTTTTAGTGCAGACATGACATCAACACAAATGAGGGAAGGAACAACGTGTTCAAGAAAACTTTCCGCGAAAAACTATGCCTATCAGATCTGATACAAGCATATGATAAATGCATTGCTCGTCTTCGCCAGAAAGAGAAGTATGAAGACTACAAGTCAAGCCACACCAACCCAGTACTCTGCCTACCTAACCTACCTTTGTTGAAGACTGCAGCAGAATCATATACTAGGACACTCTACTTTGAGTTTTGAAGAGGAATTCAAGAAGCAATTTAGTTTGTCATGTGTCTTGCTGAGCACCGATGGCACAGTTAGCACTTACAAGTTGACATCTTTCAAGTACAAGAATGATGAAGCCATAGTGGATTTTAACCCAACTACTTTGGAGATATCTTTTTCATGCAAGTTGTATGTCTGTGTAGGTATGTAATACATGCTTCCTCACTTCCTTTATGTGATAGTATTTGAAATTACTTTCTGAAATTGTTCTATATATTGTAGGTGTATTATGCAAGCATACTCACAAGGCATTCACTTGCTGTAATATCATCACCCTGCCAAGTCAGTCCATATTAAACTGATGGACAAAACATGCAAAATAAGAAAAAATTACTTCCAAACCGAATACCAATGATAGCCTAGACTCTATGTTCACACATACTTCTCAAAAAATGATGTCACTTGCATTGAAGCGTAAAACTTCAAAGGAGGTTCTTACATATCTGAATGTTGGTATTGATAAGTTGACTTTGGAAGCACATGAATTACTTAGCAATGTAAACTAGGATGAAGATGAGGACTCTGAAAGTTCCACCAAAATGGTTGAACATGTTGCCAAGACAACAGTGCCATTCAAAGCTCTTGAATTAATAAAAGAACCAATGCAAAAAAGATCAAAATATGTGCTAGAGGGAGCAAAGAAATGAAAAAAGAAAGATATATTTGATTCTTATGTGTGAATAAGTAGTAAGATTTCACTTATATTTCTTATATATACATACAATGTGCAGGACATGGTACAAATCGTCCAGCAAAGGAGTCGGTTATTGCTCCATCTACAATTGGCCCTTCGGAATTTACTGGTGCCGCTACTATATATCCACACGTAGCCATGGCATTTGGAGAGCATCCATCAGTTTTTGTTCCACCTATTCAAGGAGAATTTACAATATTATTGCTTGAAGCTCATGGAGATGGCACAACACTATCGGCTGCTCGTCAATTAGATTGCAGCGAAGGTGTTAGTGCATCAAGGTTTTAACAGTGACGTCGAGGTAGTACGCTGATGGTTCTTATCTTTCTATTTGCTCAATGCTAGTTAGCTGGGCATGTCAGCTAAGTGGTGTTATTTATTTCAAGTGATCCTTTTATTCTACAACTATGTGCTTGTGTTGGTACTTGAATATTGGTGAACATATAGCTAGTTACGTGGGCAAGTCAGCTAATCTTATTGCATTTGACTCTTTGACAAAATTAAAACTATCTATTCATGCCCTATGGTGATATCCTCTTTGATCCTATAACTATGTTCATTTTTATCCCTGTGAAAGTAATGAGTAGATACAATCTAATTTGTGGCATTAACAAATTAGGTGCAATCTAATTTGTGGCTCGTGTATCCCTTTATTCAATACACAAACAGGCAAGTACAGTCATACAAAATTCCATGCTACAGGATAGGTACACTATTTTAAATAATGGGTATGCATGTGAGCTTGTTAAAACAACATATAGGCATAGATGCTAGTATAGTGTATTCTTGACTGATAAAAAATCTCTTTTATCACAAGAGTGAATAGCCACATATACATACTACAAAACTGCGCATCACCGTTATCACAAGAGTGGACAATAACAAATATTCTCTAAAAATTTCAAAGGAGCTTTTGTTGACCGTGTACATCAAATTCATTTATACAACAGACAACCTCCACAATCTGGACCAACAATCCTATCTTGATTTGAGAAGAAAATTCTGAAGAAAAATGAACAAAGCATCAACTATCCCAAAATACTTGACAATGTACATCAAATTCATTCATATACAACAGATAACCTCAACAACCCGGACCAGCAATCCTATTTTGCTAGTTTTTTTGTCTTCCTTCTACCGTCCTCCTTGCTGATCGTTTTCCGTCAGTGTTAGATCACCAAAACTTTTGTATCATGTGAGCTATTCCCCTCTTTCATATCAGTCTAGCCCCATGTGCAAGATACATGCCAGCAGGCAACGAGTCGAGTAGCAAGCCACATCTGATGGATCCAAGCTGAGGAGAATGGTCGTGGACAGAGCGCCGGTGGGTAGCGATGCAGTGAGCAAAGGACTTGCGCCTCAAGGACGAGCTTTCGGGCCGCTGAGGAATGCGGTCATGGACGGTGGTAGAGAGCAGTGGGGAGGCTGTGGCGGCTGCAACGAGCGAGCCAGAGAAATGAGCGGAGGAATTGGGAAGCACCTCAAGGGTAAGCTGTTGGGATGCCGAGGAACACAGTCGTCAACAGCGGCGGAAAGCAGCGGTGTCGGTGTCAAAGCCGGCGGATCTCGGGTAGGGGGTCCCGAACTGTGCGTCTAAGGTCGATGGTAACAGGAGACAGGGGACACAATGTTTACCCAGGTTCGGGCCCTCTCTATGGAGGTAATACCCTACTTCCTGCTTGATTGATCTTGATGAATATGAGTATTACAAGAGTTGATCTACCACGAGATCGTATGGCTAAACCCTAGAGGTCTAGCTTGTATGACTATGATAATGAGTATCCTCCCATCCGGACTAAGTCCTCCGGTTTATATAGACACCGCGAGGATCTAGGGTTACACAAGGTCGGTTACAAAGGAAAGGAATATACATATTTGGTCTCCAAGCTTGCCTTCCACGCCAGGAAGAGTCCCATCCAGACACGGGTGCAGTCTTCGATCTTCGTATTTTCACAGCCCATCAGTCCGGCCCATGGCTAACAGGCCGGACGCCCGAGGACCCCTTAGTCCAGGACTCCCTCAGTAGCCCCTGAACCTGGCTTCAATGACGAGGAGTCCGGCACGCAGATTTGTATTCGGCATTGCAAGGCGGGTTCCCCTCTTTCCGGATGTGTTGGGGATATTACTATTGGGTGTAAACCGGCCAGGACAGGCCGGGTTAACTTCATCAGTAGTTGAGTATGTTAAAGCCCAAGTAGGCAGATGAGGGCTTAAGGCCCATAGCCGGTTCAAGGCCTGTAGTTGTAAACTGGTGTCAGTATGTAACTTGTATTGTAAGTTAGGAATAGTAGAGACCGAGCCGGATATATCTATGAACCGGGTCGAGACTCTGTGAACCGACGGGCGCCACCCATGTATATAAGGGGACGACTCGGCGGCGGTTCAAGGACAACAGACAACAACTCGAGATTTAGGTGAAGCTTGTTTACTCCCTAGTCATCGAAACCCCATCAATTCCATCACAACTAGATGTAGGCTTTTACCTTCATTGAAGGGGCCGAATTAGTATAAACTCTCTTGCGTCCTTGTGTCCGCTTTAACCCCTTCAAGCTAACCCGTAGCGATGGCTCCACGACTAAGTCCTTTCATGAGGACATCTGCCGTGACAAAACCACGACAGTTGGCGCCCACCATGGGGCTATCGCACGATGGTTTCAAGTTCTTGGAGGGCAACTTCGAAGGACTCAAGGGCTATGATGTGGGCCGGATGACCAAGAGTCGTTGCGGCAAGCTCTACATCGACGATGCAGGGTGGGGCCCTGAGGCCGGCTCGATTGAGTATGGGTACCGGGTCCCCTTTGGTGGCATACACGTCTTCATCGGCAAGATCGGTGAACCGGGCCCCGAGCCGTACATACGCACCGACTTCGTCCGAAGCGGCTCGATGTCTGAGATCTGCCCAGGTTAAACCGGCCGTGAAGCGTGCCTTCGTTGGAGTCATCCACGGAGGAGAATATGAGGATGGATCGGAATCTGGTAGCGAGACCGTCGTTTATTCTGGCGACGAGTCCTCAACCGGAGAAACTGAATCGTTATATCAGCTACAAGACGACCGGATTGGGGCTGTTCCGATGGCGATAGTATTCCTGACCCCTCTGATCTGCCCAACCGGTTTGGAATATTCATGGCCGGTACATAGGCGGAGATCCACTCTTCGACCGCAGCAGCAATGATCTCCGGGTCAGCAGCGGCAACGGCGGCCGGGGCAGGAGGCCCTGTGCACCCGTCGGCTCAAGTTTTATCTGATCTGTTTGATGTGTTGGTTGTGCTTATGGCAGAGGCTAACCCAGCGGATCAGGACGCCCACAATGCGGAAGTTGCAAAGGTGAGGGAACAGATCACTCAGGCCAAGGACGACCTAGCAGCCGAGAACGACAGGATGGCCGCAGAGCGGGCCGCTTTGGATGCGCAGGCTTATAGACTTATGCTGGATCAGACCGCGTCGCATGAAGTCCTGAAGAGGAAGCACCGGACTCGTTTGCCTCCGGTTTTCGAAGCCAGAAATCTCTTTAACACCCCAGGAGCAGGGACTAGCAACCCGCCGGTGATGAACCGGGCGGAGGCACCTGGGCCGGGCGCGTCGGTTCAGCCTCGCCTGATGGAGCCGCCTCGACAGAACAATGTCGTGCCTCAGCCTGTCCCGACACCTCCGGGTCATTATTCTAATCCAATGGACAATCTTGTTGCTGCCGCTTCATGACTGGAGGCCATCCCGATTGAAGGTGATTCTCTGCAGGCGGTGGAGACGCGCCGGGTTAAGGAGCTTCTTCGAACAACCTTGATTCAACAGGAAGCATATTCATACAGCCGTGACTGAATTCATTCCACCCCCCGTCCGAGCCGGAGTTACAGCAGGCGTATGGATGAACCGGCCGTATCCAGTAATGCACGGAACCGTGAAGCGCCCCGTGGCAATAACCCGGCAGGTGATGCTCAGGAAGTGGTGGACCCGAACTGGGCGGCGAGGGACGCCGAGTTAAGCGGTGCTGACATGAGGTTCGTCGACCACGCCGGTTCGTCCAACCACCTCGGTCGAGCCAGGAGTTACTTCTAGTTCTTTGGGAGTGCCTTGTCTTGTCCCCGCTTTACGCAATGTGCACCTGCCCAAGGATTTCAAGGGCCCGCACAAGGTGCCAAATTACATTACCGATTTGTCTCCAGAAACATGGGTGGAGAGCTATGAGATGGCCATGGAGATGCTTGACTTGGATGAGGCGGCATGTGCAAAGTATTTCACCATGATGCTTGAAGGGACAGCCCGTATTTGGTTAAAGAGCTTACCAGCCAATTCTATCAGTTCATGGGCCCAGTTGCGAGCCCGGTTTATCCAGAATTTAAAGGATACATGTAAGCAGCCCATGTCAATAGTGGACTTAGCGGCCTATGTCCAGGAGGAAGGAGAGTCAACAACCCGCTGGGTGCGCCGAGTCTCGGAAATTTTGCACTCATCAGACTATATCAACGCCGATTCCGCGGTTATAACCTTGGAAAGCAACTACCGGTTTAAGCCTCTGAAGTTGAAATTGGGACGGATGAAGTGCCATTGTAATGATATGGGGACCCTCATGACTGCGTTAGTGAAGTATGCTGATTCTGATAGTACCAAGGATCCCGAGTCTGATGATGACAAGACAGGGAAGGGAAAGAAGAGCGGCAACTCCAAAGGGCAGCAACAAAACACGGCAGGTCATGGAAACGGAGGCAAGCGTAAAGCGGATAGCAGCGTGGACTTCGTGGCTAATACTAGTGCGCAAGACAAGGGCCAGCGACGAAAGGGTAAACCGTCGAATCACGGTGGAGCTCCAAGTCCTTACCCGGACCGCCTGACCTATCTGTTAAACCAGCCCTGTCCAAAGCACGGGACGAAGGAGATGCCAGCCAACCACCTTTGGAAGGATTGCTACATTATGCAGGAGTTCAAGAATTCTAATGCTTTCCGATATGATCACGGATCAGGTGGTGGCTCAGGATCCGGATTCCATGGGCCGGGTCACGATGGAGGAAACTCCGATTCAGGCTTCAATAGTAATCAGGGTGGACATAACAATCAAAATAATCAGAATAGCCAGGGTGGTTACAACCACCAGCAGTGATCGGGTTATCAGAGCAATCCAAAGTAGTCGAATAGCGGGCACTATCATGTATTCACCACTAGCTTGGATAAGCGAGACCGGAAGCTTCACAAGTGAGCGGTAAATTCTGTTGAACCGGCCGTGCCTCATTATTTAAGCTGGTCTGAACAGCCAATTATATGGAGCAGAGAGGATCACCCTCCCCGTGTTGACAATCCGGGTCAGCTAGCATTGGTGGTGGCACCACATGTGGGAGGTTATAAATTCACCAAGGTGCTCATGGATGGAGGGAGAAGTATTAATATCCTATACTATGAGACCTTCCGCCGTATGGGGCTCACAGATAAGAATCTTAAACCGTCCAATACGGTATTCCATGGTGTGGTACCTGGTAAGTCAGCATATCCTGTTGGCTAGATAGCTCTGGAAGTGGCCTTTGGAGACGATCATGATTCCAGGTCAGAGACATTGACTTTTGAGGTGGTGAAGATCCGGAGCCCATATCACGCCCTATTTGGGCGGGCGGCTTATGCCAAATTTATGGCACGGCCCTGTTATATTTACTTGCAGCTCAAGATCTTTGGGTCACAAGGAACAATAACTGTTCATGGAAGTCGCAAGATTGCTTTGGAGTGTGAGGAAGGTGATGCGGCCTATGCAGAGTCGGTTTGTGCCACGGAAGAGTTGAAATACTACAAGGATAATGTTGATCCGTGGACATGACTCCATTGAAGAAGCCAACTTCTGAGCATGATCCAGCCCTAAAGTTCAAATCGGCGGTGAGACTAAGCTTGTTGACTTCGTACTGGCGATTCGTCCAAGCAATTCAAGATCGGTACCAACTTGGATCCGAAATAGGAAAGCGCGCTCATCGAGTTCATCCGTGAGAATCGGGACATTTTTGCATGGAAGCCTTCTGACATGCCAGGTGTACCAAGGGAACTCGCTGAGCACACTCTCAATGTTGATCCTAAGTACAAACCGGTGAAGCAGTTTCTCCGCCGGTTTAACAAAGAAAGGTGCAAAGCTATTGGAGAGGAGGTGGACAGGCTCTTAGCGGCTGGCTTTATTGTCGAAGTTTTCCATCCTGAATGGCTGGCTAATCCGGTGTTGGTCCTTAAGAAAAACGGCACCTGGCGCATGTGTGTGGATTACACAGATCTTAACAAGGCTTGTCCAAAGAGATCCTTTTGCCCTCCCCGCATCGATCAGATTATTGATGCTACTGCGGGTTGTGAGCGTTTGAGTTTTACGGATGCATATTACGGTTATCATCAAATCAAGATGGCAGTTAAGGACCAGGAGAAGACGGCGTTCATAACTCCCTTTGGAGCCTTCTGCTATGTATCTATGCCCTTTGGGCTCAAGAGTACCCAGGCAACTTATCAACGGTGTGTGAAGAATTGCCTTCATAAGCAGATCGGCCGTAATGTACATGCCTATGTGGATGATATTGTGGTTAAGTCAAGGGAGAAGGAGACTCTGGTTGACGATTTGAAGGAAACCTTAGATAACCTGCGGACATACAAGATGATGTTCAACCCGGCCAAGTGTGTTTTTGGTGTACCGGTGGCAAGTTATTGGGTTTTCTGGTATCCAACGGGGGAATTGAGGCTAATCCGGAGAAGATCACAGCTATCACCTCCCTAGCTAAACCGGAGTGTATCAATGACGTTCAACGCTTGGCAGGCCGGATTGCCGCGTTGAGCCGGTTTATCAGCCGCCTCGGTGAGAAGGCGATCCCTTTGTATCAAATGCTGAAGAAAACAGATCAATTAAATGCAGGAGTTCGGCTGCGATAAAGCGTTTGAAGATTTAAAGCGGCAGCTAATAATCCGCCGTTCTTGCCGCTCCGATTGACAAGGAACCATTGCTACTATATGTGGCAGCTAATGCTCGTGGCGATCGGCGTAGCTATTGTGGTGGAAGCGCAAAGAGGCGGGCAAGGAATATCCGGTTCAGCGTCCGATTTACTATATCAGCGAGGTGCTTATTGAGTCCAAGCAAAGGTACCCACATTGGCGTAAACCGGTGTATGGAGTTTTCATGGCAATAGGAAGCTTAAGCAATACTTCGAGGACATCCCATCACAGTGGTCAGCTCTGCTCCTTTGGGAGATATAATTCAGAACAGGGAGGCAACTAGCCGGATTGCCAAGTGGGCTATAGAGCTTGGGCCACACGGACTGAAATACGTGCCTCGGACGGCGGTTAAATCTCAAGCACTTGTAGATTTCACCAATGATTGGATGGAACTACAAGCACCTGAAGAAAAACCGGATCACACCTATTGGACTATTCATTTTGATGGGTCCAGGCAATTGGAGGGCTCGGGGGCTGGAGTCGTGTTAACTTCCCCATGAGGTGATAAGTTCTGTTATGTTCTCTGCTTAATGTTCCCTTGTACTAATAATGTAGTTGAGTACGAAGCTTTACTCCATGGTCTCCGGATGGCTAAAGAGATGAATCTCAGCCGAGTTAAGTGCTTCGGTGACTCGGACCTGGTGGCCCAACAAGTATCTGGCACTTGGGATTCCAAGGATCCGCTCATGGCAGCATATCGTCGTGGGGTGGATATTGTTGCAGGTCACTACAAAGGATATTAGGTGGATCATGTGGACAGACGGAAGAACAAAGTGGCAAACGCTTTAAGCCGGTTGGGCTCTCAACGTAAACTGGTCCCGCGTAACGTCTTCTTGGATGTTCTGCATAACCTGTCGGTCAAGCTCCCTGGTGAAGAGGATTTGGCTATTCCTGATCCGGAGGCTCAATTGGTGGCGGCTCTTCATGTTATTCCGGATTGGACGGTTCCTTATCTTGCGTACATGAATCGGGGCGAGTTACCAGAGGATGAGACTCTGGCCAGACAGATAATCCGGCGATCCAAGTCCATGACTATTGTCAATGGCGAGTTGCATCATTGCAGTGTGTCAGGGGCGTTTCAACGCCGTGTGTCTCCTGAGGAAGGTTGTGAAATTTTGCGTGAAATCCACGAAGGGGATTGTGGTCACCACGTCGGTTCAAAATCTCTGGTGGCTAAAGCGTTTCGTCACGGCTTCTATTGGTTGACTGCTCATGCTGATGCGAAGGACCTGGTTAGGCGATGTGATGGCTGTCAGAAGTTCTCAAGACGCGCTCATGTGTCGGCTCAAGAATTTAGGATGATTCCAATTACTTGGCCGTTTGCGACTTGGGGGCTGGATATGGTTGGGCCTTTCAAAAGGTCCAAGGACAAGAAGACCCACCTTTTGGTGGCGGTTGACAAGTTTACGAAGTGGGTGGAAGCGGAGCCCGTTAGCAAGTGTGATGCAGCCACGGCGGTTCAATTCATCAAAAAGGTGATTTTCCGGTTTGGCTTTCCACACAGCATCATTACTGATAATGGTACCAACCTGTCCAAGGGTGCTATGAAGGAGTTCTGTGAACGTGAGCACATCCGGCTTGACGTGTCATCAGTGGCTCACCCACAGTCCAATGGCCAAGCTGAGAGAGCTAATCAAGAGATCTTACGAGGTATCAAACCCCGGCTTATGGTTCCTTTGCAGCGGATGCCGGGTTGTTGGGTTGAGGAGTTACCATCTGTATTATGGAGCATCAATACTACACCCAATAGATCGACATGATACACACCGTTCTTCATGGTCTACGAAGCGGAGGCAGTTCTCCCCAGTGATATCCGTCATGATTCACCTCGTGTAGCAGCTTATGATGAAGCGGACAACGAGGTAGCACGGCAAGACGCTTTGGACCTGTTGGACGAGGAGCATGACATCGCAGCTGCCTGCTCGGGCGATTTACAGCCAGGATCTTCGTCGCTATCACGATCGCCGAGTTAGAACCAGAACCTTTCAAGAAGGAGATTTGGTGCTCCGGCTCATCCAAGACCAGATCGATATGCACAAGCTATCCCCACCTTGGGAGGGACCTTTCGTGGTCAGCAAGAATCGCACAACGGGTCATACTATCTCGATCGATATTCGAGAGCATAAAGACTCACGTACATCGAGGAGGAGACCAACAGGCCGTGGAACATAGCTCATCTTTGGCCTTACTATACTTGAGACATAGGCTCTACTTATGTACATATTATGACAATGTATATATTATGATCAATACAATAAACCGGAGCCTTAGCTAAAGCGGGGTCTCTGTTATTTTTACATCCTGTGTGGTTACACGGAGTTTTTATCTTAAAGCGGCCTCCGGTTTACCCCTTAAGTTAGCTTTTTCAACAAGCTTTATATCATATCACTTGGGGGCTTGGTCGTGCCCGTACCAATGCAACACCTTTTGATAGGCGAAAGCCACAGAATCACTTGGGGACTTGGTCACGTCTGAACCAGTCACGCCTCTTGATCGGCCTAAGGCCACATAATCACTTGGGGGCTTTGGTCGAACCCGAACCATTGCTACACCTCTTGATCGGCGTAATGCCACTGCATCATTTGGGGACCTGGCTGACTTAAACCGTAGCTACACCTATCGGGGGCTTGGTCGCGCCCGACCATGTTAATGCCACTTGATCGGCTCAACAGCCTCTTTTTGCAAATAATTCTATCTTTGTCTTTGCTTGAAATTCGTTTCTCTTTTTGCATATTTCTCTTGTTGTGTTTTTAAACCGACAATTATTAAACCGGCTCGACTGTCAATTGACGGAACACGGTCCACTCTTAATCCGGAGACTCTTTGCCCGGTTTGATTTTTGATAACATCCTATTATGGAGTAACACCGGTGTTCATCGTAACCCGGAACGGTTTACCTGGTAAACCGACCTTATATTCATAGGAGCTGTTTTCTCCTCCGCAGAGTGGGTTTCTTAAAACTCCGTTTCAAGATTGGCACAGCCAACTTCATGCCCTACGATGGCGGGTATCATATATTCCCATATTTGATAATATGTTTAAATCTAAGATATTATCTTTGATTTCATATACATAGATATTATGACCCGCTTTGGTGATACAACCACGGTAGCGTTTTAAGCTTTTGGCTGCAGATAACAGTTTAAGATTGATGATTCAACGGAAGCATAAGTTGCAATAAGTATGCACGAAGGCATATCAACACCAAGTGTGGCAGCTAGTCTATTACAAGGAAACACGATGCCCAGATAAGATAATTGTTTTTTGCATAACATAAAGGAGCAGTAATGTAAACCGCTTCCGGTTCATGCTTGGTCGCCACTTGGCACGATGGTTGCGGGTCATCTTGCGCCGCTTCAGCCTTTGCTTCCCTACCCAGCGGCTGGAAATCAACAGTTGTCCAGTCGATTCCCATTAATGCTTGAAATACAGCTTCATCATTGATCAGCAACGACGTTTCAATGTCAGGAGCATAAGTATGCTTACAGATTCGAGGTATAAGGTTCTCCGCTTCAGGAATTGGTGCAGCCACTCGTTTGTTTTGGCCATCGTATTGGGCTTGATAGTTAGACAAATCTGCCTCCTCAACCAATTGACAAGCCAGAGGGCGCACTTCCCGGTTTATAGCTCGGAGATCTTCTTCGCTGAATTCTGTCACGTCTTCCTTCAAGCTTGGGAAGCCCTGGGCCGCTTCAACAGGATCAAAATCCGGCACCCATGCTTTTGCCCGGATTAAGGCGTTTATAGCGCCGGTTCTATCAGCAAATTTCTTTAACTCTTCAACCCGGACAGGAAGCATTGACAACCTTTTAATAGTGTCCTGGATCAAGGTCGGCGCCGAGTTGTTGTGAGAAGCAGTGCAGATGATCCGTTGCGCACCAGTATACGGTTGCTCTATCAATGTATAGGCGGCTTTCAATTTCTTCCGCACATCTGATCCCAAGTGACAAATACGTGTCCCTGTATCATTCAAAGGGTCAGTAAACCGACAGTTACATGAGAAGGCCTCATTATTTTAGAAATGAAGAAGGCTTACCAAAGACAAAGCGGTCATGGCATGCACTTGCCGCTTTTACATCGGGTCAGTTCATCCACCACCGGTTTGAGTGCAGCCTCGACCTTCTCTACCCGCCGAGTTAAAGCGGCTTTTTCAAAGGGCCCAATCCGCCCGTTCTTTGTTGAAACCTTCTTTAAGCTTTTCCATGACGCTTAAAGTTACCGGTTAATTCATTTTTTGCATTGGAGGTTTCACTTGCTTTGGGACTTGATTTTCTTGCAGATCGGCGATTTGACTTTCTTTCTTTCTCAGATCAGCCTACATACAGATAATCATTTGATAAAGATTACGGTGTAGAATTGAAGTACCAACCACATAACAAGTTATGCGCGCCGGTACTTGGGGGCTAATGCATATTTGCTTTTCATCCTACAATTTCTATATAAAGTCCCAAGCTCAATACAAGTATTCAACTTGGCACTTGGGGCTAATTCCTATTTGCTCTGTCCTTGAGTGACACCGGAATTCTTCTTGTATAAAGTCGGTTTAACTACATTAAGTTGAACCGCCCTTGGGGCTACTTTCCCAAAGTACAGCTTGCGTTAAATTTCACGTTGGAAAGTCGGTTTAAGTTGATATCTTAAAACCGTCACTTGGGGGCTATTGGAGTCGATGATTGAAATATACAAGCAGGAGTCATATGGAATTTACCTCATATTTGTCCTTCATCATATTTACCAGACCGGCTTCGTAATCACGGCTGGTATATAGCCGATTCGGGTAGCCGAAATGAAGATCTTGGGTGTTCAGAGCGGCATAAGTGGCCAAATCGGCATTCCATTTGCCTTTGCCAAATGCAGCAAATTCATCTTTGGCGGTGTGCTTAGATAAAGCGGCAGGATTGCTCGGCTCGAACGCACCAACGCCGATAATAACAACATCATCATCTTTGGCTTCACCGGTCCGCACTGGGGTCGCCGGTTTATCAGTATGCTTTGTTGGACTCGTTGTTTTGTCAATCTGGACATGACTTGTGGGCTGATTAAAAGGGCCTGTGGTATCAACATGTGCCTCTTCAGCAGGAATATGATGATCTTGCGATGGTGGGTCATTCAGCACATCGTCGTGGATGTGTTCTTCGGGATCTGGTATTTTGACCGGTTCAGGAGCGTCGTCTTTTTCTGCCACTTTGTCCAGACAAGCTTTCTTGCTTGGCCTAGGCTTAGCCCTGAAAGGAAAAAGATGGACCAGTCCAGTGAATATTGAAAGTGATATATCAAACAACATTATCAGGAATATGGCTCACTTGAGTGGTGGGAGCTGGGTGGCTGACGACTCGCCGGAAGAAGAGTGAGAAGTGCCCTGATAATCGGAGTCAGATGGATTAAGAGGTTGACGAAAACAACCCGCTTTAGGATAAGCATTGACGAAACAGTTAGAGACCTCTGAACGGCGTTTCCGAACCGGACTGTTCGGTAAACCGGCGGAGGTAACTACCTGGCCGCTGTGCCGGGTTGTGCAGCGAGCTTCATGCTGTTGTATCTTCATAAGAAAGTTTCGGTCCAAATAAGCAAGAGGATGAGAAAAATTTAACTTTCCGGTTTGCCCGACGGATCTTTAGTGAAGGTAAAGGGTTTGAATCGGAAGAAAGAGTGATTACCTCTACAACATCAGCGTGTCTGACTTCAGCGTCATCCTGGCAATAATCATTATCAATAAGGCGTGTGAAAAATAAACCAAGTGAGTCAAGGTCTAGATTATCCACATCATCGTCAGCTGGTGGATCGGAGGATGCAGTGGTTCTCTTTCTATTGGCCGGTTTCTTCACAACTCTGGTCTTGGGCCGGGTTGTTTTCTCCGGTTTCTCTTGTGGAGGCTTCTTGCTCTAAAATGGATTATCACCCTGTTTGAAAGATGTTAATGTCAACAAAGGGTGCTTAAACATAGTCAGATTTCATGAAAGCATAACATATGAGTCTTACGGCTGGCGGTTTGTTAGTGGTACAAAAAGGAGGCAGGCCGGTTTGAGAGCAGGCGGCTTCCGGTTCATTTAATATCTTCTTCACAGCCTCAGTGACCTCGTCATCTGTCAGCTGGATCTCAATATGCCGTAGAGGGTCTTTTACATCTCCTGTGTATTTGCACATCAAACCGGAGCGCAAGCTTAAGGGAAATATACTCCAAGATATCCAGCAGCAAGCAAGGTCAACTCCTGTCAACCCGTTAGCCATGAAGGCCCTGAGCTTGGATAATTGAGGAGCATATTTGCTTCTCTCTTTATGATCGATCTCTACGAGGGAAGGGATGTGTGTTGCTTAGCCGCCCGGACGATAACCCGGCAAGGGATTTTCTCCATCAGGTGAGGTATCTTTGCAGTAAAACCATGTTGAATTCCACTCTTTGGGATGGCTGTGCAGTTTGGCGTGAGGGTAAGTGACCTCTTTCCTCTTTTGGATCGCCATACCACCTAACTCGGTATTGGGACCATCAAGAATTCAGTGCGGCTGTTCAGATGGAAGCAATCTACGAATAATTCAACTGGGCTCCTCTTGAAAGAACACCTCACAGAGCACTTGAAAGTGACAGATGTTGGTTGCAGAGTTGGGGCCAATATCTTGTGGACGCAGTTGGAAGTTGGTCAAGACATCCCGATAAAACTTTGAACCGGGCGGACTGAAGCCCTAGGCTAGATGGTCAGCAAAAACAACAACCTCTCCATCTTCGGGGTTCTGGAGGACATTCCGGGCCAGGGACCCTCCAGTGAACGACATCTTTTTTGCTTAAAGCGTCGGTGTTGACTAGGTTATTCAGTTGAGTCTCGGTCACTCAAGAAGGGACCCAGTTGCACTCATACACTTGCTTGGCCATGGTGCAATCTGCAAAGCAGTAATACCGGTTCAAGAATATGTTGGAAGGGTATACATTTATGCATTCATTGCTAAACCGGAAGCAGTTACTTATAAACCGGAGTTCTGCAAAGTGGCAATACTTGGCTAGGGAATCCTGGCGGTTCAACAAGGGGACTAATGGTATATACCGAGTTATCAATTTTTCTACAAAGTTAAACCGCCTGGTCTAAAATATTGAAGAGTCAAGATTGCGGATGAGTAGGTTTGCGAAAACAGGTTTCACAAAATTACATCACAGTTTTGGATCTGGAACATGTTCAGAAAAAGAGATAAATATTCAAGGTCCAAAGGGGATCGGATGCTGAACCAATGAGCAAGGATACAGAGAGATCTATGGTCTTGAGATGCGCAAGTGAAAACGGATGATAAAAACTACCGCTACGCAGAACAAAGATTCACAGACTCGTCTAAAGTTTATCATATGAATAGGAAGCAAGTGATGAACGCTGAAGAACATGGAAACCCTAGAACAGATCTATGATGAAAAAGATAGAAGACTTACAAGAGCCGAGGAAGAAATGGAAGATCTCCGCGATGCTCTGGTGTATTCAGGGTGATGCAGCGGCCAAGGTTGGTGCAGAAGTCGACGGCGGCGGCGGAGCTCCAAAGATGGGCAACGCGAGGAAGACGAAGCAGAGGGGCACGAAGGGGAAAAAGAAATGACCCTTTGGTCTTATTTATAAAGCAAGGGACATGTGTCAGGCGCGAAAATCAAGGGGTCGCGAGTTTGGAAACGGAGCTGTCGCCTCGATTGTCGCAGATCTATTAAACAAAAAAGGTATCGTGAATAGCTTTTATGACAGGTGACGTCACGCCGGTTTACGACGACCAGAGAAGATGACATCATGGCGGTTCACCAGACTACACAAAGATGTTGAAGATGAAGTTTTTTGCTAAGGATTGACATGAACGTGTTCAAATCAATCTGGGGCCTAATGTTGGGGATATTACTATTGGGTGTAAACCGGCCAGGACAGGCCGGGTTAACTTCATCAGTAGTTGAGTATGTTAAAGCCCAAGTAGGCAGATGAGGGCTTAAGGCCCATAGCCGGTTCAAGGCCTGTAGCTGTAAACCGGCGTCAGTATGTAACTTGTATTGTAAGTTAGGAATAGTAGATACCGAGTCGGATACATCTATGAACCGGCGTCGGGACTCTGTGAACCGACGGGCGCCACCCATGTATATAAGGGGACGACCCGGCGGCGGTTCAAGGACAACAGACAACAACTCGAGACTTAGGCGAAGCTTGTTTGCTCCCTAGTCATCGAAACCCCATCAATTCCATCACAACTAGACATAGGCTTTTACCTTCATTGAAGGGGCCGAACTAGTATAAACTCTCTTGCGTCCTTGTGTCCGCTTTAACCCCTTCAAGCTAACCCGTAGCGATGGCTCCACGACTAAGTCCATTCATGAGGACATCTGCCGTGACAAAACCACGACAGGATGCTTCACAATGGTCTTCGGATGATCGAGTTCGGCTCTGCAACACAAGTAGCTTATACTTCCACAGAGGGCATAATAATTTATAAGTCCAATCCTCTGGCAAATTTTTACAACATGACATCACGTCAGTCCGGTCATTATTTCGATCCCTTTTTTCGGCCTGCTGCCCCACGTTCCGAGACGCGGTTGTCAGTGGCACGTCCTATCCAAGCAAAGATCGTGTCCTCTTATTAAGGGATTCTTTATCGACACAGTCGTGGGTAACCCAACGGTCTTTAGGGTACAACTCCTTGGGAATAGGCAAGCTTTAAGGCCCAGGAGGAGGCGTTCGATATTCGCGGCCTTCATAAAGGGGTGCAGACCGGTCTTTCTTCTCCACGCTTGCTTCTTCCTCAACCCTTACTACCTTGAGTTCCAACACCCAGGTTTCAATCGCCGCAAGCCTCAGTCATGTACGGATCTAACCGTCGAGGCCGGTGGGTGGCTTCTTCTGTCACAGAGGAGGATATCGCGAAGCTTCGGGTGGCAAGATATCTGACTGCGGAAATCCTCCATCGGCTTCCCACGGAAGGGCAGGTTATCCCCACCCCCAGATCCGGCGAGAGGGTCATGTTTGTTTCCCACTTCCTCCGAGGATTAGGGTTTGCCTTAATCCCTTCGTCCGGGGGCTCATGTTCTATTATGGACTAGATTTTCACGATCTCGCCCCGAACTCTGTTCTTCTCATCTCGTCATTTATCGTCACGTGTGAAGCCTTTCTTCGAAATCCTCCACACTTCGGCTTGTGGCTCAAGACCTTCAATGTGAAGCCGCAAGTGATGGAGGGGGAGCAGGCGGAGTGCGGTGGAACCTCAGTGAGCAAGCTTACCAACGTTGTTTGGCTAAAAGGATCCATCACAGAATCTTTCGACTTATGGCAGCAGGAGTGGTTCTATATCACTGAGCCCCGTGGTTCCAAGTGGGCAGTTGCGCCTGCGTTCTGATCCAGCCCCCTAATTCAGCTTGCATAATGGATTAACAAGGGGTTGGACTGGGGACCAGTTGACGAAGTGCGGACTCTGCAGAGCCGCATCTGAAGCCTTATTGAGAAGGATATTGATCTTGTCAACATTATTCAGGTAATGCTAGTCCGCCGGACCCTGCCGTGCCAGCGACGGCCTCTCTGCATGTGGGAGTTTAATCCAGAAGGGCCACGGACTCTTCAGCACTTCCTCGACACCACGCACGAGGGAATGTGGAAATTATTTTTCAGGAAACGAAAGCAGTGACCGGACACCACTGAAGATATTGGTCTTGACCGCAACCATCCAGATACCTCGGTAAGCACTCAATTCCCGAACACCTTTTAGTCGAACGTACCGTAATAGGGTACTGAGAAAACCGTCTTTTCCAGGGCTGGATAAAGAAAGTGGAACGAATCAGGTGTCCGACCCTCCTTCCAGAAGACTCAGTGGTCGTCGTGCTAACGAAGATGCTGGCCCCAACTCTATACCAGGTGCCGATGAAGGAGGGCAAGAACAGGGAGACTAGAGGTGACCCTTGTTCCGGAGACGGATTAGACATTGTGTCCAGGGAAATCAAAGTTTCTTCGCCCAAAGACAAAGGTGCAGGAGGAGCGAACATCCCCTCTCCCCATGGAAAGAGTTGTCCTCGGCCATCTTCTTCCTCGGGAGACCTTCTCCCGGAGATGATGGAAAGCGATACGCCTCCCCCGACCTCCTCGCCCAATAGGGCGGACGACTTCGAGGTGTCGGCGCGGAGGGTTTCTCCCGACCGACAAGAGGTGCGGGGAGCGAAGAGAACCTTACCCGAAGGTGGTCCATCTGTTGCTCAGGGTTCGGGGGCTAACAATGAAGGTCCAGGGCTATCCGGTTTACAGCCAGAGATGATTCTGGAAACGAGTGAATGGGTTCCTTCAAAGGAAGGCCGTACTCCTGCGGCGGCTTCCGAAGAACCATAAGCGTCGGATATGTTGACGAGCCTGCTGTGACAAGAGTCTGTCTCAGAGGAACACTGTGCCATGATGGGTACGGTGGTCGAGAGGGTTCTTTCCGCTAAGAGCGGATTGAATGAAGCCTTTACGAGCCTGCTAAGAGGCTTTGAGATTTGTGATATAATTTTTCCAACTGTACCTTAAGCGCAAAATGCACCTGTGTATAGATAGTAGCCCCTGAGACTCGGATTGCCTTCCCAAGGGAGGCGACCGGAGGATCAAAAAGACATGCTCGGGTAACAATCTGATGTAATTGGAACACATGCCATTTCCCCCCTGGCGACTATCCGGACTACGGAGGTAGCCGAGCTGCAGCGGAAGCTTGATGCGGCAGCAGATGACATTGTGTTAATCAATATGCGTCTTGACGAGTCGCAAGGTATGTATTCGGAGCAGCCTGTACACATACATATTTGTAATATAAGCATGACGTTGAAAGTTGCATACTGGGATATGCATGGCTGAAGATGGTGTCGTCGCCGTTGAAATTCTTCGGGCGGAGCTAGCCCGGGCCAAGGAGCAGACCCGGTTTAGTAATGCGGCTGCCGAAAAGGCATCGGCTGAGTTAAAGGCCGAACAAGCTGCTCGGCGCCAAGACGAGGAGAAAATATCCACGATGGTGCTCGAACTAAAAAATGCTACTAGCCGCTGTGAATTTCTTGAGAAGGAGAATGAAGCCAAAACGGTTGAACTTGACAAGGCCTTACAAGAGGCGAGAGAAGCGCGGTCTGAATCCAGAGCAGCCCGTGAGGAGATCCAGCAAGTTGGGGAGATTGCGGCCGGTAAGCCCTTTTTGCTATAGACTAAGTTCGGCGATCCAAACTATGCTCAGCTTAACCAAGTGTGGAGTTCTCCGGACGATTTTTTAGACTTGCCGAAGAGTTCTTCCGATGCGGCGCAGTTTTACCAGGCGGAAGAGGGTATGCAATGGAGAGGCTTTTCTGGTCACAATTTGGCGTGTCAAAGCGCCCTTTGTTGCTGAATGAACAGGTATCCCAATGGGTCGAGCTTCACAGGATATCCGGCGCTGCCATGAAGAACGTCATAATCCGGCTGTGGCCGATTGAGCCTATTACGAATAGCTACTTCGTCTTGGTGCAGCGGCTTGTTGATGCGGTGCCACGTATCCATGCTGTGAGGCGGTCGGCGTGCATTGAGGGTGCACGGATGGCCTTTGCCCGTGTCAAGACATACTGGGGGAAGATGAAGGCCATCGATGTTGCAGCAAAGAGTCCACCCAAGGGCGAGGACCATCACGCACCGGAGCATTATTTTGAAGACGTCTTAGAGGTTGCCCGCTTGATAGAGGGTCAATGCTCGAAAGACATAGTATTCGAGCGAGGTCTAAGGGAATTGTAAAAGACAATTTTATATTTAATCTATTTTTATGTTTTGCTCGAAAGCTTTTT
Organism: Aegilops bicornis; assembly: GCA_021605145.1. Classification (NCBI taxonomy): domain Eukaryota; kingdom Viridiplantae; phylum Streptophyta; class Magnoliopsida; order Poales; family Poaceae; genus Aegilops; species Aegilops bicornis. Next base: position 145,216,224 of record CM038673.1, read on the forward strand.
GGTCCTCCTGTGCGGCCGTTTTTATATAACCTGAAAGTTTTCCAGTCGTCGGCTTCAGCCCCCTCATAGGAAGCACGGGGGTGTTCGGAAAAGCATTTGATCACTCTTGACCCAATGTCTTGATCCATGAAGGAGGTGAAAATGCGGCGAACCAGGCAATCAGACTATAGGGCGTTAACACTTTCACTTAGCCATAGGAGTTTTATGATGGGTCTACGATATAGCCCCTGGTATGTACGCGGCTTATTTTTAATATGATGCGTTGTACAGATGATCTGAAAAAGATCCTTCGTATAACACGGAGAGAATCGCTAAAGATTCCGATAAGTCGTCGAGTGGTTGACCAGCTTTTGCCGCATCATGACAGTCAGTTTTCGGCTTTCTCTACTGAGGTGCTTGACCAGATGAATCGGAAGCACAATCGCAGTAGTTCTCCCTTTACTACCCTAGCCGATAGAGCGGAACGTAGGGTAGCAAGCATGTGAGCCGGGCAACCCAACTATTGACCCAAGACATGATTCGGAGCTGATGCATATAAGGCCAAACTCGCGACGCCGAAGTACGCTATAAAGCTGTTCGGACTTGCCGGCAACTCATTTGTTCCCATACCGAGCCCCTAGCGAGTTATGCCGAGGTGTGTGTGTAAAACAACCACAGGAGCAAAAATTCATGTCGATTAGGAAAAAGTCAACACTGGACACTGGTTACGTGTACTGGGAGCTGAGTGATATGCCAATTATTATATAGATAACAAAGCCGCAACCCTGGCTATTTGAGATGCCAGGGGTCGAAGGCTGAGGAAAAAAGCACTTTACAGGCTCGGAATAGAGAGCTCGGCCTACAAAAAGTTATTTTGGACCTCATGTCGCACATCTGCGCCGCCTGTCCTCGGTTAAGGGATTCCTTGACAGGAATAACCCTGGATGATTGTACGAACCCGAACTCTGGTAGAGTCCTCGGGGTGACCGGCCCTTGAGCTACCTGTGGAGGGGATAATAAAAAGGAAAAAAAGGGCAGTTAGAAAAGTAGGGGGGTTGCAGGCACACCCGTATTGTGCTTCCGCCGGTGCCCAGGGTATTTCAAGTGCATAATTATGTATGCACGGTGCCCACTTCGAAGGCATATTAGGCAAACGGTGGAAGCCAAATTGCTAGTCCAATATTGAAAGTGCAACTATCCCAAGGTGGTTTTGGTAATTCCTAACAACATATAGCTCATTGAGCTAACATTATTCCAAGATGAATATTTCAGGAAAAGCTCAATGAATGGCATGGCATGGATGAGAAAAGTGGACCCCTAAAAATGCTAAGGATAAAAGGATTGGCTCAAGCTCAAAAGCTCAAGACTCTACATTTTATATTTTAGTGATCCAAGATCACATTGAGTCTATAGGAAAAGCCAATACTATCAAGGAGGGATGAGGTGTTGCTTAATGAGTTTCTTGCTCTATAGTGCTTAGTGATATGCTCCAAAGCCCTCAACTACTTTCTCACATCCACATATGACCTAAACCAAAAGTCAAACTCGGCCCTACCGATTCTTTCTATCCGGCGCCACCGAGTTCAGATGTCATAGCCACTGCCACAAACCCTAGGCAAATCGGTCTCACCGATAGGGATCTCGGTCTCACCGAGATGGGATGGTAATCTCCGCTTCCTTCAGAACGCTTTGGTACCACCGAGATGAGCGATCGGTCCCACCGAGATTGCAATGTAAACTCTTTGTTTCCCTTTCGTAACATTTCAGTCCCATCGAAATGAGCGAACCGGTCCCACCGAGTTTACCTGACCAACTCTCTGGTTAGCTTATTACCAAAGTTGGTCTCACCGAGTTTGTGTAATCGGTCTCACCGAGATTACGTTATGCCCTAACCCTAACCATATAGGTCCTACCAAGTTGCATGTCGGTCCCACCGAAAATCCTAACGGTCACTAGATTTGTTGAATCGGTCCGACCGAGTTTCTCAATTCAGTCTCACCGAGATTGGTAAATTGTGTGTAACGGTTAGATTTTGTGTGGAGGCTATATATACCCCTCCACCCACTCTTCATTCATGGAGAGAGCCATCAAAACGAACCTACACTTCCAATACACATTTTTTGAGAGAGAACCACCTACCCTTGTGTTGAGGTCAAGATATTCCATTCCTACCATATGAATCTTGATCTCTAGCCTTCCCCAAGTTGCTTTCCACTCAAATCTTCTTTCCACCAAATCCAAATCCTGTGAGAGAGAGTTGAGTGTTGGGGAGACTATCATTTGAAGCACAAGAGCAAGGAGTTCATCATCAACACACCATTTATTACTTCTTGGAGAGTGGTGTCTCCTAGATTGGCTAGGTGTCACTTGGGAGCCTCCGACAAGATTGGGGAGTTGAACCAAGGAGTTTGTAAGGGCAAGGAGATCGCCTAGTTCGTGAAGATCTACCGCTAGTGAGGCAAGTCCTTCGTGGGCGACGGCCATGGTGGGATAGACAAGGTTGCTTCTTCGTGGACCCTTCGTGGGTGGAGCCTCCGTGGACTCACAAGAACTCGTTACCCTTTGTGGGTTGAAGTCTCCATCAACGTGGATGTACGATAGCACCACCTATTGGAACCACGACAAAAACATCCGTGTCTCCAATTGCGTTTGAATTCTCCAAACCCTTCCCTTTACATTCTTGCAAGTTGCATGCTTTACTTTCTGCTGCTCATATACTCTTTGCATGCTTGCTTGAATTGTGTTAAGATTGCTTGACTTGTGCTAAGATAGCTAAAATCTTCCAAAGACTAAAATTGGGAAAAGGATAAGTTTTTATTTGGTCAAGTAGTCTAATCACCCCCTTTAGACATACTTTCGATCCTACAAATATGGACATTGATCGGTCATGTTGAATGGAGATCGGCGGCATCATGGCCGACATGGTATGCGGTGTGGTAAGGCTGCTGTGTAGTTCGGCTGAGGTAGCCGTAGTATGATCTCCTGTACGGAGGGAGTGTTTCGTGCGCTCACCTCTAGGGGTGTGTGTCACGTATACCATGTTTACTGTTTTCGCTTCGGGGGGAAACTGCTTCTGACCCCCGGTATTTGGTTGGTGGATCTCTTCGTCGTCCCTATCGTCGGGCGGCCTCCTCCCTTTGTGTTCGGCGTTGAGCTTGCCGGCCTTCTTGAAGACCCAACAACTTCTGTTGGTATGGTTAGCTGGTTTATCGGGGTGGCCGTGAATCTGGCAGGGTCGATCCAATATCCTGTCTAGATTGGATGGTCCGTCTCTGTTCGCCTTGAATGGCTTTTTCCGTTGACTGGATTTGGGACTGCTGAATCCAGCGTTGACCGTTGTGTCGCGTGATCTTTCATTATCATTGCGACTTTTGTGTTTGTTGCATCGTGGTTTGCCATTGCCGTCTCGGATTTCGGAAGTGCCCGGGTCACAGGTGTTGTTGCTTCTACGAGCGAGCCAGCTGTCTTCTCCCGTGCAAAAGCGGGTCATTAGAGCGGTAAGAGTTGTCATGGATTTAGGTCTTTCTTGGCCGATGTGGCGGGCCAGCCATTCATCCCGGGCACCGTGTTTGAAGGCCGCAAGGGCTTCCGCGTCCGGACAATCGACAATTTGGTTCTTTTTAACTAAGAACCTAGTCCAGAGCTTCCTGGCTGACTCTCCGGGCTGCTGGGCAATGTGGCTTAAGTCATCGGCATTCGATGGCCGGACATATGTTCCTTGGAAGTTGTCACGAAAGGCGTCTTCCAAATCTTCCCAGCTGCCAATAGAATTTTCCGGCAGACTGTCTAACCAGTACCAAGCTGGTCCTTTGAGTTTTAGTGGTGGTATTTGATGGCATGAAGGTCATCTCCGCGGGCCATGTGGATATGGAGGAGGAAGTCCTCGATCCATACCGCGGGATAGGTTGTTCCGTCGTATGATTCGATATTCATGGGTTTAAACCCGTCTGGGAATTCATGTTCCATTACTTCGTCTGTGAAGCAAAGAGGGTGTGCGGCGCCTCTATACTGGGCCACACTGCGATGTACCTCCGGTGGAATCTGTTTGCAGTTTTCGGCCCAGGCGTGGCTAGGTTTGTCGCATCCGAATAGGTAGCCGCCGCCGCGTGTCAAGGCACGTCCTCGCGATCCATAGATCGATCTTGTGTGTCCTGCTCTACTGTCCAAGTCCGGTCGACGGTCGTATGTACAACCCTGAGATGTTTTATTCTTTCCTTTACGGTGAGGTGGGGCGGTCTGGTGTTTGGCTTGAGTTGTCGTTTTATCCTGACCACGTGCCGGTCGGTCGGCCACGTTGTGCGATGATGGTATGGGCTTCGGCGCCTCGTCATCAAACTGAGGTAACAATTTGCGCTTCAGGTAATTTTTGGCTGGGCCATTGAGGCCATATTCTTCGGCTGCCAGGACTTCGGTCCATTTATCATTGAGCAGATCTTGGTCAGCTTGAAGCTGCAGCTGCTTCTTTTTTAGGCTCCTTGCAGTGGCTATTAGCCGGTGTTTAAAGCGCTCCTGCTTGAGAGGTTCTTTAGGCACGATGAATTCCTCCTTGCCGAGGCTCTCCTCTTCCTCGGAGAGCGGAAGATAATTATCCTCCAAGTCTTCGTGTATGGCCTGTTCATCAGGGCTACCGTGCCCGTCCTCCCGTTCATCCTGTTCGGAGATTGCCCCGACAGGGTCTTCATTGTCTTCGGCTTCGTCCGGAGTATTATTTTCTCCGGTGACGGTGTTGTTGTCTTTTGTACGACGTGACTTAGACCAGCGTCGCTGGCACCGGTGCCGGGGCTGTGTCTCGGGAGGTTTGTCCTTAACTGGATCCTCTTTGTCATTGTTGTTAGTTTCTTTAGGTGTATCCACCATGTATACGTCATATGAAGAAGTGGCCGTCCAGCGTCCGTGGCAAGCGGCGGTTTTGGCCCTGCTCCTCGTCGGCATCGTCGTCCATACCGTCGATGTCGTCGGAGCTGTAATCAAGCACGTCGGTTAAGTCTTCGACAGTGGCTATGAAGTGGGTGGCGGGTGGGAAGCGGAATCCCCCCCCCCCCCATCATCAGCCTCCAGTTCAAACCGGACATAATTCGGCTGTGAGTCCCCCGCCAAGGACAGATTCTTTAATGAGTTTAGCACATCACCAAAGGGCGAGTGTTGGAAGATGTCTGCGACGCTAAACTCAAAGATCGATAAGCGATCAAGTTCCGCATCCGCGGATGCACATGGCTCGGAATTTATGACCAGAGACGAGTCCGGAGTTCAGTTGACCAAGACGTCGTGTGATTTTAGGTCTATGTTCGGCTCCAACGCTGTGGAATCTGTGGCCTCCGCGGTGGGCTTGAGCCTCCCGTCCTTGGATGGCGCAATATGCTCTGGATCTACGGCCAGAGCAGTTACAGGAGCAATCTCCTCGATGCGGTCCGATGATAGATTTAGGTCATGTTCGTCGGGGTGACCAGGAGCGATCGCCGCGGTCTCGAATCCAGCGAATATCAAGTCTCCACGGACGTCCGCGACGTAGTTCAAGCTCCCGAATCTGACCTGATGGCCAGGGGCGTAGTTGTCGATCTGCTCCAGACGGCCAAGCGAGTTGGCCCGCAGTGCGAAGCCGCCGAATACGAAGATCTGTCCGGGGAGGAAGGTTTCTCCTTGGACAGCATTGTTGTTGATGATTGAAGGGGCCATCAAACCTTTTGGGGACGACACAGTGGAACTCTCAATGAAAGCACCAATGTCGGTGTCAAAACCGGCGGATCTCGGGTAGGGGGTCCCGAATGCAAGCGCCTAAGGTCGATGGTAACAGGAGACAGGGGACACAATGTTTACCCAGGTTCGGGCCCTCTCTATGGAGGTAATACCCTACTTCCTGCTTGATTGATCTTGATGAATATGAGTATTATAAGAGTTGATCTACCATGAGATCATATGGCTAAACCCTAGAGGTCTAGCTTGTATGACTATGATAATGAGTCTCCTCCCATCCGGACTAAGTCCTCCGGTTTATATAGACACCGGGAGGATCTAGGGTTACACAAGGTCGGTTACAAAGGAAAGGAATCTACATATTTGGTCGCCAAACTTGCCTTCCACGCCAGGGAGAGTCCCATCTGGACACGGGTGCAGTCTTCGGTCTTCAGATTATTACCCCATCGGCCCCAAGCACATGGCTACTGTGCCGGGCCTCGAGGACCCCTTAGTCCAGGACTCCCTCAGTAGCCCATGAACCTGGCTTCAATGACGAGGAGTCCGGCACGCAGATTTGTATTCGGCATTGCAAGGCGGGTTCCCCTCTTTCCAGATGACTCTCACATGAAGCAAAAATAACTTGATGTGTTGATGAGTGTATTTTTGCACTCATTTGTGCATGTGCTTAAGGCAGATAATCTCAGATTTTGTGAGAGAATTGCTTTGATACGATCACTAATGACTAAAAAAATGAAGGTCATAAATCCCTTTGTCTTTTTTGTTCCTTGCAGGAATGGGGGATTCTTGTGAAATCTGTATGAATAGAGGAACTTTCATGTGTTTCACATCAAGGGCACTGAAAAGTGTCGGGGAATGGCTCGCTAAATGAATCAGTACATCATTTCTTGCTAATAGTACGCTATAGCGTGATATAGCATTGCCGATAGCGAACTTTAAGGCCGATGTTATTTTGCTATAGCATGGCTTTTTTCATTCTTCAAAGTGAAAATTCCTATGGGAATCTTTCATTCGAAGTTTCATTTGATCGTTTTTAGTTTTTCTAGGGAACTTTGGTTCATAGGATAGAAATAGGAAAGTCATAGGAAATGGATGACATGCATCTCAATTCCTGTAAACAAAAAGATGTCACTTGCATGGGATATGATTTTTTTTTCATTGAGTTTAAGCTAATGTTTTTTTCTTTGAAATGTGAAAGATTGATTCCTATCCTATATAGAAATAGGAATCCATTCCTACAAACCAAAGAGCTTCAAAGAAAATTTTTCTACAAATTTTTTATCCTTTCCAATTTCTACGGTATTCCTGTAAACCGAAGGAGTACTTCGAAGTTTCCTTTAAAATTCCTGTGAACCGAACAGGCCCTAAACTTGACCCACCCCCAACGGGCCATTCGCGAGTCACCCAGCCCACCCGCCACGTGCCCAGGCCGCCTGTCGAACTCCGCAACGGCTATATCGCGCGCCTCCTCTCTGGTAAGTGGGCCCAGCGAATCTATGTAGCCTCTCGCTTTCCATTCCTCCATGACCGCCCTTGACTTTTAAACGCCAAAGACTCCCACCCAAACCCGCACAGACCGAAGCAAAGGTGAAGCAATCAAGCAAATCGAGCAGCACATGGCGGCCATGGCCATGAACCCCACCTCGCCGGCCCCATCCGCGAAGCTCCGGACGCCTCCGTACCACCACTCCTCCCCCGCGGCGGAGGAGGAGCCCATGGCGACGCCGCCGCCGAAGCCGACGGGCCAGAGGTCGCCCCTGCCGTCGCCACTGCAGCTTTCCGGTGGGTACTCGCTCCACGAGCTGCTCCTGCTCTCCCCGTCGCCGACCTCCCGCCGCACCCGCTCCGGCCAGCGGGGCGCGGCCGGGGCAGGCATGGATTCGAGCCTGGAGATGGTGGGGACGCCTCCCAGGCGGAGGCGCGCGACACCCACGGGTGCCTCGCCGAGGAACGCAAGGCGGGCGAGGCGGAGGCTGGAGAAGGAGGCCGACCCGGAGGAGGAAGCCGTCAGGAAGGCGCGCCGGAGGAGGTCCTCCAGGGTGGCGTCCAAGGTCGCGGCCGCGGTGGCTGTGGACAAGGCGGTGACGGCGGCGGCGGCCGCCCCAGAGAAGGAGGAAGACATGAGCTTGGCCTTGGTTCCTGCTACTGCCGATGCCACTCATGGTGAGCATTGCTAGATTTCTGGTTGAAGAAAGCACTGCTAGATCCGAATGCTCACTTCCTAGTAACTGTTGTTGTTGTTGTTGTTTCAGTCACAGAAACTGACGCTCTGGAGCAGTCCGGGTGGGAAAGTCTCTGGGAAAGGGTCGTCGAGCTAGTGATGTGGAAGGACGTGGCGAAATCAGCACTATGGTTCGGGCTGGGATCCATGTTCTTCTTATCTTGCTCCTTTTCAAGAGAGATCACTTTCAGGCATGCGTGATCTGCTACTCTTTTACCTCAAATTTCTACTCTGTTCTATGCTTCTTCCTATGCTAATCTCGTATAATTTTCCGGTGACCATCTCTGCAGCCCAATTTCTGTATTTTGTCAGCTCGGCGTTATGATCTTGGGTCTAGCCTTCTTTAAGGATTCTGTGCCACAGAGGTATGAAGCATGAACCAATGATCATTTGTGCCACAGAACAAGTTCGTAACTCTGTTTGAACCGAGCAGCTAATTTCAGTTACCATTTGTAGCAGGCAGCCGGCGAGGGAAAGGAACTTCCAGTTGACTGAAAAAGATGTGCTTCGTGCTGCCGGAGCTGTGCTGCCGATTGCTAACTCCATCATATCCACGGCACAAGTGATCTTCTCGGGCAACCCATCGATGACTCTCAAAGTAAGCATTAAATTGTATTCGTGACTGGGTCGTTCTGGCTGAAGCATAATTTTCCCTGAGTAATTTACAAATCTTTGTCTCTTTGATATCTGAATCTTAGGTATTGCCTGTTCTTCTATTCGGTGCAAAATATGGTAGTCTGATTACGGTATGGAGGCTTCTAGCCACAGGTACAAGACATAAAGTACTATCAGAACAATCTTAGCATGACTGCAGTCCTATATCATTTTCTTATTCACGAAATTTTGCAGGTTTTTTCACCAGTTTTACACTCCCAAAGCTTTATATCTGCTATTCAACTCAAATTCATGTGATAGGTATAATTACTAGTCCATACTCTGGATTACTTTATTTTGTTATATATGGCTACTGTTTACCCAAACTCATAGCATACCACTAACACCGATGTCTACCCTTTTTACCCCAGCTGAGAATTTGATAGACCGGGCTCTAGAAGCATGGAAGTCTTGCCCCCGCAAGAAATTCGTTGCGGGCACAGCAGTGACAGTGTGCTGGAATTTGTTTAGTGTCAAGACACGTATCGTGGCAGGTACAGTTGGGATGACTTTTTTTGTGGTGGCAATCTTTCAGATTCAATTCCAATGCAGTGCTGATGAAAATATGATATATTTATTAGAAAACGACAAGAAGTGTATGATATGATCCTTGATTTGCATCATGGAAATTGTCGTGTAAATTCTGACACCTGTATGGTGTCATTTTCTCCACCAAAAGAATCTAGACAGAAATGGCCTGAAATGTTTCAGGAAACTAAAACCCAAATCATTTTTCAATATTGGATTTGGATAGGTAGTGTTTGTTAAGCTCAGAGTGTTTAACATCTCATGTGCGAGCTTTAGACACTTGGTGCATGAAAAAACATTCCTTTTCTTATGATTCCGGTTGAATACAAATTCAATGTGAAAAATCGTTCATGACTGCATAGCATGACTGCGGCAAATTCATATTATAACATGAAAGTGCATCTTCTTTTTGGCAGCCTTCATTTCAGTAGTGATACTGCGGTACAATCATCAGACCGCAGGGCTGGTGTGATCCCAGAAGTTGAATGTTGCCAAGATGATCAAGAGCACTAGAACAGCAAATGGAGGTAGAACCATAGAAGACTGAAGTTGCATTTGCCGCAGGAATGCTTTTGATGTGTACAAAGAAAATCTTTATTTATTTACAATAATCATTTCTTCCACATCTAGTGGTTGTACCAACTAGTCATAATGTCTGTACCAACAACTAGCAGCAGCAGATATGAGGCATATTGTAGGAACAGGACTAGTTCCACCGTATTGTTCTCCACTCCTGCAATTTTATAATATGAATAAGCCATTTCATTGAATGTTTGACAAAAGCTAATTCTTCCTATTGTGCTATCAACTGTCTTTTAGAGCATATTACTAGTAATCTCAATTGAAACAAGGTTAAATTGTATCAGTCAAGTCCACCGGGCCGGGAACCTAGTACAGTGAAATTTGCTGTCATCATCCCTATTATCCAACTATTCATCTTTGCTACTAGATCACGGAAAAACAGAACCGAGAGAACGAATGTTGTTACATCTTTTGTCCATTCTAATACAACACCAGAATGTAAGACGTTTTGGCAATTTAAATTATAATTCTACACCAGAATCGACCACAGGCTTGTTGCCATCGCTACCACCACAATTCCAAAGTCGTCAGCCTCCGCCGGCGGGTATGGGGATGAGTGCATGGCGAATCATGGAAGTTCTCTCAGAAAATACCCCCTCCGTTTCTTTTTACTCTGCATATAAGATTTGGTCAAAGTCAAACTTTATAAAGTTTGACCAACTTTGTTCGAAAAAATATTAACATCTACAATAATAAAACTATATGATACATCTAACAATATTGATTTCATATTGCGAATCTTGATATTTTTTTCTATAAACTTAGTCAAAGTTGACAAAGTTTGACTTTGACCAAATCTTATATGCAGACTAAAAAGAAACAAAGACCATGAGAGTTTTGGTATGATCTTGGTGTGATCATGAGAATATGGTTATCATCTTAGTAGGATCATCGGAAACACTTAAAATGTTATACCCATATATCTGTATGCTTTATCTTCATATTACTTACTAGATAAAGTCTGTTAAAATTGCTATGCCATGATAGCTAGAATGGTTATGATAATGTGATATATGTCATTTGGTTCTTGTGAAAGTAGTCACTAGCTCGTTCTTTTGACTAGATCCAACTGAGGTGTCGTCTTCCACTAGCGTGAAGTCAGAGTGTTCATTCGCTAGGAGAGTTTTCTAGACAGTTCATTGTGGAGTGGTGTCCCTCCAAGTCCGTGCTCCCACTTAGTTTGTCTTCCGCTATCATTAAACTCTGCTATAGTGCCAATTATGGTGTTGCTTTAATAAACAAGCCACAATTGCTTTGTAAATCTTCTTTTAGTAAATGTCTATGTTGCGAATATCATGCATGTCAAGTGCGCCAGTGTGATTATTGAGCCCGCGTGCACGAGCTGCAAATTGGTGTGTGACAATATCTTAGTTGGATGAATTGCATGTACTCGGCCTCGATGACATGGCGATGCCTATGGCGCATGATCGTGAGAGGGAGAATAAAGTGAAGGAGGTCGAGGAGCCCGTGGAGCCACCACGCTAGGATGAAGAAGATAAGGTCGGTGAACTACCATAGCCAAGAGGACATCACTTTGTGCCTTACTTGGATGAATGTCTCGACTCGGTTGGTACCTAAAAATAGGTAGATTAGTTTTGGTGTAGGATTGAAGAGTACTACCCAAGCAACGCGATTGTTCCTTCACATCATATTCAAGGGTCTCTTGCCCACTAGTGGGGTGTAATCCAAGATCAATGCAGCTGATGGTCTGGTTGTGTTAATTAAGTGAACATTGAACCGCCAAGTGAGGGTGTCAATCAATGAGTATGTTCTGAAGGTTGAAAATGATTAGGCAATAAACCTTTTAGGCACCTAAAAAACGGGTGACCCAAAAACTCATTCAGACGTGATGAACACCATTTGTTGTGTTGCGAACCAATATATGGTTGGATGGTTAGGAGGATACTGGTATCTTCAGTCCATCAAGGTTCAAATCCTGGTGCTCGCATTATTCTGGATTTATTTTAGAATATCCGGCGATGCCCATTCAGTGGGAGGAGACTACGAGGCGTCTGTGGTGACTGCTGATTTCGTCAATTTCAAGATAATACCAAAAAAGATTTTTGCCCCGCTTTATATATGAAGCAACCCGCCAGGGTGACAAGATCCAACAAATGTTCACACCGCGCACACACACACATGTAGCAACAAAAATAGCACGAGAAGGTACTGCCGAGGGCATAGCTCAACAAGGCCAAAATAAAAACAAAAAAAGAGAAAAGGGTAGCTTAGGCCAGCAGGTGGCTAATCTGGCTCGGGCGGGGGGGGGGGGGGGGAGGGGGGGTGACAAGCGAAGGCCCATCGAACGAAGATATGTAATGATGATGGCGATGGCGCCTCGATCCTGACGGCGGCTAAGCGGCCGCCAGAGCTGCAAATAGCCACACGTTTTAAAAATAGGGAAATGTTTCCAGACGGCAGGCCGGAGGAACGCTCCGCCGGTCCAACGCACGTCACTCGATCGTTTAGATCGTAACCACGCTTTTTGGTGGCCCCACGTCCCCGCAGCCTGCCTTATCTACTTTGACTTGTCCTCCTCCACACATCTTCTTCCTCAAAACATATCTCTTCTTCTCTCTCAAATAAGCCACAGTTTATGGCGACGCACGGTTCGGGAAGGAGGCTGCAACCAGTGCCGGAGGAGGCTACGACCGACATGAGACAGCGAGCATGGTCACCGCAGGACGGCGAGGATGGGGCAACGCTCCTCCGCTCCTCCGAGGAAAACTGATGTCGCAGTTTTTGCTACATGCTTCAACCAGCATTGGAATTTGCTACAAACGACATCGCATACTGCTGCCACCGGTGTCATGTTTTGCTACAATGCACATGTGGCGTCGCGTTTTTGTTACAACCAGTGTCGCATTTTGCTACAACTGGTTTCATTTTTTGCTACATACGTCCATGGTTGAGTTGTGATTTTGTGACGGTGGCAATGGCTTTTTTGCTGCAACCGTAATAGATTTTTGCTACGTCTGGCAACAATTTTTGCTACATCCTGCAACGGCAAGCTACAACCGCTAGCGATGATGACGACTTTTTTGCTGCAACCATTGTCTCCGTTTGCTACGACCGATAACGAAATTTGCTACCAGTGAAGGCGAGCAAGATTTGCGACCAGCGAGTGCGCCGACGAGGGGTTCCGGCGAGCGCACCGATGAGCAGCTCCGGAGGCGAGCAAGATTTCCGACCGCCGAGCGCGCCGACGAGCGGCTCCGGCGAGTGCGCCGACAAGCAGCTCCGGAGGCGAGCAAGATTTCCGACCGGCGAACACGTCGATGAGCGGCTCCGGCGAGTGCGCCGACGAGTGGCTCCAGTGAGCGCTAGCGGGAGGAGGTGAGAGGTCATGGAGGTGTACGCAAGCGAGGAGGGGATTTTCCTTTTTTTTTCTTCCTTAAATCTGATGGTTAGAAGTGCCTATATCCGACGCTAGGGCGCTGACCGGCCGAAAGTTTCGGCCGGTGCGCCGGCGCCTAGCAGTGGCCTTAAAAATAGCGTGAGTAGCTCATCGAAGAGGCGGACGTAGTGTCACGAGTTTATTTTGGACCGTCCAGAGTGAACACACGAGGACACCGATCCCCAACCACCTAATGTGGCGGGTACGATGCGGGGAGGCTTGGATTTCTGTGAAGAGGTCGGGGAAATTGTCGTTGCACCAACGTCCACCGACCACCTCGTGAAAGCAACTCCATAGGAATTGTGCTGGCTCAGTCTCTCGAATGTACTTATAGGATAGGGTCTGCGTGTGTGTTCACCGGGAATGATATGCTGGACTGTACGACCATGCATGTTTCTATGCATGCTATACGGTGGCTTGACAACTACGTAAACCGATACCCCTCAAAAAAAAAACTACGTAAACTGATCTATCGAAATTACAGCAAACTTGTGGACCAAGTACGTACAACATGTAGGAGTACATCCGGTTAAGAAGCAAGAAAAACGCAACGAAATTAATCAACCCAAACAGACCGCCGTGGATACCTGTGGCACCGGCCACCTGCGAAATCCATGGACGACGAGGGCACCAGCTGCAGCGTCGTGGAATTCCCGACGGCCACGGACGTCCTCGTGGAGATCCTGCTGCGACTCCCGCCCAACTCCCGCCGCCGATCCCGCCTCGTGTGCCGGCAATGGCGTGACGCCGTCGACGAGCGCACGGTGACGGACCTACAGAGCCGCGCCAAGACCCTCCTCGTCAGCGGAGGGGAAGCGTACGTCCTTGACGACAAGTATGGGCTTAAGCGGGTGATGGCTAGCCGGGCGGACCGAGTAATGAAGGTGGTCGGCACGTGCAACGGCCTGATCTGCCTCTGCGACGACAGCCAGCCCGGCGGCGCCATCGCGCTGGCGAACCCGGCCAACGGGGAGAGGCTCCTCCTCCCGCCGTTGCCGTGCGCCGCCGACATCCATATGCGTTCATCCAGCTTGAAGTGGCACGAGGCATACGGCTTCGCGCACCACCAGAGCACGGGGCGGTACAAGGTGGTGCACGTCCCGTGCGGCTTCCGGGGAGTCTGGGAGTTCCACACTGTGCAGGTGTTCACGCTCGGGGACGCGTCCTGGCGCGACGTCGCGACGCCGGCCGTCGGCGGCGCCGGCGCGAGGTGCCTCCTCGAGGCCGGCATCGTCAGCGTCGACGGCGCAACGTACTGGATCGCGCAGGGCACCGAGAGGATCATGTCGTTCGACCTCGAGGACGAGCGCGTGGCGTCCGTCAGGCCGCTGCCGCTGCCGGTGCCGACCAGGCCCGGCAGCCGCTTCCGCCTGGCGGAGGTCCGCGGGAGGCTGGGCATGGCGATCATCCACGACTCGCCGGCGCTGGAGAGGACGGACGTGTGGGTTCTGGAGAGCGCGAGGCAGGAGCAGAGGTGGAGGCGCTGGTATCGCGTGGAGATGAACGTGCGGCCGCCGCAGCAGCTCCTGCTGCCGCACTTCGCGCACAGCGAGCATGTGCTGACGCGCGGGTATGCGCGCGGGAAATACGTCCTATACACTCACCATCAGGAGCCCAACGGCACGAGACACAGGTCCCGGCATGGCATGGTTCAGATCAGCGAGTGCAACAAGGGCACGCATGTTGCCACAGGTCATGTCCACCAAGCATTCGCCTATGTTGAGTCCAAAGAGCCGTTGAATGTTTATAGGCTCTGGTGACGGTGGATCTGAATGCTAGCATCGAGAAACTGTATAAGCTAGGTGAAAACGTTGTTGCTTGGAGTAAGAAATGTTTTTTTCCAGGGAGACTCTATTTGTCATATGCTTGAAAAAAACAGTTGCATCAGTCATTTTTTATATGGACCGTCCGATCTTCATCCAACCGTCCAAAATAGATCAAGCTATTGTTTATCCTCTTCCTCCTCCCGAACGCCCCAGTCTACCCCGCCCTAACCACTGGCCTCCACCACCAGCGGCTGGCGGGCACTACCGCGCACCACCTCGCTGCCCCGCCCTTCCCTCAACCTCCCCCATTACCGTTGCTGGCTTCCACCCCGTCCATCCCTCTAAGCCAGACATCATAGGACCAACGCAGCAGAACAGCAACGCCGCCGATTAAGAGTAGCGTAGATCAGAAGGATCCAACCTGAAAACACACACGAATATAGACGAACAACGATCAGATCCGAGCAAATCCACCAAAGACAGATCCGCCGGAGACAGCGGCGAGGCCAGGCTAAAGTATGTGTGGGGTCAATGGTATTTTTTGAATTTTTTTCTTCAGTATGAACAGTAATTGAACAGTGTTTTTAGGCTTATTTTCTAAACATCTGTGGGGTCAACTGATCCCACACACTAACACTTAGCTTCGCCACTGGCCGGAGACACACCTGAACACGTCCACCGACAATGCTAGACGCACCACCGGAACGGAGACTAGGTGGGGAGACCTTTATTCCATCTTTGAAAGTGCGTTATATCGACTAGAGGGGGGGTGAATAGGCGATTTTTATGAATTCTTCACTGAGGAATTTCCCGGTGATGAAATTCCTTAGCGAAGAACTACTTGCAGCGGAATAAGTACTCAGAAGTAAGCATAACAGAATACAGGCATGGTCATCATGATGAAATGAAGACAATCACAGAGTACTGAAAGCGTAATCACAGGATAACACAAGATGAAGACAAACAGACTGAAGAAATTAAAGCTGAGAAAATTGAGAAAGTCTTGATCAAAGTCTTCAAACACAGATATGAACAAACACTCAACACAGTAATGAGGAAATGAAAGAGTTGAGGAAATAGAACCAGTAAGGTTGGTGAAGACAATGATTTGGTAGACCAGCTCCAACTGCTGTCTCAGTTGTACGTCTGGTTGGAGTGGCTGAGTATTTAAACTCGAGGACACACAGTCCCGGACACCCAATCGCTGAGCACGCAGCTGAGGACACCAAGTCATCACCGTATTCTCCTTGAACTAAGGTCACACAGACCTCGTCCAATCACTCGTGGTAAGTCTTCAGGCGACTTCCAAACCTTCACAGACTCGGTCACTCGGCGATCCACAATTCCTCTTGGATGCTCTAGACCATGACGCCTAACCGTCTGGAAGAAGCACAGTCTTCAAAGGTAACAAGCGTCGGATCCACGCAGAATCAATCTCTTCAGTGATGCTCAATCACTTTGGGTTTGTAGGTGTTTGGGTTTGGGTTTTTTCCTCACTCGATGATTTTCGCTCAAAGTCCTCGGAGGATGGGTTGCTCTCAAATGACAAATGTCAGTTTCTCTCGGAGCAGCCGACCAGCTAGTGGTTGTAGGGGACGGCTATTTATGGCCTAGGGAGTAGCCCGACATGATAAGACATAAATGCCCTTCAATGATATGACCGTTTGGTGGATAAGATATTTTGGGACAGCAACGGTCGGAAATTTGACTCTCAAATTCCTCAGGGCTATCATGATCCTAACTGTGTAGGCAATCCACACTGGCGAATTCCTAACTCCTCAGTCAGAACAAATTCCTCAGTGACCAAAAGAACTTCGTCTGTGTCACTGAAGAAATTGACTGAACTATATGAGATTTCCAAAGGCTTCACTCGAAGGGATTGGTAGGTGTAGGATTTTGAGTTGAGCATCACATGGAAATTTTTCCTTAGTATTTCCTCGACCCCCTTTAACAAAGAGATGGTGTTTCCTATGACTCGAGAAAGAGAAAGCGAAACTACAAAAACAAAAGTCTTCACGCTTCATGTTCCTCAAATGAATACCAAGTTTTCAAGGTCACACCAATTTCTTCACTTTCAAAGTCTTGAATATCAAAGTCTTCAAATAAGAACTTCATTTTTAGGGGTCGACTTTCTCTGTAAATATCAAACTCCTCATAGACTTATAGACCTGTGTACACTCATAAACACATTAGTCCCTTAACCTATAAGTCTTCAATACACCAAAATCACTAAGGGCACTAGATGCACTTACAATCTCCCCTTTTGGTGATTGATGACAATATAGGTTAAGTTTTCAACGGGTATAAACATATGAAGTGTAAATACTGATATTGAGGAATTTGATTGCAAGATATAGAAGAACTCCCCCTGAAGATGTGCATAGTGAGGAATTTGCTTTTGAAGCAATGCACATTTGAAGAGTTGAATCATGGAGATCTCCCCCTATATCTTGTAATTCATACACGCATTTGACATATAATATGAAGAATTTGAAATGCATGACGAAATATGGTGACTGATGTAATTCAGCATGTGTGTATTAACATATAACGAAGAATAAGCATGGAGAGGAACACATCAAAAGTATCAGAGCAACATCGGGTTTAAGATTACAACTCGATCCAATAAAAGTTTCAGAAGAGCGAGAGTTGTAACTTAGCAGAAAAACGCCCATATAATAGACCCGCTTGAAGACTAACTCAAATTTCTCCCCCTTTGTCATCGAATGACCAAAAGGATTGAAACCGAGGACTAATGCCCTCAAGAATATCAAGGTGATGGAGGAGCGCTTGGCGTTGTCGGGAGTCGGTTGTCGTAGTAGGGCCTGCCGCAGATCGCCCAAGTCTTCATTTTCATCGGTGTCGCGATGAAGAATAGGAGCTGGCCACCAAGGAAGGAACCTTGACCTTCTTGAATTTCTTCGGTGGAGGTGCGGACGGTCAAATTCTTCCTTGAGACCCATTTTCTTCAGATCTTCTGGCTGTAGACATGAGATAGAACAACCTGTGCGGTTGAAGGTTTCATGGAGGTAGTATTGGTTTTTCTTCACCGCCTTTGTGTGTTGAGGTCATGTTGTGAAGAATCGAACCAAACCGACGCTTGACCCATTTATGATTGCGATCAACTTTCCGATGAAGGCGAGGAGTAACTCACGACCACCATCACCCCGGTGCCGTGTGGCTTGAGGATTTTGCTTGGCGAGTTGTTGGCAGCAGAGTCATGTGTGGCGAGTCATCATTGGTGGAGTAGGATGCAGCCTTGCGAAATTGACCATCCAATGGACGAATGCCTTCATCTATCACAGCAGCTTGCCTTGCCTTTGTCATCACCGAGGAAAATGTCCGTTTGAGGACTTCAATTGGAGGCAAGTAGCTGCAGTGGTTCATAGTATCAGCCTTTGTAATTGAGTGAAGACCTTGTCCCGATGAACCTCATAATCCATGGTGCATAAGGCTTCACTCAAATGATGACATAGCAATATTCGCGAGTCCTCATGAAGAAATCATGGAAGTTGACGGAACGCCATGAATGATATTGAAAAGCATATTCTTCATGATGCCAACGACTTCTTCATCATTTGAGTCGTGGCCTTTGATAGGACTCATTGTCTTCGCTGAATGCGATAGACGATCCGAGGCACATCTGATAATTCCTTGACGAGGAATTTGGTTCGAGGGCCTGCCACGGCTTCAAAGGCTTCATCAAGACTTGCATGTAATGATTTGTAAGCTCAGGTTCATTGTAGACGAACGAGCACCATCAAGGGAGGATCGAGTGGGAGGGCACGAAGCAATTCGATTCTTGGTGCCTTGCAGTGAGTATTTTCTCGACATCCAGTCCAGCACCCAAGAGTTCACATCTTCGAATTTCCTGTGATGTGCAGCGTCGCATATAATTGAAGAATGAGTTCTTCATTCCAATCACATATGTCAGTGCAGAAATTTAGCAATCCAGCATCGTGAAGAACACTGAGGACTGGCTCAAAGCCCGGCAGAGATTCCATGTCCACGTGAGGAATGTGTGCATGATCGAAGACTTTGTCTTTGTTGAATAGCACTGAGGAATAGAAATTGGCTTGACTAGCATTCCAGAAACTCCTCTTCCTTATGTGAGCAGAGTCATATGGGTTGTAGTCAGTGAAGAATACATGCTCGCCGAAGAAGTCTTCAGTCTTAAACTTTTGCTTGCGCGAGAATGGATCCTTTGGTTTTGGCGGAGGAGTGTCAGTGAGTTGCATCACTACCTCAGGAATCGCAATCTCAGGTTCTTCAGGCTGAGGATTTTCTGGTTCCTCTTCATTTGCAGTCTGCGTGTTCAAAGGATCAGCAGCAGGTGTTCTTCAAAGACTAGTGGCTGGAATTTCTTCATGCAGACGAGGTGGGATGAGTTTCTTGAGCCCAGCTTGAATGGTTGGTGCAGGGACTGAGGTATTTGTTGTATTGGGGTGAAGAGTGGAGAATTGGGATGCTGACTTTCCCAAAAGTCATCATTCATCACAGGCGTAGTGCATCCAATATCCACGTCTTCATCTTCAATTTTTTCAACGCCAGCCTCTTCAGCTGTGAACCGAGGCATTGGCGAGGAAACAATTGGAGTTGAAGGGATCGCATCCACTTCAATTTCTTCATCAATCTGCTCTGACGAAGGAGCAGAATGATTTTCTTCATCAGATCCGCTAGGGATCACATATTCTTCACCAAAAGGAACAAGGTCCTTTCATGGCATGGTGGAAATCGGAACAGCATCAATCAGATTTTCAAACGAGCTGGTCATAGGCTTCATCTTCTTTGGAGCTAAAGATTCTGAAGCAGCTGATGCTTTCCTTTTCTTCACTGTAGCTCGCTCTGCAGCCTTGGTCTTCTTCACATCTGATGCAGATGGAAGGATAGGAGGTGGTGTAGGCGCGGGAGGAGCTGAGGAACTGGTTTGAATTTCCTCAAAGAATCGATGCGCTTGCTCGACTTCTTCGGGCTTTCTTCAGCGCACCACTAGTGGATGCCCCGGCAATTTCTTCGGGCCGGAATGGAGTCATCACTACGAACTAGCATTTTCTTCAGCAGGCTGAAAATCATCAGCGTTGCTGGCATGTTCTTCAGTAGGCTGAGCAGAGGCTCCAGCCTGAGAAACTTCTTGTTGCGTTGGAGCTGCAACATTGGTGAACTTCTTAGTCAGGTTGACAAATATGACTTTGGCTCCTTGCCAATCAACATAATAAGCATCGAAGTCATCGCTGAGGGCTTTGATTTCAAACTGGATCTTGAGGAGTTCATCAGTTTTCATTTTGACAACGTTTTTCCTCAGGAACTTCTCTTTCCAGAACTGAGCCTTCTTGATATGTCTAGCCTTCTCAAATTTCCATTTCTCTTCAGTGATGAAATGGGTCAGCATGTGACTTTGGCCAGGAGTCAAATGAAAATCAGGCATAGGGGTGTCCGGATCCTTGTGCCGTAGATCAATGTAATCGAGGATCACCCTTGGATCCAAAAGCAAAGGGCACAGTGTGTGCCTTTGGCTCTAGCGGCCCTTTCTTGTCTGCATCTCGATGATTTACGCAAGTTCATCATCATCGCCTTCATCGCCGATGGCACTTGGAAGGCAACTTGTTTCTTCTTGGACTTGGCCGAGGACCTCGACCGATCGTTGCCTTTGTCTTCAGCAGAGTGGGGCTCGATGAAGAGTTTGGTGCTGAGGAACTCATTTGAGACACCAGAGGCAATAGAGATGCCTCTGATCCCTTTGGCACGTGGCCAGATGCACAGGTGTTGAGGACTTTGCCGGAGCAGCTGAGGACTTTGGAGGAGAAGTGAGGATTTTGGAGGAGCAGGAGCAGCATGAGGAACTGGTCGTGAGGGCACAGTTGTTGAAGCACTTGGCTTGTGCGCGGGCTTCTTTGCCATTGATTTTCTAGGCTTGACAGAGGCCTCAGTGGCAGCAGCAGTAGCAAAGTCTTCATTGAATTTCTTCACTGCTTCTTTGGCTTGTCTCGCCAACTTGGCTTGGCGCTTGGCCCATTCTTCAGGAAAATCCTCACCACGCTTGATCTTTGGTGGGGTCACTGCTTGGCCAGTGCCAATGGAGCTCTTAGGCATGGAGGATTTAGTGCAATTTCTTCATATACTTTGGAGTAACATACTGTACTCCTCCATTCTCTTGCCCATCTCCTTTCAATCCTCTCAGATGCACCTTGCAATCGATTTTTGTTCTCCTTCCGAACTTGGCCTCATCGGTGTGCAATAGTCGCATAGATGTCCTCAGTATTTCAAAAGCATTCATGACCTCAGGCCTCTTTCCTCCTTTCGTGGCTTCTTACCATCCGCCATATTCTTGATTGAGGAATTTGAACAATCGAATTCTCTGAAGAAGTATGCAACTTTTCTTCGAGGAACGCTGCAAATGAGTTAAGTTGATGAGAATCTAGTGATTCAAAGAATGGACATGAGTACCGTGAATGAGTATAGTTGCGAGGAATTTGGAGAGGTCATATGCATTCTCGGAAGGTTTTTCAAAAACAACAAGTTTGAGGAATTTGAACAGATGAGCCTTGAAGAATTTCACTAAGCGTTCTTTGTCTTAGGTTCCAGAGTTG
The DNA here is from genome assembly GCA_021605145.1 of Aegilops bicornis. Lineage (NCBI taxonomy): Eukaryota > Viridiplantae > Streptophyta > Magnoliopsida > Poales > Poaceae > Aegilops > Aegilops bicornis. The sequence goes on from CM038673.1 coordinate 145,237,629, forward strand.
TATAGATCGAGGATCCACACAATTGAGGAATCTTGAAGAAAATGATGCTTAGGGAAACGAATCAAGAACAAATGACTAGTGAGGTGTTTTGTGTGTGAGGATTTGAAGAATAAAACACCTTTGAAGATTTTGTAGAGAAAATTTGAATCAAAGAGGGCAGTAAAAGTAACTTTTAATTACCCTGGATGAAGAACACGACGAACTGAGAAGTGTAGATTTGAAGATCGTCAGTTCAGATCTTCCACGCCCTAACTCGGCGGAGGAAGACAGCTACGGTGGCGGCGGAGTGAAGATTTCAGCGGCCGGCGCGGGTACGACGGCGACGAGGTCGAGACAGTGAAGCTCTTCCTCACCGGCGATGATGGAGTAGCGGCAGCGCTAGGGTTTGAGAAGCTTCGAGGGAGAGATAGAGAGAGAGAGAGAGAGAGAGATAGAGAGAGAGAGAGCAGTCGAGCGGAGTAAAGGAAGTGAGGAAGGGGAGAGGGGGTATTTATAGTCGCAGTGAAAAACTGTTCGCCCGAAGATTTAGGTCGAACGTGCCCCTGACCCTTCTCATTCGCTTGACATGTGTCACACACGTACTGAAAAGTGGAGATCGTGTTAGATCGTGGGTGAATAGATAAGTCTATCGTGGGATACGGAACAGTTTGAGCGGCAAAACCGAAAATTTGGATAAGATTAGTTTTAAAGTTCCGTTCGCAATTTCTTCAGCTGACAAGGACACAGTGAAGATTTTAAACGAGTTTCAAATAGAACGCACATGAAGAATTTGTGAATAGATTGGGTTGAGTATAGCATAGAGGGGAAGGGTCCGATCACATTCACTTAGCGTAAAATGCAACTTGAAGAAATAGCCATAAGTGAATGTTGTAGAGGACATAAACCCATATATATATATATATATATATATATATATATATATATATATATATATATATATATATAACCAATGAAGAAAGACAACGGAAACGGTGAAGATTTTGCAAAGTTGAAGAATTTGAAAAACTGAAGAATTTCAAAACTGAGGAAAAACTCAAATTGAAGATTTTTCAACTTTGGTGGTGGCGTGTCCCACCGTATAAGAATGATGATTTCATACACTGCGTACAATTGTTGTAGGGTTCTGAAAATCAAATTCTTCACACTTAGAGTGTTATTCTTCATTGATTGAAGAAAAATGTTTCTACATGTGTTGCACATCTAAGTCATCAATTTTGCATAAGTGTCAGGATGTGTGTCCTTTTCAAAAAACATTCGAAGATTCTAAGATATTTAGCTCACACCGCAACTTACTAAATCTCTTCTCATCCAAGGGCTTTGTGAAGATATCGGCTAGCTGTTCTTCAGTCTTCACATGATCAATAAAGATGTCGCCCTTCAACACATGATCGCGAAGAAAATGATGAAGAATTTGAATGTGCTTCGTCTTCGAGTGTTGAACTGGGTTGTGAGCAATCTTGATTGCACTCTCATTGTCACAGTATAGAGGCACATTCTTCATGGTGATGCCGTAGTCCTTGAGAGTTTGCATCATCCACAGCAATTGAGCACAGCAAGAACCAGCACCAATGTACTCAGCTTCCGCAGTAGAAAGTGATACGCAGTTCTGTTTCTTCGAGGACCAACAGACCAAAGATCGTCCGAGGAAATGACAAGTACCAGATGTTGACTTGCGGTCCACATGATCACCAGCATAGTTAGAGTCGGAATATCCAATGAGATCAAAAGTAGAGTCCTTGGGGTACCATAATCCTAGTGTTGGTGTGTGAGCTAATATCAAAGAATATGCTTCACAGCCTTATGGTGTGATTCCTTCGGTGTAGCTTGAAATCGAGCACACATGCAAACACTAAGCATTATATCTGGCCTAGATGCACATAAGTACAATAAAAAACCAATCATGGAGCGGTATACCTTGTGATCGAAGTCAATACCATTTTCATCAGTGCATAGATGGCCATTTGTGGGCATAGTAATTTTGACGCCTTTGCAATCTTGCATGCCGAATTTCCTCAAAACATCCTTGAGGTATTTCTCCTGATTTTATGAATATGCCATTGCGCTGTTGACGAATTTGAAGACCTAAGAAGAATTTCAACTCTCCCATCATAGACATTTGATATTCTTCACTCATCATATAGGCAAATTCATCACTATAATGTTGGTCAGTACAGCAAAAGATAATATCATCAACGTATATTTGGCACACAAACAGTTCACCATCATAAGATTTAGTAAAGAGAGTAGGGTCGAGTGAACCGGGTGTGAAGCCATTCTTCACGAAGAATTCCTTCAAAGTATCATACCACGCCCGAGGGGCCTGCTTGAGGCCATAGAGAGCCTTGTTGAGTCTGAAGACTTTGTCGGGATTCTTTGTATCTTCAAAACCTGGGGGTTGAGCAACATATACTTCTTCCTCAAGCTTACCATTGAGGAATGCACTTTTCACATCCATTTGATATAAAGTGATATTATGATGGTTAGCATAAGCAAGTAATATGCGAATAGCCTCAAGTCTAGCAACAAGTGCAAAAGTTTTATCGAAATCAATTTCTTCAACCTGTGTGTAGCCTTGAGCTACAAGTCGTGCCTTATTCCTCACCACAAGGCCATTTTCATCTTGCTTGTTGCGGTAGATCCACTTTGTGCCAATAATATTATGCTTGCGAGGATCTCGGACGTTTGACAGTTCCCATACATTGTTGAGCTCGAATCGATGTAATTCTTCTTGCATGGCCTGAATCCACTCGGGCTCAGAATGCTTCATCTACCTTAATGGGCTCTGTGATAGAGACAAAAGCATAGTGCCCACAAAAGTTAGATAAATGTGAAGCTTTTGAGCGTGTGAGAAGACCTGGTGCTTCAATGTCATCGATGATCTTTTCAACTTGCATTTCTTTTGCAACGCGATGATGAGCTGGTTGTCGTCGAGGAATTTGATCAGCATTTTCTTCAGCACCATTTTCTTCAAAGATTATCTTCAGTGCATCACTCGACGTTCTTCGTGTTACGGAATGAATTCTTCAGCAGATTCTTCAAGAGGGAATGACATCCTCGATCGCCTTGAACTTGATAGAATCCTCGGTGCTGGTTCATCTATCACAGAAGGTAGGTGCTCTCTTTGCGAGCCATTAGTTTCATCGAATCAAGACATCTACGATTTCAACAACCTTGTGAAGAGCGTTGTTGAAGACTCAGAGGTGTGCGAGTCCTTTCCAGAATCGAGCATAAAACCTTCATGTGCTTTCGGTGCAAATTTAGCATTGTGATGAGGATCTCTAATCCAACATTTAGCATCGAAGACTTTGAAATAACTCACATTGGGTTTCTTGTCAGTGAGGAGTTCATAGGCAGTCTTCTTGAAGAATTTAGAAGATATACTCTGTTGATGATGTGGCACGCGGTATCAATTGCATCAATCCAAAAACGACGAGGCGTTTTGTATTCATCAAGCATAGTTCGAGCCATCTCAACAAGAGTTCTTTTCTTGCGCTCCATGATGCCATTTTGCTGAGGAGTATAAGGAGCAGAGAACTCATGAGTAATACCAAGTTCATCAAGATAGTCATCAAGACCGGAATTCTTGAACTCGGTTCCATTGTCACTCCTGATGTGCTTGATCTTCACACAAAAGTTGGTTGAAGCCCTCGAGGAATATCGTTTGAAGACTTCACGCACTTCATGTTTGTAAGTGACAATGTGTACCCATGTGTAATGAGAGTAATCATCAACAATAACAAAGCCATATAGAGATGCATCATTAGTGACTTTGAGTAATGATTAGGACCAAAGAGGTCCATGTGAAGCAATTCGAATGGACGAGTAGTGATCATGATAGTCTTCGCTGGATGCTTGGCCTTGGTCATTTTCCAGCTTCACAGGCTCCACACAAGTGATCCTTGAGAAATTTGACATTCTCAATGCCAATGACATGCTTCTTCTTTGCAAGCGTGTGCAAATTCCTCATGCCTGCGTGACCAAGCCGTCAATGCCATAGCCAGCCTTCTGAAGCTTTTGCAAGTAGACACACGACTGGTTGTGGTCCTGTAGAGAAATCAACAATATACAAGTCTCCTCTCCTAAAGCCTTCGAAGACTTTGGAATTGTCAGCTTCCATAATCACAACACAATGATACATGCCAAAGACAACAACCATATCAAGATCACAAAACATTGAGACTGACATGAGGTTGTATTCTAAGGACTCAACAAGCATGACTTTGTCCATGTGTATGTCCTTAGAGATCGCAACCTTACCTAGACCCAATACCGACTTTTGCCTTTGTCAAAGAAAGATGATATGCTTGAGATGTGACGGTGATAAGGGAGCATCCATCAATAGATTCTTGTCACCGGTCATGTGATTTGTACATCCACTATCGAGGACCCATTCAGTGGCTTTGGGAAGATCATCCTGCAGATGAATTAGTGCAACTTACGAACTCATATACTTCATCAGTGAAGAATATGATATCAAATTCATCACATGAATTTCATCAAGCAGTAAAACAGATATAGCAGTATAAGGACGTGTGAAATTAAAGTTCATTTCTTCATGATTAGCCTGCGTCCTTTCAGGCAATTTTGTCGTGCCCCTCAAAGAAATTCTTCAGACGTTAAAGCACGCCCGAGACCTGAACCTGCAGAAGAGATTAGTTCTTTTCTTCACCACCCACATCTGAAGGGGTGGCAAAGAGTTCAACACTCTTTAGCTCCATATGAGAATGGTGGCATAGAAGCCAATCCATTTCGTTTCACATAAGAGGGGTTAGGGTAAGCATATGAATAAGCAAAGAAATTCTTCGAGGACTTATGAACATAATGGTTTGAAGAATAATGCACATATTCATAGCCCTTAGCTCTACCCTGCAAAACAGAGTTGTTAGCACGATGATAATCATATGAGGAATTTGATCCTTTTGAGGATTTTGGTCCATATGAAGAGTTTGATCTGAGGTTCCTATTCTTCACAGGTGGTGTCATGAGGATATTCACCTGAAGACTTTCAAGGCACTTCTTGGGAACCCAGATTTTCTTCATAGGAGAACCGTTCCTGCAGTTAGTGTCAACATATCTAGCAAATACTTCACCATTCTGATTTTTGAACAGTTTATAGTTGGAGTCAAATGAATCATCAGAAGAATGAGGGATTCACATGTAAAGCCAGATAAGTTAGATGGATCAACTGGAGGTCCCTTTGCACAACCCATGAGGTTTTGGGGTACTCAAAGCTTCCAAAGATGTACCATCGGCATTGATTTTCCTCTCAAAGGCAATACCCTCTTTCCTAGGGTTTCTGTTGAGGATCTGCTTTTAAGCACATCACAAAGAGTTTGATGCCCTTTGAGGCTTTTGTACATGCTGTCATGTACAATTCCTTCAGCCCTGCATTGTCGATGATACTAGCAATGTCCTCGGATGAGGAATTAGTGATAGCAGAGGCAGGTGAAGAATTTGTAGCAGTTGAAGAATTAGAACATTCGGTGAAGAATTAGCGATTCACGTTCAATGCACTTTAAGCATGGAGGAACAAATTCTTCACGAGAAGCGCTGATTTGTTGAGCAAGTAATGAATCGCGCTCCTTCGAAGATCTTCATAACACACTCTTAGCTTCTCAAGATCTTGCTTTCTTTGAAGAAATTCATAAGAAAGCTTCTCATGATCGATAAGAGAGTGTTATGATGACCTTGAAGGCTATCAAACCTAGACTGAAGTCTCTGAAGATTTTCAGTCAGGGCTTTAGTGCGATCTATTTCTTCACCCAACATATCATCACTTTTGTCTAGCATGTTTTGAACCTTTTCAAAAGCCCTTTGTTGTTTTACATTAATCTTAGCAAGTTTAGAGTAGCTGGGCTTGAGATCTTCATCAGATTCATTCTCACTAGATTTAGATGAGGAACATTCGGTTACCTTGTCACCCTTTGCCATGAGACATGATACAGAAGATGATGATTCTGGTTCGAAAGTCATCGTTTTGAGAGATTCCTTGAGGTCCTCAAACCAAGGATCATGACGGGTTCGATGACCTTCATAGACGTCAGAGATTCGGTCCCAGATAAGCTTCGCATTGCAAAGATGCATAATGCGCTTGAATTCATCTACGGATAGGCAGGAACACATGATGTCCTTCGCCATGATGTCAAGTTGAGTGTACTTGCGAATGTCATCGTAGCCTGCCTTCTTACATAGATCGGTAAGACCAATCTCGTTGACGGTCCACATTTCATTGTTCATAGTCATGAGGCGCTTCCTCATCATGGCGTTCCACTTGGGATAATCATGACCGTCAAAGATAGGGCATGTCACTTTCTTCATACCTGCGGTCGACATAACTAAAACTCCAGGTGGTTAAACCAAAATCACAAAGAACAAGGGAGTACCTCGCTCTGATACCAATTAAAAGTGCGTTATATCGACTAGAGGGGGGTGAATAGGCGATTTTTATGAATTCTTCACTGAGGAATTTCCCGGTGATGAAATTCCTTAGCGAAGAACTACTTGCAATGAATAAGTACTCGAAGTGAGCATAACAGAATACAGTGCATGGTCATCATGATGAAATGAAGACAATCACAGAGTACGTAAAGCGTAATCACATGATAACACAAGATGAAGACAAAGCAGATCAAGAAATTGAACCGAGGAAATTGAGAAAGTCTTGATCAAAGTCTTCAAACACAGATATGAACAAACACTCAACACAGAATGAGGAAATGAAAGAGTTGAGGAAATAGAACCATGAAGGTTGGTGAAGACAATGATTTGGTAGACCAGTTCAAGCTGCTTTGTCTCGGTTATGCGTCTGGTTGGAGCGGTGAGTATTTAAACTCGAGGACACAGTCCGGACACCCGATCGGCTGAGCACGGTTGAGGACACCAAGTCCTCACCATATTCTCCTTGAACTAAGGTCACACAGACCTCGTCCAATCACTCGTGGTAAGTCTTCAGGCGACTTCCAAACCTTCACAGACTCGGTCACTCGGTGATCCACAAATTCTCTTGGATGCTCTAGACCATGACTCCTAACCGTCTGGAAGAAGCACAGTCTTCAAAGGTAACAAGCGTCGGATCCACACAGGATCAATCTCTTCAGTGATGCTCAATCACTTTGGGTTTGTAGCTGTTTGGGTTTGGGTTTTTCCTCACTCGATGATTTTCGCTCAAAGTCCTCGGAGGATGGGTTGCTCTCAAATGACAAGTGTCAGTTTCTCTCGGAGCAGCCTACCAGCTAGTGGTTGTAGGGGGCGGCTATTTATAGCCTAGGGAGCAGCCCGACATGATAAGATATAAATGCCCTTCAATGATATGACCGTTCGGTGGATAAGATATTTTGGAACAGCTGGCCAAGAAGACAAGAACGGTCGGAAATTTGACTCTCAAATTTCTCGTGGCTATCATGATCCTCACTTGTGTAGGCAATCCGGCGGCGAATTCCTAACTCCTCGGGCCAGAACAAATTCCTCGGTGACTGTAAGAACTTCGTCTATGTCATCAAGAAATTGACCGAATCTGTATGAGATTTCCAAAGGCTTCACTCGAAGGGATTGGTAGGTGTAGGATTTTGAGTTGAGCATCACATGAAAATTTTTCTTTAGTATTTCCTCGACCCTTTAACGATGACGGTGTTTCCTATGACTCAAGAAAGAGAAAGCGAAACTACGAAAACAAAAGTCTTCACGCTTCATGTTCCTCAAATGAATACCAAGTCTTCAAGGTCACACCAATTTCTTCACTTTCAAAGTCTTCAGAAAGTCTTCAGAATATCAAAGTCTTCAGTCGAAGAACTTCATTTTTAAGGGTCGAATTTCTCTGTAAATATCAAACCTCTCATAGACTTATAGACCTGTGTACACTCATAAACACATTAGTCCCTTAACCTATAAGTCTTCAATACACCAAAATCACTAAGGGGCACTAGATACACCTACAATCTTGGAGCCACGTCGTCTCGCCTTCTTGAGCAGAACACAAACCCTAACAAAACTTGAAGAAAGATCCAAAAACGGAGCCCTCCCACCAGCAAGGACCGGGATTCACTCCGCCCCATGGCCCTAAGGCCACCGGAGACGAGGCGGACTGACGACGGGGCCGGCGGCGAGGAACCCTAACATTTTGGAAGGTGGCGGCTACAGCGTGCGTTGGGGCTAACTTTTTGTTCTTTCATTTCTTATTAGGAAAAATACATCCTCCAAGTGGACGTAACGTCCACATCTAGCATACTATTATGTGGTAGCTAAAGACAATATTTTATTATTTTGAGTATCTAGATATGATATCGTGTGTTCCTCAGGTAGAAAATGGTCATCATGTATTAAAAATGATCATCGAATTTGTAGGAAGTGTCCCGCCTGTATTAAGAAAATATTCACCATTTTTTAGAAAAATCACACAATTTAAGCAAAATGTTCATGACTTTTACAACAAAACATTCACACATTTAAAATTGTTCATGACATCTAAGAGGCGTTCATACCATTCAACCAAAATGTTCACACGTTTTTTTCAAAATTTTCATGAAATTTCAAGAGAAATCTTCATGAAACGTAAAAGAATTGTTCCGTCGTTTAAAAAATCATAGCATATAAAATATCTTTGTACCATTTTATAAACAAATCACATGTGTAGAAATGTTTCTGAAAACATAAAACACATAATTTTTCAAAAAATGTTCATGAAATATGATAATATGTTTGTGCACTAAAACTAGAAGTGAGCGGCATCGGCCCATGTTTGTGCACTCCTTCGCCCCACAGGTGCAGCGACGAGAGTTCTTCCAGAGCCCATCTCTCGCTCGACCTGTCTCAAGAAAAAAGAATCTCTCGCTCGACCCACCGGCTGCCTCCCCGTGACGCACACGCACGGCCGGTCCAACCGCAAATCATTCCCCCGCGCCCGCAGGCATGCCCATCGTACTGACCAACCAGCGGCTACCACGCGAGGGAAACGAAATAATAACCCCATAAAATATCCCGTGTGGCCCGCCTGCCAGGAGGGTCTGGACCCACCGACCAGTCCCACGCCCGCCGGTGGAGGGACGGGAGGAGTAGGAGGGAGGACGCGGCCTGGTCGTGTCGGGGCAGGACCGGTCTGGTCAGTCATTCGACCCCTTTTGCGGGGCCCACGCGGAAGATTCGCCGGGGAGCGGGCCCACCGGTCGATTCGCCTCGCCCCGCGCTCTCGCTCCGGATTGCTGAGCATAGACCGGGGACGGTGGTCACTCGCGTGAGTCGCTGTGGCGCATCGCCCGTTCGTGTCGTCTCGTCCCGACTCTCGCTGTTGGGTGGTCGCGGTCCATGGGCGGGGGCTGCAGGTGGGGACCGTTGCGGCCCGGGCCGCTTTGTTTAAAATCTGGTTCGGGCTGGGAAAGCGAAAAGAAAGAAAAAACACGCACGTGCTTTGCTTGCGGAACAGTGTTGCTGAACTCATTGCATGGCTAGTCATTTTGTAATTATTGCTTGCACATGTTCTTTCTGAAATACTACTGCTCCTCACCTGAACGTGCTACGGCCACAATCCACGGCACGGCTCACATGAACTCAGATGTTTTTTTGGCACGAATCACGATCCTCACAGCATAGTGTGCATGACACATGTCAATGTTTTTTGGCTTGTTACATTTTTCCTTTACTACTGGATGGATAAAATTTACATACTGCTAACAACACGGCTAAAACAAATTGTCGCTGCTATATTGTGAACATGCTTATGAAAAAGGTACATTGGCTCTAGCCGCCGTCAATAAACAAATATCAACTCCTCACGTACCAACATCCCCCGGTGAGTGGATCTAAGAACATTTTCAACGGGGCGCTTAAAACTAGATGCCGGGGTCAAAATCCCAGTTGTTTAGTTTATTATTAACCTAAGGCATGTCATTGATTTTCAGCTTAGAATATGTCGCTTAAGTGAATACTTATTGATTCTTAATTGTCTAATCGTCGTAAATAGTACTTCTTCCGTTCACAAACATAAGATGTTTTGAATATTTTAATATAAACTATATACTCCCTACATTCCCTTATACAAGGCCACAAACTCAAAATACAGGTACCAAGGCAAAATTTAATGACTGCTTTGTAAGTCAACTTTTCTTCTCGTTAACTGGGATTATTAATATGCCGGCATGCATGCAAGGGAGAAATGAGAAGGGAGTAGCATAATGTCATTATGACTACATGCATGCAAGTTTAAACAAGTTGTTACTACGAGAAAACATCATTAAATGTTGCCTCGATTACTGTTAGTGGCCTTTTATAGATGCATAATGTATTTTTTATAGTGGCCGTGTATAAGGGAATGGAGGGAGTATAGGCTAAAATGAGTGAACAAACATTTTAGCCTATATACATCCAATTCAGAAAGAAGATAAAAACATTATATATTTATGAACAAAGGGAGTAGTACTTTTCAACGGATGCTACGACCCTCATGCGAGTGCTTGTATTGTTATATATTTTTTTGAGTTTTATCCTATTGCCCATTGACGACCTGAGTACATGCCCATTACTGCTCCTAGCATTGTTAGGATCACAAAGTGAAGATTAGTAAAGACACCCAAAATCTGGCTAAAAAGTATTTCCGTCCATCTATATTGGTTGGGTGAATAGACCTCCTAGCATTCAAGCTTCTAAATCTGACCCCTTACCCGAGATCCGCCGGTTTTTATCAGTTGGGTGATTAGACCCTTTATGTACGCTAAAGCATACCCAAAATACATGCCCATCCACTTCCACATGTTCATGAGAAGTCCCTTGAAAAAGGATTATGCATCCAATGATGATATTCTCATGAAGGACGAGGAGCTCTTTGCCAGCCGGTCCATCAACTAAGAGTTATGTGGAGAAGTGGGACTGCTTTGTGGTCAATTCAGATATCACAAAAACGATGTTCATCTCGTTTTCAAAATGGCTATTTTATTAAAATAATAATTGTATTAGTCATATCAACACACATCAACAAGTATTTTATTATTGAAAATGTGTTGATGTGAGAACTGATCAAGGCAAGTTATCTAGTGCACCGAATAATTTATGATGATAAATTTCTAGGTGTTTTATCGTATCCACATTTCACAGGTTATGCAAATGGTATCATACTTGATTTATGCGTCTGACAAGTCGAACCGTTGGCTATCATACAGGCGAGACATGAAATGTTTTCTGTTTAGGACCCCAATACATGATAGGCAGACTCGGGGCCGGAGGGCAGAAAAGAACCGACAACCTGTTTTTCTGGTGTCGATTGAACCTAGGGTTTCATTGTTACAACCGGGAAAAAAGGCACAATGCGGGTTTCAAGTTTATGCCTTTCTTATATTCACCACATAAATAAGATAAATTGTGGTCTACTATGGTTTGCATCAAAATTTGAGATAGTATGTCTTCCAAACCAGCTGGTGTATGCTTAGATAAAGTATAATCTGCCCAGAAAACTAAAATCGAGAAGCATTAACGTGCGCGCAATGTGCGCCCTCTCGCGATAGCCACGTCCGTGATTTTTACTGTGGCGATTTACTGTACCGATTGAGAGAGAAAAAAACGAGTGCTCAGCCTCCCTTCGCACCCAAGCATCCTTCTTTTTCCTTTTCCTCCCATAGGGTTACCGTCGTCGCCGCCGCCGCCCTTGTTCCCTCTCCATCTCCTACCCCGAGCCCAACCTCCTCCCAGCATCCGCTATGACCTTCCCGAACGAGGAATCTCGCCGCCATGATCTCCTCAAGACGGATACGGGCGCTACCGTCGCCGAAGCTTGGCCACAGTGGAGGTACGGCTCCACAACCACACGCCAGCCGTGGAAGACCGAGGGGCTTTCTCCGTGGACGCCGCCATGGACCTCCTTCTCCTCAACCATGGAGCGGCAGAGGGAGCCCCGGTCCCCGCCTACTTCTTCTCCATCAAGCTCGACGTCCTACCTCGGTGTCTCTCCCTTCTTCTTTTGAGACGCTGGGAGTACTCGACATGGCACCCACCCACCGATTCGTGCCGTACATCCGGAAACTTACGGAAATAAGGTGCATGACGTTATTAATTATTTTGGAGGTAATTTACTTTCCAAGTTCTTGTGTGCTGAAAATGACAAGTATAATTATTATTGATACATCAGGGCATCATTGATAGTGAAGGACTCTTGCAGCTGCAGTAATATTAGCACAAAGAAAAATCTATATGGTTTTAAGGGTTTGGATTCATTGGTACGTTGTTATGTGTTTCTTCACCTGCTCTGTATATGGTTGCACAATATTTAGTTGAGGCAGCATTGATTCCAGGTACTGGTCCCCTTTTGTTCTTTCTCATGATTCTCACTTTGTAATTTGGTGTGTTTTTTTTTGATTTTCCCATGGAAATCGTCCATGGATATGCATCATTTAGGTGCCAAGCTATTGTGGGTGGTATGATTCCTATCTCTGCGTTGAAATATTCACCTATCATACCGGTTCGATCTCAATATTCCACCCTGTTTTGACATCTCCCTCAATTGATTTGATTTTGTCTCTAGGTTTATTGATTTATGTAATACAACCTTCAGACACCAACCCATGTCTGTATAACGAGCAGTCAAAGTGATTCGCCACTATCAAACCATGGATATGGTATTCTACTATTCTGAAAGAGAATCAACTTCATCTACAAAACGATCAGCAGAAGGAATAAGCCTTTGAAATGTCACGGATATCCATGTAGGCATCAACATTAGTGGAACCACTTCTAATTTCAAAAGGCGGGGGCGGCCGACGGCTCAAAGGTTGGCAGCTTTGGTTTATCCTCAGATATGCGCCATTTGAGGGTCGTTCTTCGCTTTGACACAGGGCAGGAGGCAACCCCTCATGTGACGGATTAGAGAGCTGGTGTGGGTTTTGCCAGAGCATTCGACCTACTCAGATGGGCTTGTCACTCAATATTGGTAAAGTATCTCGCATACAGTGAAATAATCTCACCAATCGGAACTGTCATATCAAATTATGTTCTGCTTTGGCTTTGTCTGTTCGATTTATGAGAAGGTGTGTTTATTTCTCATCATTTTTGTGCTTTTCCAGATATGTCAGCGACAACTTTCATTGAGCCATTGCCTGTAATAGATTATGACGCTGCTGCTGCTCGACATCCATTCGAGGCCATTCTCGACGCTGAACATGTTAAGGTCTCCTGCTAAAATAACTTTTCCTTTTAAGAGCAAATAAAATGTGGGTTTCTTGAGCTGAAATATGCTCAATGCCTACTGTTTCCAAACTGATTTTTGTGCTCTTGCTGTACTTATATACACCATAGATCAAGAAGGAACTGAGAGGAGTAAAGGTGGAAGTACTCATCATGGCAACATGCGAAGGAAGTACCGAATATCTGGTCCGACAACCTGTGCAACTCGAGAGCTAATGTATGGAAGTTTATCATAGTTCTGCAGAGCATTTCCCAAATGAACCCTACTATAGTCTCTGAAAATGATCAGTTTTTCTTCATGCCGCAATTTTCCTGTCGTTGAAGGGGGCACAATAAAGTCAGTTGTACAATACTCGGCTGTATTGTACTGATGTTTGAACATTTTCAGGTAAAACATGTGCTATTGCTCTGACAAAGGAAATACTTACTGATACGAGACCTGGAAGATTGGTTCTAGAATAGGCATGGTTCTGGAATGAATGCAATTGATACGAGACTTGGTATCCCAATGGTTGTTGATTCTGTGTCAACGAACGAAAAGGGCATGGCCAGAATGATCAACACGTCTGAGCCTCTTCTAATTATTGCAGAACATGTAGAAAATGAAGCATTAGGCACACAGATTATTAACAAGCTTCATGGAGGCATCAAGGGCGGCATTAATACACATGATGACTAATGTTTCCCCGTTGTAATTTCTAATCTGTTATGAAACTTCTATGCTAACACATCAAAGTTTTCAAGAACTTTTCCCTGCTGATAGGGTTACTAAGAATCGTAAAAAATATTAGGTTAGCAATTCATTCTGTACCAAACTTGAGCAAACCAAAATTGAGTTAGGTGGTTGTTTTCTGTAGGAACACATCCTCCTCTTGCTACACAAACTGAAGAAATCAAAGGGATGACAAAGCATAGTACTGCAGGTGTTAACTTCATGATCTCATGGGCGTATTATAATTACCTTATTTTGTTCTCTTCAATTGTATGTTCCAAATGATAGAATAGTTGATCTAAACATCTTGGTGCTAATATTATTTAATTTAGTATATTTTGGCATGCATCCAGTGTACATTCCATCCATCCTAACTGATATGTTGATGTTGGATGATTCACCCACACTTCATGTTCTTAGTGTTGATCCATTAGCAGCACCTAGCCCATGAGCTTAATGGGAGTCCAGATAAATGTTCTACTTTTATTCTTACACTGTATACTTAATTGTGTAACTGCTAGCTTCACCTCGCAATAGCGAGTAATTGATCAGTATTTTCTGTTATTCTACAAGGAGTTTCTGAAGCTTGGTGTTGCCGACGACTCTAAAGATACACGTTATATTTGCCAATATTGTGAAAGCTAAATAAGTGTTGTAATGTATTTTACGTATTTATTTTCTGAAGAACAACATGCCTGACCCATCACTGTTGACCTTATCATCTTCACCAAACAAGGAAATAAAAGTAGTAACCTATCAGCCGGTGAAGATTACATGGCTGATCTGTGTTTTTTGCATGCTAGGTGAGCATTATGAACTCTATACTTGCCTTAAGAGGGTGTCTTTCCCTTATAATCATGCACTCACTTATATTTCTATGAATAAAGAAATCTTTTGAAAATTTTGTTGGTAAAAAAAGGAATTTCCTGTAATCCTTTTCGAGGCAACCTGTTATGGGCTTGATGCCTTAGCATCTGCCTAACTTAGAGTTTTAGGGAATCCATGATTACTTGGTTTGGCAAATATATATTTTAGGGTGAATGAGGACACTTGACTATTTCACATACGAATGGCATAAAAATGAGATCGAGCTTGCAGAGATATCTAGCGTACATAGTGTCATTGTCCTAACACCTTTGTAGTGGTTAATGTTGATTTTTCTTATGTGTGACCTATCATGAAGAACAAGGGTTATTTTCTTTTTCAAACCAGGCGCCTGATTTTTTGTGCTTTAGGCAGACCGATTGCTGCCTTATAAACTGAAAAATAATGCATGGCACTCTGTATATGTTGTTTTTCAGGCTTTGTATTATTAGAATGTCCGGCGATTCTCTTCCTAAGAGGTCTTTTAGCGGTTGTTGCCGTCCAGGCAATGATCTTAATTTTACTTATTAGGAGGAAAAATATTTTAGAGGATGCTTTATTTGGGTTCCTCTACAAATAGGTATTTTCTGTTTTAGTGGAATTACATCCATTTTTTATCTCATCTTTTGAGTTTTCTTTATCTCTTGCTCTAGCATGTGTATTGTAATTTTACTTTTTCCACGCACCGATGACTGTGGAGTGTTTGTAATGAAGTCCATGGACATTTGGCAGCCGGTTTTTCTGGCTACACAAGCACTTCTCTTCAGTTGACATTGGCCACATCAGGATACAATACAGGAACCAGTTCTACTTCACCTTGAAGAACTCAAGCAGATAGGAGATTGGTTATTGATTACTATGGAGAGGTATTATTATCTTTTATCATTGCATTGAAGTAGACTTCCATCCTACATTTTTTTGCATTGAAGTAGACTATGATTCATGATGCAGTGTTTGTTTTTTGCACTTTTATTCTCCTTTTGTCTTGTGATACTGCTGCATTTATCTTAAAAAGGGGTTAGCAACATTGTGGCTGTGCCGCTGACGTTTGAATTTATAGACATGTTATCGCATTTTGCAGTTATGAAGCTTTACAAATCAATTTCACGAATTTCTGATATGATTGCTTCAATGATGATTTTCGCAGAAGCACTTTCCTTTGAAATTAAAGGAAATCAGCTTATGACACTAACAATAGATCATATGAAGGGGTGAGCTAATTCTGTTGTACTGTGTTTCAAGCTTTTCTGTCATAGTTTGTGTTTTAAATATTTCCAAATTTCAGTTTACTCAATGATTCCGCCTATTGTGTTTGAAGTTTGATTACATGAAAACCGATGTTGAATTTTCTTGTTGCATTTTCCTTTGATTTATCATTATCGTATTATTATCTTTTTGATATTTGCATGAGATGGATTTGAACTACAATCTTGCTAAAGCCCTCTATGCAAGTTTGTTTGTGTTACTTCTAGAACAAAATTAACAAGTCCCTTTTAGTTGGCAAGCTGTCGGGAGGTCAATCAGCCTGCATTCTCGAAGTGGCGTAAGTGGAGCAGTTGTGCTCGAAAGGCCGCCCCATCCTTGGAGCATCTTCGTCACAAGTAGCGACCGACTTATCTCTGCACGGTGGGAGTGGCTCTTCAAGGAGATTGAGGTTGAGGATGACGAGGCACAAAGCACCACTATGACAATGCAAAAGAGTCACACGTTGGCGGTGCCGGGTTGGCGTTGGCCGCAAACAACGACGAGGCCGGCGGCTCCGGCGTGGGAATTAGTAAACTTTTTTCTTTTTTCTTTGGTTTTTAGTTTTGTTGTACTGGCTGTCCGTCTTTTTGCGTTATAAATAATAATTTTCTGAACACTTTGGTAAATTGCATTGAACGATATCCGTTTGGTGATTCACATTGAAGATGCCCCAATCTCCTTGTATTTAAGTGTCATTTATTTTGCTCCTTTTAAAATTTGGTGCAACTTAATAACATGTCATGTCCATGTATTGCCAAAATTGCAAAAGGAAAAACTGTAATAAAAGGGCTCTCGCTAAACCCACGCTTCTGGTTTTCTCATGAGGCGCCACAAGGTGGCGCCCCATCCCCTAATAATATTAGAATTCATTGCAGGTCACCAAGAAAGGAAAAGGAAGAGCCCATCACAGTCGAAGCAGGTAGGGGACGATGATCTACCGGTCCACCGTAGACGCGGCGCACGACAAAAGCAGCAAGCAGTCTTCCTTCCCCACGACGACTCCTCCCTCCTCCCTCCTCCCCATCTCCGCTCCGCTCCCTCCCTCGCGCATGCTCCAAAAAAGCTACTCTCTCCGCCCCACCTTTCCCCTCTCCCCACGTCTAGGGTTCCCCACCTCCCCGTCCCCGTCCCCGTCCCCCATGCCGCTCCTCCCCAAACCCTAGCCCCAGCCAGCCTCGTGCTCCGCCCCGCCGCCGACACGCATGGCCTCCGCCGTCGCCGTCGCCGGCGACGCCGAGTACTCCTTCGCGGCGGAGTACGACGGCCCGCCGCTCCCCTACTCCCTCCCGCGCGCCATCCCGCTCGACCTCTCCCACATCCCGCTCGCTGCCCTCTCCTCCTCCTCCTCGCCGCCGCCCACCGGCTCCTCGCCGCTCCCCGTCGTGCGGCCCCTCACCCCCTCCTCCCTCTGCTCCGCCATCCACGCGCAGCAGCATGCGACGGGGCCTCCTCGCTCCTCCTCGGGGGGCCCCGCGGGGGGTGGCGCCCAGGCGGTCGCCGACTCCCCGACCTCCGTCATCGAGAACCACCACGCCGCCGCGCACCACTCCGCTGAGCTCCCCTCCTCGCCCTCTGACGCCGATGACGACGACAAGGAGGAGGGGGAGGAGGGAGCGGCGGGGATGCCGTCGGTTCCTCACCAGCCCACCGTCTCCTTTGCCGAGACCAGCTGCTCCCTCCTCGAATCGTCTGAGGAGGAGGAGGACGACGACGATGACGAAACCGCCGACGAGGCCCTGCCTGCCGCCGCTCGATCCAGCGGCTCCCTCTCGCCGGCGCATTTCGAGGCGGGGAACCACCCGACGGCAGCCAAGTCCCGGGGCTGCTACAGATGCGGGAAGGGAGGCGGCTTCTGGGGCCGTGGGGACAAGGAGGCGTGCCTCGCCTGCGGCGCACGATACTGCTCGGCTTGCGTGCTCCGGGCGATGGGGTCCATGCCGGAGGGCCGCAAGTGTTTGTCCTGCATCGGGCGTCCTGTGGCCGAGTCGAGGCGGAACGCGCTGGGTCGAGGCTCACGCGTGCTGCGGCGACTGATCAGTGCGGCGGAGGTGGACCTCGTCATGAGAAGCGAGCGTGAATGCGCAGCGAACCAGCTGCGCCCGGAGGACATTTACGTTAATGGGGCTAAGTTGTCACCGGAGGAGCTAGCTTTGCTGCAGGGATGCTCGTGCCCTCCTTCCAGGCTCCGCCCTGGCTTCTATTGGTACGATAAGGTATCCGGCTTCTGGGGCAAGGTACGTGACTCAAGGTTTTGGCACGAGAATTAATCTGTTCGTTTGCTTTGTCTATCAGTCTTGTCCGTGATGTAAGGAACCTATTTTGGGTGGCCTCTATAACCCTGTAGTATGATGTCACAATTGTGTTTTAGCCAATCAGTAGTGAATTCGTCTACATTTCCATTTCAAGTGCAAAACTAAATGTTTGTTTGGTGCTGGTGGGGGGGGGGGGGGTTCACATTTGTCGGCGGACATGGTGCCTGCTATTCTCACTCACATAAAAAATAGAAGCAGCTTTCAACCAAAAATATGGAGGGTTTCTACCCAAACACATTCACTTTCTATTAGACATCCATCTAGATTTCAGGCAGGTGGTTTCCCTCTTTAAAAAAAAAATCCATCTAGATTTCAACCATGAATCTGTCCAACCTCCACTCCCCAACTTCCAACCCCTGCTTCCAACCAATGAACAACGTCCTTCAACTAGATGAACTAGAGTTTTCAATCAATCAACTAGGAAAAAAAACTCAAATCAGATACCATATTTGGCCTTAAATCTGAGCTTTCAGCTCTGAAAGACAGCAACTTCTAAATTCATCATTAATTTCCATGAAAATAAATAAATCGAATTGAAGGTAAAACTCGACCTCAAATCCCGAGATCCGAGCTTTAAACCTCCCACAAACCAGCTTCCAACTCATCTTGGAGAACTTCATCCCAATATAATCGAGGAAAAAAAAATCAAGAACCCGCCCCCCTAGGGTCTTGCCTTTCCCCTCTTTCTTACCTCCTCGGAGACCTCCTAAGCCAGTTGTGGCGGCGTTGCCTGTCGGCAGGCTCCCCTCTGCGCCCTTGCTGGAAGAAAGGAACGGAAGAGAGAGACGAGAATGGGAACAGAGATAGGGAGAGAATAAAACCCTGATTGTTAGTCAAGTGCCCCCACGAACATACAAGAGACATCTTGAGGTTTCTGTGTATGGTTCTGAACTTCTCATAGGAGACGTGGAGTAATTTGGAATATTCTGTTGAATGCTTAGATTTAACATTTATGGTTATTAAAGGTGGAACATAGGTTGTTGGCGTGTTGCCCTTGTCAATGCTGCAACTGAAAGTGAAAGATTACTCCTTTAGGGTCTTTGCATGGGTTTTCACCGGATAGTTACCTGATATGATTGAGCTGTGTAGGTTCTGTATTGGATGAAAATCATGAGACTGTATATTTAATTATTCTTGGTGGGAAATATGTAGAAAGATCTGGAGGGATAGTGCTGTTGAGCTTTGATATTGTCAAATATCTACTCACTCCGTTCCTAAATATTTGTCTTTCTAGGGATTTCAACAAGTGACTACATACGGAGCAAAATGAGTGAATCTACACTCTAAAATATGTCTATATACATCCGTATGTGGTAGTCCATTTGAAATCTCTAAAAAGACAAATATTTAGGAACAGAGGGAGTAGTTGACTATTTTGAATATTGATGTTTTTTTTAGTGAGCTGGTAGAGCCATGATGTCTTATGATCTTATCATGGTTTGAACGAATTATCAAATCCTAGGAATCATGGTGGTTGGTATTGTCCCTAAATCAGGAGAAGTTGCTACATTTCTTTTTCTAGTTGAGAATAGTACATAGTTGCACACCAAGGTTAGCACATATTAGCAGTAGTATGTACTCTCTCCGTTCCAAAATAGATGACCCAACTTTATATTAAAGTTAGTACAAAGTTGGGTCATCTATTTTGGAACGGAGGGAGTATGTAAAATAGTACATCATAGTAAATAGGAATATTGCAGTGTCTGGGTGTCATAGCTTGTGCCGACTTATTTTTTGAGGAAAATGGAATTTCAAGTTAGAAAATGTCATTATTTTATCCCGCACATGCCATTTCAGAATTTCAATCATTGCATGATTATTTTTGCTTGCTTCTTTGCATAAATGTTGATGATATATGTCGTCCACAACTCTGGTTTTAAACTCTTCTTCGATAATGTTACAGGAGGGACACAAACCCCATTGCATAATAAGCGCAAATCTAAATGTTGGAGGTGCTTTAGTTCAAAAGGCGAGCAATGGGAGCACCGGAATCTTGGTAAATGGCCGTGAGATTACAAAATCTGAGCTGCAAATACTTAAGGTTTGGAATTAATTTATTCCTACCTCATTTTTAGATTCGTAAGTTGCATTTTTCCTTACATATATCTTTGGTTTCAGTTGGCAGGAGTTCAGTGTGCTGGGAAACCTCACTTTTGGTTGAATGCTGATGGGAGTTACCAAGAGGAAGGCCAAAAAACTGTTAAAGGAAAGATTTGGGATAAGGTAGTTCTAGAATTCATCTTTTCTTAGGTAACCTGTATTTCCCCGTGAGGAATCTGACCAAAGTTAAATTTATCTGCACTTTTCACCAGCCTATAGTGAAGCTGCTTAGTCCTGTCCTGTCATTGCCAACTCCTAATAAAATGACTAATCAATGCGGCGAAGAGGCTATTAATGTAGTAAATCGACCTGAATACTTGGAGCAAAGGACGACCCAGAAACTTCTGTTAGTTGGATCAGGGACAAGCACCATACTCAAACAGGTACATATGGCTATTGACGTCTATTGTGTTCATGTTCACGAACTGATAAGTTGACTAGCTGCATTAAGGTCACCGTCCAATTACAACCGGTATTCACACTGTTATATCGGTATCAAGATTTACATTCCACATGTGCACTGACTAAATCTTCTGCAGTGCCAAATGTCATTTGCAATACTGTTGTAGACTAGCAATTAATTCTGAATCTCTCGAATCTCAGGCTAAATTCTCATACAAGAGTAAACCATTTTCGATGGATGAGTGTGAAGATCTCAAACTTATCATACAAAGTAACATATATCGCTACATTGGTATACTTCTTGAAGGCCGTGAACGGTTTGAAGAGGAAGTTTTAGCTGATAGAAGAAAACTCTGCCAACACGATCCTTCTAGCTCTGGTATGATCATGTCTATCCACCATTTGTTCTGCTTCATATTAAACACACAGTCTTAGATTCATGGTACCTTGTGAAGCAACTGAAACCAAGCGGAGGACTCCTATGCTAACTGTTTGGCTAGAACTGACCCTAACAGCCACATGTTTTTTGCAGGGCGTCCTGAGTCGGGGTTCTGTGATGAAGAAGTTACTGAGTACTCCATTGTCCCACGCTTGAAAGCATTCTCGGATTGGATTCTAAAGGCCATGGCTTTGGGTAATCTTGAAGACATTTTCCCTGCAGCTAGTCGTGAATATGCGCCACTGGTTGAGGAACTATGGAAAGATCCTGCTATTCAAGCTACATATAGACGAAGAAATGAACTGCCGTTCCTTCCGTCTGCTGCCAGTTACTTCCTTGACAGGGTACTATTGTTGTTCTCTTGAAAATTTTGCTCGTTTACCTGGTTTGATGTTTTCATATCCATTCCTATCTTGGACTTCTTTAGTAGTGATTTAGTTGTCCAATTGTGATCATTCATTCTTTGGCCTTTGTGCGTTTGAAATGATCAGGTGGTTGATATTTCTCGAACGGAATATGAGCTCTGTGATATCGATATCCTCTATGCTGATGGAATAACATCCTCGGATGGATTAGCATCTACAGATATCTCTTTCCCGCAGCTGGCTTTGGATGTGCGGGTTGCTGATGAGCTTGATCCACAAGACACGTTGCTAAGGTAGATCTTTTGTCACAAAAGGCAGGGATGGTCTGGTATTTACTTGTGTTACATGTAGATTTTCCATAGCTTACAATATTTCAGCACCATTAGCTAATTATGTAATAAAAAATGCATATATGCGTGGGGTTCCTGTTAGTCTTTCCCTTCTGATTTCATGAGGCCAATTTCCATGGTATTTTGTCAAATGTCTGTCGCAATGGAAAGCACACATGTACATTTAATATCTTGTTCAGCTCAAGACACCATATATTTACATTCTATGTTGGATTCCTATATTACTATTAAGAACTGTGATAGTAATACTCACAATAAAAATTTCTGTTTTGTTTATCAGGTACCAGCTGATCAGAATAAACAATAAAGGATTGCGGGAGAACAGCAAATGGCTGCAGATGTTCGATGATGTCAGCCTTGTCATCTTCTGTGTTGCGGTTAGCGATTATGACGAGTACTACGAGGATGCAAATGGCACCATTGTCAACAAGATGATAGAGAGCAAACAGTTATTTGAGAGCATTGCTCTTCATCCAATGTTCGAGCAGATGAATTTTCTCCTACTCCTGACCAAGTTTGATCTTCTAGAGCAGAAGATTGGTAAATCCCCACTAACAGCATGTGACTGGTTTGCCGAATTCACCCCTGCTGGTAAGCCGCAATCTGATTGAAGGAACCAGCAGAAGCAAGCGCGGCAGCCACAACGGCGCGTCGCTGGCGCAGATGGCCGCGCACTACATCGGCGTGAAATTCAAGAGGCTGTTCCACTCGCTCACAGAGCGGAAGCTCTATGTATCCTACGTGAACGCCCTGGACCAGCAGTCTGTCTGCTCGGCGATCCGCTACGGCCGGGAGATCGTCAAGTGGGAGGAGGAGAAGCCCGTTTTCGGCTCCAGCGAGACGGTATACAGCGGCGACGAGCCGAGCTCCTACTCCCACTGACGGCGACCTTTGCTCGCGTGACAGAAGACCAAGAAGAGGTGTAAATAGTTGTGCATTTCCCTCTCCGGCGACGACCTCCCTTTTTTTAGAGCTTTGCCCATTTTGGTTCTTTTTTCCCAGCTCATTTTCTTCTGTTTGTAATTTATTGTATGGTTTGTTTGTTTAGTTGTTCACACGTAGAATGAGAGGGCAAGAGGCCTGCCTGATTCCGATTAATTCTTGCATCCGTATGTATCATTATTGATCTCCTTTACATGGTAGCATGTCTGATTTCTCGTACAATTGTTGTGTTCTTGACGCATCTCAACAGGTAGTAGAAAATAAAGAATGTAGCTACATCGTCACGTACTTGGAATGAAGCGGCCGAGCAGGAGGTATGCCGTTCCGTGAGCGTGCTGACGGTTTCTATATCTCTCACAAACAAGCATGATTAGCAGACGCTCTGTCATTGCTCCTTGCTATCCCAAGTGTAAGGTGTGCCAGTAAAACTTATCATGAAGCTCATAATGCTTGTTGAATAATGGTTATGGGTTCAAGGATGCAATGCTTATATGCGATCATGATCATGTACGTTGGTTTGTAATTGAGGGGAATATACTTGTTGCTCACTGGAAACCCTTGCACTTCAGGCCCCAACAATTGTGTTTACCGGCATAAAGATTAGTGGGGAATATCAGTAGCACCGGTGTCCTCCGTCGCCGTTCAGCCCTAAATGAAGCTCCATCACCGCCCGCCTTTGCTTCCAGCACCACCGCCCAGAAGGTGTTTTTGACAAATTGGCCCAACCCCCCTCACTCCTTTTTCGTTTGTCATCGAATAGGGTCTCATATTGATGATGGAACACCCCAATGTGTACATGAAGTGGTTGTGCATGAAGTAATTTGACGTTTCTTTGTCGAAGGAGGAAGAAGAAAATAATGGTTTTAAATTGTCGGCCGCCACAATAATTCAAGAGGAGGATTTAGGAGACCAAGGCTGGTTTTCATATTGGCCACATACGGATTCTTGGAGATAGGATCAAAGGTCATGATGATCCAGTGAGGGATTACTTTGCGTGGAATGTAGTATATCCCCACATCTATTTTTGGCACCGACTCTAGATGCATCAAGATTTCTTCAATACCATTGCAAGAGACATGAAGAAGCATGATCCTTGGTTTGAACTGAGAAGGAATTTCATGGGAGAATCAACAAGTCCATTGTTGGAGATTATAGCCGTCATGTGAGTGCTTGCGTATGGATGTCTAGTCGGCGCCATCTAAGACTATATGTGCATTGAAGAAGATCTCATCCTCGAGTGTGCGAACAGAGTCACCAAAGCCGTGAACGAGATGTTTGGACTGGAGTAGTACTTGAGGAGGGCTCCCTCTAGTGAAGATACCAAGAGACTCGTGGCAGAATGTGAAGAGAGGTTGGTCAGGGATGCGTGGATTTCCTGGCTGTATGAATTGGACAGGGAAGAATTGTCCCGTGGCATGGCAAGGTCAATGCAAATGACATTGTCATCATCCAAACATCATTCTTGGCGTAGTTGCATCGCATGATTTGTGAATTTTGGCATTCACTCTTGGGGATGTCTCGTTTTCATAGAAACCCCAATGTCCTCCAGCGATCTCCTCTTTTGCAAGCCTTGTTGCCGGTGATGCTGCAACTTGCAACTATGTTGTTAATCGCCATGAGTACAACATGGGATACTACCTTGTCAATGTATCTATCCTCCATTGGCGTGAAGATAATCCGGTGTCCTCGAGGTAACAAGAAATCTCACTTTGCAGTGTGCCAATAATTTACTAGGAAGGACGTTGAGAGAGCTTTTGGAATGCTTAAAAAACGCTTTGCGATTGTCTGTGGCTCTACTGAGTATTGGAAGCCTCGAAGCTTGTGGCAAGTCATGACAAAATGCGTTATTGTGCAGAACATGGTCATCGGGGACGAGAGAGATGACCCGAAGAACTTGCGGTTCCTCGACCATGGTGTCATGGTAGATAGGTAGAGCTGGAACATCATCGAAACAGAATCCAAGCACACTGAAGGATCAAGAACCGTGAAGCTCACAGCCAACTCCAAGATCTTGTTAACCACCGTTGGCTACATATTACTTGATTCTTGCTTTGATCATGTTTTATTTGGATTCTTATTTCATTTGAACCGTATGTTGTGTTTGAATTTGAATGACCATGTTTAAAAACATTAAATTTGACATGCACTTGAATTCCATGCACTTGAACTCTCAAGTTTTGAATTAATATGTGGTGATAATATATGTTTAAAAAATGGAGTTTGGATGAATTGGCAAAATATTTGTTTTTGAAGAACTAAGTTTTGAGGGATGGACTAGATGAAAAAAAAGTTCAATTCCCTAAAAATGAGAAATTAATGGATGAAAGATGGAATGGAGAATTTAATTAGGGGATCGGCTAGAGATGCCCTGATCTCCGGTGGCTCGGGCAATGGTCGGTCAGAACAGGAGGGAATGACATGTCCAACCAGAGTTTCTGCATAAATGTCTCGCAACAAGAATGGAACTAAGAAACGTAGTTACATATACAGTTGAGGTACACGAGCAAGCAGGCGTGGGTGAGACGAGCGAGCACCGGCTAGCTGGGTGCGAAGCGGTCGAGCAGCAAGTACACCGTCGAGTCCGACATCCCGCCGCCGGCGGCCTCCTTCCGGTCGACGACGGAAGGCTTCGCCGCCGCGTCCGCCTTCTTGCCATGAGCGGCCCCTCCCATCTGGTGTTGGTGGTCGGCGTGGCTCACCGTCGGCACGGCCTGCCGCTTCTTCCCACGCAGGGCGGCGGAGAGCTCGCCGAAGAACCAGACGCCGGCGACGTCGGATGCCGCCGTCGTCGAAGACATGGCGATGGCAATGGCGCTGGGCTTGATCTGAACCAACTTGTGGGCCGGATGAACGAGCTTGTATGATTGCAGAAACGAATGGGGTGATCTGGATGCCAGCGAACGGGGCTGTGCAAATGCGAATCTGCGATGGCCGATGGAGCACCTTGGATGCTGGCTGTCGCTTATATAGGGCGCCATGCATCGCTGACGGGAAGGTGGCCAGGTAGGATGCTGGCTCCACACGGCAAAGTATACCGTGGGCGTGCCGTGCCCACGTTTGATTCGTTTTCGCTGCGGGCTCGGGTCGTCGTAGTTGGAACGGATCTGAGGCCTGAACCGCCTACAGGGTCGCAGTCGGAGGCACACTGATCCTGACCAAAACCGACGGACCGGCCGGGTTATTTGTCTGGGCACGAAGACAAAATAGAGGCAGCTGAGATGGCGCATCTTTGAGGATTTTGTTTCAACTGGTGTCAGCATTTTATTGTAAAAAAATGATTTTTGAAAAGCCATCACGGCACCAAAACTAACCTAAGTTAATTAACTTGGAGTAGTAGTTTTCAGCCTTTTTTTTGGCAATTCAAAGAGCTTTATTGATTTTTTTTGATAGATGTCCCTCGTTCGCAAAGCTCTGTGTCTCGATCTGAAAGGAATAAGCGGTCGCGTTCATTCACATCACAGTGAACCGTTAAAGCAGGACCCGACCCGTTTAAACGGCAATATGAGCATACCAAGGAGCAGTCAAACGAACGCAAATGCATTTTGTCGTCTGTTCCTATCGTTCACGCGCGTGGCAGTGACGCGGACCCTACGGCCACGTTGTCTCCACGAGTGATCACGATGGGTGCCATAGATGATAGTTCCACGTCCCCACCACGCGGTAAAGAGCGGTAAAGAAAGCACGCGCTGCGCCGGGAACGTGATAGCTTTTTCTTTTTTGTGAGGATCGGGAACGTGATAGCTAGAATAATTGAATCGCGGGAAACCATTCTGTACTTCTTCATTTTGTTAACGCTGCCACTTTATTTAAGGGACGTGGCTAGCTCGTTCGCTGTTTGAATCGCATCGCCGTATATAGTTTTTTTGAGAGGAATCGCCGTATATAGTTATAGTGTGTCTTTGTGCCCAGTTGCCACACTAAAAAAAGAAAGAAGCCGATATCTATCACACATGTGACATACTAGAAATCCGCTCATACGCCCTGTGTGACATAATCAGGAGGCAGCTCACACGGCCCATGCGTGGGCGAACATTAGAACTGCCTACACGTGTGGGGTGCAGCTATTTCGTGCAACACACCAAATAAGTACTATTCATCTTCACCTCGCGCGTGTGGCACGAAGCAAATATGCCCACACGTCCTGGCTCAGCTACGTTAGTTACTCGCGGGATGACACTATAGTTACCCCGGGGATGGCAACTTTAGTTATTCGGGATGGTAAATATAGTTGTAAAAGCATGACAACTCTCTTTATTTTAGTTAACTATAGTTGTCATGTCTAATTTATGGTAGTTGCCGCCAGGGACGGAGCCAGAAAATGAAGATAGGGGGGGGGGGGGAGGGGGGTGCAAGGTATAGAAGCATCAAAACCATAAAAGATATAGTCACCTAGCGTAGTACCATTTTTTCAAAGATTGGTAATATAGATATAGTAAGGTCTATGTAAGGGACGCGGGCTAAGAGCACTCAGCGACTCCACCCACCGAAATCACGTCCGTTGCTGCACTGCCTCGGGATGTGTGCAACATAATTGTAAAATAGTTTTCCCTGGCTATACACGACCTGTAGCGTATGCTTGAACAATTCGTACCTGTCCATCGGCATTAACTGTAACTGCATAGGGGCCCATTAGAGCACTGTACAGTTCAGCCACCATAGTCAATTCGACTCTCCTACACATACCTTCACGAGTTAAGCCCGACCCCAGGAAGACTGCATTGCGGATCCGAGGAGAGGGAAGAAAGCTCTCAACGAAACATACTGTTCTTCTTCCACAACGATCTACTATCCCTTTTCTTTAACCAGAGAAGAGATATTGTTTTGGTACAAGTCCGAGGAGTTGTAGATCTTGGAGAAAAGATATGATTCCGTCGCCAGATCCCATTTCGATCCATGAAACGGCTCACTAGATCCGGGAAACGTCTTCCATGGAAGGTAAACTGCACAACCCGCTCACTAAAAAGATTGTTGAAACTGCTTTTATTGTGGTAAAGCGATGGAGTGATGGCTGGTCAGCGTGGTGGGACATGGTACATTGAATTGGCGTGTAATTTCTGCAGTCATTTAATGTTTGCATGGTAGTTGTGAGCAAAGGGCTGGATGCATGTTGTGCACGGGACGAAATGAGATATTTGAGCTGTGTGTGATAAAGTTTGTTACGTCGACTAGTTATATGACAAAGATGTGACGGACCTTTAATTTGAGGTTTAAGAAAAATCAATTCGTATAACAAATAAGTCCTAGCAGATGAGTACATGCAATTTTATTTTAATAATTCGAGGGGAGTGTAGCAGAGTGATGGAGAGAAAAGGAAATAAATAAAGATTTGCTAAAGTGAAAATGATATTAATATTGCAAACGAGTAGACGCGGAACATGAAATATTAAATAAACTGCATGGTAATTGGAATTACATAGTCCGTCTAATGGGGTCAGACAGTGCTTTAGGACTCAATGATTACTTGATTTATTGTCTACATTTAACAATGTTTGGTAGTTGGGAAGATGGTGGTTGGGGAGATGGTGCATATGGGCAGTCTCGCGTTTGGACAGAAGTTTCTCTTCCTAGGAACAGAAGTGAACTTTAGTATGGACATACACTGCAGTGCATGATAAATACGCGAGGAAGAATGTCTGAATACAAAACAGTGAATATAGTGATTTCGGATCCCGAGGAGAATTGATGGAACAGATTCCAGGGGGGTAGTCGCCGAGTGCTCCTAGGCAATTTCGCTATGTAAGGGCATATTTATCCCTAAGGTGTTTTGGTGATTGATGACAATGCTTTTGCGGACTAATCGTGTGCCTTGAGTTTCTCAGACGCTTCATCGCTAGGCTCAAGACGGTTTGGTGCCCCTCGAAAACTATTGAAGTCGGGCGTTTTCACGCTTTCTTTTTGGTGGATTTGAGTCGTAGGAAAGCCGTACTATTAAGAGGGGGTCCGCGTCGGAAAGGTTCGGGTGGAATCATCACGTACACGTTTCCTTCCTTGTCTCCACCTTTACCTTGCACTTTGGAGCATCCCCCGTTTGTCCTCTACGCGATTGTCCTGGCTGCTGTTGCTGAGCTTATGTAGTATCGCTTCCCCTCGAGCGGTAGTACCGTAGGGCACCGCGTAGTACTGCGTACACGGTGCGGTAGTACCGCAGGAGCCCATGGTAGTACCGCCTCCGAGTCAGAGTACCGCGGGCTCCTGTGCCAAGTGCCGCTGCATCGCGTAGTAGGGCGGATGTAATTTTTACATCCGCGCCTCATGGTAGTACCGCGCCGTTTTCGGTAGTACGGCTGCCGGTTCAGCTGCCATGCGGTAGTACCGCTCCGCCGGTAGTACCGCGGTCGGATTTCTGCATCGATTGATTTCCGGTAGTAGGCACGGATGTAATTTTATTCATCCGCGCCTTCCTGTGTTAGGACTTTCTCGCCTTGCGGTAGTACCGCAAGGGGAGCGGTAGTACCCGCCATGGAAATCTTGCTCTCGGTCGAGCATGTTCTAGTCTCTACACCGCCATGGTAGTACTGTGGTCCCTCACATTAGTACTGCTGCGTGGCCTTATAGTACCGCGTTTCTGGAGCGGTAGTACCGCATGTCGCGGGCTGGTTAAGTGGATAACGGTTGGATTTTGTCCACAACTATAAAAGGGGTGTCTCCTACTTCTAGTCGACCACCTCTTCCAACCCTAAGCTCCATTGTTGCTCCAAGCTCCATTTTCGCCCGATCTCACTCCCTAGCCAATCAAACTTGTTGATTTGCTCGGGAGTGGTTGAGAAGGCCCCGATCTACATTTCCACCAAGAGAAATTTGATTCCCCCCACTTATCCCTTGCGGATCTTGTTACTCTTGGGTGTTTGAGCACCCTAGACGGTTGAGGTCACCGCGGAGCCATAGTCCATTATGGTGAAGCTTCGTGGTGTCATTGGGAGCCTCCAATTAAGTTGTGGAGATTGCCCCAACCTTGTTTATAAAGGTTCGGTCGCCGCCTCCAAGGGCACCAATAGTGGAATCATGACATCTCGCATTGTGTGAGGGCGTGAGGAGAATACGGTGGCTCTAGTGGCTTCTTGGGGAGCATTGTGCCTCCACATCGCTCCAACGGAGACGTACTTCCCCTCAAAGGGAAGGAACTTCGGTAACACATCCTCGTCTCCACCGGCTCCACTCTTGGTTATTGTTGGGGAACGTAGTAATTTCAAAAAAATTCCTACGCACACGCAAGATCATGGTGATGCAAAGCAACAAGAGGGGAGAGTGTTGTCAACGTACCCTCGTAGACCGAAAGCGGAAGCGTCAGAACAACGCGGTTGATATAGTCGTACGTCTTCACGGCCCGACCGATCAAGCAATCAAACCACGGCACCTCCGAGTTCTAGCACACGTTCAGCTCGATGACGATCCCGGACTCGATCCGGCAGAATGTCAGGAAGAGTTTCACAAGACGACGGCCAGGCGTGGTGGCGATCTTGATGTTCTACCGTCAGGCTTCGCCTAAGCACCGCTACAATATTATCGAGGACTATGGTGGAGGGGGGCACCGCACACGGCTAAGAGATCAAGAGATCAATTGTTGTGTCTAGAGGTGCCCCCCTGCCCCTGTATATAAAGGAGCCAAGGGGGAGGGGGCGGCCGGCCAAGGAGGGGCGCGCCAAGGGGAGTCCTACTCCCACCGGGAGTAGGACTCCCTTCTTTCCTAGTTGGAATAGGAGAAGGGGGGAAGGAGGAGGGAGAGAGGACGGAAAGGGCGCCGCCTCTCCTTGTCCTATTCGGACTAGGGGGGAGGGGCGCGTGGCCCAGCCCTTGCCTCATCTCTTCCTCTCCACTAGGGCCCATGTAGGCGCATTAAGCCCCAGGGGTTCCGTAACCTCCGGTACTCGGTAAAATCGATTTCACGAACACTTCCGATATCCAAATATAGGCTTCCAATATATCAATCTTCATGTCTCGGCCATTTTGAGACTCCTCGTCATGTCCGTAATCACATCCGGGACTCCGAACAAATTTCGGTACATCAAAACTCATAAACTCATAATATAACTGTCATCGAAACCTTAAGCGTGCGGACCCTACGGGTTCGAGAACTATGTAGACATGACCTAGAACTGTTAACCAATAGCGGAACCTGGATGCTCATATTGGCTCCTACATATTCTACGAAGATCTTTATCGGTCAAACCGCATAACAACATACGTTGTTCCCTTTGTCATTGGTATGTTACTTGCCCGAGATTTGATCGTCGGTATCTCAATACCTAGTTTAATCTCGTTATCGTCAAGTCTCTTTACTCGTTACGTAATGCATCATTCCGTAACTAACTCATTAGCTACATTGCTTGCAAGGCTTATAGTGATGTGCATTACCGAGAGGGCCCAGAGATACGTCTCCGACAATCGGAGTGACAAAACCTAATCTCGAAATACGCCAACTCAACATGTACCTTTGGAGACACCAGAGAGCTCCTTTATAATCACCCGATTACGTTGTGACGCTTGGTAGCACACAAAGTGTTCCTCCGTAAACGGGAGTTGCATAATCTCATAGTTATAGGAACTTGTATAAGTCATGAAGAAAGCAATAGCAACATACTAAACGAACAAGTGCTAAGCTAACGGAATGGGTCAAGTCAATCACATCATTATCCTAATGAAGTGATCTCGTTAATCAAATGACAAAACATGTCTATGGTTAGGAAACATAACCATCTTTGATTAATGAGCTAGTCAAGTAGAGGCATACTAGTGACATTATGTTTGTCTATGTATTCACACATGTATCATGTTTCCGGTTAATACAATTCTAGCATGAATAATAAACATTTATCATGATATGAGGAAATGAATAATAAATTTATTATTTCCTCTAGGGCATATTTCCTTCAATCTCCCACTTGCACTAGAGTCAATAATCTAGATTACACAGTAATGATTCTAACACCCATGGAGTCTTGGTGCTGATCATGTTTTGCTCGTGGAAGAGGCTTAGTCAATGTGTCGCAACATTCAGATCCGTATGTATCTTGCAAATCTCTATATCTCCCACCTGGACTTGGTCCCGGATGGAATTGAAGCGTCTCTTGAAGTGCTTGGTCCTCTTGTGAAATCTGGATTCTTTTGCCAAGGCAATTGCACCCGTATTGTCACAGAATATCTTCATTGGTCCCGATGCACTAGGTATGACACCTAGATCGGAAATGAACTCTTTCATCCAGACTCCTTCATTTGCTGCTTCCGAAGCAGCTATGTACTCCGCTTCGCATGTAGATCCCGCCACGACGCTTTGTTTAGAACTGCACCAACTAACAGCTCTACCGTTCAATATAAACACGTATCCGGTTTGCGATTTAGAATCGTCCGGATCAGTGTCAAAGCTTGCATCGACGTAACCATTTACGACTAGCTCTTTGTCACCTCCATAAACAAGAAACATATCCTTAGTCCTTTTTAGGTATTTCAGGATATTCTTGACCGCTGTCCAGTGATCCACTCCTGGATTACTTTGGTACCTCCCTGCCAAACTTATTGCTAAGCATACGTCAGGTCTGGTACATAGCATTGCATACATGATAGAGCCTATGGCTGAAGCATAGGGAACATCTTTCATTTTCTCTCTATCTTCTGCTGTGGTCGGGCATTGAGTCTGACTCAACTTCACACCTTATGTCTGAGTGCAAGAACCCTTTCTTTGCCTGATCCATTTTGAACCTTTTCAAAACTTTATCAAGGTATATGCTTTGTGAAAGTCCAATTAAGCGTATTGATCTATCTCTATAGATCTTGATGCCTAATATGTAAGCAGCTTCACCGAGGTCTTTCATTGAAAAACTTTTATTCAAGTATCCCTTTATGCTATCCAGAAATTCTATATCATTTCCAATTAATAATATGCCATCTACATATAAAATCAGAAATGCTACAGAGCTCCCACTCACTTTCTTGTAAATACAGGCTTCTCCAAAAGTCTGTATAAAACCATATGATTTGATCACACTATCAAAGCGTTTATTCCAACTCCGAGAGGTTTGCACCAGTCCATAAATGGATCGCTGGAGCTTGCACACTTTGTTAGCACCTTTTGGCTTGACAAAACCTTCCGGTTGCATCATATACAACTCTTCTTCCAGAAATCCATTCAGGAATGCAGTTTTGACATCCATTTGCCATATTTCATAATCATAAAATGCGGCAATTGCTAACATGATTCGGACAGACTTAAGCATCGCTACGGGTGAGAAAGTCTCATCGTAGTCAACCCCTTGAACTTGTCGAAAACCTTTCGCAACAAGTCGAGCTTTGTAGACAGTTACATTACCATCGGCGTCAGTCTTCTTTTTAAAAATCCATTTATTCTCGATGGCTTGCCGATCATCGGGCAAGTCAACCAAAGTCCATACTTTGTTTTCATACATGGATCCCATCTCAGATTTCATGGCCTCAAGCCATTTTGCGGAATCTGGGCTCATCATCGCTTCCTCATAGTTCGTAGCTTCGCCATGGTCAAGTAACATGACTTCCAGAATAGGATTACCGTACCACTCTGGTGCGGATCTCACTCTGGTAGACCTACGAAGTTAGGTAGTAACTTGATCTGAAGTTTCATGATCATTATCATTAGCTTCCTCACTTATTGGTGTAGTCGTCACAGGAACCGGTTCTTGTGATGAACTACTTTCCAATAAGGGAGTAGGTATAGTTACCTCATCAAGTTCTACTTTCCTCCTACCACTTCTTTCGAGAGAAACTCCTTCTCTAGAAAGGATCCGAATTTAGCAACAAAAATCTTGCCCTCAGATCTATGATAGAAGGTGTACCCAATAGTCTCTTTTGGGTATCCTCAGATTTGGGTTCGAGCTTATCTGGTTGAAGTTTCCTCACATAAGCATCGCAGCCCCTAACTTTCAGAAACGACAACTTTGGTTTCTTGCCAAACCACAGTTCATAAGGCGTCGTCTCAACGGATTTTGATGGTGCCCTATTTAACGTGAATGCGGCTGTCTCTAAAGCATAACCCCAAAACGAAAGCGGTAAATCAGAAGAGACATCATAGATCGCACCATATCTAGTAAAGTACGACACGACGCTCGGACACACCATTACGCTGTGGTGTTCCGGTATGGCGCGAAGGCGTAAACTATTCCGCATTGTTTCAAATGTAGACCAAACCCGTAACTCAAATATTCTCCTCCACGATCAGATCGTAGAAACTTTATTTTCTTGTTAGGATGATTTTCAACTTCACTCTGAAATTCTTTGAACTTTTCAAAAGTTTTAGACTTATGTTTCATCAAGTAGATAAACCCATATCTGCTTAAATCATCTGTGAAGGTGAGAAAATAATGATATCCGCCACGAGCCTCAACATTCATCGGACCACATACATCTGTATGTATGATTTCCAACAAATCTGTTGCTCTCTCCATAGTACCGAAGAACAGTGTTTTAGTCATCTTGCCCATGAGGCATGGTTTGCAAGTACCAAGTGATTCATACTCAACTAATTCCAGAAGTCCATCAGTATGGAGTTTCTTCATGCGCTTTACACCAATATGACCCAAACGGCAGTGCCACAAATAAGTTGCACTATCATTATCAACTCTGCATCTTTTGGCTTCAACATTATGAATATGTGTATCACTACTATCGAGATTTAATAAAAATAGACCACTCTTCAAGGGTGCATGACCATAAAAGATATTACTCATATAAATAGAACAACCATTATTCTCTGATTTAAATGAATAACCGTCTCGCATCAAACAGGATCCAGATATAATGTTCATGCTCAACGCTGGCACCAAATAACAATTATTTAGGACTAAAACTAATCTCGATGGTAGATGTAGAGGTAGCGTTTAACGCGATCACATCGACTTTGGAACCATTTCCCACGCACATCGCCACCTCGCCCTTAGCCAATCTTCGCTAATCCGTAGTCCCTGCTTCGAGTTGCAAATATTAGCAATGTAACCAAGATCAAATACCTGTGTGCTATCATGGAGCATTAGTAAGATACACATCAATATCATGTATATCACATATACCTTTGTTCACCTTGCCATCCTTCTTATCCGCCAAATACTTGGGGCAGTTCCGCTTCAAAGTCGATCCGCTTGGCTATGAGAAGCACTCGGCCTCGTGCTTAGGTCCAGATTTGGGTTTCCTCTCTTGAGCAGCAACTTGCTTGCTGTTCTTCTTGAAGTTCCCCTTCTTCTTCCCTTTACCCTTTTTCTTGAAATTGGTGGTCTTATTGACCATCAACACTTGATGCTCCTTCTTGATTTCTACCTCCGCAGCCTTTAGCATTGCGAAGAGCTCAGGAATAGTCTTGTCCATCCCTTGCATATTATAGTTCATCACGAAGCTCTTGTAGCTTGGTGGCGGTGATTGAAGAATTACATCAATGACACTATCATCGTGAAGATTAACTCCCAGCTTGAATCAAGTGATTATTATACCCAGACATTTTGAGTATATGTTCACCGATGTAACTATTCTCCTCCATCTTACAGCTATAGAACTTATTGGGGACTTCATATCTCTCAATCCGGCATTTGCTTGAAATATTAACTTCAACTCCTGGAACATCTCATATGCTCCATGACGCTCAAAACGTCGTTGAAGACCCGGTTCTAAGCCGTAAAGCATGGCACAATCGAACTATCGAGTAGTCATCGATTTGCTCGCCAGACGTTCTTAACGCCGCTGGCCAGATTCTGCAGCAGTTCGGCACCCAGCGGTGCTTCCAGACGTAATTCTTCCGCGGCAGCAATGAGGATAATCCTCAATTTACGGACCCGATCCGTAATTGCTACCATCATCTTTCAACTTAGCTTTCTCAAGGAACGCATTAAAATTCAACGGAACAACAAAGACGAGCCATCTATCTACAACAAACATAGACAAGCAAAAAACTATCAGTACTAAGTTCATGATAAATTTAAGTTCAATTAATCATATTACTTAAGAACTCCCACTTAGGCAGACATCTCTCTAGTCATCTAAGTGATCACGTGATCCAAATCAACTAAACCATGTCCGATCATCACGTGAGATGGAGTAGTTTCAATGGTGAACATCACTATGTTGATCATATCTACTATATGATTCACGCTCGACCTTCGGTCTCCATGTTCCGAGGCCATATCTGTATATGCTAGGCTCGTCAAGTTTAACCTGAGTATTCTGCGTGTGCAACTGTTTTGCACCCGTTGTATTTGAACGAGAGCCTATCACACCCGATCATCACGTGGTGTCTCAAAGACGAAGAACTTTCGCAATGGTGCATACTCAGGGAGAACACTTCTTGACAATTTAGTGAGAGATCATCTTAAAATGCTACCGTCAATCAAAGCAAGATAAGATGCATAAAGGATAAACATCACATGCAATCATTATAAGTGATATGATATGGCCATCATCATCTTGTGCTTGTGATCTCCATCTCCAAGCACCGTCGTGATCACCATCGTCACCGCGCGACACCTTGATCTCCATCATAGCATCGTTGTCGTTTATGCCATCTATTGCTTCTACGACTATTGCTACCGCTTAGTGATAAAGTGAAGCAATTATGTATGCGTTGCATTTCATACAATAAAGCGGCAACCATATGGCTCCTCGCCATTGTCGATAACTTTGGTTACAAAACATGATCATCTCATACAATAAAATATAGCATCACGACTTGACCATATCACATCACAACATGCCATGCAAAAACAAGTTAGACGTCCTCTACTTTGTTGTTGCAAATTTTACGTGGCTGCTACGGGCTGAGCAAGAACCGTTCTTACCTACGCATCAAAACCACAACGATAGTTCGTCAAGTTAGTGCTGTTTTAACCTTCGCAAGGACCGGGCGTAGCCACACTCGGTTCAACTAAAGTTGGAGAAACTGACACCCACTAGCCACCTCTGTGCAAAGCACGCCGGGAGAACCGGTCTCGCCAGAAGCGTACGCGTAATGTCGGTCCGGGCCGCTTCATCCAACAATACCGCCGAACCAAAGTATGACATGCTGGTAAGCAGTATGACTTCTATCGTCCACAACTCACTTGTGTTCTACTCGTGCATATAACATCTACGCATAAAACCTGGCTCGGATGCCACTATTGGGGAACGTAGTAATTTCAAAAAAATTCCTACGCACACGCAAGATCATGGTGATGCATAGCAATGAGAGGGGAGAGTGTTGTCCACGTACCCTCATAGACCGAAAGCGGAAGCGTTAGAACAACGCGGTTGATGTAGTCGTACGTCTTCACGGCCCGACCGAACAAGCACCGAACCTACGACACCTCCGAGTTCTAGGACACGTTCAGCTCGATGACGATCCCCGGACTCCGATCCAGCAGAATGTCGGGCAAGATTTTCGTCAGCACGACGGCGTGGTGACGATCTTCAAGTTCTACCGTCGCAGGGCTTCGCCTAAGCACCGCTACAATATTACCAAGGACTATGGTGGAGGGGGGCACCACACATGGCTAAGAGATCAATAGATCAATTGTTGTGTCTAGAGGTGCCCCCCTGCCCCCGTATATAAAGGAGCCAAGGGGGAGGGGGCGGCCAAGGAGAGGGCGCCAAGGGGAGTCCTACTCCCACCGGAGTAGGACTCCTTCTTCCTAGTTGGAATAGGAGAAGGGGAAGGAGGAGGAGAGAGGAAGGAAAGGGGCGCCGCCTCTCTCCTTGTCCTATTCGGACTAGGGGAGGGGCGCGGCCCAGCCCCTTGCCTCCTCTCTTCCTCTCCGCTAGGGCCCATGTAGGCCCATTAAGCCCACGGGGGTTCCGTAACCTCCTTGCATCTGCAAAAATCCCGATTTCACCCGGAACACTTCCGATATCCAAATATAGGCTTCTAATATATCAATCTTCATGTCTCAACCATTTCGAGACTCCTTGTCATGTCCGTAATCACATCCGGGACTCCGAACAAACTTCGGTACATCAAAACTCATAAACTCATAATATAACTGTCATCGAAACCTTAAGCGTGCGGACCCTACGGGTTCGAGAACTATGTAGACATGACCTAGAACTGTTTCCGGTCAATAACCAATAGCGGAACCTGGATGCTCATATCGGCTCCTACATATTCTACGAAGATCTTTATCGGTCAAACCGCATAACAACATACGTTGTTACCTTTGTCATCGGTATGTTACTTGCCCGAGATTCGATCACAAGATCTCAATACCTAGTTTAATCTCGTTACCGTCAAGTCTCTTTACTCGTTACGTAATGCATCATTCCGTAACTAACTCATTAGCTACATTGCTTGCAAGGCTTGTAGTGATGTGCATTACCGAGAGGGCCCAAAGATACCTCTCCGACAATCAGAGTGACAAAACCTAATCTCGAAATACGCCAACTCAACATGTACCTTTGGAGACACCTGTAGAGCTCCTTTATAATTACCCAGTTACGTTGTGAAGTTTAGTAGCACACAAAGTGTTCCTCCGATAAACAGGAGTTGCATAATCTCATAGTTATAGGAACTTGTATAAGTCATGAAGAAAGCAATAGCAACATACTAAACGATCAAGTGCTAAGCTAACGGAATGGGTCAAGTCAATCACATCATTCTCGTAATGAAGTGATCTCGTTAATCAAATGACAACACATGTCTATGGTTAGGAAACATAACCATCTTTGATTAATGAGCTAGTCAAGTAGAGGCATACTAGTGACATTAAGTTTGTCTATGTATTCACACATGTATCATGTTTCCGGTTAATACAATTCTAGCATGAATAATAAACATTTATCATGATATGAGGAAATAAATAATAACTTTATTATTGCCTCTAGGGCATATTTCCTTCAGTTATCTCGTGCCTTTACTTGTGCAAGCTTATTTGTGTTATATCCCTTGCTTGCTAGTGTGCTTATCATTGTTGCATCATATAGGTTGCTCACTTAGTTGCATATCTAGACAACCTACTTTGATGCAAAGTTTAAATTGTTAAAGAAAAGCTAAAAAATGTTAGTTGCGTATTCACCCCCTCTTGTCAACTAAATCGATCCTTTCAATTGGTATCAGAGCCTCGTCTCTTGACTAAGGACTTTACCGTTCGAAGAGTATGGTTGACGTCATAGAAGGTGCGGAGGAGCACTCCGGTGAAAATCCGGTCTCTTCTACGGGAGATGGGGGAACCGCAATCTCGTGAGGAGTTCAATGTGGCATTGGAAACATTGAAAACCTCCATGACGCACCGAGGTCAAAGGCATGTTTCATGAATTCTTAGAAGGGCTTAAACTTTCCACCGCACCGCTGAAAGTGGGTGATCCCTCCAACAAGGTGACGGATGCTACCTCCGACAAGGGGAAGCTACTAGCGAGAAAGCCCTTCCTTCTAGTGGTAAAAGTGGCACCGACATCTTTGCCCATGTGGAACCTCCACTTGTCTATGGTGGACCGATTCCTTCTACTCACTTGAATCATGCCGGCCCTCCCCCAAAGATTGATAAAAAGGAGGATTTTGATTCTTGGGTCTATCGTTTTTAGCGTCATTTAAATCATGTGAACACTAACCTTTGGAGAATCA
This sequence comes from Aegilops bicornis, assembly GCA_021605145.1. Taxonomy (NCBI): domain Eukaryota; kingdom Viridiplantae; phylum Streptophyta; class Magnoliopsida; order Poales; family Poaceae; genus Aegilops; species Aegilops bicornis. Next base: position 145,277,049 of record CM038673.1, read on the forward strand.
TTGAAGAAGGTTTTTATCCGCATGACCGGAGCAACTTCACTCCTAGAGAAGCCGTGGATGATCAATTCAATGAGAATGCTCTCTTCATCATCCAAGAAGCAATCCTCCCAAGACCTTCCTCATCTCCGCCCTACTCATTGGCCAAAGATGCTTGGCGCCAAGTGGTTTCCCTCTATCGGGGAAGCGCAAGCATTTAACGTTCTAACTATGAAGTGGTACAAGATGAAGCCGATGAGTTTGCAATGAAAGAAGATGAAGAACCTCGTGAGCTCTATCGGAGAGTAACCAAGCTCGCTGTCTCTCTCCGAGATCATGTAAGTAAGGACACGGATGACAATTGGATCAAGCACAAATTCCTCAAGGCAATGATGCCTAACCACAAAGCCATGTCCTCCGTCATCCGTCAAAGGCCGGACTTCCACACCTTGTCCTCAAGTGAGGTGTTAGATGAGTTTGTGGCTATGAGAATATTGGACAAGACCGCCGACAATGCGGTACTTCGCTCTCAAAGAGCAAAAAGGCCCAACCTTGCATTGAAGGCCAAGGTCTATGACAAAGAAGAGGAAGAGGAGGAAGAAGAGGAGAGCAACCTCGAAGATATGAAGTATGCCTATCATGAACACATGGCACTTGCTTCAAGGCAATTTTGGAGCAAGAAGAACTCAAGGCCCAACTTCAACAAGAACAATTCAAGTGGCGCAAAGGGCAAGCAACGAGTGAGGACTTGCTTCAATTGTGGCAATGTGAGCCACTTTGTTGCGGAGTGCCCTTATGAGAAGAGGGAAGACAACAGTGGCAAGCTCATCCGTAAGGACAAGGCCAAGTCGTTCCCCAACAAGAGAAACTTCACCAAGAAGACTCCTCCCAAGGCATTGGTGGTACAATAAGAGTACAATGAGGATGATGACGATGATGAAGATGGTGAGTCGGTTGCCATGGCCTCCGTTGCCATCGCGACGACTCCACGGGTGTCTCTTTTCGACTCACCCAATGAGAGCATCACCGCCAAGTGCCTCATGGCTAAAGCAGCCAACAAGGTAACCCCCAACATCAAAACTACCATCATCAATCATCCTTCTTCGACGGGTAGCATTGATGAACATGAGGGAACTAATGTGGAGGAGAATGAGTTTGAGGCCTTTATGGGTAAACTCAAGGGCAAATCCAAGAAGCACTTCGTTGCTCTCTTGGAACAACTTGGTGAAGCCAATGACATGATCGAGGCTCACAATGGAGGGGCATAGTCGTGACTATGCCGATGAGATTTCGGATCTTTCCAATGCTCTTGAGGAAGAGCGTGCTCTTCGTTTGGCTCTTGAGGAGTCATACAACGATGATCATGCTAAATTAAAGAAAGATCTTGATCATGCTCTTGTTGTTTCACGTGTGCTAAACTCCAGAAGGCAAAGCTTGGGGTTGATCTTGCTAGACTCAAAGAGGAGTTTGACATTCTCGACAAGGCTCACAAAGTCTTGAAGGGTGTTCATGCTAGCCTCAAAGAGTCTCATGATCAACTCCAAGTAAAGCTAACCAAGGAGAAAGCCACTTTTCCTCATATGGTGTTGATTGATAATGCAAATGCTACTAACCCTTGTTGTGAGCATGTGCATGTGCATGCTAAGTTGAAGGAGCAACTTGAGAAAGGCCTTGTGACATGCATACAAGGTGAGAAGAACCTCAACGACCTTTTGAGCAATCAAAAGGAAGTTGTGGCCAAGGAGGGGATTGGGTTCGCACCCAAGCCCAAGAACAAGAAGAAGAATGACAAGACCAAACGACCTCCTCCTCTCAAGCAAACTTTTGTGAAGGAGGGAGAGGGTGCTTCCAAGGAGAAGAAGAACAATGCCACCCCTCCCAACAAAGCCGGCGACTTTAATCCTTCTTATGTGTTATGCCGTGCTAGTGATGGGCATGTTTATGCCAAATTTGTTGGTTCTCCTCATGAATACATTGAATGGTCTATTTGGGTTCCTCATTGGAATATACAAGCCAAGTTATATAATGAAAGATTCCCACTAGTATATGAAAGTGACTAAATGAGAGACTCTCTATCATGAAGATCATGGTGCTACTTTGAAGCACAAGTGTGGTAAAAGGATAGTAACATTGTACCTTCTCTCTTTTTCTCTCATTTTTTTATTTGGGCCTTTTTTATGGCCTCTTTTCTTTTCTCTTTTTTTCGTCCGGAGTCTCATCCCGACTTGTGTGGGAATCATAGTATCCACCATCCTTTCCTCACTGGGACAATGCTCTAATAATGATGATCATCACACTTCTATTTTTCTTACAACTCAACAATTACAACTCGATTCTTAGAACAAAGTATGAATATATATGAATGCCTCCAGCGGTTGACCGGGATGTGCAATGACTCATGAGTGACATGTATGAAAATTATGCATAGTGGCTTTGCCATAAATACGATGTCAACTACATGATCATGCAAAGCAATACGACAATGATGGAGCGTGTCATAATAAACAGAACGGTGAAAAGTTGCATGGCAATATATCTCGGAATGGCTATGGAAATGCCATGATAGGTAGGTATGGTGGCTGTTTTGAGGAAGGTATATGGTGGGTTTATGATACCGACGAAAGGTGCGCGGTATTAGAGAGGCTAGCAATGGTGGAAGGATGGGGAAAGTGCGTATAATCCATGGACTCAACATTAATCATGAAGAACTCATATACTTATTGCAAAAATCTAGAAGTTATCAAAGCAAAGTATTACGCGCATGCTCCTAGGGGGATAGATTGGTAGGAAAAGACCATTGCTCGTCCCCGACCGCCACTCATAAGGAAGACAATCAATAAATAAATCATGCTCCGACTTCATCACATAACGGTTCACCATACGTGCATGCTACGTGAATCATAAACTTTAACACAAGTATATCTCAAATTCACAACTACTCAACTAGCATGACTCTAATATCACCATCTTCATATCTCAAAACAATCATCAAGCATCAAACTTCTCATAGTATTCAACACACTCATAAGAAAGTTTTTACTATTCTTGAATACCTAGCATATTAAGATTATTTAAGCAAATTACCATTCTGTTTAAGACTCTCAAAATAATCTAAGTGAAGCATGAGAGTTCAATAGTTTATATAAAACAAATCCACCACCGTGATCTCAAAAGATATAAGTGAAGCACTAGAGCAAACAACAAACTACTCCGAAAGATATAAGTGAAGATCAATGAGTAGTCGACTAATTGTACAACTATGTGAAGACTATCCCACTTAAGGATTTCAGATATTGGTATTTTATTCAAACAGCAAGCAAAACAAAATAAAATGACATTTCAAGGATAGCACACATCATGTGAAGAAGAAAAAACTTAGGTTCAACCGATACTAACCGATAATTGTTGGAGAAGAAAGGTGGGATGCCTCAGGGGCATCCCCTAGCTTAGATGCTTGAGACTTCTTGAAATATTATCTTGGGGTGCCTTGTGCATCCCCAAGCTTGAACTTTTGTGTCTCCTTAATTCCTCTCATATCATGGTTTCTCTATTTCTCAAAAGCTTCATCCACACCAAACTCAACAAGAACTCGTGAGATAGGTTAGTATAAACCAATGCAAAACCTTATCATTTTCTACTGTAACAAATCACTAAGATTATTATTCAACATTTCATACTAAATTCCTCTGCATATTTAATACTCCTATCCTCAAATAGAATCATTAAACAAGCAAACATATGCAAACAATGCAAACATAACAGCAATCTGCCAAAATAGTATAGTCTGTAAAGAATGCAAGAGTATCAATACTTCCCTGACTCCAAAAATTATGAACTAAAATTCCCACTCTAATAAATTTATCAGAGCTCAATATTCAAAAAGATTCAACATTATACCACTCTCATAATTTTCTAGGGAATTTTTACAACAGCGGTAAACTTTCTGTTTTCAAATAGCAACATGTATACTAGCAAAATAAGCATGGCAAAGGCTACCCTTGACATTTTTATTGAAACTAAAGATGAAAAACATTATTATAAATAACAGAAAGCAAATACTAACAAGATAAAATGACGCTCCAAGCAAAGCACATATCATGTGGTGAATAAAAATATAGCTCCAAGTAAAGTTACCGATGAATGAAGACGAAAGAGGGGATGCCATCCGGGGCATCCCCAAGCTTAGGCTCTTGGTTATCCTTGAATATTACCTTGGGGTGCCTTGGGCATCCCCAAGCTTAGGCTCTTGCCACTCCTTATTCCATAGTCCATCGAATCTTTACCCAAAACTTGAAAACTTCACAACACAAAACTTAACAGAAAACTCGTAAGCTCCGTTAGCGAAAGAAAACAAAACACCAATTCAAGGTACTATAATGAACTTATTATTTATTTATATTGGTGTTAAACCTACTGTGTTCCAACTTTTCTATGGTTTATAAACTATTTTACTAGCCATAGATTCATCAAAATAAGCAAACAACACAATGAAAACAGAATCTGTCTAAAACAGAACAGTCTGTAGTAATCTGCAACTAACGCAAACTTCTGGAACTCCAAAAATTCTAAAATAAATTGGTGGACCTGAGGAATTTGTCTAGTAATCATATGCAAAAAGAATCAACTAAATATCACTCTCCAGTAAAAAGTTGAAGCTAATCTCGTGAGCGCTAAAGTTTCTGTTACAGCATGATCATAAAGACTTCACCCAAGTCTTCCCAAAGGTTCTACTTGGCACAAACACTAATTAAAACACAAAACCACATCTAAACAGAGGCTATATGGATTATTTATTACTAAACAGAACCAAAAAGCAAGGAACTAAAATAAAATTGGGTTGCCTCCCAACAAGCGCTATCGTTTAACGCCCCTAGCTAGGCATGATGATTTCAATGATGCTCACATAAAAGATAAGAATTGAAACATAAAGAGAGCATCATGAAGAATATGACTAGAAAATTTAAGTCTTACCCACTTCCTATGAATAGGGATTTTGTGAGCAAACAACTTATGGGAACAAGAATCATGTTGCATAGGAAGGTAAAACAAGCATAGCTTCAAGATTTTAAGCACATAGAGAGGAAACTTGACATTATTGCAATTCATACAAGCATATATTCCTCCCTCATAATAATTTTCAGTAGCATCATGAATGAATTAAACAATATAACCAGTACCTAAAGCATTCTTTTCATGATCTACAAGCATAGAAATTTTACTACTGTCCACATAAGCAAATTTATTCTCATCAATAGTAGTGGAAGCAAACTTAACAAAATAACTATCATGTGATGGAAAATTAAGATCAAGATGTCAAGTTTCATGGTTATTATTATTCTTTATAGCATACATGTCATCACAATAATCATCATAGATAGGAGGCATGCTTTCATCATAGTAAATTTGCTCATCAAAGCTTGGGGGACAAAAAATATCATCTTCATCAAACATAGCTTCCCCAAGCTTGTGGCTTTGCATATCATTAGCATCATGGATATTCAAGGAATTCATCCTAACAACATTGCAATCACGCTCATCATTCAAATATTTAGTGCCAAATTTTTTAATGCATTCTTCTTCTAACACTTTGGCACAATTTTCCTTTCCATCATACTCACGAAAGATATTAAAAAGGTGAAGCGTATGAGACAAACTCAATTCAATTTTTTTTGGTAACTTTCTTTTATAAACTAAAAAAAACAAGAAACAAAAAGATTTGATTCAAGATCTAAAGATATACCTTCAAGGACTAACCTCCCCGGCAACGGCGCCAGAAAAGAGCTTAGTTGACGGGGTGTGAGTGAGTGCCGCTTACCTAGCCTCCCGGGCAACGGCGCCAGAAAAGAGCTTGATGTCTACTACACAACCTTCTTCTTGTAGACGTTGTTGGGCCTGCAAGTGCACAGGTTTGTAGGACAGTAGCAAATTTCCCTCAAGTGGATGACCTAAGGTTTATCAATCCGTAGGAGGCGTAGGATGAAGATGGTCTCTCTCAAACAACCCTGCAACCAAATAACAAAGAGTCTCTTCTGTCCCCAACACACCCAATACAATGGTAAATTGTATAGGTGCACTAGTTCAGCGAAGAGATGGTGATACACATGCAATATGGATGGTAGATAAAGGTATTTGTAATCTGAAAATATAAAAACAGCAAGGTAACTAATGATAAAAGTGAGCGTAAACGGTATTGCAATGCTAGGAAACAAGGCCTAGGGTTCATACTTTCACTAGTGCAAGTTCTCTCAACAATAATAACATAATTGGATCACATAACTATCCCTCAACATGCAACAAAGAGTCACTCCAAAGTCACTAATAGCGGAGAACAAACGAAGAGATTATGGTAGGTACGAAACCACCTCAAAGTTATTCTTTCCAATCAATCCATTGGGCTATTCCTATAAGTGTCACAAACAGCCCTAGAGTTCGTACTAGAATAACACCTTAAGATACAAATCAACCAAAACCATAATGTCACCTAGATACTCCAATGTCACCTCAAGTATCCGTGGGTATGATTATACGATATGCATCACACAATCTCAGATTCATCCAACCAACACAAAGTACTTCAAAGAGTGCCCGAAAGTTTCTACCGGAGAGTCAAGAACGTGTACCAACCCCTATGCATAGGTTCATGGGCGGAACCCGCAAGTTGGTCACCAAAACATACATCAAGTGGCACATGATACCCCATTGTCACCACTGATAAACACGGCAAGACATACATCAAGTGTTCTCATAAAAGACTCAATCCGATAAGATTACTTCAAGGGGAAAACTCAATTCATTACAAGAGAGTAGAGGGGGGGGGGAAGAAATATAAGATCCAACTATAATAACAAAGCTCGCGATACATCAAGATCGTGCCCAATCAAGAACACGAGAGAGAGAGAGAGAGATCAAACACATAGCTACTGGTACATACCCTCAGCCCCAAGGGTGAACTACTCCCTCCATGTCATGGAGAGCGCCGGGATGATGAAGATGGCCACTGGTGAGGGATCCCCCCTCCGACAGGGTGCCGGAACAGGGTCCCGAGAGGTTTTTGGTGGCTACAGAGGCTTGCGGTGGCGGAACTCCCGATCTAATCTCCGTTCTGGAAGTTTTAGGTGCGTGAGTATATATGGGTGCAGGGGAAGTGCGTCGATGGAGCTTGGGACCCCACGAGGCGGGGCGCACCACAGGGGTGGGCGCGCGCCCCACCCTCGTGGCCAGCTCCGTATCTTCCGACGTAGAGTCCAAGTCTATCCGGTGGCTTTCCTTCCAAAAATAACTTCTCTAGTTGATTTCGTTCCGTTTCGACTCCGTCTGATATTCCTTTTCCTTGAAACACTGAAATAGGCATAAAACAGCAAATCTGGGCTGGGCCTCCGGTTAATAGTTTAGTCCCAAAAATAATACAAAAGTGGATAATAAAGCCCAGTATTACCTAAAACAGTAGATAATATAGCATGGAGCAATAAAAAATTATAGATACGTTGGAGAAGTATCAGTTCCTAAGACCCTTGTTACTAACATCAAAGGACCCATTACAAAATGGATACCTAAATCCAAGCATTGATCTCTTGTAGGTGTTTGCTTCCGGTGGGGGATCATGGTTGCTCGATAGTGGAGCTACAAATCATATGACCGGAAGCAAGGACTTGGTGTTGGACGTGCACAAGATTCCATCTATTCCCACCAATGTCGAGTGGGGTGATGCCTCGTCTTCTAAGGTACTGGGACTCGGCAAGGTTGTCATTTCTCATGATCTCACGATCGAGAAGGTTATGCTTGTAGAGTCCCTTGCATACAATTTACTTTCCGTTCGTCAACTTGCAATCATGGGATTTGCCACTTTCTTTGATATTGATACCGTGGCCCTCTTGTGGAGCAAGACTCTTAAAGTAGCCTTTGTTGGGCATGTCGAGAATGGTCTATATGTGATTAACTTTTCGGAGCGACCCACTAAGACCGCGACATGCCTAATGGCTAAAGTTGACGTGGGATGGCTTTGGCATCGCCGTTTAGCCCATGCCAATATGAGATCTTTGCAAAGTCTTCTCAAGGGGGACCATGTCCGTGGACTAACGAATGTTAGTTTTGCTAAAGATCGTGCTTGCAGTGCTTGTATCGAAGGAAAGCTTCATGAGAAGGCTCACCCTCCCACGACTATCATTTACTCAAGAGGCCTTTGGAGCTCCTTCACTTGTATCTCTTTGGGCCTCCATCCTTTGATAGTCTTGGCGGTAGGAAGTATTGCTTGGTGATTGTGGATGACTACTCAAGATATACTTGGGTGTATTTCTTCAAGAGGAAGAGCGAGACCCAACAAACTGTCATTGACTTTGCAAATGAAGCACAACGTCAACACAATGCAAAGATCTTGACAATAAGAAGTGACAACGGCACCGAGTTCAAGAGCTAAACCTTGGATGAGTTTCTTAGTGATGAGGGGATCAAGTACCAATATTCCGCATCCTACACCCCTCAACAAAACGGTGTTGTGGAGAGGAAGAACCGGACGTTGATGGATGCGGCAAGGACCATGATGGCGGAGTTCAAGTATCCATACAACTTTTGGGCCGAAGCCATCAACACCGCATGTCATGCATCCAATCGGCTCTACCTCCGCAAGGGCTTGAACAAGACTCCATATGAGATAAACACCGGTAAAAAACCCAATCTCAAGTACTTTCGGGTGTTCGGGTGTAAGTGTTTTATTCTCAAGAAAGGTGTTCGGTTGTTTAAATTTGAGGCTAGAGCTTATGAGGGCATATTTGTTGGTTATGCTACAAACTCTCATGTTATCGTGTCCTCAATAAATCCACGGGACTTATTGAGGAGACGTGTAACATAGAGTTTGATGAGAATAACGGCTCCCAAGTGGAGCAAAGTGGCACTTGTGATGTAGGTGATGAAATTCCTGCTCAAGCCATAAGAAGAATGGGTGTTGGTTTTATCCTACCCATTAAGGAACCCCTTGTGGCCGAAGGAGAAGGACAATGATCCATTCAAGTGGAGCCATCACCAACCCAAGGCCCACACGCTTCCGAAGAACAAAGTGAAGGCCCTCATCCTCATGAACAAGACCAAGGGCAAGATCATGCTCAAGACGGTGTTGACACACCAAGTGATGCCCAAGGTTAAGTTCTCTCCCCCGAGTAAGTTCAAGATCAAGAACAAGCTCAAGACGGCGCTCAAGATGATCAAGTGACCGCTCCTCAACTCACCACCGAGGAGGAATTAGAGCGTCGTGCCGCCAAGATTGCTTCCAGGCTCTCCACCAAGGGTCATCTCATGAAGAATGTACTTGGAAGGGGGTAAGCACTCGTAGACAATTGGCAAACTTTTGTGAACATCACACGTTTGTCTCTTGTGTTGAACCCCAAAAGGTATATGAGGCACTCGAAGATCCGTATTGGCTTAATTCCATGCATGAAGAACTCAACAACTTCGAGTACAACAAGGTGTGGAGATTGGTGCCAAGGCCAACGGGGAACCACAATGTCATTGGGACCAAGTGGATTTTCAAGAACAAGCAAGATGCTCATGGGACCATCATTCGCAATAAGGCAAGATTGGTGGCACAAGGCTACTCCCAAGTCGAGGGTATCGACTACGGTGAAACCTTTGCTCCCATTGCTCGTCTTGAATCCATTCGGTTGTTGACTGCTTATGCTTCTCATCACAACTTTAAGTTGCAACAAATGGATGTGAAGAGTGATTTTCTTAATGGTCCTATTAATGAGTTGGTTTAAGTCAAACAACCCCACGGGTTAGAGGATACCTACTTTCCCGATCATGTGTATCAACTCGATAAGGCACTCTATGGCCTTAAACAAGCCCCACGTGCATGGTATGACCACCTTACCGAGTTGTTACAAGATCGCGGGTTTGAAGTTGGGTAATTGATCCCACTCTTTTTACTAAGAAGGTCAAAGGGGATTTGTTTGTGTGCCAACTATATGTTGATGACATTATCTTTGGTTCCCCTAACAAAGCTTTCAATGAGGAATTTGCTGCACTAATGACCTCAAAGTTCAAGATGTCTTCCATGGGAGAGTTGAAGTTCTTTCTCGGTTTCGAAGTGAAGCAAAGAAGAGAAGGTACCTTCATCAACCAAGCTAAATACACTCAAGACATGCTCAAGAGATTCAAGCTAAGTGATGTCAAGCCGGCTTCCACTCCAATGCCCACCAAGTGCCAACTTGACATTGATCCCAATGGTAAAGCGGTGGATCAAAAGGTATATCATTCCATGATTGGATCCTTGCTTTACCTTTGTGCATCTAGACCGGATATCATGTTGAGTGTGGGAATTTGTGCACGGTTTCAAGCCGCACCTAAGGAAAGCCACTTTGTGGCGGTCAAGCTTAATCTTCGATATTTGGCTCATACCCCAAACTTTGGCTTGTGGTACCCAAGAGGAGCAAACTTCAAGCTTGTAGGATATTCAATTTCCGATTGGGCGGAGACAAAGTGGATAGGAAGTCCACTTAGGAGGGTGCCAATTCCTTGGTTGCTCTTTGGTAATTTGGTCTTCTAAAAAGCAAAGTTGTGTGTCTCTCTCGTCCACCAAAGCGGAGTATGTGGCGGCCGGTAGTTGTTGTGCACAACTCTTATGGATGAGGCAAACTTTAAAGGATTATGGTGCCATTTGTGACAAAGTGCCTCTTTGGTGTGACAATGAAAGTGCCATCAAGATTTCTCTCAACCCTGTGCAACACTTCAAGACGAAGCATATTGAGATTCAGTATCACTTCATCCGGGATCACATTAGGCGAGGGGAGATCGAGCTCAACTACATCAACACTCATGATAACCTTGCAGATATCTTCACGAAGCCTTTGGATGAAGCAAGATTTCGCGAGTTAAGGCATGAACTAAATATCATTGATTCGAGCAATGTTGCTTGAGCCCTTGCACACCCCACCATACTCAACTTATTGTCTTGTTTAGGTGTAAGCATGGACATAGGGGGAGTGTTGTTCTCTCAATGAACTCTCCCTCCCCCCATTATGCATAAATCGATCAACCCTTTCACATTAGCCATTTTTGATGGTACTTGTGCTTCAAAGACGAGTTTTGGTCATGGGCCCAAGGATGATTCTTGGCATGTGCCATACCAATTGACTCAAACATAGGTGGCTCCGCCACCGCGCTCTCTTTGGAGAGGTGGTGTCGCGTGGTTGTTTCTTGTTGACGTTTGCCTTTCTGCCTTTGTGTTGAGCGTGTTCTTGTGGTGTCTCTTGTGCTCGAAGTTTCCTTGCGAAGACCTCTATTTTCGTGTCTTTGAAACCTGTTTTTCTTGAGCTCACGGTACTACCGCAGCCTGCTACGGTACTACCGCGTGTGGAGAGCACGGTACTACCGCCGGCAGTAATAATTTTCTTGTCGTCACTGGGAGAGCGGTACTACCGCTTTGGTGCGATACTTCAGCCCAAGCGGTACTACCGCGATGATGCGGTACTACCGCTATTGTCCGCAGACGCGTGGGGGATAAGGACGGGCAGGGGGAGTTCTAACTCCCCCATACCCATTCGTCAGTTTTCCCCACTTCGTCTCTCTCTCTCGCTCAAGAACGGGGCCAGAGTCCCTCGCCGGATCTCCGCTTCCGGCTTCTCTCCTGTGATTCCGACATTGGGATCGTTCCCCATCACGTGCTCTTGCCATGGAACAAGGTCCTTCCCGAAATCCCTCTCTCTTTTGGTTGTTTTCTTTGCCTCTAGGTTTTTGGGGAGATGCATGTGTTCTTGAGATTTTAGGCTAAATCTTTGCAAGAGTAGGATGTAGGAGAGTAGTATTGCGTAGTGATTATACTTGATATGTTGTCCTCTGATAGATTTGATCAACCGTAGTACCGCCGTGGTTTCGCGGTTCTTCTCAGATTCAAAATCTGGTTCGAATTTGACACGGTGCGGTACTACCGCGCCACATGTGCGGTACTACCGCCCGTCCGGTGCGGTACTACCGCACGAGCTGTGGCACTAAGATCTTACTACCGCTCCCAGCCCCGGTACTACCGTGACATCACACGGTACTACCGCGACTAGGAGCGGTACTAAAATTTTAGTACCGCAGCACCAGGCAGTACTACCGTTGGGTCCAATCTCTATCGTGGCAATTACCACGTATGCGTTCTACGTGTTTCTTTTGCTTTGCCGTGGTCTTTGCATTGATCCTTCTTGCTTGTCGTGGGTGTTTTGCGCTTTGTGTCTCAGGTGGTGGCTCGCTGCTCCAATCCCGCCGTGACACCGGCTCCAAGCGTCACAAGAATCAAGGTGAAGCACCAGAGGGCTCCAATGCCCCCAAGCGCCATGTCAAGACCACCGCTAGCAAGCACAAGGAACCCGCTAAGGGCATGGACGAGATTCCCCTTTCTGAGTTCATCCGTCTCAGGCAGATCAACCCGTATGTGAATCCTCGTGCTACCATCAGAGGCAGTGAATTGTTTTGGACCAAGCAGCAGACTCTCACTTATCTGGATGTCATCAAGAACAAGCAAAATACCTACGTGGATGTCAAGTGGATAGACATGCATCACCTGAGGAAGGACACGTTTCGTGAGTACTTTGGAGAAGCTCTGGATTTGGTGGAGCAGTTTGGTATTGAACATGTGATCTCTTTCCACCTTGACTATGACCCTGAGCTTATCTGTCAGTTCTTTGCCTGAGTTTTCTTTCACTCTAGGGAGGAGCGGAGGATGACCTGGATGACCAATGGCCGTCAGTTGACTACTACCTGGAAGGAGTTCATGGATCTGCTCCAGGTTCCTGATGACGGGCTCAACACACCCGTGGGTGTTTGCCCCCATGCCAATCCTGAGTCTGCTAACAAGAACAAGATTCAGTCGTTCTATGTTGAGAAGGTGCTTCCCAATGGCAAGTCGTCGTGGGTGCTCAACTCCTTCTCGGATATCATGTATCGCATCTTCCACAACTCTCTGCTCGCTCGCATTGGCGACAAGGACAAGGTTCATGCCTATATGGTGGATATGATGCTCCTGTGCGAGGAGGCACGTGTGTCTCAGACTCAGCCACTTGATGTCTCACACATCATGTGGTGTGAGCTTCGGTTTGCGGTGTTCAACCGCAAGGTGCCTATCTATGGACCATACCTGTTTCTGTTGATCTCCAAGACTTGGGAGAAGCTGTACCCTGGTGATGAGTTCCTTGCTCCAGACTGGATTCGGCATGATCCCATCAGTCTCCGTGTCAAGCCCAACTGGGCCAACACTACTACTCGTGCTGAGGCGTCTGCTGCTAGGAGGGCTGTTGATGAGGAGGAGGCTGGAGCAGAGGATGTTGCTGAGGACCGTGCTGCTAGGTCTTCCCATAGTTCCTCTGAGCCCTCGTGGGCCAAGAAGCTGAAGGACAAGATGAAGACTCTTTTCTGCATGCAAGCTAAGGGGCAGTACATGACTCACGTGGCATCCAAGAAGAGTCGCCGCCGCGACAAGAACATTATGAAGGTCTTTGGAGAGGACGCGTCTGGCGGTTCTGAGGAGGTCATCACCCCGGAGGCCGAATGGATGGCGAAGCAAGGCTTCAAGTGGTCTGACTCTGAGGAGGGTATCGAGGAGGACGTCCCTGCCACCGAGTCTGACGAGGAGCGTTGGGATGATTTCTCTGCTTGAGCCACCCCTTGTGAGTAGGTGTCCTCTCTGCCTTTTTGGCGTCTTTATGCCAAAGGGGGAGAGAGTGTAGGGATTTGCGAGTCATGTGTCGTGTTCGGTGTGTTTGCTCTCTCGTTTGAACCTCGTTTCGGTTGCTTTGGTTTGGTTTGAGACTTATCCTTCATATGGTGTAAGACATATGCACTCTACCTATCTTAGTGAGCTTGTGATATCTTGTGCTACCTATGTTTTATGCTCTTGCTTAGATGTTAGTCTTACCATTGCAAGATATGCCTTGTCTCTAAAATATAGGGGGAGTGTTGATCCTAGTTTGTGTGCTGTGCAGTCCGAAGCATCCATCTAGATTGCACACATCTAGGGGGAGCCCGTCTATATTTTAGAGAGGAAGGGTTTGCCTCTGCTGAATATTATTTCCCCTTGTGCAAATCCCGTATTGTCATCAATCCACCAAAAAGGGGGAGATTGTAAGGGCATATTTATCCCTAAGGTGTTTTGGTGATTGATGACAATGCTTTTGCGGACTAATCGTGTGCCTTGAGTTTCTTAGACGCTTCATCGCTAGGCTCAAGACGGTTTGGTGCCCCTCGAAGACTATTGAAGACGGCGTTTTTCTATGTTTCTTTTTGGTGGATTTGAGTCGTAGGAAAGCCGTACTATTAAGAGGGGGTCCACGTCGGAAAGGTTCGGGTGGAATCATCATGTACACGTTTCCTTCCTTGTCTCCACCTTTCCCTTGCACTTTGGAGCATCCCCCTTTATCCTCTATGCGATTGTCCTGGCTGCTATTGCTGAGCTTGCGGTAGTACTGCTCCCTGGAGCGGTAATCTTCTGAGAGCACCTCTGATAATCTGCCGTGCCATAGCAGTAGTACCATGGAGAATAGATAGTACCGCTCCTCTGGAGCCGTAGTACCGTGGCTCCCAGGCCAAGTGCCGCTGCATCGCGGTACTAGCGGCGGATGTAATTTTTTACATCTGCGCCTCCGCGGTAGTACCGCACTTCGTGCACGGTAGTATCGCGCGCGGCCCGGTTCAGCTGCCATGCAGTAGTACCGCTCCCCAGCGGTAGTACCGTGTCGGATTTTTGCATCGATTGATTTCCAGTGGAAGTAGGCACGGATGTAATTTTATTCATCCGCCCTTCCTGTGCTAGGACTTTCCTGCCTTGCGGTAGTACCGCAAGGGGGAGCGGTAGTACCGCGCTCGCGGAAGTACTGCTCTCAGTCAGGCATGTTCTAGTCCCTCACGGTAGTACCGCGTGGCCTTGCGGTAGTACCGTGTTTCTAGAGCGGTAGTACCGCATGTCGCGGGCTGGTTAAGTGGATAACAGTTGGATTTTGTCCACAGCTATAAAAGGGGTGTCTCCTACCTCTAGTCGACCACCTCTTCCAACCCTAAGCTCCATTGTTGCTCCAAGCTCCATTTTCGCCTGATCTCACTCCCTAGCCAATCAAACTTGTTGATTTGCTCGGGAGTGGTTGAGAAGGCCCCGATCTACACTTCCACAAAGAGAAATTTGATTCCCCCCACTTATGCCTTGCGGATCTTGTTACTCTTTGGTGTTTGAGCACCCTAGACGGTTGAGGTCACCGCGGAGCCATAGTCCATTGTGGTGAAGCTTCGTGGTGTCGTTGGGAGCCTCCAATTAAGTTGTGGAGATTGCCCCAACCTTGTTTGTAAAGGTTCGGTCGCCTCCAAGGGCACCAATAGTGGAATCACGGCATCTCGCATTGTGTGAGGGCGTGAGGAGAATACGGTGGCCCTAGTGGCTTCTTGGGGAGCATTGTGCCTCCACACCGCTCCAACAGAGACGTACTTCCCCTCAAAGGGAAGGAACTTCGGTAACACATCCTCGTCTCCACCGCTTCCACTCTTGGTTATCTCGTGCCTTTACTTGTGCAAGCTTATTTGTGTTATATCCCTTGCTTGCTAGTGTGCTTATCATTGTTGCATCATATAGGTTGCTCACTTAGTTGCATATCTAGACAACCTACTTTGATGCAAAGTTTAAATTGTTAAAGAAAAGCTAAAAATTGTTAGTTGCCTATTCACCGCCCTCTAGTCAACTATATCAATCCTTTCAGTCTAGATGGTCAAAATATTTCCGCTATTCTGCAACATAATTGAAGTCCGCACGATCAAATGACATATTTATTAGCACCTTTTTTCCTTTTAATATTTATTGGGGCCAATCTGTTCATCAGGTTCCACGTTGTTCGTATTTGCCTTACCATCATGTTCACATGGACACTGATAAATTGAATCAATTAGCTTATAAAATTTATGAATACATCAGGTTCTCTTCCTCTTCATGTCGCGAATCTGAATTTTTCTAATTAGTTTCTATGACTGTAGTTTCCACTATTGTACTTTTCACATTTTAAATGCATAAATTAATCTAATGTTGGGAGATTTTTCAAGGACTAACTAAGACAATCAGAATTAGAGAGGAGAGTTTATCAAAATAAAAGGGAATTAGGGGAGAGTAAACTGACCTTCCCTGCTTGCTTCGTCGCCCCTCGTAGGTCATGGCGACCATGCGGGCATGCGGCCCTGCGTAAGTCCGAGCAACTGTGGTCTGTGGGTCGCCACCCCGCCCTATTCTCATTTTCTGGTCACCGGAAGAGTTCGATCGATCGGAATTTGGAATCAACAAACCGCCCTCGGCGGTGACGGCGCACGTACAGGGCCTCACACGTAGTGCCAGCAAGCAAAAACCTAAACTATATGTTCGTGCGTCCGCTGCTGCCTGCCTTTTGAGTCTTTTATGATGGGCTTAATGAAGTTGTAATTGCTGGATTTTAGCCTGCTACAAATTCGCCATCAATAATGGGCTTTACTTTCTTTCTTTTTACCTGGAAATGGGCTTTACTTTGCGTTACAGACCAACAGGGGGGCGAGAGTAGTCAGGGACTCACGGTAAATACGAGATTAGCAGTTGCCTAATCGTGATTTAAGGGAAAAAACTGATCGTTGGGGGGGGGGGGTCTAGCCCCCCTCGTCCCCCCTTGGAATCGTCCCTGGTTGCCGCATGCAATCAAACCATAGTTGCCGTGTGTGGTTAACTACTTGTCACATGGGGTCAAACAATAGTTGCCATGTGCGTTTATCTAGTTGCCATGTGTGCTCCAACCATAGTTGTCATGTATGGTCAATCATAGTTGCCATGTATATTTACCTGGTTGTCACGTATGCGCAACTGCAGTTGCCATCTACCAACGAATCATAGTTGTCATGTGTGTTTACCTAGTTACCACATACGCGCAACTGCAGTTGTCATCTATCACCGTGCGAGCGTCGAGTGGGCGAAGAACAGTTCACCCACACGTGCGTGGACTAAATGATGACTATGTTGGCGGGAACTGGTTCGCCCACATGGCGCAACTGGCAACCGCGTGCTGCGAGTCGTGTAGGCGAGCGCTGTAACGTCCACACAACATGCTATACGGTGATCAACTTTCATAGTATGGTAGACAACTAAACTATGTAGAACTAAGTTTTCAATGTATTCAACTTAGCACCATGGTAACCACCTATTACACTATTGCACACAACTAAGTAAGAGGCTACTAGGCGAAATTCACTTATACATTCGTGCAGTTATTGTAGCATGAAAGTTGCTCATGTTTATCACTAAACTTGCCTCATCTAGTATTAAAGTTGCTTTTTCTAAATCATCAAAACATGTTCAAATGTCATCTAGTTTTGAAGAGCTCGTCACGAGGAACCCAACGGTGAAAACAAATCATAATTCCGGCACACTGTTTAAAAGTTATAGCTTTTTGAATTTATACCAGAATTAATGCATGTTACGTCATCGCTGGGTTCACACGGTCAGTCGTACAGATGTAGAGAAAAATCAATGTACATGAATCTTTCCATATAGAATAGGTGAGTGGACATTTTCCAAATCTTGGATCAGTTTGTCGCGCCATTTGGTCCTTGAGCGTGCGCTCAGATTAACCAAAAAGTGCAGCTGCACTTTCTAGCATCTAGGTTATTTAAGCATCAAAGTTTGAAATTTCGTCCGAGCTTACATCTAGCATTAATTGCAGTCTAGGGGAGATCCCACCAAACCTTTACAAAGTTCTTCACCAACCCCTACTCTAGCTAATTTATAAGGGCGTGTTTGGTTGCCTGGGCAGCTTCAGGGTGCATCGCATGAGGGATGCTGGGTGAGTGTGGCCTGGTTGAGCCGATGCAAGGGTGGGCTGAGATGAGTGTTTGGTTGTATGATATGGTTGTACGAGGGGTACTGAATGTTGATGACATCCGTGAGGAACGAGGATCAAGCGGCAGCACAGGGCAACGGGATCCGGGGCTCAGCTAGTCCAGAATCTGAGGGTGCGATCCTCGCTTGCGGCGGCGCGAGGCGGCCGGATCTGGCGTGCGGCGGCGTGACCACACGAGGCGGCCGGATCCGGTGTGCGGTGGCGCTTGACGAGGTCGGTAGGATTGCGGCGGCGCTTGACGAGGGCACGGAGGCGGCGCTTGACAAGGGGGGCTGCGACGCTTGGAGGAGGGCACGGCGGCGGCGCTTGATGATGGGCAAACAAGGACGACAGTGGCGCTTGAAGAGGAAGCGGCGGTGGCGCTTGATGAGGGCGCGGTGGCGGCGCTTGGAGGAGGGCGAACGTGGACGAGGGCGGTGCTTGGACGAGGGCGGCTGTTGCGCTTGGTCTATGCGGCGAAGAGACCGATGGGGGAGAAGAAAAGCGAAGGAAACGAGCCTGCACGCGAGATACGCTCCAAACCTGCGTTTCCCTCAGCCTGGTTGAGAGGCTTATTTTTGCATTCGCTGGGCAAGGCTGAAAGGCCCATGCAGCATACCAAACAGACAAAATTTGCATGGTGGATGCGAGCCACATGCGACACAGAGGACCAAACACCCCCTAAGTGGCAAACCATTACGTACTTCCGATCTCTTTAATATTCCAACTATTCTTTACAAAAGTTTATTTGCAATTTCTGTGGAACTTTTACGAATCAGAGGTATGCATCGTACCATTCGCCAGTTCTTTTGAGCTATGCTATGGAAATAAGCTCCAGATAAGCTAATGTGGAAATGAGCTCCAAATAATAGGTAGCCAGTTCCATTTAGTGCCCGTTCAGCTTATGCATGCTATGCTCAGTGAAATGTATGTAATGCTCTTGGACTATATTCTTGTTCAGATTAAAAGATATTGCGCTATTTTTTATCATTTTGTTGCCCATATGAACATATATTCGACTTTCAAACACTACAACATGTTATAATCAAACATAAGGAAGATCATTGTCTAGCATACGGATATCATACATGCATCATTGTCTCATGTACGACTATGAGTACTTGAGAAGAAGTACGGAATAAAAAAGATCTTCAAATTATTACATGGTTCTCTCAACAAAAGCATACACCCTAGAACTAACCATCAGGGGAAAACACTTGTAGCAATAGCATCACAGATGGAACCCATAGTACCATCATCAATGGGTGCATAGTGATGCGAAATAGTGATGAGAAAGGCTCTCCTCATGAGTAAAACACCGACCTTCGCATCCTGAATATAGAGTAGAATATTTGTGGTTGCTCCTCTTTCACTTCCACTCAATGCAATCCTGTCATCATTGGTGCTCTTCTAGGTCCATATGTCGGCCTTTCTTTGTTTAGAAGATAATATGCCATTACAACAACGCAAAAATCTAGGTGGCTCATGGCCAGGAGGAGGGAGGGAATGGGGGTCCTGAAGGAAATATGCCCTAGAGGCAATAATAAAGTTGTTATTTATATTTCCTTATATAATGATAAATATTTATTATTCATGCTAGAATTGTATTAACCGGAAACTTAGTACATGTGTGGATACATAGACAAACAGAGTGTCCCTAGTATGCCTCTACTAGACTAGCTCGTTAATCAAAGATGGTTAAATTTCCTAACCATAGACATGTGTTGTCATTTGATGAATGGGATCACATCATTAGAGAATGATGTGATGGACAAGACCCATCCGTTAGCTTAGCATTAATGATTGTTTAGTTTTATTGCTATTGCTTTCATCATGACTTATACATGTTCCTCTGACTATGAGATTATGCAACTCCCGAATACCGGAGGAACACCTTGTGTGCTATCAAACGTCACAACATAACTGGGTGATTATAAAGATGCTCTACAGGTGTCTCCAATGGTGTTTGTTGAGTTGGCATAGATCGAGATTAGGATTTTTCACTCCGTGTTTCGGAGAGGAATCTTTGGGCCTTCTCGGTAATGCTCATCACTATAAGCCTTGCAAGCAATGTGATTAATGAGTTAGTTGCGGGATGATGCACTACGGAACGAGTAAAGAGACTTGCTGATAACGAGATTGAACTAGGTATGATGATACCGACGATCGAATCTTGGACAAGTAACATACCGATGACAAAGGGAACAACGTATGTTGTTTTGTGGTTTAACCGATAAAGATCTTCGTGGAATATGTAGGAGCCAATATGAGCATCCAGGTTCCGCTATTGTTTATTGACCGGAGATGTGTCTCGGTCATGTCTACATAGTTCTCGAACCCGTTGGGTCCGCACGCTTAACGTACGATGATGATTTGTATTATGAGTTATCTGATTTGATGACCGAAGTTTGTTCGGAGTCCCAGATAAGATCACGAACATGATGAGGAGTCTCGAAATGGTCGAGAGGTAAAGATTCATATATTGGAAGGTTGCCTTCGGACATCAGAATGGTTCCGAGTGATTCAGGCATTTTTCCGGAGTACCGGGAGGTTACCGGAACTCCCCGGGAGAAGTATTGGGCCTATTGGGCCTTATTGGAGGAGAGGAGAGAGGCCACGTGAGAGGGGTGCGCCCCCCTTGCCCAAACCGAATTGGACTAGGGGAGGGGGTCGGCCCCTCTTTCCTTCTCCCTCTCTTTCCCTTCCCCTTTTCCCTCTCCGGTGGAAGGAAGGAGGGGGGGGGGGCGAATCCTACTTGGACTAGGAGTCCAAGTAGGACTCCCCCCTTTGCACGTCCCCTCTAGGGCCGGCCTTCTCCTCCTCCCCCTTTATATACGTGGGAGGGGGGCACCCCAAAGGCACACCAAGCCTTCTCTTAGCCGTGTGCGGTGCCCCCCTCCACAGTTACACACCTCGGTCATATCGTCGTAGTGCTTAGGCGAAGCCCTGCGCCGATAACTTTATCATCACTGTCGCCATGTTGTCGTGCTGATGGAACTCTCCCTCATCCTCAACTAGATCAAGAGATCGAGGGACGTCATTGAGCTGAACGTGTGCTGAATGCGGAGGTGCCGTACGTTCGGTGCTTGGATCGGTTGGATCGCGAAGACGTTCGACTACATCAACCGCGTTACTAAATGCTTCCGCTTTCGGTCTACAAGGGTACGTGGGCACACTCTCCCCGCTCGTTGCTATGCATCTCTTAGATAGATCTTGCATGATCGTAGGTAATTTTTTTGAAATACTGCATTCCCCAACAGGTCCTTCAATGGAGTAGCACTTCCGGCAGAGTGGGACGCTGTCCGCCAGAGTGGAGCCCTGGTCGGACCAGGCCAGGAGCTGCTGCTGGACACCGGGGACGGAGGGGACGCGACCGAGGGAGAGGTCACGCCCGAGGGATCTAGGGTGGAAGATGCAGGCCTACCCGCTGCACATGTCACCGGAGATGGCCTCGCCGAGGAGCGGAGGACGTGAGGACCGATGGCGGCGGAGGTTAATGGGAGGAACTCTAGGTTGAGCGACAGAACAGAGGTGTCGAGTTCGGGAGGGAGGGGATCGAGCGCAACCCATGTCTGTTTTTTTAATGCCAGGGATGATTCCGTGCAGGACTCGCGATGGCAATTTCGATGTAGTAAGATTAGACAACATGGCCACATCATGATACCCTTTCGTTTTTAAGTGAGAAGCTGCGGGAAGTTATGGCAAACTGATACGTCTCCGTCGTATCTACTTTACCAAACACTTTTGCCCTTGTTTTGGACTCTAACTTGCATGATTTGAATGGAACTAACCCGGACTGACGCTGTTTTCAGCAGACTTTCCATGGTGTTATTTATGTGCAGAAACAAAAGTTCTCGGAATGACCTGAAACTTCACGGAACGTCTATTTGGAAATAATAAAAAATCCTTGCAAAAGATGAAGACCAGGGGGCCCACACCCTAGCCACAAGGGTGGGGGCGCACCTGCCCCCCTAGGGCACGCCCCCTACCTCATGGCCCCCCTGGAGCTCCTCTGACCTCAACTCCAACTCTATATATTTGCTTTCGGGGAGGAAAAAAATCAGAGAGAAGAATTCATCGCGTTTTACGATACGGAGCAGCCGCCAAGCCCTAAAACCTCTCGGGAGGGCTGATCTGGAGTCCGTTCAGGGCTCCGGAGAGGGGGATTTGTCGCCATCATCATCATCAACCATCCTCCATCACCAATTTCATGATGCTCACCGCCGTGCGTGAGTAATTCCATCGTAGGCTTGCTGGACGGTGATGGGTTGGATGAGATTTATCATGTAATCGAGTTAGATTTGTTAGGGTTTGATCCTAGTATCCACTATGTTACGAGATTGATGTTGCTATGACTTTCTTTGTGGCTTAATGCTTGTCACTAGGGCCCGAGTGCCATGATTTCAGATCTGAACCTATAATGTTTTCATGAATATATGTGTGTTTTTGATCCTATCTTGCAAGTCTATAGACACCTACTATGTCTTATGATCCGCAACCCCAAGTGACAATAATCGGGAGCACTCCGGTGATGACCATAGTTTGAGGAGTTCATGTATTCACTATGTGCTAATGCTTTGTTCCGCACTCTATTAAAAGGAGGCCTTAATATCCCTTAGTTTCCATTAGGACCCCGCTGCCATGGGAGGGTAGGACAAAAGATGTCATGCAAGTTCTTTTCCATAAGCACGTATGACTATATTCGAAATGCATGCCTACATTACATTGATGAATTGGAGCAAGTTCTGTGTCACCCTATGTTATGACTGTTACATGATGAACCGCATCCGGCATAATTATCCATCACCGATCCAATGCCTACGAGATTTTCACATATTGTTCTTCGCTTATTTACTTTTCCGTTGCTACTGTTACAATCACTACAAAACACCAAATATATTATTTTTGCTACCGCTACTTTTGTTACTGTTACCACTACTATCATATTACTTTGCTACTAAATACTTTGCTGCAGATACTAAGTTATCCAGGTGTGGCTGAATTGACAACTCAGTTGCTAATACTTGAGAATATTCTTTGGCTCCCCGTGTGTCGAATCAATAAATTTGGGTTGAATACTCTACCCTCAAAAAGTGTTGCGATCCCCTATACTTGTGGGTTATCAAGACTATTTTCTAGCGCCGTTGCTGGGGAGCATAGCTCTATTCTTTGAGTCACTTGGGATTTATATCTGCTGGTCACTATGAAGAACTTGAAAGACGCTAAGACAAAAATTTATCCCTCAACTACGAGGGGAGGTAAGGAACTGCCATCTAGCTCTGCACTTGATTCACCTTCTGTTTTGAGTAAGCTTGCGACACCTAAACCTGCTTCTTCTATTCATTCTAATATGTCGCAAGTTATTGATGATGCCACTTCTGCTATGCATGATACTTATGATGAAACTACTTCTATGCTTGATACTACTGTGCCCTTTAGTGAATTTCTTGATGAACAAATTGCTAGGGCTAGAGAGAAAGAAATTATTGAGACTGATTATATTGATGAAAGTGATGATGAAGACTTGCCTGTTATTCCTGAGGGTTATATTTTTGATATAGAAGCTACTTTAGCTATTTTAGCTTGCAAAGATAGATATGAGCTCAAGAGGTTATTAGCTAAATGGAATCAACAATCTCTTAATGCTAGAATGAAACCTGACCCTGCTTTTGCTACTTCACATATCTGTGTTACCGATAAGGATTATGAATTCTCTGTTGATCCTGATGTAATTACTTTGGTTGAATCTGATCCTTTTCATGGCTATGAATCTGAAGCTGTTGTGGCACATCTTACTAAATTAAATGATATAGCCACCCTGTTCACTAATGATGAGAGATCTCGCTACTTTTATATCCTTAAAATATTTCCGTTCTCATTAAAGGGTGATGCTAAGATATGGTTTAATTCTCTTGATCCTGGTTGTGTGCGTAGTCCCCAGGATATGATTTATTACTTCTCTACTAAATATTTCCCTGCTCATAAGAAACAAGCTGCTTTGAGGGAAATAGAAAACTTTGTGAAAATTGAAGAAGAGAGTCTCCCACAAGCTTGGGGGAGGCTTCTCAAGTTACTTAATGCTTTGCCTTATCATCCTCTTAAGAAAAAATGAAATACTTGATATCTTTTATAATGGACTAACCAATGCTTCCAGAGATTACCTGGATAATTGTGCTGGTTCTGTTTTCAGGGAAAGAACACCAAATGAAGCTGAAATTCTATTGAATAATATGTTGACAAATGAAAATAATTGGACACTTCGAGCCAGCTCTGAGCCAACTCTGAGCCTATTCCTAAACCAACTCCAAAGAAGAGAGGTGTTCTATTTCTCAGTTCTGAAGATATGCAAGAGGCAAAGAAATCTATGAAAGAAAAAGGTATTAAAGCTGAAGATGTTAAGAATTTACCTCCTATTGAAGAAATACATGGTCTTAATCTACCGCCTGTTGAAGAAACATATGATCTTAATCCATTACCTACTGAAGAAACTCATGGTCTTGATAACCCGACAAAGGTAGTAAAGGTAAATTCTCTCTATAGATTTGATGAAGGTGATATTCCTCACTATAAGTCTGCTAGACAATGCTTAGAAGAGTTTGATAATTTTATTGTCAAACAAGAAAACTTCAATGCTTATTTTGGTAGACAATTGAAATACAATTCCGATACGCTTGAACACTTTGGTGATTATATGTCTAGAGTTAAAGGTGAACTTAAACTCATTACTAAACATGCTTCTATGGTTACCACTTAAGTAGAACAAGTACTTAAGGCTCAAAATGATTTGCTCAATGAAATGAATAGTAAGAAAAATGATTATGCTGTTAGAATGACTTAGGAACCTTTGTATCCTGAAGGCCACCCTAAGAGAATTGAGCAAGATTATGAGAGAAATAATATTGATGCACCTAGTCCTTCTAAAAAGAAGAAAAAGAAAAATGATAGGACTTTGCATGCTTCTAGTGAACCTATTGCTGAACCACCTGAGAATCCAAATGATATTTCTATTTACGATCTTTGAAACACAATCTGGTAATGAACATGAACCCAATGAAAATGTTAATGATGATGTTCATGATGATGCTCAACCTAGTAATGACAATGATGTAGAGACTGAACCTGCTGTTGATGTTGATAACCCACAATCAAAGAATCAACGTTATGATAAGAGAGACTTTGTTGCTAGGAAACATGGTAAAGAAAGAGAACCAGAAACCCATGCCTTTTCCTCCCAAACTATCCAAGAAAAAGGATGATGAGGATTTTGAGCGCTTTGCTGAAATGATTAGACCTATCTTTTTGCGTATGCGATTAACTAATATGCTCAAAATGAATCCTTATGCTAAGTACATGAAGGATATTGTTACTAATAAAAGAAAGATACCGGAAGCTGACATTTCCACCATGCTTGCTAATTACACTTTTAAGGGTGGAATACCTAAGAAACTTGGAGATCCATGAGTACCTACTATACCATGCTCCATTAAAATAAACTATGTTAAAACTGCTTTATGTGATCTTGGAGCCGGTGTTAGTGTTATGCCTCTCTCTTTATATCGTAGACTTGATTTGAATAAGTTGACACCTACTGAAATATCTTTGCAGATGGCTGATAAATCAACTGCTATACCTGTCGGCATTTCTGAGGATGTGCCTGTTGTGGTTGCAAATGTTACTATTTTAACAGACTTTGTTATTCTTGATATTTTCGAGGACGATAGTATGTCTATTATTCTTGGAAGACCTTTTTTGAATACTGTAGGGGCTGTCATTGATTGCAACAAAGGCAATATCACTTTTCATGTTAATGATAATGAGCATACGGTACACTTTCCGAGAAAACAATCTCAAGTGCACAGTATCAATTCTATTGGAAAAATTCCATCGATTATTTTTGGAGGTTTTGAATTTCCTCTTCCTACTGTGAAGAAGAAATATGATATTCTTATTATAGGGGATGTGCATATTCCCGCTGAGGTAACATAGTGTTATTCGAAATTTCTCTGCTTCCATGTTATTCGGAATGAGTTTGTTAACAAGACTTGATCAACCTTGTTAGTGGATTCGTTTTGATGAGCATGAGATGGATGAAACTAGAAGGCACAACCTTCTGTACCCTCTTTCTACTTTCTGTTATTTAGTTGAAATAAAGTAAAATAGTATTTTACATGCATTTTCTGATTTATCCGTGCAATATAAAAATACCCCAAAAATAAAAGTTCTCCAAATGCCCTGAAAATGGAATATGATTTTTTCTAGAATATTTGAGAATATCTGGCACTGAGAACACAGCAGGAGGGGCAAGCACCTGGCCACGAGGGTGAAGGGCGCGCCCTACACCCTGGGCGCGCTCCCCTGCCTCGTGGGCCCACAGTGGCCCTCCTCCACTTATTCCTGCACCCACACACTCCTTGTTCCTCCCACAAACACCAATATCCAGCTCAAGCACGAGTACTAGCTCATTTTGCTGCGATTTTCGATCTCCTTGCTCAAAGCACCTCTCACAAAACTGCTTGGGGAGATTGTTCCTTGGTATGTGACTTCTGCATTGGTCCAATCAGTTTTTGTTCTAGTGCTTTATTCATTGCAAATTTGTGCTGCCTAGGTGACCATGTTCTTGAGCTTGCATGTCAAATTTATATGGTTCCAAGTAGTTCTAATGCATGATATAGTCTCTAGGCATTTGTAGGAGTAGTTGTTATCAATTTTATTGAGTTTAGTTCAGTTTTGTTTGAAGTTACTAAACATTTCAGAAATTTTTCAGAGGAAGAAATATGCTTAGGAAAATGTTCCAAGGTGGTTCTTCAAGGAAGCAAGGACCCAGGCTTGCAATGCATGATGCTGACGATGAGCCACCAAGGGACGCTCTAGTCTTGGCGTTGTGAATGGCCTTGAAAACTTTATGGATCGGCGGGAATCAAGGAAGAATTTAACGCATATTTATGTAACGCTGATCTTGTGAGCTTCGAGGCAGACAAATGCCACCAGTACCACTATCTCACTAGTACATTTGTGAGGAGGTTTGAATTTTCATCTTCACGTAATTCTCCAACTGTCCTGTTTGATCTTTATGAAAAATCTTTTACCATGGACTTAGAGGAGTTTACTTCTGCTTGCAAACTTCCACAATGGGGTAGTGTTAGTGAACCCCGTAAAGCTGAATTTAGAAACTTTCTTGCTAGTATAACCGTGGGGGAGTCTATAGATATAGCACAAGCTACCATAGGGAGCATTCACTTTCCTGCTATACATTATTTTGCTCTCTTCATAGGTAGGTGCATAAATTGTAAAGATGAAGCATGTCATATGTGTGTCCCTGACCTTAGTATTCTTAGGAGTGCTGTGTTAGGAGATAAATCTAATAATTTGGCGTCCATTGTTGCACGTGTTGGGGAACGTAGTAATTTCAAAAAACTTCCTACGCACACGCAAGATCATGGTGATGTATAGCAACGAGAGGGGAGAGTGTGTCCACGTACCCTCGTAGACTGAAAGCGGAAGCGTTATGACAACGCGGTTGATGTAGTCGTACGTCTTCACGATCCGACCGATCCAAGCACCGGACGTACGGCACCTCCGTGTTCTGCACACGTTCAGCTCGATGACGATCCCCGGACTCCGATCCAGCAGGGTGTCGGGGATGAGTTCCGTCAGCACGACGGCGTGGTGACGATGATGATGTTCTACCAACGCAGGGCTTCGCCTAAGCACCACAACGATATGATCGAGGTGGAATATAGTGGAGGGGGGCACCGCACACGGCTAAGGAACGATCACGAAGATCAAATTGTGTGTCCTTGGGTGCCCCCCTGCCCCCGTATATAAAGGAGCAAGGGGGAGGCCGGTCGGCCCTAGGGGGCGCGCCAAGGAGGGGGGGAGTCCTCCTCCTAGTGGGAGTAGGACTCACCTTTCCTAGTCCAACTAGGAAGAGAGAGGGGGAAGGAAAGGGAAGGAGAGGGAGAGGGAAAGAGGGGCCGCACCCCCCCTCCCTAGTCCAATTCGGACTCCCCATGGGGGGGGGGGGCGCCACCTCCTGGGCTGCTGCCCTCTCTCTCCCCTCAGGCCCACTAAGGCCCAATACTTCCCCGGGGGGTTTCGGTAACCCCTCCGGCACTCCGGTTTTCTCCGAAATCACCCGGAACACTTCCGGAGTCCGAATATAGTCGTCCAATATATCGATCTTTATGTCTCGACCATTTCGAGACTCCTCGTCATGTCTGTGATCACATCCGGGACTCCGAACAACCTTCAGTACATCAAAACTTATAAACTCATAATAAAATTGTCATCGTAACGTTAAGCGTGTGGACCCTACGGGTTCGAGAACTATGTAGACATGACCTAGAACTGTTTCCGGTCAATAACCAATAGTGGAACCTGGATGTTCATATTGGTTCCTACATATTCTACGAAGATCTTTATCGGTCAAACCGCATAACAACATACGTTATTCCCTTTGTCATCGGTATGTTACTTGCCCGAGATTCGATAGTCGGTATCCAATACCTAGTTCAATCTCGTTACCAGCAAGTCTCTTTACTCGTTCTGTAATACATCATCCCATAACTAACTCATTAGTTACAATGCTTGCAAGGCTCAAGTGATGTGTATTACCGAGAGGGCCCAGAGATACCTCTCCGACAATCGGAGTGACAAAACCTAATCTCGAAATACGCCAACCCAACATGTACCTTCGGAGACACCTGTAGAGCACCTTTATAATCACCCAGTTACGTTGTGATGTTTGGTAGCACACAAAGTGTTCCTAGGGTAAATGGGAGTTGCATAATCTCATAGTTGTAGGAACTTTGTATAAGTCATGAAGAAAGCAATAGCAACATACTAAACGATCAAGTGCTAGGCTAACAGAATGGGTCAAGTCAAGCACATCATTCTCCTAATGATGTGACCCCATTAATAAAATGACAACACATGTGTATGGTTAGGAAACATAACCATCTTTGATTAATGAGCTAGTCAAGTAGAGGCATACTAGTGACATTATGTTTGTCTATGTATTCACACATGTATCATGTTTCCGGGTAATACAATTCTAGCATGAATAATAAACATTTATCATGATATGAGGAAATAAATAATAACTTTATTATTGCCTCTAGGGCATATTTCCTTCAGTCTCCCACTTGCACTAGAGTCAATAATCTAGATTACATAGTAATGATTCTAACACCCATGTAGTCTTGGTGCTGATCATGTTTTGCTCGTGGAAGAGGCTTAGTCAACGGGTCTGCAATATTCAGATCCGTATGTATCATGCAAATCTCGATGTCTCCCACCTGGACTTGGTCCCGGATGGAATTGAAGCGTCTCTTGATGTGCTTGGTCCTCTTGTGAAATCTGGATTCCTTTGCCAAGTCAATTGCACGATCGTCACAGAAGATCTTCATTGGTCCCGATGCACTAGGTATGACACCTAGATCGGAAATGAACTCCTTCATCCAGATTCCTTCATTTCTTTGCTTCCAAGCAGCTATGTACTCCGCTTCACATGTAGATCCCGCTACAACGCTTTGTTTAGAACTGCACCAACTGACAGCTCCACCGTTTAATATAAATACGTATCCGGTTTGCGATTTAGAATTGTCCAGATCAGTGTCAAAGCTTGCATCGACGTAACCCTTTACGACAAGCTCTTTGTCACCTCCATAAACGAGAAACATATCCTTAGTCCTTTTCAGGTATTTCAGGATGTTCTTGACCGCTGTCCAGTGATCCACTCCTGGATTACTTTGGTACCTTCCTGCTAAACTAATAGCAAGGCACACATCAGGTCTGGTACACATCATAGCATACATGATAGAGCCTATGGCTGAAGCATAGGGAACTCCTTTCATTTTCTCTCTATCTTCTGCAGTGGTCGGGCATTGAGTCTGACTCAACTTTGCACCTTATGTCTGAGCAAGAACCCTTTCTTTGCCTGATCCATATTGAACTTTTTCAAAACTTTATCAAGGTATGTGCATTGTGAAAGTCCAATCAAGCGTCTTGATCTATCTCTATAGATCTTGATGCCCAATATGTAAGCAGCTTCACCGAGGTCTTTAATTGAATTTTTTTTATTCAAGTATCCTTTTATGCTATCCAGAAATTCTATATCATTTCCAATCAACAATATGTCATCCACATATAATATCAGAAATGCTACAGAGCTCCCACTCACTTTCTTGTAAATACATGCTTCTCCAAAAGTGCATATAAAACCATATGCTTTGATCACACTATCAAAGCGTTTATTCCAACTCCGAGAGGCTTGCACCAGACCATAAATTGATCGCTGGAGCTTGCACACTTTGTTAGCTCCCTTAGGATCGACAAAACCTTCCGGTTGCATCATATACAACTCTTCTTCCAGAAATCCATTCAGGAATGCAGTTTTGACATCCATTTGCCATATTTCATAATCATAAAATGCGGCAATCGCTAACATGATTCGGACAGACTTAAGCATCGCTACGGGTGAGAAGCTCTCATCGTAGTCAACCCCTTGAATTTGTCGAAAACCTTTTGCAACAAGTCGAGCTTTGTAAACAGTAACATTACTGTCAGCATCAGTCTTCTTCTTGAAGATCCATTTATTATCTATTGCTTGCCGACCATTGGGCAAGTCAACCAAAGTCCACACTTTGTTCTCATACATGGATCCCATCTCAGATTTCATGGCTTCAAGCCATTTTGCGGAATCTGGGCTCACCATCGCTTCTTCATAGTTCGTAGGTTCACCATGATCTAGTAGCATGACTTCGAATAGAATTACCGTACCACTGCAGTGCGGATCTTACTCTGGTTGATCGAAGTTCGGTAACAACTTGATCTGAAGTTTCATGATCATCATCATTAACTTCCTCACTAATTGGTGTAGGTGTCACGAGAACTGATTTACGTGATGAACTACTTTCCAATAAGGGAGCTGGTCTTTATTACCTCATCAAGTTCTACTTTCCTCCCACTCACTTCTTTCGAGAGAAACTCCTTCTCTAGAAAGGATCCATTCTTAGCAACAAATGTCTTGCCTTCGGATCTGTGATAGAAGGTGTACCCAACTGTCTCCTTTGGGTATCCTATGAAGACACATTTTTCCGATTTGGGTTCGAGCTTATCAGGTTGAAGTTTTTTCACATAAGTATCGCAGCCCCAAACTTTCAGAAACGACAACTTTGGTTTCTTGCCAAACCATAGTTCATAAGGAGTCGTCTCAACGAATTTTGATGGTGCCCTATTTAACATGAATGCGGCCGTCTCTAAAGCATAACCCCAAAACGATAGCGGTAAATCGGTAAGAGACATCATAGATCGCACCATATCTAGCAAAGAAATCACGATTCTGACGTTCGGACACACCATTATGTTGTGGTGTTCGGTGGCATAAGTTGCGAAACTATTCCGCATTGTTTCAAATGTAGACCAAACTCGTAACTCAAATATTCTCCTCCACGATCAGATCGTAGAAACTTTATTTTCTTGTTACGATGATTTTCAACTTCACTATGAAATTCTTTGAACTTTTCAAATGTTTCAGATTTATGCTTCATTAAGTAGATATACTCGTATCTGCTAAAATCATCTGTGAAGGTGAGAAAATAACGATATCCGCCACGAGCCTCAATATTCATCGGACCACATACATCTGTATGTATGATTTCCAACAATTCTGTTGCTCTCTCCATAGTTACGGAGAACGGTGTTTTAGTCATCTTGCCCATGAGGCACGGTTCGCAAGTACCAAGTGATTCATAATCAAGTGATTCCAAAAGTCCATCAGTATGGAGTTTCTTCATGCGTTTACACCGATATGACCTAAACGGCAGTGCCACAAATAAGTTGCACTATCATTATCAACTCTGCATCTTTTGGCTTCAACATTATGAATATGTGTATTACTACTATCGAGATTCATCAAAAATAGAACACTCTTTAAGGGTGCATGACCATAAAAGATATTACTCATATAAATAGAACAACCATTATTCTCTAATTTAAATGAATAACCGTCTCGCATCAAACAAGATCCAGATATAATGTTCATGCTCAACGCTGGCACCAAATAACAATTATTGAGGTCTAAAACTAATCCCGAAGGTAGATGTAGAGGTAGCGTGCCGACCGCGATCACATCGACTTTGGAACCATTTCCCACGCGCATCGTCACCTCGTCCTTAGCCAGTGTTCGCTTATTCCGTAGTCCCTGTTTCGAGTTGCAAATATTGGCAACATAACCAGTATCAAATACCAGTGCTCTGCGAGCTCTAGTAAGGTACACATCAATAACATGTATATCACATATACCTTTGTTCACCTTGCCATCCTTCTTATCCGCCGAATACTTGGGGCAGTTCTGCTTCCAGTGACCAGTTTGCTTGCAGTAGAAGCATCAGTTTCAGGCTTAGGTCCAGACTTGGGTTTCTTCTCTTGAGCAGCAACTTGTTTGCTGTTCTTTTTGAAGTTCCCCTTCTTCTTCCCTTTGCCCTTTTTTCTTGAAACTAGTGGTCTTGTTGACCATCAACACTTGATGCTCCTTCTTGATTTCTACCTCCGCAGCTTTTAGCATTGCGAAGAGCTCGGGAATTGTCTTGTTCATCCCTTGCATATTATAGTTCATCACGAAGCTCTTGTAGCTTGGTGGCGATGATTGGAGAATTACATCAATGACGCTATCATCCGGAAGATTAACTCCCGGTTGAATCAAGTGATTATTATACCCGGACATTTTGAGTATATGCTCACCGATGTAACTATTCTCCTCCATCTTGCAGCTATAGAACTTATTGGAGACTTCATATCTCTCAATCCGGGCATTTGCTTGAAATATTAACTTCAACTCCTGGAACATCTCATATGCTCCATGACGTTCAAAACGTCGTTGAAGACCCGGTTCTAAGCCGTAAAGCATGGCACCTTGAACTATTGAGTAGTCATCGACTTAGCTACGCCAGACGTTCATAACATCTGGCGTTGCTCCTGCAGGCCTGGCACCCAGCGGTGCTTCGGGGCGTAATTCTTCTGCGACAATGAGGATAATCCTCAAGTTACAGACCCAGTCCGTGTAATTGCTACCATCATCTTTCAACTTTGCTTTCTCAAGGAACGCATTAAAATTCAACGGAGCAACAACACGAGCCTTCTATCTACAACAAACATAGATAAGAAAAATACTATCAGGTACTAAGTTCATGATAAATTTAAGTTCAATTAATCATATTACGTAAGAACTCCCACTTAGACAGACATCTCTCTAGTCATCTAAGTGATCATGTGATCCAAATCAACTAAACCATAACCGATCATCACGTGAGATGGAGTAGTTTTCAATGTGAACATTACTATGTTGATCATATCTACTATATGATTCACGCTCGACCTTTCGGTCTCCGTGTTCCGAGGCCATATCTGCATATGCTAGGCTCGTCAAGTTTAACCTGAGTGTTCCGAGGCCATCTTGTGCTTGTGATCTCCATCTCCGAAGCACCGTCATGATCACCATCGTCACCGGCGCGACACCTTGATCTCCATCGTAGCATCGTTGTCGTCTCGCCAACTATTGCTTCTACGACTATCGCTACCGCTTAGTGATAAAGTAAAGCAATTACTGTATGCGTTGCATTTCATACAATAAGCGACAACCATATGGCTCTGCCGATTGCCGATAACTTCGGTTACAAAACATGATCATCTCATACAATAAAATATAGCATCACGTCTTGACCATATCACATCACAACATACCCTGCAAAAAGAAGTTAGACGTCCTCTACTTTGTTGTTGCAAGTTTTACGTGGCTGCTATGGGCTGAGCAAGAACCGTTCTTACCTACGCATCAAAACCACAACGATAGTTCGTCAAGTTAGTGCTGTTTTAACCTTGGGCGTAGCCACTCTCGGTTCAACTAAAGTTGGAGAAACTGACACCCGCCAGTCACCTGTGTGCAAAGCACGTCGGTAGAACCAGTCTCGCGTAAGCGTACGCGTAATGTCGGTCCGGGCCGCTTCATCCAACAATACTGCCAAACCAAAGTGTGACATCTTTGGTAAGCAGATGACTTGCATCGCCCACAACTCACTTGTGTTCTACTCGTGCATATAACATCAACGCATAAAACCAGGCTTGGATGCCCTTTGTTGGGGAGCGTAGTAATTTCAAAAAATTTCCTACGCACACGCAAGATCATGGTGATGTATAGCAACGAGAGGGGAGAGTGTGTCCACGTACCCTCGTAGACCGAAAGCGGAAGCGTTATGTCAAAGCGGTTGATGTAGTCGTACGTCTTCACGATCCGACCGATCCAAGCACCGAACATACGGCACCTCCATGTTCTGCACACGTTCAGCTCGATGACGATCCCCGGACTCCGATCCAGTAGGGTGTCGGGGATGAGTTCCGTCAGCACGACGGCGTGGTGATGATGATGATGTTCTACTGACGCAGGGCTTCGCCTAAGCACCGCAACGATATGATCGAGGTGGAATATAGTGGAGGGGGGCACCGCACACGGCTAAGGAACGATCATGAAGATCAACTTGTGTGTCCTTGGGTGCCCCCCTGCCCCCGTATATAAAGGAGCAAGGGGGGGAGGCCGGCCGGCCCTAGGGGCGCGCCAAGGAGGGGGGAGTCCTCCTCCTAGTGGGAGTAGGACTCCCCTTTCCTAGTCCAACTAGGAAGAGAGAGGGGAAGGAAGAGAGGGAGAGGGAGAGGGAAAGATGGGACGCGCCCCCCTCCCTAGTCCAATTCGGACTCCCCATGGGGGGCGCGCCACCTCCTGGGCTGCTGCCCTCTCTCTCCCCTCAGGCCCACTAAGGCCCAATACTTCCCCGGGGGGTTCCGGTAACCGCTCCGGCACTCCGGTTTTATCCGAAATCACCCGGAACACTTCCGGTGTCCGAATATAGTCGTACAATATATCGATCTTTATGTCTCGACCATTTCGAGACTCCTCGTCATGTCCGTGATCACATCCGGGACTCCGGACAACCTTCGGTACAACAAAACTTATAAACTCATAATAAAACTGTCATCGTAACGTTAAGCGTGCGGACCCTACGGGTTCGAGAACTATGTAGACATGACCTAGAACTGTTTCCGGTCAATAACCAATAGTGGAACCTGGATGTTCATATTGGTTCCTACATATTCTACGAAGATCTTTATCGGTCAAACCGCATAACAACATACGTTATTCCCTTTGTCATCGGTATGTTACTTGCCCGAGATTCGATCGTCGGTATCCAATACCTAGTTCAATCTCGGTCTCTTTACTCGTTCTGTAATACATCATCCCGTAACTAACTCATTAGTTACAATGCTTGCAAGGCTCAAGTGATGTGTATTACCGAGAGGGCCCAGAGATACCTCTTCGACAATCGGAGTGACAAAACCTAATCTCGAAATACGCCAACCCAACATGTACCTTCGGAGACACCTGTAGAGCACCTTTATAATCACCCAGTTACGTTGTGACATTTGGTAGCACACAAAGTGTTCCTAGGGTAAACGGGAGTTGCATAATGTAGCGACCCGACCCGAATGGATCAAGTCTCTGTGCTTTCGTGTCATCCCTGGATCGGTATCTTTGACACACCACGATTACTCGAAGGATTTATAACAGAGGTAAATCACATGTATAAAGTAACGTAAATACTATTACCTCAATCCAAATATAAGCGGAAGCAACAAGGTTGTGGATTCCCATCAACACCAACGGCAAAGTTGAGTATAGGAAATCGTAACCCTAACGTATCACTTACTCGTAAATGCGAAAAGTCTCGCAACATGAAAAGTTGCAGCCCGAAAACGGGTCAGCACATGGAATATCTGGCAATGTAACACATAGAGAGTAATGAAAGAATAAGCTATACTACATGCATATATGGCTGGTGGAAAGCTCTATGGTTACGCTTTTTGCGAAAAGCCAATTTTTTCCTACTTCAAAGGAATAAATTTATTTAACTATCATGGTGGTTGTGAAACATTGAGAATGGTTGACAGCATCCTCAATCCCAATTAAAAGTACTCATTAAAACCCAACAATATTAATTAGAGTAACATGATGAGATCAACAGGATATCCAGGTACTAGATACTCAAAATTGTCCATAACCGGGGACACGGCTAATCATGATTAGTTTATACACTCTGCAGAGGTTTGCGCACTTTTCCCCACAAGACTCGATCGCCTCCGCTTTGGTTTCTCGCACTACATGGTGTTTGAGAAGCGGATGACCGAGACGTAGTCTTCGTAAGCGCTTAGCACCTTACATGTGGGTAGACCGCATCAACCTACATCCCCTACATCCGCTAGTCTACCCGTAAGAGTTCGCACAACTTAGTCAACTACGCCAGAGCCCATAATTGGCTTGTGGCTGCACACGGAAGTTTCCAGTTTGAATAATCTTATGATCCCTTAGAGCCCGGGTGGCGGTCCGAAGAAATATGAGCAAGTCTGATAGAAACCAAGTGCCTCAATCCACCCAGATGTGTGTTTAGGTTGCCACCTTAGATAAACCATTAATTATCAATCTCACATCTGTCATGGATATTCACTCACCCAATCCACGTCTACTAGCATACCATGGCGTAATAAGCAAACGTAGAAGTAACTCCCAAGGGTTTGATAAGTAAAACAGGTAATAGGTACTACCTCAATCTACTTCCCATCCCACAATTTAATTAGATCCTATACATGCAAGTGTTTGAGGAATAGATCTAATGCATAAAAGCTGGGTAGTAGAAGAGTATGATCAAAGTGTTACTTGCCTTTAGCGATGATCCATGAGTCCTAGAGATTCAAGTAACAAGCGGCGCACTCCGGGTGATCTAACGCAGACAAACAACAAGCATACAATAAGCACTCATCTAATGCACGGGAAATCTCGAATAAAAGATCTAACGGATAGTTCAACTTAAGAACCCTGGTTGCAAAAGAATCGAATCAAATAAAACATCGAAAGTCGGAACTCGAGAGAGAACGACTCGGTTTGGAAATCTGAAATTAAGTCAAAATTTTACAGTAGCAAAACTCTGTGAAAGTAGGTTAGTCGGAACGGCGGTTTCACATTCTGAAACTCCAGCGCTTGAATCACCGATTCCGATAAACGAGCAAGAAATAAAACAGTTTTGAAAATCGGATCGAAATCGAATCTGAAAAATAACGGATTAAATCCGATTTAAAAGAAAACGACGAACGAACTAAATAACGGACGTTCGTTAACAGAACTAATCCAACGAACACGTTCATTGAAACGAACGGTTCGGTGAACGTTCGTTAAATAAGAAAACCAAAAAAAAACCAATCTAGGGTTTTTTAAACAAAACCGAACATTTTTTTAAACAAAACCGGTCGGTTTATTAGGGAAACCGGATCGGGCGGCGGCGAGGCGGCTACCTCGGTGGCTCGCCGGCTGGGCTCTGGGCTCCCATGGCCTGGGCGACGGCGAGGGGCGGCGAGGTCGGCGAGGGGCTCCGGGGCGACGAGGGCGGGGTGCTCGACGGCCAAGGCCTGAGGCGGGCGGGCGGCTCGGGAGGGCGGCGGCGGCGATTAGGGCGGCGAAGGCGCTGGCTATGGCGGGCAAGACTGTGTTGCTGGCCGCAGAGGAGGAGGAGAGGAGAGTTGATTTGATGTGTTGGAGGGGGTGCTTGGGTATTTATATTGGGGAGGGGAGGGGTTTTGCTTGATGTAGGGGACAAGAAATAGATTAGGATTAGGAATCCTAGGAAATAGATCTAGGAATAGATACAGAATAAACGAAGTAGGAAAGGAGTCCTACTAGGACTTGGGAAAAGGAGAGGCTCCCTGGCTTGTGCGTGCGCACGTGGCCTTGTGCCTTGGCCGGGCTGACTGGCGGCTTGGGCCTTTGGCCCAAGGCGCTGCATTTAATTTTTTAATTTTTTAACAGAGACAATTAAAAATAATAAAACCAAATAAATATATATATTATATAGGCATATAATATATCAAAATTTTCAGAAAAGAATTTCCTACAACATGAACATTATTCTAGCTTCAAATAAAATACACACAAATTCAAATAAAGCAAAGAGTGTTTCAGCTCTAATAAAATCCAATAAAATTATTTTTAAAATACCAAAAGGACTTCAAATTAATTTCTCTCCAATTTTCTGATGTAGGGAATCATGTTACCCTATTTTCATATATTTTATTTTGGAGAAAAATAATTTGAATAAAACTCAAATAACTCCAATTGAAAATAAATTCAGAAGAACCTTGAATTTATTTCTTTGAAACTCCCAACTCATATTTCATATGTTTTGAAGAAGTCATTTTATCTTCGCTCGTGAAAATCATTGAGTTGCATAAAGTTTCAGAATTGGAAAATATTTTCCAAATGAAATTCAAATATTTTCAACACCCCTTGTCATTTAAATAAATGGAAGAAGTCATGTCATCTTCTCTCCGGGGTTTTGTGATGAAAAGAATTTGAATTCGAAGATCATAAAAGCAAAATGAAAGTTTGGGAAAGTCCTTTTATTCCCTCTCATTTAACTTTCAAAAGTTTGAATTCACTCACTTTCAGTCAATCAATCAAACAATCAGCCAAAACTATCTATTTGTTTATAACATTCCAAAATTTAGAATTTTGGGATGTTACAAACTACCACCCTTAAAATGAATCTCGTCCTCGAGATTCGGAGAGGTTAGCAAGAAATAGGTTAGGGTTTGGGGGTCTTCTCAAAGTCCATCGATCATCTCCGGGGTCTCGGGTGCTACCACCCTTAGAAACATTGTTACGGTTCCATCAAAACTCATACACTCCATCCTTATCGTTGGCGGTGTCGGTCTTCTCGAGATATTAAGGATAATC
Source organism: Aegilops bicornis (assembly GCA_021605145.1). NCBI lineage: Eukaryota > Viridiplantae > Streptophyta > Magnoliopsida > Poales > Poaceae > Aegilops > Aegilops bicornis. The sequence goes on from CM038673.1 coordinate 145,315,689, forward strand.
CCTTCTCTGGGCTCTTAGGTAGTGGCATAACCTTTTCCTCAATTCCTTTGTCCTTTCATCTTGGTAAGGTTATCCCGAACCGGGACTTCATAGTCGACGGGTCCGGGCGCCAATGCTAAACAACTATCGATATCTCATGGTGGTCAACAATTTATGGTTTCTCCTGCAGAAAGCGGTGCAGGTTGAACCTCACCGTATAACCTACGGTTGGCAACAAGCTGCCGTGTACAAGGAAAAACGATACCTATACCTTTCTAAGGTTTAAACAAGGTTTAATATAAATCGTCTCTCTGCTATAGGTAAGTCACTCAGATTTACCATCCCGTATAGCAAGGCGAATAATAAGAGTAAGTCGGTATGGTGATCAATCCATCCCGCACCCAAATCATTACCTTGTACATGGTTTAGCGAATCTCGCATTCTAACACTCGGTCAACCTCACAAGCATTGTAGAATTTCTCTTGTCGACGAGCCAAGTCCGGAAAATCCATTGATTCTGCAAGCCAAACAAACATCTATCGTTCCTTAACAACTCTCAGGTTTTGCGTAAACTCCTATAGAATCGTCGGTTGATACAAGTCGTAACTTCTTCCGAGGTTTTTCCTTCAAAGAAGAGTGTGCTTGCTTCTTGGCAGATCCTCGGGGCCTGTGGGTTATGGCCCATCTCATCACTTGCAATCCTTGAACACATCCTCGGGCAACTGATCGTTATCCCAACATCCAACTCTGGCATACTTAAATCCATCCAATTGTAATTGTCTCTTTCCTTCTATTGGCACCAAACTAGACATGATTACTCGAGACTCATCATGGAATTTCCATTGATCCAAATTTCCAACATCATACCTCCTTTATATCCAAAGAGTACTTCATCTCTTCATCCTCGTGGGATATCCCACCTACCGTGAAAAAAACTTATACTTATGAAGTCCATACTCCACCTCGTGGAACATCATTATCCTTTCCAGGGTCAAGCGTCCTTACAAGGAAATATTTGCCATCTCTGCATGGCACTTCTTCAACTGGAAAACGTGAAACACATCATGAACTCCTGACAGTCCTTCGGGTGACTCCAACTTGTTGGTAACTTCTCCCATACGCTCCAAAACTCGGTATGGTCCTACAAATCTCGGGGCTAACTTTCCTTAACTCCAAATCGTTTAACTCCTCGCAGAAATGGCACACAAAGATATGCTCTGTCTCCGATTTCATAGACTACCTCCTTGCGTTTTTGAGTCTCAGATAACTCTTCCGCTGGACTCGAGCTACCTTGGTCTATCTCGAAGCAACTTAACATTCTCTTCTGACTCCTTGATCACATTTGGTCCAAACAACTGACGGTCTCCAACTTCATCCCACATCAACGGTGTCTGGCTCCTTCTCCCATACAAAGCTTTAAAAGGGCCATCTTCAAACTGGCTGGGTAACATTGTTGTATGAGAACTCCCCGTAGGGTAGATTATCATCACTACTAGATCCGAAATTTAGCGCACACGCTCTCAACATGTCCTCCATATTCTGATTGTATGTCTTGATTTATCCATCCGTCTGAAGATGAAAGGCTTTACTGAACTATAGCCTAGTATCCAAAGTGCAGTGCAGCTGTTTCCAAAACTTTGAGGTAAAGCTGTGTTCCTCACGATGGTCCTCGGAACTCCATGCAGACATCTGATCCTTGTCAAATATATCTTGGCCAACTTCACACTTGTATAGGTGGTTTTCACCGGAATAAAGCGAGCCACTTTGATCAAGCGAATAAACTACTACCCAGATAGAATCATATCCCGCTCGGGTTCGGGAAATCTGGTAATGAAATCCATGCCAAGCTTATCCTGCTTCCATTCATGTATTAGCATAGGCTGTAGTACTCTGACTAGCTTCTGATGCTCTGCCTTCACTCTCTGACATACGTCACCTACGACTACATACTCTGCAATATCCTTCTTCATACCAGTCCACCAGAAACACTCCTTCAAATCCAAATACATCTTGGTGTTTCCAGGGCGAATCAAGTATGGTGAGTCATGAGCCTCCTGCAGCATTAACTTCCTGATCTCTGCATTATTGGGTATATGTACTCTGTCCTCAAACCATAAGGTGTCGTGCTCATCCTTACGAAAACCTTTGGCCTTTCCTTTACTCATCCTCTCTTTTACCTCGTAAATCTCTTTGTCATCCTCCGAGCTTCACGGATCTTTCCCAACAATGTAGACTGAACTTCCATTGATGCAACAAAACCTTTTGGGAATAATCTCCAATCAAAGTTCCACGAAAATCCTCGGCTAACTCCTTTGATAATCCTCCGATTATGAGGGTATTTGTCCTTGTGTTCCTTATGGGTGTGTCCTATTTCTCCACAAATCTTGCATGCGCATGGTTTCTTCATATCACTTCCATCAGGCTTCAATTTCTAGGACACAAGACGAGGCTTTGGCAAAGTCAACTTAAATTCTTTCCAAGTGGTTACTCCTTGCAATCCATTGATGGTTTGGTACATCCTCCACCAATAGCAGCACCTCTTTCAAAGCCTTTGAAGAGCATCTTTGGTTCATATACTTTCGGCTATAGGGTTATTCTCCATATGATCCTCCATGTTCTGAATCCATCGGTCCATCTCCAATTGACTCATTGGTCCAGAAAATACAAGCTCATCTCCATTCTTCCTCTAACGGGTCCATGGGTTTGGGGTGGGATAAGAGAGATCGAGAGGGATGCACTCAATACAAACAAAAGTTTTGAAAAGGCAGATTTTATTGTGGCTGTCGAAAAAACATCAAACAAATGACAGCTCACAACCGTCGCATCTAACGTAAGGGTATAACAAGGGTTTGGTCTTCTAAAGGTCAATGAATCTCAAGTCATCAAACTCTTCAAGTCTTGTTCATGTCTCCGGTGGCTCCTGCTGATCATGCTTGTCCTTCTCAAGTTCTTTTGCGGATCATCTCTGTTGACGCCAAGTCTCTCGCGACGCCCTTCAATATTTACCGAGTGGCATTCCAAACTTCCGACTTCAACTTCCTTGACATGGACCATGATCCTACTGTCCTTCAGTTCATGACGAATCTCTGGTACCTCGGGGTTTTGCTACTCCAGTTGGCTACTTCAGCTTCTGGGTCATGAGTTTCTTCATGAAATACTTCTTTGTCGAATATAGCTTCCTGCAAGTCCATCTTAAAATCCTTGATGTACTGCTCCAGATCCTGGTCTTACTCCAATACACCTTACTCCTGGGTATTGATTACTTCCATAATCTCTCAATTCCATAAGCGTAACCTTCCTAGGTCATAAAATCTGAGAATTCTTCAAAGCCTTCAATTTCTCCAAGTCTTCGGAGTCTTCAACAGTTGTAGTTTCCATTTACACGGTAAAGTCCTCTTCATTCCAAATGGTCTTAGTTGTCCAGATATCTTGTCTCCTTGGAGTGGTCTCATCGATCAAATCTTCGAGTGGTCAAAAGGAAAAGGGTATGGTCTCACTAAAAGGGAATATTTGAATAAGCTCGTAAGAGAAGAGAAGAGGTAAAAGATCTTTTGAAAATGAAGTTGTAGAGAAAATCTTTCCTATGGGCTTGTCGGGTTTCTAGGGTCACGTCCTCACGTCAACATGTGCTCGATACCATCTTGTAGCGACCCGACCCGAATGGATCAAGTCTTCGTGCTTCGTGTCATCCTGGATCGGTATCTTTGACACACAAGACTCGAAGGATTTATAACAGAGGTAAATCACATGTATAAAGTAACGTAAATACTATTACCTCAATCCAAATATAGCGGAAGCTTAACAAGGTTGTGGATTCCCATCAACACCAACGGCAAAGTTGAGTATAGGAAATCGTAACCCTAACGTATCACTTACTCGTAAATGCGAAAAGTGCGCAACATGAAAAGTTGCAGCCAAAACGGGTCAACACATGGAATATCTTGGCAATGTAACACATAGAGAGTAATGAAAGAATAAGCTATACTACATGCATATATGGCTGGTGGAAAGCTCTATGGTTACAGCTTTTATGAAAAGCCAATTTTTCCTACTTCAAAGGAATAAATTTATTTAACTATCATGGTGGTTGTGAAACATTGAGAATGGTTGACAGCATCCTCAATCCCAATTAAAAGTACTCATTAAAACCCAACAATATTAATTAGAGTAACATGATGAGATCAACAGGATATCCAGGTACTAGATACTCAAAATTGTCCATAACCGGGACACGGCTAATCATGATTAGTTTATACACTCTGCAGAGGTTTGCGCACTTTTCCCCACAAGACTCGATCGCCTCCGTTTGGTTTCTCGCACTAAATGGTGTTTGAGAAGCGGATGACCGAGACATAGTCTTTCGTAAGCGCTTAGCACCTTACATGTGGGTAGACCGTACCAACCTACATCCCCTACATCTCGCTAGTCTACCCGTAAGAGTTCGCACAACTTAGTCAACTACGCCAGAGCCCATAATTGGCTTGTGGCTGCACACGGAAGTTTCCAGTTTGAATAATCTTATGATCCCTTAGAGCACGGGTGGCGGTCCAAGAAATACAGGCAAGTCCTGATAGAAACCAGGTGCCTCAATCCACCCAGATGTGTGTTTAGGTTGCCACCTTAGATAAACCATTAATTATCAATCTCACATCTGTCATGGATATTCACTCACCCAATCCACGTCTACTAGCATAGCATGGCGTAATAAGCAAACGTAGAAGTAACTCCCAAGGGTTTGATAAGTAAAACAGGTAATAGGTACTACCTCAATCTACTTCCCATCCCACAATTTAATTAGATCCTATACATGCAAGTGTTTGAGGAATAGATCTAATGCATAAAACTGGGTAGTAGAAGAGTATGATCAAAGTGTTACTTGCCTTGCTGATGATCCGCGAGTCCTAGAGATTCGAAGTAACAAGCGGCGCACTCCGGGTGATCTAACGCAGACAAACAACAAGCATACAATAAGCACTCATCTAATGCACGGGGAAATCTCGAATAAAAGATCTAACCAGATAGTTCAACTTAAGAACCCTGGTTGCAAAAGAATCGAATCAAATAAAACATCGAAAGTTGGAACTCGAGAGAGAACGACTCGGTTTGGAAATCTGAAATTAAGTCAAAATTTTACAGTAGCAAAACTCTGTGAAAGTAGGTTAGTCGGAACGGCGGTTTCACATTCTGAAACTCCAGCGCTTGAATCACTGATTCCGATAAACGAGCAAGAAATAAAACAGTTTTGAAAATCGGATCGGAAATCGAATCTGAAAAATAACGGATTAAATCCGATTTAAAAGAAAACGACGAACGAACTAAATAACGGACGTTCGTTAACAGAACTAATCCAACGAACACGTTCATTGAAACGAACGGTTCGGTGAACGTTCGTTAATTAAGTAAACCAAAAAAAAAAAACCAATCTAGGTTTTTTAAAAAAAACCGAACATTTTTTTTAAACAAAACCGGGTCGGTTTATTAGGGGAAACCGGATCGGGCGGGCGGGCGAGGCTACCTCCGGTGGCTCTCGCCAAGGGCTCCGGGCTGGTCGGGCGACGGCGGCGAGGGGCGGCGAGGTCGGCGAGGGGCTCCGGGGCGACGAGGGCGGCGGGTGCTCCGGTGACGGCCTTGGAGGCGGCGGGCTCGGGAGGGCGGCGGGCGATTAGGGCGGCGCAGGCTATGGCGGCGGACTGGTGTTGCCGCCGCAGAGGAGGAGGAGAGGAGAGTTGATTTGATGTGTTGGAGGGGGAGGGTGCTTGGGTATTTATATTGGGGAGGGGAGGGGTTTTGCTTGGGGTAGGGGACAAGAAATAGATTAGGATTAGGAATCCTAGGAAATAGATATAGGAATAGATACGGAATAAACGAAGTAGGAAAGGAGTCCTACTAGGACTTGGGAAAAGGAGAGGCTCCCTGGCTTGTGCGTGCACGTGGCCTTGTGCCTTGGTCAAGGGCGGCTAGCGGCTTGGGCCTTTGGCCCAAGGCGCTGCATTTTTTTTTAATTTTTTTTTAATTTTTTTTAACAGAGACAATTAAAAATAATAAAACCAAATAAATATATATATTATATAGGTATATAATATATCAAAATTTTCAGAAAAGAATTTCCTACAACATGAACATTATTCTAGCTTCAAATAAAATACACACAAATTCAAATAAAGCAAAGAGTGTTTCAGCTCTAATAAAATCCAATAAAAATCATTTTTAAAATACCAAAAGGACTTCAAATTAATTTCTCTCCAATTTTCTGATGTAGGGAATCATGTTACCCTATTTTCATATATTTTATTTTGGAGAAAAATAATTTGAATAAAACTCAAATAACTCCAATTGAAAATAAATTCAGAAGAACCTTGAATTTATTTCTTTGAAACTCCCAACTCATATTTCATATGTTTTGAAGAAGTCATTTTATCTTCGCTCGTGAAAATCATTGAGTTGCATAAAGTTTCAGAATTGGAAAATATTTTCCAAATAAAATTCAAATATTTTCAACACCCCTTGTCATTTAAATAAATGAAAGAAGTCATGTCATCTTCTCTCCAGGGTTTTGTGATGAAAAGAATTTGAATTCCCGAAGATCATAAAAGCAAAATGAAAGTTTGGGAAAGTCCTTTTATTCCCTCTCATTTAACTTTCAAAAAGTTTCGAATTCACTCACTTTCAGTCAATCAATCAAACAATCAGCCAAAACTATCTATTTGTTTATAACATTCCAAAATTTAGAATTTTGGGATGTTACACATAATCTCATAGTTGTAGTAACTTTGTATAACTCATGAAGAAAGCAATAGCAACATACTAAACGATCAAGTGCTAGGCTAACGGAATGGGTCAAGTCAATCACATTATTCTCCTAATGATGTGACCCCGTTAATCAACTGACAACACATGTCTATGATTAGGAAACATAACCATCCTTGATTAATGGGCTAGTCAAGTAGAGGCATACTAGTGGCATTATGTTTGTCTATGTTTTCGCACATGTATCATGTTTCCGGGTAATACAATTCTAGCATGAATAATAAACATTTATCATGATATGAGGAAATAAATAATAACTTTATTATTGCCTCTAGGGCATATTTCCTTCAGCACGTAGGTTGCATCTTAATAGATTTAATGGAGATTTCTTTGGAGGAATTTATGCAACCCGCTTAGCTGATTTTCTTGGTGTGGACGTTCGTGAGGATGATATTGAGTTGCATCCTATTTATTTAGACTATAACTCTATGGTCTACCTCCAGTTTGTCGAGAGGAATGAATCACCTCTCCGATATCGCTTAATCTTTGACAGACGTCATGCTGTCCGTATTACGCTCCCTGCTCCTACCTTCTTTGATTATCAGACAAAAGGAAGACATTTTATTACCAGAGAGGAGGCAGATGAGTACGAGAGGAGGGCGGAGGCAGCTCACCGCCACGCTGCAGCTCAGGAGGCGATAACCGCTGCATCTCAGTACGACCCCAGCTACACCTATGGGTATCCGCCAGGCCATCCGTGGCAATAAACCAACTTAGGCCAAAAGCCTAAGCTTGGGGGAGTACGTATTTCCCACCGACATTACGTTTATGTTTACACACTTATTGCTAGACGTTGGTGCGCATACTCTTTCACTGTAATATCCATGCTAGTTTATTTTCTTTTTCTTGCTTTCTTCTTGTGTGTTTAATAAACCTTAAGAAAAACCAAAAAAATCAGTTGTAACTTTTAATTAGTTTACTTTTCTTGCTGTAGTACTAATAATTAAAAAGAAAACCCAAAAAGATTTCTCGTTCTTCTTTTGCTTGTTGGAAGCTTTCCCGTGTAAATAGTTTTATGTCTTTTCTTTTCTTTGGGGGTCGATAGGAGAAGACCATGATTAAATTGTTGAAGTGGCTCTTATATGCATTATTGTTGATTTAACCAAGAGCCCATATTGCCTTGTCTTCTCCTGTTTATTGAATGCTCGCAGATTCCAGCTTAGTCCAATGCACGTGCACTCTTATTATTATTCACTTCGTTCGGTCGTGCAAGTGAAAGGAAATTATGACGATATATGATGGACTAACTGAGATGAGAAAAGCTGGTATGAACTCGACCTATCTTGTTTTTGTAAATATGATGAGTTCATCGTTCCCGATTCAGTTTATTATGAATAAACATGTTTGCAATGACAATTAGAGATCATAGGTTCTCGTGCCATGCTTGATTAGCTATGAGTTCTAATGGTATACCTTGCTTGCCAACATGCTATTAAAATGGTTGTGATGTGGTATAGTGGGGCGGTATCCTCCTTTGAATGATTTAAGTGACTTGACTTGGCACATGTTCACACATGTAGTTGAAACAAAATCAACATAGCCTTCACGATATTTATGTTCATGGTGGATTATATCCTACTCATGCTTGCATCCAATGTTTATTGATTTTAATGCATGTCATGACTGTTGTCGCTCTCTAGTTGGTCGCTTCCCAGTCTTTTGCTAGCCTTCACTTGTACTAAGCGGGAATACTGCTTGTGCATCCAATCCCTTAAACCCCAAAGTTATTCCATATGAGTCCACTATACCTTCCTATATGTGGTATCTACCTGCCGTTCCAAGTAAATTTGTATGTGCCAAACTCTAAACCTTCAAATAAACATTCCGTTTTGTATGCTCGAATAGCTCATGTATCAACTAGGGCTGTCCATATCTTCCATGCTAGGCGGGTTATTCTCAATAGAAGTGGACTCCGCTCCTCACTCACGAGAAAATGGCTGGTCACCAGGATGCCCAGTCCCATACTTTATGCAAAATAAATCAAAATAATTGCAAACTAAACCCCCCTAGGACTGTTGCTTGTTGGAGGCACTCGTTGTTTCGAGTAAGCCATGGATTGATGCTTGTTGGTGGAGGGGGAGTATAAATTTACCATTCTGTTTGGGAACCGCCTATAATGTGTGTAGCATGGAAGATATCACCATCTCTTGGTTGTTATGTTGACAATGAAAGTATGCCGCTCAAAATATTATTTATCTCTATTTCAAAACCGAGCTCTGGCACCTCTACAAATCCCTGCTTCCCTCTGCGAAGGGCCTATCTATTTACTTTTATGGTGAGTCATCACCCTCTTATTAAAAAGCTCTAGCTGGAGAGCGCATCTGTCATTTGCATTCATTACTATTAATTTATATTGGGTATGACTATGATTGGATCTCCTTTACCATGAATTACAATGTCTAGTCAGTCCTTGATCTTTAAAGATGCTCTGCGTTTATGTTTTGCGGTCTCAGAAAGGGCTAGCAAGATACCATCTTGTTATATCATATTATGATTGTTTTGAGAAAGTGTTGTCATCTGAGATTTATTATTATGGCTCGCTAGTTGATTAGGCCATGGATATGAGTAAACATGAGACCTAAGAGTTATTGTGAATGTGGTTAGTCATAATCTTTGCTGAAAAGAATGCTGGCTTTACATATTTACAACAACAAGAGCAAACCGAGTTTGTAAAAGTTTTTCTTTATCACTTTCAGTTTATCAACTGAATTGCTTGAGGACAAGCAAATGTTTAAGCTCGGGGGAGTTGATACGTCTCCGTCGTATCTACTTTTCCAAACACTTTTGACCTTGTTTTGGACTCTAACTTGCATGATTTGAATGGAACTAACCCGGACTGACGCTGTTTTCAGCAGACTTTCCATGGTGTTATTTATGTGCAGAAACAAAAGTTCTCGGAATGACCTGAAACTTCACGGAACGTCTATTTGGGAATAATAAAAAATCCTTGCAAAAGAAGAAGACCAGGGGGCCCACACCCTAGCCACGAGGGTGGGGGCGCGCCTGCCCCCTAGGGCACGCCCCCTACCTCATGGCCCCCCTGGAGTTCCTCTGACCTCAACTCAAACTCTATATATTTGCTTTCGGGGAGGAAAAAATCAGAGAGAAGAATTCATCGCGTTTTACGATACGGAGCCGCCGCCAAGCCCTAAAACCTCTCGGGAGGGCTGATCTGGAGTCCGTTCGGGGCTCCGGAGAGGGATTTGTCGCCATCGTCATCATCAACCATCCTCCATCACCAATTTCATGATGCTCACCGCCGTGCGTGAGTAATTCCATCGTGAGGCTTGCTGGACGGTGATGGGTTGGATGAGATTTATCATGTAATCGAGTTAGATTTGTTAGGGTTTGATCCCTAGTATCCACTATGTTACGAGATTGATGTTGCTATGACTTTCTTTGTGCTTAATGCTTGTCACTAGGGCCCGAAAGTGCCATGACTTCATATCTGAACCTATTATGTTTTCATGAATTTATGTGTGTTTTTGATCCTATCTTGCAAGTCTATAGTCACCTACTATGTGTTATGATCCGCAACCCCAAGTGACAATAATCGGGACCACTCCGGTGATGACCATAGTTTGAGGAGTTCATGTATTCACTATGTGCTAATGCTTTGTTCGGTACTCTATTAAAAGGAGGCCTTAATATCCCTTAGTTTCCATTAGGACCCGCTGCCATGGGAGGGTAGGACAAAAGATGTCATGCAAGTTCTTTTCCATAAGCACGTATGACTATATTCGGAATGCATGCCTACATTACATTGATGAATTGGAGCTAGTTCTGTGTCACCCTATGTTATGACTGTTACATGATGAACCGCATCCGGCATAATTCTCCTTCACCGAACTAATGCCTACGAGCTTTTCACATATTGTTCTTCGCTTATTTACTTTTCCGTTGCTATTGTTACAATCACTACAAAACACCAAAAATATTTCTTTTGCTACCGCTACTTTTGTTACTGTTACCACTACTATCATATTACTTTGCTACTAAATACTTTGCTGCAGATACTAAGTTATCCAGGTGTGGCTGAATTGACAACTCAGTTGCTAATACTTGAGAATATTCTTTGGCTCCCCTTGTATCGAATCAATAAATTTAGGTTGAATACTCTACCCTCGAAAACTGTTGCGATCCCCTATACTTGTGGGTTATCAGAAACCACTCTACCCCCAACTTTTTTCCATTGTGAAGGGGAGGAAGGTGAAATAAGCTAAGCTGGCTTCTCTAAAACGAGTTCTTTTCAGCTTTTAGCTTATTTTGACATTAAGGGCCTGTTCGGCAACTACCCAACGCCCAGAAATCCTCAAATCCAACTCCTTGATCTCTCTTCCAGCTTCTCGATGAAAATTGTGGATCAAAAAAACCGTTGGCAATAGAATCCCCAGATCCTAGATCGCTAGTCTTGGGCTGGTAGCCGCCTGGCCCACGAATCTCGAATCTGGCCTGCTAGGGAGCGCTGGTACTTGTTCCGTTCTATTCTTCCCTCGTACGAATCGTTTTCTTTCACTTGGCGGTGGCATCTCTGTGTAAATAACCTCAACTCCATGTTTTGCAATTCCTGGGATCGCCCAAACAGTAGCTCCACGTTTTTGCACTACAACCGCTCTTAGATCTAGGAAGCTAGCTTCTGGGAGCTGACCCATTTGGCCCAGCTTTGCCCGCTGATTCAGAGAAGCCAGGAGCTGGGCAGTTGCCGAACAGGCCCTAATGGGCCTTTCCCAACCTGTTTTTCGCCTAGGCCTCCCCCCGGTAGCGGTATGTCGACACGGGAGGCCACATGCCGTTGCCTCGTCCCACCTATTTTTTCATGTTTTTAATTTTATTATTATTTGTTTATACTTCTAGATATTCTGAATATGTATATTACAAAAATACCTTACATAAAAAAGTTAAAAAATGTTAACCAAACGTTTGAAAAATGATAAATGTATATATAGAAAATGTTATTCATGTATACGAAAATATATGCAAAAAAAGATACAATGTGTATGAAAATATGTTGATCTTGTATTTAAAAAAGTGTTAATCAAGCATTTGGTAAATTTTAAAGGTGTATAGAAAAATATATGTCATGTATACGAAAATATATTAAAACATATTTATGAAAAAATGTTGAATATGTATTTGTAAAATATTAAACGTGCAAAAAAAGTTCTTGGTGTATACAAAAATGTACAATGTACATTAAATAATAGTAGGCATCAAAAAATATATATTAAACTAAAGTTAATTATGTATTTAAAAATATTAAACATGTGTATAAAAATGTTCCTGATGTATACGAAAAATTTACATTGTAAAAGTAAAAAATATTTATTGCCATTACAAAAATGTTGTTGAAAAATGTTGACTGTGTATTTAAAAATGTTAAATGTGCATTAAATAATTTATTAGATATATGCTAAAAATGTACAATTTGTATGGAAGAAAGTAGTCATAAAAATATTTGTATTTAAAAATTTTATAACACATTACAAAAATATTAAATGTGTACATAAAATATTTTCTGATGTATACGAAAAATGTTGAATGTGTACAGAAAAAAGTAGACTTGTGTTGAAAAAAAGGAACCGGTGAAATTCGATAAAGAAACAAAGAAAAATAAAGAAACCAAATAAAAAGCAAAAAATAAAAAAAATAAAAAAACAAAAAACCAAAAAATGAAAATGAAAACCGAAGAAGACCATTGCAAAAGAATGAAGGCATGAAAACCGAGAAAGAAATGAAGAAAATGTAAAGAACTGATGAAAGCAAGAAAGAAACAAAGAAAATGAAAGAAAAGAAAACCCCCAGTAAAAATCATGAAAGAAACAAAGAAAAAAAACAAAAAAAACCAAGTGAAATCTATGAAACAAACAAGGATATCAGTGAAAAAAAATACAGAATAATAAAGAAAACCCGTGAAGAAACAGAAAAAACCAAAAAATAATAATAAAACCCGCCGAAGTAGCGAACAAAAAATAAAGCAAACATAAATGGACCTGCCGAGTAGACACACGTAATGGAACCATTCAGCGAGACGGAAGTTGTACTCGTGTTGAGCGAGATATAGGACTGTTTGGTTCGGACAATGGCTTTCATGCCTGGCAAAATCTGATGCCTGAAGACTGCCTGAAAAATCTGAAGTTTCATGGCTAGTCAGGCTGGAATGTTTGCTTGTAGACCTTGCCTAGATAAAGCTTAGTCTGGCAACTCTTTGTTTTGAGAGTAGCAGGTCACAAAAAATGCAGCAAGTCCGAGCAGAATTTGCTACCCGACAGCTAGTCAGGACGCCCTAGGCAAGTTATTCGTAGCGCCTGGACAAGGGTAAGCATGCATGGGTCATAGGCTAGGGTAATCCTGGCGTCCCGCCCACCAGGCCAGGCTAGCAAGCTTTTCTCTGGACAAGAATCAAGCATGATGTAGGCAATTTTCAGGCAGGTCCTGTTGGGGAACGTAGCAGAAATTTAAAATTTTCCTACGTGTCACCAAGATCTATCTAAGGAGAAACCAGCAACGAGGGGAAGGAGAGTGCATCTACATACCCTTGTAGATCGCTAAGCGGAAGCGTTCAAGAGAACGGGGTTGAAGGAGTCGTGCCGTCGTGATCCAAATCACCGGAGATCCTAGTGCCGAGCAGACGACACCTCCGCGTTCAACACACGTACAGCCCTGTGGCGTCTCCCATGCCTTGATCCAGCAAGGAGAGAGGGAGAGGTTGAGGAAGACTCCATCCAAAGCAGCACAACGGCGTGGTGGTGGTGGAGGAGCATGGCAATCCTGCAGGCTTCGCCAAGCACTACGAGATATGAGGAGAAAGAGAGGTAGGGCTGCGCCAACAGGAGAAGAAACTTGTGTGTTGGGCTGCTCCTATGCCTCCACTATATATAGGGGAGAGGGCTGCGCCCCACCAGGTTTCCACCCCTAGGGGTGGCGGCCAGCCCTAGATCCCATCTAGGGGCGGCCAAGGGGGTTGAGGGGAAACTTGCCCCCAAGCAGGTGGGCGCCCCAAACCCTAGGCGCCTTGGGCCCTTGTGGGGCGACCAGCCCACCTGGGCTGGTCCCTCCCACACTTGGCCCATGCTGCCCTCCGGGATGGTGGCCCCACTTGGTGGACCCAGGCCCTCCCGGTGGTCCCGGTACGTTACCGATAAAACCCGAAACTTTTCCGGTGACCAAAACAGGACTTCCCATATATAAATCTTTACCTCCGGACCATTCCGGAACTCCTCATGACGTCCGGGATCTCATCCGGGACTCTGAACAACATTCGGTAACCACATACAAACTTCCTTTATAACCCTAGCGTCATCGAACCTTAAGTGTGTAGACCCTACGGGTTTGGGAACCATGCAGACATGTTCGAGACGTTCTCCGGCCAATAACCAACAGCGGGATCTGGATACCCATGTTGGCTCCCACATGTTCCACGATGATCTCATCGGATGAACCACGATGTCAAGGACTCAATCGATCCCGTATACAATTCCCTTTGTCTAGCGGTATTGTACTTGCCCGAGATTCGATCGTCGGTATCCCGATACCTTGTTCAATCTCGTTACCGGCAAGTCTCTTTACACGCCCGTAACACATCATCTCGTGATCAACCCCTTGGTCACATTGTGCACATTATGATGATGTCCTACCGAGTGGGCCCAGAGATACCTCTCCGTTTACGGAGTGACAAATCGATCTCGATTCGTGCCAACCCAACAGACACTTTCGGAGATACCTGTAGTGCACCTTTATAGCCACCCAGTTACGTTGTGACGTTTGGTACACCCAAAGCATTCCTACGGTATCCGGGATTTGCACAATCTCATGGTCTAAGGAAATGATACTTGACATTAGAAAAGCTTTAGCATACGAACTACGATCTTTGTGCTAGGCTTAGGATTGGGTCTTGTCCATCACATCATTCTCCTAATGATGTGATCCGTTATCAACGACATCCAATGTCCATGGTCGTGAAACCGTAACCATCTATTGATCAACGAGCTAGTCAACTAGAGGCTTACTAGGGACATGGTGTTGTCTATGTACCCACACATGTATCTGAGTTTCCTATCAATACAATTATAACATGGATAATAAACGATTATCATGAACAAGGAAATATAATAATAACTAATTTATTATTGCCTCTAGGGCATATTTCCAACAGTCTCCCACTTGCACTAGAGTCAATAATCTAGTTCACATCGTCATGTGATTAACATCGATAGGTCACATCGCCATGTGACCAACATCCAAAGAGTTTACTAGTGTACGTAAACTAGTTCACATCATCATGTGATTAAGACTCAATGAATTCTGAGGTTTGATCATGTTTTGCTTGTGAGAGTGGTTTTAGTCAACGGGTCTGCAATATTCAGATCCCTATCTATTTCGCAAAACTTTATGTCATATCATAGATGCTGCTACCACGTTCCACTTGGAGCTATTCCAAATTATTGCTCTATTATACATATCCGGTATCTCTACTCAGAGTTATCCGGATAGGTGTTAAGCTTGCATCGACGCAACTCTTTTCGTCGAACTCTTTATCACCTCCATAACCGAGAAACATATCCTTATTCCTCTAAGGATAATTTTGACCGCTATCTGGTGATCCACTCCTTGATCACCTTTGTACCCTCTTGCCGATATGTAGCAAGGCACACATCAGTCTTGTACACAAAGATAGCATCTTTGTAGAGCCTATGTCTAAGGCATAGGGACGACCTTCGCCCTTTCTCTCTTTTCTGCCGTGGTTTAGCTTTAACTCTTAACTTCATACCTTACAACTCAGGCAAGAACTCCTTCTTCGACCGATCCATCTTGAACACCTTCAAGATTATGTCAAGGTATGTGCTCATTTGAAAGTACCATTTAGCGTTTTTGATCTATCCTCATAGATCTTGATGCTTAATGTTCAAGTAGCTTAATCCAGGTTTTCTATTGAAAAACACTTTTCAAATAACCCTTTATGCTTTCCAGAAATTCTACATCATTTCTGATCAACAATATGTCAACAACATATACTCATCCGAAATTCTATTGTGCTCCCACTCACTTCTTTGGAAATACAAGTTTCTCATAAACTTTGTGTAAACCCAAAATCTTTGATCATCTCATCAAAGCGCACATTCCAACTCTGAGATGCTTACTCCAGTCCTTAGAAGGATCGCTGGAGCCAAAGCATACCTTTTAGCATCCTTAGGATCGACAAAAACTTTCTGATTGTATCACATACAACCTTTCCTTACCAAGACCGGTAAGGAAACTCGTTTGACATCCATCCGCCAGATTTCATAAATGCAGCTAATGCTAACATGATTCCGACGGACTTAAGCATCGCTACGGATGAGAAAATCTCATCGTAGTCAACTCCTTGAACTTTGTGAAAAACTCTTCGCCACAAGTCGAGCTTCATAGACGGTGACATCACCGTCCACGTCCGTCTTCTTCTTAAAGATCCATTTATCTCAATGGCTTGCCTATCGGGCAAGTCCACCAAAGTCCATGCTTTGTTCTGATACATGGATCCTATCTCGAATTTCATGGCTTCTAACCATTTGTCGGAATATGGGCCCACCATCGCTTCTCCATAGCTCGTAGGTTCATTGTTGTCTAGCAACATGACCTTCAAGACAGGATTACTCGTACCACTCAAGTAGTACGCATCCTTGTCACCCTACGAGGTACGGTAGTGACTTGATCCGAAACTTCATGATCATTATCATAAGCTTCTACTTCAATTGGTGTAGGCGCCACAGAACAACTTCACGTGCCTGCTGCACACTAGTTGAAGTGATGGTTCAATAACCTCATCAAGTCTCCACCATCCTCCCACTCAATTCTTTCGAGGAAACTTTTCCTCGAGAAAGGACTCGTTTCTAGAAACAATAACTTTTGCTTCCGGATCTTGAGATGGGAGGTATACCCAACTGTTTTGGGTGTCCTATGAAGATGCATTTTATCCGCTTTGGGTTCGAGCTTATCAACCTGAAACTTTTTTCACATAAGCGTCGCAGCCCCAAACCTTTACAAAACGACAACTTAGGTTTCTCCAAACCATAGTTCAAACGGTGTCGTCTCAATGGAATTCCGTGGTGCCCTATTAAAGTGAGTGCGGTCGTATCTAATGCCTAACCCATGAACGATAGTGGTAATTCGACAAGAGACATCATGGTACGCACCATATTCAATAGGGTGCAACTATGATATTCGGACACACCATCACACTATGGTGTTCCAAGCGGTATTAATTGTGAAACAATTTCCACAATGTCTTAATTGCGTGCCAAAGCTCGTAACTCAGATACTCATCTCTATGATCATATCATAGACATTTTATCCTCTTGTCACGATGATCTTCAACTTCACTCTGCAATTACTTGAACCATTCAATAATTTAGACTTGTGTTTCATCAAGTAAATATACTCAACATCTACTCGAATCATCTGTGAAGTAAGAACATAACGATATTCACTGCATGCCTCAGCACTCATTGGACTGCACACATCAAAATGTTTTACTTCCAACAAGTTGCTGTCTTGTTCCATCTTACTGAAAATGAGGCTTTTCATTCATCTTGCCAATGTGGTATAATTTGCATATCTCAAGTGATTCAAAATCAAGTGAGTCCAAACGGTCCACTTGCATGGAGTTTCTTCATGCACATACACCAATAGACATGGTTCGCATGTCTCAAACTTTTCAAAAACGAGTGAGTCCAAAGATCCATCAACATGGAGCTTCTTCATGCGTTCTATACCAATATGACTCAAATGGCAGTGCCACAAGCAGGTGGTACTATCATTACTATCTTATATCTTTTGGCATAAAAATGTGTATCACTACGATCGAGATTCAATAAACCATTCCTTTAGGTGCAAGACCATTGAAGGTATTATTCAAATAAACAGAGTAACCATTATTCTCCTTAAATGAATAACCATATTGCGACAAACATGATCCAATCATGTCTATGCTCAACCAAATAACAATTATTTAGGTCTAACACCAATCTCGATGGTAGAGGGAGTATGCGATGCTTGATCACATCAAGCTTGGAAACACTTCCAACACATATCGTCATCTCACCTTTAGCTAGTATCCGTTTCTTCCGTAGCTTTTATTTCGATTTACTAACACTTAGCAACCGAACCGGTATCTAATACCACAGGTACTCTTTGGGAGTACTAGCAAAGTACACATTAACATAATGTATATCCAATATACTTCTATCGACCTTGCCACCTTCTCATCTACCAAGTATCTAGGGTAATTCTGCTCCGATGGTTGTTCCCCTTATTACGAAGCACTTAGTCTCGGGTTTGGGTTCAATCTTGGGTTTCTTCACTAGAGCAGCAGCTGATTTGCCGTTTCATGAAGTATCCCTTCTTGCCCTTGACCTTTTCGAAACTAGTGGTTTTACCAACCATCAACAATTGATGCTCCTTCTTGATTTCTACTTTCGCGGTGTCAAACATCGCGAATATCTCAAGGATCATCATATCTATCCCTGATATGTTATAGTTCATCACGAAGCTCTAGCAGCTTGGTGGCAATGACTTTGGAGAAACATCACTATCCCATCTGGAAGATCAACTCCCACTCAATTCAAGTGATTGTTGCACTCAGACAATCTGAGCACAAGCTCAACGATTGAGCCTTTCTCCCTTAGTTTGTAGGCTAAGAAAATCGCCCGAGGTCTTATACCTCTTGACGTGGGCACGAGCCTGAAATCCCAATTTCAGCCCTCAAAACATCTCATATGTTCCGCGACGTTTCGAAATCGTCTTCGGTGCCTCAACTCTAAACCGTTTGACCGAACTATCACGTAGTTATCAAAATGTGTATGTCAGATGTTCACAACATCCACAGACGACGTTCGAGGTTCATCACACTTAGCGGTGCATTAAGGGCATAAGCTTTCTACGATCGCATAATCGCCATCACAACTTTCAACTATATTTTCTCTAGGAACATATCTAAACAGTGGAACTAAAGCGCGAGCTTACGACATAATTTGCAAAGATCTTTTGACTATGTTCAGGATAATTAAGTTCATCTTATGAACTCCCACTCGAATAGACATCCCTCTAGTCATCTAAGTGATTACATGATCCGAGTCAACTAGGCCGTGCCCGATCATCACGTGAGACGGACTAGTCATCATCGGTGAACATCTTCATGTTGATCGTATCCTCCATACGACTCATGCTCGACCTTTCGGTCTCTTGTGTTCCGAGGCCATGTCTGTACATGCTAGACTCGTCAAGTTAACCTAAGTGTTTCGCGTGTGTAAATCTGGCTTACACCCATTGTATGTGAACGTAAGAATCTATCACACCCGATCATCACGTGGTGCTTCGAAACGCATTTAACTTTCGCAACGGTGCACGCTTAGGGGGAACACTCTCTTGAAATTTTAATGAGGGATCATCTTATTTACTACCGTCGTTCTAAGCAAATAAGATGTATAATCATGATAAACATCACATGCAATCAAATAGTGACATGATATGGCCAATATCATATTGCTCCTTTTGATCTCCATCTTCGGGGCTCCATGATCATCGTCGTCACCGGCATGACACCATGATCTCCATCATCGTGTCTCCATGAAGTTGTCTCGCCAACTTATTACTTCTACTACTATGGCTACCGGTTAGCAATAAAGTAAAGTAACATGGCGTTGTTCAATGACACGCAGGTCATACAATAAATAGAGACAACTCCTATGGCTCCTTCCGGTTGTCATACTCATCGACATGCAAGTCGTGATTCCTATTACAAGAACATGATCAATCTCATACATCACATATCATTCATCACATTCTTCTTGGCCATATCACATCACATAGCAAATCCTGCAAAAACAAGTTAGACGTCCTCTAATTGTTGTTTGCATGTTTTACGTGGCTGCTATGGGTTTCTAGCAAGAACGTTTCTTACCTACGCAAAAACCACAACGTGATATGCCAATTGCTATTTACCCTTCATAAGGACCCTTTTCATCGAATCTGTTCCGACTAAAGTGGGAGAGACTGGCACCCGCTAGCCACCTTATGCACCAAGTGCATGTCAGCCGGTGGAACTTTGTCTCACGTAAGTGTACGTGTAAGGTCGGTCCGGCCGCTTCATCCCACAATACCGTCGAAACAAGATTGGACTAGTAACGGTAAGCATATTGAACAAAATCAACGCCCACAACTACTTTGTGTTCTACTCGTGCAAAGAAACTACGCAATAGACCTAGCTCATGATGCCACTGTTGGGGAACGTAGCAGAAATTCAAAATTTCCCTATGTGTCACCAAGATCTATCTAAGGAGAAACCAGCAACGAGGGGAAGGAGAGTGCATCTACATACCCTTGTAGATCGCTAAGCGGAAGCGTTCAAGAGAACGGGGTTGAAGGAGTCGATTGTCGTGATCCAAATCACCGGAGATCCTAGTGCCGAACGGACGGCACCTCTGCGTTCAACACACGTACAACCCGGTGACGTCTCCCATGCCTTGATCCAGCAAGGAGAGAGGGAGAGGTTGAGGAAGACTCCATCCAGCAGCAGCACAACAACGTGGTGGTGGTGGAGGAGCGTGGCAATCCTGCAGGGCTTCGCCAAGCACTGCGAGATATGAGGAGAAAGAGAGAGGTAGGGCTGCGCCAACAGGAGAAGAAACTTGTGTGTTGGGCTGCTCCTATGCCTCCACTATATATAGGGGAGAGGGGCTGCGCCCCACCCAGGTTTCCACCCCTAGGGGCGGCCAGCCCTAGATCCCATCTAGGGGCGGCCAAGGGGAGAGGGGAAACTTGCCCCCCAAGCAAGGTGGGCGCCTCCCAAACCCTAGGCGCCTTGGGCCCTTGTGGGGGGCGCACCAGCCCACCTGGGGCTGGTCCCCTCCCACACTTGGCCCATGCTGCCCTCTGGGGATGGTGGCCCCACTTGGTGGACCCCCGGGACCCTCCCAGTGGTCCCGGTACGTTACCGATAAAACCCGAAACTTTTCCGGTGATCAAAACAGGACTTCCCATATATAAATCTTTACCTCCGGACCATTCCGGAACTCCTCATGATGTCCGGAATCTCATCCGGGACTCCGAACAACATTCGGTAACCACATACAAACTTCCTTTATAACCCTAGCGTCATCGAACCTTAAGTGTGTAGACCCTACGGGTTCGGGAACCATGCAGACATGACCGAGACGTTCTCCTGCCAATAACCAACAGCGGGATCTGGATACCCATGTTGGCTCCCACATGTTCCACGATGATCTCATCGGATGAACCACGATGTCAAGGACTCAATCGATCCCGTATACAATTCCCTTTGTCTAGCGGTATTGTACTTGCTCGAGATTCGATCGTCGGTATCCCGATACCTTGTTCAATCTCGTTACTGGCAAGTCTCTTTACACGCCCGTAACACATCATCCCGTGATCAACCCCTTGGTCACATTGTGCACATTATGATGATGTCCTACCGAGTGGGCCCAGAGATACCTCTCCGTTTACACGGAGTGACAAATCCCAGTCTCGATTCGTGCCAACCCAACAGACACTTTCGGAGATACCCAAAGCATTCCTACGGTATCCGGGAGTTGCACAATCTCATGGTCTAAGGAAATGATACTTGACATTAGAAAAGCTTTAGCATCTGAACTACGATCTTTGTGCTAGGCTTAGGATTGGGTCTTGTCCATCACATCATTCTCCTAATGATGTGATCCCGTTATCAACGACATCCAATGTCCATGGTCAGAAACCGTAACCATCTGTTGATCAACGAGCTAGTCAACTAGAGGCTTACTAGGGACATGGTGTTGTCTATGTACCCACACATGTATCTGATTTTCCTATCAATACAATTATAACATGGATAATAAACGATTATCATGAACAAGGAAATATAATATTAACTAATTTATTATTGCCTTTAGGGCATATTTCCAACAGGTCCTAGGCCAGGCGAAACTAGACGTGGAAGCCAACCAAACAAGCCCATAGTCTTTGCGTTCCCACCTCCGAGGCCCGGTCCTCTAGGGGGGGGGGGCTCAGGACATAGGGGCCCCAAGGAATGCAACATGTATATAGAGAAGAAAAAAAAGGGATGTTTTGTGTGTTGCTGTGTTGGACCTACCGAAATAGCAATTGGATACCATAATTGCACGTTCAAGATTCTAGCATTCCACCCCCATCACTCGCCCGACGTAGTATTTTTTGCTTGATTTGTATGATTGCCTTCTTCTTACCTAATATAATCCCTTGATCTCCTTTCATCCATTTTTTCCTAATCCCTCCATCGCCTGACGATGCCAACTATGAACATCGTGGCATACACTGATGCAGACTGGGCTGGTTGCCCCGACACACGACGTTCCACCTTCGGATACTGTGTCTAGCTTGGACCATCACTTATCTCCTGGTCGTCCAAGCGGCGGCCCACGGTCTCTCGGTCTAGTGCCGAGGCCGAGTATCGTGCCGTGGCTAACATCGTTGCTGAGTGCTCCTGGCTTCGGCAACTTCTCTACGAACTCTCTTGTCCCGTCGGCAAGGCCATCGTTGTGTATTGCGACAACGTCTCTGCCGTCTACCTCTAAGCCAATCATGTTCATCATTGTCGTACCAAACATATTGAGCTGGATATCCACTTGGTTCGCGAGCAGGTTGCTCTTGGTCACGTTCGAGTTCTTCACGTGCCTACTTCTCAGCAGTTTGCAGATATCACAACGAAGGGGTTGCAGACGTCGGTTTCCGAGTAGTTTTGGTCCAGTCTGTGCGTCAGTGCTGACGCTTCGACTACGGGGGGCGGCGGGGGGGGGGGGGGGGAGGGGGGTTAAACGACCTATGTATTCGTATATACACATGTGTACTCTAATGTCCTTCCATGTCATTAGGGTTTAGTCCTAGTGATGAGGTGATTCGTCATATCAGCGATGGAGCCGCGTCGAGTTCGGGTGAGGAGGTGATTCGTCATTTTTTTCTTCGGTGGTTGCTGTGGTGGTGTCGGAGGTAGGTGACGGGCGTTGGTGTTAAGCTCAGAGATGTTCTACTATCTTTTCAGTTTTGTGGTGTCGGTCTTTACGTGACTTGTACTTTGTTCGTTATGATACGAATGACACACGTATTACCATGCAAAAAAAAAGTCCTGAACGTGATGATCGCCCTGTACATCTATATGTTGGCACTAGATGCCCGTGAATATACGTGTGTTGCATCCTATTATCTCTCTACAAAGCCGTTGCCAATCCCAGGAAAAAACGATGTCACTAGGTTGAAACTTTTCCCGTCGACAGTCGTAGCTTTCTCTACTGCTGGTTGCAGCTTTTAAGGTTGTGCGGTGCCAGCCCCCAGCTTCGCCGTCTCTGGTTGAAGCATTTTTAGTCAGTGGTTGTAATTTTTTTGGCCACCGGTCGCAGCATTTGCCGTTGTCGGTTGCAGCTTCTCCATGCACCCGGGCCGCAACTCCCAAGGTCTTTGGTTCCAGCAAAAAATGACGGTGATCGCAGCAATTGGTGCTGCTGGTTGCAGCTCCGCTGCGAGCCGATCGCAGCCCTCGCTTTCTTCTGTTCTAGCAAAAAACGGAGTTAGCCACAACACGTAACACCTCATAGCTTCGCTGGCCCATGGCTGTCGCAGTGCCTGCTGCCTGGCCCTTGCAAAATCGCAAGCTGCAGCATGCCGGGGCGCGGTCATAGATTGAGGTGGCGATTTGAATTGAAGTAGACGATAGCCACAATGTGCATACATGGCTGTGGTTTTGTCTCACCCTGTAGATAAGGTTGAGGGGAGAAAGGGCAGTGTGTGGAGGACATGGATGGCTGCTATACATACGATACGATGGATTGGTTGCCTCGATCCAACGCAGACGGCAGACCTGAGGACCGATGGATTAAGCGCCATTCGTAGGACGCGCGCGCGATCGGCCCAATTGCTGGCCGGCCGGCCGTTCCTAAACATTTACCAATTTACAAAGACCATCTGCGAAGGGGCTCATCGAGAGAACGAAGCTACGTATGTATACACACTGCCACATACTTTTCAGCCAGCGTTGACCGAGCCAGGGCTCAATCAGGGGCATCTCCGTAAATTGCAATCCCTGCCAACCATGACTTTTCTCTCTAACTAGCTTCCTTTTCACCCGGGCCATCCATCAATATAAGCACATCCAGGCTCCACCGATGCAGCAACCAACACTCCAGCAAATACGTGTAGACACATAGATCAAACAAAGTGAAACCCCAATGGCCTCCAGTTTGCTGATAATCATACTCCCGGGTGCCACTGTAGCTCTTGGTGCTACTGCTTTTTGCTTCTACTCTTGGTGCCTCTCAATCAGAAAGAAACTTGAGAAAGGCAATGTCGAAGCTTCTATTGATCTGGAAGACCCGGTAAGTCATCAGTTAATCTCTCATGTCGATCTTGTCCGCGCCACAGATAATTTTAGTGAAGATCACATGTTGGGATCTGGGGGCTTTGGAAAAGTTTTTAAGGGCCAACTGAGCAGCGGTTTGGTGGTTGCAATAAAGGTTCTCGACATGCGATCCAAGCATAGCGTTAAAAGTTTTGACGCGGAATGTCGTGTGTTCCGCATGGCGCGGCACCGCAACCTGATACGGGTAATCAACACATGCTCTAACATGGACTTCATAGCACTAGTGTTGCAGTACATGCCCAACGGCAGCTTAGACATGCTACTTCACCACTCAGAAGATGGGGGAAGACAATTCGGGTTTCGTGAGAGGTTAGGTGCTATGCTTGACGTATCAATGGCGATGGAGTATCTGCACCATGGATATCATGAAGTGGTTTTGCATTGCGATTTGAAGCCTAGCAATGTATTGTTTGATGAGGACATGACTGCACACGTGGCAGACTTTGGCATTGCAAGGTTACTACAAGGTGAGGATAGCTCAACGATCTCTTCGAACATGCCTGGTACAATTGGATACATGTCACCAGGTACTTAAGATTGACTATATTGCTTAATATATATATCCATTTCTTGTTAGACTCATGAGTCATGCTGAAACCTGTGTTCATCTTTTGATTGTGTAGAGTATGGATCATATGGAAAAGCATCACGACTGAGTGATGTGTTTAGCTACGGAATAATGCTCCTTGAAGTTTTTACTGGAAGGAAGCCTACAGATGCTATGTTCGTCGGAGAACTAAGCCTTAGGCGATGGGTTTACCAGTCATTTCTCTCAGAGCTGACCCATGTTGTTGATGCCCGGCTACTGCAAGGCTCCTCTTCAAGTTGCAACTTGCACGGTAACTTTCTTCCGCCGGTATTGGAAGTTGGTTTACTTTGCTCCAACGACTCGCCTTGCGATAGGATAAAGATGAGCGATGTGGTCGTTATGCTAAAAAGTATTCAAATGAAGTACACTGCATGGGCTGTTGAGACATCACAGAGAGCAACACCATGATTGATCACTCTTGCTTCGATATATTTATGCATATCTTTTTAGAAAATGGAATATTGTATTACCTGTGGTCTATACCAATTTGTGTATACTAGTCATCAACCCGGGCGTCCGCACGGGCTAGTGATTTTGAAATTTTGAAAGTAGTAAGGAAACCGAAGACCTTTTCGTTTTAATATTGTAAGTGTTCGAAATGTATGCGAACTTGGAAGGCAATTTTCTCCTAACCGATAATTATACATCATGAATTAAGAGAAAAAATACAAGTATGTGACAATTAGAATGAAGTAAAATAAAATATGGACTTCCAAGAAACATTTAAAAGGAATCACATGCCCAATAGAAGAATCAGTAACACGTATACATGGTAATCAGAACTGGAACCTAATTAGTGTAGTTGTACTTGTTATGTATAGAAGGAAACATGGAATCGAGCATTGTTATTATAGACGAAGGACGTCAAATAATGTACTTGTTCCTCTTCAGCTTGAAGGACGTGGATAAGTGAAACTATTGTTCTGAATCAAGTAATCACATTATCATATAAATGTTCCGACATATGTATGTAAATGCACATGAACAAAAGAAATACATCAATATCTATGTTTCCGCAAAAAAGAGGTGTTTTGGCTTGTGGATGCAGTTGCACCCGGGATGTAAAAGAAATCAAGAAATATAATCCCTCCATCCATATTAATTGTTGTTGATTTAGTACAATTTCAATATAAAGATATACAAAATTAGCGACAATTAATATAAATCGGAGGGAGTATTAAAAATGCAAAATTAATAATAAAGATGAGTGATGAGGGTTTTTTAGGCTCTTCTACGGTAACTTTGTATTAACAATAATCAAAGTTATATACAAAGATCAGAGGCAAATGAAGTAACAACAAAGACATCACGGAGTGCAACACCATGAATGATCACTCTTGCAGCTTCGTCATCGTAGTGCCGACGACGCCACCCTCCGTGCAGCACAACGACACCTCCTTGTAGTCCGGCTCGCATCACGAAACCTTGTCAACGCCGAAGAGTGCTGCATCACAGTGCCAATGATCTTTCAACCATCACGTTTGCAGCGTCGCAACAGTCGACGAGCTACTGCATCGCCCCCGGCTTGCAGCGCCCGCAACAGTCGACGAGCTGCTGCATCGCCCCGGCTTGCAGCGCCCGCAACAGTCAACGAGCTGCTGCATCGCCCACGGGTTGCAGCACCGGCAGCGATCAACGAACAACAAAATCGCCTTGGTGAGCTCCGACATGTGGGGTGGCAAAGGGCAGGCAGCAGCAACTCCTTGCAGGAAGGAAGATTTGGCAAAGGGGGTCGAATTCGATGGAGAATAGAAAGGTCGGGCTACATATGGGTGTTCTGGTTGTAGTAGGCGGTGGTGGTGTTCATAATGGGGGCCTTTCCTCTGTTTGCACGCGGTGGAGAAGACGGAAGGGGGAGGGGGAGAGATGTGGAAGAGATGGCTCTATAAATAGATAAGGTGGGAAATTGTGGGCTGACCCCACAGGGGCGCATGGCACGCAGTGGAGACTGCTCGACGAGAGAAAGAATCATCCGGTTGTTGTTAAGAGTTTTCAAATAATTTTAGGCGTGGACCTTGACGCATGGTTTGATAGAGGATGCAGGTGCAAGGGGGTTCACCAACATATTTTCCTTCAGATATTTCTTAGGGAGTGCCTAGAACTCATCTAGATGAGTTATAGTTTGGTATCATTCACCTTACCTCAGCTGTCTCGCCCCTATTTCGGCTGTTTCCCGGACCAGGTTTTCGTAATTCTCCCCATTAACCCATCTAAGTTTTTTTAAACTAGCCCATTTAAGCTTTATTATGTGTTGTCTGTTGTAAAATTACGTATGGGCTTTTACACGAATGCGGGTTGTTGCTATCTACGGGTTTCAACTTGTCAACAAACCCATTGCTGCCGATTTCCGCACGCCGCACACGGTATAGCCCCCGACTGGGCCAACCCATTAGTAGACGCATCGCTGTATCACGTGAAAAAAATCGCCAAAAAAATCGCTCACATGGGAGCTCTATCACTGCTTAATGCATGTTGCAACACATTAGAGCTGATAGTGTTGGTGATTAATAAACACCATGAAACTTTAAAGAACTATCTACCATGATAGATCGAACAATTTTAGTACTTTCTCAAAAAAATCTTGAAAATTGTTTTTTATTATGAGCAATTTTTCAAACTTGCATCATTTTTTTGAGTTTATGAACAAAATTTGAAAACAATGACATATTTTGTATTTATGAACACACTTTAAAAAATTGGAACATTTTTTAACTTCTTGAATGTTTTTAATTTGCGAATAAAATTAAAAATAGTGAACAACATTTGAAAACAGGAACTTTTTCTAATTTCTGAACAAAATGTGAAAAGCACCGCATTTTTAAATTCACATTTTTAGTAACCATTTTGGATTTTTGAATAATTCATGAGAAAGAAAAACATTTATTGAAATGTATGAATATTTTCAGAAAATCATGAACATTTTTCAAAGAAGAAAGAAAACATAAAAGAAAAGGAAACGAAACAAAAAATGTTGGGGAACGTAGTATTTCAAATTTTGCCTACGATCACGCAAGATCTATCTAGGAGAAGCATACAACGAGCGAGGAGAGTGTGTCTACGTACCCTCGTAGACCGAAAGTGTAAGCGTTTTATCAACGCGGTTGATGTAGTCGTACGTCTTCACGATCCGAACGATACTTGCACCGAACGTACGGCACCTCCGTGTTCAGCACATGTTCAGCTCGATGACGTCCCTCGTACTCATGATCCAGTTGAGGCCGAGGGAGATTTTCATCAGCACGTCAGGATGGCGACGATGATGATGAAGTTACCGGCGCAGGGTGTCGCCTAAGCACAACAACGATATGACCGAGGTGTGTTTCTGTGGAGGGGGGCACCGCACACAGCTAAAAGATCAACTTGTGTGTCCTAGGGTGCCCCCCTCCCCACGTATATAAAGGAGGGACGGAGGAGGAGGCCGGCCAAGGGTGGCGCGCCCAGGGGGGAGTCCTACTCCAAGTAGGATTCACCCCCCCTTTACTATCCCTACAAGGACAAGGGGGAAAGAGGAGGAGGAGAGAAAGGAAAGGGGGCCGCCCCCAACCCCTAGTCCAATTCGGTTTGGGCTTGGGGGGCGCGCGCCTCCACCTGGCTGCTGCCTCCTCTCTTCCACTAGGGCCCATGAAGGCCCATTAACCCCCCGGCGGGTTCCGGTAAGCCCCCAGTACTCCGGAAAATACCCGATACACTTCAGAACCATTCCGGTGTCCGAATATAACCTTTCAATATATCAATATTTATGTCTCGATCATTTCGAGACTCCTCGTCATGTCCGTGATCTCATCCAGGACTCCGAACAACCTTCGGTACATCAAATCACATAACTCATAATACAAATCGTCATCGAACGTTAAGCGTGCGGACCCAACGGGTTCGAGAACTATGCAGACATGACCGAGACACATCTCCGATCAATAACAAATAGAGGAACCTGGATGCTCATGTTGGCTCCTACATATTCTATGAAGATCTTTATCGGTCAAACCGCATAATGCTACCTCTTGAGCATGCGTTGGTTTTCCCTTGAAGAGGAAAGGGTGATGCAGCAAAGTAGCGTAAGTATTTCCCTCAGTTTTTGAGAACCAAGGTATCAATCCAAAGAGGAGACTACACGCAAATCCCTAGTACCTGCACAAACAATTAAGAACCTTGCAACCAACACGATAAAGGAGTTGTCAATCCCTTCACGACCACTTGCAAAAGTGAGATCTGATAAAGATAATAAGATAAATATTTTTGGTATTTTTGTTGTATAGATTGAAAAGTAAAGATTGCAAATAAACGGCGACCGAAATAGCTAGTTGTCGGGAAAATAATATGATGGAAAATAGACCCGGGGCCCATAGGTTTCACTAGTGGCTTCTCTCAAGATAGCATATTCTACGGTGGGTGAACAAATTACTGTCGAGCAATTGATAGAAAAGGGCATAGTTATGAGAATATCTAGGCATGATCATGTATATAGGCATCACGTCCGTGACAAGTAGACCGAAACGATTCTGCATCTACTACTATTACTCCACACGTCGACCGCTATCCAAAGATGCATCTAGAGTATTAAGTTCATAAGAACAGAGTAACGCATTAGGCAAGATGACATGATGTATAGGGATAAACTCAAGCAATATGATATAAACCCCATCTTTTTATCCTCGATGGAAATAATACAATACGTGCCTTGCAGCCCCTGCTGTCACTGGGAAAGGACACCGCAAGATTGAAGCCAAAGCTAAGCACTTCTCCCATAATAGGTAGGTATGGTGGCTGTTTTGAGGAAGATATAAGGAGGTTTATGTGTGATAGAGCGTATCATATCACGGGGTTTGGATGCACCGGCGAAGTTTGCACCAACTCTCAAGGTGAGAAAGGGAAATGCACGGTACCGTAGAGGCTAGCAAATGGCAGAAAGGTAAGAGTGCGTATAATCCATGGACTCACATTAGTCATAAAGAACTCATATACTTATTGTAAAAGTTTATTAGCCCTCGAAGCAAAGTACTACTACGCATGCCCCTAGGGGGATAGATTGGTAGGAAAAGACCATCGCTCGTCCCCGACCGCCACTCATAAGGAAAGCAATCAAAAAACACCCCATGCTTCAAATTTTTCACACAACGTTCACCATACGTGCATGCTACGGGACGTGCCAACCTTAACATAAGTATTTCTTAATTTCATAATTACCCAACTATCACGAATCTAACATTACCACCTTTATATCTCAAAACAATTATCAAGTATGAAATTTATCATAGTATTTAATGCACTCTATATGAAAGTTTTTATTATACCCATCTTGGATGCCTATCATATTAGGACTAATTTTATAGCCAAAGCAAATTACCATGCTGTTCTAATAGACTCTCAAAATAATATAAGTGAAGCATGAGAGATCAATAATTTCTACAAAATAATACCACCACCGTGCTCTAAAAAGGTATAAGTGAAGCACTAGAGCAAAATTATCTAGCTCAAAAGATATAAGTGAAGCACATAGAGTATTCTAATAAATTCCGATTCATGTGCGCCTCTCCAAAAGGTGTGTACAGCAAGGATGATTACGGTAAACTAAAAAGAAAAGACTCAAATCATACAAGACGCTCCAAGAAAAACACATATCATGTGGTGAATAAAAATATAGCATCGAGTAAAGTTACCGATGAAGCGAAGATTTAAAGAGGGGATGCCTTCCGGGGCATCCCCAAGCTTAGGCTTTTGGTTGTCCTTGAATTTTACCTTGGGGTGCCTTGGGCATCCTCAAGCTTAGGCCCTTGCCACTACTTGTTCCAAAATCCATCAAATCTTTACCCAAAAACTCAAAAAGTTCACAACACAAAACTCAACAGAAAATCTCATGAGCTCCGTTAGTGTAAGAAAACAAACCACCACTTTAAGGTACTGTAATGAACTCATTATTTATTTATATTGGTGTTAAACCTACTGCATTCCAACTTCTCTATGGTTCATACCCCCCGATACTAGCCATAGATTCATCAAAATAAGCAAACAACACATGAAAAACAGAATATGTCAAGAACAGAACAGTATGTAGTAATCTGTATCAAACGCAAACTTATGTAACTCAAACAATTCTGCCAAAATAGGAAGACCTAGATAATTTGTTTATTGATCTACTGCAATTGGAATCAGTATTTTATCACGTACTGGTGATTTTTAACAATTGTTTTCGTGAGCAGAAAGTTTCTGACTTTTTCAGCAAGATCAAATAATTATCATCCAAGAAGATCCTATAGGTTTTACTTGGCACAAACACTAATTAAAACATAAAACCAAATCTAACCAGAGGCTAGATGAAATATTTATTACTAAACAGGAACAAAAATCAAGGAACAAAAATAAAATTGGGTTGCCTCCCAACAAGCGCTATTGTTTAACGCCCCTAGCTAGGCAAAAAAAAACAAGAATAGATCTAGGTATTGTCATCTTTGGTATGCAATCCATAAGTGGATCTCATAATAGGTTCATAAGGTAATTTAATTTTGTTCCTAGGAAAGTGTTCCATGCCTTTCCTTAATGGAAATTGGAATATAATATTTCCTTCTTTCATATCAATAATTGCACCGATCGTTCTAAGGAAAGGTCTACCAAGAATAATAGGACATGTAGGATTGCAATCTATATCAAGAACAATGAAATCTACGGGCACATAATTCCTATTTGCAACAATAAGAACATCATTAATCCTTCCCATAGGTTTCTTAATGGGGGAATCCGCAAGATGCAAATTTAAAGAACAATCATCGAATTCACGGAAACCTAACACATCACACAAAGTTTTTGGAATAGTGGAAACACTAGCACCGAAATCACACAAAGCATAGCATTCATGATCTTTAATCTTAATTTTAATAGTAGGTTCCCACTCATCATAAAGTTTTCTAGGGATAGAAACTTCTAATTCAAGTTTTTCTTCATAAGATTGCATTAAAGCATCAGCGATATGTTTAGTAAAAGCTTTATTTTGACTATAAGGATGAGGAGAATTTAGCACGGATTGCAATAATGAAATACAATCTATCAAAGAGCAATTATCATAATTAAATTCCTTGAAATCCAAAATGGTGGGTTCATTGCTATGTAAAGTTTTGACCTCTTCAATCCCACTTTTACCAATTTTTGCATCAAGATCTAAAAACTCCGAATCATTGGGACGCCTCTTAACTAAAGTTGACTCATCTCCAGTCCCATCAATATCAAAATTCATATTGGAAAATAAAGATTTAATAGGGGACACACCAATCACTTTTAAATCTTCATCATTATTATCACGAAAACATCATTATTATCACGAAAACTAGAAGAGCATGCTCTCAAATAGCAATCTTTTTTTGCACGCATCCTAGCGGTTATTTCTTTCTACTCATCAATGGAAATTCTCATGGCTTTGAGAGACTCATTGATGTCATGCTTAGGAGGAATAGATCTAAGTTTCAAAGAATCAACATCATGAGAAATTCTATCCATGTTCCTAGCCAACTCATCAATCTTAGGCAATTTTTCTTCAAGCAAAGCATTGAAATTCTTTTGCGAAATCATAAATTTTTTGACACTAGTCTCAAAATCAGAGGGCATCTTATTAAAATTTCCATAAGAATTGTTGTAGGAATTACCATAATTATTAGAGGAATTACTAGGGAAAGGCCTAGAATTAAAGTTTCCTCTATACGCGTTGTTACCAAAATTGTTCCTACCAACAAAATTCACATCCATATATTCATTATTATTCTCAATCAAAGTGGACAAATGCATATCATTAGGATCAGAAGAAACACTCTTATTAGCAAACAATTTCATAAGTTCATCCATCTTTCCACTCAAAACATTATTCTTTTCAATCGCATGAACATTTTTACTAGTGGATCTTTCGGTGTGCCATTGAGAATATTTAACCATAATATTATATAGGAGTTCGGTAGCTTCTCCTAAAGTGATTTCCATAAAAATGCCTTCCGCGGCTGAATCTAAAAGATTTCTAGAAGCAAAATTCAATCCGGCATAATTTTTTGGTATAATCATCCATAAATTCAAACCATGTGTAGGGCAATTACGTATCATTAATTTCATCCTCTCCCAAGCTTGTGCAACATTCTCTTGATCAAGTTGCATAAAATTCATAATATCGTTTCTAAGAGAGATGATCTTAGTGGGAGGAAAATACTTAGAGATAAAAGCATCTTTGCACTTATTCCATGAATCAATACTATTTTTAGGCAAAGAAGAGAACCAAGTTTTAGCACGATCTCTAAGCGAAAACGGAAATAGCTTCAATTTAACAATATTATTATCCACATCTTTCTTCTGTTGCATATCGCACAAATCAACAAAGTTGTTTAGATGGGTAGCGACATCTTCACTAGGAAGGCCAGAAAATTGATCTTTCATGGCAAGATTCAACAAAGCAGCATTAATTTCACAAGATTTAGCATCGGTAGTAAGAGCAATCGGAGTGCTAATAAAATCATTGTTGTTGGTATTGGAAAAGTCACACAATTTAGTATTGTCTTGAGCCATTGTGACAAGCAATCAATCCAACACACAAGCAAACAAGAAGCAGGTGAAAAGAGGCGACCGGAAAAGGGCGAATAAAACGGCAAGGGTGAAGTGGGGGAGAGGAAAACGAGAGGCAAATGGCGAATAATGTAATGTGAGGGATAAGAGTTTATGATGGGTACTTGGTATGTTGATACGTCCATTTTGCATCATGCTTTTATATCGATATTTATTGCATTATGGGCTGTTATTACACGTTATGTCACAATACTTACGCCTATTCTCTCTTATTTTACAAGGTTTACATAAGGAGGGAGAATGCCGGCAGCTGGAATTCTGGGCTGGAAAAGGAGCAAATATTAGAGACCTATTCTGCACAACTCCAAAAGTCCTAAAACTCCATGAAAGTCATTTTGGGAAATAATAAAAAATATCCAGCGAAAGAAGTTCACCAGAGGGGCCCCCACCTGGCCACGAGGGTGGGGGGCGCCCCCCTACCTCGTGGGCCCCCTGGTGGCCCTCCGATGCCCATCTTCTGCTCTATGAGGTATTTCATCAAGAAAAAAAATCAGAAGCAACCTTTCGGGACGAAACTCCGCCGCCACGAGGCGGAACCTTGGCGGAACCAATCTAGAGCTCCGGCAAAGCTGTTCTGCCGGGGACACTTCCCTTCGGGAGGGGGAAATCATCACCAACATCATCACCAACGCTCCTCTCAACGGGAGAGGGCAATCTCCATCCACATCTTCACCAGCACCATCTCCTCTCAAAACCCTAGTTCATCTCTTGTATCCAATTCTTGTCTCCAAGTCCGGATTGGTACTAGTAGGTTGCTAGTAGTGTTGATTACTCCTTGTAGTTGATGCTAGTTGGTTTATTTGGTGGAAGATCATATGTTCAGATCCTTTATGCATATTAATACCCCTCTGATTATGAACATGAATATTCTTTTTGAGTAATTACGTTTGTTCCTGAGGACATGGGAGAAGTCTTGCTATTAGTAGTCATGTGAATTTGGTATTCGTTCGATATTTTGATGAGATGTATGTTGTCTAGCCTCGGTGTTATGTGAACGTAGACTACATAACACTTCACCGTTATTTGGGCCTAGAGGAAGGCATTGGGAAGTAATAAGTAGATGATGGGTTGCTAGAGTGACAGAAGCTTAAACCCTAGTTTATGCGTTGCTTCGTAAGGTGCTGATTTGGATCCATATGTTTCATGCTATGGTTAGGTTTACCTTAATACTTTTGTTGTAGTTGCGGATGCTTGCAATAAAGGTTAATCATAAGTGGGATTTTTGTTCAAGTAAGAACAACACTCAAGAACCGGTCCACCCACATATCAAATTATCAAAGTACCGAACGCAAATCATATGAACGTGATGAAAACTAGCTTGACGATATTCCCATGTGTCCTCGGGAGCGTTTTTCCTATTATAAGAGTTTGTCCAGGCTTGTCCTTTTCTACAAAAAGGATTGGGCCACCTTGCTGCACTTTATTTACTTTTGTTACTTGTTGCTCGTTACAAATTATCTTATCACAAAACTATCCGTTACCACTTATTTCAAAGATTTGCAGAGAATACCTTGCTGAAAACCGCTTATCATTTCCTTCTGCTCCTCGTTGGGTTCGACACTCTTACTTATCGAAAGGACTACGATAGATCCCCTATACGTGTGGGTCATCAAGACTCTTTTCTGGCGCCGTTGCCGGGGAGTGAAGCGCCTTTGGTAGATGGAATTTGGTAAGGAAAAATTTATATAGTGTGCTGAAATTTACTGTCACTTGTTACTATGGAAAGTAATCCTCTGAGGGGCTTGTTCGGGGTATCTTCGCCCCGACCAGTAGAGCAAAGAGTTGCTCCTCAACCTAATGAACCTACTGAAAATGAATATGAAAATATTCCCTTTGAATTTCCTTCGGGTATGATGGAAAAACTGCTAGCTAATCCTTTTGTAGGAGATGGAACAAAGCATCCTGATGAGCACCTAATATATGTGGATGAAGTTTGTGGACTATTTAAGCTTGCAGCTATACCCGATGATGTTGTGAAGAAGAAGGTCTTCCCTTTATTTTTGAAGGGAGATGCATTGACATGGTATAGGCTATGTGATGATACGAGATCATGGAACTACAAAAGATTGAAATTGGAATTTCATCAAAAATATTACCCTATGCAACTTGTTCATCGTGATCACCATTATATATATAATTTTTGGCCTCGCGAAGGACAAAGCATCGCTCAAGCTTGGGGGAGGCTTAAATCAATGTTGTATTCATGAACCAATCATGAGCTCCCAAGAGAAACAATTATTCAAAATCTTTATGCTCGGCTTTCTGAAAACAATCGCATCATGCTCGATACTTCTTGCGCTGGCTCTTTTATGATGAAGACTATTGAATTCGGATGGAATTTATTGGATAGAATTAAACGCAACTCTGAACATTGGGACCTCGACGAGGGTAAGGAGTCAGGTATGACACCTAAGTTTGATTGTGTTAAATCTTTTATGGATACCGATATTTTCCGTAAGTTTAGCACTAAATATGGACTTGACTCTGAAATAGTAGCTTCTTTCTGTGGATCTTTTCCTACTTATGTTGATCTCCCTAAGGAGAAGTGGTTTAAATATCATCCTCCCATAGAAGTAAAAGTAGCTACACCTATTAAAGTTGAAGAAAAGATTGTCACTTATAATGATCCTATTGTTCCTACCTCTTATGTTGAGAAACCACCTTTCCCTGTTAGAATAAAGGATCATGCTAAAGCTTCAACTATGGTTCGTAAAAGCAATATTAGAACTTATACACCTCCTGAGCAAGTCAAAGTAGAACCTAATATCGCTATTGTTAAAGATCTCTTGTCTGATAATATTGATGGGCATGTTATTCAATTCTGCGGTGAAACTGCTAGAATTGCCAAACCTAGTGCTAAAGACAAACATAGACCTGTGGTAGGCGTGCCTGTTATTTCTGTTAAAATAGGAGATCATTGTTATCATGGCTTATGTGATATGGGTACTAGTGCTAGTGTTATACCTTATGACTTATATAAATAAATTAAGCATGAAATTGCACCTGCTGAGTTAGAAGATGTTGATGTTACAATTAAACTTGCCAATAGAGATACTATATCTGCAATGGGAATTGTTAGAGATGTTGAAATCTTGTGTGGGAAAACTAAATATCCTGCTGATTTTCTTGTTCTTAGCTCCCCACAAGATAGCTTTTGTCCCATTATATTTGGTAGACCCTTCTTGAATACTGTTAATGCTAAGATAGACTGCGAAAAGAATGTTGTTACTATTGGCTTGGATGATATGACTCATGAGTTTAATTTCTCTAAGTTTAGTAGACAACACCGTGAAGAAGAATTGCCTAGTAAGGATGATATTATTGGTCTTGCTTCTATTGCCGTACCTCCTAGTGATCCTTTAGAACATTATTTGCTAGACCATGAAAATAATATGTTTATGAATGAAAGAAGGGAAATAGATGAAGTATTCTTTAAACAGGAACCTATTCTGAAACATAATTTACCTGTTGAAATCCTAGGGGATCCTCCTCCACCCAAGGGTGATCCCGTGTTTGAGCTTAAACCGTTGCCTGATAATATTACATATGCTTATCTTGATGAAAATAAAATATATCCTGTTATTATTAGTGCTAACCTTTTAGAGCATGAAGAAGAGAGATTATTGAAAACTCTGAAGAAGCACCGTGCTTCTATTGGATATACTCTTGATGATCTTAAGGGCATTAGTCCCACTCTATGTCAGCATAAAATAAATTTGGAAGAAGATGCCAAACCAGTCCGTGATCATCAACGAAGGCTTAATCCTAAGATGAAAGAAGTGGTAAGAAAAGAAATAATAAAGCTTCTGGAGGCAGGTATAATTTATCCCGTTGCTGATAGTCAGTGGGTAAGTCCTGTCCATTGTGTCCCTAAGAAGGGAGGTATTATTGTTGTTCCTAATGATAAAGATGAATTGATCCCGCAAAGAATTATTACAGGTTATAGGATGGTAATTGATTTCCGCAAATTAAATAAAGCTACTAAGAAAGATCATTACCCCTTACCTTTTATTGATCAAATGTTAGAAAGATTATGCAAACATACACATTATTGCTTTCTAGATGGTTATTACGGTTTCTCTCAAATACTGTCGGCTAAAGATCAATCAAAGACTACTTTTACATGCCCTTTTGGTACTTTTTCTTATAGACGTATGCCTTTTGGTTTATGTAATGCACCTGCTACCTTCCAAAGATGCATGATGGCTATATTCTCTGACTTTTGTGAAAAGATTTGTGAGGTTTTCATGGACGACTTTTCCATCTACGAATCCTCTTTTGATGATTGCTTGAGTAATCTTGATCGAGTTCTGCAGAGATGTGAAGAAACTAATCTTGTCTTGAATTGGGAAAAGTGCCACTTTATGGTTAATGAAGGTATTGTCTTGGGGCATAAAGTTTCTGAAAGAGGTATTGAAGTTGATAAAGCTAAGGTTGATGCTATTGAAAAGATGCCCTGTCCCAAGGACATCAAAGGTATAAGAAGTTTCCTTGGTCACGCCGGATTTTATAGGAGGTTCATTAAGGACTTCTCAAAAATTTCTCGGTCTCTGACTAATTTATTACAAAAAGATATACCATTTGTCTTTGATGATGATTGTGTAGAAGCATTTGAAATACTTAAGAAAGCATTGATCTCTGCACCTATTGTTCAGCCACCGGATTGGAATTTACCCTTTGAAATTATGTGTGACGCTAGTGATTATGTTGTAGGTGTTGTTCTAGGGCAAAGAGTTGATAAGAAATTAAATGTTATCCATTATGCTAGTAAAACTTTAGTTAATGCTCAAAGAAATTATGCTACTACTGAAAAAGAATTCTTAACAGTTGTATTTGCATGTGATAAGTTCAGACCTTATATTGTTGATTCTAAAGTAACTATTCACACTGATCATGGTGCTATTAAATATCTGATGGAAACGAAAGATGCTAAACCTAGACTTATTAGATGGGTTCTCTATCTACAAGAATTTGATTTGCATATTGTTGATAGAAAGGGAGCTGAGAACCCTGTTGCAGACAACTTGTCTAGGTTAGAAAATGTTCTTGATGACCCACTACCTACTGATGATAGCTTTCCTGATGAGCAATTAAATGTCATAAATACTTCTCGTAGTACTCCATGGTATGCTGATTATGCTAATTACATTGTTGCTATATTTATACCACCTAGTTTCACATACCAGCAAAAGAAAAAGTTTTTCTATGATTTGCGACATTACTTTTGGGATGACCCACATCTTTATAAAGAAGGAGTAGATGGTGTTATTAGACGTTGTGTACCTGAGCATGAATAGGAACAGATCCTACGCAAGTGTCACTCCGAAGCTTATGGAGGACACCACGCTGGAGATAGAACTGCACATAAGGTATTGCAATCCGGTTTTTATTGGCCTATGCTCTTCAAGGATGCCCGTAAGTTTGTCCTGTCTTGTGATGAATGTCAAAGAATTGGTAATATTAGTAGACGTCGGGAAATGCCTATGAATTATTCACTTGTTATTGAACCATTTGATGTTTGGGGTTTTGATTATATGGGACCTTTTCCTGCCTCTAATGGATATACACATATTTTAGTTGCTGTTGATTACGTTACTAAGTGGGTAGAAGCTATTCCAACTAGTAGTGCTGATCATAAAGCTTCTATTAAAATGCTTAAAGAAGTTATTTTTTCGAGGTTTGGAGTCCCTAGATATTTAATGAATGATGGTGGTTCACATTTTATTCATGGTGCTTTCTGAAAAATGCTTGCTAAGTATGATGTTAATCATAGAATTGCGTCCCCTTATCACCCACAGTCTAGTGGTCAAGTAGAATTGAGTAATAGAGAGCTCAAATTAATTTTGCAAAAGACTGTCAATAGGTCTAGAAAGAATTGGTCCAAGAAACTTGATGATGCATTATGGGCTTATAGAACTGCATATAAAAATCCTATGGGTATGTCTCCATATAAAATGGTTTATGGAAAAGCATGTCACTTACCTCTCGAACTAGAGCATAAGGCTTATTGGGCTATTAAAGAGCTCAACTACGATTTCAAACTTGCCGGTGAGAAGAGGTTATTTGATATTAGCTCACTTGATGAATGGAGAACCCAAGCTTATGAAAATGCCAAGTTATTTAAAGAAAAAGTCAAGAGATGGCATGACAAAAGGATACAAAAGCGTGAGTTTAATGTAGGTGATTATGTATTGCTATACAACTCTCGTTTAAGATTTTTTGCAGGAAAACTTCTCTCTAAATGGGAAGGTCCCTACGTTATCGAGGAGGTCTATCGTTCCGGTGCCATAAAAATCAACAACTTTGAAGGCACAAATCCGAAGGTGGTAAACGGTCAAAGAATCAAACACTATATCTCAGGTAATCCTATAAATGTTGAAACCAATGTTATTGAAACCGTAACCCCGGAGGAATACATAAGGGACACTTTCCAGAATGTTTCAGACTCTTAAAAGTAATAGGTATGTGGTACGGTAAGTAAACCGACTCCAAAACAGTTTTTAAGGCAATATTTCTCCGTTTTGGAACATTTAGAAAAATAGAAAAATAAGTACCAGTCCGGGAAAGACACGAGGGCCCCACGAGGGTGGAGGGCGCACCCCCTACCTCGTGGGCACCTCGTGTGCCTTCCGGACTCCGTTTTCTTGCACGATACGTATTTTGGTCGGTAAAAAATCATTATATATTCTCCCGAAGGTTTTGACTCCCGTATCACGCAATCATCCTCTGTTCTTGTTTCGAGCTATTTTCTGTCAGGGTTGTCAAGGCCAGGCATCATGTCGTCCCCCTCCTCCAACAATGGTGACAAAGATGCTTGGCTAATGAAGATAGAGCTGAAGAAGGAAGAACCCATGGAGATCAACAAGGATCAAGGGATCAAGAAGGCAACGGAGGACCAAGCTCCGGCAGCAGAAGACACCCGTCAACTTGATCACAACTTTCTCACCCTAACTGAAATCGAAGCTTTCAAGATGATTGAGTTAGCTCGTATTCAAAACAAGTATCTCACAAGTGAAAATATTTTGTTGAAGGAGCATATCATTGCACTCAAGGCCATTATTCGCAAGTTGGAGGACCTCTTACGCTCGATGTGCGACTATCCATCACCACCACCTTCTTCACCAGCAAAGGAGACATAATCACATGGGTATGGGCACTCCCCTTGGCAACTGCCAAGCTTGGGGGAGGTGCCCCAGTGTCGTATCACAATCACATCTCCTATCTTTACCGTTTTCTTAGTTCGATCCTATTAGTAGTATCTTGATCTAGTAGAATAAAGTTTATGGCATGATCTAGTTTTGAGTTTTTGCTTTATGATCTCTCTATGTAATCGAGTCCGTGAGCTATATAATAAAGATTAGTGTTGAGTCAAGGGCTTGATTATTTTACCATGATCTTGAGTGAATAAAATAAAGAAAAAGAATAAAAACAAACAAAGTGTTCATATTGATCTTATTCAAAGTGATGACTTCACACAGAAGAGTATGATGATTAAAAGTTGTTGGGAGTTGACAAACATAGCTTTGGTCATCGTTGCAATTAATAGGAAGTAATAAGGAAAGAGAGGTTTCACATATAGACATACTATTATTGACATCTTTTGTGATTGTGAGCACTCATTAAAATATGACATGCTAAAGAGTTGATGCTGGACAAGGAAGACAACGAATGAGTTATGTTTTCTTATATCTGAGATAAAGTATATTGTCATGGATCTCCCAACATGTTGAGCTTGCCTTTCCCCCTCATGCTAGCCAAATTCTCAGCACCAAGTAGAGATACTACTTGTGCTTCCAAAAACAACAAACCAGTTTTGCCATGAGAGTCCACCATATCTACCTATGGATTGAGTAAGATCCTTCAAGTAAGTTGTCATCGGTGCAAAGCAATAAAAATTGCTCTCTAAATATGCATGATTGATTGGTGTGGGAGAAATAAGCTTTATACGATCTTGTGATGTGGAAGAAATAAAAGCGATGGACTGCATAATAAAGGTTCATATCACAAGGGGCAATATAAAGTGACATTCTTTCGCATTAAGATTTTGTGCATCCAACCATAAAAGCGCATGGCAACCTCTCGCTTCCCTCTGCGAAGGGCCTATCTTTTATTATTATCCTCTACCTTATGCAAGAGTCATGGTGATCTTCACCTTTCCTTTTTACATTTTATCCTTTGGCAAGCACGGTGTTGGAAAGATCCTGATTGATATATCTAATTGGATGTAAGGGGCATGAGTTATTATTGTTGACATTACCCTTGAGGTAAAAGGTTGGGAGGCGAAACTATAAGCCCCTATCTTTCTCTGTGTCCGATTAAAACCCCGTAAACACAAGTATCGCGTGAGTGTTAGCAATTATGAAGGACTAAATGATAGTTGAGTATGTGGACTTGCTATTAAGCTCGACATAGACTCTTTACGATGTTATGATAAATTGCAATTGCTTCAATGACTGAGATTATAGTTTGTTGGTTTTCAATAAAGTTTATGATTCGTACTCTGCATCGTGAATGGATTATTACTTGAACATAAGAAATCATATGACAATATCTATGTATGTTGCTGTTATGAGAATAATCATGATGCCTTCATGTCCGTATTTTATTTTTATCGACGCCTCTACTTCTAAACATGGGGACATATTTATCGTTATTGGCTTTCGCTTGAGGACAAGCGAGGTCTAAGCTTGGGGGAGTTGATACGTCCATTTTGCATCATGCTTTTATATCGATATTTATTGCATTATGGGCTG
The DNA here is from genome assembly GCA_021605145.1 of Aegilops bicornis. NCBI lineage: Eukaryota > Viridiplantae > Streptophyta > Magnoliopsida > Poales > Poaceae > Aegilops > Aegilops bicornis. The sequence goes on from CM038673.1 coordinate 145,357,822, forward strand.
TTATTACACGTTATGTCACAATACTTATGCCTATTCTCTCTTATTTTACAAGGTTTACATAAGGAGGGAGAATGCCAAATTTGGAATTCTGGACAAGGAGCAAATATTAGACACCTATTCGGCACAACTCCAAACGTGCTGAAACTCCACGAAAGTCATTTTGAGAAAAAATAAATAATATCCAGCGAAAGAAGTTCACTGAGAGGGCCCCACTGCCACGAGGGTGGGGCGCGCCCTACCCCTGGCGCCCCCTACCTCGTGGGCCTCGGTGGCCCTCCGATGCCCATCTTCTGCTATATGAGGTCTTTCGTCGAGAAAAAATCAGAAGCAACCTTTCGACGAAACTCCGCCGCCACGAGGCGGAACCAATCTAGGGCTCCAGAGCTGTTCTGCGGGGACACTTCCCTCGGGAGGAAATCATCACCAACGTCATCACCAACGCTCCTCTCATCGGGAGAGGGCAATCTCCATCCACATCTTCACCAACACCATCTCCTCTCAAAACCCTAGTTCATCTCTTGTATCCAATTCTTGTCTCCAAGTCTGGGATTGGTACTAGTAGGTTGCTAGTAGTGTTGATTAATCCTTGTAGTTGATGCTAGTTGGTTTATTTGGTGGAAGATCATATGTTCATATCCTTTATGCATATTAATACCCCTCTGATTATGAACATGAATATGCTTTGTGAGTAATTACGTTTGTTCCTGAGGACATGGGAGAAGTCTTGCTATTAGTAGTCATGTGAATTTGGTATTCGGTCGATATTTTGATGGATGTATGTTGTCTAGCCTCTAGTGGTGTTATGTGAACGTCGACTACATAACACTTCACCATTATTTGGGCCTAGAGGAAGGCATTGGGAAGTAATAAGTAGATGATGGGTTGCTAGAGTGATGGAAGCTTAAACCCTAGTTTATGCGTTGGTTCGTAAGGGGCTGATTTGGATACATATGTTTCATGCTATGGTTAGGTTTACCTTAATACTTTTGTTGTAGTTGCGGATGCTTGCAATAGAGGTTAGTCATAAGTGGGATGTTTGTTCAACTAAGAACAGCACCCAAGCACTGGTCCACCCACATATCAAATTATCAAAGTACCGAACGCGAATCATATGAACGTGATGAAAACTAGCTTGCCGATATTCCCATGTGTCCTGGGGAGCGCTTTTGCTATTATAAGAGTTTGTCCAGGCTTGTCCTTTGCTACAAAAAGGATTGGGCCACCTTGCTGCACTTTATTTACTTTTGTTACTTGTTGCTCGTTACAAATTATCTTATCACAAAACTATCTCATTACCACTTATTTCAGTACTTGCAGAGAATACCTTGCTGAAAACCGCTTATCATTTCCTTCTGCTCCTCGTTGGGTTCGACACTCTTACTTATCGAAAGGACTACGATAGATCCCCTATACTTGTGGGTCATCATATGTCTTTACTTGTGCGTAGATCTGCCCGGTAACGGCGCCAAAAATCCTTCTTGCTACCTATTGAGCATGCGTTGGTTTTCCCTTGAAGAGGAAAGGATTATGCAGCAAAGTAGCGTAAGTATTTCCCTCAGTTTTTGAGAACCAAGGTATCAATCCAGTAGGAGACTACACGCAAATCCCTAGTACCTGCACAAACAATTAAGAACCTTGCAACCAACGCGATAAAGGGGTTGTCAATCCCTTCACGACCATTTGCAAAAGTGAGATCTGATAAAGATAATAAGATAAATATTTTTGGTATTTTTGTTGTATAGATTGAAAAGTAAAGATTGCAAAATAAACGGCGACACAAATAGCTAGTTTTCGGGAAAATAATATGATGGAAAATAGACCCGGGGGCCATAGGTTTCACTAGTGGCTTCTCTCAAGATAGCATATTCTACGGTGGGTGAACAAATTACTGTCGAGCAATTGATAGAAAAGCACATAGTTATGAGAATATCTAGGCATGATCATGTATACGGGAATCACGTCCGTGACAAGTAGACGGAAACGATTCTGCATCTACTACTATTACTCCACACATCGACCGCTATCCAGCATGCATCTAGAGTATTAAGTTCATAAGAACAGAGTAATGCATTAGGCAAGATGACATGATGTAGAGGGATAAACTCAAGCAATATGATATAAACCCCATCTTTTTATCCTCGACGGCAACAATACAATACGTGCCTTGCTGCCCCTACTGTCACTGGGAAAGGACACCACAAGATTGAACCCAAAGCTAAGAACTTCTCACATTGCAAGAAGGATCAATCTAGTAGGCCAAACCAAACTGATAACTCGAATTTAGAGAAGAATCAAATATTGTTCATAGATAATCTTGATCATAAACCCACAATTCATCAGATCTCGACAAACACACCGCAAAAAGTATTACATCGAATAGATCTCCAAGAGAATCGAGGAGAACTTTGTATTGAGATCCAAAGAAAGAGAAGAAGCCATCTAGCTAATAACTATGGACCCGAAGGTCTGTGGTAAACTACTCACACATCATCGGAGAGGCTATGGTGTTGATGTAGAAGCCCTCCGTGATCGATTCCCCCTCCGGTGGAGGCCGGAAAAGGACCCAAGATGGGATCTCACGGGTACAGAAGGTTGCGGCGGTGGAAAAAGTGTTTCGTGATGCTCCTAGATGTTTTCAGGGTATAAGAGTATATATAGGCGAAGGAAGTAGGTCGGTGGAGCTGCGAGGGGCCCACGAGGGTGGGGGGGCTACCCCCTGGGCGCGCCCTCCTACCTCGTGGACGCCTCGTTGCTTCCTTGACGTCCACTCCAAGTCTCCTGGATTGCGTTTGTTCCAAAAACGATCCCCGCGAAGGTTTCATTCCATTTGGATTCCGTTTGATATTCCTTTTCTGTGAAACACTGAAATAGGAAAAAATAGCAATTTGCACTGGGCCTTTGGTTAATAGGTTAGTCCCAAAAATAATATAAAAAGGTATATTAAAGCCCATTAAACATCCAAAAAAGATAATATAATAGCATGGAACAATAAAAAATTATAGATACGTTGGAGACGTATCACATAACAACATACGATGTTCCCTTTGTCATCGGTATGTTACTTGCCCGAAATTCGATCGTCGGTTAATAGGTTAGTCCCAAAAATAATATAAAAAGGTATATTAAATCCCATTAAACATCCAAAACAGATAATATAATAGCATGGAATAATCAAAGATTATAGATACGTTGGAGACGTATCAGTGGTCCATATCAACTAAACCATGTCCGATCATCACGTGAGATTGAGCAGTTTTCAATGGTGAACATCACTATGTTGATCATATGTACTATATGATTCACGCTTGACCTTTCGGCCTCAGTGTTCCGAGGCCATATCTGCATATGCTAGGCTCGTCAAGTTTAACCCGAGTATTCTGCGTGTGCAAAACTGGCTTGCACCCGTTGTATGTGAACGTAGAGCTTATCACACCCGATCATCACGTGGTGTCTCGGCACAACGAACTGTAGCAACGGTGCATACTTAGAGAGAACACTTATACCTTGAAATTTAGTGAGAGATCATCTTATAATGGTACCGCCGTACTAAGCAAAATAAGTTGCATAAAGGATAAACATCACATGCAATCAATATAAGTGATATGATATGGCCATCGTCATCTTGTGCGTTTGATCTCCCTCTTCAAAGCACCGTCATGATCACCATCGTCACCGGCTTGACACCTTGATCTCCATCGAAGCATCGTTGTCGTCTCGCCAACTATTGCTTCTACGACTATCGCTATCGCTTAGTGATAAAGTAAAGCAATTACATGGCGATTGCATTTCATACAATAAAGCGACAACCATATGGCTCCTGCCAGTTGCCGATAACAGTTACAAAACATGATCATCTCATACAACAAATTATATATCATCACGTCTTGACCATATCACATCACAGCAAGCCTTGCAAAAACAAGTTAGACGTCCTCTACTTTGTTGTTGCAAGTTTTACGTGGCTGCTACGGGCTTCTAGCAAGAACCGTTCTTACCTACGCATCAAAACCACAATGATTTTTCGTCAAGTATGCTATTTTAACCTTCAACAAGGACCGGGCGTAGTCAAACTCGATTCAACTAAAGTTGGAGAAACATACACCCACTAGCCACCTGTGTGTGAAGCACAATGGTAGAATCTGTCTCATGAACGTGGTCATGTAATGTCGGTCTGGGCCGCTTCATCCAACAATACCGCCGAATCAAAGTATGACATGCTGGTAAGCAGTATGACTATTATCGCCACAACTCTTTGTGTTCTACTCGTGCATATAACATCTACGCATAAAACTGGCTCTGGTACCACTGTTGGGGAACGTAATATTTCAAAATTTTGCCTACGATCACGCAAGATCTATCTAGAAGAGCATACCAACGAGCAGGGAGAGTGTGTCTATGTACCCCCGTAGACCGAAAGCGGAAGCGTTTTATCAACGCGGTTGATGTAGTCGTATGTCTTCACGATCCGACCGATGCTAGCACCGAACGTACGGCACCTCCATGTTCAGCACACGTTCAGCTCGATGACGTCCCTCGTACTCTTGATCCAGTTGAGGCCGAGGGAGAGTTTCGTTAGCACGAGGTGTGGCGACAATGATGATGAAGTTACCGGCGCAGGGCGTCGCCTGAGCACTACGACGATATGACCGAGGCGTGTTTCTGTGGAGGGGGGCAACGCACACGGCTAAAAGATCAACTTGTGTGTCCTAGGGTGCCCCCCTCCCCATTTATATAAAGGAGGGAGGGAGGAGGAGGGCAGCCAAGGGTGGCGCGCCCAAGGGGGGGAGTCCTACTCCAAGTAGGACCCCCCCCCCCCCCTTTTCTATTCCTACAAGGAGAAGGGGGAAAGAGGAGGAGGAGAGAAAGGAAAGGGGGCCCTCCCCCCAACCCCTAGTCCAATTCGGTTTGGGCTTGGGGGGGGGGGGGCGCCTCCACCTAGCTGCTGCCTCCTCTCTTCCACTAGGGCCCATGAAGGCCCATTAACCCCCCGGGGGGTTCCGGTAACCCCCCGGTACTCCGGAAAATACCCGATACACTTCAGAACCATTCCGTTGCCCTAATATAACCTTCCAATATATCAATCTTTATGTCTCGGCCATTGCGAGACTCCTTGTCATGTCCGTGATCTCATCCGGGACTCCAAACAACCTTCGGTACATCAAATCACATAACTCATAACACAAATTGTCATCGAACATTACGCTTGCGGACCCTACGGGTTCGAGAACTATGTAGACATGATCGAGTCACATCTCCGGTCAATAAACAATAGCGGAACCTGGATGCTCATATTGGCTCCTACACATTCTATGAAGATCTTTATCGGTCAAACTGCGTAACAACATACGTTGTTCCCGTTGTCATCGGTATGTTACTTGCCCGAGATTAGATCGTCGGTATCCTCATACCTAGTTCAATCTCATTACCGGCAAGTCTCTTTACTTTTTCCGTAATGCATCATCCCGTAACTAACTCATTAGTCACATTTCTTGCAAGGCTTATAGTGATGTGCATTACCAAGAGGGCCCAGAGATACCTCTCCGATACACGGAGTGACAAATCCTAATCTTGATCTATGACAACCCAACAAACACCTTCGGAGACACCTGTAGAGCATCTTTATAATCACCCAGTTATGTTGTGACGTTTGATAGCACACAAGGTGTTCCTCCGGTATTCGGGAGTTGCATAATCTCATAGTCAGAGGAACATGTATAAGTGATGAAGAAAGCAATAGCAATAAAACTAAACGATCATTTATGCTAAGCTAACAGATGGGTCTTGTCCATCACATCATTCTCCTAATGATGTGACCCCGTTCATCAAATGACAACACATGTCTATGGTCAGGACACTTGACCATATTTGATTAACGAGCTAGTCTAGTAGAGGCATACTAGGGACACTTTGTTTTGTCTATGTATTCACTCATGTATCAAGTTTCCGGTTAATACAATTCTAGCATGAATAATAAACATTTATCATGATATAAGGAAATAAAATATTAAATTTGTTATTGCCTCTAGGGCATATTTCCTTCAAAAAAAGAAAAAGGAAAGGAGAGAAAATAAAAGAAAAAAGTTACAGAGAAAAAAAATGCACTGGGACCTTGAAAATAGCACGGAGAGAAGAATGGGAAAAACCAAAAAAGACAAAAAAGATCCTGAGACAGTAACATTTTTCTTTTGGGAGGACGATGGAAGAATGTGGATGGTGGGTCCACGTTCAAGGTGTGGATGAACCCCATATAACTGAAAAAAGAAAAAAAATTAACAAGATGAAAAAAATTAAGACGAAAAAACTGAAAGAAGAAGAAGACGAAGAAAATCCCTAGATAGCTGACCCTTTCCCCCGTCCTTCCAACACCTTGGTAAAAAACAAAACAGTGACAAAGAGCTTGTAGGTGCATTTTAAAAAGAATAACTTAGCTCATGATGCTTTGTGGTTAAAAAAGCAACTACGCCACCCCACCCCTCCTAACGCCCTCCCCCCCCCCCCTCGGGAAAACTTGTAGTTACAACTACCATAGAGAAAATTTAGTTGCGCCCTCCCTTGAAAAGTTGCAATTGCGACTACCCTAGAGAACCCTGCAGTTGCGACCGACCTTCAAACAACTTGCAATTGTGACTACCCTAGAGAAACTTGCAGTTTCAATCGGCTTTTGAAAAACATGCAGTTGCGACCCCCCCCCCCCCCCCCCAACTAAAAAACTTGCAGTTGAGACTACCCTAGAGAAAACGTGCAGTTGTGATCCCCTCTTAAAAGCTTGAAGTTGAGAGAATCCTATAGAAACTTGAAGTTGCGACCAGCCTTGAAAAACGTGCGGTTGCAATCCCCACATGAAAATGTGCAGTTGCGACTACCCTAGAGAAACAACAGTTGCGATCCCATTGAGAACTTGCAATTGCGAGTACCCTACAGAAACTTGCAGTTTTGCGCCTCCCTAAAAACTTGCAATTATGACCCCCCCCTCCTTGAAAACTTGCATTGGCAACTACCCTCGAGAAAACATGTAGTTGCGAGCCCCCATTAAAAACTCGCAGTTACGATCAACGTTTGAAAAAGCGTGTAGTTGCGACTAACCTAGAAAACTTGCAGTTGCGAGTACCATAGAAAAATATGCAGTTGCGACTCCCTTGAAAACTTACAGTTGCGAGTATCATAGAAAAACCAGCAGTCGCGATCGGCCTTAGAAAATGTGTAGTTGCAACCCCGGCCCTCTTCCTCCTCCTGAAAAACCTATAGTTACAACTACCATAGAGGAACTTGTAGTTGCGACTAGCCATGGAAAACTTGCAATCGCGATTCACCATCGAAAAATGTGCAGTTGCGACTACAACCCCCTCTCCCTCTCCTAGAGACACGCGCAGTTGCGGACCACCACCCCCTCCCCAACTGAGTTTAAAGAACTTGTAGTTGCGACTACCCTTCTAAAACTTGGAATTGTGACTACTTTTGCTAATATGTAATTGCAACTACTACTTTAAAAACCTGAATTGCATATGCATTAGCGTATACCTCCAAAATAGCAAAAATACTCCAAAAAGAATAAAAAACAAAAGGCAAAAAAAGTAGATTGAGCCATTTTATTAAAATTAAAGAAAAAAAGGAACCTAACTAGGATCGTAGAAAAACTTTTATTTAAGGGGAGAAAATTTTGAAGTGGCACATGCATCAAAATTTTCAAAACAAAACAAAAAATGTGATTTTAATTTACAAAAAAAATTAAAATGAATTACACATACATAAAAAACTATCAAAAATTCAGATTTGTATATTATCACACACACAAACTAGCAACAACCCTCATCCAATTTTGAACCTGCGTATCAAAAAAGGACATTGACAAAACAAAATAACGCCGAAATTAGAAAACGTAGCGACGGGCCGGGAGCAATGTTAACGTGCAATCAGAAAAAAGGAAAAAAAACCCCGTAGGGCAAGTAGCCGCACACAACACTAATTGGACAACCTATGCGAATGACAGCAATTTGATCTGACAACTAATGGCGTGAACAAAGCATAGTTGAAACTCACGTTGTCCTATGAAAAATATAGCAAAAACATGAAAAAAAAAAGCAAAATCAAGAATGAAGAACAAAAATAAAATAAAATAATAAAACCAATTGTATGTGCACTTTTAAAGTGTGAAGCTCCCGTAAAGAAGTGTGTACGAATGTTCAAACAATACAAAAGGTATCACCTCAAACAACGTGAAGTAACATTCCATAGAAGAAATAATAGAAAACAGTGGCTGGTGGCACTGTTCGCAACAGGCAAAAGCTCAGCCTGGCAATAGAAAAAAAAAGTAAAAAGGCCCATAAACCAGCGGGCTGCACCGTCAGCCATCGGACAAACAAATACTACACGCGACTGGACAACTACACAACAACAAGAATCTCCAAATACCGGGGCACTCCTTGAAGATTTTTAACCTAGCACTCCTTGCCAGGCAAGCTTGGAGGACATTAACAGAGAGTTCCTCACTCAGTGCTAGGATTTTGAAAGCTGTCTACTTCCCGAACTGTACTTTGCTGCAGGCTGAATTGGGAGCTCATCCATCCCAAATTTGGTGGGCTGTTTTGGACGGGAGGGACATTTTGGCTCAAGGGCTCATACGCAGAATTGGGGATGGAGAATCCGTGAGTATATGGCACGACAACTGGATCCCGAGGGACAGTTTTAAGCGCCCGATCACCTCGCTTCAACATAACCCGCCTGAGAGAGTGGCAGAACTCATTAACGCTTCATCAGCAAGTTGGAACGAGGGCCTGGTCCGGGCAGTTTTCACTCATTTTGATGCAGAAGCTATACTCAAAATTCCTTTGTGCACGCGAAGGGTGGCAGATTTTTGGGCATGGCATGAGGAAATCCGGGGTGGCTTCTCTGTGAGATCGGCATATCGCATGATCCTATGAACGAAGCAAAGCAGAGAGGCGTGGTTGTACGAGGAGGGGGGAACATCGTACGATCGCAGCGAAACAAGCAAGTGGGCAATGATATGGCATCTCAAAGTTCCCTCAAAACTGAAGATGTTCGTGTGGAGGCTGGTGCGGCAGTCTATGCCAACGGGAACGGTTCTGAAACACCGGAACATGGCGACAGAGGATACATGTTTGTTATGTGGAGCAGTTGATACTTGGAAGCATGCTCTAATATCATGCCCGATGGCAGCAAGTATTTGGGCCTTGGCCCCTGATGATCTGGTAGAAGGCATGCTTGAGCGGCTGAAGATACCCCGAAAGAGTGGCTCTTTGCTTTGTATGAATCTCTGAAACAGGATCTGTTTGATCGCCTAGTTGTCACCCTATGGACAATCTGGAGAGTAAGGAGGAAAGCCATTTATGAGGATATTTTTCAATCACCCCAGTCGGTTGACGGCTTCATATCGAACTACTTGGGTGAGCTGCGGTTCATTAATGCCAATATAACAACACAGCCTACACCTGCAGTTCGAAGATCTTCTAGCTGGGTAGCACCGACGGCTGGCAATGCCAAAATCAATGTCGATGCAGCCGTTTCCAGGAAAGGAGGTGGCTCAGTTGGCGTTATTTGCAGGGATCAAGACGGAGGGTTTTTGGGAGCATCTTCGCTCTGTTTTCCGAATATTTCAGATCCTCCAACTCTCGAGGCCCTAGCCATCAGGGAATCTCTTGCTTTGGCAGATGACTTATATCTCAGACGAATTCAAGTCGCCTCCGATTGCAAGCCTGTGGTTGAAAGCTTACACAAGGAAAATCGGGCAAGCTATGGCGCAATAGTACATGAGATACTAGATCACTCTATAGCTTTTGAATTTTGCAATTTTAGTCATGAGTTTAGGAGCTCTAATTATGAAGCTCACAACATAGCGAAGCATGCGTTATCTCTCGGTGGTGGCCGCCATGTTTGGTTAGGCAACCCCAGGAATTTATCATCCGTCCCTGTAAACATTGTGACGAGTTAATAAAGCTTCGCGACGTTGTCTCAAAAAAAAAAGCAAGAATCTCAGCATGCTTTTCATCCAACGGCTGTCCAGGTGAACGAGACCATAACTAAAACTCAGTGGAAACAGATCAGAGGACTAGCTCGCTAGCTAGCTTTTGAGTTCACATGGTTGCTCTTGCTTTTGTTGAGTACTGCGTAATAGTTAATCAACAACATATTAATCCCACCAGTACTTATTATAATCATTTCACAAGCACCTGACTATCGGGGTTAGCTCTTTGGAGGCCGACGCCGAGGGTTCCATCTGCTCCCACCCCTGCCTCCCCAGTCTCATCTCCAGGCTCGGAGCCATAACCATGGCCGCGTCTTGCAGCACACGGTCGCCTGCACAGTCCTCATCGTAGCGCCGCCGCGTCAACGCCAACCATCCGAAGCTCTCGGTCTCGTCGACGTCGTCACTGCCGCCGCTGCTGGTGTTGTTCGGTGACGGCCTTCCACGGCGTGGGGCTGCTGGCCGTGCCATTCCGTTCTCCGGCATGATGTGTTCATTATCATGAGGTTCGGAGGTCGTCAGGTAAGGTGGCACCATTGTTGTTGCTGCTGCTGCTGCTGCCGCCGCTTGTGTCCTCCAAGCATCGTGATGGCCCTGCTCTCCAGCTGGTGACTCTGACCTCCTGCATGCAGTACGAATCAATCAGTTAATGCACACATATATGAGTCGGAGCTTCATGTCGAGGGGCCTGGCGTCAGGGTCAGGTTAACACCAGAAACATCACCATATGGTGCCCTCTGGAAAGTGACCCTAGAGCACAGCTAGTAGCCGGACGTTCAAAGGTACCATCTGGCCGGATTCAAGTCTTTATTTTACCTATTTTATTTTTCCTACATATTAAGCATCTCCAACTGGGCTCTCAAACTGTCCCTATATCCTATATGTATGGTTAGACAGCCTAGATATTGTCCGAAGAGGAGGGAGAATAAAAAAACAACACATAGCCGGACCTCCAAATCGTTCCATGTGTCCGAGCTGTCTGGAAACACCCAAGTTCAGCTCATATTTGGGGGCAAAATGGGAAATTGGGACGTGTGAATACACGCCATGTGGGACCTGGCCCACCCCGGATCATTTTTTTTCTCTCTCTTCATCCGCACCAATCACATAACACCTGTCCGAATAATTTGGGGAGACAAAGCTTCATGCACGGACAAATGATGGTTCGGAGTTCATACATGTCCGCGGACAATTAATAAGGGTCAAATTTGAAGATGCTCTGACTACATCAGCAGAACTCTTGGGCGGAGGGGGATTATTTCGCCACAGCTCTTATGGAGAAAAAAATACTAAAATCCAAGTCCTGAAGCTGGAGGATCTAGGTAGCTATGCATGAGATATAACCATGTAACAAGGAGAGGAGAGTTGGAGAGACATGCATGGAGGTTTCCTAACAAAATGGCCACCACACCACGCATCGATCAGTCTGGCTAGCTCCGCTAGTGTACGCGCTGCCAAGTGGCTTGTCCATGCTCGCCACTATTTCAGCAAATGGCAGGGCAGGCTTTGCCCCTAATCAAGGCCAATGGAGTTGCCCTTGTCTTCTTCTACCTGTTGTTTGCGAGATTCCAACAGACATTGGCGCAACCCCTGATAGGGCCGGCTACCAGAGGCAGAGGGACAATTGATATGGATCTGAATCATCTGATCTGATCAACCACAAACGCAAACGCAGCTGCATGCTCTGATCACTCTCGCAGAAAAAACCACGCAAAACATTTATTTCCGTGCGAATTATAAGGGGAGGAGGGAAAATGTCTCCCCGTGCATCATGACTCACAAGGAGCATGCAACTCAAAAGGGGAGAGAGAGGACGGAGAAGGTTGGAAGTGTGCTGCATGCATGCATGCGTGCATGCTTGGGAGTGTGAAATCAGGAGCACACGGTACAGTGGCAGTGCAGGAGACAAGCGCAACTGCCTCCTACAGCTAGCAAGCTAGAGGCATGCATGCATGCTTTGCTTGCTCTCCGTAAGGAAGGCGAGAGCTGGTCATGATAGAGGTTAGCGAAAGAAAGATGCTGATCGATGGGGCATGGACTGAGGGGTGACCCGGTAAAGTGTATATGATGGAGATTTTCATCATTTCAGCTGACAAAAGGAACTGATATGATAGAGAGGCTGGAAAGGCTGCGCGTCGCAATGTACTAGCTCATAATGCATGGTTCTCAAACAAAACAAAAAAACTCATAATGCATGCATGGTTAAGTAACTTGGCTAGAGACTCAAAGGGCACTGATGTGTTCAAGATAGCAATCAAATTATAAATGCTCTAGTTTTAATTTATGTCAAGATATACTCGTGTTGTTTCTAATGATGGCATTATACGCCACAGGCCAATAAGATGAACTACACGCACATAACTAAATTTACAGTGCTCATATTTTTAAGCAAAAAACATTAATTCATATCGATCAAACCAAGCGATGCGAAGTTAAAGAGCATTTGCTGTTAAATTCAACCAAGTAGCAAATATACATGCATGTATTTGCATTGACATTCTGAAATAATCAGATAATATATGGATGTGCGCATCTATTCATGCAGAGGCCGGGAGTATTAGCCTCCTTTTCGAAGAAAAAAATACATGCATGTGTGTTTCCACTACTTATGAATATGAAGTGTGGCAAAAGCACACCAATTGGGCATACCAGCCCTTTGTCCAGCATTTAATTAACTACTCAATTATGAAATGTGGCAAAAGCACACCAATTGCTACTCTATTTAAGGACTAGCTGGATTCTGCAGCATGTGATAGATATATACTCCAAGCTGACCACATCGACTAAAATAGTGCATTCAAATTCCTCTAGATGTTGACATCTCAATTTAATCTCTACACATATTCGTCTGTCACACAAGGCAACAGAGTATTAAAATGAGGCACAGGTGATGTAAATGCAAGCACAACGCATGCATCCATGCTCCAAATGCAGCAAGGTTGCAGACTTGGTGTGACACAGAGACCAAGAGATATGAAACAAAACACCATTATTAATCAATACAACAGTTATATTTAATCAGTAAACCCAGTCAGATCATACCAGATTAATGTACAAACCTAGGAGTTGTATAATTGGAAGTGGTGTTGACCATGTTGCTGTTGAACCCATCAAAGCCATTGATCAGTTCATCACCAGCGACAACCCTTCTCAGAAAGCCCATATCTCTGGTCTGGCCATGGCCTGCAACCACACCAGATATATAGTTAAATTAGTGCATGTGTCTTATCACACTACAAAATACAAGCATTTGTGTACAAGCTAGCTGTACAGTTGTGCCTTATGGGGCACACAGGCTATAGGTGCTAGCTAGCTAGACATGACACACACTTATCCCATGCCAATAATTCATCACTCTGTGTGACATGACCTTGGATAAATTAACTCAAGCCATGAAATTAATTTCAAGGACAACAAGGTGTTAAAGATCTAGGCACCATGTGTTTTACCTGCAACGCATGATCTGTCTGTGCCCTTCACTGTTCTATACATCTGCATGCAAGAAATCAAGTAGAAAAATATGAGGATGGAAATTAATTAGCTTAATCTATTATGCTGCTATTTGTTTTTTTAAAGACATATAAGTCCAGAGTAATTAGTTATGGGGTGTGCATATATTTAGGGCAGAAGACTAAAGACAAAAAAGGACAACAGGTACTTGGTATCAACTAACAACAAGAAGCTACTATATGCATTCCATCCTTTTGTTTTTGAGTGATCGGAAGTTAGCACGGTGAGAAAAAGATGTTTGAGCTAGCAAATACATGAATTAATACATGTAGGTGAAAACTTATGGTAGGAGAGAAGACTTTGGAATAGTTATTACTTGCCTGCAGGTGGCTCTTAACATGAGCGAGTGTAAGATCTTTCACGTTCATCAGTTCCAATACTGACTTTGGTGTTGCTCCTACAAGAGATGTTTCAAATGAAAAGGAAATGAGTCTTAAGAGACCATAAGGGTTAATCTGCATAGATGGAAATTAAATTGAGTACAAACACACAAGTTTGAATGAATTTCTATGGCACTCTACTCTTTTGGTGTTGCTCCTACAAGATTATTGTATCAAATAAAACATGAAGTGGGTTTTAGAGACCAATAATGGTTAATCATGCATAGATGGAAATTAAACTGAGCACAAACACAGAAATTTGAATGAATTTGTATGGCACTCTATTCTTGGAAAGTTAAGATACAGAAAACACTAAAGATCAAATAAAAGGGCATCAAAGGAAAAACACCATGCAGAGTCCCCAAAGGCAATTGGCAAGAGATCATCTGATTATATCAGCTACTAATTATTCAATTACCCGTTCAGGTTGAAGAACCCACGTTGCTCAAATACCAACAGGAAAACAAAACCATCACATCAAGCACTCACATCTACTGGTGTATAATTAAATACCCTATTTGTTAGTTAAACGATCTTGAACATACTCTCATGGCCACCAAGGAGCTCCACGGCACGCACAAAGTGTGCGTGCAGCGCTGTGGTCCACCGCATCCTAGGAGCCCTCGAGCTCCTCTTCCGGCCACCAGCTGCTGGCCTTGCCACAGCGCCGCCGCCAACGGCAGGACATGAGCTCTTCTTGAACCCATGGGCCTTGTTCGGCTGGTGCAGCATCTCCTCCAGGCCACGGTGCCTCTTTGCCGCGGCCTCATGGAGCCCCAGCCGCACCTCACCGTTGTCGCCCACCGCCGTGTCTGGCGACGGAGGGCTGATGTGCAGGGAGAGATCAGGAGCAACTGCCGTGGTAATAGAACAAGCCTCGGGAAGAGAGGGTGGAGGAGGAGAGCTCATTGTAGCTAGCAATGGAATCTTGTTGTGTCGGTTTCAAGGGAAAGGAGGAAGGGGAGGCGGGATGGGGTGATTAGGTCATGAGTGCCATATCATTTTCGTGTTGGGATTTGTACATGTTTGAGAGAAAGAGAGAGATGGGGGAAAGGGAAGATGCTATAGGGTCTAGAGATATTGTGGTATAGATGGAGAATTTTCTATCAATGCTATGCTACTATGGTGATAGAGGAGGGGAGAGGGATGGCAGCCCCGGGTTGGGAATAAGGATGAGAGAGAGAGAGAGAGAGAGAGAGAGAGAGAGAGAGAGAGAGAGAGAGAGAGAGAGAGAGAGATGGTGAGGCCTCAGCAATCATGAAATGAGAATGGGGAGACAGAGAGCGTTTGGATTGTGACAAGCTCTAAGCCTCTAATAGACACGGTTTGTATTTAAGGGGTTGTACACACCCCTTCCAAAAGTTAAAAAAATGATATTAGTGTCTTTTACTACGGACTTTTACTAGTAACTAGTAATAAAAGCGTACGGGCAATGCATGTTCATATCAGACAGAACATTAATTACATGTTCATATCATGCAAAAAATTGTTGGGCGATAATATTGGGTAGAATATTAACTATGTGTTAATTACCTGGACAATCTTTGTTATGTTATTAATTGCATGCTAAATATGTTGAGCGCTCGCCATTTGAGCAATATAGGCCGTTGGATTGACGATGTTTGATGGATGAGATTTGTTGGATTTGCCACTTTGAGTCTTTTTATATTGGTATAGATGTAGATATAGATTACTAGCAACTAACTTACTCCCTCCGTTTCTAAATATAAGGCCTTATAGAGATTGCAGTATGGGCTACATATAGAGCAAAATAAATGAATGTATACTTCAAAATATGTCTATATACATTTGTATGTAGTCCATATTAAAATATCTAAAAGGGCGTATATTTAGAAACGGAGGGAGTAGATTAGAGTAAGCTGGCTCCTATACCTCACATATGTGTTCATGTGTAAAGCCATACAATGTCTCCCCTTCCCAAGTATGTAGCTAGACCATGATTTGCTAAGGTTTTTATTCCAAGAAGAAAACCATCTGCAGTATGTCGATGATACGATCATCCTTTTTAAGATCAGTCTTCGACTGGCTAACTTAAAATGTCTCATTCTCTGCTTCAAGGCCATGTACGGCCTTAAAATTAATATGTGCAAAAGTGAGGTGTTAGTCATGGGTTGCCCTCCTACTGAGCATAACCATAGTGCGAATTCGTTAAACTGCAGTCTCAATTCCGTCTCCCACTAAATACTTAGTATTCCTCTGTCGCTTCTCAAGCTTAAGGTTATGAAGTTCATTCCTATGGAACAAAATATTGCGAGTGGCGCCTTAGGCAGGCAAGTATAATATCTCCGGGTAGGCCCTCGGCAGGGCAAGTATATACCGAAACCGAACCGTATTTTATTTTCATACCGTATTTACCGAAGTATTAATACCATACAAACCAAAAAACCGTATAAACCGAACCATGTAAACTAAATAAACCGAACGCATAGGGTGACTTCCTATGTACACTATGGGTTTTACAACTTTCCGAGAGTAACCACTAAGTTTTGACAAGCATCGTAGTGCCTTCTATTGGAACACTGACGACAACAAGAAAAAAATATAGGCTAGTCAAGTGGATGATCATGCACAAACCGGAGAGCCTTGGGGTACCTGAACAAATGTCTTATTAACAAATGATAGAAGCCAAATACTACCCCCATTGTGAACCCCTCAACGCCAATCGCTGGGGTGGGTCACAATTTTCTAGATCATTGTCAAAGTGAGGGACAGATTTAGCGAGCATGTCAAATTTGTGGTTGGCAATGGAGCCACAATTAGATTCTAAACAGAGTAGTAGCATGGAGAGTGCTAGTTGGAAAGAGAGGATTGCATGCATTGATTGTTTTTATTGCTTGACCCTCGTGGCGTATATATAGTGAGTACACGATCTGCTTAGAGTACAAGATAAGGTAAGGATAAATCCTAGTCTATCCTATCCTATACTTCCTAATAGTCACGATACTCAACAGAGAGGGCCCTCTTAAATTTTACTTTCTTGCCATATTCTTGTATGGCTCTAGTTTTGAGATCACCATTACGGAGCTCTCTGCTAATAACCAGGACCTTAACTTTCGTTGGCCATTGTCCCCCAAAGATTTGGTTAAATGGTAACAGTGTGTTGCCCTTTTCCCTTCATTCTCGTCGACTAATGATCGCATGGTCAGGCCCCACGCCGCTTCTTGCAAGTTTAAGAAGTTTTCAACGGCGAGATTGTCTCGCCGTAGCGATGCTTAAAGTCTATTAGGTTAAACTAGCAATTACTACATATTTCAATTATGAGATATAATAGATAAACATCGAAAGAATTTCCATGAGATGGAAATAGAACCAAGATTGAATATGTGATATGGTCCAATGTTGTAAGGGCATATTTATCCCATAAGTGTTTTGGTGATTGACGACGATATTTTTGCGGACTAATCGTATACTTTGAGTTCCTCAGATGGTTCATCTTTAGGCTCGAGACGATTCGGTGCCCCTCGGAGACTATTGAAGACGGCGTCGTCCTACGTTTCTTTTTGGTGGATTTGAGTCGTAGGAGAGCCGTACTATTAAGAGGGGTCCGCGTCGGAAAGGTTAGGGCGGAATCAACACGTACACTTGTCCCTCCTTTCCCTGCACTTTGGAGCTTCCCTTCGTTATCTTGGTTGTGCGGAAATCTGACAACTACCCTGTACTTGCGGTAGTACCGCGGGTACACGCGGTAGTACCGCGGGGTGCCACGGTAGTACCGCTCCTCTGGAGCGGTAGTACCGCGGCACCCAGGCCTAGTGCCGCTCCGGTGCGGTAGTAGGGGCGGATGTAATTTTTTACATCCGCGCCCACCACGGTAGTACCGCTCATCCTGCGGCGGTAATCGCTGGAGCCCTGAGTAATCGCTCCCTATGAGCCGTAGTACCATGGCCCTCCTACCGAGTACCGTAGTTTCACGGTAGTAGGCACGCAGCCTTCTGATAGTACCGCTCCTCCGGGCGGTAGTACCGCGTCGGATTTTGCACTACCGCAGTTTCAGCGGAAGTTGGCACGGATGTAATTTATTTCATCCGCGCCCTCGTGCCGTGACTCCTCGCCTTGCGGTAGTACCGCAAGGGGAATGATAGTACCGCATAGCGGTAATCTTGCCTCTTAGTCGAGCTAGTTCCGGCTGTCTGCTGCAGCGGTAGTACCGCTACCGAGCGGTAGTAGTACCGCGCGTCGCGGGCTGAATAAGTGGATAACGGTTGGATTTTTCCCACGACTATATAAGGGGCGTCTTCAACCTCTAGTTGACTACCTCTTCTCTCTCTAAGCTCCATTGTTGCTCCAAGCTCCATTTTGGCCCGATCTCTCTCCCTAGCCAATCAAACTTGTTGATTTGCTCGGGATTGGGTGACAAGGGCCCGATCTACACTTCCACCACAAGATATTTGATTCCCCACTTATCCCTTGCGGATCTTGTTACTCTTGGGTGTTTGAGCATCCTAGACGGTTGAGGTCACCGTGGAGCCATATTCCATTGTGGTGAAGCTTCGTGGTGTTGTTGGGAGCCTCCAATTAAGTTGTGGAGATTGCCCCAACCTTGTTTGTAAAGGTTCGGTCGCCGCCTTCAAGGGCACCATTAGTGGAATCACGGCTCTTGCATTGTGCGAGGGCGTGAGGAGATTACGGTGGCCCTAGTGGTTTCTTGGGGAGCATTGTGCCTCCACACCGCTCTAACGGAGACGTACTTCCCTTCAAAGGGAAGGAACTTCGGTAACACATCCTCGTCTCCACCGGCTCCACTCTTGGTTATCTTATCCCTTTACTTGTGCAAGCTTATTTGTGTTCCTATCCTTGCTTGTTTTTGTGCTTGTGTTGTTTGCATCATATAGGTTGTCCACCTAGTTGCACATCTAGACAACCTTTATTATTGCAAAGTTTAAATTGGTAAAGAAAAGCTTAAAAATTGTTAGTTGCCTATTCACCCCCCCCCCTAGTCAATTATATTGATCCTTTCAATTGGTATCAGAGCCTCGTCTCTTTTTGAGGACTTTACCGTCTGAAGAGTATGGTTGACGTCGTAGATGATGTGGGGAGCACTCGGTGCGAATCCTACATCATCTACGAGAGATGGGGTACCTCGATCTCGTGAGGAATTCAATGTGGCGTTGGACACATTGAAAAACTCCATGACGAGCGAGGTCAAGGACATGTTTAAGGAATTCCTAGAAGGGCTTAAACTTTCCACCGCACTCGTGAAAGTGGGTGATCCAGCCAACACGGGAGCTGATGCTAACTCCGATAAGGGGGAAGCTACTAGTGAGAAAGCCCCCTCGTCTAGTGGTAAGAATGGCACCGGCATCTTCGCCCATGTGCAACCTCCCGTTTATGGTGGAACGATTCCTTCCACTCATTTGAATCATGCCGGTCCACCACCTAAGATTGATAAAAGGAGGATTTTGATTCTTGTGTTTATCGTTTTAAGCGTCATTAAAATCAAGTGAACAATAACCTTTTGAGAATAATAGAAGAAGGTTTCTATACGCATGATACGAGCAACTTTTATCAAAGAGAGGTCGTGTACCATCAAATCAATGAGAATGCTCTCTTCATCATCCAAGAAGCAATCCTTCCCGAAGACCTCCCTCATCTCCGGCCTTACTCCCGTGCCAAAGATGCTTGGCTCAAGGTGGTTTCCCTTTATCGAGGAAGCACAAGCATTCAACGTTCTAATTATGAAGTGGTACAAGATGAAGCTGATGAGTTTGCAATGAAGGAAGAAGAAGAACCTCGTGAGCTCTATCGGAGAGTAACCAAGCTTGCTGTCTCCCTCCGGGATCATGGAAGTAAGGACACAGATGAAAACTGGATCAAGCGCAAATTCCTCAAGGCAATGATGCCCTACCACAAAGCCATGTCCTCCGTCATCCGTCAGTGACCGGACTTCCACACCCTGTCCTCAAGTGATGTGTTGGATGAGTTTGTGGCTATGAGCATATTGGACAAGACCGCCGACAATGCGGTGCTTCGCTCCCAAAGAGCAAAGAAGCCCAACCTCTCCTTGAAGGCCAAGATTTTTGTCGATGAAGATGGAGAGGAGGAAGAAGAAGAGAGCAACCTCGAAGATACTAAGTATGATTATCATGAACACATGGCCCTTGCTTCAAGACAATTTTGGAGCAAGAAGAACTCAAGGCCCAACTTCAACAAGAGCAATTCAAGTGGCTCTAAGGTCAAGCAACGAGTGAGGACGTGTTTCAATTGTGGCAATGTGAGTCACTTTGTTGCAAAGTGTCCATATGAGAAGAGGGAAGACAATGGTGGCAAGCTCATCCGTAAGGACAAGGCCAAGTCTTTCCCCAACAAGAGCAACTTCCCAAAGAAGACTCCTCACAAAGCCTTGGTGGTTCAAGAAGAGTACAATGAGGATGATGATGATGATGAGGATGGTGAATCGGTTGCCATGGCCTCCGTGGCCATTGCAATGACTCCTCGGATGTCTCTCTTCGGTTCACCCAATGAAAGCATCACCGCCAAGTGCCTCATGGCTAAAGCCACCAACAAGGTAACCCCCAACATCAAAACTACCATCATCAATCATTCTTCTTTGATGGATTGCATTGATGAACATGAGGGGACTAATGTATAAGACAATGAATTTGAGATCTTTATGAGTAAACTCAAGGGAAAATCCAAGAAGCACTTCGTTGCTCTCTTGGAACAACTTGGTGAAGCCAATGTCATGATCGAGACTCATGAAGAAACCATCTCTAAGATGGAAGAGCATAGTCGTGACTATGCCGATGAGATTTCGGATCTTTCCAATGCTCTTGAGGAAGAGCGTGGTCTTCGTTTGGCTCTTGAGGAGTCATACAACGATGATCATGCTAAATTAAAGAAAGACCTTGATCATGCTCTTGTTGTGTCTCGTGTGCTTAGCTCCGAGAAGGCAAAGCTTGGAGTTGATCTTGCTAGACTCAACGAGGACTTTGACATTCTCGACAAGGCTCACAAAGTCTTGAAGGGTGCTCATGCTAGTCTCAAAGAGCCCCATGATCAACTCCAAGTGAAGCTAACCAAGGAGAAAGCCACCTTTCCTCATATGATATTGATTGATAATGCAAATGCTACTAACCCTTGTTGTAAGCATGTGCATCTTGTTGAGGAGAATGCTAAGTTGAAGGAGCAACTTGAAAAGGGCCTTGTCACATGCATTCAAGGTGAGAAGAACCTTAACGACCTTTTGAGTAATAAAAAGGAAGTTGTGACCAAGGAGGGATTGGGTTGCTTTTAAGCCCAAGAGCAAGAAGAATAAAGACAAGACCAAGCAACCTCCACCTCTCAAGCAAACTATTGAGAGGGAGGGAGAGGGTGCTTCCAAGAAGAAGAAGAACCGAGCAAAGGGTGGCAATGTCAAGAAGGACAACGTCATCCCCATGAACATAGCCGGCGACTTTAACCCCTCTTATGTGTTGTGCCGTGCTAGTGATGGGCATGTTTATGCTAAATTTGTTGGTTATTCTTATGAGTACATTGAATGGTTTATTTGGGTTCCTAAGACCCTCGTTACTAACATCAAAGGACCCATTACCAAATGGGTACCTAAAACCAAGCATTGATCTCTTGTAGGGGTTTGCTTCCGGTGGGGGATCATGGTTGCTCGATAGTGGAGCAACAAATCATATGACCGGGAGCAAGGACATGGTGGTGGATGTGCAAGAGATTCCATCTATGCCCACCGATGTCGAGTGGGGTGATGCATCACATTCTAAGGTATTGGGTCTCGGCAAGGTTGTCATTTCTCATGATCTTACGATCGAGAAAGTCATGCTTGTTGAGTCCCTTGCATACAATTTGCTTTCCGTTCGTCAACTTGCAGTCATGGGTTTTGCTACTTTCTTTGACATTGATACCATGGCCCTCTTGTGGAGCAAGACTCTTAAAGTAGCCTTTGTTGGGCATGTCGAAAGCGGTCTCTATGTGATAAACTTTTGGGCGACCCACTAAGACCGCGACATGCCTAATGGCTAAAGTTGGCGTGGGATGGCTTTGGCATCGCCGTTTAGCCCATGTCAATATGAGATCTTTGCAAAGTCTTCTCAAGGAGGACCATGTCCGTGGACTAACAAATGTTAGTTTTGCCAAAGACCGTGCTTGCAGTGCTTGTATTGAAGGAAAGCTTCATGAGAAGGCTCACCCTCCCACGACCATCATATACTCAAAGAGACCCTTGGAGCTGTTGGGGAACGCAGTAATTTCAAAAAATTTCCTACGCACACACAGGACCATGGTGATGGCATAGCAACGAGAAGGGAGAGTGTTGTCTACGTACCCTCGTAGACCGTAAGCGGAAGCGATCACAACGTAGAGGAAGTAGTCGTACTTTCTCCTCGCGATCCTGCCGATCCCAGCGCCGTTACTCCGGCACCTCCGAGTCGATGATGACGTAGAGGAAGTAGTCGACGTTCTCCTCACGATCCAGCCGATCACAGCGCCCGTTACTCCGGCGCCTCGAGTTCTTAGCACACGTTCAGCTCGATGGCGCTCCACGGGCTTCGATCCGGCAAAGCTCCGGGGAGGGAGTTCCGTCGACCTGACGGCGTGGTGACGATCTTGATGTTTCACCGTCGCGAGGCTTCGCCTAAGCACCGCTACAATATGACCGAGGTGGAATATGGTGGAGGGGGCACCGCACTTGCAGCTGAGAGCGATCTCAAGGATCAACTTGTGTGTCTTAGGGTGCCCCCTCCCCGTATATAAAGGAGGGAGGGAGGAGGTGGCCGCCCAAGGGGAGGCGCACCAGGAGGGGGAAACCTACTCCAAGTAGGTTTCCTCTCTTTCCTTATCTTATTTGGAGGGAAGGAAAGAGTACTAGTAGTTAGGAAGTAGTACTAGTAGTAGGAATAGGAAGAGGGGAAGGAGAAAGGAAGGGGCGGCCCCCTCCCCAATTCGGATTGGGCTTGGGGCGCGCCCCCCTCCTTACTCCTTCTCCTTCTTCCTACATGGGCCCAATAAGGCCCATATACCTCCCGGGGGTTCGGTAACCTCCGGAGCTCCAAACTTCTCCGGAACCTTTCCGGTGTCCAAATATATCCGTCCAATATATCAATCTTTATGTCTCGACCATTTCGAGACTCCTCGTCATGTCCGTGATCATATCCGGGACTCGAACAACCTTGGTACATCAAAATACACAAACTCATAATATAACCGTCCTTGAAACCTTAAGCGTGCGGACCCTACGGTTCGAGAACAATGTAGACATGACCGAGACACATCTCCGGTCAATAACCAATAAGCGGGACCTGGATGCCCATATTGGTTCCTACATATTCCACGAAGATCTTTATCGGTCAGACCGCATAACAACATACGTTGTTCCTTTTGTCATCGGTATGTTACTTGCCCGAGATTCGATCGTCGGTATCCAATACCTAGTTCAATCTCGTTACCGGCAAGTCTCTTTACTCGTTCCGTAATACATCATCTCACAACTAACTCATTAGTTGCAATGCTTGCAAGGCTTATGTGATGTGTATTACCGAGAAGGCCCAGAGATACCTCTCCGAGCAATCGGAGTGACAAAACCTAATCTCGAAATACGCCAACCCAACAAGTACCTTTGGAGACACCTGTAGTACTCCTTTATAATCACCCGATTACGTTGTGACGTTTGGTAGTACCAAAGTGTTCCTCCGTAAACGGGAGTTGCATAATCTCATAGTTATAGGAACATGTATAAGTCATGAAGAAAGCAATAGCAACATACTAAACGATCAAGTGCTAGGCTAACGGAATGGGTCATGTCAATCAGATCATTCTCCTAATGATGTGATCCCGTTAATCAAATGACAACTCATGTCTATGGTTAGGAAACATAACCATATTTGATTAACGAGCTAGTCAAGTAGAGGCATACTAGTGACACTCTGTTTGTCTATGTATTCACACATGTATTATGTTTCCGGTTAATACAATTCTAGCATGAATAATAAACATTTATCATGATATAAGGAAATAAATAATAACTTTATTATTGCCTCTAGGGCATATTTCCTTGAGTCTCCCACTTGCACTAGAGTCAATAATCTAGTTTACTCAAGAATGATTCTAACACCCATGGAGTCTTGGTGCTGATCATGTTTTGCTCGTGGAAGAGGCTTAGTCAACGGGTCTGCAATGTTCAGATCCGTATGTACTTTGCAAATCTCTATGTCTCCCACTTGGACTTGGTCCCGAATGGAATTGAAGCGTCTCTTGATATGCTTGGTCCTCTTGTGAAATCTGGATTCCTTTGCCAAGGCAATTGCACGATATTGTCACGGAAGATCTTCATTGGTCCCGATGCACTAGGTATAACACCTAGATCGGAAATGAACTCTTTCATCCAGACTCCTTCATTTGCTGCTTCCGAAGCAGCTATGTACTCCGCTTCACATGTAGATCCCTTCTGACGCTTTGTTTAGAACTGCACCAATGACGGCTCCACCGTTTAACAAAAACACGTATCCGGTTTGCGATTTAGAATCGTCCGGATCGGTGTCAAAGCTTACATCGACGTAACCATTTACGACTAGCTCTTTGTCACCTCCATATACGAGAAACATATCCTTAGTCCTTTTCGGGTATTTCGGATGTTCTTGACCAGCATCCGATGATCCACTCTGGATTACTTTGGTACCTTCTGCCAAGCTTCTTGCTAAGCATACGTCAGTGTCCGGTACACAGACATTGCATACATGATAGAGCCTATGGCTGAAGCATAGGGAACATCTTTCATTTTCTCTCTATCTTCTGCTGTGGTCGGGCATTGAGTCGACTCAATTTCACACCTTATGTCTGGTAAAAACCTTTCTTTGCACGATCCATTTTGAACTTCTTCAAAACTTTATCAAGGTATGTGCTTTGTGAAAGTCCAATTAAGCGTCTTGATCTATCTCTATAGATCTTGATGCCCAATATGTAAGTAGCTTCACCAAGGTCTTTCATCGAAAAACTCTTGTTCAAGTATCCCTTTATGCTATCCAGAAATTCTATATCATTTCCGATCAATAATATGTCATCTACATATAATATCGTAAATGCTACTGAGCTCCCACTCACTTTCTTGTAAATCTGAGGCTTCTCCATAAGTGCATATAAACCCAAATGCTTTGATCACACTATCAAAGCGTTTATTCCAACTCGAGATGCTTGCACCAGTCCATAAATGGATCATTGGAGCTTGCACACTTTGTTAGCTCCCTTTGGATCGATAAAACCTTCTGGTTGCATCATATACAACTCTTCTTCCGAAACCCATTCAGGAATGCGGTCTTTACATCCATTTGCCATATTTCATAATCATAAAATGCAGCAATTGCTAACATGATTGAGACAGACTTAAGCATCGCTTCTGGTGAGAAGGTCTCATCGTAGTCAATCCCTTGAACTTGTCGAAAACCCTTTGCGACAAGTCGAGCTTTGTAGACAGCAATATTACCGTCGTCGTCGGTCTTCTTCTTGAAGATCCACTTGTTTTCTATTGCTTGCCGACCCTCGGGCAAGTCAACCAAAGTCCATACTTTGTTTTCATACATGGATCCTATCTCGGATTTCATGGCCTCAAGCCATTTTATGAATCTGGGCTCACCATCGCTTCTTCATAGTTCGTGGGTTCATCATGATCTAGCGGCATGACTTCTGCAGTGCGGATTTTATTACGGTTGATCTACGAGGTTACGTAGTAACTTGATCTGAAGTTTCATGATCAACATCATCAACTTCCTCACTATTTGGTGTAGATGTCGCGAAAACTGGTTTACGTGATAAACTACTTTCCAATAAGGGAGAAGGTATGCGATTACCTCATCAAGTTCTACTTTCCTCCCACTCACTTCTTTCGAGAGAAACTCCTTCTCTAGAAAGGATCCATTCTTAGCAACAAATGTCTTGCCTTCGGATCTGTGATAGAAGGTGTACCCAACTGTCTCCTTTGGGTATCCTATGAAGACACATTTCTCCGATTTAGGTTCGAGCTTATCGAGGTTGAAGCTTTTTCACATAAGCATCGCATCCCCAAACTTTAAGAAAGCGACAACTTTGGTTTCTTGCTAAACCACAGTTCATAAGGTGTCGTCTCAACGGATTTTGACGGTGTTCTATTCAGCGTGAATGCGGCCGTCTCAAGAGCATAACCCCAAAGCGATAGCGGTAAATCTGTAAGAGACATCATAGATCGCACCATATCTAGTAAAGTGCGATTCTGACGTTCGGACACACCATTCTTGTTGTGGTGTTCCGGGTGGCGTGAGTTGCGAAACTATTCGCATTGTTTCAAATGTAGACCAAACTTCGTAACTCAAATATTCGCCTCCACGATCAGATCGAAGAAACTTTATTTTCTTATTACGATGATTTTCAACTTCACTCTGAAATTCTTTGAACTTTTCAAATGTCTCGGACTTATGTTTCATTAAGAAGATATACCCATATCCGCTTAAATCATCTGTGAAGGTGAGAAAATAACGATATCCGCCACGAGCCTCAATATTCATTGGACCACATACATCTGTATGTATGATTTCCAACAAATCTGATGCTCTCTCCATAGTACCGAGAAGCGGTGTTTTAGTCATCTTGCCCATGAGGCACGGTTCGCAAGTGCCAAGTGATTCATAATCAAGTGACTCCAAAAGTCCATCAAGATGGAGTTTCTTCATGCGCTTTACACCGATATGACCTAAACGGCAATGCCACAAATAAGTCGCACTATCATTATCAACTCTGCATCTTTTGGTTTCAACATTATGAATATGTGTATCACTACTATCGAGATCCATTAAAATAGACCACTCTTTAAGGGTGCATGACCATAAAAGATATTATTCATATAAATAGAACAACCTTTATTCTCGATTTAAATGAATAACCGTCTCGCATCAAACAAGATAAAGATATAATGTTCATGCTTAACTTTGGCACCAAATAACAATTATTTAGGTCTAAAAATAATCCTGAAGTTAGATGTAGAGGTAGCGTGCCGACCGCGATCACATCGACTTTGGAACCATTTCCCAGCGCATCGTCACCTCGTCCTTTGCGGTGTTAAGCAATCTGTAGTCCTGTTTGAGTTGCAAATATTAGCAACAGAACCGGTATCAAATACCTGTGTACTACTGCGAGCTCTAGTAAGGTACACATCAATAACATGTATATCACATATACCTTTGTTCACCTTGCCATCCTTCTTATCCGCCAAATACTTGGGGCAGTTCCGCTTCGGTGACCAGTCGCTTGCGGTAGAAGCACTTTCGATTTCAGGTTTAGGTCCAGACTTGGGTTTCTTCACTTGAGCAGCAACTTGTTTGCTGTTCTTCTTGAAGTTCCCTTCTTCTTCCCTTTGCCTTTCTTCTTGAAACTAGTGGTCTTATTGACCATCAACACTTGATGCTCCTTTTTGATTTCTACCTCCATGACTTTTAGCATTGCGAAGAGCTCGAGCATAGTCTTTACTAACCCTTGCATATTATAGTTCATCACGAAGCCTTTGTAGCTTGGTGGCGGTGATTGAAGAATTACATCAATGACACAATCATCCGGAAGATCAACTCCCGGTTGAGTCAAGTGATTGTAATACCGGACATTACGAGTATGTGCTCAGCATGCAGACCCATTCTCCTCCATTTTGCAGCTATAGAACTTATTGGAGACTTCATATCTCTCAATCCGGGCATTACATTGAAATATCAACTTCAACTCTTGGAACATCTCATATGCTCCACGACTTTCAAAGCGTCGTTGAAGACCCGGTTCTAAGCCGTAAAGCATGGCACACTTGAACTATAGAGTAGTCATCGACTTTGCTACGCCAGACGTTCTTAGCATTAAATCGGTTGCATCGGCCCGGGCACTGGCACCTAGCGGTGCATCCGGGACGTAACTCTTACGTGCAGACAATGAGGATAATCCTCGATTACGGACCCGATCCGTGTAATTGCTACCATCATCTTTCAACTTTGCTTTCTCAAGGAACGCATTAAAATTCAACGGAACAACAAGACGAGCCATCTATCTACAAGCAGAGACATAGACAAGCAAGATACTATCGGTACTAAGTTCATGATAAATTTAAGTTCAATTAATCATATTACTTAAGAACTCCCACTTAGATAGACATCTCTCTAGTCATCTAAGTGATCACGTAATCCAAATCAACTAAACCATAACCGATCATCACGTGAGATGGAGTAGTTTTCAATGGTGAACATCTTATGTTGATCATATCTACTATATGATTCACGCTCGACCTTTCGGTCTCCGTGTTCCGAGGCCATATCTGCATATGCTAGGCTGCGTCAAGTATAACTGAGTATTCTGCGTGTGCAAAACTGGCTTGCACCCGTTGTAGATGGACGAGAGCTTATCACACCCGATCATCACGTGGTGTCTCGACACGACGAACTTTGGCAGCGGTGCATACTCGGGGAGAACACTACTTGATAATTTTAGTGAGAGATCATCTTAAAATGCTACCGTCAATCAAGCAAAATAAGATGCATAAAGGATAAACATCACATGCAATCAATATAAGTGATATGATATGGCCATCATCATCTTGCGCTTGTGATCTCCATCTCCGAGCACCGTCATGATCACCATCGTCACCGGCGCGACACCTTGATCTCCATCGTAGCATCGTTGTCGTTTCGCCATCTATTGCTTCTCGACTATCGCTACCGCTTAGTGATAAAGTAAAGCAATTATAGAGGCGTTTGCATTTCATACAATAAAGCGACAACCATATGGCTCCTGCCGATTGCCGATAACTTCGGTTACAAAACATGATCATCTCATACAATAAAATATAGCATCACGTCTTGACCATATCACATCACAACATGCCCTGCAAAAACAAGTTAGGCGTCCTCTACTTTGTTGTTGCAAGTTTTACGTGGCTGCTACGGGCTGAGCAAGAACCGTTCTTACCTACGCATCAAAACCACAACGATACTTCGTCAAATAGACTCCGTTTAACCTTCTCAAGGACGAGGCGTAGCCACAGTTCAACTAAAGTGAGAGAGACAGACACCCGCCAGCCACCTTTAAGCACGAATGCTCGTAGCGGTGAAACCAGTCTCGCGTAAGCGTCTGGCGTAATGTCGGTCCGGCCGCTTCATCTCACAATACCGCTGAACCAAAGTATGACATGCTGGTAGGTAGTATGACTTGTATCGCCCACAACTCACTTGTGTTCTACTCGTGCATATGACATCAACGCATAAAACCAGGCTCGGATGCCCTTTGTTGGGGAACGCAGTAATTTCAAAAAATTCCTACGCACACGGGACCATGGTGATGGCATAGCAGCGAGAAGGGAGAGTGTTGTCTACGTACCCTCGTAGACCGTGGCGGAAGCGATCTGGCGTAGAGGAAGTAGTCGTACTTTCTCCTCGCGATCTGCCGATCCCAGCGCCGTTACTCCGGCACCTCCGAGTCGATGATGACATAGAGGAAGTAGTCGTACGTTCTCCTCACGATCCAGCCGATCACAGCGCCGTTACTCCGGCGCCTCCGAGTTCTTAGCACACGTTCAGCTCGATGACGCTCCACGGGCTTCGATCCAGCAAAGCTCCGGGGAGGGGAGTTCCGTCAGCACGACGGCGTGGTGGACGATCTTGATGTTTCACCGTCGCAGGGCTTCGCCTAAGCACCGCTACAATATGACCGAGGTGGAATATGGTGGAGGGGGCACCGCACGGCTAAGGAACGATCTCAAGGATCAACTTGTGTGTCTTAGGGTGCCCCCCCTCCCCCGTATATAAAGGAGGGAGGGAGGAGGTGGCCGGCCCCAGGGGGAGGCGCACCAAGGAGGGGGAAACCTACTCCAAGTAGGTGTCCCTCTCTTTTTCCTTCTCTTATTTGGAGGGGGTAGGAAAGAGTACTAGTAGTTAGGAAGTAGTACTAGTAGTAGGAATAGGAAGAGGGGAAGGAGAAAGGAAGGGGCGGCCCCCCTCCCCAGTCGGATTGGGCTTGGGCGCCCCCTCCCTTGCTCCTTCACCCTTATACCTAAATGGGCCCAATAAGGCCCATATACCTCACGGGGCGTTCAGGTAACATCACAGAGCACCAAACATCACCAGAACCTGTCCGGTGACCAAATATATCCGTCCAATATATCAATCTTTATGTCTCGACCATTTGAGACTCCTCGTCATGTCCGTGATCATATCCGGGACTCGAACAACCTTGGTACATCAAAATACACAAACTCATAATATAACCGCCATCGAAACCTTAAGCGTGCGGACCCTACGGTTCGAGAACAATGTAGACATGACCGAGACACATCTCCGGTCAATAACCAATAGCGGGACCTGGATGCCCATATTGGTTCCTACATATTCCACGAAGATCTTTATCGGTCAGACCGCATAACAACATACGTTGTTCCTTTTGTCATCGGTATGTTACTTGACAGAGATTCGATCGTCGGTATCCAATACCTAGTTCAATCTCGTTACCGGCAAGTCTCTTTACTCGTTCCGTAATACATCATCTCACAACTAACTCATTAGTTGCAATGCTTGCAAGGCTTATGTGATGTGTATTACCGAGAAGGCCCAGAGATACCTCTCCGAGCAATCGGAGTGACAAAACCTAATCTCGAAAATCGCCAACCCAACAAGTACCTTTGGAGACACCTGTAGTACTCCTTTATAATCACCCGATTACGTTGTGACGTTTGGTAGTACCAAAGTGTTCCTCCGTAAACGGGAGTTGCATAATCTCATAGTTATAGGAACATGTATAAGTCATGAAGAAAGCAATAGCAACATACTAAGCGATCAAGTGCTAGGCTAACGGAATGGGTCATGTCAATCAGATCATTCTCCTAATGATGTGATCCCGTTAATCAAATGACAACTCATGTCTATGGTTAGGAAACATAACCATCTTTGATTAACGAGCTAGTCAAGTAGAGGCATACTAGTGACACTCTGTTTGTCTATGTATTCACACATGTATTATGTTTCCGGTTAATACAATTCTAGCATGAATAATAAACATTTATCATGATATAAAGAAATAAATAATAACTTTATTATTGCCTCTAGGGCATATTTCCTTCAGGAGCTCCTTCGCATGGATCTCTTTGGGCCACCATCATTTGATAGTCTTGGAGGCAGAAAGTATTGCTTGGTGATTGTGTATGACTATTCGAGATACACTTGGGTATATTTCTTCAAGAGGAAGAGTGAGACTCAACAAACCGTCATCGACTTTGCAAATGAAGCTCAACGTCAACATAATGCAAAGATCTTGACTATAAGAAGTGACAACGGCACCGAGTTCAAGAACTACACCTTGGATGAGTTTCTTAGTGATGAGGGAATCAAGCATCAATATTCTGCACCATATACCCCTCAACAAAATGGTGTTGCGGAGAGAAAGAACCGGACGTTGATGGATGCGGCAAGGACCATGATGGCGGAGTTCGAGTCTCCATACAACTTTTGGGCGAAGCCATCAACACCGCATGTCATGCATCCAATCGGCTCTATCTCAGCAAAGGCTTGAACAAGACTCCTTATGAGATACTCACCGGCAACAAGCCCAACCTCAAGTACTTCCGGGTGTTCGGGTGTAAGTGTTTCATTCTCAAGAAAGGTGTTCGTTTGTCTAAATTTGAAGCTAGAGCTCATGAGGGCATATTTGTTGGTTATGCTACAAACTCTCATGCTTACCGTGTCCTCAATAAATCCACAGGACTTATTGAGGAGACGTGTAACGTGGAGTTTGATGAAAATCTTGACTCCCAAGTGGAGCAAAGTGGCACTTGTGATGTAGGTGATGAAATTCCTCCCCAAGCCATAAGAAGAATGGGAGTTGGCTTTATCCTACCCATTGAGGAACCCCTTGTGGCGAAGGAGAAGGACAATGCTCCACTCAAGTGGAGCCATCACCAACCCAAGGCCCACACGCTTCCAGAAGAACAAAGTGAAGGCCCTCAACCTCATGAACAAGACCAAGGGCAAGATCGTGCTCAAGGCGATGATATCACCTCAAATGATGCCCAAGGTCAAGTTCTCTCCCTGAGCATGCTCAAGATGAAGATCATGCTCAAGGCGGCGCTCAAGATGATCAAGTGACCCCTCCTCATCTCACCTCAGGAGGAATTAGAGCGTCGTGCCGCCAAGATTGCTTCAAACTCACCACCAAAGGCCATCTCATGGAGAATGTGGTTGGAAGTCTAAGAAAAGGGGTAAGCACTCGTAGACAATTGGCAAACTATTGTGAACATCACGCGTTTGCCTCTTGTGTTGAACCTCAAAAGGTCTATGAGGCGCTCGAAGACTCGGATTGGCTCAATGCTATGCATGAAGAACTCAACAACCCGAGTACAACAAGGTGTGGAGATTGGTGCCATGGCCATCGGAGAACCACAACGTCATTGGAACCAAGTGGATTTTCAAGAACAAGCAAGATGCTCATGGGAACATCATTCGCAACAAGGCAAGATTGGTAGCACAAGGCTACTCCCAAGTCGAGGGTATCGACTATGGTGAAACCTTTGCTCCCGTTGCTCGTCTTGAATCCATTCGTTTGTTGATTGCTTATGCTTCCCATCACAACTTTAAGTTGCATCAAATGGATGTGAAAAGTGCTTTTCTTAATGGTCCCATTAATGAGTTGGTCTATGTCAAGCAACCCCCCGGGTTCGAGGACCCCTACTTCCCGGATCATGTGTATCAACTCGATAAGGCACTCTATGGCCTTAAACAAGCCCCACGTGCGTGGTATGACCACCTTACCGAGTTGTTACAAGATCGTGGTTTTGAAGTGGGCAAATCGATCCCACTCTTTTTACTAAGAAGGTCAATGGGGAGTTGTTTGTATGCCAACTATATGTTGATGATATTATCTTTGGTTCTCCTAACAAAGCTTTCAATGAGGAATTTGCCGCTCTCATGACCTCCAAGTTCAAGATGTCTTCGATGGGAGAGTTGAAGTTCTTCCTTGGTTTCGATATCAAACAAAGAAGAGAAGGAACCTTCATCAACCAAGCCAAATACACTCAAGACATGCTCAAAAGATTCAAGCTAAGTGATGTCAAGCCGGCTACTACACCAATGCCCACCAAGTGCCAACTTGACATTGATCCCAATGGTAGAGCGGTGGATCAAAAGGTATATCGCTCCATGATTGGATCCTTGCTTTACCTTTGTGCATCTAGACCGGATATCATGTTGAGTGTGGGAATGTGTGCACGGTTTCAAGCCGCACGAAGGAAAGTCACTATGTGGCGGTCAAGCGAATCTTCGATATTTGGCTCATACCCCAAACTTTGTCTTATGGTACCCAAGAGGAGCAAACTTCAAGCTTGAAGGATTTACGGATTCGATTGGGCGGGAGACAAAGTGGATAGGAAGTCCACTTAGGAGGGTGCCAATTTCTTTGTTGCTCCTTGGTAAGTTGGTCTTCCAAGAAGCAAAGTTGTGTGTCTCTCTCGTCCACCGAAGCGGAATATGTGGCGGACGGTAGTTGTTGTGCTCAACTCCTATGGATGAGGCAAACTTTAAAGGAGTACGGTGTCATTTGTGACAAAGTGCCTCTTTGGTGTGATAATGAAAGTGCCATCAAGATTTCCCTCAACCCGGTGCAACACTTCAAGACGAAGCACATCGAGATACGGTATCATTTCATCCGGGATCACATTAGGCGAGGGGAGATCGAGCTCAAGTATGTCAACACTCAGGATAACCTTGCAGATATATTCACGAAGCCCTTAGATGAAGCAAGATTTCGCGAGTTAAGGCATGAGCTAAATATCATTGATTTGAGCAATGTGACTTGAGCCAGTGCACTCCCCACCACACTCAACTTGTTGTCTAGTTTAGGTGTAGGCATGGACATAGGGGGAGTGTTGTTCTCTCAATGAACTATCCCTCCCCCCATTATGCATAAATCGATCACCTCTTTCACATTAGCCATTTTTATGGTACTTGTGCTCCAAAGACGAGTTGTGGTCATGGGCCCAAGGATAATTCTTCGCGGTGCCATACCATTCCACTCAAACATAGGTGGCTTCGGCCACCGACCTCTCTCCTTGAGAGTCCTTGTCGTTTGGTGGTTTCTTATTGTCTTTTGCCTCTGGTTTGTGCTAGAGTTTGTGGTTTCTTGTGTGTGAAAAGTTTCCTTGCAAAGGCCCTCTTTTCGTTTTTGAAACCTGCGGTGACTTGAGATTCACGGTACTACCGCGGCCAGCTGCGGTACTACCGCAGCCTGCCACGGTACTACCGCTTGTGAGAGCATGGTACTACCGCAACCTCACGGCAGTAATTTTTTACTGCCGCCCGGTTGAGCGGTACTACCGCCTCGGTGCGGAACTTCCACCCGAGCGGTACTATCATGATGATCTGTACTACCGCTGACGGTTCGAGGGCGTGGGGATAAGGACGGGTAGGGGGAGTTCTAACTCCCCATACCCATTCATTGTCTTCTCCCCACGTCGCCTCCTTCTCTCCCTTGCTCAAGAACGGAGCCGACGTCTCTCGCCGGATCTCCTCCACCGGCTGCCCTCCCGTGATTCCGACCGGTGGGATCGTTCCCCACCACGTGCTCTTGCTATGGACCCAGGTTTTTCCCCAATTCCCTCTCCTTGTTGATGGTGTTTGGCGTTTCTACGTTTTGGGGGAGGCTTGTGTGTTCTTGAGATTGATAGGCCTAATCTCTGCAAGAATAGGATGAAGGAGTGTAGTATTGCATAGGATTTATATGTGTATTTTTGTCATGCGCTAGATCTGATCACTGTAGCACCACCGTTGTTTCGCGGTTCTTTTCAGATTCAAATCAATTGTTGGATCCGCTGCGACGCGGTACTACCGCCCATATGGCGCGGTACTACCGCTTGCACGGTACTACCGCCCTACGGGTGCGGTACTACCGCGCTCTGTGCGGCACTAAAGCTCTACTTCCGCTCCAACCACGGTACTACCGTGACCTCGCACGGTACTACCGTGTTTGGAGCAGTACTACTGCTTTAGTGCCGCAGGCAGTGGCAGTCCTAGCGTGACTCACACCTATCGCATGCCAACGTTCTCATATGTCTCCTATGTGTTTCTTGTGCTTTATCGTGGCCTTGGCATTGATCTTTTTTGCTTCTTTGGTGCTTTGCGTGTGTGTCTCAGGTGGTGGCTCTCGCCGGTCCAATCCCAGCCGTGACACTAGCTCCAAGCGTCTGCGCAATCCCGGTGAAGCACGGAGGGCTCCTCCTCGCCCCCAAAGCGCCATGTCAAGACAAGCGCCAACAAGTTCAAGGAGCCCGCCAAGGGCATGGATGAGATGCCCCAATCGACTAAATGCATCTCGTGCAAATTGATCCGTACGTGACCCCTCGTTCCTCTGTCAGGGGTTGTGAGCTGTTCTGGAACAAGCATCAAACCAACGTCTATCTGGACGTCATCAAGAACAAGCAGAATACCTATGTGGATGTGAAGTGGATTGACATGCATCACTTGAGGAAGGAGAAGTTCCGTGCCTACTTTGGAGAGGCTCTGGACTTGGTGGAGCAGTTTGGCATTGAGCATGTGATCTCTTTTCACCTTGACTATGATCCACGAGCTCATTGGTCAGTTCTATGCTTCATCTACTTTCACCCCAATGAGGAGAGGAGGATGACCTAGATGACAAATGGCCGTAAGCGATTTGCTACACGGAAGGAGTTCATGGATTTGCTCCAAGTTCGATGGCGGGCTTGACTCCCCGTGGGTGTTCGTCCCCATGCCAACTCGACTCTGCCAACAAGGACAGGCTTGCACCGTACTATGTTGAGAATACGCTTCAAGTGGCAAGATAGGGTTGGTGCTCAACTCTTTCTGGATATCATGTACCGCATCTTCCGCAACTCCTTGTTCCCTCGCATTGGTGACAAGCACAAGGTCCATGCCTATATGGTGGATATGATGCTCATCTGCGAGGAGGCTCGTTTGTCTCAGACTCAGCCACTTGATATCTCACACATCATGTGGTGTGAGCTTCGGTTTGCGGTGTTCAACCGCAAAGTGCCTATCTACGGGCCTTATCGGTTCTGGCGATCTCGAGGACACAGGAGAAGATGTTCCACGGTGAGGAGTTCCTTGCCCCCGATTTGGATTCACCATGACCCCATTTGTCTGCGTGTCAAACCCAATCGGGCCAACACTACTACTCGTGCGAGGCGTCTGCTGCTAGGGCTGCTTTGTTGGAGAGGAGGATCTTTGGCGCCGAGAATGTTGATGAGGGCCATGCTGCTAGGCCTTCCCAGAGCTCCTCTATGCCTTCTTGGGCCCACGAAGTGAAGGACAAGATGAAGACTCTTTTACGCATGCAAGCCAAGGGGCGACAGGATTCACGTGGCATCCAAGGAGAGTCGTCATTTGGGGACGGGAAGATCTTGAAGCTCTATGGTGAGGATGTGTCTGGCGGGTGCGAGGAGCACATCACTCCAGAGGCCGAGTGGATGGCGGCCAGGCTACAAGTGGACTGATTACGAGGAGGGCGTCGAGGAGTCCATCCTGCTTGAGGAGTCTGGCGGAGAGGGTTGGGACGAGTTCCCTTCTGCTTGAGCCACCGCTTGTGTGTAGGTGTCCTCTCTGCCTTTTTGGCGTCTCGATGCCAAAGGGGGAAAGAGCGTAGGGATTTGCTAGTCTTGTGTCGTGTTCGTGTTTGGTGCGTTTATTGCATTTTCGGTTGAACCTCGTTTGAACCTCGTTTTAGTTGCTTTTCCTTCATATGGTGTAAGACATATGCACTCTATCTATCTTAGCAAGCTTATGTTATATCGTGCTATATGTTGCTTAGATGTTATTCTTCGGACCATTGTCTCTAAAATATAGGGGGAGTGGTGATCCTAGTACGTGTGCTATGCAGTCCAAAGCATTCATCCAGTGCACACATCTAGGGGAGCCCGTCTATATTTTGGAGGGGGTTGGGTTTGCCCTTGCTCTATATTATTGTATCTTTGTGCAAATCCCGTATTGTCATCAATCCACCAAAAAGGGGGAGATTGTAAGGGCATATTTATCCCATAAGTGTTTTGGTGATTGATGACGATACTTTTGCGGACTAATC
Organism: Aegilops bicornis; assembly: GCA_021605145.1. NCBI lineage: Eukaryota > Viridiplantae > Streptophyta > Magnoliopsida > Poales > Poaceae > Aegilops > Aegilops bicornis. Next base: position 145,394,743 of record CM038673.1, read on the forward strand.
GTATACTTTGAGTTCCTCAGATGGTTCATCTCTAGGCTCGAGACAATTCGGTGCCCCTCGGAGACTATTGAAGACGGCGTCGTCCTACGTTTCTTTTTGGTGGATTTGAGTCGTAGGAGAGCCGTACTATTAAGAGGGGGTCCGCGTCGGAAATGTTAGGGCAGAATCAACACGTACACTTGTCCCTCCTTTCCCTGCACTTTGGAGGTTCCCTTCGTTATCTTGGTTGTGCGGAAATCTGACAACTACCCTGTACTTGCGGTAGTACTTGGTACATCTTGATGTACCGCTGCGAGTGCCACGGTAGTACCACTCCTCTGGAGGCGGTAGTACCGCGGCTCCTGTGCCTAGTGCCGCTTACGGTGCTTGGTAGTAGGGCGGATGTAATTTTTACATCCGCTCCCACCTGATAGTACCGCTCGTCCTCTGTGGTAGTACCGCTGGAGCCCACGGTAGTACTGCTCCCTATGAGCCGTAGTACCATGGCCCTCCTACCGAAAGTACCGTAGTTTCACGGTAGTAGGCACGCAGCCTTCTGGTAGTAATCTTGCTCCTCCGGAGCGGTAGTACCACGTCGGATTTTTGCACTACCGCAGTTTCAGCGGAAGTTGGCACGGATGTAATTTATTTCATCTGTGCCCTTCCCAGGCCGTGACTCCCCTGCCTTGCGGTAGTACCGCAAGGGGGAGCGGTAGTACCACGCAAGCGGTAATCTTGCCCTTAGTCGAGCTAGTTCCGGCACGTGTTCTTTGCATGGTAGTACCGCACCCCTGGAGCGGTAGTACCGCGCGTCGCGGGCTGAATAAGTGGATAACGGTTGGATTTTTCCCACGACTATATAAGGGCCGTCTTCAACCTCTAGTTGACTACCTCTTCTCTCTCTAAGCTCCATTGTTGCTCCAAGCTCCATTTTGGCCCGATCTCTCTCCCTAGCCAAACAAACTTGTTGATTTGCTCGGGATTGGGTGACAAGGGCCCGATCTACACTTCCACCACAAGATATTTGATTCCCCACTTATCCCTTGCGGATCTTGTTACCCTTGGGTGTTTGAGCATCCTAGGCGGTTGAGGTCACCGTGGAGCCATATTCCATTGTGGTGAAGCTTCATGGTGTTGTTGGGAGCCTCCAATTAAGTTGTGGAGATTGCCCCAACCTTGTTTGTAAAGGTTCGGTCGCCGCCTTCAAGGGCACCATTAGTGGAATCATGGCTCTTGCATTGTGCGAGGGCGTGAGGAGATTACGGTGGCCCTAGTGGCTTCTTGGGGAGCATTGTGCCTCCACACCGCTCTATGAGACGTACTTCCCCTCAAAGGGAAGGAACTTCGGTAACACATCCTCGTCTCCACCGGCTCCACTCTTGGTTATCTTATCCCTTTACTTGTGCAAGCTTATTTGTGTTCCTATCCTTGCTTGTTTTTGTGCTTGTGTTGTTTGCATCATACAGGTTGTCCACCTAGTTGCACATCTAGACAACCTTTATTATTGCAAAGTTTAAATTGGTAAAGAAAATCTTAAAAATTGTTAGTTGCTTATTCACCCCCCCCCCTCGAGTCAACTATATTGAACCTTTCAATTGGTATCAGAGCCTCGTCTCTTTTTGAGGACTTTACCGTACGACGAGTATGGTTGACGTCGTAGATTATGTGGGGGAGCACTCCAGTCTTGAATCAGGCATCATCTACGGAGATGGGTACCTCGATCTCTCGTGAGGAATTCAATGTGGCGTTGGACACATTGAAAATCTCCATAATGGCGAGGTCAAGGACATGTTTAAGGAATTCCTAGAAGGGCTTAAACTTTCCACCGCACCCGTGAAAGTGGGTGATCCCGCCAACACGGAGGCGGATGCTAACTCGATAAGGGGAAGCTACTAGTGAGAAATCCCCTCGTCTAGTGGTAAGAATGGCACCGGCATCTTCGCCCATGTGCAACCTCCGTTTATGGTGGACCGATTCCTTCCACTCATTTGAATCATGCCGGTCCACCACCTAAGATTGATAAAAAGGAGGATTTTGATTCTTGGGTTTATCGTTTTAAGCGTCATTTAAATCATGTGAACACTAACCTTTGGTGAATCATTGAAGAAGGTTTCTATCCGCATGATCCGAGCAACTTTTCTCCAAGAGAGGTCGTGGACCATCAATTCAATGAGAATGCTCTCTTCATCATCCAAACCTTCCCGAAGACCTCCCTCATCTCCGGCCTTACTCCCGTGCCAAAGATGCTTGGCTCAAGGTGGTTTCCCTTTATCGAGGAAGCGCAAGCATTCAACGTTCTAATTATGAAGTGGTCCAAGATGAAGCCGATGAGTTTGCAATGAAGGAAGAAGAAGAACCTCGTGAGCTCTATCGGAGAGTAACCAAGCTTGCTGTCTCCCTCCGGGATCATGGAAGTAAGGACACAGATGACAACTGGATCAAGCACAAATTCCTCAAGGCAATGATGCCCTACCACAAAGCCATGTCCTCCGTCATCCGTCAGCGACCGGACTTCCACACCCTGTCCTCAAGTGATGTGTTGGATGAGTTTGTGGCTATGAGCATATTGGACAAGACCGCCGACAATGCGGTGCTTCGCTCCCAAAGAGCAAAGAAGCCCAACCTCGCCTTGAAGGCCAAGATTTGTGTCGATGAAGATGGAGAGGAGGAAGAAGAAGAGAGCAACCTCGAAGATACTAAGTATGATTATCATGAACACTTGGCCCTTGCTTCAAGACAATTTTGGAGCAAGAAGAACTCAAGGCCCAACTTCAACAAGAGCAATTCAAGTGGCTCTAAGGGCAAGCAACGAGTGAGGACGTGTTTCAATTGCGGCAATGTGAGTCACTTTGTTGCGGAGTGTCCATATGAGAAGAGGGAAGACAATGGTGGCAAGCTCATCCGTAAGGACAAGGCCAAGTCTTTCCCCGACAATAGCAACTTCCCAAAGAAGACTCCTCACAAAGCCTTGGTGGTTCAAGAAGAGTACAATGAGGATGATGATGATGATGAGGATGGTGAATCGGTTGCCATGGCCTCCGTGCCCATTGCAATGACTCCTCGGGTGTCTCTCTTGGTTCACCCAATGAAAGCATCACCGCCAAGTGCCTCTTAGTCAGGCTAGTTCCGGCTGTCTGCTGCTGATGAGTAGTACCGTGGTCCGCAGTAGTACCACGCAGCCTCATGATAATACTGCAGCAGCGTCATGAGCTGAATAAGTGGATAACGGTTGGATTTTTCCCATGACTATATAAGGCGTCTTCAACCTCTAGTTGACTACCTCTTCTCTCTCTAAGCTCCATTGTTGCTCCAAGCTCCATTTTGGCCCGATCTCTCTCCTAGCCAATCAAACTTGTTGATTTGCTCGGGATTGGGTGACAAGGGCCCGATCTACTTCCACCACAAGATATTTGATTCCCCCACTTATCCCTTGCGGATCTTGTTACTCTTGGGTGTTTGAGCATCCTAGGCGGTTGAGGTCACCGTGGAGCCATATTCCATTGTGGTGAAGCTTCGTGGTGTTGTTGGGAGCCTCCAATTAAGTTGTGGAGATTGCCCCAACCTTGTTTGTAAAGGTTCGGTCGCCGCCTTCAAGGGCACCATTAGTGGAATCACGGCTCTTGCATTGTGCGAGGGCGTGAGGAGATTACAGTGGCCCTAGTGGCTTCTTGGGGAGCATTGTGCCTCCACACCGCTCCTAACGGAGACGTACTTCCCCTCAAAGGGAAGGAACTTCGGTATCACATCCTCGTCTCCTCCGGCTCCACTCTTGGTTATCTTATCCCTTTACTTGTGCAAGCTTATTTGTGTTCCTATCCTTGCTTGTTTTTGTGCTTGTGTTGTTTGCATCATACAGGTTGTCCACCTAGTTGCACATCCAGACAACCTTTATTATTGCAAAGTTTAAATTTGTAAAGAAAAGCTTAAAAATTGTTAGTTGCTTATTCACCCCCCCCCTCTAGTCAACTATATTGATCCTTTCAATTGGTATCAGAGCCTCGTCTCTTTTTGAGGACTTTACCGTCCGAAGAGTATGGTTGACGTCGTAGATGATGTGGGGGAGCACTCCGGTCTTGAATCCGACATCATCTACGGAAGATGGAGGTACCTCGATCTCTCGTGAGGAATTCAATGTGGCGTTGGACACATTGAAAAACTCCATGACGGCCGAGGTCAAGGGCATGTTTAAGGAATTCCTAGAAGGGCTGAAACTTTCCACCGCTTGCCGTGAAAGTGGGTGATCCCGCCAACACGGGAGCGGATGCATGCTAACTCCGATAAGGGGTAAGCTACTAGTGAGAAAGCCCCCTCATCTAGTGGTAAGAATGGCACCGGCATCTTCGCCCATGTGCAACCTCCCATTTATGGTGGACCGATTCCTACCACTCATTTGAATCATGTCGGTACACCACCTAAGATTGATAAAAAGGAGGATTTTGATTCGTGGGTTTATCGTTTTAAGCGTCATTTAAATCATGTGAACACTAACCTTTGGAGAATCATTGAAGAAGGTTTCTATCCGCATGATCCGAGCAACTTTTCTCCAAGAGAGGTCGTGGACCATCAATTCAATGAGAATGCTCTCTTCATCATCCAAGAAGCAATCCTTCCGAAGACCTCCCTCATCTCCGGCCTTACTCCCGTGCCAAAGATGCTTGGCTCAAGGTGGTTTCCCTTTATCGAGGAAGCGCAAGCATTCAACGTTCTAATTATGAAGTGGTCCAAGATGAAGCCGATGAGTTTGCAATGAAGGAAGAAGAAGACCCTCGTGAGCTCTATCAGAGAGTAACCAAGCTTGCTGTCTCCCTTCGGGATCATGGAAGTAAGGACACAGATGACAACTGGATCAAGCACAAATTCCTCAAGGCAATGATGCCCTACCACAAAGCCATGTCCTCCGTCATCCGTCAGCGAACGGACTTCCACACCCTGTCCTCAAGTGATGTGTTGGATGAGTTTGTGGCTATGAGCATATTGGACAAGACCGCCGACAATGCGGTGCTTCGCTCCCAAAGAGCAAAGAAGCCCAAGCTCGCCTTGAAGGCCAAGATTTGTGTCGATGAAGATGGAGAGGAGGAAGAATAAGAGAGCAACCTCGAAGATACTAAGTATGATTATCATGAACACATGGCCCTTGCTTCAAGACAATTTGGGAGCAAGAAGAACTCAAGGCCCAACTTCAACAAGAGCAATTCAAGTGGCTCTAAGGGCAAGCAACGAGTGAGGACGTGTTTCAATTGTGGCAATGTGAGTCACTTTGTTGCGGAGTGTCCATATGAGAAGAGGGAAGACAATGGTGGCAAGCTCATCATGTAAGGACAAGGCCAAGTCTTTCCCCAACAAGAGCAACTTCCCAAAGAAGACTCCTCACAAAGCCTTGGTGGTTCAAGAAGAGTACAATGAGGATGATGATGATGATGAGGATGGTGAATCGGTTGCCATGGCCTCCGTGCCCATTGCAATGACTCCTCGGGTGTCTCTCTTCGGTTCACCCAATGAAAGCATCACCGCCAAGTGCCTCTTAGTCAGGCTAGTTCCGGCCTGTGCTGCTGCCGCGGTAGTACCGTGGTCCGCCACGCAGTAATGCCGTGCAACCTCATGATAATACTGCGCCCACAGGCCAGTAGTACCACGCGTCGCGGGCTGAATACGTGGATAACGGTTGGATTTTTCCCATGACTATATAAGGGGCGTCTTCAACCTCTAGTTGACTACCTCTTCTCTCTCTAAGCTCCATTGTTGCTCCAAGCTCCATTTTGGCCCGATCTCTCTCCCTAGCCAATCAAACTTGTTGATTTGCTCGGGATTGGGTGACAAGGGCCCGATCTACACTTCCACCACAAGATATTTGATTCCCCACTTATCCCTTGCGGATCTTGTTACTCTTGGGTGTTTGAGCATCCTAGGCGGTTGAGGTCACCGTGGAGCCATATTCCATTGTGGTGAAGCTTCGTGGTGTTGTTGGGAGCCTCCAATTAAGTTGTGGAGATTGCCCCAACCTTGTTTGTAAAGGTTGATGCCGCCTTCAAGGGCACCATTAGTGGAATCACGGCTCTTGCATTGTGCTTGGCGTGAGGAGATTACGGTGGCCCTAGTGGCTTCTTGGGGAGCATTGTGCCTCCACACCGCTCTAACGGAGACGTACTTCCCTCAAAGGGAAGGAACTTGATAACACATCCTCGTCTCCATCGGCTCCACTCTTGGTTATCTTATCCCTTTACTTGTGCAAGCTTATTTGTGTTCCTATCCTTGCTTGTTTTTGTGCTTGTGTTGTTTTGCATCATATAGGTTGTCCACCTAGTTGCACATCTAGACAACCTTTATTATTGCAAAGTTTAAATTGGTAAAGAAAAGCTTAAAAATTGTTAGTTGCCTATTCACCCCCCCCCCTCTAGTCAACTATATCGATCCTTTCAAATGTAATTTTGTTGTTTGCGAACTTTAGAGATATTAAAATGAACTGAAGCAAACATAATGGAGTTGGATTCTTCGATATGCTGAAATGGTCAAAATTTTGATTTCATCGAGGAAAACGAAGATGCTTGTGTTTACAAGAAATTAAGTGGGGGTATGATTATATTTCTAACTGTATGTGTACATAAAACATTGTTGATTGGAAATAATATAAATTGACACGAATTAGGACTTCATTGAAAATAGTTATTTGATGAAGTATTTAGGCAAGTTAACTTTGGTATTAGGTATAATAATACATGGAGATAGTAGTGCCTAATATTTCTTAGTAAAAATACATATTGACAAGATACTAATGTTGTTTGGTATGAAAAATGCCAATAAGAGTCTCTTGTTGTGCTCACGTGGAAAGAGTTTTAAGCAAGCATCAGTATCCTGAAATACTGATGAGCAAACTACATGATTGATATTTCACTCACTCTTGTGTTTTCAATTAATCATTTATTCCATGGTATGTAGACAGCTAGATATGTCCAGCACTTCAAATAAGTTGTGAGTAAGTTACCAAAGTGATCAAGGTGTCGATCATAGGACAAAAGTGAAAATGTCGTTAAGTATTAAAGTAAGAAAGATGACATGTTTCTCGCATATGGAGAAAATGAAGATATTGTTGTAAGGAGTTTCATCAATATAGGCTCGATGTAAGTAGTTACACCGATAAAATCTTCATCAGTGTTCCAAGCAATTTTTGATTTCAATTAAAGGATTTGTGTAATAAATTAAATGGTGGCATAGTAAGTTGAAATTGGTCCAAGAAGGTTACTGTGGCGAATTCTATAACGAAGATTGAGCATGTTGTCACTTTAGAAGCAACAGTGGAGGGTGATGAATCAAATAGTTCATTTACGAATTCAGTATGGTTTCTAGAAGGCTTGTGCCAATGGAACATTGTTCTAAATAATGGTTCCATAGCTCAGTTTAAGGAATCAAAGGTCCTGCCAGTGATTCAATATATACAAAGCCAGTTCCATGCAAATTATGTTTTTGTGTGGAAACATGAAAGATGCATAGAAATACACACATATTTGAACTTGTCAGATCCGATAGAACAAGGTCTATACCACAAGCAAAGCATGAACAAACACCGGGTTGACATTAGTGTAAAAGAAGTTATGCAAACTAGATTATTGACTCTAGTACAAGTGGAAGTCTGTTGGAAATATGCCCGAGAGGCAATAATAATTGTATTATTTATTTCTAGTTTATAATTAGATGTATATTCTATATTATAACCTCTATGATTATTGAATATGTGATTCAAAGGAAACCCCATAAGCACGTGTAGAGTAATAAACGGTAAATCCTGACCCATAGTCTCGTCTCTAGGACTAGATCAAGTGTTGCATGATGGTTAATTTTCCTAATCATTGGCGTATGTTAAGTGTAACAAGGATGTCGACAACTTTGAGAGTATGATCTTAGTAAAACAATCATATTGAATTGACCCAAACTATTTGTTATACTTAGAGATGTTATGGCCACAAGTCTATAGTCAATAACATGGAGAGTTAGTGCATGCTTTGTTCCTTAGACCATGAGAGTATCGAGTCCCTTCATGTCGGGGATGATACGCTTTGGGGCTACTCCAACTTCATCTGTAACACGTTCATCATAACGATAACTTGCAGGTTTATCAGAAAAGTATGACAATGGGCTAGATAGCTCAAGAGTGAGATTTGCTCCTCCAAAAATGGAGAGATATTCTTAGGGCTCTCTTGGTGTGGCCATCTGTCCAGATGTAGGTGGGTTATTCATAGGGATGCCAGGAACGACAACGAGAAAGAAGAACAAAACTTTTGATGAGGAGAGCAGTATAGTGAGCCTGTGTATGACTCACTGGGTTACTGATATATCTCACCTTGGGTTTTGTACAGTATCACAAAGCAAAAGGAATACTATATGATAACCAACACTCGAATATCATTCGTGAGAGTATAAGGGTCAACAAGGATGTCCATTGTTCTATTGTTGATCATTAAATGAAAGGGCGCGTTTTGTTCATGTCTATATTTCACCAAACCTACAAGGTCCCACGCTTGAGGGATTTACGATTTGTTGAGTCCTATTGGAGTGATAAATATGAGAAAATATTATGGAAAAAGTTCCAATAATAGAAGAAATAGTTTCAAGAGAAACATGAAGCATTTTCGGGTTACCGAAAGTGTTTCGTGGAATACCGGATAATGATATATTGGCAGTAAATGTTTCCGGGACCTAAAATAAATAGTAGAGGGATCATGTACTTACGGGGAGCCCCATGGGATTTATTTGGGCGCCATGGGATCCTCTAATATGTTATAGGCCTATTAGGGGAGAGCTAATGGGCCTAAAAGGTCCGTAAATGGATGGTGCCCCCTTTAGCTTATTGGACAAGCTAAGGGGGTGCATGGGAGTTGGAGGACTCCTCCTCCTTGGCCATGCCCCAAGGGAGGGATTCCCCTCCCCAAGTCAGGTAGGCCCCGTCCCACATCTATATAGGGTGGGTCTATTATGATAACACCCCTTAAGACCTTATTCTTCTAACACTAATTCTTAATCTGCTAACACCCGTGCAAACACGTAACGAACCGCGCTAAAAAACCAACCGATATGCCCACTTCTGCCAGATCCCAATCCCCACCGCTTCCACCCCACCACGACCGCACAAACCTCTTCGATCCACTCCCCTGCTTCCCCCCCCCCCCCCCCACGCCGCCGCCGCACCACCACCTTCCCCGCTTCCCCCACGCCACCTCCCACCGCACCTTCTGCTGGGCGCCTCCCCACCCCCGATCCACCTTCTTCGCCCCGCCGGCGCCGCACCTCTCTCCCCTGATCCATCGTTTGCTTGGCGCCACCCTACCCCTAGTCGGTTGTCGATACACCCGCCGGCGGCCTGGGCTTGCGCCGCCCCTGCCTTGCATCGCCCGTGGCCTGGGATTGCGCCGCCCTTGCCCTGCATCGCGATGACCTGGGCTTGCATTGACAAGCAACTCCCCCGCAACCCCTGGAGACGGACCCTCCACTCCCCTATCGCACGACTCTACTCTGCTCCTCCCCGTACCTCTCATCGTCCCCGCGACCCCCGCAGTCGGATCCACCCCTCCTCCAGTGACTCCTCTCTGCTCCTCCCTCCCGCCGTCCCCGTGATGAACCACAACTATAGGGGATCTATCATAGTCCTTTCGATAAGTAAGAATGTCGAACCCAATGAGGAGCAGAAGGAAATGACAAGCGATTTTCAGCAAGGTATTCTCTGCAAGCACTGAATTTATCGGTAACAGATAGTTTTGTGATAAGATAATTCGTAACGGGTAACAAGTAACAAGTGTAACAAAGGTGCAGCAAGGTGGCCCAATCCTTTTTGTAGCAAAGGACAAGCCTGGACGAACTCTTATATAAAGCAAACCGCTCCCGAGGACACATGGGAATTGTTGTCAAGTTAGTTTTCATCATGCTCATATGATTCACGTTCGTTACTTTGATAATTTGCTATGTGGGTGGACCGGTGCTTGGGTGTTGTCCTTACTTGGACACGCCTCTCCCACTTATGATTAACCTCCCCCGCAAGCATATGCAACTATGAAAGAACAATTAAGATAAATGTAACCATAGCATGAAACATATGGATCCAAATTAGCCTCTTACGAAGCAACACATAAACTAGGGTTTAAGATTCTGCCACTCTAGCAACCCATCATCTACTTATTAGTTCTCAATGCCTTTCCCTAGGCCCAAACAATGGTGAAGTTTCATGTGTAGTCGATGTTCACATAACACCACTAGAGGAAACACAACATACATCTTATCAAAATATCAAACGAATACCAAATTCACATGATTACTTATAACAAGACATCTCCCATGTCCTCAGGAACAAATGTAACTACTCACAAAGCTTATTCATGTTCATAATCAGAGGAGTAATGATTATCATTAAGGATCTGAACATATGATCTTCCACCGAATAAACCAACTAGCATCAACTACAAGGAGTAATCAACACTACTAGCAACCCACAGGTACCAATCTAAGGTTTTGAGACAAAGATCGGATACAAGAGATGAACTAGGGTTTGAGAGGAGATGTTGCTGGTGAAGATGTTGATGGAGAGATTGACCCCCCTCTCGCTGAGAGGATCATTGGTGACGACGATGACGATGATTTCCCCCTCCAAGAGGGAAGTTTCCCCGATAGAACAACTTCGCCGGAGCCCTAGATTGGTTCTGCCCAGGTTTCGCCTCAAGACTGTGATGCTTCGTCCTGAACGCTTCTTCTTGATTTTTTTTCCAAGACAAAACACTTCATATAGCAGAAGATGGACACCAGAGGCCTTCCAGGGGGCCCACAAGCGACAGGGGCGCGCCTAGGGGGTAGGGCGTGCCCTCCAGGCTTGTGGCCTCCTGGTGGGTCCCCTCTGGTATTTTCTTCGCCCAATATTTTTTATATATTCCAAAATAATTCTCCGTAAATTTTCATGACTTTTGGAGTTATGCAGAATAGGTCTCTCAGATTTTCTCCTTTTCCAGTCCAGATTTCCAGCTGTCGGCATTCTCCCTCTTCATGTAAACCTTGTAAAATAAGAGAGAAAATGCATAAGTATTGTACCAAAGTATGTAATAACAACCCATAATGCAATAAATATCAATATAAAAGCATGATGCAAAATGGACGTATCAACTCCCCCAAGCTTAGACCTGGCTTTTCCTCAAGTGAAAGCCGAAATCGATAATCATGTCAACATGTTTAGAGATAGAGGTGTCGATAAAATAAAATACGGACAAGAGGGCATCATGATCATCTATAGAACATCAACATATATTGACATGTAATTTCTTATGCTAAAGTGACAATTCATTCACAAGGTAAAGTATGAATCAGAAACTTTATTGAAAACGAACAAACTATGATATTAGTCATTGAAGCAATTGCAGTTTATCATAATGTCGGAAAGAGTCGATGTAAGAGCTTTTGTATAGCAAGTCCACATACTCAACCATCTTTTAGTCTTTTATAATTGTTAACACTCACGCGATACTTATGGGTTCAAAGCCTCAATAGGACACAGAGAAAGATAGGGGCTTATAGTTTCGCCTCCCAACCTTTTACCTCAAGGGTAATTTCAACAATAATATTTTATGATAACCTACACCCAAGTGGATATATATATATATATATATATATATATATATATATATATATATATATCTAGATCTTTCTCCAACACATAGTGTTTGCCAAAATGAAAAGGTGTAAAAAGGAAAGGTGAAGATCACCATGACTCTTGTATAAAGGTAGAAAGTAAAAGTAAAAGATAGGCCCTTCGTAGAGGGAAGCAGAGGTTGCCATGCGCTTTTATGGTTGGATCCACAAAATCTTAATGCAAAAGAACGTAACTTTATATTGCTGCTTGTGATAAAGAACTTTATTATGCAGTCCCTCGCTTTTATTTCTTCCATATCACAAGTTCATATAAAGCTCATTTTCTTCACTCTAAAAGATCATAAATATTTAGAGAGCTATTTTTATTGCTTGCACCGATGACAACTTACTTGAAGGATCTTACTCAATCCATAGGTAGGTATGGTCGACTCTCATGGCAAAACTGGGTTAAGGGATGTTTGGATGCAAAAGTAGTATCTCTACTTGGTGCAAAGGATTTGGCTAGCACATGAGGGAAAAACTCAACATGTTGGAGGATACATGACAATATAACTTCTATTCGGATATAAGAAAACATAACCCATTATGTTGTCTTCCTTGTCCAACATCAACCTTTTAGCATGTCATATTTTAATGAGTGCTCACAATCACAAAAGATGTCCAAGATAGTATATTTATATGTGAGACCTATCTTTCTTTATTACTTCCTATTAATTGCAACAATGACCAAAACTATATTTGTGTAGCGACCAGACCTCAAACAGTCTGATCTCTGTGCTCAGTGTCATCCCTGGATCAGTAATGCTGACACCGCATAGTACTCGAAGATTTATAACAGAGTAGCAATCACACACTTATTACAATCGAATGTCTCAAGAGAGAACTTAATAAAATAAATATGGCTTAAGGCCATCTAATAACGATAACAGCGGAAGGCTTGGAAGAATAAGCGAGTCCATCAACTCCAACGGCATCACAGAGTATAGAACCACGACCTATGCACCTTACTCATCGTCTAAAAATGCGCAACATGAAGCGTTGCAGCCCGGTCAATTGACACATGGAATATCTGGCAATGTAACACATAGAGAATAATGGAATGAATAGCCTATACTACATGCATATATGGCTGGTGGAAAGCTCTATGGTTACAGTTTTTGCATAAATCCAATTTTTCCCTATTGCAAAGGAATAAATTTATTTAACTATCATGGTGGTTGTGAAACATTGAGAATGGTTGATGAATTATCAATCCCAATTAAAAGTACTCATTAACAAACCCAACAATATTAATTAGAAGTAACATGATGAGATTCACATGATATCCGTGTACTAGATACTCAAGATGTCCATAGCAGGGGACACGGCTAACCATGATTAGTTTATACACTCTGCAGAGGTTTGCGCACTTTTCCCCACAAGACTCGATCGCCTCCGTTGGTTTCACTTTTCTGAGGTGTTTGAGAGACGGATGACCGAGACATAGTCTTTCAGAAGCGCTAGCACCTTACATGTGGGTAGACCGTACCAACCTACAACCCCTACATCTGCTAGTCTACCCGTAAGAGTTCGCACAACTTAGTCAACTACGCCAGAGCCCATAATGGCTTGTGGCTGCACACGGAAGTTTCTAGTTTGAATAATCTCATGATCCCTTTGAGCACAGGTGGCGGTCCGAAGAAATCTGAGGCAAGTCTGATAGAAACCAGGTGCCTCAATCCACCCAGATGTGTGTTTAAGTTGCCACATTAAATAAACCATTAAATAACAATCTCACATACATCATGGATACACTCACCCAATCCACGTCTACTAGCATAGCATAGCATAATAAGCAAGCGTAGAAGTACTTCCAAAGGTTTGATAATAAAGCAGTGTAATAGGTACTACCTCATCTACTTCCCATAACCCACAATTTAATTAGATCCTAATCATGCAAGTGTTTGAGGAATAGATCTAATGCATAAAAAGCTGGGTATGAGAAGAGTATGATCAAAGTGTTACTTGCCTTTAGCGATGATCCATGAAACCTAGAGACTCGAAGTAACAAGCGGCGCACTCGCGTAATCTATCGCAGACAAACAAACAAGCATACAATAAGTACTCATCTAATGCACAGATAAAACTCGAATAGATCTAACCAAATTGTTCAACTTAAGAACTCCGGTTTGCAAAAAGAATCAAATCAAACGAAGCAACGAAAGTCAAACGGCGGAAGAAAACAGCTTCGTTTTACTAATCTGGATCTAGGACTTTACAGAAGCAAAAACTTGTTTAAGTAGATTATTGGAAAGAGGGTTTCGAGACGAAACTCCAGGAGCTTGAATCGCCTGATTCCGATAAACGAGCAAAAAGTTATACTAAAACGAAAATCGGATCTGGAATCGGGATCAGAAAAATCGCTGATTAAATACGAGAAAAAGAAAAACGACAAACGGGTTAACGAACGGATGTTCGTTAATTAACCGAAACCGAAAAAAAACCAAAGAAAACCGATCGGTTTTTTTAAATGGCACGGAAATCGGTGGCGAACCTCGGGCGTATGACAAGCGAGCTTAAGGCGAGGCGGGCTCGGGAGGGCTGAGGCGCCGAAGCGGCTTTATATCTGGCGTCCCGGCGGAGTCCCGCTCGGGTACGGCCCGTCTGGCGTAGCGTTTTTTAATAACTTCATGAAAAAAATAAAAAGAAGTACCAAAGCGGACTCCAAAAATCCCGAAATAAATTTTCCCCGGCTTCTAAAATCAAGCCGGATTTAATGAACATTTATTTGGGGCCTAAATGCAACTTTGAAAAACGCGCATTTTTTCTAAATTCAAATAAAAAGGCGAAAAACTCCAAAATAAATCTTATTTGATTTTATTATTAAATCTTCATTATTTCTTTATTTTGGGAAAGTCATCTTATTCCCTCTCTCATATTTTTGTAATAGAAATAATTGAAGATAAAATAATTAAAACCAAATGATCCTATTTTCAAAATTTGAGAAAACTCAAATATGAAAATAACGAAAATCCCCAACTCTCCCCGTGGGTCCTTGAGTTGTGTAGAATTTTCTAGGATCGAGCAAAATGCAAGGAAAAATATGATATGCAATGATGCTCTATGTATAACATTACAAATTGAAAATTTGGGATGTTACAAACCTACCCCATTAAGATGAATCTCGCCCTCGAGATTCGGGTTGGCTAGAAAATAGGTGAAGGTGGTCTTTAAGCAAATCTTCATCTCGCTCCCAGTGGCTTCATCCTACGTGTGGTGGCTCCTTGAACTTTGCAAAACTTAATAACCTTCTTGCGGGTGACTCTGTGGCATACTCGAATCTTAACCGGTTTGTCCTCATAGGTCAAATTATCATTCAACTGAATCGCTTCCAGTGGCACGGTATCTCTCAGTGGTATATCAGCCATCTCTGCGTGACACTTCTTCAACTGTGAAACATGAAACACATCATGAACTCCTGACAATCCTTCGGGTAATTCCAACTTGTACGCAACTTCTCTCATACGTTCCAAAACACGATAAGGTCCAACAAATCGAGGTGCTAACTTTCCTTTAACTCCAAAACGCTTAACTCCTCGAAGCAGCGATACTCGAAGATAAACTCTGTCTCCGACTTTGTATTCTGTCTCCTTGCGTTTTGAATCTGCATAACTCTTCTGTCTTGACTGGGCTACCTTGATCCTATCGCGAATCAACTTTACTTTATGTTCAGACTCCTTAATCAAATCTGGTCCAAACAACTGGCGGTCTCCAACTTCATCCCACAACAACGGGGTCCTGCACCTCCTTCCGTACAAGGCTTCGAAAGGTGCCATCTTGATTTGGTTTAGTAGCTGTTGTTATAAGAAAACTACGCATACGGCAAATTGTCATCCCAACTTGATCCATAATCCAAAGCACAAGCTCTAAGCATATCCTCCAAAATCTGGTTGACTCTCTCGGTTTGTCCATCATGCATGGATGGAAAGATGTGCTAAACTCCAGCCTGGTTCCCAAAGTTTCATGCAAGCGCTTAGGAACTTTGAGGTAAATTGGTTCCTCTATCGTCTGATACTCCTCGGAACTCCATGCAAGCATACAATCCTGGTCATGTATATCTTAGCCAATTTAGCCTTTGTTGTAGGTAGTCTTTCTTTGGAAAGAAATGAGCTACCTTTGTCAAATGATCGACTATAACCCAAATCGAGTCATAGCTGAGCAGGTCCTAGGCAATCCCGTGATGAAATCCATACCTAGTTTATCCCACTTCCATTCGGGCATAGGCAGCAGGCTGTAACAATCCTGCGGCTTACGATGTTACGCCTTCACCCTCTGACATAAATCACAAACTGCTACATACTCTGCAATATCCTTCTTCATTCCGGTCCACCAGAAAGTATTCTTCAAATCCAAATACATCTTAGTATTTCCTGGGTGAATCGAATATGGTGAATCATGTGCCTCTTGCAAAATCAACTTCCTGATCTCCGTGTCATTGGGCACATAAACACGGTCCTCAAACCATAGGGTATCGTGCTCATCCTCACGAAATCCCTTAGCCTTTCCTTCGCTCATTCTCTCCTTTATAGAGGCAATCTCTTTATTAGTCTTCTGAGCTTCCCTGATCTTGTCCATCAAAGTTGTTGAATCTCGGTCTTTGCTACATAGCCTCTCGGAACTATTTCCAAACATAGCTCTCAAAGATCCTCGGCTAACTCCTTTGGTATTTCTCCCGTCATTAGTGTGTTGACGTGACTCTTACGGCTCAACGCGTCTGCTACAACGTTAGCCTTTCCGGGGTGATAATGCAATCTCATATCGTAATCTTTGATGAGTTCCAACCATCTGCTTTGCCTGAGATTCAGCTCCTTCTGCGTGAAGATGTACTTCAAACTCTTGTGATCCGTATACACCTCACAATGATTTCCAATAAGGAAATGTCTCCATGTCTTCAACGCATGCACTACGGCTGCTAACTCCAAATCATGTGTAGCATAATTTAGCTCATGAGGCTTAAGCTGTCGTGAAGCATACGAAACAACTCTCCCCTCCTGCATAAGCCTTTGCTCCAAGTTCTCGGCGTGAAGCGTCATAATATACCTCGTAATCCTTGGTACGATCTGGCAGAATTAACCTTTGGTGAGGTAACCAAATGTTTCTTCAACTCTTGGAAACTAGCTTCACACTCCTCGGTCCAAATGAACTTGGTATCCTTCTTCAACAATTACATCGCAAACCCGCAATCCTTGAGAAATTCTCAATGAATCTCCGGCAATATCCTGCTAGTCCAAGGAAACTCCAGATCTCTCCAACTATTGTTTCAGCTTCCCAGTTTGTTACAGTGACAACTTTAGTGGGGTCTACTGCTATACCTTCTCCGGATATAATATGTCCAAGAAATCCAACTTCCTTCAACCAAAACTCACATTTGCTGAACTTGGCATACAACTGATGTTCTCTGAGCTTCTCGAGTACCAAACGCAAATGCTCCTTATGTTCCTCTTCATTCTTGAGTAAACCAAAATATCATCAATGAACACCACGACGAACTTATCCAAAAACTCCATAAACACTTTGTTCATCATGTTCATAAAATAGGCACGTGCGTTAGTCAGACCAAATGACATAACGGTGTACTCATACAACCCGTACCTGGTGGTAAAAGCCATCTTAGGTATATCCTTCTCTCGAATCTTCAACTGATGGTACCCTGATCGCAAATCGATCTTTGAAAACACCTTAGCTCCTTGCAATTGGTCAAACAAGTCATTCATCATCGGCAGCGGGTACTTGTTCTTAATGGTCACTTCATTCAATCCACGATAATCAACAACCATTCTTAAGGATCCATCCTTCTTCTCCACTAGAAGTACTGGTGATCCCCAAGGCGAAGAACTTGGGCGAATAAAACCTTTATCCAATAACTCCTTAATCTGCTTCTTAATTTCCTCCAAATCTTGGGCTGGCATCCTATACGGTCTCTTAGATATCGGCCCAGTGCCTGGCAGTAGTTCAATCGGAAACTCAATGTCTCTATCCGGTGGCATGCCTGGCAACTCTTCCGGAAACACGTCCGGGTAATCCCTACCACCGGTACTTCCTCCTGCACAACTCCTGATAAGGAATGTACATGTGCTCTCCTCGGCTCATGCCGTGATACATACCTGATTCTCCTTCCTTCTGGGGTGGTAAGTAAAATTGACTTACTGGCGCAATCTATGTTCCCTCCATACTTCGATAACCAATCCATGCCTAATATCACATCCAATCCTTGGGATTCTAGAACTATTAGGTCCGAGGGAAAAACATAGTGTCCAATCCTTAATGGCGATCGATCACACCATATACTAGCCATGTATTACGCTTTCTGGGTGAGGTTACTAGCATGGGTGACCTAAGGGCTTGGGTTGGTAATTTATACTTATCCACAAATCCCTTGATATGTATGAATGCGATGCACCAGTATCAAAAAGAACAACTGCAGTAAATGACTTAACCAAAAACTTACCTATTACTGCATCTGGCTGAGCTTCAACCTCCTCCACGGTAACGTGGTTCACTTGTCCTTTGTTGAAAGGATTCGGCTTCTTTCCTGAGCTTCCATTGCCATTTCCATTACGCCTATACGGACATTCGTTTGCATAATGTCGATCTTGCGGCTTAAAGCAAGTGATGTGGCTCGAGTCTAGCTTGGATGGTGTTGACGGGTTGGTGCGGTTACATCCATTGCTTCCTCCATTCCGTTCCCATTCTTGGTGCCATTATGGTTGTCTGAGCTACCTCCTCCATGGGTATGCTGAAATTGTCCTCCTGTCTTGGGGTAAGCGAAGTTTCTGCTGAGCTCGAGTTATTCTTCCCTGTCCATACTTCCTCTTGCGATTTTCTATCTGCTGCTGCTTTCCTTCAATCATAAGCGCACGATCTACTAACTCCTGGTAGTTATTGAAAGTGGCTACCATCAACTACATGCTCAGCTCATCATTCAGTCCTTCTAGAAACTTCTCACCTTAGTCATTGCGTCCGTAACAACGTCGTGCAGGGCATAACGTGCTAGCTTACTGAAATCATCTACATCTTGCCAACTGTCGAGTCCTCCTTGGCGTAAGTTGAGAAACTCACGCTTCTTCATGACCATAGCTCCTATTTGAAACATGGGCAGTACGGAAAGCTTGCTGAAACTGATCCCATGTGACAGTGTCTACTGGGTAAGTGGCTGTAAAATTCTCCCACCATGCTGCTGCGGGTCCTTCAAGCTGATGTGCGGCAAATTTCACCCTTTCTCCATCTCCATAGGCCCCGCAATAGAAAGAGTTTACTTCGGTGCCGGAGAGCCGAAACCGGTAACCGAAACAAGACATATTCACTTTGACCACAGCCACCCGCACTTGCCTACCCGTTGTACATCCTGCAGTGGTCAACTCCCTCCCTATCTTACGAAGCCAATCATCTGCAACAATCGGCTCGGTGCTCTTTGGAAAACATCGTGGATTCAGCCTTAAGAAAGCAGGTCAAATGGTCAGCGGTGGTGGTGGCGGTGGGTTGTTGTTGTTGTTGTTGTTGCCTTGGTTCTGTACCAATGTTTGAATTAAGGCATTCTGCTGCTGAATCAACTGAGTGATCTCTGGCGGAAAAACAAATCCGGGGTCGCGTCTCGGAGGCATCTGAGGGTTTTAAAGAAAAGATGAGAATTTAGAATAGAATGAGGTCTAGAGAGAAACACTACCCATATGCACATGAGACGAATCACACAAGATCACTCCAATCAATTCAAACAAGGGCATACAACGGTCTATCTATCGTTACAAAGTGCAGAAACTAAAACTAATATAACATGGGGATAATCTACTACTGTTATGGTGGTCAACTTAAACTGCTCCGATGAAGACTCCATGATATCTGCTCCAGCTTCATCTTCGTAATCATCATCACTAGGATCAGAATCGGTGTCGTCAATGATGATGTAGTTCTCTGGACAGGTGCTATCTTCATCTTCTACTCCGGTCTGAATTTCCCATGAGTTCTTCAATCTTCTCCTTAAGATCGCCGTTTTGTCCCACTAGAGCTACGATCTCCTCCATGTAGTCCTTGCGAGTGGCCTTGGTTCTCCTTCTAGTTCGATAATCTTGGCTTTTGTTGTCTTCAACTCCATCATGTCTGCGCACATCTGGTTCTCCTGGCGTCGAATGTGCTGGTTTAACTACTGGATGAAAGCTGCAATGGATCGATCCTTCTTAGTGCCAACTATCTCCCATTGTTCATATCGGCGCCCGCAAATCTGGTAGATAGTATCCTTGAGGTCTTCTTTATAAACTTCTCCAATGCGCCCCATGGTTATGTGAGCTGCCATGGTCTTTCCCAGACTCCAGGTTGGTGCATTGAAAACACACTCTATGGGCTCCGTGATTGGGCATAAGCGTCCTTAGGGAACTTGAGCTTGAATCTTCGGTAGCTTTTCTTGGGTAAAGTGGAATTGTATGTCGGTGAAGCTTGGTAATCCTATGTTTAGGTACTTAGTGACTTCCTTCGGATGTCGTCCAAAGGGTGTATCTTCATTAATTTGGGTGAACTTGATCCTCGCTTCCGTCATCCTAAAAGAGTAGAAAAGATGAGGAGTCGAAATGAGAAGAGAGAGTAGTGATCTAGGGCTTTAGCTTAATGGTCATGTCCTACGGTCGGCGTGTGCTCGATACCATCTCATGTAGCGAGGACCTCAAGCGATCGATCTACGTGCTCGGTGTCATCCTGGATCGATGTCTTGACACCACACAGTACTCAAAGGATTTATAAAAGAGCAGCAATCACACACTTATTACAATCGAATGTCTCAAGAGAGAACTTAATAAAATAAATATGGCTTAAGGCCATCTAATAACGATAACAGCGGAAGACTTGGAAGAATAAGCGAGTCCATCAACTCTAACGGCATCACTGAGTATAGAACCACGACCTATGCACCTTACTAAATAAATGCGAAAAGTGCGCAAAATGAAATGTTGCAGCCAGCAATTGACACATGGAATATCTTTGGCAATGTAACACATAGAGAATAATGGAATGAATAGCCTATACTACATGCATATATGGCTGGTGGAAAGCTCTATGGTTACAGTTTTTGCATAAAGCCAATTTTTCCCTACTGAAAGGAATAAATTTATTTAACTATCATGGTGGTTGTGAAACATTGAGAATGGTTGACATCATTCTCATTCCCAATTAAAAGTACTCATTAACAAACCCAACAATATTAATTAGAAGTAACATGATGAGATTCACATGATATCCAGGTACTAGATACTCAATATGTCCATAACCGGGGACACGGCTAACCATGATTAGTTTATACACTCTGCAGAGGTTTGCGCACTTTTCCCCACAAGACTCGATTGCCTCCGTTGGTTTCTCGCTTTTCTGAGGGTGTTTGAGAGCGGATGGCCGAGACATAGTCTTTCGAGCGCTAGCACCTTACGTAATGGGTAGACCGTACCAACCTATAACCCCTACATACGCTAGTCTACCCGTAAGAGTTCGCACAACTTAGTCAACTACTTGAGCCCATAATGGCTTGTGGCTGCACACGGAAGTTTCTAGTTTGAATAATCTCATGATCCCTTTGAGCACAGGTGGCGGTCAGAAGAAATCTTGGCAAGTCTGATAGAAACCAGGTGCCTCAATCCACCCAAATGTGTGTTTAAGTTGCCACCTTAAATAAACCATTAAATAACAATCTCACATCTTTCATGGATACACTCACCCAATCCACGTCTACTAGCATAGCATAGCATAATAAGCAAGCGTGAAAGTACTCCCAAAGGTTTGATAATAAAAGCAGGTAATAGGTACTACCTCATCTACTTCCCATAACCCACAATTTAATTAGATCCTAATCATGCAAGTGTTTGAGGAATAGATCTAATGCATAAAAACTGGGTATGAGAAGAGTATGATCAAAGTGTTACTTGCCTTCTAGCGATGATCCATGAAACCTAGAGACTCGAAGTAACAAGCGGCGCACTCCGGGTAATCTATCGCAGACAAACAAACAAGCATACAATAAGTACTCATCTAATGCACAGATAAAACTCGAATAGATCTAACCAGATTTTTCAACTTAAGAACTACGGTTTGCAAAAAGAATCAAATCAAACGAATCAACGAAAGTCAAACGGCGAAAGAAAACAGCTTCATTTTACTAATCTGGATCTAGGTCAAACTTTACATAAGCAAAAACTTGTTTAAGTAGATTATTCGGAAAGAGGGTTTCGAGACAAAACTCCGGGCGCTTGAATCGCCTGATTCCGATAAACGAGAGAAAAGTTATACTAAAACGAAAATCGGATCTGGAATCGCAATCAGAAAAATCGCGGATTAAATCTGAGAAAAAGAAAAACGACGAACGGGTTAACGAACGGACGTTCGTTAATTAACCGAAACCAAAAAAAATATAGAACAAAAAAAACCGAAAAAAAACCAGAGAAAACCGATCGGTTTTTTTTAAACGGCACGGAAATCGAGGCGGCGGCGAACCTCGGGCGGCGCGCGGCTCCAACAGCGCCCCCGAGCGGAGTCCCGCTCGGGTACGGCCCATAAGGCGATGCGCGATATTTTAAATAACTCACAGAAAAAAGATAAAAAGAAGTACCAAACGGACTCCAAAAATCCTGAAATAAATTTTCCCCGGCTTCTAAAATCAAGCCGGATTTAACGAACATTTATTTGGGGCCTAAATGCAATTTTGGAAAATTCGCATTTTTCCTAAATTCAAATAAAAAGGCAAAAAACTCCAAAATAAATCTTATTTGATTTTATTATTAAATCTTCATTATTTATTTATTTTGGGAAAGTCATTTTATTCCCTCTCTCATATTTTTGTAATAGAAATAATTGAAGATAAAATAATTAAAATCAAATGATCCTATTTTCAAAATTTTAGAAAA
Source organism: Aegilops bicornis (assembly GCA_021605145.1). Lineage (NCBI taxonomy): Eukaryota > Viridiplantae > Streptophyta > Magnoliopsida > Poales > Poaceae > Aegilops > Aegilops bicornis. The sequence goes on from CM038673.1 coordinate 145,417,251, forward strand.
CTCAAATATGAAAATAACGAAAATCCCCAACTCTCCCCGTGGGTCCTTGAGTTGTGTAGAATTTTATAGGATCGAGCAAAATGCAAGGAAAAATATGATATGCAATGATGCTCTATGTATAACATTACAAATTGAAAATTTGGAATGTTACAGTTTGTCAACTCCTAACAAATTTTATTCATCATACTTCTTATACTGAACTCACCACTCTCCATAAAGATCATTATATATATATATATATATATATATATATATATGATCTTTTATTTCTTTTATTCTTTATTTCTTTTTCTCATGATCATAACAAGAAAGCGAAGCTCTCAACTCAAAACTACTCTTTATTATATAACTCACGGACTCGATTACATAGATAGATCTCAAAGCAAAACTCAAAGCTAGATCATACTAAAAACTTTTACTCTACTAGAGCAAGATATAACCAAAAGGATCGAAGTAAGAAAAAGGATAAAGGTAAAGATGTGATGGTGATACGATTCCGGGACACCTCCCCCAAGCTTGGCACAAGCCAAGGGGAGTGCCCATGCCCATATATTTAGATCTCTTTCTTCGAAGGTGATGGTTCAATATTCTTAGCAATAATACCCTTCAGAATGTGATTTTCTTCCTCGAGCTTATTGACTTGTTGTTTGAGATCCATTATTTCCTTACGGAGTTTGCCCGTGACAGCTAGAGCTCCGATCACCCTTGGATGCTTCCTAGCTGTGGGGGAAAAGAAACACTCTTTTTCATGTTATCATAAGAGAGAAATCGAGCATTAGGAGGTATGATCGAATCCGGTATTGCTGAACTCTGAAGCTCCTCAGGCAGAACTCTTGGTTGAAAGCGAGAAGTGGCTTCTTGGTCCTCCTCCATGGCGTCTACTCTTTTAAGGTCGGCCTCCATCTCTTCCTCCGTCGACCATCCAAAGGGTTCAGCTTGGTTGTAGGCCCTTGGATCATGTGCCGGGTGAGAGATACGACTCTCCCCGACCGACTCTTGCAAAGACATCTGCTACTTCTTGAGCTTGCGTTGGTTTTTCCCTTGAGGAGGAAAGGGTGGTGCAGCAAAGTAGAGTAAGTATTTCCCTCAGTTTGAGAACCAAGGTATCAATCCAGTAGGAGACAACGAACAAGTCACCGAATACCTGCACAAATAATCAAACAACTTGCACCCAACGCGATAAAGGGGTTGTCAATCCCTTCACTGTTACTTGCAAAGGTGAGATCTGATAAAGATAGATAAACGGTAAAGTAAATATTTTTGGTATTTTTGGTTTGTAGATCAGAAAGTAAAAGATTGCAAAGGAAGTAAATCGGAAACTAAAATTGTAGATCGGAAACTTATATGATGGAAAATAGACCTGGGGGCCATAGGTTTCACTAGAGGCTTCTCTCAAGATAGAAAATATTATGGTGGGTGAACAAATTACTGTCAAGCAATTGATAGAAAAGCGCAAAGTTATGACGATATCTAAGGCAGTGATCATGAATATAGGCATCACGTCCGTGTCAAGTAGACCGAAATGATTCTGCATCTACTACTATTACTCCACACATCGACCGCTGTGTGGCATGCATCTAGAGTATTAAGTTCATAAAGAACGGGGTAAGGCATTAAGCAAGATGACATGATGTAGAGGAATTTACTCAAGCAATATGATGAATACCCCGTCTTTTTTATCCTCGTTGGCAACAATAGAATACGAGCCTTGCTGCCCCTACTGTCACTGGGAAAGGACACCGCAAGATTGAACCCAAAGCTAAGCACTTCTCGCATTGCAAGAAAAACCAATCTAGTTGGCCAAACCAAATCGATAGTTCGAAGAGACTTGCAAAGATACCAAATCATGCATATAAGAATTCAGAGAAGATTCAAATAATATTCATAGATAAGCTGATCATAAATCCACAATTCATCGGATCTCGGCAAACACACTGAAAAAAGTATTATATCGAATAAATCTCCAAGAACATAGAGGATAACATGGTATTGGGAATCAAAGAGAGAGAAGAAGCCATCTAGCTACTAGCTATATGGACCCGTAGGTCTGAGGTAAACTACTCACACTTCATCGGAAGGGCAATGGTGTTGATGTAGAAGCCCTCCGTGATCGAATCCCCCGCCGGCAGGATGCCGAAAAAGGCCCCTAGATGGGATCTCATAGGTACAGAAGTTTGTGGCGGTGGAAAAGTGTTTTTGTGGCTCTCTCTATTGGTTTTGGGATATATGAGAATATATAGGCAAAGAAACTAGCTCGGTGGAGTCCCGAGGGGCCCACAAGGGTGGGAGGCGCGCCCTCCGTCCTTGTGTCCGCCTCGTGGCTTCTCTGACTTGCACTCCAAGTCCTCTCGATGTCTTCTGGTCCAAGAAAAATCATCGCGAAAGTTTTATTCCGTTTGGTATTCCTTTTCTACGAAACTCTAAAACAAGGAAAAAAAGAACAGCACTTTGGGCTCTAGGTTAATAGGTTAGTCCCAATAATAATATAAAATAGCATATTAATGCATATAAAACATCCAAAACAGATAATATAATAGCATGGAATAATAAAAAAATTATAGATATGTTGGAGAAGTATCAAGCATCCCCAAGCTTAATTCCTGCTCGGCCTCGAGTAGGTAAATGATGAAAATAGAATTTTTGATGCGGAATGCTACCTAACATATTTATCCATGTAATTTCTTTTATTGTGGCATGAATTTTCATATCCGTATGATTCAAAACAAAAGTTTAATATAGAAATAAAAACAATAATACTTCGAGCATACTAAAAAGGAAATTACGTCTTCTCAAAATAACATGGCCAAATAAAGCTTATCCCTACAAAATCATATAGTCTGGCTAAAATCCATCTTCATCACACAAAATATTTAAATCATGCACAACCCTGATGACAAACCAAGCAATTGTTTCATACTTTTGATGTTCTCAAACTTTTTCAACTTTCACTCAATACACGAGCGTGAGCCATGGACATAACACTATAGGTGGAATAGAAGGTGGTTGTGGAGAAGACAAAAAGAAGGAGATAGTCTCACATCAACTAGGCGTATCAACGGGCTATGAAGATGCCCATCAATAGATATCAATGTGAGTGAGTACGGATTGCCATGCAACGGATGCACCAGAGCTATAAGTTTATGAAAGCTCAAAAAGAAACTAAGTGGGTGTGCATCCAACTTGCTTTCTCATGAAGACCTAGGGCAATTTGAGGAAGCCCATCATTGGAATATACAAGCCAAGTTCTATAATGAAAATTTCCCACTAGTATATGAAAGTTATATCATAGGAGACTCTCTATCATGAAGATCATGGTGCTACTTTGAAGCACAAGTGGGGTAAAAGGATAGTAACATTGTCCCTTCTCTATTTTTCTCTCATTTATTTATTTATTTGGGCCTTTTCTTCTTTTTTTGGCCTCTTTTTTTCGTCCAGAGTCTCATCCCGACTTGTGGGGGAATCATAGTCTCCATCATCGTTTCCTCACTTGGGACAATGCTCTAAAAATGATGATCATCACACTTTTATTTACTTACAACTCAACAATTACAACTCAATACTTAGAACAAAATATGACTCTATGTGAATGCCTCCGTCGGTATCTTAGAGATATGCACGATGAATCAAGAGTGACATGTATGAAAGAATTATGAACGGTGGCTTTGCCACAAATACGATGTCAACTACATGATCATGCAAAGCAATATGACAATGATGGAGCGTGCCATAATAAACAGACCGGTGGAAAGTTGCATGGCGATATATCTCGGAATGGCTATGGAAATGCCATAATAGGTAGGTATGTGTTGGGGAACGTAGCAGAAATTCAAAATTTTCCTACGTGTCACCAAGATCTATCTATGGAGAAACCAGCAACGAGGGGAAGGAGAGTGCATCTACATACCCTTGTAGATCGCTAAGCGAGGCGTTCAAGAGAATGGGGTTGAAGGAGTCGTACTCGTCGTGATCCAAATCACCGGAGATCCTAGTGCCGAGCAGACGGCACCTCCGCGTTGAACACACGTGCAGCTGGTGGCGTCTCCCATGCCTTGATCCAGCAAGGAGAGAGGAGAGGTTGAGGAAGACTCCGTCCGGCAGCAACTGTGGCGTGGTGGTGGTGGAGGAGCATGGTGATCCAGCGAGGCTTCGCCAAGCACCGCGAGATATGAGGAGAAAGAGAGGTAGGGCTGCGCCAACATGAGAAGAACTTCGTGTGTTGGGCTGCCCTTGCCTCCACTATATATAGGGGGAGGGGGCTGCGCCCCCACCTAGGGATTCTACCCCTAGGGGCGGCCAGCCCTAGATCCCATCTAGGGGGTGGCCAAGGGGAGGAGTGCCTCCCAAGTCAAGTGGAGGCCCTCCCCTTAGGGTTTCCCCCTCCCATGCGCATGGGCCTTGGGGGCTGGGGCCCTGGCTCATTAAGGCAGGCGCCCTCTCTGAACCATGCTGCTGTATTGGACATGGTGGAACAATTTCAGGACCTCCGGACCCCTCAGGAATCCTCCGGAACCTTCAGAAGCTTCCCGGTACAATACCGGAAAAACCCGAACTTTTCCCGGAACCCGAACAACAACTTTCCATATATAATCTTTACCTCCGGACCATTCCGGAACTCCTCGTGATGTCCGGGATCTCATCCGGGACTCCGAACAACATTCGGTAACCACATACAAACTTCCTTTATAACCCTAGAGTCATCGAACCTTAAGTGTGTAGACCCTACGGGTTCGGGAACCATCTGGAGACATGACCGAGGCGTTCTTGGTCAATAACCAACAGCGGGATCTAGATACCCATGTTGGCTCCCACATGTTCCACGATGATCTCATCGGATGAACCACGATGTCAAGGACTCAATCGATCCCGTATTCAATTCCCTTTGTCTAGCGGTATTGTACTTGCGAGATTCGATCGTCGGTATCCCGATATCTTGTTCAATCTCGTTACCGGCAAGTCTCTTTACTCGTTCCGTAACACATCATCCCGTGATCAACCCCTTGGTCACATTGTGCACATTATGATGATGTCCTACCGAGTGGGCCCAGAGATACCTCTCCGTTACACGTAGTGACAAATCCGATCTCGATTCGTGCCAACCCAGCAGACACTTTCGGAGATACATGTAGTGCACCTTTATAGCCACCCGATTACGTTGTGACGTTTGGTACATCAAAAGCATTCCCTCGGCATCCGGGAGTTGCACAATCTCATGGTCTAAGGAAATGATACTTGACATTAGAAAAGCTTTAGCATCTGAACTACGATCTTTGTGCTAGGCTTAGGATTGGGTCTTGTCCATCACATCATTCTCCAAATGATGTGATCCCGTTATCAACGACATCCAATGTCCATGTTAGGAAACCGTAACCATCTCGTTGATCAACGAGCTAGTCAACTAGAGGCTTACTAGGGACATGGTGTTGTTTATGTACCCACACATGTATCTGAGTTTCCTATCAATACAATTATAGCATGGGTAATAAGCGATTATCATGAACAAGGAAATATAATAATAACTAATTTATTATTGCCTCTAGGGCATATTTCCAACAGTCTCCCACTTGCACTAGAGTCAATAATCTAGTTCACATCGCCATGTGATTAACACTCACAGGTCACATCGCCATGTGACTAACATCCAAAGAATTTAATAGTGTCACTAAACTAGTTCACATCATCATGTGATTAAGACTCAATGAGTTCTGGGGTTTGATCATGTTTTGCTTGTGAGAGAGGTTTTAGTCAATGGGTCTGCAACATTCAGATCCGTATGTACTTCACAAATCTCTAGGTCATATTGTAAATGCTGCTTCCACGCTTCACTTGGAGCTATTCCAAATGGTTGCTCCACTATACGTATCCGGTTTGCTACTCCGAGTCATTCAGATAGGTGTTAAAGCTTGCATCGACGTAACCCTTTACGCCGAACTCTTTATCACCTCCATAATCGAGAAACATGTCCTTATTTACTCCAAGAACAATTTTGACCGCTGTCCAATGATCCATTCCTGGATCATTCTTGTACTATAGTGACTCATGGCAGGGACACTTCCGGTGCGGTACACAGCATAGCATACTATAGAGCCTACGTCTGAAGCATAGGGCACGACCTTCGTCCTTTCTCTCTTTTCTGCCGTGGTCGAGCTTTAACTCTTAACTTCATACCTTACATCCCAGGAAAGAACTCCTTCTTTGACTGATCCATCTTGAACACCTTCAATATTATGTCAAGGTATGTGCTCATTTGAAAGTACCATTTAGCGTTTTTTATCTATCCTCATCGATCTTGATGCTCAATGTTCAAGTAGCTTAATCCAGGTTTTCTATTGAAAAACACCTTTCAAATAACCCTATATGCTTTCCAGAAATTCTACATCATTTCTGATCAACAATATGTCAACAACATATATACTCATCAGAAATTCTATAGTGCTCCCACTCACTTCTTTGGAAATACAAGTTTCTCATAAACTTTGTATAAACCCAAAATCTTTGATCATCTCATCAAAGCGTACATTCCAACTCCGAGATGCTTACTCCAGTCCTTAGAAGGATTGCTGGAGCTTTGCATACTTGTTAGCGTCTTTCAGGATTGTCAAAAAAATTCTGGTTGTATCACATACAACCTTTCCTCAAGAAAACAAATCTTTGTAACCGACTCTGTCGGTGTTCTGGGAATGAGGGTACCTAGACTTGCCTGCCTGCGGCGTGGCTCAAGGGGTGGCCCATCAAGGCCCATCTTCATCAACACAAGCTCAAGACCCTCGCGAGGGGCCAAGCCTCATGAGGCAGACATGTGAAGCCTCCTCGAGCACGGCCTCGTCAGTGGCTCGCGAGGAGGCGGAGAGAGATCAAGGCGGGGTACCTCACGAGGTGCCCATGACGCAAGCCATGACGACTAAGAGGCGTCGGTGAGGCGCCGGCCAGCCAGCAGTGTCCCCCTTTCCTCTTTGGTGCAAAGGGGCAAGCGCAGCGAGAGCATCAAGCAAAGGTATCCGTTTGATTACTTGAGACCAAGACCGTCATAGCGGCAGGAAGGAAGTCATCGTGGAGCCCAAGCCGGCGTCACCACGGAGACTTTGTGATGAGGACCAACTTTAGTCAGGATAAGTGTACTAGATGTTCCCCTTCAAAATGACCAATTGTTGGCGCCCTTCCCGCTCAATATTTGGGAAGAGGCTCACGGCCTTTGCCTATAAATAGGACTAGCCACCCACAGGGTAGAGGCAGCTTGATCCAGCATCAAGAAATCAATCAGAGAGAGAGAAGCGACTGAACTCCCCCTAGCAGTTCATCGCACCAGCCAAGAACAGACCCTCGCGAGGATGTTCTTCCTTGTATTGTTCATCATCAGCCCAAGAGGCAATCCACCACACCACAAACTAGAGTAGGGCATTACACCACAATGGTGGCCTGAACTAGTATAAACCCTGTGTCTCTTGTGTTGTTCTTTTCATAGCTTAGATCCTAGCGAGGCGGCGAGGTGCAGGTTGGTAGAGGGCGAGAACTCCGCGCGCACCCCAGTGCTTGAACCTAGAGGGTCTGCCGGAACTCGAAATCCGACATTTGGCGCGCCAGGAAGAGGTGCACCGGAATTCGTCTTCCGCCCCCCTGTTCTTCGTCGACCATCGCATCCATGTCAGACGCTCGTCGGGCGCGCGCCGAGCACTGAGCCGCTCTCGCTTCCCGCGTTGCCCAGACGGCCCCCGTCGGCGGCCGCCCCCGCCGTTCCCCGTCGCCTGCCGTCAACGCCGCCACCGGCCCAGCGGGGAACGAGCAGAAGGCATCGTCCCAGCATCCGTCCGTGAGGCGAGACGGCCGCACTGCCACTCCTTCACTCGCCCCAGCTGGTTCTTTGTCTCGCGGCGCTCCAGCGCTTGGAAACTCGAGCTGCACTCATCGTGGCAAAGCGAGCTCTGCGCTACCGCCCGATCGGCAGCGTCTACGAAGAGTGGCTCGACGCGTCGCCGAGCTTCGTTCGCGCGCGAAGGCTCCCCCGCGCCGTCCTTCTCGCAGCACCGCGCCCCGCCCTGCGCGGGCGATGAAGCTCCGGGGGCGCCTCAGCCGCCTCCCCCTCAAAAAGGCGCCCTGGCCCCAAGGCGAGTGGCCCCTGGGCGGAACCCACTCCGTCCTGCGCCAGCGCAGAGCTGCCAAGAGGTCCCTCGCCCCAAAGAAGTTGCCCGAGTGCTCCCTGCACCGGCTCGTCATGACCACGCTCCTGCTCCAGCACGCCAAGACCCCGCGCTGCTCCCAGGTGCAGTGCATGGGGACCCGCAAGACCAGGCTCTTTGTCACCAAAGGCCTCCCGTGGCCACAGCGGGCTGCCGCGCCTTCACCACCGAGCTGCGCAGCGTCGCGTGGCCCAACAAGTTCAAGCCAGACCTGCCTCCTCGCTACGACGGCATGGCCGACCCTGCGGAGTTCCTCCAGCTCTACGAGCTGGGCATCAGCCGCCAGCAGGGGCGAGAAGGTCATGGCGAACTGGTTTCCCATGGCACTCAAGGGCCGGAGCCCTTTTGGCTCTGAACACAGCTCTGGCACGATCTCCTCCTGGGGCGAGATGCGCACCCGCTTCATCGCCAACTTCCAAGGTACTCACGACCGGCCTCCTGCCGTGAGCGACATGCGCCGCATCAAGAAGAAACCAGGGGAGACCCTGCAGAAGTACATACAGCGCTTCAACAAGGCACGCCTCAAGATTCCCAAGGTGACCGAGGAGGCCATCATCTCAGCCTTCTCCGACGGTGTGCGCGACGTCAAGATGAAGGAGGAGCTGGCGATGCATGAAGATATGTGCACGTCCTTGGAGCTGTTCAACTTGGCGACCAAGGGCTGAGGAAGGGCGCCTTTCCCTCCTCGAGCTGCCAGCCGCAGACCCAGAAGAGAAGAAATCCAAGGCCAAGGACGTGAAGCGCAAGGGGGCTGCCGTGCTCGCGGCAGAACCAGACACCAAGCGGGGCAAAGATCAGCCCGAGTCTTCCAAGGGCAGCCGGTACTGTGTGTACCACGACCTCCACACCCACAACACCAACGAATGTCAAGAGCTCCGAGCCGTGCGAGAAGGGAGGATCGGCCGAAGCCCCGACCGCAACGATTGAGGCTACGACCGAGGAGGAAGAAGAAACACAAGACGCTGGGAAGACCGTGGCCCTCGCCAAGGGTGGCGCGACCGACCTCGCGAGGATCGCTGGCAGGATCAGCCTCACGAGGGAGACTGGAGGGATCAGCCTCGCGAGGATCGTCCGCAAGGAAGCATGAGCCTCCCTCCTCTGCCGCCACAGCCAAGGAGAAATGAGGACCATCATCGGGGCCGAGGGGCTGGGGGCTTCCGGGAGCAGCAGCGATCGCTTGCATCCTGGGCGGAGCTCAAGCCCCAGCCTCCCAACGCATCTTCAAGCAGTTCGCTCGCGAAGTGAATGCAGTCCTCCCCAAGCTCGAAGCCACACGCCCTCTCAGGTGGTCAGCGTGCGCCCTCATGTTCAGCTCAGTGGATCAGCTCAAGTCTTGGCAGCCACGGCGAGAGTCCTCCCGATGCTTTGTTCCCCAATCATCGAGAACGTGCAAGTCACGGGACCCTCATTGACGGTGGAGCAGGGCTCAACGTCCTGTTAAATAGAGACATTCAACAATCTCCAAGTGCCTTACAATCAGCTTCAGCCAACCAAGACTTTCTCCGAGTCACCGATGGCTCCACGGTTCCGATTAGGCAGGTCCGCCTCCCGTCACCTTGAGGGCACGCGACAACTACCGCACCGAGCTCATCGACTTCGATGTCGCCCACATTCGCACGCCATACAATGCCATCCTCGGGTACCCAGCCACGGCCAAGTTCATGGCCATGACTCATCACGGCTACAACATCCTCAAGATGCCGAGAGGCGGAGTCATCACGGTGCCTTGTGAAGAGAGAGGCAGTGTGCTCCACAGGCGAGCCTTTCAAGCCGCATCACTTGAAGACCCAGATCGCAGGAGCGTGAGGCTCCCTGAGACCGCTCCCAAGAAGAAGAAGACATCGCCAGGCCCGACCCCTCGGGAGGCAGGCCCCTCAGGGTCCGCGCCTGCTCAGGGGGCACCTCCTTCTGTCGCATAGGAAGGCGCGCCCGGCGCCCTCCTCAAGCAAGGCTCGGGGGCTCTCTCCTGGAGGGCCACCGACCTTGCTAAGGTCCCGAGGAGGCGCTTGGGCACCACTTGGAGGCGTGTTTCAAAGCACGTTTCCCTCAGGAAGGAGTAAGGCAAGGAGGGCCAAACCCTCAGGAGTTCGTCAGTCAGATCACGCAGGAGTTGCAGGAGTCAAGAGTCATGAGTGGCAGCCGCCCGCTTACACGCCCGTAGCTCCCCATCCAGGCGAGGATGGTGGGCTGCGCGTCTGCATCGACATACCAGGGCTCAACCGAGCCGCCTCTCAGGAGCGCTTCTGTCCCTCACCCGCGGGGCGCTGCGAAGGCCCACCCCACAGCTACGTTCGCATGCCCTACGGTGTGCCGAACGCGGCCGCCACGTACCAGCACCTCATGGGGAGCATCCTGGAGGCTCAAGAGGCCAGGCGCTCCGTAGTCCTGGCGGAGATGGAGATGGTCCACGAGGAGCCACCAGCGCCTCCGGAGCCTCCCGAGGCTCCTGGGCCTGGGGGCTTGTGAAGGTCGGCTTCTGCGGCCCATGACGTCCGCTACTTCAACATCCTTTCGTCTTCAATGTTATCGGCTGATATCCTTCAAGTTTCATTTCGGTGGGGCGCCGCCCAGGCTGCATCATTCGGGTCAGCGTGGGTCCATCCTGCGGCATGTATCCCTTACTTCATGTTCCTAGCTTACCTTGTTGGGGGCGCCCCTCGGGCTGCATCATCCCCAAGTCGCTCGGGCCAGACCCAGCGGCATGTACCCCTCTTGCGTTTATTTCGGGTCATGCGTTCGACCCATCATGATTGTTGTTTGATGCCTATCCACGACACCCCTTCTTCCTTCATATCGGCCGCTTGTAGTTAAAGGGGGGGTACCTGAGCATCGCGGCTCATGGGCTCCTACTGGCTCTCCAGCCCTCACCCTCTGGTCTTGTCCATGGCATCGCGACTGGCATACCAGCTACGGCTGAGACCCGCTCGAGGGCCGGGACCCGAGGACGTAGAGCGTCGGCATCTAACCAAATTTGCAGGAACACGTCACAAGTTAAGGCCTAGTGCCAGGCGCAACCCACCTTGAGGTAGGGCCCCGTGAGTCCCGCGCTGGTTTACGGGTGCCCAGATACACCTCTCCAGGCCCTACCGTGCCATCCACGAGTCAAGGTTGGGCTGTACACGCCCCGGGGGCTCCTCCCGGAGGGGAGCCCCCTCCCACGCACCAGTGGAAGCACCATGCTCCGCGCTGGCTGACGACACTGCCGAGGAGCGGCTATGCCCGTACACATACGAGCCAGCTGTGCTCTGCGGCTGGTGATAAACAATCGAGGGTGGCCCCGGTCGCATCAACCTCGGGGAGCCCAAAGCTTCGGTGTCGGCCTCGCCATAGCGCCTCCCCTCAGGAGTGTCGCGCGAGGGGGCTGGGCACGGGGGTCACGCCCAGACGCACGCCACCCAGCCAGGCCCCTCGGGCCTGGTTCGTCGCACATCCCTCCCCGAGCGGAGCCAAGGTACGAAGGCCTTTTGAGCGTCAAGGGGGACTCCTGAGCATCGCGACTCAGGATCCTAACTGGTCACGTAGCCCCTCACTCCTTAGTTCCGAAAGGCTAACGACGGTTGAGGTATGTGCGGGGCCGGGCTCTGCAGACGTAGAATGGTAGATTCACCCACACATCTCACCTCCCTACTTGCTGTTCGTGTGCCAAGGGGGACTCCTGAGCATCGCGACTCAGGAGCCTAACTTGTCACGTAGCCCCTCACTCCTTGGTCCCGTCCTGGTTTCCGGTCGGGGCTAACAGCGGCTGAGGTATGCGCGGGGCCGGGCTCTGCCGGCGTAGAACATAAGCAAGTAGGAAGGATAAGCGCAAATATCAAGGAATTTAAAAAGCAAACATTACAGTCCATAACTGTTATCACAACACCAAACGCAAGTTTAAACGCCTCCGCGAGGCATGATGCATGTTGCAGGAGCTGAAAGCAGAACAGGAGCCACAACGAAGTCACTTGTTGGCGGCGGAGCTGTGCGGAGCGGGTTCGCCTCATGAAGCCTCAAGACCGGCAGCGCCTCGCCCGGCTTAGTCTTTGAAGCCGGAACTTGACGGCAGAGCCTCTGCGACCCTTCACGGCCTCGGCGGCGGCGGCAACAAGCTCGCCGCTCGGCTCCAGCCATTTGTCGAGGTCGGCGTCGGCATCGCGAAGGTTAGCGTGGGTAAGGACCAGCGTCGGTATGCGAAAGACAAGACACGCGCCTCGGCCTCAGCCGTAGGGCCAAGGCCAAGGGTGACGTCTTCAAGAGCGCGGATCAGGAAGGGAAGCAGCTTGGCGGGGCCGTGCTCGGCGCCGGCCAGCGGGCTTTCCAGGCCGCTATCATAAAGCGACCTCAGCAAGGTGCGAGCCTTCACCTCCATCTCCGTGAAGGCCTCGCGGTCCTCGGCAAGAACTCGCGCCTTGCCGTCCAGCTCGACCTTCTTCGCCTCCAACTCCTGCTCCAGCACACCCAGGCGGTCACCGCGCCTGTTAAGCTTGGCGTCGGTCGCCAGACGGCCGCCTCGCGAGCCTTCATGTCTTCCTCCTTCTCTTGGCGGATGCGGCCTCCTTAGCAAGCTAGTCCGCTTGAGCCACAGGCTCGCTCTCCAGCGCCTTGTAGCGACCTCGGACATCGGCCACCTCTCCCAAGGCGGCGTCGCGAGCAGCCTTCGCCCCAAGGACGGCCTGCTTCTCCTCGTCGCAATCCGTCGAGGCCTGAACCAGCACCGCTCGAATCTAAGCGTCAGAGCGAATCCAGCCAGAAGCCAGCTCCAAGCGCCCGACCACCAAGCGAGGGTCGGCGCCCAGAAGATCTTGCCGCAGCCGGTCCAGTTCAGCAGCAGCACGATCCAGGACAGTGGGAGGAGTCGGAGAGACGGCAGTTGGTGGAGTTGGTGGAGTATCCTGAGGCGGAACCTGTTGCGCCCCAACAGCTATGACGGGGGCATCAGGCAAGGATACCTCAGGAGTCGCTTGGGCCATGGGTGATGAGCTCGCCCCAGCCAGCTATGCCAGGCCTCGCGAGGATGACCGGGCAGGAGAGGCCCGTGTCTTGCCGTCGCCTTCCTTCGCGGGCAGGCGCTGCCCAGGCCGGAGCCTCAGGAGCTCCCTTGACTTCTTCGCCGCGCGAGCACCAGCCTAGCCAAGAGATACAGACATCAAGCTTCAGCGATAAAACAAGGAACAAAACAAGAATCAAGCACTTACTGGTCATCGCTCGCGAGCTCGAGCAACCTCCGACCATACTTGAAGCCCGAGAGCCGGCTGCAGGGATCAGCCTCAAGAGGCCCGGGAGCAGGAGGCGCGTCTGCGGATCGCCTCGGAGCCGGGGCAGACCCGCGGGGGACCAGCCCACTCCTGTCCTTTTTCGGGATCGGGTGCGAGCTCTCGCCGCCCCGCTCGCTGCCATCCTCGTCGTCGTTGCTCGGCAAGAGGCGGAGGGCGCGGGAACTGCGTCGGGGGAGGGGCGCTCTCGCCTCCCCGTCGGTCACCTCGGAGTCAGGCCCCGCTTCCCGCTCCTCTTCTTCCTCCTCTTCGCTGGAGTTGCCAGAAGACACGTTCAATGTCGCCAGGGCCGCCGGGTCCTCGGGAACCTCCACGGGCATGGGCCCGTCCCCATTGAAGACGGGCATGGAGTCCACCGCCTGCTCCCAATCATCTCGAAGGAACAGTGCAGGCGCCCTCCGGCCTCGCCAAGTCTCCCCGACCAAAGATTTGAGGACCGCGGCGAGATCTTCATCGGCCAAACTGCGGGGGCTCGGCGGGGCCTCCACAATGAGCGAAATCTTGTAAGCGGTGCCACTGATGCTCGGGAACTCCCTCGGGAAGCGGCCTTTTGTCACCTTCGTCGTCGCCATGTTGCTCAGCCACAGATCTGCGTCCATCTTCTCCAGCACCGGCTTCGCGCGGGGATCCACGAGTTCCACATGAGACCAATCATCGGAGCTCGTGGGATGCTCCGTGGGCAGAATCAGCCCAGGGTGGATGCGCCCAGCATCTACCATGACCCACTTGCTCCTGAAGCCCTCAATCCTCTTCCCAGGCTTCGAGATGGCGTTGGAGCTGCCGTATGCAACAAAGCTCGCGCACGCGGAGATGGGACTGCGGGAGGTCCGGAGGGAGAAGTAGTGGCGCAGCAAGGCCACTGAGGGCTGCACCCCGACGTGAGCCTCACAATAGTAGGCGAAGATCGCCAGAAGAAGAACGGAGTTGGGGTGGAGGTGCAGGGCCTACAGGTTATAATGGCGGAGGACAGAGAAGAAGTACTCAGAGAAGGGAGGCACCAGACCGGTAGCAATGGCGCTCACGAAGAGCGGATAGAAGGTGCTTCCTTGGCCCTCGGAAAGGGCGGAGCCAGCCTTGAACACCTCTGCCCCGTCGATGCCTTGCGCCACCACCATCCAGCGCACCCGGGCAAGGCCCTCCTCCGACACATTCGGCGAGTCCAAAGGCGGTGAGTACCAAGCTCCGGCCGAGTGCAGCGGCGCCATGTCTTGCTAGGGCACGCGGTTGAAGTAGATCTGGAGATTTGAGGCAGGAAGGAAAGGCGCAAGAAAGGGGATGCAGGCAATGACGGAGGAGACGAGGGAAGCAAAGCCTAAGCGAGACGCCGCTCTTTTGTCGATTCGCCAATTGCTAAAGCGCCCACGTCCAACCAACCGCCACGCTTGGCGCCCAAAACCGGCTGTTAGGGCCATGGCGCTCGTGACTTGCCCCTTTGCTTCTCTGCTCAGCCAAGTCCAGCGCGCCTTGGGCCCGGGGCTCTTGTCGGCGTTGCAGGGAACGGGGTACCAGGACTTGCACTGCGGCTGCGGCGTGGCTCAAGGGTGGCCCATCAAGGCCCATCTTCATAAGCACAAGCTCAAGACCCTCGCGAGGCCAAGCCTCGTGGGGGCGGACTGACGGAAGCCTCCTCGAGCACGGCCTCGTTAAGGCTGGCTCGCGAGGCGGGAGAGATCAAGGCGGGGTACCTCACGAGGTGCCCATGGCGCAAGCCATGGCGACCAAGAGGCGCCCGAGGAGCGCCCGGCCAGCGTAGTGTCCTCTTTTCCTCTTTGGTGCAAAGGGGCAAGCGCGAGAGAGCATCAAGCAAAGGCATCCGTTTGATTACCATGAGACCAATACCGTCGCATAGCGGCGGGAAGGAAGTCATCGTGGAGCCCAAGCCAAGGCGTCACCACGAGCCTTTGACGGTGAGGGGCGAACTTTAGTCAGGATAAGTGTACTAGATGTTCAACTTCAAAATGGCCAATTGTTGGCGCCCTTCCCGCTCAATATTTGGGAAGAGGCCCAGGGCCTTTGCCTATAAATAGGACTAGCCACCCACAGGGTAGAGGCAGCTTGATCCGACATCAAGAAATCAATCAGAGAGAGAGAGAGAAGCGACTGAACTCCCCCTAGCAGTTCATCGCACCAGCCAAGAACATACCCTCGCGAGGCTGTTATTCCTTGTATTGTTCATCATCAGCCCAATAGGCAATCCACCACACCACAAACTAGAGTAGGGTATTACACCACAATGGTGGCCCGAACTAGTATAAACCCTGTGTCTCTTGTGTTGTTCTTTTCATAGCTTAGATCCTAGCGAGGCGGCGAGGTGCAGGTAGGTAGAGGGCGAGATCTCCGCGTGTACCCCAGTGTTCGAACCTAGAGGGCCTGCCGGAACCCGAAATCCGAAAGACTCTATGTAACCCTAACCCCCTCCGGTGTCTATATAAACCGGAGGGTTTTAGTCCGTAGGACGAACAACTATCATACCATAGGCTAGCTTCTAGGGTTTAGCATCTCTGATCTCACGGTAGATCTACTCTTGTACTACCCATATCATCAATATTTATCAAGAAGGAGTAGGGTTTTACCGCCATCGAGAGGGCCCGAACCTGGGTAAAAACATCGTGTCCCTTGTCTCCTGTTACCATCCGCCTAGACGCACAGTTTGGGACCCCCTACCCGATATCCGCCGGTTTTGACACCGACATTGGTGCTTTCATTAAGAGTTCCTCTGTGTCGTCATCTTTAGGCCCGATGGCTCCTCCGATCATCAACAACGACGCAGCGGTCGGTGAGACTTTTCTCCTGGACATATCTTCGTATTCGGCGGCTTTGCACTGCGGGCCAATTAAGCAGCCATCTGGAAGCAGATCGAAAGCTACGCCCCTGGCCATCGAGTCAGATTTGGAGATTTGAACTACGGTGGCGTCCGTGGAGACTTGATCTTCGACGGGTTCGAGCCACAACCAAGCGCGCCGCACTGTCACGATGGGCATGATCTAGCTCTGCCGCCGAACAGTGCCCTGCAGGCCGCACCAGTGTCTGCTCCGACCCTTAGTTCGGAGCCGACCGCGCCGCTCGAGGATGGGTGGCTGGACACCGCCTCGGGGGCTGCAATCTCTACGGTGATCGAGCTGAACACCAACCTTGTCCTTTGTGAAGCTCGTGACTCCAAGGTGCCGGACTCCTCTCCGAACTCCGAACCTTCCGCGCCCCTGCCAATCGAATCCGATTGGGCACCAATCATGGAGTTGCCGCCGCGGACATCTTTCAGCACTCGCCCTTCGGCGACATCCTGAATTCGCTAAAGTCTCTCTCTTTATCAGGAGAGCCCTGGCCGGACTATGGTCAGCAAGGTTGGGATGCGGACGACGAAGAAATTCAAAGCCCACCCACCACCCACTTCGTAACCAGTGTCGATGATTTAACCGACATGCTCGACTTCAACTCGAAGACATCGGCGGTATGGGCGCGGATGCAGGAGGCGACCAAGAACCGGTGCCTGAGGGCCTTTGGAAGGCCACCTCGTCATACGACATATACACGGTGGACACCCCAAAAGAAGGGGATGGCGATGGAACAATGAAGGATGACCCCTCCAAGAAGCAGCCTAAGCGCCGGCGTCAGCGGCGCCGCTCTAAATCCCGCCAAAGCAGAAACGGTGATTCCGGCATGGGAGACAATAACACCCCGGACAGTGCCGAAGACAACCCCTCGGCGGTATTCAGCGCGGGAGGATGGAGAAACCAGCCCTCATGAGAGGCGGCACAGAGAGGTAGAGGACGATAATTACATGCCTCCCTCCGAAGGCGAGGCAAGCCTCGATGGCAATTTAATTTGTCGTGCCTGAGGATCCCGTCGAACAAGAGTGTTTCAAATGCAGGCTTATGGCCACGGTGAGCAGCCTCAAGAAAAAACAGCAACAACTTAGAGCTGACCAAGACTTGCTAGCCGACAGATGGACGGAAGTCCTTGCAGTCGAAGAGTAAGAACTCGAACACCCCTCCAAGAGCTACCCAAAGCGCAGGCTGCTACCCCGATTAGAGGAGGAAGCACCTAAACCTACATCACCAGCGCACGACGCAGCCAACCGGCCACCTCGTGGCCGCGACAGAGAGGCCTCTCGGCCCTCCACTCAAGCCGCACCCCGGCATCGCTCAAAGAATACCAAGGCATGGGGAAATGCGCCAGACCTGCGATATATATTGGAGGACAAGGCAAGACAAACAAGATCGATCTATGGATCATGTGGGCGCCCCACGACGCGTGACGATAACCGTCATGCCGGATATGGCAATTCGGCGGGCTGAACATGATGAGACAAAGCTCATTTGAGCTACGTCGGCGATATAGCCCGATCTGAGGCGCCGCACACCCACTATGCTTCACAAATGAAGTAATGGATCATAAAATCCCCGAGGGTTTCAAACCCGTAAACATCGACTCATATGACGGCACAACAGATCCTGCGGTATGGATCGAGGATTACCTCCTTCATATCCACATGGCCTGCGGTGATGATCTACACGCCATCAAATACCTCCCACTCAAGCTTAAAGGACCAGCTCGGCATTGGCTTAACAGCTTGCCAGAGTCAATTGGTTGTTGGGAGGACCTGGAAGCCGCATTCCTCGACAATTTCCAGGGCACCTATGTGCGACCACCAGACGCCGATGACCTAAGCCACATAATTTAGCAACCAGAGGAATCGGCCAGACAATACTGGACATGGTTCCTAACTAAGAAAAATCAAATAGTCGACTGTCCGGATGCAGAGGCCCTCGCAGCCTTCAAACATAACATCCGTGAT
Organism: Aegilops bicornis; assembly: GCA_021605145.1. NCBI lineage: Eukaryota > Viridiplantae > Streptophyta > Magnoliopsida > Poales > Poaceae > Aegilops > Aegilops bicornis. The sequence continues at coordinate 145,435,469 of CM038673.1, forward strand.
TTAATGGCTTGCCCGGCACCTAGGACAGGAAAAGCCGAAATCCATGGCAGCCCTTACAACACTCATGACCCGCTTTTATGCGGAGAAGACAGCTGGCTAGCTCGTAGTAATAACATGACCAAGAGCCACGGTAATTCGGATACCAAGGACAGCAATGGCGGTCGGCGTTGCAACAAGCACAAAGCGCCGCATTAACGGTGATAATCTTTGAAGATACGGCAATTAATGCGGATTGAGGCTCTAAACCGGTGAGCGGAAAAAGCCATTTAAAAGAAATACTCCGGGCCCGTCTAGTTTGGACCGAATACTCGATCGCTTCGTGCGGATACACGGCACCCCGAAAAACCAGCCAACCACACCAACAGGGATTGTTGGGTGTTCAAACAAGCGAGCAAGTTAAATGAAAAACGGTGACAAGGGGCTGCATAGCGATGGCGAGGAGGAGCCCGGCCGCCGAATAATAGGGGCAGAAGGGCTTCCCCCACAAGTGCAGACGGTGAACATGATATACGCATAACCCACATACCCAAAAGGGAGCGAGCGTGCACTCAGGGACGTATATGCGTTGGAGCCAGTCGCCCCAAAGTTCAACCCATGGTCCTCCTGCCCGATCACTTTTGATCGAAGGGACCACCTCACTAGCATCCGCCATGGCGGATTTGCCGCATTGGTTCTAGACCCAATCATTGATGGATTTCACCTCACTAGAGTCCTTATGGACGGCGGCAGCAGCCTGAACCTGCTTTATCAGGATACAGTGCGAAAAATGGGCATAGATCCCTCAAGGATTAAACCCACAAAGACAACCTTTAAAGGCGTCATACCAGGTGTAGAGGCCAACTGTACAGGCTCAGTTACACTTGAGGTGGTCTTCGGATCCTCGGATAATTTCCGAAGCGAGGAGTTAATCTTCCACATAGTCCCGTTCCGCAGTGGCTATCACGCACTTCTCGGATGAACCGCTCTTGCAAAGTTCAATGCGGTGCCGCACTACGCATACCTCAAGCTCAAGATGTCAGGCCCTCGAGGAGTCATTACGGTCAATGGAAACACTGAACGCTCTCTCCGAACTGAGGAGCATACGACGACCCTCGCGGCGGAAGTACAAAGCAGCCTCTCAAGGCAATTCTCCAGTCCGGCTATTAAACGTCCGGACACCGTCAAAGCGCCGGAGTAACCTACAACAAGACCGCTTTGGCACGTTCCGAAAGCAAGCATAGCAATGCGGCCCCAACCCCAGCCCTCGCGAAAATTGCAAAACCAGTACTACACGTACATAACTACGCTCTGGAAATACCATGGGTATAGGGGGAGGGGCACGACCACGGCATGCCCAAAATGCGGCTCAACCGCACTAGGGGCTCCCGATTTTGTCATTCTTTTTCTTACTTTCAGGACTCCACTCTACGGAAGGCCTGTCCGGCAGTACAATCGCCGAACACACGATGCAACAGCCAGGGAGGCGGAAAGCTACGTCGAGTGTCCAGGTGGTCTCTATAACGAGCAGTATACTTGTTTCACATATCATCCCGCAGCTAGCCCCTGGAGGAGGACATGTCAAATAGTCCCATCTCTTTCTTATCGCACTATTTGTATCGTCCTGTTTTTACCGCAGCCTTTTCGAATAAACAATACATAGCTTTTGTCTATTATTGCATTCCCTTTTTTATCTATATATGTTCATTAATGACATGTTGCACCGTACACTTTAAATGACGGCCAATTACACCAGGGGCTTAATTACCACAACATACTGTGTGATTAGTCCGAACACTTTCACAAGTGCGGCACCCCGAACTTATAGAATTATATGCATCGGCTCCGAATCATGTCTTGGGTCAATAGTTGGGTTTGCCCGGCTCCCATGTTTTGGTACCTTACGTTTACGTTATATCGGCTAAGGTAGCTGGGAGTACCACTGCGATTGTGCCCAGTTGAGCTGGGCTAAGCACCTCGGTGGAGAAAGCTAAAACTGACCGTCATGATAGGGCGAGAGCTGGTCGCTGTTCGAGAGGTTTTCGAGTCCCTAAAGACTTATGCCACTTAGGCGAGGAGTCGGCTTTGTCCGGCCCAGGCGTGGATAGCGCCCCGAATTCGGTCTTCCGAATACTAGGGGCTTCGCCGAAATTTAAAATTATAGAATTCTATGGCTAAGTGAGAGTGTTCAAGCATTATAGTCCGGTTGCCTTGTTTGTTGTGTTGAGCGCCTCCCTCGAAGGACCCAAGAATGGGAAAAGGAGCACTCAAGTTTATCCCGAACACCCCAGCACTGGCGGCATGGGGGCAGAAGCCGACGACTCGCCATCTCTCAAATTTAATATACGACCGCACAGAAGGTAATATTTTAAATTCAAAAGCGTTGCTTAGCGCATATGAACAAGTTTTCAGCGTACAGGATCACAAATGCGAGTTTACTCAAAAATTACATCTTTGGAACATTCATCCGCCACAAGGCGGGCACCCTTCAGGACGCCCTCATAATACCTCTCGGGCTTACGATGCTCCTTGCCCTGCGGTGGCCCACCCGTCACCAGCTTCTTAGCATCATCTTGCCCCAGTGCACTTTAGCACGGGCAAGGGCCCTACGGGCGCCTTCGATGCATACGGAGCGCTTGATGACTTCAAGCCGTGGACAGGCATCCGCCAGCCGCCTCACCAGCCCAAAGTAGCTCCCAGGCATGACCTCCCCAGGCCATAGCCGGACTATAAGGCCCTTCATGGCCTGTTCGGCCGCCTTGTGGAGCTCGACCAGTTGCTTCAGCTGGTCGCTCAAGGGCACCGGGTGTCCGGCCTCAGCATACTGAGACCAGAACACCTTCTCCGTCGAGCTCCCCTCCTCGGCCCGGTAGTAGGCGGCGACGCCGGACACCTGCAGGGGCAGATCTGCGAATGCTCCTGGAGAGCTCCGGACTCGGGTAAGTAACAAGTAATTCACTTTCATGTGCTTGATTTGCATAAAGAATGCCTTACCCACCGCTATCTTCTTCATCGCCTCAATTTCCTGGAGGGCCTTTTGGGCTTCGGCCTTAGCAGATTTGGCGCTCTCAAGAGCCGAGGCAAGCTCAGACTCTCAAGTCTTTGAGTCAAGCTCCAAACTCTCGTGTTTTTTCATGAGATCCTGGAGCTCTTGCTGCACCTCCGCCAACCGCGTCTCCTGCTTTTCTCGCTCGGCGCGTTCCACGGCCGCATTGTCTTCGGTCTTGGACAACGCTTTCTTCAGGGTCGCCACCTCGGTTGTGGCCCCTGTAATACTCACGTTGGTCCTGTCATTTTTTGCAACCACATCTTTTTTATATACGTACATAAGGTATCACTTACCTTCTTTTTCCTCGAGCTGCTTCTTGGCAATGCCGAGCTCGCTCTCGGACCGCTCGAGGCTCTGCTTCAATGCATCGACCTCCCCAGTCAGTGCGGCAGAGGTCAGCAGCGCAGCCTGCATTCCCATATTGACATACTTATGTTAGACTCGTGTGTATATCTTTTTGATTATCAGTTCGGCTTTTCTTTCTGAACACCAAACTGAGCATCAGGGGCTACTGTCTATGCGGTAATATTTTTACATATCTTAAATACATACCTCAAAGCCTGTTAGAAGGCTGGCACAGGCTTCAGCCAGCCCACTCTTGGCGGACTGAACCTTCTGGATCACCACACTCATAATAGTGCGGTGCTCCTCGTCGATGGAGGCGCCGTTAAGAACCTCTAGCAGATTATCTGGTGCCTCCGGTTGGACGGAGGTCACCGACATCATAGGCTTGCCCTTCTTACAAGGGGGGCGCCTGCCGGACTCTGGAACCACTGAAGGTTCCGGGGCGGTGTCCGGCCCAGGGCCGGACTTGGAGCCCTTGGGGGTTTTGTCCCCTTTGCGCTTGGAGTCCGGGAGGTCGCCTTGCGGCGCCTCCAGTACCACCTCCTCCTGGCTTGGCCCCTTTTGGGACTCCACCTCGGCATCATCCGCATCGCGAGGGGAGGAGGCGGCCGGAAGTGAGGTGCTATTCACATCCGACGAGCTTAAGGAGCCGCTCGACGACACACCGACCTGGGCTCGGGGCGGACTGCATGATTATATTCGGCGTCAGAAGATATTGTGCAAAAAAGAAATAGCATGAGTTATTCTGGTATCCGGATACTTACGATTTTGCCAGGGGCTTGGCCCTGGATGGCCACTCCTCTTCGCCGTCGTCGGCGTTGGTGGAGTAGTCCGGAGGAAGGGTCCTTCCCTTCTTGGACCCTCCAGCCCCCCCAGTTGGGGCGGCCTTGCTTTTCTTCTCTCCCCCCCGCTGGGGGAGAGACCTCTTTTTCCTCCTCCTCGTTTTCACGGGAGGAGTCCGCCAGGCGCCGGGAACTCGAAAGAGTTCCCGTGGCCTTCTTCTTGGCCTTTTTCTCCGGCACCACGTAAGGTGCCGGAACCAGCAGCCCCGTCAAGCGGGCGTTCGCTGGGTCATCGGGCAAGGGAGCCGGACAGTCAATCTGCCCGGACGTCTTCTGCCAATCCTGTCAAAGGTAAGGGAGTTTAGATCCCGCATATAATCAAACTATGGAAAACAAGTAACCCGTAAAGGGTAAAATAGCTTACCGCGTTGGCTTGATGCTGCGCGCGGAATCCGCGATCCTCGGTAGCGGATGCGGGAGCCTCGGCGCCCTTGAACAGCACCTTCCAGGCGTCTTCGTACGTAGTGTCGAAGAGCCTACTCAGGGTTCGGTGTTGTGCCGGATCAAACTCCCACAAACTAAAAGCCCGTTGTTGGCACGGGAGGATCCGGCGGATGAGCATGACCTGGACTACATTGACGAGTTTGAGCTTCTTGCTCACCAGGTTTTGGACATAGGTTTGGAGTCCGGTCAGCTCCTCCGAATTACCCCACGACAGGCCCATCTCTTTCCAGGAGGTGAGCCGTGTGGGGATGCCAGATCGGAATTCGGGGGCCGCTGCCCATTCAGGGTCACGTGGCTCGGTGATGTAGAACCACCCCGATTGCCACCCCTTTATGGTCTCCACGAAGGAGCCCTCTACCATGTAACGTTGGGCATCTTGCCCACCATGGCGCCTCCACACTCCGCTTGGCGGCCGCCCACTACCTTCGGTTTGACATTGAAGGTCTTTAGCCATAAGCCGAAGTGGGGCTGGATGCAGAGGAAGGCCTCTCACACGATGATGAACGTCGAGATGTTGAGGATGAAGTTCGGGGCCAGATCATGGAAATCCAGGCCGTAGTAGAACATGATTCCCCGGACAAATGGGTGAAGTGGGAAACCTAGTCCGCGGAGGAAATGTGTGAGGAACACCACCCTCTCATGGGGCCTGGGGGTGGGGATGAGCTCCCCCTTGTCGGGGAGCCGGTGCGTGATGTCATTGGACAAGTATCCGGCTTTCCTCAGCTTCTTGATGTGTCCCTCCGTGACGGAGGAGGCCATCCACTTGCCTCCCGCTCCGGACATGGTGGAGAAGGTTGAGGTGGGATGTGCGGACTTGGGCTATTTGGAGCTCGAGTCTTGTGAAAATGGATAAGCAAAGGGGAAGAAGGCGTAGATGAGAAATGTGGATCCTTATCCCTTATATCGGCGTATCAAACTATGTTCCCCCCACCAGCCTGGTAAAACTCGCTTATCTCCCAAGCGCCGTAATTAATGGCACGGTTGGGTTACCCACACCCGTATTGATGAGAATCCCGGAATAAGGGTACACGATCTCTGCTGCGACAAGACGTGCCAAGGAAACCGCCTCGCTAAACGCGCTGAGGTGGGACAGTAAAACGATTCGAATAAAGGCTTGGCCGTGGTGTGATGTCACGCTGCAGAATACGTCAGCAGATTGGATTTGTGTAAATATTATTCTCTCTACGGTGGTATGTGGAACTTATTTTGCAGAGCCGGACACTATCCTTGTGTTCAAAATCTTCTATGAAGTATTCAGAGGAGGAACCCGCCTTGCAATGCCGACGACAATCTGCCACGGACTCGTCGTCATTGAAGCCTGGTTCAGGGGCTCTTGAGGGAGTCATGGATTAGGGGTGTCCAGATGGCCGGACTATAACCTTTGGCTGGACTCCTGGACTATGAAGATACAAGATTGAAGACTTCGTCCCGTGTCCGGATGGGACTTTCCTTGGCGTGGAAGGCAAGCTTGGCGATACAGATATGTAGATCTCCTCCCATTTGTAACTCACTCTATGTAACCCTAACCCCCTCCGATGTCTATATAAACCGGAGGGTTTTAGTCCGTAGGACGAACAACTATCATACCATAGACTAGCTTCTAGGGTTTAGCCTCTCTGATCTTGAAGTAGATCTACTCTTGTACTACCCATATCATCAATATTAATCAAGCAGGAGTAGGGTTTTACCTCCATCGAGAGGGCCCGAACCTAGGTAAAAACATCGTGTCCCTTGTCTCCTGTTACCATCCGCCTAGACGCACAGTTCGGGACCCCCTACCCGAGATCCGCCGGTTTTGACACCGACACCGGTGCTTTGCCCTCTATGGGTGGTTCTATTCTCCATAGAACTAGTAGTCTTGCGGATGCTATTGCGATGCTTATCGTTGAACTTGAAAGGCAATTTATGCATATGCACCCTTCTATACAAAGATTTTTCCTAGAATTTTCTAATATCGAACACTCCTCTGTTAAGCGTGCCGCTACTATCTTTTTGGCTCATGAATTCAGATTCGTAATAAAAGAGGCCAAAGAAATCTTTGCACATTATAGGGTGGACACTGGCCGTCCTCCCATAGAATCTATCCTCTTTGATCAAGAAGAAATAATGTGTTTTCAATCTCTTGACTATGTTGCTTTCAATGAAAACCTTAGAAAAAAGGTGCCTACCAATATTTTAATTGATAGAATCTCGGAACTTAATGATGATTTGGCTGTCTGAAATAATGAGCTAGGATGCTCTCTTGAGTACAGGCTTACAAGGTTCTGTCAAAAGAATGCTTATAATGATGAATTGGTTGTGCAATACGAAGGGCCGAAAGAGGAACCTATACCTCCTAAAATTGATCTTGGGGATTTTTACCCTATTAAATTTAGCCCTTTTGATTACTTTTGCTTGCCTCAAAGAAAACCTGCTGCCGAACATAGAGAATACGAAATGAGTTTCACCGATCTATCTTATTACTACGGTACCACTTAGATCTATCCTTGTTTTTATGCCTAGCTAGGGGCGTTAAACGATAGCGCTTGTTGGGAGGCAACCCAATTTTATTTTTATTTTTTGTTTTTGTTTCTGTTTAGGAATAAATAATCCATCTACCTTCTGTTTAGATGTGGTTTTATGTTTAAATTAGTGTTTGTGCCGAGTTAAACCTATAGGATCTTCTTGGATAATAGTTATTTGATCTTGCTGTAATTTGCAGAAACTTTCGGTTCACGAAAACAATTGTTAAAAATCACCAGGACGTGATAAAATAGTGATTCCAATTTCTGCTGATCACTAAACAAATTGCCTAGGTCTTCCTATTTTGGATGAATTTTTGGAGTTCCAGAAGTTTGCGTTAGTTACAGATTACTACAGGCTGTTATGTTTTTGACAGATTCTGTTTTACGTGTGTTGTTTGCTAGTTTGATAAATCTATGGCTAGTAAAATAGTTTATGATCCATAGAGAAGTTGGAATACAGTAGGTTTAACACCAATATAAATTAAGAATGAGTTCATTACAGTATCTTGAAGTGGTCTTTTGTTTTCTTTCGCTAACGGAGCTCACGAGATTTCTGTTGAGTTTTGTGTTGTGAAGTTTTCAAGTTTTGGGTGAAAGTTTTTGATGGATTATGGAACAAGGAGTGGAAAGAGCCTAAGCTTGGGGATGCCCATGGCACCCCCATGATAATCCAAGGACACCAAAAATTCAAAGCTTGGGGATGCCGGAAGGCATCCCTCTTTAAATCCACTTCCATCGGTAACTTTACTTGGAGCTATATTTTTATTCACCACATGATATGTCTTTTGCTTGGAGCGTCTTGTATTATTTGCGTCTTTGCTTGTTAGTTTACCACAATCATCCTTGCTGTACACACCTTTTGAGAGAGCCATACATGAATTGGAATTTTTTAGAATACTCTATGTGCTTCACTTATATCTTTTGAGCTTGATAGTTTTGCTCTATGTGCTTCACTTATATCTTTTGAGCTTGATAGTTTTGCTCTAGTACTTCACTTATATCTTTTAGAGAATGGTGGTGGATTTGTTTTAAAGAAACTATTGATCTCTCATGCTTCACTTAGATTATTTTGGGAGTCTTAAATAGCATGGTAATTTGCTTAATAATAATATGCTTGGTATTCAAGATTTGTAAAACTTTCTTTTGAGTGCGTTGAATACTAAGAAAAGTTTGATGCTTGACAATTGTTTTGAGATATGGAGGTGATAATATCAAAGTCGTGCTAGTTGAGTAGTTGTGAATTTGAGAAATGCTTGTGTTGAAGTTTGCAAGTCCCGTAGCATGCACGTATGGTAAGCGTTATGTAACAAATTTGAAACATGAGGTTTTATTTGATTGTCCTCCTTATGAGTGGCGGTCGGGGAGACGACGATTGTCTTTTCCTACCAATCTATCCCCCTAGGAGCATCTTGGCGTAGTGATTTGGTTTTTGATGGCTTGTAGATTTTTGCAATAAGTATGTGAGTTCTTTATGACTAATGTTGAGTCCATGGATTATACGCACTCTCACCTTTCCATCATTGCTAGCCTCTTGATGCCGTGCATTGCCCTTTCTCACATTGAGAGTTGGTGCAAACTTCACGGTGCATCCAAACCCCGTGATATGATACGCTCTTTCACACATAAACCTCCTTATATCTTCCTCAAAACAGCCACCATACCTACCTATTATGGCATTTCCATAGCCATTCCGAGATATATTGCCATGCAACTTTCCACCATACCGTTCTTCATGACACATTCATCATTGTCATATTGCTTAGCATGATCATGTAGTTGACATAGTATTTGTGGCAAAGCCACCGTTCATAATCATTTCATACATGTCACTCTTGATTCATTGCATATCCCGGTACACCGCCGGAGGCATTCATATAGAGTCATATTTTGTTCTAGTATCGAGTTGTAACCATCGAGTTGTAAACAAATAGAAGTGTGATGATCATCATTTAATAGAGCATTGTCCCAATAAAAAAAAGGCCAAAAGAAAAAAAAGAAGGCCCAAAAAATAAAAAAATAAAAAGGGGCAATGCTACTATCTCTTTTTCCACACTTATGCTTTAAAGTAGCACCATGTTCTTCATGTAGCGAGTCTCATATAATGTGCTTCAAAGTAGCACCATGTTCTTCATATAGATAGTTTCATATGTTGTCACTTTCATATACTAGTGGGAATCTTTCATTATAGAACTTGGATTGTATATTCCAACGATGGGCTTCCTCTAATGCCCTAGGTCTTCGTGAGCAAGCAAGTTGGATGCACACCCACTTTGTTTCTTTTGTTGAGCTTTCATACATTTATAGCTCTAGTGCATCCGTTGCATGGCAATCCCTACTCCTTGCATTAACATCAATTGATGGGCATCTCCATAGCCCATTGATTAGCCTCGTTGATGTGAGACCTTCTCCTTTTTGTCTTCTCCACATAACCCCCATCATTATATTCTATTCCACCCATAGTGCTATGTCTATGGCTCGCGCTCATATATTGCATGAAAGTTTATAGGTTTGAGATTACTAAAGTATGAAACAATTGCTTGGCTTGTCATCGGGGTTGTGCATGATGAGAGCATTCTTGTGTGTGAAAATGGAGCATGACTAAACTATATGATTTTGTATGGATGAACTTTCTTTGGCCATGTTATTTTGAGAAGACATAATTGCTTAGTTAGTATGCTTGAAGTATTATTATTTTTATGTCAATATGAACTTTTGTCTTGAATCTTTCAGATCTGAATATTCATACCACAATTAAGAAGAATTACATTGAAATTATGCCAAGTAGCACTCCGCATCAACAATTCTCTTTTTATCATTTACCTACTCGAGGACGAGTAGGAATTAAGCAGGGATGCACGATACGTCTCCAACGTATCTATAATTTTTGATTGCTCCATGCTATATTATCTATTGTTTTGGACTATATTGGGCTTTATTTTCCACTTTTATATTACTTTTGGGACTAACCTATTAACCAGAGGCCCAGCCCAGAATTATTGTTTTTTGCCTATTTCAGTGTTTCTAAGAAACGGAATATCAAACGGAGTCCAAACGGAATGAAATCTTCGGGAACGTGATTTTCTCATCGGATAAGACCCAGGAGACTTGGACCCTCCGTCAAGAAAGCTCCAAGGCCACGAGGGTGGAGGGCGCGCCCCCCTACCTCGTGGTCCCCTCGAGGCTCCACCAACGTACTTCTTCCTCCTATATATACCTACGTACCCCCGTCAGATTAGAGACGGAGCCAAAAACCTAATTCCACCACCGCAACTTTCTATATCCACGAGATCCCATCTTGGGGCCTCTTCCGGAGCTCCGCCGGAAGGGGCATCCACCACGGAGGGCTTCTACATCAACATCATAGCCTCTCCGATGAAGTGTGAGTAGTTTACCTCAGACCTTCGGGTCCATAGTTAGTAGCTAGATGGCTTCTTCTCTCTTTTGGATCTCAATACAATGTTCTCCCCCTCTCTCGTGGAGATCTATTCGATGTAATCTTCTTTTTGCGGTGTGTTTTTTGAGACCGATGAATTGTGGGTTTATGATCAAGATTATCTATGAGCAATATTCGAATCTTTTCTGAATTCTTTTATGTATGATTGAGTTATCTTTACAAGTCTCTTTGAATTATCCATTTGGTTTGGCCAACTATATTGGTAGTTCCTGCAATGGGAGAAGTGTTTAGCTTTGGGTTCAATCTTGCGGTGTCCTTTCCCAGTGACAGTAGGGGCAGAAAGGCACGTATTGTATTGTTGCCATCAAGGATAACAAGATGGAGTATTTATCATATTGCATGAATTTATTCCTCTACATCATGTCATCTTGCTTAAGGCGTTACTCTATTTTTATTAACTTAATACTCTAGATGCATGATGGTCGATGAGTGGAGTAATAGTAGTAGATGCAGGCAGGAGTCTGTCTACTTGTCTCGGACATTATGCCTATATACATGATCATACCTAGATACTCTCATAACTATGCTCAATTCTGTCAATTGCTCAACAGTAATTCGTTCACCCGCCGTAAAATACCTATGCTCTTGAGAGAAGCCACTAGTGAAATCTATGGCCCCCGGGTCTATTTTCATCATACTATTCTTCCTACGCTTTATTATTGCTTTGCTCTTTACTTTGCCTTTTTATTTTACTTTGCATCTTTATACCAAAAATATTATCTATCATCTCTATCATATCTCACTCTAGTAATTGACAGTGTAGGGATTGACAACCCCTATTCGCGTTGGTTGAGGAGCTATTTGTTTTGTTTAGGTACGAGGGACTCATGGCGTGGCCTCCTCTTTGGATTGATACCTTGGTTCTCAAAAACTGAGGGAAATACTTACGCTACTCTGTTGCATCATCCTCTCCTCTTCGGGTAAAACCAACGCAAGCTCAAGACGTAGCACCTACCAAAGATGGGAATACCTAGATCTATCCTTGCTTTTATGCCTAGCTAGGGGCGTTAAACGATAGCGCTTGTTGGGAGGCAACCCAATTTTATTTTTATTTTTTGCTTTTTGCTTCTGTTTAGGAATAAATATTTGATCTAGCCTCTGGTTATATGTGTTTTTATGTTTTAATTTGTGTTTGTGCCAAGTTAAACCTATAGGATCTTCTTGGATGATAGTTATTTGATCTTGCTGAAAATTGCAGAAACTTTTCTGTTCACGAAAATAATTCTTTAAAATCACCAGAGCGTGATAAAATATTTATTCCAATTTCTGCTGATCAATGAACAAATTTTATAGGTCTTCCTATTTTGGCTGAATTTTTGGAGTTCCAGAAGTTTGCGTTAGTTAGAGATTACTACAGACTATTCTGTTTTTGACAGATTCTATTTTTCGTGTGTTGTTTGCTTATTTTGATGAATCTATGGCTAATAAAATAGTTTATAAACCATAGAGAGAAGTTGGAATACAGTAGGTTTAACACAAATATAAATAAAGAATGAGTTCATTACAGTACCTTGAAGTGGTGTTGAGGGAGTCCTGGATTAGGGGGTGTCCGGATAGCCGAACTATCACCGTTGGCCGGACTCCTGGACTATGAAGATACAAGATTGAAGACTTCGTCCCGTGTCCGGATGGGACTTTCCTTGGCGTGGAAGGCAAGCTTGGCGATACGGATATGTAGATCTCCTACCGTTGTAACTGACTCTGTGTAATCCTAACCCTATCCGGTGTCTATATAAACCGGAGGGTTTTAGTCCGTAGGACGAACAACAATCATACCATAGGCTAGCTTCTATGGTTTAGCCTCTCTGATCTCGTGGTAGATCCACTCTTGTACTACCCATATCATCAATATTAATCAAGCAGGAGTAGGGTTTTACCTCCATCGAGAGGGCCCGAACCTGGGTAAAAACATCGTGTCCCTTGTCTCCTGTTACCATCCGCCTAGACGCACGGTTCGGGACCCCCTACCCGAGATCCACCGGTTTTGACACCGACATTGGTGCTTTCATTGAGAGTTCCTCTGTGCCGTCATCTTTAGGCCCGATGGCTCCTTCGATCATCAACAATGACGTGGTCCAGGGTGAGACTTTTCTCCCCGGACAGATCTTCGTATTCGGCGGCTTTGCACTGTGGGCCAATTCACTTGGTCATCTGGAGCAGATCGAAAGCTAAGCCCCTGGCCATCAGGTCAGATTTGGGAGTTTGAATTACACGGCCGACATCCGCGGAGACTTGATCTTCGACGGATTCGAGCCACAGCCAAGCGCCGCCTTGTCTCGATGGGCACGATCTAGCTCTGCCGCCCGAGCGATTGCCACGGAGGCCGCACCAGCGTCCGCTCCGACTCTTAGCTCGGAGCCGACTCCGCCGATCGAGGACGAGTGGCTGGAAACCGCCTCGGGCGCTACGATCTCTATGGCGATTGAGCCGAACTCCATCCCTGTCCTTTGCGAAGACCATGACTCCAAGGTGCCGGACTCCTCTCCGGACTCCAAACCCTCCGCGCCCCTGCCAATCGAATCCAATTGGGCGCCGGTTATGGAGTTCACTGTCGCGGACATCTTTCAGCACTCGCCCTTTGGCGACATCCTGAATTCACTAAAGTCTCTCTCTTCATCAGGAGAGCCCTGCCCGGATTACGGTCAGGAAGTTTGGGATGCGGACGATGAAGAAATTCAACGCCCACCCACCACCCACTTTGTAGCCACTGTCGAAAGCTTAAACGACGTGCTCGATTTCGACTCTGAAGACATCGACGGTATGGACGACGATGTAGGAGAACAACCATGAACCAGCACCTATAGGATCTTGGACAGCCACCTCATCCCACGATGTATACATGGTGGATACACCTAAAGGAAGTAACGACGAGGAACAACGGGACGCTACGAAGGATAAATCCCTCGAAAAGCAGTCAAAACGGCAACATAAACGCCGCACCAATTCCCGCCTCGACAAATACGGCAGCCACACAGACCCAGCCATAGAGCAGGGCGAACCGGTGAACGACGAACATGCTATAGAGCTACCGTCCGAACAGGACAACTTGGATAAACAACCCATCCCCGGCGAAGATAACAGTCCGGACGATATCACGCCGGACAAGTTGTTGGAGCAGAAGAACCTCCACAAAAGGCTCGTCGCCACTGTGCGTAGCCTGAAAAAGCAGAAGCGGAAGCTCAAAACAACGAAGATGCACTCAGAATCAGATGGAGCAAAGTACTCAACACCGCAGAGAAATACGGCGACAGTCGCCAAACAAAGAGCTACCCGAAGCACAAACTACTGCCCGAATTCGATGAGGAGGCCGTAGAGCCCCCGCAATCAAAGAACAAAGAGGCCGCCCGGTCGGATAGACGACCACACGGCAAACATGGAGCGGCAAGCGGCCTCGCACATAAGCGACGCCGATCCGCATAAGGATTCGCATCAAAAGGATGGCCCGATTAGGTCCATCTATGGGCCGAGAAAGCAAGCTCTTCCAAGCAATGCAACATGCCAAATATCCGAACATCACGGCACACCCAAATAGAGGGGTGCCGCACACCTGTGTTTCACCGATGAGGTGCTGGATCACGAATTCCCGGTGGATTCAAACCCGTAAACATAGAGGCATCTGACGGAACAACAGACCACGAGTGCGGATTGAGGATTACATCCTCCACATACACATGTCTAGAGGAGATGATCTCCACGCCATAAAATATTTACCCCTCAAGCTCAAAGGGCCAGCCCGGCATTGGCTCAAAAGCCTCCCTGAAAATACAATTGGAAGTTGGGAAGAGCTTGAGGATGCTTTTCGAGCAAATTTTCAAGGGACTTATGTCCGCCCTACGGATGTAGACGATTTAAGTCACATAACTCAACAACCCGGAGAGTCAGCCTACAAATTTTGGAATAGGTTCCTCACCAAAAAGAACCAAATAGTTGACTGTCCGGACGGCGAAGCCTTAGCAGCTTTCAAACACAACGTCCGAGACGAATGGCTCGCCAGACACCTCGGCCAGGAGAAGTCGAGAACAATGGCTGCATTAACAAGCCTCATGACCCGCTTTTGCGTGGTAGAGGATAGTTGGCTGGCAAGATGCAGTACCAGCGACCCAAGTACATCCAAAGTCAGGGATGGAAATGGAAAACCACGACGCGGCAAGGACCAGTGCCGGACAAAGGAAAGCAGCCCGAAGAGCACGGTAGTCAACGCCGGATTCAGAAGCTCTCGGCAGAATCATAAAAACTACCCCTCAAGGATAATAGCGACGAGCTATCCAACCTAAACAAAATCTTGGACAAAATATGCCAAATCCACAGTACTCCCGGGAAGCCTGCAAACCATACCCACAGAGATTGTTGGGTCTTCAACCAGTTCGACAAACTCAATGCCGAACACAAGGGGCTCGACACACCAAGCGAGGACGATGACGAGCCCCACAAGCAGAGCACCGGAAAACAAAAGAATTTCCCACAAGAATTCAAAACAGTGAACTCACTTCAAGTGAAAAAAGGGAAAAACAGAGCGGCGCACATAGAAACACGCGCCGCACGGTCTATCCCAGCAGAGTCCCAACATTGGTTGTCAAAACCAATCACCTTCGATCATCAGGACTATTCCAGAAGTATCCGGAACGCAGGATGGACTGCCTTGATATTAGATCCTATAATCGACGGACTCCAATTTACACAAGTCCTAATGGACGGAGGTAGCGATCAAAACTTGCTATACCAGGACACAATCCGCAAAATGGGGATAGACCCAACCAAAATTCGCCATAGTAACACCTCCTTCAAAGGGGTAATGTCAGGCCTATATGCCCATTGTACGGGCTCCCTACTGCTAGAAGTTGTGTTCGGCTCATCCGACAACTTCCGCCGCGAAAAGTTAATCTTCCATATCGCCCCATTCGAAAGTAGCTATCAAGCACTACTGGGACGCGAAGCTTTCGCCCGCTTTAACGCAATACCGCATTATGCATCTCTTACACTTAAAATGCCCGGTCCACGCGGCATCATCTCATTAAAAGGGAGTATCAAGTGTTACTTGAGCATGGAAGAACGTGAGACTGCCTTGACAGCCCCACACTAATCCGGCTCCGCTAATCAAAGCACTGAATAGGTCATTCGAACCCGGACATGGCTAGACGAGTCCGGCGTAAACATAAACGCCTACTAGCGGCATACCCCCGTACAAGGGGCTGCACGCATGTACAACAAGAGACAATAAAGCTCAATTTTATTCACTTTTCGAACCGTACTCTGTTTATTTAATATAAAGTACATTTTTCGCACGATCTTTTTTCTTTTCAACTAAGTTCTTCTCTTTTACAGATGAACACCGTGCTACACCCGTCCAGGATACGGCACAACAGAGACACAGGCGCAGACGTGCAGTAGGGACCCGTTGCAAGGATTCTTTTCAGATTAAGACCTTGCGTAAACCTTTTTACTGTCTCTTGTTGATACACATCCCCCGGGTTCTTGCTATAACCGAGGAGGAGGCTGGCGTTTTGGCATCGGCCGCACCAGAATATTTGGCGCTGCACTGGACACGGGGCTTAGGGCATTATTCTGCCCGTTTTCATAAAGACCGAATACCTTAGGGAGTGTTCGGCGTCTCGAGTTAGGCCTTATATGCATCAGCTCCGAATCATGTCTTTGGTCAAATGTTGGGTTTGCCCGGCTCCTGTGTTTTGCTGTCTTACGTTCCGTTCTATTGGCTAACGCGGCACCAGGAGAACTATTGCGATTGTGCCCCGGTTCGGCCAGGTGAGCACCTCAGTAGAGAAAGCCGAAAACTGACTGTCATGATATAGCGTGAGACTGGTCAACCACTCGATGACCCACCGGAATGTTTAGAATTCCCCCGCATTAACGAAGGACCATTTCCCGGTCAGGCACATACGCGCCCCAAATTCGAGAGAGCGCGGTGCCCCTAGGGGCTACATAGTAGCCCCACCATCGAACTCCTATGGCTAAGTGAAAGTGATAAAGCATTATAGTCCGGTTGCCTAGTTTGCTACGCTATCACCTCCTTTACAGGACCAAGATGTTGGATTAAGTGTGAAAATGCGCCTTTTTGCAAACACCCCCGCATTATGTGCGTGGGGGCTGAAGCCGAAGACTACCATCTTTCAGGTTATATACACATATACATCAACGGCCGCACAGGAGGTGTTTTAATACTTGAACGCACAAGTATAAAAAGCTCTTATATTATATTGAAACATTGTTTTCACAAATCATACATGTCATTAAAACATAATATCCTTCGAGCACTGCATCTCTATTAAACGAGCGCCCTGCAGGACTTCCTCAAAATAGTGCTCGGCAGGTACTCGGCTTCTGTCCGAATCTTGGGATGCAACGTCGGTGGCCTTCATCTCCGCCCAGTATGTCTTGACACGGGCAAGAGCCATCCGCGCACCCTCTATGCATGCTGACCGCTTCATTGCATCGATATGCGGCACCGCACCAAGGAATTGTTGCACCAAGCCAAAATAACTCTTCGGCTCGGGCCTGTTCGGCCACAAATGAGTCACGACATCCTTCATGGCAAGTCCGGACAACCTATTCAGCTCATCCCATTCGGCCAAACGATCGGTTAATGAAAGTGGACGCTCCAGACTATGGAACTGTGACCAAAAAAGCTCTTCCATTCCGTGATCCTTTCGACCTCGGAAGTGTTCGGCCGCGTCTGCGGCACTCGCCGCCAAGTCCAGATAAGCATCCTCCGCACCCCACAGCAGGTCCAATTGAGCGTACTTAGGATTCGTGAATTTCCTCCGCAGCAGAAAGGGCTTTCCAGCCGCAATATCTCCGGCCTGACGTAGCTCCTCCTTCATAGCTCTCATCGCAGAGCGAGTGTCTTGGCCTCGGTGGCGGCCTTTTTCAGGTCCTCTTGTCCCGCTCGATCTTCTTTTTCAAGAAGCTCGCAACGGTCAGTAGCATTCTTCAATTTCACGGCCATCTCGGCCATTTCTTTCTTGCTTCGGCAGTGAGCAGCCTGTTCGGCTTTTAGCTCTGCGGCCGCCTTTAAGGCAGCCGCATCACTTTTTCTGGCTTGCTATTTGGCTCGGGCGAGCTCCACCCGAAGGTTCTCCATAGCGGCGGCACCATATGCATTAAGCATACATGTTGTAAGGCATGGGCATCAAGCTCCCTTACCAGGTGTCCGCGAAGAAGTTGCATACCTTGTGACTCATCAAGCCGCTTATTAACAAGCATGATGTCCGCATCCGCCACGTCAAGTTGCCGCTTGATTCGGCAAATTCATCAGCCCGCTAGCCACCGGACGCCGCCACCTACATAGGAAGAGCGCATATTATACTCTGGGTTATGATCCTCGGCGCGCCGTCATTTTTGACACCGCACCAAGTCTCAGAGGCTACTATCTATACAGGGCGCATTTTATATGCAAAACTGTCAGAAGGTACATCATATTGCGTTCCTCAAAACCCGTCAGTAAACTTATGACGGCTTCATGCAATCCGCTCTCAGCGGATGAAATCCTTTCAATCACCGTACCCATTAACGTACGGTGATCTTCCGAGATAGACGCTCGCCCGAGCAGATCCTTCAGCTCCTCCGACCGTACACCCGTTGGTGCCGGACTCGTCCGGTGGCCTTTTTCGAAGGCCGGACACGGAGGGCTTTGAGGGGACATACAGCTGCCATCTGGCCCCACCGGATTCGGAGAAGCCCTCCGCGACGACACCTCAGGGTCGTCCGCCTCACATAACGGTACGGCAGGCGGAGGTGTTTCGCTCTCCATCATCTCCGAACCAAGATCCCCTGAAGACGAGCTCTGCTGTGAAGGGCTGAGATCCGAACTACAAGGTAAAATTTCGGTTACCTTCAAAAATAAAACGGGGATGTCTCTTTTTTTTTAAAACGCCCCCTTTACTTACGGCTCACTGGAGGGCTGATCTCCTTGGGGAAATAGTGCGGCCGGGGCATCTCCCGCCGCAGGACCCTCTGGTGAAGATTTCTTCCCCCGCTTCGAGGCTTTGGTCTCCGGATCTTGAAGCGGTCCTCTTCTCCCCTTGGAGGGAGGGATTCTCGATCCCCCCCTTTCTTGATAGCCTCCTTCACGGAGGTAGTAGTTCCCTTGTTCCCCCCTTCGCCTTCTTCAAAAGGGACAGCCTCTAGCATCTTGGATACAGGATCCGGCGTGGTCTCAGGGAGGGGGGCCGGACACCTGATTAGTTTTGCTTTTGCTATCCACTCGTGTTTAAAGGATAGCTCTTTTAAGGGCAAGTTTATGATAAATATGCGGATAGCATGTCCGGGTACTGGACTACTTACTTGAGTATCCGGGCGATTGCAGCTCAGACCTGCGTCCTTGGTTAAGTCCGGACACATTGCTTATGATCCGAAGAACAGTTGGTACATCTCCACAGGCGTTGTGCCCATAAAATTTTGGAGAGCTCGTGGTCCCTCCGGATTAAACTCCCACAGGCGGAGGGGGCGATGTTTGCAGGGCAAGGTGCGACGAATCAGCATGACCTGCGCTACTACGACCAGATTGATCTCTCTCTCTAGGAGGTCTCGAATACGGCCCTGCAACAGAGGTACGTCCTTGGACGGTCCCCAGTCGAGCCCTTTATTGACCCATGACTCCCGCCGCAGTGGAGGACCCGAGCGGAAGGCAGGTGGCGCAGCCCATTTGGTGCCCCTGGGAGCGGTGATATAAAACCACTCCCATTGCCATAAATTGAGCTCCTCTAGCCCTCGGGCCATGGAGCGTCAGCATTCTTGCTTATAACAGCCCCTCCAAGACTTTTCTGCTGATGCCCCTTGATCATCTTCGGCTCCACTTTGAAGGTCTTGAGCCACAATCTGAAGTGAGGGGTAATGCGGAGGAAGGCTTCACATACAACAATGAACGGCGAGATGTGGAGGATGGACTCCGGATCCAAGTCATGGAATTCCAGCCCATAATAAAACATGAGCCCCCTCACGAAGGGGTCCGTCGGGAAGCCTAAACCCCGAAGGAAGTGAGACACGAACACCACGCTCTCACCAGGCTCGGGAGTGGGAATAACCTGCCCTTGGGCAGGCAGCCTATGCAAAATTTCGCCGGTTAGATACCTGGCGTCTCTCAGCTTTAGCACATCTTCTTCCGTGACGGAGGAAGACATCCACCGGCCTTGCAGGTCAGAGCCGGACATCGTTGAAGGTCCGAAGCGCCTAAATCTGGAGCTTTGGGTGTTGGAACTCGAGGCGAGGGGCGGATTCGATTGAGATTGAAAGAAAGGAGTGGGCCTTGGTCTCGTTATAAAGAGGTTGAATACCAAGAGCCCTCCCCGTGACCGTTCGGGACTCGCCTTCGATGGAGGAGGCGTGCCAACGGGCACGACTGGGTTACCCATGCCCGTATTGATGAGGATCCCGGAATAAGGGGGGCACGATCTCCGCTCTGATAAGACGTGCCGAAGAAACCACCTCGCTAAACGTGCTGAGGTGGGACAGTAAAAATGATTCGTATAAAGGCCTGGCCGTGGTGTGATATCACGCCACGGAATATGTCAGCAGATCTGTGCAAAGGTTATTCTCTCTACGGTGGTATGTGGAACTTGTTTTGCAGAGCCGGACACTATCCTTGTGTTCAAAATCTTCTATGAAGTATTCGGAGGAGGAACCCGCCTTGCAATGCCGAAGACAATATGCGCGTCGGATTAAATCGTCATTAAAGCCTGGTTTAGGGGCTACCGAGGAGTCTGGATTAGGGGTGTCCGGATAGCTGAACTATCACCGTTGGCGGACTCTGGACTATGAAGATACAAGATTGAAGACTTCGTCCCGTGTCCGGATGAGACTTTCCTTGGCGTGGAAGGCAAGCTTGGCGATACGGATATGTAGATCTCCTACCGTTGTAACCGACTCTGCGTAACCCTAACCCTATCCGGTGTCTATATAAACCGGAGGGTTTTAGTCCATAGGACGAACAACAATCATACCATAGGCTAGCTTCTAGGGTTTAGCCTCTCTGATCTCGTGGTAGATCCACTCTTGTACTACCCATATCATCAATATTAATCAAGCCTGAGTAGGGTTTTACCTCCATCGAGAGGGCCCGAACCTGGGTAAAAACATCGTGTCCCTTGTCTCCTGTTACCATCCGCCTAGACGCATAGTTCGGGACCCCCTACCCGAGATCCGCCGGTTTTGACACCGACAGGTGTTTTGTTTTCTTTCGCTACGGAGCTCACGAGATTTTCTGTTAAGTTTTGTGTTGGGAAGTTTTCAATTTTTGGGTGAAAGATTTGATGGATTATGGAACAAGGAGTGGCAAGAGCCTAAGCTTGGGGATGCCCATGGCACCCCAAGATAATCTATGGACACCTAAAAGCCAAAGCTTGGGGATGCCCCGGAAGGCATCCCCTCTTTCGTCTACTTCCATCGGTAACTTTATTTGGAGCTATATTTTTATTCACCACATGATATGTGTTTTTCTTGGAGCGTCTTTTATTATGTGAGTCTTTGTTTTTTAGTTTACCACAATCATCCTTGTTGTACACACCTTTTGAGAAAGACACACTTGATTCGGAAATTATTAGAATACTCTATGTGCTTCACTTATATCTTTTGAGTTATATAGTTTTGCTCTAGTGCTTCACTTATATCTTTTAGAGCACGGTGGTGGATTTGTTTTGTAGAAACTATTGTTCTCTCATGCTTCACTTATATTATTTTGAGAGTCCTACAAAACAGCATGGTAGTTTGCTTTAACAATGATAGGCATTCAAGATTAAAAATTATTATTATGAGTGTGTTGAATATTATGAGAAGTTTGATACTGGATAATTGTTTTGAGATATGGAGATGGTGATATTAGAGTCATTCTAGTTGAGTAGTCTTGAATTTGAGAAATACTTGTGTTAAAGTTTGTGATTCCCGTAGCATGCACGTATGGTGAACCGTTATGTGATGAAGTCGGAGCATGATTTATTTATTGATTGTCTTCCTTATGAGTGGCGGTCGGGGACGAGCGATGGTCTTTTTCTACCAATCTATCCCCCTAGGAGCATGCGTTTAATACTTTTCTTTGATAACTTGTAGATTTTTTCAATAAGTATATGAGTTCTTTATGAGCAATGTTGAGTCCATGGATTATACGCACTTTTATTCGTTCTACCATTGCTAGCCTCTCTAATACCACGCACTTTTCGCCGGTATCATACACCCACCATATACCTTCCTCAAAACAGCCACCATAAATACCTGTCATGGCATTTCCATAGCCATTCCGAGATATATTTCCATGCAACTTACCACAGTTTCGTTTACTATGAGACGCTCCATCATTGTCATTTGCCTTGCATGATCATGTAGTTGACATTGTATTTGTGGCAAAGCCACCGTTCATAATTCTTTCATACATGTCACTCTTGATTCCTTTGCATAGTTTCTATATCACGTAGGAGGCATTCACATAGAGTCATATTTTGTTCTAAGTATTGAGTTGTAATTGTTGAGTTGTAAGTAAATAAAAGTGTGATGATCATCATTTTTAGAGCATTGTCCCAAGTGAGGAAAGGATGATGAAGACTATGATTCCCCCACAAGTCGGGATGAGACTCCGGACGAAACAAAAGATGCCAAAAAAAGGCCCAAATAAATAAAAAAATGAGAGAAAAAGAGAGAAGGGACAATGTTACTATCCTTTTACCGTACTTGTGCTTCAAAGTAGCACCATGATCTTCATGATAGAGAGTCTCCTATGATATCACTTTCATATACTAGTGGGAAATTTTCATTATAGAACTTGGCTTGTATATTCCAATGATGGGCTTCCTCAAAATGCCCTAGGTCTTCGTGAGCAAGCGAGTTGGATGCACACCCACTTAGTTTCTTTTGTTGAGCTTTCATAAACTTATAGCTCTAGTGCATCCGTTGCATGGCAATCCCTACTCACTCACATTGATATCTATTAACGGGCATCTCCATAGCTCATTGATACGCCTAGTTGGTGTGAGACTATCTTCTCCCTTTTTTGTCTTCTCCACAACCACCATTCTATTCCACATATAGTGTTATGTCCATGGCTCACGCTCATGTATTGCGTGAAAGTTGAAAAAGTTTGAGAACACTAAATGTATGAAACAATTGCTTGGCTTGTCATCGGGGTTGTGCATGATTTATATATTTTGTGTGGTGAAGATAGAGCATAGCCAGACTATATGATTTTGTAGGGATAACTTTGTTTGGCCATTTTGAGAAGACATAATTGCTTAGTTAGTATGCTGGAAGTATTATTATTTTTTTGTCAATGTTAAACTTTTGTCTTGAATCTTTTGGATCTGAATAATTCATACCATAATTAAGATAATTACATTCAAATTATGCCAAGTAGCATTCCACATAAAAAATTCTGTTTTTATCATTTACCTACTCGAGGACGAGCAGGAATTAAGCTTGGGGATGCTTGATACGTCTCCAACGTATCTATAATTTTTGATTGTTCCATGCTATATTATATTCTGTTTTGGACATTAATGGGCTTTATTATACACTTTTATATTATTTTTGGGACTAACCTATTAACCGGAGGCCCATCCTGTAATTGCTGTTTTTGCCTATTTCAGAGTTTCACAGAAAAAGAATATCAAACGGAGTCCAAACGTAATGAAACCTTCGGGAACATGATTTTCGGAACGAACGTGATCCAGAGGACTTGGACCCTACATCAAGACATCAACCAGGAGGGCACGAGGTAGGGGGGCGCGCCTACCCCCTGGGCGCGCCCTCCACCCTCGTGGGCCCCATGTTGCTCCACCGACGTCCTTCTTCCTCCTATATATACCTACGTACACCCAAATTACCAGATACGGAGCCAAAAACCTAATTCCACCGCCGCAACCTTCTGTACCCGTGAGATCCCATCTTGGGGCCTTTTCCGGAGCTCCGCTGGAGGGGGCATCGATCATGGAGGGCTTCTACATCAACACCATAGCCTCTCCGATGATGTGTGGGTAGTTTACCTCAGACCTTCGGGTCCATAGTTATTAGCTAGATGGCTTCTTCTCTCTTTTTGGATCTCAATACAATGTTCTCCCCCTCTCCCGTGGAGATCTATTCGATGTAATCTTCTTTTGCAGTGTGTTTGTTGGGACCGATGAATTGTGGGTTTATGATCAAGTTTATCTATTAACAATATTTGAATCTTCTCTGAATTCTTTTATGTATGATTGGTTATCTTTGCATGTCTCTTCGAATTATCAGTTTGGTTTGGCCTACTAGATTGATCTTTCTTGCAATGGGAGAAGTGCTTAGCTTTGGGTTCAATCTTGCGGTGTCCTTTCCCGATGTGATGAGGGGCAGCAAGGCACGTATTGTATTGTGGCCATCGAGGATAACAAGATCGGGTTTATATCATATTGCATGAGTTTATCCATCTACATCATGTCATCTTGCTTAAAGCGTTACTCTATTCTTATGAACTTAATACTCTAGATGCATGCTGGATAGCGGTTGATGTGTGGAGTAATAGTAGTAGATGCAGGCAGGAGTCGGTCTACTTGTCTCGGACGTGATGCCTATATACATGATCATACCTAGATATTCTCATAATATGCTCAATTCTGTCAATTGCTCAACAGTAATTTGTTCACCCACCGTAACACTTATGCTCTCGAGAGGCCTCTAGTGAAACCTATGGCCCCTGGGTCTATTTTCTATCATATTAATCTTCCAACACTTAGCTATTTTTATTACCTTTTATTTTACTTTGCATCTTTATCATAAAAATACCAAAAATATTATCCTATCATATCTATCAGATCTCACTCTCGTAAGTGACCGTGAAGGGATTAACAACCCCTTTATTGCGTTGGTTGCGAGGATTTATTTGTTTGTGTAGGTGCGAGGGACTCGTGTGTGGCCTCCTACTAGATTTATACCTTGGTTCTCAAAAACTGAGGGAAATACTTACTCTACTTTACTGCATCACCCTTTCCTCTTCAAGGGAAAACCAACGCAGTGCTCAAGAGGTAACAATTCACTTGTCATTGCACGAGAGTAAGGCAAAGGTATTAGGGATGCCTAGTCTCGAAATGAAAAATGAATTTACTTTATGTTGTCAAATAATAAATTCCTTGGAAAGTGTTGGTATGGAAGGAACCCGTGGATATATACAGTTAGCCATGGAAAGTGAAAGTATGGTTGAAAAAAGGAATAAAATTTATTTTCTGTTTGGGAATCGCCTATGATATATCTAACATGGAAAGTTTTGGGAACTCTAAGTCGTTTTCGTTGGTGGGAAGGATACACCTCGTAAAATGTTTTTATCTCTAAGTTTTTCGCTTTGAGCTCTGGCACCTCTACAAATCCCTACTTCCCTCTACGAAGGGCCTTTCTTTTATTTTATGCAATTTTTATTTTGAATTTGAGTCTCCACCCTCTCTTATAAAAGCATCAACTAGGAGGCAATATGATCGTACTTGAGTATTGGGTGTAGTTAATATGCGAGTGTGTTTCATGAATGGATTGATAATTGAGCATAATGGGCTAGGGATAACTTATTTTAGCATTGATATTTTGAAAGGCATGATTGCTTGTTGATATGCTTGAGTATTTAAATTGTCATGTCAAAACTAGACTATTGCTTTGAACAATATAAAAGTCCAAATGTCCATGCTACAAAGAAAATAAATATGATATGACATGATAGGCAACATTCCACATCAAAAATTTGTACTTATCACTTACCTACTCGAGGACGAGTAGGAGTTAAGCTTGGGGATGCTGATATGTCTCCAATGTATCTATAATTTTTTATTGTTCCATGCTGTTATATTATCAATCTTGGATGTTTTATAATCATTCTAACATTTTATATCATTTTTTGGGTACTAACCTATTGGCATAGTGCCAAGTGCCAGTTGTTATTTTC
The DNA here is from genome assembly GCA_021605145.1 of Aegilops bicornis. Taxonomy (NCBI): domain Eukaryota; kingdom Viridiplantae; phylum Streptophyta; class Magnoliopsida; order Poales; family Poaceae; genus Aegilops; species Aegilops bicornis. The sequence goes on from CM038673.1 coordinate 145,460,970, forward strand.
TTCCTATTTTTTACATCGCAGGAAATCAATACCAAATGGAGTCCAAATGCAACGAAACTTCACGAAGATTTTTTTGGGACCAGAAGCCACCTAATGGGCCCTGGCTGCGCCTGGGGGTGCTCCGAGGAGAGCACAACCCACCAGGGCGCGCCAGGAGGCCCAGGCGCGCCCTGGTGGGTTTTGCCCACCTTGGGTGCCCCCCGGACCACCTCTTTGCTCTATAAATACCCCCAATATTCCCAAAACCCTAGGGGAGTCGACGAAATATTCATCCAGCCACCGCAAAGTCCAGAACCACCAGATCCAATCGAGACACCATCTCGGATGGGGTTCACCACCTCCATTGGTGCCTCTCCGATGATGCTTGAGTAGTTCTTTGTAGACCTTCGGGTCCGTAGTTAGTAGCTAGATGGCTTCCTCTCTCTCTCTCTCTCTCTGAATTCTCAATACGGTGGTCTCTTGGAGATCCATATGATGTAACTCTTTTTGCGGTGTGTTTGTTGGGATCGATGAACTTTGAGTTTATGATCAGATCTATCTTTTTATATCCATGAAAGTAGTTGAGTTTCTTTGTTCTCTTTTATGTATGATTGCTTATAGCCTCGTATTTCTACTCCAATATTTGGGTTTTGTTTGGCCAACTTGATCTACTTATCTTGCAATGGGAAGAGGTGCTTTGTAGTGGGTTCGACCTTACGGTGCTTGAGCCCAGTGACAGAAAGGGAACCGACACATATGTATCGTTGCTACTAAGGATAAAACAATGGGGTCTATCTCTACATTGATAGATCTTGTCTACATCATGTCATCGTTCTTATTGCATTACTCCGTTTCTCCATGAACTTAATACACTAGATGCATGCTGGATAGCGGTCGATGTGTGGAGTAATAGTAGTTGATGCAGGCATGAGTCGGTCTACTAATCTTGGACATGATGCCTATGTAATGATCATTGCCTGGATATCGTCATGATTAATTGAAGTTCTATCAATTGCCCAGTAATTTGTTCACCCACCGTTTGCTATTTTTCTCGAGAGAAGCCACTAGTGAAACCTACGGCCCCCGGGTCTCTTTCTCATATTATTTGCCTTTGCGATCTATTTTCCTTTGCTTTTATTTTCATATCTATTAAATTAAAAATACAAAAATACCTTGCTGAGATTTATTCTCATTTATTTTATTTGGCGTTTGATCTATCAATCTACTACAATTTATCTCATGTCCGTTTGCCTATCTTGAGGCGCCGTACCCGAAAGGGATTGACAACCCCTTTTACACGCCGGGTTGCGAGGATTTGTTATCTGTGTGCAGGTGATGTTTACATTGTGTTGCTTGGTTCTCCTACTGATTCGATAATCTTGGTTTCACATCTGAGGGAAATACCTACCGCTGCCGTGCTGCATCATCCCTTCCTCTTTGGGGAAATACCAACGTAGCTTCGAGCTGCATCAAGGTGGCTTCATACCCTACAAACAATTTATTCTTATGTTCTCCGCTAGATAGGAACTCTGGAGTGATTCTTCATCGGACTTTGAGGGGTGGTTATATGATCCAATTATATTAGCACTGTTGAGAGATTGCACTAGCGAAAGTACGGACCCTAGGCCTTGTTTCCAAGCATTGCAATACTGTTTTTGTGCCCGTTTAGTATTTGCTACCTTACTGTTTTTATTTATTCAGATTATAAAAATATATATATATACCATCCATATTACACTTTTATCACCATGTCTTCGCCGAACTAGTGCACCTATACAATTTGCCATTGTATTGGGTGTGTTGGGGACACAAGAGATTTCTTCCATTTGGTTGCAGGGTCGTATGAGAGAGACCATCTTTATCCTACACCTCTCACGGATTGATAAACCTTAGGTCATCCACTTGAGGGAAAATTGGTACTGTCCTACAAAACTCTGCGCTTGGAGACCCAACACATGTCTACAAGAATAAAGTTGCGTAGTAGACATTAGTCCCCGACCGCCACTCATAAGGAAGACAATCAATAAATAAATCATGCTCCGACTTCATCACATAACAGTTCACCATACGTGCATGCTACGGGAATCACACACTTTAACACAAGTATTCCTCAAATTCACAATTACTTACTAGCATGACTCTAATATCACCAGCTTCATATCTCAAAACAATCATGAGGAATCAAACCTCTCATAGTATTCAATGCACTTTATATGAAAGTTTTTATTATATCCCTCTTGGATACCTATCATACTAGGACTAAATTTATAACCAAAGAAAATTACCATGTTGTTTAGAGACTCTCAAAATAATATAAGTAAAGCACGAGAGTTCATCAATTTCTATAAAATAAAACCACCACCGTGCTCTAAAAAGATATAAGTGAAGCACTAGAGCAATATTGCCTAGCTCAAAAGATATAAGTGAAGCACATAGAGTATTCTAATAAATCACGATTCATTCGTGTCTCTCTCAAAAGGTGTGTACAGCAAGGATGATTATGGCAAACTAAAAATCAAATACTCAAATCATACAAGACGCTCCAAGCAAAACACATATCATGTGGTGAATAAAAATATAGCCTCAAGTAAAGTTACCAATAGATGAAGACGAATGAGGGGATGCCTTCCGGGGCATCCCCAAGCTTAGGCTCTTGGTTGTCCCTGAATATTACCTTGGGGTGCTTGGGCATCCCCAAGCTTAGGCTCTTGCCACTCCTTATTCCATAGTCCATCAAATCCTTACCCAAAACTTGAAAACTTCACAACACAAAACTCAACAAAAAATCTCATAAGCTCCGTTAGTATAAGAAAATAAATCACCACTTTTGGTACTATTGTGAACTCATTCTTTATTTATATTGGTGTAACATCTACTATATTCTAATTTTTCCATGGTTCATAACCCCCGATACTAGCCATAGATTCATCAAAATAAGCAAACAACACATAGAAAACAGAATCTGTCAGAAACAGAACAATCTGTAGCAATCTGTATATTTCGAATACTTATGTAACTCCAAAAATTCTGAAAAATTAGGACAACCTAATAAATTTGTTTATTAATCTTCTTCAAAAAGAATCAATATTTTATCACGCTTATGTTAACAATGAGAATTGTTTTCCTGAGCGCAAAAGTTTCTGTTTTTCAGCAAGATCAAATCAACTATCACCGTAAGCTATCCCAAAGGTCTTACTTGGCAAAAACACTAATTAAAACATAAAACCACATCTAACCAGAGGCTAGATGAATTATTTATTGCAAAACAGGACCTAAAAAGCAAAAAAACAAAAATAAAATTGGGTTGCCTCCCAACAAGCGCTATTGTTTAACGCCCTTATCTAGGCATAAAACACGAATAGATCTAAGTATTATCATCTTTGGCAGGCAATCCATAAGTGGCTCTCATAATAGATTCATAATACAATTTAATTTTCTTTCTTGGAAAGTGTTCCGTGCCTTTCCTTAATGTAAATTGAAATCTAATGTTTCCTTCTTTCATATCAATAATTGCACCAATCGTTCTAAGAAATGGTCTACCAAGAATAATAGAACATGTAGGACTGCAATCTATATCAAGAATAATGAAATCTACGGGCACATAATTCCTATTTGCAACAATAAGAACATCATTAATAATTCCCATAGGTGTCTTAATGGTGGAATCCGCAAGATGCAAATTTAAAGAACAATCATCAAATTCATGGAAACCTAACACATCACATAAAGTTTTTGGAATCATGGAAACACTAGCACCCAAATCACACAAAGCATGGCACTCATAATATTTAATCTTAATTTTAATAGTAGGTTACCACTCATCATAAAGTTTTCTAGGGACAGAAACTTCCAATTCAAGCTTTTCTTCAAAAGATTGCATCATGGCATCAACGATATGTTTAGTAAAAGCTTTGTTTTGATTATAAACATGAGGAGAATTCAACATGGATTGCAACAAGGAAATACAATATATTAAAGAACAACTATCATAATTAAATTTTTTGAAATCCAAAAGAGTGGGTTCATTGCTACTTAAATTTTTGACCTCTCCAATCCCACTTTTATCAAATCATGCATATAAGAATTCAGAGAAGATTCACATAATATTCATACATAAGCTTATCATAAATCCACAATTCATTGGATCTCGGCAAACACACCGCAAAAAAAGTATCACATCGTATAGATCTCCAAGAACATCGAGGAGAACATGGTATTGAGAATTAAAGAGAGAGAAGAAGGCATATAGCTAATAGCTTTGGACCCGTAGGTCTGAGGTAAACTACTCACGCTTCATTGGAAGGGTAATGGTGTTGATGTAGAAGCACTTCGTGATCGAATCCCCCTCCGGTAGGACGCCGAAAAAGGCCCCTAGATGGGATCTCACGGGTACAGAAGGTTGCAGTGGTGGAAAAGTTTTTCGTGGCTCTCTCTATTGGTTTTGGGATATATGAGTAAATATAGGCGAAGAAACTAGGTCGGTGGAGTCACGAGGGGCCCACAAGGGTGGGGCACGCGCCCTACCCCCCGGGCGCGCCCTCCGTCCTTGTGGCCGCCTCATGGCTTCTCTGACTTGCACTCCAAGTCCTCTAGATGTCTTCTGGTCCAAGAAAAATCATCGCAGAAGTTTTATTCTGTTTGGACTCCGTTTGGTATTCCTTTTCGGTGAAACTCTAACACAAGGAAAAAACAGAAACTGGCACTGGGCTCTAGGTTAATAGGTTAGTCCCAAAAATAATATAAAATAGCATATCAATGCATATAAAACATCCAAAACAGATAATATAATAGCATGGAACAATAAAAATTTATAGATACGTTGGAGACGTATCAACATCTTGCTCCGAATTTGCTGCAGAATTAGCTAAGCACAAGAACATAGGATTTTGTCGTGGTACGGTGGTCAAAACCTTTGGGAGATTATATAAAGAATTTTTACCAACTAAAAGGAGTGTTCCACAAGAAAACTGAGTCCCGAGGGCACACTAGGTAGCCACAAGCCACAGGGGCGCGCCCAGGGGTGTGGGGTGCGCCCCCCAGGCTTGTCGCCTCCTCGTGCACTCTTCGGACTACTTTTAATTTTCTTAATTTTTTAAATATTCCAAAACAGAGAAAAATTGCCATTGGAAACATTTTGGAGTTGCTTTACTTACCGTACCACATACCTATTCCTTTTCGGGGTCTGAAACGTTCTGGAAAGTCTCCCTTATGTACCTCTCTGGTGTTATGGTATTAATTATATTGGTCTCAACATTTATGGGAGTACTTGAGATATAATGTTGGATTCTTTGGCCGTTTACCACCTTCAGATCAGTGCCTTCGGCGTTGTTGATTTTGATGGCACTAGAATGATAGACCTCCTCGATAATGTAAGGACCTTCCCATTTAGAGAGAAGCTTTCCTATAAAAAATCTTAAACAAGAGTTGTATAGCAAGACATGGTCACCTACATTAAATTCACGCTTTTGTATCCTTTTTTCATGCCATCTTTTAACTTTTTGTTTAAACAACTTGGCATTTTCATAGGCTTGAGTTCTCCATTCATCAAGTGAGCTAATGTCAAATAACCTCTTTTCACCAGCAAGTTTGAAATCATAGTTGAGCTCTTTAATTGCACAATAAGCTTTATGTTCTAGCTCAAGAGGTCAGTGACATGCTTTTCCATAAACCATTTTATATGGAGACATACCCATGGGGTTCTTATATGCAGTTCTATAAGCCCATAATGCATCATCAAGTTTCTTAGACCAATTCTTTCTAGATCTATTAACAGTCTTCTGCAAGATCAATTTAATTTCTCTATTTCTCAATTCTACTTGAACGCTAGAATGAGGATGATAAAGAGATGCAATTCTGTGGTTGACATCATATTTAGCAAGCATTTTATGGAAAGCACCATGAATAAAGTGTGAACCACCATCAGTCATCAAATATCTAGGGACTGCAAACCTCGGAAAAATAACTTCTTTAAGCATTTTAATAGAAGTGTTATGATCAACACTACTAGTTGAAATAGCTTCTACCCACTTAGTAACGTAATCAATAGCAACTAGAATATGTGTATACTCATTAGAGGAAGGAAAAGGTCCCTTATAATCAAAGCCCCAAACATCAAATAGTTCAATAACAAGTGAATAATTCATAGGCATTTCCTGACGTCTACTAATATTACCAATTCTTTGACATTCATCACAAGATGAAACATACTTACGAGCATCCTTGAAGAGAGTAGGCCAATAAAAACCAAATTGTAATACCTTGTGTGCAGTTCTATCTCCAGCATGGTGTCCTCCGTAGTCCTCGGAGTGACACTTGCGTAGGATCTGTTCATGTTCATGCTCAGGTACACAATGTCTAATAACACCATCTACTCCTTCTTTATAAAGGTGTGGGTCATCCCAAAGGAATGTATTAAATCATAGAAAAACCTTTTCTTTTGTTGGTATGTGAAGCTAGGTGGTATAAATTTAGCAACAATGTAGTTAGCGTAATCAACATACCATGGATCGTTACAGAAGCATTTATGACATCTAATTGTTCATCAGGAAAACTATCATCAATAGGTAGTGGGTCATCAAGAACATTCTCTGACCTAGACAAGTTATCTCCTACAGGGTTCTCAACACCCTTTCTATCAATAATATGCAAATCAAATTCTTGTAACAAGATAAACCATCTAATAAGTCTAGGTTTAGCATCTTTCTTTTCCATGAGATATTTAATAGCAGCATGATCAGTGTGAACAGTCACTTTGGAATCAACAATATAAGACAACTGCTAAAAATTCTTTCTCAGTAGTAGCATAATTTCTTTGAGCACTATCTAGAGTTTTACTAGCATAATGGATAACATTCAATTTCTTATCAACTCTTTGTCCTAGAACAGCACCAATAGCATAATCACTAGCATCACACATAATTTCAAAGGGTAAATTCCAATTAGGTGGTTGAACAATAGGTGCAGAAATTAAGGCTTTCTTAAGTATTTCAAAGGCTTTGACACAATCATCATCAAAAACAAATGGGACATCTCTGCAAGAGATTAGTGAGAGGCCTAGAAATTTTACAGAAGTCTTTAATAAACCTCCTATAGAAACCAGCATGACCAAGGAAATTTCTTATACCTTTGATATCTTTAGGACATCGCATCTTTTCAATAACATCTACTTTAGCTTTATCAACTTCAATACCTCTTTCAGAAAATTTATGCCCCAAGACAATACCTTCATTAACCATAAAGTGGCACTTCTCCCAATTCAAAACAAGATTAGTTTCTTCACATATCTGCAAAACTCGATCAAGGTTGCTTAAGCAATCATCAAAAGAAGTTCCGTAAACGGAGAAATCATCCATGAAAACCTCAACAATCTTCTCACAAAAGTCAGAGAATATAGCAGTCATACATCTTTGAAAGGAAGCAGGTGCATTGCATAAACTAAAAGGCATACGTCTATAAGAAAAAGTACCGAAAGGGCAAGTAAACGTAGTTTTTTCTTGATCCTCTTTTGACACAGGTATTTGAGAAAAATCTGAATAGCCATCTGGAAAGCAAAAGTGTGTATGTTTGGATAGTATTTATAGCATTTGATCAATAAAAGGTAGAGGGTAATGATCTTTCCTAGTAGCTTTGTTTAATTTATGAAAATCAATTACCATCCTATAACCTGTAACAATTCTTTGTGGGATCAATTCATTCTTATCATTAGGAACAACAGTAATACCTCCCTTCTTAGGGACACAATGAACGGGACTTACCCATCTACTATCAGCAATAGGATAAATTATACATGCCTCGAGAAGCTTTAGTATTTCATTTCTTACCACTTCTTTCATGTTGGGATTTAACCGTCGTTGGTGATCAACAACTGGTTTAGCATCAGGTTCCATATTAATTTTATGCTAACATAGAGTGGGACTAATTCCCTTAAAATCATCAAGAGTATATCCAATAGCGGCATGATGCTTCTTCAGAGTTTCCAATAATTTTTTTTCTTCATGGTCTAAAAGGTTAGCACTAATAATAACATGATATATCTTCTTTTCATCAAGATAAGCATATTTAAAAGTACCAGGTAATTGCTTAAGCTCAAACACGGGATCACCCTTGGGTGGAGGAGGATCCCTAAGAATTTCAACATGCAGGTTGTGTTTCAAAACATGCATTTGGTTAAAGAATATTTCATCTAATTCTTTCCTTTCATTCATAAACATATCATTTTCATGGTCTAGCAAATATTGTTCTAAAGGATCGGTAGGAGGGACGGCGATAGAAGCAATACCAATAATTTCATCCTTACTCGGCAATTCTTTATCATGGGTTTGTCTATGAAATTTAGAGAAATTAAAATCATATGAGGCACATCCCCAAAACTTATAATAACAATTTCTTTCTCGCAGTCTATCTTAGCATTGACAATGTTAAAGAAAGGTCTGCCAAAGATAATGGGACAAAAATCATCTTGTGGGGAACCAAGAACAAGAAAATCAGTAGGGTATTTTATTTTCCCACACAATACTTCAACATCTATAACAATTCCAATTGGTGATATAGTATCTCTATTGGCAAGCTTAATAGTAACATCAATATCTTCTATCTGTGTAGGTGCAATATCATTCATAATTTCTTGATATAAAGTAAAAGGAATTGTACTCACACTAGCACCCACATCACATAAGCCATGATAACAATGATCTCCTATTTTAATAGAAACAACAGGCATGCCAACAACAGGTCTATGTTTATCTTTATCATCGGGTTTGGCAATTCTATCAGCTTCATCACAAAAATAAATAACATGCCCATCAATATTATCAACCAAGAGATCTTTAACCATAGCAATACTAGGTTCAACTTTAATTTGTTCAGGGGGTGTAGGTGTTCTAGTATAACTCTTCCAAACCATAGTTGAAGCTTTAGCATGATCCTTTATCCTAATAGGGAAAGGTGGTTTCTCAAAATAAGTAGGAACAATAGGATCAACATTATAAATAGCGGTTTCTTCATCAACTTTAATAGGTTCTACTATTTTCACTTCAATGGTATAATGATATTTAAACCACTTATCCTTAGGGAGATCAACATGAGTAGCAAATGATTCACAGAAGGACGCTACTATCTCAGAGTCAAGTCCATATTTAGTGCTAAATTCACGAAAAGCATCAGTATCCATAAAAGATTTAACACAATCAGACTTAAGGTTTATACCTAACTCATTACCTTCGTCGAGTTCCCAATCTTCAGAGTTGCGTTTAATTCTTTCCAATAAATCCCATTTGAATTCAATAGTCTTCTTCATAAAAGAATCAATACAAGAAGTATCGAGCATGGATTGATCATTACAAGAAAGTCGAGCATAAAAATTCTGAATAATAGTTTCTCTTGAGAGCTCATGATTGGGGCATGAATATAACATTGACTTAAGCCTCCCCCAAGCTTGAGCGATACTTTCTCCTTCACAAGGCCAAAAATTATAAATATAACTCCGATCACGATGAACTAGAAGCACAGGATAAAACTTCTGATGAAATTCCAATTTCAATCGGTTGTAGTTCCAAGTCCCAATATCATCGTATAGCCTATACCATGTCAATGCATTATCCTTCAATAATAAAGGAAAGACCTTTTTCTTGACTTCATCCTTGGGCAAACCTGCAAGTTTAAATAATCCACAAACTTCATCCACATAGATTAGGTGCATATCAGGATGTAATGTTCTATCTCCTACATAAGGATTAGCTACCAGTTTCTCTATCATACCCGAAGGAATTTCATAATAAATATTTTCAGTAGGTTTAGGGGCAACTCTTTGCTCTTCCAGTCATGGTGAAGATGCCCCGAACAAACCCCTCAAAGGATTATTTTCCATAGCAACAAGTGACAATAAATTTCAGCATAGTATATAAATGTTTCCTTACCAAAGGCGCTTCACTCCGCGGCAACGGCACCACAAAAGAGTCTCAATGACCCACAGCTATAGGGGATCTATAATAGTCCTTTCATTAAGTAAGAGTGTCAAACCCAACGAGTAGCAGAAGGAAATGACAAGCGGTTTTCAGCAAGGTATTCTCTACATGCACTGAAATTATCGGTAACAGATAGTTTTGTGATAAGATAATTCGTAACGGGTAACAAGTAACAAGTGTAACAAAGGTGCAAAAAGGTGGCCCAATCCTTTTTGTAGCAAAGGACAATCCTAGACGAACTCTTATATAAAGGAAAGCGCTCCCGAGGACACATGGGAATTGTTGTCAAGTTAGTTTTCATCATGCTCATATGGTTCGCGTTTGTTACTTTGATAATTTGCTATGTGGGTGGACCGGTGCTTGGGTGTTGTCCTTACTTGGACAAGCCTCCCACTTATGATTAACCTCTCTCGCAATAATCCGCAACTGAGGGAGTTCTGGACTAAGGGGTCCTCGGGCATCCGGCCTGTTATATACTAGGCCGTACTGATGGGCTGTGAAGACATGAAGACCGAAGACTGCACCCGTGTCCGGATTGGACTCTACTTAGCATGGAAGGCAAGCTTGGCGACCGACTATGTATATTCCCATTGATGTAACCAACTCCATGTAACCCTAGATCTCTCCGGTGTCTATATAAACCGGAGAGCGTAGTCTGGATGGAGACATACTCATTACCATATTCACATAGGCTAGACTTCTAGGGTTTAGCCATTACAATCTCGTGGTAGATCAACTCTTGTAACACTCATATTCATCAAGATCAATCAAGTAGGAAGTAGGGTATTACTTCCATAGAGGGGGCCCAAACCTGGGTAAACATTGTGTCCCCCGTCTCCTATTACCATCGATCCTAGACGCATAGTTCGGGACTCCCTACCCGAGATCTGTTGGTTTTGACACTGACATTGGTGCTTCCATTAAGAGTTCCACTGTGCCGTCGCCAAGAGGGTTGATGGCTCGCCTTGTCGTCAAGGAAAATATCATCTCCGGAGGAGCCCTGGCCCCAGGCTAGACCCTCTGGCTCGGCGGTCATGACCATGACCGCTCAAATTTCTTAAGCCGACGATGACCTCTCAAGTCATCAAAAATCGCCTCTGCATTGATCCCGAATACTCCGCCCGCATGGATCCAATGGAGTTATCGTCGTTGAACGAACTCCTGGATCACATGGCCGCCTTGGGGGTCGCTACAGACTATGATTGGGTCGGGCTTAAACCCGACCAGAGAGAAATTAAAACTCCATCGATCACCCATCAAATAGCGGTAGTCGAGGAGCGGAGCAACTCTTCCACTATATTGAAGACGAACTATGTTCGGATCGTCGATCTTGAAGAGCCGGATATTTTCCAGCAGAAAAGCATGTCTCTTCCTTCGAACATACAGTCGGATGACGAGCCTAAAAAATCACCGATATCCGGAGCCCGAATCGTCTGCCCCAGAGACCCCCAAACTCCGGATCCAAAATCGGGTCAAGGTTCGGATTCAATTCCACCCACCCACCCGGACATAGACGCTCCCAGGAGCATCAAACAATAGTCTCAGGACACGCTCCACCACTTCTGGGCCAGATTCCTCCTTGTTAAAAACAAGGTAAAAGACTGTCGCGACGAAGACGCGATAGCAGCATTCTGCAACAACTGCGCGGACGAAGGTATCCTTAACACCATCAATCGCCACCGCATAACAAAGTTCACTGACCTAGCAACTATCGTACAACAGTACAACACGATGGAAAGCGCCTGGAAAACTCAGGCAGCTTGCTGGGAACCATCCCGGCTCCCCCTACAGGCGAAAAGGACGCGCCCCCGTGGCTCGCCCAGCCTAACAGTCAAAAAACATAAACCCATTACGTTGCATGGCACCGTTCTGGAGGGATGGCTCAATGGCCCATGCAAAATACACACGACGCCGGATACCATGGCAATCCACAGCCTTAGAGCATGTTGGATACTTCGGCAGGTAGCCAAGAGCGGCGAGGACATCCTTATCAAGGACACCCCAGAACAACACCCTCCAGCAAAAGACGACAATAGAGTATTGGCAGTCTTCGAGACATTCGCTTCAAACAACAAGCATAAAAGGGCCATGCGCGATCTCACCGAAGTTTGCTGTGTCACGCAATTGACCTGAACGACACCGCCATAACCTTCAACGCCAGTGACGAACCTAAATACAGAACAGTCTGAGCGCTAGCTGCCCTAGTCCTCAGTCCCATCGTGGACGGCTTTCGACTTACAAAAGTCCTCATGGATGGTGGCAGCGGACTAAACCTCATTTATGAGGACATGCTCCACAAGATGGAAATAGATAGGAGTCTCATCGAGAAAAGCAGCACAACCTTTCGAGGTATCATTCCCAGCCGGGAAGCTCGGTGTGTAGGAAAAATTACACTTAATGTGGTGTTCGGCACGCCACAGAATTATCGGTCCGAAGAAATAACTTTCCAGGTGGCCCCTTTCAACAGTGGGTACCATGCCCTGTTAGGGCGAGAGGCCTTCATGCGCTTTCAAGCCATACCTCATTATGGGTATATGAAGCTAGAAATGCCCGGGCCTAATGGAATAATCACCCTCATCAACGATCCGGACATAGCAATCCGCGCCGAGAATAAAACCGCATCCTTGGCCATCGAGGCATTGTCTGAGGCCCTTGCGACCGAAGAACTAACCGCACTATGCTCCACCGTGGATAAGGACGATGTGATCCTGGACAAACGACCCAAATCCACTTCCTTCAAGCCAGCAGAAGAAATAGTCAAATTTCAGGTCCATCCAACAGACCCGAAGAAGACAACGTCTATTGGAGCGCAACTCAGCCCTGCAGTCGACGTCGCACTATGAGACTTCCTGCGCGAAAACTGGGATATATTCACCTGGCACCCTTCCGATATGCCAGGAATCCCATGCAAGTTGGCCGAACATAGCCTCAACATACTAAAGGGATATAAGCCGGTCAAGCAAACTCTGCGGCGCTTTTCCGAACCCAAACGACAAGCTATGGGGGAGGAGCTAGCCACACTCATCGAGGCCGGATTCATCAAAGACATTAAACATCCGGACTGGCTGGCAAACTTGGTAATGGTACCAAAGAAGGATAAATCCTGGCGCCTATGCGTCAATTTCAAAGACCTTAACAAGGCTTGCCCTAAGGATCCCTTCCCTCTTCCCCGCATTGATCATATCATTGACGCTACCGCAGGTCACGACTCGTTGTGCTTCCTTGATGCATATTCTGGATACAATCAAATCAAAATGAAGGAGTCCGATCAAGCCGCAACAGCATTCATTACACCATACGGGCCGTTTTGCTTCAACACCATGCCTTTCAGGCTCAAGAACGCCGATGCCACCTACCAGCGCATGATCCAAACATGCCTCGAGAAACAGATCTGCAAAACAGTGGAGGCCTACGTGGACGACGTCGTCATCAAAACTAGACACGTTGAAACACTAATAGACGACTTGCATCTCACATTCGACAACCTCTGCACATACGACATCAAGCTTAACCCGGAAAAGTGCGTCTTCGGCGTCCCCGCCGGTAAACTATTGGGCTTCATCGTTTCCAATAGAGGAATTGAAGCAAATCCAGCCAAAATCCGAGCTCTGTCACAACTGGCTACGCCAACCGAACTCAAGCAGGTCCAAAAACTCGCTGGGTGCGTGGCAGCTTTAAGCCGCTTTATCTCCAGGTTGGGAGAAAAGGCGATGTCGCTCTATCGCCTTCTATGGTGCACTGATAACTTCGAGTGGACAGACGCGGCGACGGCCGGACTGGAAGAAATAAAAGCCCTTTTGGCAAGCAACCCAATCATGGCCGCGCCAAACGTCGGCGAACCAATGCTCTTATACATATTGGCAACACACCAGGTGGTGAGCACCGTACTCGTCGTTGAACGAGAACAGGATGGACACAAATTTTCCGCTCCAGAAGCCGGTATACTACGTATCCACCGTCCTCACACCATGCAAATTCCGGTACCCTCATTATCAAAAAATAGCATATGCAGTCTTCATGGCATCTCAAAAATTGCGACACTACTTTCAGGAGTGCTCTATCACGGTGGCCTCCGAAGTGCCCCTCAATGATATAATTAACAACCGGGATGCAACGGGTCAGATTGCCAAATGGGCCATTGAGCTCCTGCCATTCGACATCACGTACAAACCACGCCGAGCCATCAAATCCAGTATCGGATGACTTCGTTGCCGAATGGATGAAGCGAACTCCCTAAAGAGTACGCGCGTATTCCAACTGGTGATGCATTTTGACGGCTCCAAGATGTTGTTGTATTAGGGGCGGGCGTCGTATCGCGTCCCCAGGAGATATCGCCCAAAGACGTACTCCAAATATTATACATGACTCCAACAACGCAGCCGAATATGAGGCCTTGCTACATGGTCTCCGGATGGTCAGATCAATGGGTATACAACGCTCGGAGGTGCGCGGGACTCAAACCTTGCAATATCCCAAATTAATGGAGACTTTGATGCCAAAGATCCAAAGATGGCAGCTTATCGCAATGCCGTTTTGAAGATGTCGGCTCGGTTCGAGGGACTCGAATTTCATCACATCGCCCGCGAAAGTAACCAGGCGGCAGATGTCCTTGCTCGCATCGGCGCTAAGCGCGACCCCGTCCCACCTAGCATCTTCCTTGAAAGGCTCTTTAAGCCATCCGTGGTATGGCAAGGGGGAGATAGCAACAACAGTCCCGTTCCGAACACAAACACAGATAACGAACACGCAGATATCATCGGAGGCTCAACCACCAAAGTAACACCATCGGCCCACCTCATCATGGCAGTAATTGCCCCGTGGACCGAACCATTCTTGGCCTACTTTAATAGGAAGGAGCTCCCAGAAGATCAAAACGAGGCTCGTCGCATAGTCCGGCGTTCAAAGGCCTATAAAGTTCACGAAGGAGAGCTCTACAAGAAAAGCACTACCGGAGTCCTTCAAAGGTGTATCTCCGAGGAGGAGGGGCGGAAACTCTTGGCAGAAATTCACGCCGGTCTCGGTGGGCACCATGCCACAGCCCGGGCACTTGTCAGCAAGGCCTTCCGTACAGGATTTTACTGGCCTACGGCCCGGGCAAATGCACATGACCTCGTCCAACGCTGTGTCGGATGCCAACTCTTCGCCAACCAAAGCCATATGCCCCCAACCGCTCTACAAACAATCCCCATTACATGGCCCTTTGCAGTCTGGGGCTTGGACATGGTCGGACCCCTTAAATGGGGAAGCCATAAGAAAAAATATTTGTTGGTCATGGTGGACAAATTCACCAAGTGGATAGAGGCTAGACCAGTTAAAACGGCCGAGTACGGATCGGTGATTGCATTTAAATCCGATGTGGTACACCGTTACGGTGTACCACACAACATCATCACCGATAATGGTTCGAATTTCACAGCTGATGAGGTGAAAACTTGGTGTGCTAATCTGGGCATTAAGCTCGATTACGCCTCTATCTACCACCCGCAAACAAACGGTCAAGTTGAGCAACCTAATGGTCTTATTATGAGCGGCATCAAACCCAGACTAGTGTGGTCTTTGAAACAATCAGACAAGCACTGGGTCGAGGAGCTCTACTCCGTACTCTGGGGCTGCGGACTACGCCCAACCGTACTACCGGATACACACCTTTCTTCATGGTGTACGGTGCAGAGGCTGTATTGCCCTGCGATATTATACATGACTCACCTTGAGTGTGTATGTACGAAGAGAAGGAGGCCGAGTTGGATCGGCAGGACAACCTAGATGCCCTGGAGGAGGAGCGCGACGTCGCTAAAGCCCGTTCAGCATTTTATCAACAGAAGGCTCGAAGATATCAAAGTAGAGAATTACGGGCCAAGACTTACAACGTTGGCGAACTCGTTCTACGCTTGCGGGAGAAGAAAAAGGACAAACTCAAGCCCAAATGGGAGGGTCCCTTCATAATTGACGAAGTTCTTACCGGAGGAGCGTACCATTTTCGTGACGCATCAGACAACCGCCTAGAGCCGAACCCCTGGAATGTGGCCAGACTCCGAAGGTTCTATGCCTAGCGCCGAACCCTTTGTTAGTCTCCTTCTCCCTTACAATTTCCATAACTCTTTCCCCCTTTTACACAGTTTTTTTCGCTTTAAAGCTCTCATTCGGCTTGACCGAATACTGCTGAGTACACATTTTTACAAACGTATGCCCATTATACCTGGGGGCTTCTTTTAACAGAAGCTTGTTAATATTACTTGCCGAGCATTAAGCTCATCACACATACGCGTCTTTCCCGTATGTCTTTTCTTCACCATTATATGCATCGTATGACTTAAGTTTTGGCCAAGCTGGGTTGCCTGGCTCCTGTGCTTACCCCTACATTCCCGATTGTTCGGCTAGGTGGTTGATAACCCACAAGTATAGGGGATCGCAACAGTTTTTGAGGATATAGTATTCAACCCAAATTTATTGATTCGACACAAGGGGAGGCAAAGAATATTCTCAAGTATTAGCAGTTGAGTTGTCAATTCAACCACACCTGGATAACTTAATATCTGCAGCAAAGTATTTAGTAGCAAAGTAATATGATAGTAGTGGTAACGGTAACAAAAGTAACTGTAGCGAAAGTAATATTTTTGGTGTTTTGTAGTGATTGTAACAATAGCAGCGGAAAAGTAAATAAGCGAAGAACAATATATGGAAAAGCTCGTAGGCACTGGATCGGTGATGGAGAATTATGTCGGATACGGTTCATCATGTAACAGTCATAACATAGGGTGACACAGAACTAGCTCCAATTCATCAATGTAATGTAGGCATGTATTCCGAATATAGTCATACGTGCTTATGGAAAAGAACTTGCATGACATCTTTTGTCTGTAGCGACCCGACCTCAGACGGTCAAGTCTCTGTGCTTAAGTGTCATCCCTGGATCGGTATGCTGACACACACAGTACTCGAGGATTTATAACAGAGGTAAATCACATGTATAAAGTAACGTAAAATATTATTACCTCAATCCAAATAGCGGAAGTAACAACAAGTTTGTGGATTCCCATCAACACCAACATCAAAGTTGAGTGTAGAAATTGTAACCCTAATGTATCACTTACTCATCGTAATATAATCCTGCAACATGAGACGTTGCAGCCACAAAGGGTCAGTACATTGAATGTACTGGCAAATTCACACTATAGAGCAATGATGAATAATGGCTATCACTACATGCATATATGACTGGTGGAAAAGCTCTATGGTTATAATGTTTTTGCGAAAAGCCAATGTTTCCCTACTGCAAAGGAATATATTTTATTTAACTACAAAGTTTGTTGAAAACATTGAGAAGGTAAACCCCTCTCAATCCCAATTAACAAGTTAATAACCCAACAAATTATTTAAGTAACGTGATGAGATCAATATGATAATCCAAGAACCAGATACTCAAGATGTCCATAACCGGGGACACGGCTAATCATGATTAGTTTGTACACTCTGCAGAGGTTTGTGCACTTTTCCCCACAAGACTCGATCTCCTCTGTTGAATTTCTCGCACTGCATGATGTTTGAGAAACAGATGACCGAGACACATTCTTTCAGAAGCGTTAGCACCTTACGATGGGTAGACCGGTACACCTACATGCCCTACATCTGCTAGTCTACCACTGTAAAAGTTCACACAACTTAATCAACTATGCTAGAGCCCATAATAGCTTGTGGCTGCGCAGGGAAGTTTCTAGCATGAATAATCTTAGGATCCCTTTGAGCCTGGGTGACAGTCCATAGGAGAATCACACGGTACCCCGGGATTTCCAAAAATACAGGCAATCACTGGAAACCCCAGGTGCCTCAATCCACCCAGATGTGTATTAAAGTTGCCACCTTAAGTTGAACCATTAATTAACAATACTCACATATGTCATGAAATACACTCAAACCCAATCCACGTCTATGAGTATAGCATGGCAATATAAGCATAACGTAATAGTAACTCCCAAGGTTTGAATGCATGGAAATAGGTTCCTACCTCATCAACTACTTCCCAATACCCACATGTTATCAATCCTACTCATGCAATATTTGAGGGTGAAACTAATGCATAAAAAACGAGGGTAGTAAGAGGGATATGATCAAAGTGTGAACTTGCCTGTACTGTTGATGAAGATGATTCACACTCAAAACTCTTGATAGTTCTACTCGTCACACTCCGGTCAATTTACCATAAGCAAGCAATAGTAACCAAACATAAGCAATCACTCAGAAGATCGGAACGAACGAAGAAAACAATTCGGAAAACTTCAAAACCAAGCAAATAACTCTTGCAACAGAAAACAATTTCTAACAGTACCAAAATTAAGTGAATTTGGCCTTATCAGAAAGTTTAGGTCAAGAGCTTCGCGTTGCAAAAAAGAATCAACTCAAACGGAGTTACGGAACTTAAGTTATGAACAAAACAAGTTTGAATATGAATCTGAACAAATTTCGAAATTTGAAAATTTCAAAAAGTTGACGTGACAGGTTAACTGGATAGGTGAAAACAAGACGAAATTATAGGCGCTGGTTTCATCTAATTTGGATGAACGAGTAAAAAGTTATGGCTATTTGAAAAATCAGGGTCAAGCTGTTTTACAGAAGGAAAATAGCTGCGGTTAAAAGAATTCTAGGTCTAAAGTATAAATCCAGAGAACGAATAAATATACCTTAAAAGTATAGAAAAGACGACTTCGGAGTGAGGAGACAATTTCCAAAAGTCCCGCCGGAGAGGAGAAATATTTTCTTTAGTGAATCTAGTCAAACTAAAATATTGATATAACCCGAATCGGATGATTTTTTGAAGGCTCTATGGGTCTATATTTATTGGTGAAAAATAGGCTTAGAGGTTAAAGACTAGGCAATGTGGGACTAAACATATACGTACGTAGATGAAAAGAAAGCGAAACGCGTCGCATGGGCTAAACGCGTAAGGCGGTTCGGCCGGCCGTGCAGCTGCAGTTTTTTTTGTTTTAAACAAAATTCGGCCTAAGAAAAAAATTGAAAAGGCTGGCTGGGCCTGGCCCATATAGGAAAAAAAATAGATGAGGCGCCTGCTGCCACTATGCTACGCGTATAGGCGATAAGTAAATGTGGGCCGCACATACTGTTTTTTTAAAGAAACATAAGGAAAACCGAATAAAGGAAATAAAGTGAAATTTTATATAGACATATTATATATACAAAGTTTTAGAAAAAGATTTCCTACAAGCTGAACATTTTTCTAGAGTCAAATAAAAACCGCAGAAATTTGAATAAAGCAAAGAGTGCTACTGCTCTAGTAAAATCCAGTAAAAATCATTTTAAAAATACCAAAGTTAATTCAAATTTATTTCTCTCCAATTTTCTGATGTAGGGAATCATGTTACCCTATTTTCCATATATTTTTATTTTGGAGAAAAATAATTTGAATAAAATCCAAATAACTCCAAATTGAAAATAATTTCAAAAGGACTTTGAATTTAATTCTTTTAAAACTTCCAACTCATATTTCATATATTTTGAAGAAGTCATATTATCTTCTCTCGTGAAAATCATTGAGTTCCTTAAAGTTTCTGAATTTGAAATATTTTCAAATGAAATTCAAATGTTTTCGAAAACCCTTGTCATTTTAATAAATGGGAGAAGTCATGTCATCTTCTCTCCAGGGTTTTGCGATGAAAAGAATTTGAATTCATGGAGATCAAAATGCAAAATGAAAGTTTGGGAAAGTCCTTTTATTCCCGCTCATTTAACTTTCAAACAGTTTCGAATTCACTCACTTTCAGTTAATCAATCACACAACATTCAAACAAACAATCAAATCTATCTATTTAATATGACATTCCAAAATTTAGAATTTTGGGATGTTACAAACCTACCACCCTTAAAATGAATCTCGTCCTCGAGATTCGGAGAGGCTAGAAAGAAATAGGTTAGGTTCGGGGTCTTCTCAAAAATCCATCGATCGTCTCCGGGGGTCTCGGGTGCTACAACCCTTAGAAGCATGGTTACGGTTCCATCGAAACTCATATACTCCATCCTTATTCTCGACAGTGCCGGTCTTCTCAAATTCTCGGGAAAATTCCTTCTTTGGGCTCTTCCGATAGCGGCATAACTTTTTTTCTCAATTCTGGTACGGTTATTCTGTGACTGGGTCTTCTTTTCTGACAGGTCTAACACCAATACTAAACAACTATCGATATCTCATGGTGGTCAACAATTTATGGTTTCTCCTGCAGGAAATGGGTCTGAGCTTCATTCTCACCGTATAACCTACGATTGGCAACAACTGCCTTGTACCAGGGAAAATGCTTATACAATTCTAAGGTTTAAACAAGGTTTAATATCCTCGTCTCTCTACTATAGGCAAGTCACTCAGAGTTACCATCCCATATAGCAAAGGCGAATAATAAGAGTAAGTCGGTATGGTGATCAATCCATCCTGCACCCAAATCATTACCCTGTATATGGTTTAGTGAATCTCACATTCTAACACTCGGTCATCCTCACAAGCATTGCAGAATTTCTCTTATCAATGAACCAAGTTTGGACAAATCCATAGATTCGGCAAGCCAAACAAACATCTACCGTTCCTTCACAACTCTCAGGTTTAGCGTTACTCCTATAAGATCGTCTATCGATAAAATCGTAACTTCTTCCAGGGTTTTTCCATCAGCAAGAATGTGCTTGCTTCTTGGCAGGTCCTGGGGCCTGTAGGTTATGGCCCATCTCATCACTTGTAGTCCTTGAACTTATCCTCAGGCATCTGATCATTATTCCAACTTCCAACTTCCTAGTATTCTTAAATCCATCCAATTGTACTTTCTTCCTTCCTTCTATTGGCACCAAACTAGGACATGGTTACTCAGACTCATCATGGAATTTCCATTGATCCATATTTCCAACATCATACCTCCTTTATATCCAATAGTAATTCATCTCTTCATCCTCATGGGATATCCCACATACCGAGATAAAAACTTATACTTATGAAGTCCATACTCCACTTCGTGGAACATCATTATCCTTTCCAGGGTCAAGCGTCCTTACAGGGGAATATTGGCCATCTCTGCATGGCACTTCTTCAACCGGGAAACGTGAAACACATCATGAACTCCTGACAGTCCTTCGGGTGACTCCAACTTGTTGGCCACTTCTCCCATACACTCCAAAACTCGGTATGGTCCTACAAATCTCGGGGCTAACTTTCCCTTAACTCCATATCATTTAACTCCTCGCAGAGGGGACACACGAAGACATGCTCTGTCTCCAATTTCATAGACTACCTCCTTGCGCTTTTTGAGTGCATAACTCTTACGCTCGGACCGAGCTACCTTCAGTCTATCTCGAATCAACTTAACATTCTCTTCTGACTCCTTGATCACATTTGGTCCAAACAACTGACGGTCTCCAACTTCATCCCACATCAACGGTGTCTGGCTCCTTCTCCCATACAAAGCTTCAAAAGGGGCCATCTTCAAACTAGCTTGGTAACTGTTGTTGTACGAGAACTCAGCGTAAGGTAGATTATCATCCCTACTAGATCCATAATCTAGCGACGCTCTCAAAATGTCCTCCAGAATCTGATTGACTGTGACGCCCTCGATTCAATCGTACACTAATCATGCACGCAAATGTGTACGGTCAAGATCAAGGACTCACGGGAAGATATCACAACACAACTCTAGACACAAATTAAAAAAGATACAAGCTTTATATTACAAGCCAGGGGCCTCGAGAGCTCGAATACATAAGCTCGAATACACAAGAGTCAGCGGAAGCAACAATATCCGAGTCTGAGACATGAGTTAGACAAGTTTGCCTTAAGAAGGCTAGCACCAAAAGCAAAGAACGATCGAAAAGGCAAGGCCTCCTGCTCGGGAGCCTCCTAACTACTCTTGGTCGCCGACGGTCTCCATGTAGTAGTAGGCACCCTCGGGGTAGTAGCGATCGTCAAAGGTGGCATCGGCTCCTGAGCCCGACATCTGGTTGCATCAACCGGAAAGAAGAAGAAAGGGGGGAAAAGGGGAGCAAAGCAACCGTGAGTACTCATCCAAAGTACTCGCAAGCAAGGATCTACACTACATATGCAACATTATCAAAGGAAGGTTGTATATGTGGACTGGGCTGCAGAAATGCCAGAATAAAGAGAAGACCTAGTCCTATCGAAGACTAGCATCTGTTGGAAACCACCATCTTGCAGCATCCGGAGGGAGTAGAGTAGCATAAAAATAAAGTAGTAGAAGTGTTATCAAACTCGGCCAGAGATCCTTTCTCGACTCCCTGCGAGAAAGGCATCCCAGAGCCATACTATCCAGTTATCATCACAATCCAATTCTCATCGCAATCCATTGCTCATATCCATGTCTCATCTCAAGTATCCAGTTCTAGTTGTATCGATCGGGATACAACTCCAAGTGTCCGCTATCGTAGGACAGGCTATCGATAGATGTTTTCTTCACTGCAGGGTGCACCAACTTACCCACCACGCCGATTAACTCCGCCGGACACACTTTCCTGGGTCATGCCCGGCCTCGGCCAAACAATACGCCGCAACCCGACCTAGGCTTAATAGAGAGGCCAAGACGACGGACTAAACCTATGCCCTGTGGGTCATGGGCCATCTCCCGGGAACTCCTACACGCGTTGCGAGGCGGCGGTGAGCAGACCTAGCTACCTCCTTCAACAAGGCAGCGCCACGCGATCCAACCCGGGCCACCGCTCGCCGCCGACGCCTATTAAGCTTCTACTGATGTATACGACGCGAGAACGCCATACTATGCCCACGTGATGGTTAGTGCTATCGGGCCGAGGCCCTTGGATCAAATATCCAAATTGTAGTGGATTAGGAACGCGGTAACAAGCGAGACTCACGAAAGTTGTGACCCGTTGCCCGTCTCGAGGACTTGCGGCAAGGGCTAGGAATGCCGGCCACGCCTCGTAATTATCTCGGGCACCCTCCAGTCAACCCGTCTCCACATCACTCGCAATTAAGCTCGGCTGGTACCCCTCGTGGTCGACCCGTCTTTCCAAGTAACAGTGGTAAAGTCCAATATCCGTGTGTCCAAACATCAAGGGGAAAACCCGAGGAATCACCCCCGATGAATTCCACTAGATGTAATCATCAAGGTGAACGTAAGAGGAATCACCCTCGAGGTCCACACTTGAGGGGTTGCACGACGGAGTCGTATCGGAAGTGGTTAAGGAGGAAATCACCCTCGATGACCACGACCGAATAACTACTCTACAGAGATCTCATCAGGAGTGATGAATGAGGTTCCACCCTCGGCACTCGAAGGTAACTCTGCAGAGTCGAGCAGCGAACGGCGTGATGTGGCGTGAGGTGTCAGGGTCCGGTCTTCGATCCCGTTGATCGTGTCTTCCGATAATCCAACAAGGCAGTCGGGACAAAGTGGGGGTCACTGATGGATCTCTAGCCAACCTATACTAAGCAGTTTAGGATAAGCAGGTAAGGTACAACAACAGATACAAAAATAGGCTATGCATCAGAATAGGAGCAATCAATAACAATAGCAAAATCTAATGCAAGCATGAGAGAATGGAATGGGCGATATCGGGATGATCAAAGGGGGGGCTTGCCTGGAAGCTCCGCTGAAAGTGAAGAGGGTAAATAAATCGTCGACATAGTCGATCCTGTGATGTCGGCGGTAAAATCACAGGCCCTCAGAAGAAGAGAAGAGGGGGGAAGAAATAGTAAATACATAGCAAGCGGTGCATAACAGGACAGCAGGCAGAGCTAGACGTGTTCTAACACGGTACTACACGAAACCGACGAAGGGGGAAAACATCCGGGAATGTTTTCCCGATTCCGGACCTGTGTTAGACAGATGACGGAGGGGAAAAGTTCCATGTTCAGATAGTTAGAGGCATCTCGACAGGATGAACGGACCGGGCATTCGGATTCGTTGGATTTTTCTGAGCAACTTTCATGTATAAAGCTTTTCGATCCGAGCTACGGTTTGTTTTCTATGATTAATCGAAGTTTAAAAGATTTTCTGAAAATTTAAGGATTTATTTTAATTCGAAAATAAAACAGCAAAAATACTTTAGTCACCTAGTATTACTCTAGCCTATGACTATGACAGTGGGGCCATGGGGTTGGGTTGACCCAGTCAAAGGTTGAATAGTCAAAGAGTGAATATGTGTAAGCGGGTTCCATGTGTCATTGACTATGGTCATTTAGACTTTTAATTAAATTGTACGTATTAACTAATAGTGGGGGCTACTGTCATTGGCTAGTAGCTAAACTAACTAGTATTTAGCCCCCAAGCTAATTTGCAAGGGCCGGCCAGTGGTGCCTGTGCACGCACAAAGCACAAAGCTTGTGCTCGGCCATGGCCTCAGCCAAGGCCATTAGTAGCAGCAGCCAGCGTCTTGGAGCATCCGCTAGCAGCGGTAGCAGGAGGAGGCAGCAGCGGCAAGCAGCTGCATCTAGGAGCAGCAGCGACGGCAAGCACCAACGAATGAAGCAGAGTATCATCAGCAAGGTAGCAACAACCAGCAGCAGTAGCACAAGAGCATCAGGTACAGGCAGCGGGCGGACGCGCGAGCGTGGGTAGGCGTAGGGGCGCGGCCAGGAGCAGGTGGGTGAGGCCACGCGCAGGCCGGTGCACACGGAGGCGTGGCAGGGCACAGCCGAACGGGGCCGTGGACGCGAGGGCGCACAGGCAGGGGCTCGGCGACACGAGCAGGGGCGCGGCGAGGGATGTGGACGAAGCCGCGCATCGAGCTAAGGTGACTGGGGGCACGGGGACAACGGCAGCGACGAATGCTCGCGACGGTGGCGGCTCGGACATGACGAGTCTGAGAAAAATGGCCACGGATCGACCAAACGGAGGTGGTAGGCGGCATCTACGCAGCTCCTAGAGCATGCACGCATCCTCAGACGACGCTAAGAGGCACGTCAGCGATGTGCTCGTCGTCCATGGCGGACGGCGGCGTCGGCCTCGAACAGGGGAAGTGGCTACGGCGCACCGGGGAACGAGGAGAGGGGGGAAAGGTGCGGGGCTCACAGTGAGGCACACGGTGGCCGGCGATGGGCTTAGGCGCTGGAGGGCGGCGAATCGGGGCGGCGGAGTTCGTCGGTGCCGGGGAGGAAGACGAAGGCGATCAGGCGACGGAGTACTCCCCGGCTCGCGTTCCTGGGCGTAGAGGAAGTAGCGGACAACGGCGCGTCTTCTGAGTAGGGTCCCGAGGCGTGCGGAGGACGGTGGCCACGGCCATGGCGACGGCAGCGGCGATTTCACACGGAGAGAAGAGAGAGAGCGAGGGAAAGGGGAAGTGAGCTAGGGTTTCGGGGAGGAGGGGCCGGTCTCTTATCCTCTTGGGGCACCGGCGGATGGCTGCCTCGTGGCCATCGGTGGCGTGAACATGCACCCGGCGTCCACGGGGGCTTCTGTGAACAGAGGATGAAGGAGATGGGGAGGTGGGCTGGACCTGCACACTGTGCACACATGGCCCATGTGCGCAGTGGGCTGCCTTATTTTCCATTTTATCTTATTTACCCTTGATAATTATTTCTACTGCTGTTTGTATTTTATTTTGGCCACACTTGAATTTTATTTAAGGTGAAACTTGACCCATAATTACTTGGCAATATCATGGGTTGGCACAAAAAGTTTCAAAGCATTGGAGTGTTCAACTATTTTTAGAAATGGTAAAGGTCAAATAATTGGCCGTTGGTCCATCAAAATAATTCCCAGGGACATTTTGGGAATCCAAATGAGGTTGGCTTATACATGATAATTACTTAGGGATTATTTGCAAAATTATGAACTTTTTTTTTTGCACTTATGAAAATGTAAAATTTGACTTGCATTTCAGAGTGAATTATGAATGTGATCTCTGACAAGTGGCAATTTGCAAAGTAATTATGATGACACGGCCACCATTAGGGGGAGATCACTGTAGCTTGACACTGGGGGTGTTACATTGACTCTCTCGGTCTATCCATCTGCCTGCGGATGAAAGGTTGTACTGAACTATAGCCTAGTACCCAAAGTCTGATGCAGCTGATTCCAAAACTTTGAGGTAAACTGGGTTCCTCTATCTGATACGATGGTCCTCGGAACTCCATGAAGACATACAATCCTGGTCAAATATATCTTGGCCAACTTCGCACTTGTATAGGTGGTTTTCACTGGGATAAATTGAGCCACTTTGGTCAAGCGAATCAACTACTACCCAGATAGAATCATATCCCGATCGGGTTCTGGGAAATCCGGTAATGAAATCCATGCCAAGCTTATCCCACTTCCATTCGGGTATCGACATAGGCTGTAGTAATCCTGCTGGCTTCTGATGCTCTGCTTTTACTCTCTCTGGCATACATCACCTACGACTACATACTCCGCAATATCCTTCTTCATACCAGTCCACCAGAAACGCTCCTTCAAATCCAAATACATCTTGGTGTTTCCAGGGCGAATCGAGTATGGTGAGTCATGAGCCTCCTGAAGTATTAACTTCCTGATCTTTGCATTATTGGGCACATATACACGGTCCTCGAACCATAAGGTGTCATGCCCATCCTTACGAAAACCTTTGGCCTTTCCTTTGCTCATCCTCTCTTTTACCTCAGAAATCTCTTTGTCATCCTTCTGAGCTTCACGGATCTTTCCAAACAATGTAGACTGAACTTCCATTGTCTTGCAACAAAACCTTTGGGAACAATCTCCAACCGAAGTTCCACGAGATCCTCGGCTAACTCCTTTGGTAATCCTCCGCTTATGAGGGTATTCGTCCTTTTTTTCTTTATGGTTGTGTCCTATTTCTCCACAAAGCTTGTATGCACAAGATTTCTTCATATCCTTTCCATAAGGCCTCAACTTCTGGGACACAAGACGAGATCTTTGCAGAGTCAACTTAAATTCTTCCCAAGTGGTTACTCCTTGCCATCCATTGATGGTTTGGTACATCCTCCACCAAGTAGCGTAACCTCTTTCAAAGCCTTTGAAGAGCATCTTTGGGTCATATCCTTTCCGCTATAGGGTTATTCTCCATTTGATCCTCCATGTTCTGAATCCATCGGCTCGTCTCCAATTGAGTCATTGGTCCAGAAAATATAAGCTCATCTCCATTCATCCTCTATTGGGTCCAAGGGTTTTGGGTGGGATAAGAGAGATAGAGAGGGATACACACAATACAAACAACAGTTTTGAAAAGACATATTTTTATTTGTGGCTGTCAGGAAAACATCAAACAAATGACAGCTCACAAACGTCGCATCTAACGTAAGTATATAACAGGGGTTTGGTCTTCTAAAGGTTAATAAATCTTCGATGTCGTAAAACTCTTCAGGTCTTGTTCATGTCTCCGGTGGCTTCTTCCGACCATGCTTGTCCTTCTCAAGTTCTTTTGCCAGTTCATCTCTATTGACGCAAAGTCTCTCGTGGAGTCCTTCAATATTTCTGGAGTTACGTTCCAACTTCTGCATTTCATCAACCTCGACATGAACCATGATCCTACTGTCCTTCAGTTCCTCACGAATCTTTGATGTCTCAAGGTTTGGCTCCTCTAGCTTGGCTACTTTCGACCGGGTCCTGAGTTCTTCACGAAACGCTTCCTTATCAAATATTGCTTCTTGTAGGTCCATCTTAACTTCTTGATGTAACACTCCAGATCCTGGTGATACACCGACTAAGGTTAAAACTTCATCTTGCTGATAGGTGCTCCATCAGCCTTCTACCATCCAATCCTTCCATGCATATGCATGCTTAACTCAGCACGGTGATAATAGCATAAACGGGCGATAACATCATGGATAGCCGTGTTTCTGCTCTTGTCATTTCCATGAGCTATCTCTCTATATCTCCTGCATTGGGGTTTCCTTGACAAAACTTTGAGTTCTGATGCTCCATGTTCCGGTCTTTTCCGATACACCTGAATCTCGGGTATTGACAGCTTCCATAGTCTGCCAAGTTCCATAAGGATAGCCTTCCTAGGTCATAAAAATCTGAGAATTCTTCAGAGCCTTCAAATTCTCCTAGTCTTTGGAGTCTCCAACCGTTGTAGTTTGCATGGTCCGAAGTGGTCTTACTTGTCCGATATCGTATCCTTCTTGGAGTGGTCTCATCCGTCGAATCTTCATGGGCAAGAGGGGAAAAGGGGTATGGTCTCACTAAAAGGGAATATTTGAATAAGCTCAGAAGAGAAGAGAGGTAAAAGATCTTTTGAAAAAGAAAGTTTTAGAGAAAATCCTTCCTATGGGTTTGCGGTTTCTAGGGGTCACGTCCCATGATCAACATGTGCTCGATACCATCTTGTAGCGACCCGACCTCGAGGCAGTCAAGTCTACGTGCTTAAGTGTCATCCTCGGATCAAGATGCTCACACACGCAGTACTCGAGGATTTATAACACAGGTAAATCACATGTATAAAGTAATGTAAAATATTATTACCTCAATCCAAATAGCGGAAGTAACAACAAGGTTGTGGATTCCCATCAACACCAACGGCAAAGTTGAGTGTAGAAATCGTAACCCTAACGTATCACTTACTCGTCGTAAGATAATCCTGCAACATGAGACATTGCAGCCACAAAGGTTCAATACATTGAATGTACTGGCAAATTCACACTGTAGAGCAATGATGAATAATGGCTATCACTACATGCATATATGGCTGGTGGAAAAGCTCTATGGTTGTAATGTTTTTGCGAAAAGCCAATTTTTCCCTACTGCAAAGGAATATATTTTATTTAACTACAAAGTTTGTTGAAAACATTGAGAAGGTAAACTCCCTCTCAATCCCAATTAACAAGTTAATAACCCAACAAATTATTTAAGTAACGTGATCAGATCAATATGATAATCCAAGAACCAGATACTCAAGATGTCCATAACCGGGGACACGGCTAATCATGATTAGTTTGTACACTCTGCAGAGGTTTGTGCACTTTTCCCCACAAGACTCGATCTCCTCCGTTGAATTTCTCGCACTGCATGATGTTTAAGAAACAGATTACCGAGACACATTCTTTCAGAAGCGTTAGCACCTTACGATGGGTAGACCGGTACACCTACATCCCCTACATCTGCTAGTCTACCACTGTAAGAGTTCACACAACTTAATCAACTATGTTAGAGCCCATAATAGCTTGTGGCTGCACAGGGAAGTTTCTAGCATGAATAATCTTATGATCCCTTTGAGCCTGCGTGGCAATCCATAGGAGAATCACACGGTACCCCGGGATTTCCAAAAATACAGGCAATCACTTGATACCCCAGGTGCCTCAATCCACCCAGATGTGTATTAAAGTTGCCACCTTAAGTTGAACCATTAATTAACAATACTCACATCTGTCATGAATACACTCAAACCCAATCCACGTCTACGAGCATAGCATGGCAATATAAGCATAACGTAATAGTAACTTCCAAGGTTTGAATGCATGGCAATAGGTTCCTACCTCATCAACTACTTCCCAATACCCACATGTTATCAATCCTACTCATGCAATATTGGAGGGTGAAACTAATGCATAAAAAACTGGGTAGTAAGAGGGATATGATCAAAGTGTGAACTTGCCTGTACTGCCGATGAAGATGATTCACACTCAAAACTCTTGATAGTTCTACTCGTCACACTCCGGTCAATCTACCGTAAGCAAGCAATAGTAACTACACATAAGCAATCACTCAAAAGATCGGAAAGAACGAAGAAAACAATTCGAAAAACTTCAAAACCAAGAAAATAACTCATGCAACAGAAAACAATTTCTAACAGTACCAAAATTAGGTGAATTTGGCCTTATCAGAAAGTTTAGGTCAAGAGCTTCGCTTTGCAAAAAGAATCAACTCAAACGGAGTTACGGAACTTAAGTTATGAACAAAACAAGTTTGAATATGAATCTAAACAAATTTCGAAATTTGAAAATTTCAAAAAGTTGACGTGACAGGTTAAATGGATAGGTGAGAACAGGACGAAATTATAGGCGCTGGTTTCATCTAATTTGGATGAATGAGTAAAAAATTATGGCAATTTAAAAAATTAGGGCCAAGCTGTTTTACAGAATCAAAATAGCTACGGCTAAAAGAATTCTAGATTTAACGTATAAATACAGAGAACGAATAAATATACGTTAAAGGTATAAAATAGACGACTTCGAAGTGAGGAGACAATTTCCAAAAGTCCCGCCGGAGAGGAGAAATATTTTTTTAGTGAATCTAGTCAAACCAAAACATTGATTTAACCCGAATCGGATGATTTTTGAAGGACCTATGGGTCTATATTTATTAGTGGAAAAGAGGCTGATAGGTCAAAGACTAGGCAATTAGGAATAAACATATACATAGATGAAAAGAAAGCGAAACAAAGAAGGCGGGTCGCATAGGCCTAAACGCGTAAGGCGATTCGGCCAGCCGCGCAGCTGTAGTTTTTTTTTGTTTTAAACAAAATCCGGCGTAAGAAAAAAAAAGAAAAGGCTGGCTGGGTCTGGCCCATATAGGAAAAAAAGATGAGGCGCCTGCTGCCACTATGCTACGTGTGTAGGCGATAAATAAATGTGGGCTGCACGTACAGTTTTTTTTAAAAAACAGAAGGAAAACCGAATAAAGGAAATAAAGTAAAATTTTATATTGGCATATTATACATCAAAAGTTTCAGAAAAAGATTTCCTACAAGCTGAACATTTTTCTAGAGTTAAATAAAAATCGCAGAAATTTGAGTAAAGCAAAGAGTGCTACTGCTCTAGTAAAATCCAGTAAAAATCATTTTAAGAATACCAAAATTAATTCAAATTTATTTCTCTCCAATTTTCTGATGTAGGGAATCATGTTACCCTATGTTCTGTATATTTTTATTTTCGAGAAAAATAATTTGAATAAAATCTAAATAACTCCAAATTGAAAATAATTTCAAAAAGACTTTGAATTTAATTCTTTTAAAAATTCCAACTAATATTTCATATATTTTGAAGAAGTCATATTATCTTCTCTTGTGAAAATCATTGAGTTGCTTAAAGTTTCTGAATTTGAAATATTTTCAAATGAAATTCAAATGTTTTCAAAAACCCTTGTCATTTAAATAAATGGAAGAAGTCATGTCATCTTCTCTCCAGGGTTTTGCGATCAAAAGAATTTGAATTCATGGAGATCAAAATCCAAAATGAAAGTTTGGGAAAGTCCTTTTATTCCCTCTCATTTAACTTTCAAACATTTTCGAATTCACTCACTTTCAGTCAATCAATCACACAACAATCAAACAAAAAAATCAAATCTATCTATTAATATAACATTCCAAATTTTAGAATTTTGGGATGTTACATTGTCCTACCCTCCCGTGGCAGCGGGGTCCTAATGGAAACTAAGGGATATTAAGGCCTCCTTTTAATAGAGTACCGGAACAAAGCATTAGCACATAGTGAATACATGAACTCCTCAAACTATGGTCATCACCGAGAGTGGTCCCGATTATTGTCACTTCGTGGTTGCCGAATCATAACACATAGTAGGTGACTATAGACTTGCAAGATAGGATCAAGAACACACATATATTCATGAAAACATAATAGGTTCAGATCTGAAATCATGGCGCCGGGCCCTAGTGACAAGCATTAAGCATAGCAAAGTCATAGCAACATCAATCTCGTAACATAGTGGATACTAGGGATCAAACCCTAACAAAACTAACTCGATTACATGATAGATCTCGTCCAACCCATCACCGTCCGGCAAGCCTCACGATGGAATTACTCACGCCGCGGTGAGCATCATGAAATTGGTGGTGGAGGATGGTTGATGATGACGACGATGACGGATCCCCCTCTCCGGAGCCCCGAACGGACTCCAGATCAGCCCTCCCGAGAGGTTTTAGGGCTTGGCGGCGGCTCCGTATCGTAAAACGCGATGAATCCTTCTCCTTGATTTTTTTCTCCCCGAAAGCAAATATACAGAGTTGGAGTTGGCGTCGCAGGAGCTCCAGGGGTCCCACGAGGTAGGGGGGCGCGCCCTAGGGGGGGACCACCCTCATGGACAGGGTGTGGGCCCCCTGGTCTTCATCTTTGGCAAGGATTTTTTATTATTTCTGAAAAGACGCGTTCCGTGGAGTTTCGGTCATTACGAGAACTTTTGTTTACGCATAAATAACACCATGGCAATTCTTTGAAAACAGCGTCGATCCGGGTTAGTTCTATTCAAATCATGCAAGTTAGAGTCCAAAACAAGGGCAAAAGTGTTTGGAAAAGTAGATACAAGCGAGACGTATCAACTCCCCAAGCATAAACCTTTGCTTGTCCTCAAGCAATTCAGTTGATAAACTAAAAGTGATAAAGAAAAACTTTTACAAACTCTGTTTGCTCTTGTTGTTGTAAATATGTAAAGCCAGCATTCAAGTTTTCAGCAAATATTATGACTAACCACATTCACAATAACTCTCAGGTCTCATGTTTACTCATATCAATAGCATAATCAACTAGCGAGTCATAATAATAAATCTCGGATGACAACACTTTCTCAAAACAATCATGATATAATATAACAAGATGGTATCTCGCTAGCCCTTTCTGAGACCGCAAAACATAAATGCAGAGCACCTTTAAAGATCAAGGACTGACTAGACATTATTATTCATGGTAAAAGAGATCCAATCATAGTCATACCCAATATAAATTAATAGTAAAATGCAAATGACAGCTATGCTCTCCAGCTAGTGCTTTTAATAAGAGGGTGATGACTCAACATAAAAGTAAATAGATAGGCCCTTCGCAGAGGGAAGCTGAGATTTGTAGAGGTGCCAGAGCTCGGTTTTGAAATAGAGATAAATAATATTTTGGGCGACATACTTTCATTGTCAACATAACAACTAAGAGATGGTGATATCTTCCATGCTACACACATTATAGGCGGTTCCCAAACAGAATGGTAAAGTTTATACTCCCCCTCCACCAACAAGCATCAATCCATGACTTGCTCGAAACAACGAGTGTCTCCAACTAGCAATAGTCCCAGGGCGAGTTTTGTTTGAAATTATTTTGATTTAGTTTGCATAAAGCATGGGACTGGGCATCCCGGTGACTAGCCATTTTCTCGTGAGTGAGGAGCAGAGTCCACTCCTCTTGAGAATAACCCGCCTAACATGGAAGATAAGGGCAGCCCTAGTTGATACATGAGCTATTTGAGCATACAAAATAGAATGTTTATTTGAAGGTTTAGAGTTAGGCACATACAAATTTACTTGGAACGGCAGGTAGATACCGCATATAGGAAAGTATAGTGGACTCCTATGGAATAACTTTGGGGTTTAAGGGATTGGATGCACAAGCAGTATTCCCGCTTAGTACAAGTGAAGGCTAGCAAAAGACTAGGAAGTGACCAACTAGAGAGCGACAACTGTCATGAACATGCATTAAAATTAATAAACATTGGATGCAAGCATGAGTAGGATATAATCCACCATGAACATAAATATCGTGAAGGCTATGTTGATTTGTTTCAATTACATGCGTGAACATGTGCCAAGTCAAGTCACTTAAATCATTCAAAGGAGGATACCACCCCATCATACCACATCACAACCATTTTAATAGCATGTTGGCACGCAAGGTAAACCATTATAACTCATAGCCAATCTAGCATGGCATGAGCAACTATGATCTCTAATTGTCATTGCAAACATGTTTATTCATAATAGGCTGAATCAGGAACAATGAACTCATCATATTTACAAAAACAAGAGAGGTCGACTTCATACCAGTTTTTCTCATCTCAGTCAGTCGATCATATATCATCATAATTGCCTTTCATTTGCACATCCGAACGATGTAAAAATAATAAGAGTGCACGTGCATTGGACTAAGCTGGAATCTGCAAGCATTCAATAAACAGGAGAAGACAAGGCAATATGGGCTCTTGGTTAAATCAACAGTAATGCATATAAGAGCCACTTTAACAATTTAATCATGGTCTTCTCCCATCGACCCCCAAAGAAAAGAAATAAAACTATTTACACGGGAAAGCTCCCAACAAGCAAAAGAAGAACGGGAAATATTTTTTTGGGTTTTCTTTTAATTATTACTACTACAGCAAGAAAAGTAACTAACTAAAAGCTATCACTAATTTTTTTTGGTTTTTCTTAAAGTTTAACAAACACACAGGAAGAAAGCAAGAAAAAGAAAATAAACTAGCATGGATATTACAGTGAAAAAGTATGAGCACCGACATCTAGCAATGAGTGTGTGAACATAAATGTAATGTCGGTGGGAAATATGTACTCCCCCAAGCTTAGGCTCTTGGCCTAAGTTGGTTCATTGCCAGGGATGGCCTGGCGGATATCCGTAGGTGTAGCTGGGGTCGTACTGCGATGCAGCGGCTATCGCCTCCTGAGCTGCAGCGTGGCGTCGAGCTGCCTCCGCCCTTCTCTCGTACTCATCTGCCTCCTCTCTGGTAATAATATATCTTCCTTTTGCCTGATAATCAAAGAAGGCAGGAGCAGGGAAATGTCTGGACAACACGCCGTCTGTCAAAGATAAGTCGATACTGGAGAGGTGATTCATTCCTGTCGATAAACTGGTGGTGGACCATAGCATTATAGTCTAAATAAGTAGGAGGCAACTCCATATCATCCTCACGAATGTCCACATCAAGAAAATCAGCTAAGCGGGTTGCATAAATTCCTCCAAAGAAATCTCCATTAAATTTATTATGATGCAACCTACGTGCAACAGTGGCTCCCAAATTATAAGATTGGTCTCCTAACACAGCACTCATAAGAATACTGAGATCAGGCACACACATATGACATGCTTCATTTTTACCATTTATGCACCTACCTATGAAGAGAGCAAAATAATGTATAGCAGGAAAGTGAATGCTCCCTATGGTAGCTTGTGCTATATCTCTAGATTCACCCACGGTTATACCAGCAAGAAAGTCTCTAAATTCAGATTTACGGGGATCACTAATACTTCCCCATTGTGGAAGTTTGCAAGCAGAAGTAAAATCCTCTAAGTCCATGGTATACGATTTCTCATAAAGATCAAACAGGACAGTTGGAGAATTACGTGAAGATGGAAATTCAAACCTCCTCACAAATGAACTAGTGAGATGATGGTACTGGGGGCATTTGTCTGCCTCAAAGCTCACAAGACCCGCGTTACGCAAATATGTGTTGAATTCTTCCTTGATTCCCGCTCGATCCATAAAATTTTCTGAAGGACACTCACAAGGCCGCACTGGAGCGTCTCTTGGTGGCTCCTCATCAGCATCACGGATTGCAAGCCTGGGTCCTTGCTTCCTTGAAGAACCACCTTGGAACATTTTCCTAAACATATTTCTTCCTCTGAAAAATTTCTGAATTTTTTAGTAACTTCAAACAAAAGTGAACCGAACTCAATAAAATTGATAGCAACTACTCCTACAAGTGCATAGAGCCTATATCAAGCATTAGAACTACTTGGAACCATATAAATTTGACATGCAAGCTCAAGAACATGGTCACCTAGGCAGCACAAATTTGCAATGAATAAAGCACTAGAGCAAAAACTAATTGGACCAATGGAGGAGTCACATACCAAGGAACAATCTCCCCAAGCAGTTTTGTGAGAGGTGCTTTGAGCAGGGAGATCGAAAATCACAGCAAAGTGAGCTAGAACTCGTGCTTGAGCTGGATATTGGTGTTTGTGGGAGGAAGAAGAACTGTATGGGTGCAGGAATAAGTGGAGGAGGGCCACCGTGGGCCCACAAGGCAGGGGGCGCGCCCAGGGGGGTAGGGCGCGCCCTCCACCCTCGGGCCAGGTGGTTGACCCCCCTGTTGTGTTATCAGTTCCATAAATCCTCAAATATTCTAGAAAAAAATCATATTTCATTTTTAGGGCATTTGGAGAACTTCTATTTTCGGGGTATTTTTATATTGCATGGATAAATCAGGAAACAGACAGAAAAAAAATACTATTTTCTACTTTATTTCAACTAAATAACAGAAAGTAGAAAGAGGATACAGAAGGTTGTGCCTTCTAGTTTCATCCGTCTCATGCTCATCAAAAGTAATCCACTAACAAGGTTGATCAGGTCTTGTTAACAAACTCATTCCGAATAACATGGAACCGAAGAAATTTCGAATAACACTATGTTACCTCAACGGGGATATGCACATCCCCAATAATAAGAATATCATATTTCTTCTTGACAGTAGGAAGAGGAAATTCAAAACCTCCAAATATAATTGATGGAATTTTTCCAATAGAGTTGATACTATGAACTTGAGGTTGTTTCCTCGGAAAGTGTACCATATGCTCATTACCATTAACATGAAAAGTGGCATTGCCCTTGTTGCAATCAATAATAGCCCCTGCAGTATTCAAAAAAGGTCTTCCAAGAATAATAGATATACTATCGTCCTCGGGAATATCAAGAATAACAAAGTCCGTTAAAATAGTAACGTTTGCAACCTAGCAGGCACATCC
The DNA here is from genome assembly GCA_021605145.1 of Aegilops bicornis. Classification (NCBI taxonomy): domain Eukaryota; kingdom Viridiplantae; phylum Streptophyta; class Magnoliopsida; order Poales; family Poaceae; genus Aegilops; species Aegilops bicornis. The sequence goes on from CM038673.1 coordinate 145,497,318, forward strand.
TCACAAATACAACAGGTATAGCAGTTGATTTATCACCATTTGCAAAGATATTTCAAGAGGGTGTCAACTTATTCAAGTCAAGTCTACGATATAAAGAGAGAGGCATAACACTAACACCGGCTCCAAGATCACATAAATCAGTTTTAACATAGTTTCTTTTAATGGAGCATGGTATAGTAGGTACTCCTAGATCTCCAAGTTTCTTTGGTATTCCACCCTTAAAAATATAATTAGTGAGCATGGTGGAAATTTCAGCTTCCGGTATCTTTCTCTTATTTGTAACTATATCTTTCATATACTTAGCATAAGGATTCATTTTGAGCATATCAGTTAATCGCATATGCAAAAAGATAGGTCTAATCATTTCAGCAAAGCACTCAAAATCCTCATCATCCTTTTTCTTGGATGGTTTGGGAGGAAAAGGCATGGGTTTCTGAACCCATGGTTCCCATTCTTTACCATGTTTCCTAGCAACAAAGTCTCTCTTATCATAACTGTGATTCTTTGATTGTGGGTTATCAAGATCAATAGCAGGTTCAATTTCTACATCATTATTATTACTAGGTTGAGCATCATCATGAACATCATCAGAAACATTTTCACTAGGTTCATGTTCATTACCAGATTGTGTTTCAAAGATCGAAATAGATATATCATTTGGATTATCGGGTGGTTCAGCAATAGGTTCACTAGAAGTTTGCAAAGTCCTATCATTTTTCTTTTTCTTCCTTTTAGAAGAACTAGGTACATCAATATTATTTCTCTGAGAATCTTGCTCAATTCTCTTAGGATGGCCTTCAGGATACAAAGGTTCCTGAGTCATTCTACCAGTTCTAGTAGCCACTCTAACAGCATAATGATTTTTCTTACTCTTCATTTCATTGAGCACATCATTTTGAGCTTTAAGTACTTGTTCTACTTGAGTGGTAACCATAGAAGCATGTTTAGTAATGAGTTTAAGTTCACCTCTAACATCAGCCATGTAATTACCCAAGTGTTTAATCATATCGGAATTGTATTTCAATTGTCTACCAAAATAAGCATTAAAATTTTCTTGTTTGACAATAAAATTATCAAACTCATCCAAGCATTGTCTAGCAGACTTATAGTGAGGAATATCACCTTCATCAAATCTATAGGGAGAATTTACCTTTACTACCTGTGTCGGGTTATCAAGACCATGAGGTTCTTCAATAGGTAATGGATTGAGATCATATATTTCTTCAACAGACGGTAAATTAAGACCATGTATTTCTTCAATAGGAGGTAAATTCCTAACATCTTCACCTTTAATACCTTTTTATTTCATAGATTTCTTTGCCTCTTGCATATCTTCGGGACTGAGAAATAGAACACCTCTCTTCTTCGGAGTTGGTTTAGGAATAGGCTCAGGAATTGGCTCGGGAGCTGGCTCAGGAAGTGTCGTGGTTTTGTCATGGCAGATGTCCTATTGCAAGGACTTAGTCATGGAGCCATCGCAACTAGGAAGCTTAAAGGGGTTAATCGGGACAAGGGACATGAGAGAGGTTTTATACTAGTTCGGTCCCTTGCGGTGAAGGAAAAGCCTACGTCTAGTTGGGTTGGTATTGCTAGGGTTTCGATGACCAGGGAGCGAGATACGCTATGCCCGGCTCTTGATCAGATGTTACTTGCCCTAAGCCGTCAGCGGGTCGTCCCCTTATATACACGGGTTGACGCCCTGCGGCCCTAGAGTCCCCGGCTCATAAACAAAGGTCCGGCTCGGTGGATCGTTAATCCTGCCTTATAATACAAGTCATGCCATTACAATGGTTTATCACTACGGGCCTTAAGTCGCCCGTGGGCTTTAGACCCTTTATTGAACCGCTATCTTCATGCTTGATCTTGGGCTTCATACGATGAATCACCTTTGCGTAACCCGGCCCCTCCTGGGCGGCTTACAAGAATAGTTATATCCCCAACATTAGGCCCCAGATTGATTTGAACCGGTTCATGTCAATCTTGAAATACCTTAAGAAAAAGCCTTCTGTCAGTGCAAAGGTTATAACCCGCCGTGACGTCATCTTCTGGATCCGTGATAACCCGCTGTGACATCATCTTCCATTAAATTCATATTTTATTCCATCATATCTTAACGGATCTTTATCTTTAATGATCATTATGAAAATCAAAGCGTCGGAGTCATTGGATAATGACGCCCGGCCTCCTCGTTTCTCGCTCCTGCTCAGTCGGCCCTTCCTTATAAATAGACACAACCCCAAGGTCTTTTCCATTCTCCCCTTTCTGTCGTCCTCTTCCTCTCGCTATTATTCTTCTTGCTCGAGCTCCACAGCCGCCGCCACCGTAGCAGAGCTCCGCATCTTCGTCGACCTTGGCCGCTACATTGACCTGATCCGACCAGAAAAATGCGACGAACCTCCGCAGCAACTCTGCATCTGTAAGTTTCTTCCTCCCTGTTCCTCAGATCTGCATTAAGAATTTCGAGTTCGTCGGTGTTCGTCGCTGCTCGTCATGAACCCTTGATATATTTCACCTCCGCCGCCCTTTTTCTGATCTTAAGATAATATAAAACTGCCACGGTAGTTGTTTCGCACCCATTTCGAATGCAAATAGATCCCTTTTCGCTTGCATATAGGCCTCATTCAAGCTTATGAACTCATCTGTACTGGTTTCTAGGTCTAGAAATGTTTCCTTTTCTGTACAGTTTGATCCAAAATAATATCTGCCAGTTGCGAAACTTGTTTATGCGACATTTAGACAAAATCTGTTTCTGTCAGACCCATTTAACTCTGGCGGCTCTCATTGCCAGTTTAAAATAGACAATGTTAATCGACAGCCTTGCCAGCTCCTGGCGGCTTAAAATAACTTAACTGCATTTACGATTCCCATGGCGGCTTAGATAACCAGATATAATTAGCCATATGTCATTAGGCCCCTTCATAAGCCGCCGTATTGAATAGAATTTGAAATGTTTTTTCTCCGGGTTAAACTGAACCGGAAATTTTTTATTCTGTCATAGGCTTTCATCTGCATAATGGCACCCAAAGCTCCCAAAGCACTGTGACTTGTAATCGGGTCAGTCCATCGTTACTGAGAACACCTTATCTGATTTCGTGAAGACCGGCTATCTGCCCGAGAAAGAAGTTATGTCTTATCGTGCTCCTAACCCGTGAGAGGAAAAGCCTCAGCCCAAGGAGGGGGAAGTGATCGTTTTTACTGATCATATGAACCGGGGCTTTTCTCCACCCGGCTCAAAATTCTTCAGAGATGTTTTACACTTTTTTGACCTCAGACCTCAAGATATCGGGTCCAACTCCGTGTCAAACATTTGCAACTTCCAAGTCTTTTGCGAGGTATATCTTGGAGAAGGACCCAACCTACTGCTTTTCAGAGAATTGTTTTATTTAAACCGGCAGAATGAACGTGCCAACGGGCCCAGCCTGGAGCTTGGTGGTATCTCCATTCAGCGATGGAGAGATTGCCTTTTCCCATATGCTGAACTGCCAAGCCACCCTAAGGATTGGAACCAGACGTGGTTCTATTGCCAGGACACTTCTCCAGCTGATGAGAACCCGCTACCCGGCTTCGCTCTGCGCCTTTGAATCAACCATCCTTTGCCGGATAAGATATCTGCCGCTGAACGCCTACAGATTGCTCCCACCATAAAGAAAATCAAATCTCTCTTGGGGAACGGCTTAGATGGCATTGATTTGGTTCGTGTCTGGATCTCATGGCGGGTGATACGGTTAAGCCGCCGCCCCGGCTTGATGTGTACTTACACAGGCGAAAAAGATGACCCGCTGCGTCATTGTCCTGATGACTTGCCTGATGACATGATTGAAGCCACGACCCAATCTCTTTTGAAAGAAGGCTCAGTGGTCAATAACACCTTCGGCTTACTTCCCTTCTGCACGAAGAATCCGGCTCCTGCAGTAAGTTATCAATCTAAGAATTTACTCTTTTTTGTGGAATGCCTTACTTTTACTCATAACCTTTTCTCATTATTCACAGGCAAAGGACAATTTCTGGAAGGTCAAATATGATCATGAAGCTGCCAAACAGGCCAGAGCAGCCAAGAGAGCTGAAAGGAAAACCGCCAAGGCTGGAGCTCAGAGGAAAAAGAAGCCAAGTGCTTCAGATTTGCTCAAACTAGATGACTCTTCTGACGATGAAGAAGAGGTAATCCTTAACTCCCCTGATTCCTTTACCATTATCTTATTGACAATAATTTCCTTCAGGGGGACACGGGAAATAGTCAAGTAGTTGAGGAAGAGGTAACTATAATTTCCTCCGACTCCGAGCCTTTGCCAAGGCAGAAAGTCCGAAGAGTGACCCGGAAAGTAAGATTTTCACATCCTATAGCTTACCAAGATCCTCAATTTCTTTTGAAGCAACTGGTTCATGAGAGCCGGAGGCAGACCCGGACTAGCAAAGACACGGAACTCTCCTTCGGCTTACCTGACGTGACAAGGAAGCGCCAGGCTGAGGTTATCTCCTAATTACGTTCCTTTTTTCCTTTGGCGGGTTTCATTCGTCAACCCCTCAAATCCGACTCAAACTATCAGGATACTTCACCTTCTTCCAGCGAATCTATGCAATCCAACATGCCGTCTTTCAAAACTGCTCCAGGGTAATGTCAATGTATTCATTTTCATGCTTATCTTACTCATGTCTTTGTACTTAACCTTTATGTTTTGCACATAGCGTACAAGTGAAGCCCGACAAAAGGGAGAAGAAAAATAAGCCGGCCAAAGAGCCAACCGTGACTGACCCGGAGGTCGGAACAACCGTTCCTGAGACCTCCACACATGAGCCGCCACCTGAACCGGCCCATGATATTCCAGCACCAACCTCTGACCCGCCTGCTGAACAAACTCTTAACAGTTTTGATAACCCGGAGGTTCCCAACCCGGCAAGAACAGATGATCCGGAAGTTGAGATTCTTAAGACTCAATTTGTTGAACCATGAAGACCCACTATTCTTGCTAAGTGTTCTACCAAGGAAGAACTTTCAGAGCGCCGAAAAGCCAAGCTGGACGTCACTGATTATACTCATCTCAGCATTGGAGACATTGTTTCTGGCTATATAAGTCAAGTGCACAGCAGCCGTGATCTGGAAGTTGATATGGTGAAGCAAATCCATCAAAAATCTGAGGTATAACTCTTGTTGATATTCCTTATTTCTCCTTACTGTACCAGCCCCCAAGTCTATTGCTTATGAGAAATAATATGCTGTAGACTTAGAATCTGCTTAGCACTGCTTGTCAGACGCCCGGCTTATGTTGTAACAATCGAAGACCAACTTGAAAAGAAGATATTTGAACCGGCGTCGTACAATACTTTTAACTGCAATATGCATTAGCCCCCAAGTGCCAAGTATCTTTTGCTTGCAAAGTGCTTGGGACTTAATTTCCATGAACCCCCACAGTAATTTAGAGTGCTTCAGCATACATTAGCCCCCAAGTGTCAAGTACCTTTGCTTGCAAAGTGCTTGGGACTTAATGCTGTATTATAACAATCTTGTTGTAGTCCGCTTGATTCAGGCCACCATAAGTCAATTTGAGTCGGAGATTGCTGATTTGAAGAGTCGCCTGACAGTGCAAGATACTGAAATCCAAAAGGCCAACTCCAAATTTGAGTTCAGCGTGTCTGAGCAGGAGAAACTGAAGAAAAGCTTTGCAGCTGATAAAAAGGCATGGGCTGATGAAAAGGCCTCCTTGGTCACCCGGGCCGAGAAAGCGTAAGCTCTTGCGGAACCTGGCAATTTGAGTTGACCGGCTTAAAACGCCATATATCTCAGATGACCTCAGCAATCTTTGGTAAGCTTATTCTGCAAGTTTAAATATTGTAAATCTTTTTTCGACAAGTATCTTGTCTGTCATCCCCGGCTTACCTGATGTTTGTTACTACAGGCCCCAGGAGCTCCAATCTGAACCAGAATATGTTAACAAAGCTGAAGGCGGTTTACACATTGGTGGAACAACTGTACACCGGGTCACAACGCGCTTTAGCCGTTGTGGCTTTGTCAAACGATGTTCCCACTCGCTTTGGCCGACGTCTTTGAAGCGACTTCTTTGTGCTTCCTCGGTGGTCAAAGAATTGAGGCGATGTACGCAAGAGCCGGAGCCATAGCCGCTTTTAAGCCGGCTAAGGCATGGTTACCCGAAATGGACCCGGCCGACATCTCCCTTGGATATCCAAGCTTTAAGGAGGATGGCACCCCCTTTGAGGAGAAGGATTTCACCGCCTGCATGAAAGAAATACGCCCTGTGGCCACTCTGATCGGGAATGATACGGATCTCACCAAGTACCACCCGGGTTATGACAGCCATAATCAGAGGATCGCCACGCCACATTATGATAACGTCAGCTTGACTCCTCCAATTCATAAGCATACCTTCGCCCCCAAAGTCGATCCGGCCGGGTTAATTGATGATGAAGCTGAATTTGAAGCTTTGAGTGGCATTGACTGATCATCATCAACCTTCCAGGACAAGGCAGCCAACGGAGGAGCGGAAAGGGATGACCCAGCAACTTCAGGCCAACAAAATGAATGATCCATCGGGCGTCTTATTTTTCTGCCTTGTAGAAACAATGATTCCTTATTTAGACTCGGGGAGTCTTGTAATAGGATAGAAGAAAAACTTGATTTTTTCGTGCCATCGCGCACGTTTGAGGCGCTCAACACTTGTTCAAGCCGCCATCGTTATATTCTTCTGGTTTATATTGATCTTCTGCTTTAGTTGCCTTGCATACAGAACAAAAACGCAAGTCCCTTGGCGGTTTACCGCATAGCGAGTCATATGTTTTACAGATAACCCGATGTATGAATCAAAAATCATAAAAAAGCCGGTTCTCAATTGTATCTTTTAAGACATAACCGCAACAGCATACCTGTGATCCTTTGATTACCTTGCCGGCTTGTGCGACCCAATGAGGGTAAGTTTTTTTAAACCTCATAAATGCTTTCAGAAAAAAGATATGCAAACCGTCAAAAAGTTGTGATTCGCAAAGTTCTATGATTTATAGACAAAATTCAAAGGCTACTGATTCGAATACGATCAGTAAACCGTTCCAAAGGGGTTAAGCTAAGATTCGGATACGATCATATAGCCCCCAGTGGCTCTGGCGATGCCGATCAAGTGGGTATCGTCAGCTATGTTCTCTTTGGTTCGAATACGACCTATGTTTGAATAGGAAGCCCCCAAGTGACCATAAGAGTTGTTTAATGACGCTGATTCGAATACGATCCATGTCAGACCCAAAGGGGTTAAGCTATGATTCAGATATGATCAAGAAGCCCCCTAGTGGGTTTGGCAGTATGCCGATCAAGAGGGTATCGGTAGCTATGTTCTCTTTGGTTCGAATACAACCTATGTTTGAACAGGAAGCCCCCTAGTGACCATGGCTAGATTCAGATATGATCATATGCCGCACCGAAGGGAAAGCCGGATTCAAATATGATCCGCTTCCTATTGATTATTTCAAAATAATAAGGAATACATGTAAAAATTTGAAGATGAAAAGGACAGAGGTCCTGCTTTTATTGCTTTTCATAATATATACATCTCAAAATATATGTACATCCTGAGAGCCGGTGGCTCAAGTATAGTAAGGCCGAAGATGAGTGATATTCCACGGCCGACGGGTCTCCTCCTCCGACTTACATGAATCTTTGTGATCTCTAACATCGATGAGGTAATATGACCCGTTGTTCAGGTTCTTGCTGACCACAAAGGGCCCTTCCCAAGGGGGAGATAGCTTGTGCATATCGGATTGATCCTGGATGATCTGGAGCACCAAATCGCCTTCCTGAAAGATTCTGGACCTAATCCGGCGGCTGTGGTAGCGGTGCAGGTCTTGCTGGTAAATTGCCGAGCGGGCTATTGCCAAGTCTCGCTCTTCATCCAGTAAGTCAAGTGCATCCTGACGAGCTCGTTCATTGTCAGCTTCAATGTAAGTCGCCACGCGGGGCGAGTCATGACGGATATCACTTGGCAGGACCGCCTCTGCTCCATACACCATGAAGAAAGGTGTATAACCCGTAGATCTGTTAGGTGTATGTTGATGCTCCAAATCACTGAGGGTAATTCCTCCACCCAACAACCCGGCGTCCGCTGTAAGGGGACCAAGATCCGGGGTTTTATACCTTTCAGGATCTCCTGATTGGCTCTTTCTGCTTGACCACTGGATTGAGGATGAGCTACCGCCGAAACATCAAGCCGGATATGTTCTCGTTGACAGAACTCTTCCATAGCACCTTTGGAGAGATTAGTGCCATTATCAGTTATGATGCTGTGTGGAAAACCAAAGCGAAAAATCACCTTTTTCATGAACTGAACCGTCGTGGCTGCATCACACTTACTGACCGGCTCTGCCTCAACCCACTTTGTAAATTTATCGACCGCCACCAGAAGGTGTGTCTTTTTATCCTTAGACCTTTTGAAAGGCCCGACCATATCAAGCCCCCAGATCGCAAACGGCCAAGTAATTGGAATCATCCTCAATTCTTGAGCGGTACATGAGCTCGTCGTGAGAATTTTTGACAACCGTCACATTTATCGACCAGATCTTCCAGATCAAGATGAGCCGTCACCAAGAAAACTATGATGTAAAGCTTTGGCCACATGAGATTTTGAGCCGGCATGATGACCACAATCGCCTTCATGGATCTCCCGAAGTATTTCCTAACCTTCCGCAGGCGATACACAAGGTTGAAACGCCCTAGTGACACTGCGATGATGCAGCTCACAATGAACAATTGTCATGGACTTAGACCGCCGGGTGATTTGTCTCGCTAAGGTCTCATCCTCGGGCAACTCTCCCCGGGTCATGTAAGCCAAATATGGCACTGTCTAATCCGGGATGACGTGAAGAGCTGCCACCAACTGTGCTTCCGGGTCTGGAACAACTAAGTCCTCCTCTGTGGGTAACTTGACAGAAGGATTATGCAAAACATCCAAAAAGGTGTTGGGCGGCACAAAGCTACGTTGAGATCCCAAATGTTTAAAGCATCAGCCGCCTCATTCTTCCTTCGATCAATGTGCTCCACTTGATAACCCTTGAAGTGCCTGCTACCACATCAACTTCGCGACGATAAGCCGCCATGAGGGAGTCCTTGGAGTCCCATTTGCCTGACACCTGTTGAGCCACAAGATCTGAATCGCTCAAACACCTTACCCGGCTCAAATTCATCTCTTTGGCCATCCGAAGACCATGGAGTAAAGCCTCATATTCAGCTGCATTATTAGTACAAGGAAACATGAGCCGGAGCACACAACAAAATTTGTCACCTCGAGGGGAAGTTAAAACGACTCCAGCCCCCGAGCCTTCCAACCGCCTGGATCCATCAAAATGAATAGTCCAATATGTGTTATCCGGCTTCTCCTCCGGCGTCTGGAGCTCTGTCCAATCATTGATGAAATCCACCAGTGCTTGAGATTTAATAGCAGTGCGTGGCACATACTTCAAATCGTGAGGCCCAAGCTCAATGGCCCACTTGGCGACTCGTCCTGTGGCCTCTCTATTCTGGATGATGTCTCCCAAAGGAGCAGAGCTTACCACAGTGATAGGGTGACCCTGGAAGTACTGCTTAAGCTTCCGGCTTGCCATGAATCCCCCATAAACAAGCTTCTGCCAGTGCGGATATCTTTGCTTAGACTCAATGAGCACCTCACTGATGTAGTAAACCGGTCGTTGAACCGGATGCTCCCTGCCAGCCACGTATAATAGCAGCGGCTCTTTATCAATGGGAGCCGCAAGTATCGGCGGTTCAGACAACTGTCTCTAAATCTTCAAAGGCAACATTAGCAGCGTCACTCCAGATAAATCTGTCTGTTTTCTTCATCAGCTGATACAGCAGTATAGCCTTCTCACCTAACCGGCTTATGAACCGGCTTAAAGCAGCAATACGACCCGCCAGTCGCTGAACATCATTGATGCACGCCAGTTTATCCAAAGAGGTGATAACCTTGATTTTCTCCGGACTAGCTTCAATACCTCTGTTAGAGACTAAAAAACCCAGAAGTTTGCCTGCTGGCACCCCGAACACACATTTGGCCGGGTTAAGCATCATCTTGTAGACCCGGAGATTATCAAAGGTTTCCTTCAGATCATCTGTCAAGGTTTCCTTCTCTCTGGACTTCATCACTATATCATCCACATAAGGGTGAACATTGCACCCAATCTGATTGTGGAGACAGTTCTGTACACACCGCTGATAAGTCGCCTGGGCACCCTTGAGCCCAAAAGGCATAGATACATAGCAGAAGGCTCCAAACGGAGTAATGAAGGTCGTCTTCTCCTGGTCCTTAACTGCCATCTTGATCTGATGGTAACCAGAGTAAGCATCCAAAAAGCTCAAACGCTCACAACCCGCCAGTAGCATCAATGATTTTATCAATACGGGGAGAGCAAAAGGATCACCGGACAAGCCTTATTTAAGTCCGTGTAATCCACACACATCCGCCAGGTGCCATTCTTCTTAAGTACAAGCACCGGGTTAGCCAACCACTCAGGGTGAAAAACTTCAACAATAAATCCGGCCGCCAAGAGCCGGGCTACCTCCTCACCAATGGCTTTCCGTCTCTCTTCGTTGAACCGCCGAAGAAACTGCCTGACCGGCTTAAACTTTGGATCAATATTAAGAGTGTGCTCAGCGAGTTCCCTCTCGGTACACCCGGCATGTCAGAAGGTTTCCACGCAAAGATGTCTCGGCTCTCACGGATGAACTCGATGAGCGCGCTTTCCTATTTAGGATCCAGATTGGCACTGATGCTGAATTGTTTAGATGAGTCGCCTAGAGTAAAATCAACAAGCTTGGTTTCATCAGCCGATTTAAGCTTCATCGCCGGGTCATGATCTGTAGTCGGCTTCTTCAGGGGTGTCATATCCGCCAAGTCAACATTATCTTGGTAAATTTTTAACTCCTCAGCTGCGCAAACTGATTCGGCATAAGCCGCATCGCCCTCCTCACATTCGGGGCTATCTTTCGACTCCCATGCATGCAGGATGGTGCCTCTGTGACCCGGCATCTTGAGCTGCAAGTAAACATAACACGGCCGCGCCATGAACTTGGCGTAAGCCGGCCGACCAAACAGAGCGTGATACGGACTTTTGATTTTGACCACCTCAAAGGTTAATTTCTCAGTCCTAGAATAATATCCGTCTCCAAAGGCCATCTCCAGCTCAATTATTCCAACTGGGTATGCCGACTTACCAGGCACCACTCCGTGGAAAACGGTGTTGGACATCTTCAAATTTTTGTCAGTCAGCCCCATACGCCGAAAGGTCTCATAATAGAGGATGTTGATGCTACTACCTCCATCCATGAGTACCTTAGTAAACTTATATCCACCGACTTGAGGTGCTACCACCAAGGCTAACTGACCCGGATTGTCAACCCGGGGAGGGTGATCCTCTCTACTCCATACAATAGGCTGCTCTGACCACCTCAAATAACGGGGAACCGCTGGCTCAACAACGTTCACAGCCCTTTTATGAAGCTTATGGTCCCGCTTGCATAAGCTAGTTGTGAACATATGATACTGTCCACTATTCAGCTGCTTTGGATTGCTTTGATAACCTGACTACTACTGCCGCCGACCTCCCCGACTGCATTGGTGATTATAGCCACCTTTGATTTCGAAGCCGGAATTTGAACCGCCACCCGGGCCATGAAAGCCGCCAGCACCTGAGCCGCCACCCGACCCATGATTGCCGTCGAATGTGTTGGAATTCTTGAAAGCCTTCATGATCGCGCAATCCTTCCATAAGTGAGTGGCCGGCTTTTCCCGGGTACCGTGTCTCGGGCAGGGTTCATTGAGTAGCTGCTCAAGAGATGGACCTGACCCGCCAGATCGAGGGGGCCGCCTCCCCTTGCGTCTCTGATCATTACCTCACAGATAGCGTTGGCTACAAACTCCGGATTACCATCGGCTTTACGCTTATTGCCTCCTTGTTTCTCCGGGTTATGATGAACCTTTCCATTGCCGTTCTTCTTTCCCTTCCCGCTTTTCCTCGCCGATGCGTGATCCAGCGGTATTATCAGAATCGGCGTATTTTACTAGAGCCGCCATCAGCTGACCCATATCATTACAATCACGCTTGAGGCGCCCCAGCTTCTGTCTCAGCGGTACAAATCGACAATTTTTCTCCAGCATGAGGACTGCAGAACCGACATCCATCTTGTCAAACGAATGTATTATCTCCTTGACCCGACACACCCAATGAGTGGTAGATTCACCCTCCTCTTGTTTACAATTAGTTAAATCCAAAACTGACATGGACTGCTTGCAGGTATCTTTGAAGTTCTGAATAAACCGGGCCTTCAATTCCGCCCATGAGCCGATGGAATTGGGCGACAAGCCTTTTAACCAAGTCCGGGCCGTTCCATCCAACATCATGGTGAAGTACTTAGCCATTGCCACATCACTGACCTCCAACATCTCCATGGCCATCTCATAGCTTTCGATCCACGCCCCGGGCTGTAAGTCGGCCATATAGTTTGGCACCTTCCGGGGTCCCTTGAAATCCTTAGGCAGACGCACATTACGTAAAGCCGGCACCAAACAAGGAACACCGCCGGTTCTGGTGGTCACTCCTGCCTCAACAGAAGTTGTCGGAAAATCCGGGAAAGCTTGATGAGCCGTCTGCTCAGCCGCCAGTTGAGCCGCCCACTCGTCCTCCTGTCGTATCCGGTCCTGCACCGGGTTATAACCGCCAGGTTGGTTACGGCACTGGGCGTTGCTTGACAAAGCTTCCGACTCCATGTGCCTGCTATAACTCGGACTCCGGCTTGGGCGAGGAGTCGAATGAATCCTGTCTCGACTATAGGAATAAACTTCTTGTTGAGACAGAGCCGTCTGGACGAGTTCTCTAATCCTTCGCGTCTCCACCGCTGTTGGATCGTCGCCGTCCACTGGGAGAGCTGCCAAACGTGCTGATGCTGCGATCAGGTTCTCCATGGGGTTAGAAAAATGACCCGGTGGCGTTGGTACGTAGCGAGGCGGGGCCATATTCCCATGAGGAGGTGCCATCACCCGAGGCTGAACCGCCCCCCCTGGTCCGGGTGTTATGAACTGGTTTGCTTCTGGCGGGTTACTAGGGTCGGCTCTGGGTGTGGTAAAAAGGCTCCAAGGATCATAAACTGGAGGCAAACGGGATTGAGTTTTCTGGTGTCTCCTCCTCATCACCTTGTTATACACGTTTAGATTCATCGTAAGCTGGAAAGCCTTTGACTGGAGCTGTTGGGCCCGTGCATCCAAAGTCGTCCGTTTCTGCGGCCAACTTGGTGTCCTCTGCTGCTAAGGCCTCCTTGGCCCGAGCTATTTCCTCACGCACCTGTGCCACCTCTACGTCACGTTCCTGTTGATTTGCGGGAATAACTGTGGCGGTTAACAGGGCCGTCAGCTTATCCATGCGATCAAGCAGCACGTGAGCCGGCGGGCGCACAGGGCCTCCTGCCCCGGCTGCCCCTGACCCGGACGTTATTGCTGCCGCAGTCGTAGAGTTCTGGCCGGGTTGAGTGCCAGCCATGAAGACCCCTACCCAGCTTGGCGGCTCAAAGGGGTCCGGAATACTGCTGCCGTCGGAACAGCTCCCAAGCCTGCCATCTTGCAGTTGATACAACGAATCTATTTCACAAGTGGACGAATCACCATCGGAGTGGACGGCCGTCTCACCACCATCAACATATCCCTCAGAAAGTTCTCCTCCATGGAGGCAACCCACGAAGGCAAGTTTCACGACGGGTTGAGCATGGGCGGGTCTCGCACGCTGAGCTGTCTCGACGAGGTCGGTGCAGTTGTCCGGCTCAGGGCCCGGCTCACCGATCCGGCCGATGAAAACGTGGATTCCGCTGAAGGGAACCCGGTACCCGTACTCAATTGAGCCGGCGTCGGGGCCCCAGCCTTCATCGTCGATGTAGATCTTGCCGCGATGACTGTTGGTCATCTGGCCCACAACGTATCCCTTGAGCCCTTCGAAGTTGCCCTTCAAGAACTCAAATCCACCATGCGCTGGCCCCACGGTGGGCGCCAACTATCATGGTTTTGTCACGGCAGATGTCCTCTTGCAAGGACTTAGTCATGGAGCCATCGCAACTAGGAAGCTTAAAGGGGTTAATCCGGACAAGGGACACGAGAGAGGTTTTATACTAGTTCGGCCCCTTGCGGTGAAGGAAAATCCTACATCTAGTTGGGTTGGTATTGCTAGGGTTTCGATGACCAGGGAGCGAGATACGCTATGCCCGGCTCTCGATCAGATGTTACTTGCCCTAAGCCTTCAGTGGTTCATCTCCTTATATACACGGGTTGACGCCCTGCGGCCTATAGAGTCCCGGTCGGCTCATAAACAGTGTCCGGCTCGGTGACTAGTTAATCCTGCCTTATAATACAAGTCATGCCATTACAACGGTTTATCACTACGGGCCTTAAGTCGCCCGTGGGCTTTAGACCCTTTATTGAAACGCTATCTTCATGCATGATCTTGGGCTTCATACGATGAATCACCTTTGCGTAACCCGACCCCTCCTGGGCGGCTTACAAGAATAGTTATATCCCCAACAGGAAGTGTCCAATTATTTTCATTTGCCAACATATTATTCAATAGAATTTCAGCTTCATCCGGTGTTCTTTCCCTGAAAACAGAACCAACACAACTATCCAGGTAATCTATGGAAGCATCGATTAGTCCATTATAAAAGATATCAAGTATTTCATTTTTATTAAGAGGATGATCAGGCAAAGCATTAAGTACCTTGAGAAGCCTCCCCCAAGCTTGTGGGAGACTCTCTTCTTCAATTTGCACAAAGTTGTATATTTCCCTCAAAGCAACTTATTTCTTATGAGCAGGGAAATATTTAGGAGAGAAATAATAAATCATATCCTGGGGACTACGCACACAACCAGGATCAAGAGAATTAAACCATATCTTAGCATCACCCTTTAATGAGAACGGAAATATTTTAAGTATATAAAAGTAGTGAGATCTCTCATCATTAGTGAACATGATGGCTATATCATTTAATTTAGTAAGATGCGCCACAATAGTTTCAGATTCATAGCCATGAAAAGGATCAGATTCAACCAAAGTAATTATATCAGAATCAACAGAGAATTCATAATCCTTATCGGCAACACAAATAGGTGAAGTAGCAAAAGCAGGGTTAGGCCTCATTCTATCATTAAGCGATTGCTTATTCCATTTAACTAATAGCCTCTTGAGCTCAGATCTATCTTTGCAAGCTAAAATAGCTGCAGAAGCTTCTTTATCAAAAATATAACCCTCAGGAATAACAGGCATATCTTCATCATCACTTTCATCAATACAATCATTTTCAATAATTTCTTTCTCTCTAGCCCTAGCAATTTGTTCGTCAAGAAATTCACTAAGGGACACAGTAGTATCAAGCATAGAAGTAGTTTCATCATAAGTATCATGAATAGCAGAAGTGGCATTATCAATAGCATGCGACATATCAGAACGAATAGCAGAAGCATGTTTAGGTGTCGCAAGCTAACTCAAAACAAAAGGTGAATCAAGTGCAGAGCTAGATGGCAGTTCCTTTCCTCCCCCTCGTAGTTGAGGGATAAATTGTAGTCTTAGCGTCTTTCAAGTTCTTCATAGTGACCAGCAGATATAAATCCCAAGTGACTCAAAGAATAGAGCTATGCTCCCCGGCAACGGGGCCAGAAATAGTCTTGATAACCCACAAGTATAGGGGATCGCAACAGTTTTCGAGGGTAGATTATTCAACCCAAATTTATTGATTCGACACAAGGGGAGCCAAAGAATATTCTCAAGTATTAGCAGTTGAGTTGTCAATTCAACCACACCTGGATAGCTTAATATATGCATCAAAGTATTTAGTAGCAAAGTAATATGATAGTAGTGGTAACGGTAACAAAAGTAATGGTAGCAAAAGTAATATTTTTGGTGTTTTGTAGTGATTGTAACAATTGCAGCGGAAAAGTAAATAAGGGAAGAACAATATATGGAAAAGCTCGTAGGCATTGGATCAGTGATGGAGAATTATGCCGGATGCGGTTCATCATGTAACAGTCATAAGATGGAATTAGTCACGCACGGCGGTGAGCATCATGAAATTGGTGATGGAGGATGGTTGATGATGACGACGGTGACGAATCCCCCTCTCCGGAGCCCCGAACGGACTCTAGATCAGCCCTCCCGAGAGGTTTTAGGGCTTGGCGGCGGCTCCGTATTGTAAGACGCGATGATCCTTCTCCTTAATTTTTTTCTCCCCGAAAGCAAATATATAGAGTTGGAGTTGGCGTCGGAGGAGCTCCAAGGGGCCCACGAGGTAGGGGGCGCGCCCTCTAGGGCGCCCTCACCTCGTGGGATGTGGTGTGGCCCCCGGTCTTCTTCTTTGGCAAGGATTTTTATTATTTCAAAAGACGTTCCGTGGAGTTTCAGGTCATTCCGAGAACTTTTGTTTACGCACATAAATAACACCATGGCAATTCTGCTGAAAACAACGTCAGTCCGGGTTAGTTCCATTCAAATCATGCAAGTTAGAGTCCAAAATAGGGGCAAAAGTGTTTGGAAAAGTAGATACGACGGAGACGTATCAGTGGTAAAGGGAGCACCTCTGTGATTGTTACTGTCGGGTCATCCGGATGTGTACCTCAGACTGGGTGAAGCTGAAAGCTAGCATTCTTAAGGGAACATTCGGTCGGTGGATGAAAAATATTTTTTGCACTCACTCTATTGTGAACCCCCAGAAATTATACACACTGTGATTTTCACATCACAATTCGGACATGTCTACTGATGCATGCACGCCTAGGGAAAGGAACCCTTAACAGAACTATTCTCCCTGGAAGATGTTTCTTACAATCTCAATGTGATATAACATAACTAGCCGGATACAACTTGTCTGTTCAAGCAACTATGACCCCTACGCTTAGTTTTCCACGCATACCCCAGCCTATTCGGCCGTGACGGTATTCGGAAACACTCCGCACCTTCGGCTCCGGAGGTTGAAGCGAAAAGGTCTGCCATGACAAATGATATATAATTCGGCTAGAAATTTCACATGGTGAGGAAAGTACATAGTCACTTGGACTCAAACACTTCTGCCTCTATACCATCTAACAGGCAGTTTAATTTACAATCCTGTTGGGAATATTTGGCGGCCACCTCTACTTGGTCATATACTAAACTAACGGGAATTTCTTCCCCATTTGACCCTACCGGTCCGACCCGCGCCATGTGATTAGGATCAAGCTTGGTGTACCGAGTTTTCACCATGGCCCAAGCCTCTCGCGCACCCTCTCGGCAGGCCGATATCTTCCATAGCCGGATACGTCGCCGCGCTCCTTTAAACAGCTCTACAAGCTCCTCCATACTTCCTGGAGGGGAGGCGGATGGCCATAGAGCCTTGGCAACACTCCACATCACCAGCCGCGCCTGTTCGTGCATTTGCGACAGCTTTTGCAGTAGATCACTCGTTGATCCGGACACCTCCTCTTCAGGACAGCCCGTTAATATACCTGCAATCATAGCTATATCAGTTTCTCTTATCTCCGAACTACTTTCAAAATAGTTCATATACATACTGAATATGCCGCCCCGCAGCTTCTTGTTCTCCTTTACAGAATCAGCTAGCTGTGCCTGCACATCCTTCAGCTCTTCGCCTAGCTGGGTCTTGCAATCCTGGAGCTGGTTTTTCTCAATAATGGCCTGCTTCAAAGACACGATCATCAGTAGCTTGTAGCCTTTTGGCTTCTTGCTCATTCGCTTGTGCGACTTCCAACGCCTCTTTGAGTCCCCCGGACCATTATGTCATGGTATAAGCAAGATTGTTAGTATTCAGGGAATATAAGTATATTTTCTCGTTGGAGGGGAATATTACCAGGTGACGCCTTCTTGAACTCTTCTAGTTCGGCGGTAGCAGCATTTAGCTGCGTTCGACATTGTTCCTGCTCTTGGGATAGCAGGTTGTTCTTCTCTGTAAGAACCTGGTCATACAATGGTCCTTAAATCAGTTGTACCAACTGCTTTCAGTCCCGGGGGCTACTGGCATAGGCTATCCTTTTTTGACAAAGCAACCTTACCTGCACATCTGTTAGATATTGCCTCGTGGCTTTTCTAAGCCCGTCTCGAGCAGCTCGGATGTATGCGTCGCCCGAGCTAAAGGCATTAAATGCCTCATCCGAGAACTTCGGGTCTCGTAAAACAGCCCTACAACGCCGATGATTCATGGCGCTCTCTACTTCCGAGTTGGTAACGGACATATTGTCTGAACCCTCGGCCGAAGGGTAGTCCGGCTTTGTTCCTACATCGGCCCCCGTCTCCCCGACCGGATCTAAATCTTGGTTGTTGGGAACGCGGCCGGCCGGACCCCCGGACACAGTTCAGCGAACCTTTTTCCTGTAATCAAACAGGCGCATAGGTCACAGTTGGATACGGCCACTGAAAAGTATATTTATCCATACCTCCTCGATGAAGGCCTGGTGGTGCCTTCAACGGCCCTCCTCTTCGAAGGTCTGTCCGGCGCAGGAACCGATTTCCTCGGTATCACCGAACGCCTCCCCTGTAGAACGCGCGACAATGCGGTGGGTGAGGCGGAGTAAGAGCACCCTTTCAGAGAAGGTGTTTCTTGATTACTTACCTGTGAAGCAGGAAGAAGACCAGGGTAGTCAGCGATGATGGCCACTTTTGTGCCATCATAGCTCGTCTGGTAAAACACCCCCTCCGCGAGCACCACAAATATATCCGGATCCACTTCAAACCCGGGATCAAGCTCCCGTTTGTGATCCTCCAGCTGCGGGGCGGGACTATGAAATCCCTCGGTGACCTTTCGCCAGTGCTGTCATAAGCAAACAGGCTAGAAATTTATCAAAGGCAATTCGGAGATGGAAGGAGCAAAAATAGAGGGGTTGGGCCTTACCCAACTGGGAGGATTATACATAGAGTACCTGAGGAAGTCCTGGACTAGGGGGTGTCCGGATAGCGGAACTATCATCTTTGGCCGAACTCCTAGACTATGAAGATACAAGATTGAAGACTTCGTCCCGTGTCCGGATGGGACTTTCCTTGGCGTGGAAGGCAAGCTTGGCGATACGGATATGTAGATCTCCTACCATTGTAACCGACTCTGTGTAACCCTAACCCTATCCGGTGTCTATATAAACCGGAGGATTTTAGTCCGAGGATCTAACAACAATCATACCATAGGCTAGCTTCTAGGGTTTAGCCTATCCGATCTCGTGGTAGATCTACTCTTGTACTACCCATATCATCAATATTAATCAAAGTGAGTAGGGTATTACCTCCATCGAGAGGGCCCAACCTGGGTAAAACATCGTGTCCCTTGTCTCCTGTTACCATCCGCCTAGACGCAGTTCGGGACCCCTACCCGAGATTCGCGGTTTTGACACCGACATTGGTGCTTTCATTGAGAGTTCCTCTGTCGCCACCGATAGGCCCGATGGCTCCTTCAATCATCAAGAACGATGCAGTCCAGTGGTGAGACTTTTCTCCCGGACAGATCTTCAGATTCGGCGGCTTTGCTGCGGGCCAATTCGCTTAGGCCATCCGGAGCAGATCGAAAGCTACGCCCCGCAATCAGGTCAGATTTGGAAGTTTAAACTACACGGCCGACATCCGCGGAGACTTGATCTTCGACGGATTCGAGCCGCAGCCAGCGCCGCACTATCTCGATGGGCATGATCTAACTCTGCCGAGCAATGTGTCCCGGAGGTCAAGATCAGTGTCCGCTCCGACCATTGATTCGGAGCCGATCTCGCCGATCGAGGATGGTTGGTTGGACACCACCTCGGGGGCTGAAATCTCTACGGCGATTGAGCCGAACACCATCCCTGTCCTTTGCGAAGACCGTGACTCCAAGGCGCCGGACTCCTCTCCGGACTCCGAACCCTCCGTGCCCCTGCCAATCGAATCCGGTTGGGCGCTGGTCATGGAGTTCACTACCGCGGACATCTTTCAGCATTCGCCCTTTGGCGGCATCCTGAATTCACTAAAGTCTCTCTCTTTATCAGGAGAGCCCTGGCCGGACTACGGTCAGGAAGGTTGGGATACAGACGACGTAGAAATTCAACGCCCACCCACCACCCACTTTGTAGCCACCGTCGAAAGCTTAAACGACGTGCTCAATTTCGACTCCGAAGACATCGACGGTATGGACGACGATGTAGGAGACAACCAGGAACCAGCACCTATAGGATACTGGACAGCCACCTCATCCCATGACATATACATGGTGGATACACCTAAAGGAAGTGACGACGAGGAGCAACGGGACACTACGAAGGATAAATCCCTCGAAAAGCAGTCAAAACGGCAACGTAAATGCCGCACCAAGTCCCGCCTCGACAAAGACCCAGCCATAGAACAGGGTGAACCGTGGACGCATTTAACATGCCATCGAAAGCAACCGTCCTAACAGGACAACTTGGATAAACAACCCGTCCCGGCGAAGATAACAGTCCGGATTATCTCACACCGGACAAATTGTTGGAGCAGAAGAACCTCCACAAAAGGCTCATCGCCACTGCGCGTAGCCTGAAAAAGCAGAAGCGAAAGCTCAAAAAAAGCGGAAGATGCACTCAAAACCAGATGGAGCAAAGCACTCAACACCGCAGACAAATACGGGCGATAACAACAACAAAGAGCTACCCAAAGAGAAAACTATCGCCTGAATTTGATGAGGAGGCCGTAGAGCCCCCACAATCAAAAAGCAAGAAGGCCACCCGGTCGGATGGACGACCCCACGGCAAACAGAGAGTGGCAAATGGCGGCGCACACAAGCCGGTACGCGATCCGCATAAGGATTCGCATAAAAAGGATGGCCCAGTTAGGTTCATCTATGGGCCGAGAAAGCAAGCTCTTCAAAGCAATGCAACACGCCAAATATCCGAACATCACGGCACACCCAAATATAGGGGTGCCGCACACCCCGTGTTTCACCGATGAGGTGCTGGATCACGAATTCCCGGGAGTTCAAACCCGTAAACATAGAGGCATACGACGGAACAACAGACACTCGAGTCTCGGATTGAGGATTACATCCTCCACATACACATGGCTAGAGGAGACGATCTCCACGCCATAAAATACTTACCCTCAAGCTCAAAGGGCCAGCCCGGCATTGGCTCAAAAGCCTCCCCGATAACACCATTGGAAGTTGGGAAGAGCTCGAGGATGCTTTTCGCAAATTTTCAAGGGACTTATGTCCGTCCTCCGGATGCGCATTTATTTAAGTCATATAACTCAGCAACCCGGAGAGTCAGCCCGCAAATTCTGGAACATGTTCCTCACCAAAAAGAACCAAATAGTCGATTGTCCGGACGACGAAGCCTTAGCAGCTTTCAAACACAACGTCCGAGACGAATGGCTCGCTGAACACCTCGCCAGAGAAGCCGAGAACCATGGCTGCACTAACAAGCCTCATGACCCGCTTTTGCGCGGGAGAGGATAGCTGGCTAGCAAGATGCAGTACCAGCGACCCAAGTACATCCGAAGTCAGGGATGGAAATGGGAAACCACGACGCAGCAAGGACCAAGCACCGGATTAAGGGGAACGGTCCAAAGAGCGCGGCAGTCAACGCCGGATTCAAAAGCTCACGGTAACAATAAAAACTGCCCCTTAAGGACAATAGCGATGAGCTATCCAACTTAAACAAAATCTTGGACAAGATATGCCAAATCCACAAGACTTCGGAAGCTCGCAAACCATACCCACAGAGATTGTTGGGTCTTCAAGCAGTCCGGCAGACTCAACGCCGAACACAAGGAGCTCGACACACCAAGCGAGGATGATGACGAGCACCACAAGCAGAGCTCCGGAAAACAAAAGAATTTCCCACAAGAAGTCAAAACAGTGAACTCACTTCAAGTGACAACAGGGAAAAACAGAGCGGCACCCATAGAAACACGTGCCGCATGGTCTATCCCAGCAGAGTCCCAACGATGGTTGTCAAAACCAATCACCTTCGATCATCAGGACTCTTCCGGAAGTATCCGGAGCGCAGGATGGACTGCCTTGATATTACATCCTATAATCGACGGACTCCAATTTACTCAAGTCCTAATGGACGGAGGTAGCGATCTAAACCTGCTATATCAGGACACAATTCGCAAAATGGGGATAGACCCAACCAAAATTCGCCATAGCAACACCTCCTTTAAAGGGGTAATACCAGGCCCATATGCCCATTGCACGGGCTCCCTACTGCTAGAAGTTGTGTTCGGTTCATCCGACAACTTCCGCCGTGAAAAGTTAACCTTCCACATCGCCCCATTCGAAAGTAGCCATCAAGCACCATTTTGGGCGTGAAGCTACCGCTTTAACGCAATACCGCATTATGCATCTCTTAAACTTAAAATGCCCGGTCCACGCGGCATCATCTCATTAAAAGGGAGTGTTAAGTGTTACTCGAGCACGGAAGAACGTGAGACTGCCTTGACAGCCCCACACCAATCCGCCCGCTTAATCAAAGCACCGAATAGGTCATTTAAACCCCGGACACGGCTAGACGAGTCCGGCAGATACTAGCGGCATACCCCATACAAGGGGCTGCACGACGCATAACAAGAGACAATAAAGCTCAATTTTATTTACCTTCCGAACCATACTGCTTATTTAATATAAAGTACATTTTTCTCGCATGATATTTTTCTTTTTCAAACTAAGTTCCTCTCTTTACGAGATGAACGCCGTGCTATACCCGGCCGAGGATACGGCACAACGGAGACACAAAGCGCAGACGCAGCAGGGACCCGTCGTAAGGATTCTTTTCAGATTAAGACCCTGCGTAAACCTTTTTTACTGTCTCTTGTTGATACACATCCCCCGGTTTCTTACTATAACCGAGGAGGAGGCTGACGTTTTGGCATCGGCCGCGTCAGAATTTTGCACGTACCTGGACACCAGGGGCTTGTTACCAAGGGCATTGTTTGGCCCACTTTATAAAAGACCGAATACCTTAGGGAGTGTTCGGCGTCTCGAGTTAGGCCTTATATGCATCAGCTCCGAATCATGTCTTTGGTCAAATGTTGGGTTTGCGGCTCCGTGTTTTGCTGCCTTACGTTCCGCTTTATCGCTAACGCGGCACCGTGGAGAACTATCGCGATTGTGCCCGGTTCGCCGAGCGAAAGCACCTCAAAGAGAGAAAGCCGAATACTGACTGTCATGATATAGCGAGAGACTGGTCATCCACTCGATGACTCACCGGAATGTTTAGAATTCCTCCGCATTAACGAAGGACCGTTTTTCGGCCAGGCACATACGCACCCCGAATTTGGGAGAGTGCGGTGCCCCCAGGGGTTATATAGTAGCCCCACCCCCGAACCCCTATGGCTAAGTGAAAGTGATAAAGCATTATAGTCCGGTTGCCTAGTTTGCTACGCTACCACCTTCTTTATAGGACCAAGACGTTGGATTAAGTGTGAAAACGCGACTTCTTTGCAAACACCCCTGCACTATGTGCGTGGGGGCTGAAGCCGAAGACTGCCATCTTTCAGGTTATATACATATATACATCAACGGCCGCACAGGAGGTAGTTTACTACTTGAAGGCACAAGTATAAAAAGCTCTTCTATTAAATTGAAACATTGTTTTCACAAATCATACATGCCATTAAAGCATAACATCCTTCGAGCACTACGTCTCTATTAAACGAGCGCCCTGCAGGACTTCCTCAAAATAGTGCTTGACAGGTACTCGGCTTCTGTCCGAATCTTGGGATGAAACTTCGGTGGCCTTCATCTCCGCCCAGTATGTCTTGACACGGGCAAGAGCCATCCGCGCACCCCCTATGCATGCCGACCGCTTCATTGCATCGATACACGGCACCACACCAAGGAACTGTTGCATCAAGCCAAAATAACTCTTCGGCTTGGGGCTTTTCGGCCACAAATGAGTCACGACAGCCTTCATGGCAAGTCCGGACAACCTATTCAGCTCGGCCCATTCGGCCAACCGATCGGCTAACGGAAGAGGACGCTCTGGACTATGGAACTGCGACCAAAACAGCTCTTCCCTCCTGTGCCCCTTCTGGCCTCGGAAGTGATCAATCGCGTCTGCAGCGCTCGCCGCTAAGTCCAGATAAGCATCCTCCGAACTCCACAGCTTGTCCAACTGAGCATACTTCGGATCCGTGAACTTCCTTCGCAGCGTAAAAGGCTTTCAAAGAGCAACATCCACAACCTGACGCAGCTCCTCCTTTGCAGCTCTCATTGCGGGGCGGGCATCCTTGGCTTCGGCGGTGGCCCTTTTCAGGTCCTCTTGCCCCGCTTGGCGTTCTTTTTCAAGAACCCCGCAGCGGTCGGTAGCATTCTTCAACTTTATGGCCATATCGGCCATTCCCTCTTTGCTTCGGCAGTGAGCAGCCCGTTCGGCTTTTAGCTCTTCGCCGCCTCTTAAAGCGGCCGCATTACTATTTCTGGCTTGCTCTTTAGCTCGGGCGAGTTCCGCCCGCAGCTCCTCCACAGCAGCGGCACCACCTGCATTAAGCATACAAGTAGTAAGGCAAGGGCGTCAAGCTCCCTTACCAGGTGTCCGCAGAGAAGTCGCATACCTTGTGACTCATCAAACCGTTTATTGACCAGCGCGATGTCCGCATCTGCCTCGTCAAGTTGCCGCTTTAGTTCGGCAAATTCATCGATCCGCTGGCCACCGGACGCCCGCCACCTATTTAGGAGCAGCGATATGTTATAATCGAGATTATGATCCTCGCACGCTGTCAATTTTGACAACATACCGAGTCTCGTGGGCTACTATCTATACAGGCGCATTCTATATGCATAACTGCCGAAGGTACATCATTTTTTGCGTACCTTCAAACCCCGTCACAAGAAGCTCGACCTCTTCATGCAATCCGCTCAGCGGATGCAATTCTTTCAATCACCGCACCCATTAGCGCCGGTGATCTTCGAGATAGCCGCCGCCTCAAAGAGATCCTTCAGCTCCTCCAACCGCACACCACCGGCGCCGACCTTCCGCCCCGCCGACCCGGAAACCCTCCACGACGACACCTCGTGGTCGCCCGCCGCACGAAGGTGTGACTGGTGGAGGCGTTCGCTCTCCATCATCTCCGGAAGAAGATCCTCAAGACGAGCTCACGAGAAGGGCTGAGATCCGAACTACAAGGTATAATTTGGTTATCTTCGTAAATAAATCTGAGGATGTCCCTTATTACAAGACCCCTTCTTTTTTACTTACGGCTCGCTGGAGAGCTGATCCCCTTCGGGAAATAGTGCGGCTGGGATACTTCCCGGCGCCGGACTCCCTGACGAAGATTTCTTTCCCCTCTTTGAGGCCTTGACCTCCGGATCTTCCGAAGCGGTCCTCTTCTCTCCTGGGAGGGTGGGACTTTTGATCCCTCCTTCCTTGAAAGCCTCCTTCGTGGAGGCAGTTGCTTCCCTACTCCCCCCTTTTCCTTCTTTAAAAGGCGCGGCCTTCAACATCTTGGTCATCGTGGGATCCGGCGTGGTCTCTGGGAGGGGAGCCGGACACCTTATCAACTTTGCCGTGGCTATCCACTCCTGTCCAGGAAACGGCTCCCTTAAAGGGCATATATATTATAAATGAATGAACAGCCTGTCCGGTTACAGGGTTACTTACTTGAGTATCTGGGTGATGGCAGCTTACACCTGCGTCCTTGGTCAAGTCCGGACACTTCTCTTGTGATCCGAAGAACAGTTTATACATCTCCTTGGGTGTCGCGCCCATAAAATGTTGGAGAGCTCGTGGTCCTCCGGATTAAACTCCCACAGACGGAGGGGGCGACGTTTGCAGGGCAGAAGGCGCCGATCAGCATAACCTGCGCCGCTACGACCAGATTGATCTCTCTTTCTTGGAGATCCCGAATATGGCCCTGCAACAGAGGAACGTCCTTGGACGACCCCCAGTCGAGCCCCCGGTTGACCCATGATGCCAGCCAGCATGGTAGGACTGGCGAAGGCGGGTGGCGCCACCCATTTGGTGCCCCTGGGAGCGGTGATATAAAACCACTCCCGTTGCCACAAACCAAGCTCCTCTTGAAAAGAGCCCTCGGGCCATGGAGCATCAGCACACTTGCTTATAACCGCCACTCCGCACTCTGCTTGTTGCCATTCGATCATCTTCGACTCCACCTTGAAGGTCTTGAGCCACAATCCAAAGTGAGGGGTAATATGGAGGAAGGCTTCACATACGACAATGAATGACGAGATATGGAGGATGGACTCCGGATTCAAGTCATGGAAATCCAGCCCATAATAAAACATGAGCCCTCAAGACAAAGGGATCCGTCGGGAGGCCTAAACCCCGAAGGAAGTGAGACACGAACACCACGCTCTCGCCGGGCTCGGGAGTGGGAATGACCTGCCCTGGAGCAGGCAGCCTATGCGAAATCTCGCCAGTTAGATACGTGGCGTCTCGCAGCTTTAACACATCTTCTTCTGTGACGGAAGAAGACATCCATCGACCGTGCTGGTCGGAGCCGGACATCGTCGAAGGTCCGAAGCGCCTAAATCTGAAGCTTTGGGTGTTAGAACTCCTGAGCGCCGAGGCTAACTCGATGGAGGGTGGAAAAAAGAAGAGGGCCATGGTCTCATTATAAAGAGGTAGAATACGAAGAGCCCTCACCGTTGTCGATTGGGACTCGCCTTCGATAGAGGAGGCGTGCCAACGGGCACGGTCGGGTTACCCATGTCCGTATTGATGAGAATCCCGGAATAAGGGGGCACGATCTACGCTTTGATAAGACGTGCCAAGGAAACCGCCTCGCTAAACGCGCTGAGGTGGACAGTAAAAACGATTCAAATAAAGGCTTGGCCGTGGTGTGATGTCACGCCGCGGAATACGTCAGCAGGTCTGTGCAAAAATTATTCTCTCTACGGTGGTATGTGGAACTTGTTTTGCAGAGCCGGACACTATCCTTGTGTTCAAAACCTTCTATGAAGTATTCGGAGGAGGAACCCGCCTTGCAATGCCGAAGACAATGTGCGCGACGGACTCGTCGTCATTGAAGCCTGGTTCAGGGGCTACTGAGGGAGTCCTGGACTAGGGGGTGTCCGGATAGCCGAACTATCATCTTTGGCCGGACTCCTAGACTATGAAGATACAAGATTGAAGACTTCGTCCCGTGTCCGGATGGGACTTTCCTTGGCGTGGAAGGCAAGCTTGGCGACACGGATATGTAGATCTCCTACCATTGTAACCGACTCGTGTAACCCTAACCCTATTCGGTGTCTATATAAACCGGAGGGTTTTAGTCCGTAGGACGAACAACAATCATACCATAGGCTAGCTTCTAGGGTTTAGCCTCTCTGATCTCGTGGTAGATCTACTCTTGTACAACCCATATCATCACTATTAATCAAGCAGGAGTAGGGTATTACCTCCATCGAGAGGGCCCGAACCTGGGTAAAAACATCGTGTCCCTTGTCTCCTGTTACCATCCGCCTAGACGCACAGTTCGGGACCCCCTACCCGAGATCCGCCGGTTTTGACACCGACAGTACCCATCTCTGAGTTTGATGCAAAGAAATTCCTTTTCCTCCCCTTTGAACAGTTCGACTAATATCTTAGCCAAAGCGGCAGGGGTGTCCGGACCTTTCCGGCTGCAGCGAGAGGCGTCATCCTCCCCATTGTAGTGTCACGTTGGAGGCCCTCTATATTGGAGCGGCTGGACCCCTCGCGCTATGGAGATCGCCATAACCTCAATAACTCTGAGCCCGGATTGAGCGAGCTCTTTCATCTTGCTCATCAGCTGAAAAACCTCCGCGCCGTCCTCCTCTTCAGGGCTCCGGGGACGCCAACTGTGGCGTTTCTTCAGCGGGACGCACGCAAATTCAGGAAGACCCTTTCGAACCGGGTCGGGAAGCGCGACGTCCTTAATATAGAACCATTCAGAGGGCTATTCATCAGACGCCTTCCTTGGAGTGCTGGATAGATATCCGGTATTGGCGACGCGCCATACTTCGGCTCCGCCCACTTCAAATATCGACCCTTTGTGATTGCGCGGGATGAGACAGAACAACTTCCTCCACAACTCGAAATGAGCCTCGACGCCCAAAAATAATTCACATAAAGCGACGTAATCCACAATGTGCAGAATAGAGGCCAGAGTGAAGTTGTGCAGCTGGAGGCCGTAATACTCCAGAAGCCCTCGGAGGAACGGATGGATTGGAAATCCAACGCCTCTTAGAAGAAAGGGGACAAAACACACTCGCTCTCCCCGGACGGATTAGGGGAAGTCCTCTACCTGAGTCCCCTCATTGAAGGAAGCTAGCCCCGTTCAAACAGGGATTAGATCCGCAGGGGGAAGGAATCCCTACGTTTGCAACTTTATCAATTGGCTATGAGACACAGAACACCTCTCCCACTCGCCTTTCTCTGGGCCGGGATGAGCGGAGGTGCTGGGAACACTAGCCATGCTGGAATGGTTTCTCCTAAGCAGTCTCTGGGGATTTCTTCTGCGTGGTGCTGAATGGATCTAGGATCCAATCTCTCTAAACAGACGCTCTTTCTCGCATAGACGAGGTGTTATTCACAAAATACCGTGACTTTCCACATTCTCTCGACACGTGGAGGGTGAATATTATTTAACGTGCAGAAGCCAAGGAGGCGACATTGGATCAATGGCCGAATATATTACTTGGAGAGGGAACCCGCCTTGCAACACCGAAGACTATCTACACGCCGAACACCTCGTCATTGAAGCCTGGTTCGGGGGCTACTGAGGGAGTCCTGGACTAAGGGGTCCTCGGGCGTCTGGCCTGTTATTTACTGGGCCGGACTGATGGGCTGTGAAGACATGAAGACCGAAGAGTGCACTCGTGTCTGGATTGGACTCTACTTAGCGTGGAAGGCAAGCTTGGCGACCGACT
This sequence comes from Aegilops bicornis, assembly GCA_021605145.1. NCBI lineage: Eukaryota > Viridiplantae > Streptophyta > Magnoliopsida > Poales > Poaceae > Aegilops > Aegilops bicornis. Next base: position 145,526,158 of record CM038673.1, read on the forward strand.
ATGTAGATTCCCATTTATGTAACCGACTCCGTGTAGATCTCTCTGGTGTCTATATAAACCGGAGAGCGTAGTCCGGATGGAGACATACTCATTACCATATTCACATAGGCTAGACTTCTAGGGTTTAGCCATTACAATCTCGTGGTAGATCAACTCTTGTAACACTCATATTAATCAAGATCAATCAAATAGGAAATAGGGTATTACCTCCATAGAGAGGGCCCGAACCTGGGTAAACATTGTGTCCCCGTCTCCTATTACCATCGATCCTAGACGCACAGTTCGGGACCCCCTACCCGAGATCCGCCGGTTTTGACACTGACAACAACTACAAAAGAAGAATTAAGATAAATCTAACCATAGCATGAAACATATGGATCCAAATCAGCCCCTTACGAAGCAACACATAAACTAGGGTTTGAGCTTCTGTCACTCTAGCAACCCATCATCTACTTATTACTTCCCAATGCCTTCCCCTAGGCCCAAACATTTGTGAAGTGTCATGTAGTTAACGTTCACGTAACACCACTAGAGGAAAGACAACATACATCTTATCAAAATATCAAACGAATACCAAATTCACATGATTACTTATAACAAGACTTCTCCCATGTCCTCAGGCACAAATGTAACTACTCAGAAAGCATATTCATGTTCATAATCAGGGAGTAATAATTATCATTAAGGATCTAAACATATGGTCTTGCACCAAATAAACCAACTAGCATCAACAACAAGGAGTAATCAACACTACTAGCAACCTACAGGTACCAACGTGAGGTTTTGAGACAAAGATCGAATACAAGAGATGAACTAGGATTTGAGAGGACATGGTGCTGGTGAAGATGTTGATGGAGATTGACCCCCTCTCGATTAGAGGATCGTTGGTGACGACGATGACGATGATTTCCCCCTCCGGGAGGGAAATTTCCCAGGTAGAACAGCTCCGCCGGAACCCTAGATTGCTTCTGCCTCGAGACGGCGGTGCTTCATCCCGAAAGCTTCTTGTTGATTTCCCGATGGACACCGGAGGCCTGCCAGGGGGCCCACAAGCGACAGGGGCGCGCCCAGGGGGGTAGGACATGCCCCCCAGGCTTGTGGCCTCTTGGTGGGTCCCCTCTGGTATTTTCTTCGCCCAATATTTTTTATATATTCCAAAATAATTCTGTGTAAAATTTTAGGAATTTTGGAGTTGTGCAGAATAGGTCTCTCAGATTTGCTCCTTTTCCCGTCCAGAATTCCAGCTGCCGGCATTCTCCCTCTCCATGTAAACCTTGTAAAATAAGAGAGAAAAGGCAAAAGTATTGTACCAAATTATGTAATAACAACCCATAATGAAATAAACATCAATATAAAAGTATGATGCAAAATGGACGTATCACCCCGTGCCACCACCATGGGGTACCAGCACGGGCAGCTGCTACCATCCACAACGCCCTACCCAGCGAGCCCCACCTCGCCACGGCTCCTCAGGCGGCTGTATCTGTCGATGGTGCTCGCGTGGTACTCCGACTCCGGCCCGTGGTGGAACTGCGTTGGTACCCTGCCTCCCTCCCCTCCCCTCCTAATTCCCGCGTTGACCCGGCCACCACTTTCGCTGCTCCTCCCTAACGAGTTGCACATCCTACTGACCTCCACCTCCTTTTCTGTGCAGCTCGGCCACACGCCACATGCAGTTCGCTGCTCCTCTCCGTGTGGTCCATGCACAGGCTGCACCACCACGACTCACTGGTAGTACTATCGTCAGCAAGTCCGCTAGAAAAACAGGGTGCCCCGTGTTGTAGTTTGGCTAGGGGTAGCACGGGGTTCAGTTTATTTGAGTTTTTAGATTTGTAGTGCAGTCCAAGCTATTCATTATTTTGTCAGATCCACGAGTCTGCCTGGGATGCAATTGTTGAAAAAACATAGATACGTGGATGAAGTTCATTGTGTGTTTTCTTTGAAGAGAAATCGGGTGATAATTGCAGTCTACTGTTCTTTTGCTCTCGAGGTTCATTTTACTTTTCTCTTTGCAGGGAAGATGAAGTGATGCAGTTCGGTTGGATGCCCAGTTACTCAATTTTGTTGTTGCTGAGATCTGCACTTCAGTGTGAAAAACTGAAGTTCATTATCGCGATGGTGTGGTTCGCCTTCGCGGAGGCTGATGGTGTGGTTCGCCTTCGCGGAGGCTGCAATTTTGTCTTAGTGCAAAGTGTAGCCCATAGAATTTTTTGTAGTTCGACTGGTGGAGAGTACAAATTTTGTATGTGTATGTGTCTGTGTAAAACAATCAGATAGATGATGCGGCCACGATTAATGTCGGTGTTCTCAATGTTTATGAAAGTTTTCCACCAGTCAATGAATTAGAGTGCAGAGATTTATACGTACCAAAATACAATAGTTTTGGTGAGAACTACCGGGAGAAGGTTGCATGCCTAGTTGAAGTCATGTGCATGCATTCTAGTTGGTTGCACGGTACGGATCAAGGAAAGAAAGGTCGGCTACATGCATGCATGCCAGTTTGTCAGGGAAACAAATTACTAGGAAGGCAATATACACGGGACTCCTACGAATATGAATCATTAAGTGATGAAGCTAATTCTTTTTCTAAGATCCCGAGAGCACGAGCACAGATATTGCGTCAAGAAATTTGGGAAGCAAACACATATATATATTAATCAGAAGGAAATCAAAGATTGCATCGGTTGTTAAAAATAGAGACCGGAATTACTACTACTTACATTGGGGTCGACCACCGTAAAAGCATCAGGAAGTTACTCACGTGGATTTTTACATGTTTAAAGGAGATTGGAAGGGGCCCACCAAGCTTGCCGAACCTGGAGTTAGTTTAAACTAAGAAAGAGTCTACAGATTAGGAAATATGTGTACGTGTGTCTTTTGGAAAACTTTTAGGTGTGCGTGTGTTTTAAGTTGGCTACTTCTATAAAGCCTAGGTGTGTGTCGTTGTAAACAGGAGGTGATATTTTGATGAATAGAGACAATGTGTTTTTAGGGTAAATACCCGTATCGAGTTTTGGGGGAAGTTGTCTAAAAATCCCTAAGTTTTGGGGGAAGCTTTAGAAAATCTCTGTGTTGCGATTTCTTTTCGTGGAAATTATTTTTTGCGTGAGTACCGTCGTCGAGATTGGTTTTCTCGTGCTGGACCGTAAGATTCAATCCCTCTACTTCGCGTACATCGCGTGCGCGGGTGAGAGGCTACTAGTGCTGAAGGTGGAGTGTCGTGAAAGGTCGGGCCGCAACAACAGATGGAATATCGCCACGAGGTTCGGTTTGCATCAGGTGGTATTCAGAGCATCAGGTTGTTCACGACACCATGGAGAAGATGGCGAGCGCATCGTTATTCAGTAAGTTAAGCTATGGGTTTCAGTTGGAGGAGGAAGGTCGATAGGATGGGCTTTTTCATACTCGTGTCGTGGTACAGGAGAGATCACGTGCCATGACAATTGACCACATGAGTTTGATCAACGCTGCAAGCATCGAGATGGTGGAGAAGCTAGATCTACCAATGACACCACGAGCACAACCATACTTGTTTCGTTGGGGTCATGAAGAGCTCAGTGTCACACATCAAACAAAGGTACCGTTTTTGCTAGGAAAATATTTTTGCACGGTTTTATGTGACGTGATTCCGACACCAATGGTTTCATGTCACTTATTGTTGGGCAAGCTATGGTACAAAGAGCATGATGTTGTGCATGATTGTCAAACACACATATATACCATCAAGAAGGGTAAGAAGTACGACCTCGTGCCCATGGGTCTGGATCGTTTTATTGCTTGGAAGGGAGAACATCTTGAGAAGATAAAAGAGCAAAAAGAAGAAGAGAAGAAGGTCGAAGGTGCTAAAAATTTGATGGTCATCGTGCAATCTGCACATGAAGATATTACTGAAGAGGTTGACTCGAAACCGAGGACAGTTTCGCTTTTCAAGGAGGAGATGATGATGCGGCCACGATTAATGTCGGTGTTCTCAATGTTTATAAAAGTTTTCCACCGGTCAATGAATTAGAGTGCAGAGATTTATACCTACCAAAATACAATAGTTTTGGTGAGAACTACCGGGAGAAGGTTGCATGCCTAGTTGAAGTCATGTGCATGCATTCTAGTTGGTTGCATGGTACGGATCAAGCAAAGAAAGGTCGGCTACATGCATGCATGCCAGTTTGCCAGGGAAACAAATTACTAGGAAGGCAATATACACGGGACTCCTACGAGTATGAATCATTAAGTGATGAAGCTAATTCTTTTTCTGAGACCCCGAGAGCACGAGCACAGATATTGCGTCAAGAAATTTGGGAAGCAAACACATATATATTAATCAGAAGGAAATCAAAGATTGCATCGTTTGTTAAAAATAGAGACCGGAATTACTACTACTTACATTGGGGTCGACCACCGTAAAAGCATCGTGAAGTTACTCACGTGGATTTTTACATGTTTAAAGGAGATTGGATGGGGCCCACCAAGCTTGCCGATCCTGGAGTTAGTTTAAACTAAGAAAGAGTCTACAGATTAGGAAATATGTGTACGTGTGTTTTTGGAAAACTTTTAGGTGTGCGTGTGTTTTAAGTTGGCTACTTCTATAAAGCCTAGGTGTGCGTCGTTGTAAACAGGAGGTGATATTTTGATGAATAGACACAATGTGTTTTTAGGGTAAATACCCGTATCGAGTTTTGGGGGAAGCCGTCTAAAAATCCCTAAGTTTTGGAGGAAGCTTTAGAAAACCTCTGTGTTGCGATTTCTCTTCGTGGAAATTATTTTGTGCGTGAGTTCCGTCGTGGAGATTGGTTTTCTCGTGCTGGACCGTAAGGTTCAATCCCTCTACTTTGCGTACATCGCGTGCGCGGGCGAGAGGCTACTAGTGCTAAAGGTGGAGTGTCGTGAAAGGTTGGACCGCAACAACAGATCGAATCTCGCCACGAGGTTCGGCCCTTCATCAATAGATGTGAAGCTCACTTTGTTATCTCACCTGGTTAGCTATAAAACTCCTCAGTGGTTCACTATATCAATGCAACACCTAAAGTGCGTTTGGTCCTCGGATGTGGTTCACTTTTGAGAGTGATGTTCATCATTTGCGCGCAACATGAAAGTGCAAAAACTTTAGCGAAACAACAACATAGTAATGCGGTTCACTTTGATATATGTCGCGGTTCACTTGACCTCATCTCTGCAGTGTCTCTGTGGTCCACTCTTGTTCATAAAAAATGTTGAAAAAAAGACAACAAAAACTCGTTTGAGAATATTTATGTCCAACAAAAGAAATCATGAAGTTCACTTCGTTATCTGATGTAGTGCGGTTTTCAGTCTAAAGTAGTGCGGTTTGCTACCTCGTTTGGGAAAATTTACGTCCCACAAAAAAAGAAATCATGCAGTGCACTTGTCCGTCTGATGAAGTGCGTTTTTTAGTCTAAAACAGTGTGGTTTGCTGTCTGATGCAATGCAAACGACGATTTTGATGTCGCGAAAAAACAGTGTTCGCATTTCGTTAAAATCAAAATTGTTCTTAAACCGTAAGGAATCAGAGAGAGTGTTCTACATGAAAAAGTTGCGTCTCATTGATATCTTTCCAAGGGCGTATAATTTGAATCATTCCGACTAACGGTTTGTAAAAGTTTCGCCAAAAACGGCCGCTGCCACTCGTCAGCCGCACGATTTTTAAAATTAAATTAAAACCGTAAGGAATCTCGAAAACATTTCTACATATGAAAATTGCACCTTGTCCATAGGTTTCCAACGACATATCACACGCCTCATTTCAACAAATGGTTCAAAAACTGGGGCGAAAACAATACCAAAAATTGCAAGAATTTAGAAAAAGAATTCTACGATTTAGTAAATTTGAAACTGCTCTTAAACCGCAACGACTTAGAAAAAATAATACATATGAAAAGGTTGTGCCTCGACGATATCTTTCCAACAGCGTATCATTTGCCTCATTCTCGCGAGCGGTTTAGAAAAAACGTGAAAAATGCTCGCTGCCACTCGTCGTGTGCTGCACTGTTTTCGAAACTGCTCTTAAACCATGATGAATCTCGAAAAGTGTTCAATATGATGAAGTTGCGGCTAATCCATAGCTTTCCAATCGTATATTACACGCATCGTTATGATGAGCGGTTAAAAAACTAGAGCGGAAAAGGTACCGAAAAAACACCGCATGCAGTTTTTTCCAACGCGAAGTTCACTAGTCTCGGTATTGCAGTACCTTTGTTACAGAAAGAGCAGTGCCCTTGCGTTGAGCGTGCAATTTGTAAGAGTTATCAGAATATATATATATACACACACACACACACACAACCCCCCCTCCCCCACCATGAGACACAAGTTTTCTCCCCTGGTCTCGGGCGCCCCCTCTATTTCTCTCTTGACGTAGACTCGATCTAGTGTTAGTTTTCCCTAGTCTCATAATAGAGAAGCCTCGTGAGGTTCTCTTCTCCCTCCTCTAGTTCTCCAGCGACGCAAAGTTTTGGACAGCGATGTGACGCCCTCAATTCAATCGTACACTAATCATACACGCAAATATGTACGATCAAGATCAAGGACTCACGGGAAGATATCACAACACAACTCTAGACACAAATTAAAATAATACAAGCTTTATATTACAAGCCAGGGGCCTCGAGGGCTCGAATACATAAGCTTGAAAACACAAGAGTCAGCGGAAGAAACAATATCCGAGTACAGACATAAGTTAGACAAGTTTGCCTTAAGAAGGCCAGCACAAAAGCATCTACAATCGAAAAGGCAAGGCCTCCTGCCTGGGAGCCTCCTAACTACTCCTGGTCGTCGACGGTCTCCACGTAGTAGTAGGCATCGGCGATGGCATTTGGCTCCTGGGCTCCGACATCTGGTTGCATCAACTGGAAAGAAGAAGATAGGGGGAAAAGGGGGAGCAAAGCAACCATGAGTACTCATCCAAAGTACTCGCAAGCAAGGATCTACACTTCATATGCATTGGTATCAATGAAAAGGGGGTGTATCTGTGGACTGGACTGCAGAATGCCAGAAGAGAAGGGGAAAGCCTAGCCTATCAAAGACTAGCATCTTCTGGAAACCACCATCTTGCAGCAACAGGAGGGAGTAGAGTAGCAATAGGTAAAGTAGTAGAAGTGTTATCAACCTCGGCCAGAGATCCTTTCTCGACTCCCTGCGAGAAAGCAATCCCAGAGCCATACTATCCATTTGTCACCTCATATCCAAGTCTCATCTCAAGTATCCAGTTCTAATTGTATCGATCGGGATACAACTCCAAGTGTCCGTTACCGTAGGACACGCTATCTATAGATGTTTTCTTCCCTGCAGGGGTGCACCAACTTACCCACCACGCTCGATTAACTCTGGCCGGACACACTTTCCTGGGTCATGCCCGGCCTCGGCCAAACAATACGCCGCAACCCGACCTAGGCTTAATAGAGAGGCCAGCACAACGGACTAAACCTATGCCCCCAGGGGTCATGGGCCATCGCCCCGGGAACTCCTGCACGTTGCATACGCGGCCGGTGAGCAGACCTAGCTACCTCCCTAAAAAGGCAGGAGCTTACCAGTCCAACCCGGCGCGCGCCGCTCAGTCGCTGACGTCTATTAAGCTTCGGCTGATGTATACGACGCAGAACGCCCATACTATGCCCACGTGATGGTTAGTGCTATCAGGCCAGAGGCCCCCTCGGATCGAATATCCAAACCGTTAGTGTGTTGGTAGTGCGGTCACGAGCAGAGACTCACGAAAGATGTGACCCCGTCGCCCCGTCTCGAGGACTTGCGGCAAGGGCTAAGAATGCCCGGCCACGCCTCGTATTCAACTCTCGAGTACCCTCCAGGTCAACCCGTCTCCACATCACTCGCGGGTACCCCTCAGGGTCAACCCGCCTTTCCAAGTAACAGTTGTAAAGTCCAAGTACCCGTGTGTTCAAACATCAAGGGAAAAACCCGAGGAATCACCCCCTGGTGAATTCCACTCAATGTAATCATCAAGGTGAACGTAAGAGGATCCACCCTCGAGGTTCACACTTGAGGTGCAACGAGCCGTATCGGAAGTGGTTAAGGCGGAAATCACCCTCGATGACCATGACCGAATAGCTACACTACAGGGTTAACATCAGAAATGCTGATGAGGTCTCACCCTCGGTACTCGATAGTAACCCAGTAGTGTCGAGCAACTAAGGGGAAAGTGATGTGCGGTGCCGGGGCCTGGTCTTTGATCCCGTTGATCAGGTCTTCGATGATGAAGCAGGGGCAACATGGACAAGGTGGGAGTCACTGATGGATCACTAACCAACCTATACTAAGCAATTTAGGATAAGCATGTAGGTAACAATAAGCAGGTTACAAAAGCAGGCTATGCATCAGAATAGGAGCAAACAATAACCGTAGCAAAATCTAATGCAAACATGATAGAATGGAATGGGCGATATCGGGATGATCAAAGGGGGGGCTTGCCTGGTTGCTCTGGCAAGGAAGGGTCGTCGGTGACGTAGTCGATCACAGGGGCGACATCGATCTCGGGGTCTACCCGAGAGAAGAAGGGGAAGAAACAATAAATATAAAGCAAGCAAGAGCATAACAGGACAACAGGCAGAGCTAGACGTGTTCTAACGCGGTGCTACACGCTACCGGCGAAGGGGCGTAACATCCGGAAATGCTTTCCCGAAGTTTGGCATTTTCGGACAAACGAACCGAAGGGGAAAAGTTCGATGTTTGCTATGCTAGGGATGTGTGGCGGACGAACGGGCCGCGTATTCGGGTTCGTCTCGTCATTCTGAGCAACTTTCATGTAGAAAACATTTTCATCCAAATTGTAGATTAATTTATATCAATTTGCAAAGTTTTAAAACATTTTCTGGACTAATATTAATTCAAATTAAAAGCAGATTATACTTTTGTCACCAAGTGCTACTCTAACCCGTGTGTAAGCCAGTGGGGCCAGTGGGGTTGGGTTGACCCAATCAATGGATGACTGGTCAACATAGGAATAGCGCAACTGGGGGCCACATGTCATTGACTTAGACATTTGTATGTTTGTTTTATCTTCTTAAATTAATAATGGGTCTACATGTCATCTTCTATTAGACTAACTTAGCACTAAAATACTCCTAAACTAAGCCTACTGCTAATTAAAAAGGGCAAGTGCCAGAGGCACAACGCCTCATGGTTGTGCTCACACACGCCATGGCGAGGCACTTGGCCATGGCTAGCTTTAGCCTATACCAGCAGCACCTAAAGCAACCAATATCAGTAGTGCCAAGCAGCAGCTAGCGAGCAGCAACTGGCACATAGCAGCAAAAGCAGCAATAGCGGCTGACAATGATGGTGCAAAGCAAGCAGAAAAGCGAAAGCGGCGGAGGTCTTGAGGAGGCTCTTGCGCTGGCCTTGGCGATCGAGGACGCCTGCGGGGCTTGCGGCGAGGCTGACTAGAGAAGCGGCCTTGCCGTGACAGGCGCAACAATGGAGCTCCGGCCATGGCTACCACGGCAAGTACAAGAGCGACGGCTGGGTTATCTAGAGGCCACAAACCGAGCCACGGGGAGAGGAGAAAGATGCGGGGGCTTACAGTGGAGCTTGGGGAGGACTCGACATGGTCGTGGAAGGTCGAACGGTGATGGATCGAGCGACAGAGCTCCGGTGGTCGTGGCGAGGAAGACGATCGCGGGCGTCGTCGTTCGCACATCTCGGCTCCGATACAGCATGAAGACGATGAAGGTGGAAGCTGCGGCTCTCCTAGACATCCTCCGGTGGCACGGGAAGCTCGATGGACACGATGGAGGCACGGCCATGGATGCACGTGGGTGACATCGGGATGGAAGAAAACGATAAGGGGAAGGGGAAGAATGGCCTAGGGTTCGGTCGAGGGTGCTCTGGGGATGCTCTTATCCACGAGAGAACCGGGGCGATGATTTCACGTGGTTGGGGGGCGACCACGGCCGTGGGATGGCCGCCACGCCCTCCCCCTTCTCCTGTAGCGAGAGGAGGGAGATGAGGAGAGGTGGGCTGGGCCACTCTTGATTCGGTGGACTGGGCCACCTGTTGGGCTGGGCCAAATTCATTGTAGCTGCATCTGATAGCAATGAGAGTAGCTGGTTAGGCATTTTTCCCTTTTATGTATTTAAGTTAGCTACTATTTCGCATTAATTTGAGTGACAAAAAAATGAATTTAGTTAATCTTGAAATCTAGCACCTAATTCAAGAACAACATTGTGGTGTTGCATAAAAAGTTTTAGAGCCAATGGAATTGTTCAAGCATTTTTGGAAATTGAATAAGCCAATTAATATGTCGTTGGACCACTTTATATTTTCCTAGGGATTAAATGGTGAGTCAATTAATGTTGGTTTCTACATGATAATTAGTTAGTGAATATTTGCAACCAAACGAACATTTTTTTGTCTTTAAGTTTTTGAAGAAAATAATTTGACATGCAATTTGAATTTGAATTGGAGTTTGATTTGGAACAAAATGATGGTTAGCAAAATAATTGTGATGACTTGGCAGTCATTAGCAGGAGTTTACTGTAGCTTAATTATCCGAGCGTCACAAGCGAAGCACTACAGGATTGTGAAGCCCGTACACCTGTAATCCCTAGAGAGGTTGTGTGAACAGTTTGACGGACTACATCAACGACCATCTTTATTTATTTATTAATTATTCAACATAGGTCTAACAAGAACATACACCAATCCACCCGAAGCCACCACTCACACCTACAAAACTCGATAATGTGGAGTGCTCTCACTCCCCATATCTAAAACCGGTGTTGTTGCCGATCCATCCACATAACATATCAGAACACACAGCTGGTGCAGCAGACCTAAAGCGTATACCACATGCACACGTTTTAGACACCGCTATCATAATTGAACCGCTGGCCCATCTTCAAGAGACAGATCTGCATCATCCTTGCTAGTTCGTCCATCCGCCGACGCCACCACGGCGCCCAACGGCGCCACTACCTCGCGCTCGTCCGTCCAGAAGCGAAGATTTTGAAAGATCTGTCGTGCGTAGCACCTGCCGACCAGGCATGACACAACGTAGCACCTGTCGGCCAGGCATGACTTGACATCTCCACTGAAAGCTCCGTGCAAGACGAAGCCGCTCCACCTCCTGCTTCTGCCTTCTAGCTCTGCTCCACAAGCGATGCTCCCAAGAGAGAAAATGACATCGCAGTACCGCCATCGTCTGATCTGGAAGACCATATCCTAGGGTTTCCCCCGGAGCAGCATGAGTGGGTCGACAGTAGTTACACGATGATGCCTTCATTAAGGTAACAACAAAGAACGCCGCCATCGCCTACCAACAGCTCGGTTTTCACCGGCAACTATGCCTTCCCGACTCACAGCCGAAACTAGATGCGGATCTCGATATCTCACCATCCAGCCTCGGGCCAACCACCTCCGACGAAGGAGATGACCACCACTACCACAGGCACCCGCCAGGCCAGATCTGACCGGAGGCGTCGCTGACCAGTCAACCATAGCCACATCCCCTCCTGATCTGCCCTCCCCACGAAGCCGCCGGAGCAGCGCTGAACTGCCGGGAAAGACGAAGACCGAAAGGGTGATCTCGCAACCATATGAACATGCAACCAATATCACTCTATCTGGTAAAAAGTATCTCGTCGTAAGTGCCATTTCAAGAAATTAGAAGCAGTACAAGCTAGAAGACAATGCAAGATGCAACCTACATCACAGTCCCAAGTTAAATGTGTCTTATGGGTAAGTGATCGTTGCAGGTATAAGTTGTAAGCTACGCAGATGCGATTCAACATAATCAGAAGCAATACAAACTAGACATCATACGGAAAATGCAACCACGTATAACAGTTCCAAGTAAGAGCAAGCACCTGTGATGGTGGAGTAGGGGAGATGTGCTCATCATGTACATGTATGTTCTAGAAACAGGAACACATGTCATAGTCACATGCATTATGTGTAAAGTAAGCAGATGCAATTCAAGTTAGAAGCAATACAAGCTACACATCATACGCAACATGCAACAACATATAATAGTGTCAAGTTAGAGCAAGCACCTGTGATGGTGGAGTAGGGGAGATGTGCTCATCATCTACACAGCTACGTTGGATCTGTCCAGCCTTGTGTTGTCTTGCGAATCTTGTTGGGAGGATGGCGGAGTAGAATCTGTAGAGACCCCTTGTTTGAGTTGCTCCGAAGGACCACCATCATCCACTGCCGGACTAATTTCCTTCAGTTGTAATGATTTTGCATTGTGAAGTCAAACCGATAAGAAAAAGGAATAAAATTCGGTTTTCAGAATTCATTCATGCATGATACTGGTGAACACTAGTCGAATGAAAGGCAAACACATGATGCGAGGATGGAATATGTATGAAAAAGCAGGATGGTGTGACATATTCACACCTATGATGTGGCAACTAAGCGAAGGCATTTCAACAAATTAGAAGCCTTTGCAAGCTAGACACCATATGAAAGATGCAACCAATATCACTCGCCAAGTTCAAAGCGTATGGCGTTTCAAAAATTGGAAGCAGTACATGCTAGAAATCATATGCAAGACACAACCAATATCACGGTGGCGACTTAAAGGTGCCTTATCATAAGTGACTGATGCGGGATATGCAAGAATAATAGTCGATGTAGAAACAGGAACACATGTCATATTCACAGGCATTATGTGTAAAATGGCAGATGCAATTCAACAAAGTTAGAAGCAATACAAGCTAGACATCATACGCAACATGCAACCACATACAATAGTGCCAAGTTAGAGCAAGCACTGTGATGGTGGAGTAGGGAGATGTGCTCATCATCTACACATCTACGTTATTTGTCTAGCCTTGCGTTGTCTTGCGAATCTTGTTGGGAGGATGGCGGAGTAGAATCTGTAGAGAACCTCCGTTTCAGTTGCTCGGAAGGACCACCATCATCCAATGACTTGCCAATTACCTTCAGCTTTATTGATTTTGCATTGTGAGGTCATACCGACAAGAAAAAGCAATATCATTCGCTCTTCAGAACTCATTCATGCATTATACTGACGAACACTACTCTGATGAAAGGCAAAGTCATGATACGAGGATGGAATATGTACGAAAAAAATGGGCGGCTTGACATATTCACACCTATGATGTGGTAACTAAGCAGAAGGCACTTCAACAAATTAGAAACACTGCAAGACACCATATGGAAGGTGCAATCAATATCACTCTGCCAAATTAAAACTGTCTCGTCATAGGTGGCGTTCATCAAACTAGAAGCATACATGCTAGAAATCATATTCAAGATGCAAACCAATATCACACTGCCAACTTAAAGGTGTCCCATCATAAGTGACTGATGCAGGATACACAAGAAGAGTAGTTTCATGTAAGAACATGGTGTGATAGACAGATATAGTATGTACCAAAAACAGGAAAGCATGTCATATTCACATGTATCATGTGTAAGCTAAGCAGATGCAGTTTACACTAATTAGGAGCAATACGAGCTACGCACCATATGCAACATGCAACCAAATATCACACTGCCAAGTTAGAGAAAGCACCTTGGATGATGGAGTAGGGGAGCGGAGACTTGGACCTTGTAATGCACTATCAGTACAAGGAGAATCGGTACAGATGCTCCGTTTACGTTGCTGTAGAGGACCACCATCATCGCCTTCCTTACTCTTTTCCTTCCTCTTTCTTGATTTTGCCTTGTCAAGTCAAACCCACCAGAAAAAGGAATAATTTTGCTCTTGAACTCATTGATGCATGATCTTGTGAACACTACTTTCATGTAAGGCAGCCGCATGATAGGAGGATGGAATATGTATGAAAAACATGACGACGTGACATATTGACATGTATGATGTATAAAATGTAAACTAAGCACAAGGTGCTTGAACTTGTTAGAATCGATGCAAGCTAGAAACCATGTGAAAGATGAAACCAATATCACTCTGCCAAATTAAGAGGGTGCCCTAACAAATGTATTTGACCAAATTAGAAGCAATACATGGCAACAGGCTAGAAATAATATGCAATATGCAACAAATAAAGGTGACTCATCGTAAGTGATTGATGCATGATCTGAGAAGAGAGGTAGTTTCATGTAAGAACAAGGTTAACACATAGATGTAGTGTGTACCAAAAATAGGAAGGCATGTCATATTCACGGTATAGTGTGTAAACTAAGCAGATGCAATTTACCCTAATTAGAAGCATTACAAGCTAGACATCGTATGCAACATGCAACCACATATCACACTGCGAAGTTAGAGCAAGCACCTGTGATGGTGGTGTAGGGGAAGTGCGGTCTTCAGGTACAGAGCTACGTTCAATGTCTTCATTTAGGCTTGTTGTTTCTTGAGAATCATTAGAGAGGATGAAATTGCATTCTTTATAAGAGTATTGCGTCTCATATTAACCCACGCGCGTGACTGTCTCATCATAAGCGATAGACGCAGGATACACAAGAACGATGGTTTGATGTAAGAACATGGTGTGATAGGCAGATGTAGTATGTACCAAAAACAGGAAGGCGTGTCATATTCACATGTATAATGTGTAAGCTAAGGAGATGCAATTTAACAAGTTAGGAGCATTGATGAGGGATACACAAGAAAAGTAGTTTGATGTAAGAACATGGTTAATAGAAAGACGTAGTATGTACCAAAAGCAGGAAGGCATGTCATATTCACGGGTATAATGTGTTAACTAAGCGGATGCAATTTACCCTAATTAGAAGCATTACAAGGTAGACACCATATGCAACATGCAACCACATATCACTGCGCCAAGTAAGAGCAAGCACTGCGATGGTGGTGTGGGGGAATTGCGGTAATCAACTAGAGAGCTACGTTGACTATCTTCATTTAGCCTTGCTGTTTCTTCCGAATCATGTGGGGAGGATGACACTTTGCACTCTTTAAGCAGTAGAGGCGTCTCACGATAACCCACGGGTGTTGTCTCATCATAAGTGATTGACGAGGGATACAAAAGAGCATTAGTTTGATGTACGAACATGGTTAATAGACATATGTAGTATGTATCAAAAACAGGAAGGCATGTCATTATCAAAGGTATAACGTGTAAACTAAGCAGATGCAATTTAACCAAATTGGAAGCAATACAAGCTAGACACCATATGCAACATGCAACCACATTTGAAAGCGCGAAGTTAAAGCAAGCACCTGGGATGGTTGTGTGTGGCAATTGAGATCATCAGCAGAGCTACGTTCTTGTCTCCAATCACGACACTACACCCATTAGAGCTGAAATGCTTAGTGCTTGTCTTTGAATTACCTCGAGCGACTTACATCTTTTCTTTTCTGCATTCATCAACACTGCGTCAGAGTCTGAAATACCCAGGCATTAAAAAAGAATAGTGTGAGTATAGGTGAAGTGTGTGCACAATTAGTACAGTGTAAAGGTAGCAGATAGCAGGTCGGTGAGAAATAAATGACGGGAGACATATGATAGCTCTACAACATGCATGGAACACTAAATTACTACAGGATTCTATGAAAATAACAGTCGACTAAAAGCAAATAGGTCAGTCCATTTTTTCTGCACCGTCTGATGTACAAAGAACGGGCAGATCGCCTTCATCTACCTCCAGCCAGTCAGTGTTGATGATCTTCCTCGAAACGTCAGCGACCATCGACCCAGTATTCCTCCCCTGCCTGCACCCTCCCCTCGACCTCACCGCACCGCCGTGCTTGGCACCACCCCCCGGCCATCCATTCTAGCCCTGCCGACCTCCAGATCGGGCGCAAGCAGATCCTGCGCCCCACACCCCTATGATAGACACCGATGCGCCGCTTCCCCGGGGAACAGGCGGACTAGGTGCTCCGCGTGCCTAAGCGGGTGCCGCTTCTTTTAATTGCGGTTCGACTGGCCCTGAATTGAAATCCAGGCGGGCTACTGACCTCTAGCAAAGGTGAAATAGTAAAAGGGAGGAAACCTTGTGCATTTAGTATCACGAAGAAGATGCGATGAAGAAGCACTCAACTAGTTTCTTTCGTGGGATGAATACGGTGTGAGAGGAGGCGTAGGATTTGCACGAATAAGGGAAGAGGAGTACCTCTTCTGCTTTGGCGATCTTGTGTCCTCCTTCATTTTTTTCGACGATCTTCTTGTTGTTCGCCGAAAACCAGAAGTTGTGGAGGACGGTGCAGCCTTGGACGAACCCATGGCCAAGTTGTTGAGTGTGGTGTGGTGGCCGTCTGTCGGCGGCGGGGAAGCAGATCCGAGGCGACGAACAACGGCGTAGCGGGAACAGCTCCGGTGCGGTGGACGGTTGCGACAGTGGAGCCGCAGCAGTGAGGCGTAGGACGGCGTGGTCGGAGTGGTTCCGGTACGGCGCACGTCGGCGTCGGCGTCGTGGAGGCAGCTCTGCCTCGGCTTCAGCTGCTAAGTCCTTGAGGACGTTGCGGTTGCGGTTGCGTTGGACGACGACGTCGGGTTACCGGCTCCGGCGTGATGGAGGAGGGCGTCGGTGGATTGGCCGCTATGGGGTTGAGGACGGACCGACGGAGGAGGCTGGGGTTTCGCGGCTGGTGGAGAGGGCGTTTTCGCGCCCACGGAGTATGAATGGGGAAACGGAGGGAGGCAGGGAACTAAGGGGGAACAATGTTCTGTTTGAGACGCGCTTGTTTGAAATTTGGGGAAAGTTACAAACTTTGCCCCCATCTAAAATTTCAGACA
Organism: Aegilops bicornis; assembly: GCA_021605145.1. Lineage (NCBI taxonomy): Eukaryota > Viridiplantae > Streptophyta > Magnoliopsida > Poales > Poaceae > Aegilops > Aegilops bicornis. The sequence goes on from CM038673.1 coordinate 145,542,810, forward strand.
CATTGCGGGTTGGGGGTAGAGACAGATCATGTCGGTGTCCCAAATGTGAGGGGTAGATTTTGGCGGCGCATGGGAGTTTAGGCGCCGACGGCGTATGAATGCTTGTCGGAGGCGATTAAGACTGGCGTCTTGGTGAAGTTACAAACCTACCCCGGTTTAGACCTTTGGACATCGGGCCGATAGGCTACACGGGCCAGAGTCAGGTCAGTAATTTCCTACCACCAAAACATTAGCCTCGCGCGGTTTCGGGTGACCAGAGGCCTATTTGGCGCTTCGTTCAATATTTGGGAGCAGAAGCATTAACGTTTTCGGTTCTCTTGAATTAAACTTTCAGGATTTTTCAAACTTCACAAATCTTTACTCTTGAAAATCCTAAAGCTACGATTATTTTGGAATGGAGGGGTACATTTGAATATACATTGTACACGCAGTATATATTAAAAAATATGCAACTTACCTCAGTTCATGCATGGTTCGAGATATAATCTCCTTGGTTGCAAAAAAGTTAGATATGCGTATGAATATATATAGCATGTTCAAACTCACAACAAAGATTGATGCCCCTTTTACATCTGATTTACAAATGCCATTATCTCGGGTTCAAATAGATGAATGCACTTCCTATGAATTGGAATCTTGAAACCCCTTTATGTTGAATTCAACATGTATTCTATTTAAGTAGCTAGCAATTTGGAATGTATCCATGCAAGTGACAAATGTATAAAGTGCTTCAAACTAACAACATGGAGTGCACTAATTAATGTTTATATATGAATTGCAAAAGCATCCATTGCCTGTATTTCAAACCGCTCTCACTCTATGGATTGATAATATGAAATAAACACATGCACATGCTAGAATTCAATAGAGTATGGGTGTCTAATAGACTGATTTTCGTCCATACGCAATTTGCAAAATTCATGATCTCAACCAAAAATAATAATGCCATTTATATTTTAATTTAATGCGTAGAACCTCCTTTTACACGTAGATGCACTATGCCTCGCCCCGTTCTCACAGACGCGTTATGTATCTCTCTATCTAACGCATAAGTGCACACACTTTATATGCATCGGCATTTCTCTTTCACACATGCTCACAATCTCTCTCAGGGTGTCGGGGTGTCTCACGCACATGCTCTCTTTGTTTCTCTCTCTCTCTCTCTCTCTCTCTCTCTCTCTCTCTCTCTTTCTGACTCTATGTAGCACTCTTTTCTCTTATATCAGTTTGTATACACTATTTCTCTCACATTCATATATACAATTGCACGGTCTCTACTAGTCCTCTATAAGCACATATATGTGCCTCACGTGTCTCCATACGCACATTATCTTTAGGCCTCTCTACACATTGCCCCCCGACACACCTCTCTCTTAGTAGTTGGCGATATGATTTCATCATATCGTCATTCGAGAAGATATCCCTGGTTGTTAGGCTGGATGGTAATACGAGGCAAAGTTTTACCCTAGTTCAGATCGGACCCTTGCGGTTGAAGAAAGAGCCTACTCCTGGTACTGTATATTAGTGATAGGGGTGTGTACAAAGTACACGTGAATACCAGGCATTGTGCGTGTGAGAATACTATCGATGAACTAGCCCCCAAGCTTGTATAACATACTAAGGGCCCAGGGTTACAAATCATATATAGTCGGCTTATCACCAGTGGGGATAGATTTCTCCGCGACTCTGGTAGCTTCGTGTTGTACGCCGAGTCCTCCACATGGGTCTTCGTATAACACGTCTCGGTCTAACCTATATGTGGCGCAGGATGGAACCGACCCATGAGTCTTGATGTTGACCCACCACAACTAGAAATGATGTGCCCACCACACCACACACACGCACTGGGCCACTAAGAAAATAAGCATATACAATAGTACAACGGTATCAAGCTCACGATACGTGTCCATATTTTGTTGATGACACTGACGGACTTTGCATTTGATGCGTGCTCCGTATTTTGTTGACGACACTTACGGTCATTGTATTTGAAGCGAAAGCACGATATGGTCACTGGACTTCAGAATATGCTCATCACGGTCACCACATACATTTTGTCGTGCTAACCAACATGTGGTTGGATGGTTAGAGGACAATGGTTTCTCGATCCCACCAAGGTTAAAGTCCCGGTGCTCGCATTTATCTTGTGTTAATTTTAGTATTTTCTGGCGATGTACGTTCAGTGGGAGGAGACGTTCCACTCGACTACGAGGCACCTATGGTGACTTCGTAAAATCTCAGGATCATATATGCTGGCCCACTCTCTCGAAGGTGCTCATAGGGGTAGGGTTTGCGTGTGTGCTCTTATAGCGGTGAGTGCTTGCGCGTATATATGAGCCCTTGCGTCTGTACCATGTTAAACAAATACATGTCATGATTATACGGTCACTGGCTCACCCTTACAACTCCGTATTATGTTGATGACACAATCAATTGACCAGTCAAATGTTCCACGCGGTGCAACTAGTGTTGCACCATCGAGTGCGTAACTGGGGCCCACCACAGCCCGTATATGAAAGAAAAGAAGTGGTAGTTTGAGTGCATGCCGTGTTAATAAAATAGGAGTACATTTTAGGGTGATCATACGGTCACCGGCTCACCATACAGCTCCATAATTTGTTGATAACACGATCAATTGACCGGTCAAGCGGTCCACATTCGATGGCGCACATTACCATAGGGCCCACCCGTCGGTAGCGTATATGAAGGACAAAAATGGTAATAAATTAGTGGTCGGTAGGTATTCGAAGTCGTGAGACCTCTGGTTGGCAGTCACCAGCGGTTGGGGGGCGTTCATTGGGCGGTGGGGTGGGGATCCCCGAAGAAAAACCTCAGCGCGGGGGGGGGGGGGGTAGAGGGATGGCTGGTGCGGTGCCGGACCAGTGGTGGGGAGTGGTTTCGGGAGGCGCGCCCGGCGTGGCGGCGGGGCTTGCGATTCGAGGCGGTGGTGTTTGGCGGCTTAGGGGGTGGAGTTTGATGGTAAACTGGAGGCCCTTGATTTCGTATCCAACGGCTGGAAAATCTAATGACCAGAGATGAAAAAGTCAGTCGACTGACGTGTAGCCTCACCCCGCACGTACACATGCACGCACGCATGTAGGCGTGCAACACTGACATGTACACATAACGTACACACGCACGCATGCTAGCGTGCAACACTGACACGTACACATGCACTCACGAACACACGCACGCACGCACTCATGCATGCAACACTGAAACGTACCCTTGCACGCACGCAACACTCGCACGCCTGCATGCACACAACACACGACGTAAGACACACGCTCAACCTATACGTGCATGCACCCTTTGTTAAGGACATGGATTGTTACGGGTATTAATCAATCTTATCTGTGATAAGCGGTCTTTATGAATCACAACGTATCGAACGGGCTATCAACATAGTAGACTTATCTACATGAAAAAGATGACGTCACACTCAATGAACAATCATCGGTTTATGAAATGCCCGCTTCTGACCGCCCTGGCCCACCAAATGGTCCACTGCTGTGTGCTGCCTGCGTTGGGTCACTGACATGCAGGCCATGCACCCAAAGAGCCCACACGTCAGTGGAAGAACGGCGTGGTGTCCTAGGTCAGAGTCGAGGGCGCCACTCGCGGCACGCCTGACTGAACACGCCTCCGTGCCGCATTCAAATGCCTCCATGATACCCGCCCGTGTGGAAGCCGAGAAACCCACTATGGACACACATTCGTTCATGACCGAGTCGGCGTTAAACGCAACGCCGGCCGAGCTACTCCCGTCCGCCATCTATTTAATCTCCTATTTAAACGAGGCCAAACGCCAACCAAGAATCGCACACCTCCGCCGCTCCCCTATCTCCTCCACCATTTTGTCCACTCTTACAATGGCTTACGAAGAGTAGTGATTCCGCATCCAAGCCGGCTGGGTAGCCCACCGGATACGAGCTATGCAGCTCGCTGATCCACCTCCCTCCCCTACGCCCGGACGGAGCCAGTTGCCGCCCCAAGCCGACGCGCGGTTCAGCAACTCGCCGCTCCAGGCCAGCTCAACGAGGAGCAGCGCACAGGCGTCGTTGCTGCCGTCCACGCCGCCGCCTCGTACCGCGTCTCCCGTTTCTGTGGCCGAAACTCCCATGCCGGCGGCCGCGCCATGCAAGCAGCGACAGAAGCCGGGTGCGCGGAGAGCGACAAGTCGGTGGCCAGCGCCTCCGCGCCCGCCGCCATCATCGAGGAGAAGTAGAACACGGGAGGCCGCCGCCGCTTGGGTCCCATGAAGGCCACCATGGAGGCAACGCCGGCGTACACAGTAGGTGTCTTGCCCGATCCTTTTGTTGCGAGGATCTTCGCCGACCCCGCATGGGCTCCACGGAAGAGGGGAATGTTAGGATGAACTCGAGCCGGTGCCGGTCATGGAGAAGTAGTGGCCGGTGATGAACTCGAACCGGTGCCGACCACCATCATCTTACGGCACCAGCCAATGATATTAGTTGGGCAGTGGGGAAGCGAGCCGTCCTTTGCGCTGAAGCATATACCTCCGGGGCTCCCGGCAGTCCGGTGATCGTGCTGCCGGACATGAGGAACACAAATCGATCGGCGGGCGACCATTTAGGCCAGGTATTATATACATCTTTGTCCAGAACTAGCACCGCGTAGTTCATTTGAATGTAATGAAATCCGTCATGTTTGTATGAAAATCTGGTATTTTACATGATTTCCGTCGTTGTTTATATGAAATATCAGTTTGTCTACGTGTTTGCGTGAATTTCGTCCGGTTGGTTGAGTTGCTATCATAATGTGTGCGGCTACGGTTGGATGGCGTAATTTGCGGGTCGCCGGTCGGTCTGCGAGCGGTCGGGCGGCATTGTGGGACAAAAAAACACAGCTCGTGCAAGCTCATCTCCAACGTGCGCGCTGGAGGATGCATGACAGCATGAGCACCCGAGCCATTCCACATTCATCGGTGGCAAAGGCACCGGTGGACAAAAGGGTCGCCAATATTTTGGCTACCCCGGGCAAGATCCAAACAGCCCCTCCCAACATATTCAAATCCCTCGTTCACCGTGGAATTTTGCCATGTGTTGTTTTCATGGACTAGCAAGATGCCCGTGCATTGCACGGAACATCAAGATGCATTTTTTTTACAAACTCCCGCATGCATGCAAGGGATAGTAAATGTCCTCCTTTGCTAGTACCATGATGCAAACACCATTAATATTGCATCGATTAGTGTTAGTGGCCTTGTATATCTGCAAATTGTAATTTTGATAGTGGCCCCTTGTATATAAAAATGGAGGGAGAAAGATGAGAGATAAGGTGAGGATGAGTGGGGCGTGGTGGTCACAGGTGGTCGGACTGGGCGGAGGCATGGGGATGGACGGCGCATTATGTCTAGGTTTGTATCTCTCTCACACACACCCATGTAGGTGGGGGACGTGCACGAAGAGAAGAGGTGCACGCACGGCGCACGTACTCTGCCTCTTTCCCAACCACACCCGGCGGGTACACGGTGGAGCTCATTTCTGTACGAAAAAAGGCAGCCCACGTGGTAATTTGTACGATGTCTTGGTTGTCCACTTGGTGGAGGGAGGATTGTCTACCACGGGTGAACAAACAAATTGCGACTTTGACGCGTTATGTTAAATTAAAAAAGAGGTAAACCATGTGGGGCCTACCTTAGAGGCAAGGCTCTATACACTGGAGTACTTTTGATGTGTCCCGTCAACTCGCAGAACGAGTAGAAGCTTGCTTAGTACACCGTCTCCCCCGCCCACGGGCGCAGTGGCTCGCAGGATGAGGTGAAGCTTGCTACTACTACTACTACTTTATGCCTTTACGCCCGCTCCCTCACCCACGCGCGCGGTGGCTCGCAGCATGAGGAGAAAATTTTACTACTCCCTCTGTTTACTCCTCGTCCCTACTACGTATACTTTGGTTAGTACTCCTTCCATTTACTTATACAAGGCCACTATAAAAAAATACATTTTGCATCTATACAAGGCCACAAATAGTAATCGAGACAAAAGTTACTACTCCCTCCTTTCCAGTTTATGGCTCAATTTCAAAATCTCTCCAACCAAGGTAGACGGTGAGTGGTCGAATTAATTTCATAGTTTGCACAAGTAATTAGTACGCTCATTTTTCTCAAGAAGTTATGTTTACCGAGGCATTAATTAGAACGAATGCATGAATGACCACTAAATTTCCATGAACTTGTACCTGCATCGGTAAGTACAATAGTGCGCTTTAGAGCATGGTTAATAGTAAAGCCAGCTATTGGATTTCGGGTTCCGGCAGACCCTTGAGGTTCGAACACTGGGGTGCGCGCAGAGATCTTTCCCCTACCAGCTCATGCGTGCAAGGATTGCAAGGGATCTAAACTACTAACGATGAACAACACAGAGACACGAGGTTTATACTGGTTCGGGCCACCGTTGTGGTGTAATACCCTACTCCAGTGTGTGGTGTGGTGGATTGCCTCAGGGGCTGATGATGAACAATACAAAGGGAGAACAACCTCGCGAGGGGCTGTTCTTGAGCTAGTGCCGATGAAATGCTTGGGTGAGTCTAGTCGCCTCTCTCTCTCTCTCTCTCTCTCTCTGTGATCTCGATCAGAGCGATCCTCCTCTCTCTGTGGTGGCTAGTCCTATTTATAGAGGGAGGCCCTGGGCCTCTTCCCAAATAATGAGCGGGAAGGGCGCCAACAATTGGACATTTTGAAGGGGAACATCTAGTACACTTATCCTGACTAAAGTTGGTCTTCGGCTGCCAAAGACTCTGACGGTGACGCAGTCCTGGGCTCCATGATGACCTCCATCCTGCCGTTCTGCTGGTCTTGGTCTTGTTCCACCGAAGCGGTAACCTTTGCCCAATGCCTTGGCCTGTGCTTGCCTTATTTGCACCAAAGGGGAAATGAGGGACAACTTGTGGCCGGGCGCCTCGCCTCGGCCTTGATCGTCATGGCTTGCGCCACTGGGCACCCTCGCGAGGTACCCTGCCTTGATCTCTCCGCCTCCTCGCGAGCCTGCCTGGACGAGGCTGTTCTGAGGTAGGTTCTGTCGTCGTCCGCCCTGCGTGAGGCTTGGCCCCTCGCGACGGTCTTGAGCTTGAGTGATGAAGCTGGGTCATCCGGCCCCCACTTGAGTCACGCCACAGCCGCAGTGAGCAAGTCTGGGGACCCCCGTTCCCAGAACGCCGACAGTAGCCCCCGAGCCCAAGGCGCGCCCGGACTTGGCTTAGCAAAGAAGCGAAGGGGCAAGTGCGGAGCACCGCGGGCCCCAACAGCATGCGGCCTTGGGCGCCGCGTGGCGATTGATTGGTTGTGGGCGTCTCCACTTCCCCACGATGCCTCATTACGCGCCCGGCTAAGCGGACCCGGGGTTGCACACAGCCATTCCCCTTTCGTCATCCGCGCACTCCCGATCCTTCCTTCTTCCTCTGGCTCCAACTTCCGCCCTCAATCCAACTCGGACTCTCACCCTTCCTGTCGTCATGGCACCAACGAAGAAGGAAAAGGGGAATAAGCCCGCGCCTTCGTCCCGCTTGCCTCCGGCGGTGGCTCCCGCTGTCGATCGATATATCATACTCAACCCCGAGGCCTTGGGGCAAGGTCCGCTCTGCTTTTGCCACCATCTTCAATGAGTGCGGAATGACCACGACATGGACGGCGTCCCATGCCTCCCCCGACAGGATTGTCACGGAGGTCTGGTTTTTCGCTGATACCTTGTGGGCGGGTCTGGTTCCCCCCTTTTCTGCTTTCTTCAATGCGGTGCTCTCCCACTATCAGATCCACATGATGCATCTCGGGCCGGAGTCCATTACCCTCCTGGCTGTCTTCGCCTTCGTTTGCGAGGCAATGGTGGGCATCCCTCCTTCTGTTGCTCTGCTGCATCACTTCTTCTCCTTGCGCCTGAGTGATCCCACTCAATGCTCTGGGTGTGTGAGCTTCCTTGCGGTGCCAGAGACGGCTGCTTCAGCGATCGATTTCGGACTCCCTCCCTCTGAGGCCAAGTTCAGAGAGCGATGGTTGTACGTGGATATTGGGGTGTTCAGCCCCCTGCTCTCGCATCCTACTTCACCTGTTGTTCCCAACTCTGGCTGGGGTCACGAGACGCTCGTGGACAGCCGGCTTGCATTCGTCTGGCGCCCCTTCGAGAGCTTGAGGGCGCTCGACGTGACGGCGCCCAAGGTGGTGAAGGAGTTCCTCCAATGTCGCATTGCTCCTCTCCAGCGCCACTCTCACCAGATGTGGGACTTTGCGGGGCACAAAGACCGCATGAGGCTTCAGGAGGAGGACTTGGCGCCTGAGGTGCTGAAGACGGTGCTCAGGGTCTTAGTTGGCGACCCTTCCCCAGGTAGCCTTTGTCGTGATGGTGCCCTCCTGTATCTCTGTTCGGGCAGGGCCGATTTCGTGAGGCAGATGCCCAGCTTCGGCGAGTGGGGGCTGCGCCCGGTTGGCCTCAAGGGACCTCGCAAGAACCCAGTTGCTATGGCATCTCTTGCAGTCGCCCAACGTGGCTCTACCTCAGGTGATGAAGCAGGGAGACGAGAGCCACCGGGAGTTGAAGGAGATGACGTTGAGGTGGTGATGCCGCGCGGAGCCCCGGGGGCGGAGTCTCCCGGAGCTTGTTCTGGAATGGTGACAGGCGAGGGGTCGCGGCCCCCGGCCCCGGAGGCTGGGGCTACCGAGGCTGAGGCTCCCGAGGCTGGGGCTCCCGAGGTCCCGGTCGTTCCTCATGAGGTGGCGCCTAGGGGCCTCCCCCAGGCTGGTCCCGCCCGTGCTGATCATCTTGCCGCCTCCTCCATGCCATGAACCGACCCCTACGCTGAGCGCTTAGGCTGATTCCGCGTAGACTTCACGGCCCTCCGCAAGAGGAAGGAGGCCCCGGGCGGTGACGATCGCCCTTGCCGCTTGCTGAAGTGCACGAAGTACTTTGCCACGGACGAGTAAGTCCTCTTCTCTCCCTGCTCCTCTACTTCTTGGTTCTTGCAGCTGATCGTGACCTTTCAGGGCCCTTTCCGCCGAATTTGCGGAGACGGCCAAGGAGCCATCTCCCCAGGCTTCACCCTCATTGCCGGTCCTTGGTGCGTCGGGCTCAAGCAGCACCCTCATCGCTCAGCCGGTCAGGGAGGTGATCTGTTCAGCTGAGTGTCCCGAGCCTGTGCGCCTGCTATCTTCCCTTCACGAGTTCCTCCGGGGCACAACCAGCTTGCCCCGTGCTCCTTCCTTGGTCGTGGATGGTGACTGGTTGAAGTCAATCTTGAGCTCTTCTCCTGGGGACGGACCGGTGCCAGGCCCTGCTCCTGTTGAGGCCCGTCCAGCGATTATTGGGGCGCTAGCCCCCTGCCCTGCGGGAGGAGGTGCGTCACCTTCGGGTCCTCCGCATTCACCAGCAGCAGAGGGTGACGAGGGAGACGTGCTCAGGCGTGCTCGCGAACGCCGTGCCCTTTGTCAAGAGCTTCTCCAAGGGGCGACAACCACGGTGAACCGGCTTGGGGCGGAGCTTGCCGGCGAAGATGCGCGTCTTGAGGCAGAGGGTTTGCGCCTTGCTGAGGAGAGGCGCAAGCTGAAGGTGGCCGTTGCCCTTGCGCGTCACCAGCGTGACCTTGACAATGCGAAGGCTAAGGCGTCATTGGCGGCCTGTGAGAGGCTTGCTCCCGAGCAATCGAGGAGGCCTGGAGGCAGATCGTGGCGCAGGGACGCGGAGGAGCGGCGTGGGAGCTCCAAGCTCGAGCAACTCTCTGGAGGAGCAGGTGGAATTGCGCCAGCTGCTCTTGCATCGTTGAAGGGGCTTCAATCGACGTGCGGAGCTTGAAGCGCGAGGAAGCGCTGTTGCTGGAGGCTGCCGAGCGCAACCTCGACCTTGAGCGATTGGAGACGAGGGAGCGCCTGGTGGCTCGGGCGGAGGACGAAGTCGCCGCGCACGAGGCCCGAGCCCAAGAAGAGATCGACCGCCGCGTAGCGAAAGCTCGCTGAGGCCTTGAGCGCCAGTATGAGCTGAAGTTGGAGTTGGTCAGGGCCGAAGCTGAGGGCAGGACCGCGGCCCTCAAGACTAAGCTCGATGAAGTGACGCGGGGTGCGGACGCCTCCGCAGCCGCCCTTCGTGCGGCGCAGGAGGAGCTGACCTCCTCTCGTGCTGAACTGCTTCTTCTCCGGCAAAGGGTTGACGACGGCGAGGCCGTTGCACGGCAGAACGAGGACGAGATCCGCCGAAGGTGAGTTCTGGAGCACGAGCACGCCCCCATGCTCCGTACGCTGAGGGAACGGGCAAACACGGCCCTCGGCAACATATGCGAGGCCGCTGCCGAGGAGCCACACGAGACCAACTACGCCGGCAACCTCCAGTATTTCGCTGATGTGGCGACGCTTTTGGAGAACCGCGTCGAGAGGTCTCGTCGGCTTGTTGAGGAGAGGAGCCGAGCCTTGCTTGGGCGTGCTTTCTCCTGTGTCTTCAGCTATATGCGGGACAGGGATCCCCACTTCGACTTCGATGCCGCCATCGCACCGGTGCCCATAGCCGTCCGGGGCGACCTGGTGCAATGGGTGAATGGCCACGTGGACGACCTTGTCAGGGCCTTCACGTCTGATGATGACGGCGTGATCGTGGCCGCCGTTGAAGGCGGCGTGGTGGACGGTCTTGGCGCCGGCGGAGGTGCTGGTGATGGCGACGAGGTCAGCGACGCCAGCGACGCCTCCGGAGGCGACCCGGAAGGCGCAGCAAGTGACATGTCCGACTGATTGCTTGTCGTCGTTGTTTATTCTGTACAAAAGAAGTTCGGGCTTGGCCCTAAAGACTGTGAGAGCATTTTGGGAGGGGAAGCCCCTCATGTAAGGATTTGCGATAGATGCATTTGTAAGCTTAACGCTGCGCGAGAGCTTAACAGCCAGCCCGGTGGTGGGTCGGCCGGCTCATTTACCTTTTGGCCCTGGTGAGCCCCGAGCAGGGCTGCGGGGGCCATAGCGCCATGTGTGTCTTCTGGTCGGACCCATTGATCCTGCGATAAGAACCTCCAGAGAGGGAGTGGCGACGGCCGTCCAAGCTGTGGACGCGATTGGCCCGGCCCGGCTCGCGAGGGGCTCGCGAGGGGGGGGGGGGGGCAGCTGACGCTAGCTTTGGACGCAGAGGCGAAACCAGAACACGAGAGATTGCTCGAACGAGAATAAACACCCCTTCCCCAAACGCACGCAAGGCTCGAATTCAAATCCAACTTAAATTCAAATCGAAGAAACTCGTCAACAGAAGAAAAGGCAAAAGCAAAAGGCGCGTCCAGGCACCTAGTCTAGTCTTCGACGTCTTCTCACCAAATGAGAGCTAAGTGCTGCCCTTTGGCGTGGGAGGGAGCCCCAGGGCCTGAGGCTGGCGCTCCTGAGACTCCGGGGCGTGTACAGCCCCACTCATTATTACGTGAGAGTGTCATGGGGCGGCGAGCTTCACAGGCACTGGGCCTTCTTCACAGGTACCGGCCTTGCTTCATATCGCCAGATGAGGGCCCCGCCTTGCGCCACACTCTACCACCACTGACGGCGGCCGGAGACCAAGGACGACGCCAATGGGGTAGAGCGGTCGCCAGCGGTTCCCCTGACGACCACGGGTCCTCTGCCGGGGGCAGGCCCTGAGGCACCTCCCGGGCAGAGGGCCTACCTCCTGAGAACATCTTGTGTCGAGCGCCACGGGGACGAACCCGGATCTCGACCCCTCTCCTGCAGCCCCCGATGCCCTCCTCACGAGGGGTAGAGGCTGCAGAGTCGGGCAACCGCTGTTGCGGCGACCTGTTCCTCCTGTGGCACATGGTTAGCATAAGCTTGCTCTGAGGAATTAAAGGTACCAGGATAGTTGTTGCTGGCTGGCCTTGGTTGCGAGGCCCTCTTGGGGTTCTGAAAGCTCGCTTGCAGTGTCTCTCGCCCATGACTTGGCCCAAGGAACGAGCCATGGTCTTCTTCCCGTACGCACTCTTGATCCATCATGCGGGGCACATAAGCTTCTGGGGACACCGCCCTGTAGGCCTCGTTGTAGTGCCCCACATGCCAGGCAGTCCGGCCCGGAGCGTCGTCTTGAGAGTGGTGGCGCGGTGGTCCGCCGAGGCCAAAGGTCATGGAGTGCGCTCCTTCGCTGGCCGGAGATGGGGCCTACGCGCCTTGCCGCCTGGTGCTACTGGCCAGGTTGGCATCGAGTAGGCCCTGGAGCCCGCTTGAGGTTGCATGGGCGCGCATGGGGCCGCAGTACGGCGTGCTCTGGGCCAGAGGTGGCAGCCTGACGCAGAAAGGAGGTGCTCCCGAGGCGGCGGCGGCCAGGAGCTCGGCCACCCGCTCCAGCAGCACGTCACGACCGCCCTCTAGAAGCCGGCATCGTAGTAGTTCACGGGCCACCGTGAGCGCGGCCCTGGAGTTCCCCTGCTCTCGTCGGGTGTGCGATGCCGTGGCCGCGGCGTGGCTTGAGGCTCTGGCTGCCGACCGCACTGCCATGGGCGTGAGGCGGCGGCGTCGCCGCGTCGCCGCCTGCAGCGCCATGCGAGCGCTGGCTGCCTGAGGTGCAAAGTTGAGGTCGCCCTGGGCCGGCGGCACGGCGTGGGTGAGCCACGCCGCCCAGCGGTCGGTGTCGGATGCCGGGTCGCTTGACATGGAACGACGAGGCGACGAAACGCGAGGCGTCGGGAGAAGGATTCCGGCGCACCCCTTCCTGGCGCGCCAAATGTCGGATTTCGGGTTCCGGCAGACCCTTGAGGTTCGAACACAGTGGTGCGCGCGGAGATCTTTCCCCTACCAGCTCATGCGTGCAAGGATTGCAAGGGATCTAAACTACTAACGATGAACAACACAGAGACACGAGGTTTATACTCGTTCGGGCCACCGTTGTCGTGTAATACCCTACTCCAAAGTGTGTGGTGTGGTGGATTGCCTCGGGGCTGATGATGAACAATACAAAGGGAGAACAGCCTCGCGAGGGGCTGTTCTTGAGCTGGTCTGACGAACTGCTTGGGTGAGTCGATCGCCTCTCTCTCTCGGCTGTGATCTCGATCGGATCGATCCTCCTCTCTCTATGGTGGCTAGTCCTATTTATAGAGGAGGCCCTAGGCCTCTTCCCAAATAATGAGCGGGAAGGGCGCCAACAATTGGCCATTTTGAAGGGGAACATCTAGTACACTTATCCTGACTAAAGTTGGTCTTCGGCTGCCAAAGACTCTGACGGTGACGCTGTCCTGGGCTCCACGATGACCTCCATCCTGCCGTTCTGCTGGTCTTGGTCTTGCTGCACCGAAGTAGTAACCTTTGCCCGATGCCTTGGCCTGTGCTTGCCTCCTTTGCACCAAAGGGGGAATGAGGACACTGCGCGGGCTGGCGCCCACCTGGCGCCCGCCTGGCCTTGATCGTCATGGCTTGCGTCACAGGGCACCCTCGTGAGGTACCCTGCCTGGATCTCTCCGCCTCCTCGCGAGCCTGCCTGACAAGGCTATTCCTGAGGTAGGTTCCTGTCTTCCGCCCCGCGAGGCTTGGCCCCTCGCGAGGGTCTTGAGCTTGAGCTGATGAAGCTGGGCCGTGCTAGGCCCCCACTTGAGCCACGCCGCAGGCCGCAGGCAGGCAAGTCTGGGGACCCCTATTCCCAGAACTCCGATACCAGCTGCTGTCTATAAGCCATTGCCATGTCATCTATAGCCTTATAGCCAACATGTACAATAGTTGATTAGAAGAGTGTACTACTTATTTATTATATGGCCCACATTTCACTCTCACAAAGTGCCTAGGAGCACGTGCTAGAGCTGGCTCTTCACAAAGAGCCCGCTTACCTTCTCTCTCTTCTTCTCTTTCCTCCAACTAAGCAAAAATATACTAGTTTATATCTTATAGCCCGATGAGTCAGCTCTATTTTACTTGCTCTTACATGGCATTTTTGCATATGTGGAGGAAAGAGAGGCAAGGAAAAAGTGGAGAAGTGGGCTCTCATGCAAGAGCCAGCCTCGACTACATGGTGGAGCATTGGGAGAGGCACCTGTATGGAGGTGGTCAGGAATCGGGAGACTCACGCTGGTCGTAGCGCCTTGTGATTAAAATGATAATGGAAAGTCAAATCACGGGGCCTCACATCCAGCAGATAACTTCATTGTCAAATCACACAGCCCTACGTTTGAAGCAGCCTACTCCCTCGTCTTCTCGCGTTTCTGTCGAACCGACTAGGCGGAACTGCCCCGCCGCCTACCGCGTAGCGCAGACCCGCCCTCCACTTTTAAATACAACTACATCCGCTTAAGAATCCAATGATATACTTTTTGTGACATAGTAACTCATATTTAGTTAGTCAAATGGATGACCTAGAACTATGTGCAAGCCCTATAAACCGAGACGCCTAAAAATAAAAAAACCGAGACAGAGAGGGTAGTTCAGCACATATCTTTTTAGATCAATACAGTCGGGATTCACCAAGGAGCAAAACCAAGTGGTAGGCTGCTCCTGACGTGTTGGCGTAGCAACTCAAGCAGGGTCAGCCCACACACGAAATGGCGACACACTTAACAGGACCCCTTTAGCCGACATGTGGCTCATCCACCGTCTTGTTCCACGTGCGATGCACCAAATTACAGTTCGGAGCAGCGGTTGGAATTGGAGGCACCCGGTCGTGGCCTTGATAGTAGAAAATGAGCGATGAGGGGTCAAATCACAAAGCCCCACCTTTCCCACATTAATTTGGAGTCTTTGGGCGGACGAAGCAACCATCATTTCACTCTAGGGCGCAAGAGCATAAAGAAAAGAGAAAACAATGATGCGTGCAGCAGCTACCTAGGGCACCCTAGGGTAGGGGTCTCCACTACATATCCTTTTTTTTTGAAAGCGCCTCCACTACAAATCGGCTTCTCCCTCGTCCTCTTGAGGAAAACCGATGATGAGTGCGGCGGTAGGGTTTGTAGGAGTACTACAACGTACGGGGCCATGTCATAGTAAATGGGTTCGAGTCGACGCCTTAAATATGTGTGGGCCGCTTGGTTTTACGGGAACGAGGCAACATTTTGGGTTCGGGGACCAGTGGAGATATAGTACGTACAAAAAATTGTGGACGTAGGTTCGACCGAAAGGCAATGATGCATGGGCCCTGCATTTTGATATATCCGGGGCCGCGTGAAATTTGCTACTCTACTCGGAACTAGTAAGGTACACATGTATTGAGCATGAGATTTGAAACCAAATTATGAATAAATACACACTATAGCATGTAAAGCTTTGAGTCATATATGCATGATGTAGATGTTTGTTTAGTTCTTATAGTTCATCTCATTCAAAATCAATTAGTTTTATAAAAATGTTAAGATTCATGGGGTTGTGCATTGTAAATCATAAAGTAAAAACAAATAATGGCAATTCATTTAGAAAAAAAAATCAATTATGATCTGAGAAGATTCTAGAACGGAGAAGTGCTTGTGTTTTGAGGTTTGTGCATTATGTTTAAGTTCAACCATGGAGTCTTCTAAATTGTACATGTGGCGGATCTGGTGGAATGTTGATGATATCCAACGGCCGATAGTGCTCGGATTTGCCTATCTACTGCCTTTGTCGGGTTAGCTTCATCCAGCGACCATCTTTCAAAGTTTTTGGCACACTATATAGTTCTTGTGCCATAGTTGCATGTTTTGGAAAAAAACTACTAGTGGGTTGTACTATCTATTTAGGAATACAAGATGTATACATGGAAGTTGTAGGGAAAGAGATGACATGGAGCATTTCAATTCCTATGAGTAGGGATTGGAAAAGAGATGTCATTTGGTTCACATCATAGGAACTTTTCTATTGAATCTAGAGATGACATGTATCTCAATTCCTATGAGGAGGGATTATAAAAGAGATGTAATTTGGTTCATATCATAGGAACTTTTCTATTGAATATACGCTAATGTTTATTTTCCTTTGAAATTAAGGGAGTATAGGAATCCATTCATATGAACCAAGTGGCTCTAAAGCTATAGAAATGATATCATGTTTATTTCTTTGAAATGTGGAGTATATGAATCTATTCCTATGAACCAATTGGCTCTAAAGGAAAAAATCCTATAAAAATCATATCATATATAGAGTTCCTATGATATTCCTCGACACTAAAGGATGCTTGAAATTGCTGCGGGTGATACGACGGTCTTTATTTGTAGACTCCTCACCGATCTTTATAGTTACCTCTCGAAGATGAATGAAATGATATATACAGGGTATTCTACATGCGCAATTTGGTACATGAAAACTCGGTAAAAGTTTGCGAGGTTCGAATTTTCAATAAAGCTATATGCACTACATTTCAGAACAGAGGGAGCATAAGGCAGTTTCTAACGCTCACGTGGAAGATTTGTGTGTAGGAGGAGTGGCTGTTCTGTTAAATGACATGGCAAAAATGACACTGTCAGATGCCGATCTAACGGTTCTTACAGTGTTCATCAGGAAAAGGCTTGTGGCGAACGTTTGTCGGATAATGATTTACGGACACATGCATTGCATTGGTACGTGCCCCCCTCTCTCTCTCACGCACACACACCCTCACGAGTCACGACTCTCCCGAGTCCTCTTGCAGACTCAAGACGTCGCACTCCACCGTCCTATCTGCAGTAGGCGTCACGCTATATGTGCTCTTTTTTCACACCCTACCCTCGAACTTCTAAAAAACAAAAGGCGGCGCACATTTTATTTTAGCTCACACGTCACACACTTATACTATTACTCTTGCGTGAACGTTCTTTGGGTATAGTATATTGTACTCTCACGAAGAGAAGTGGTGCACGCATACGCACTAGTTCTCTCACACCCACTCATGGTACACGTAGGAGCGCATTTTTTTTTGAAGCTGGTTCAACAAAATCACTCCACTATATATAAAAGCAGGAGCCTTAGCGCTTGCTTTACTAGGGTTCCTCTCGTTCACTCTCTCATGCTCTCGAGATCTAAGCAAGACATAGGTGGCCACACTCTCTCTCAGCTCACGGCTGGTCACAAATCCGGCCGGAAAACCTCGGCAAGGCAGGGGTGTAGGTGCATCGTTCACTGCCGTCGGCGGGCGAGGAGGAGACCAACGGCTGCCCGCTGCGTCTCGATCGGGCGGTCAGTGCCGTTCTCTCCGAAGGCGCCGACTGGGAGGGCTCCGACCCCTTCTTCCTCCCTGCGGTATTCTGGCCAAGATGCGGCCTCCCGACGCCGTCTTTGCCACATGCCGACGACCCTCAGGTATATATTCCTTCGAAACCTGCCTTGCTCTACTGCCCAGCTCCCTTCGTGTGGATCCTTTTCTACTTTCGTCCGTTGTTCCAAAGCCACCTAGACTTCTACTATTATTAGAAGTAAAGCTAGTTCATACAGTCGACTCAAAGCGTTGGTTCAAACAGGGAAGAAAGTGGGAAAGCTGTAGCATGAATATAGGAATTGGTTCTAAGAGGAAATGGGGGAAAGTAGTCATATCTGACACTGTTTAAATAACGGTATTTCGTATTTGCGCAAACAGGGATGTCTGTCTCCGTATCCTTTCTATCCGCGCAATCAAAAGCACACACCTCAGTTTTAGTACAAGCTAGCAAAAATGAGATGACTATCCCTCGTTGCCGTCGTCTAACCTCCCGTCTTCAAGGTATCCCTACATTGGTAGTAACTAAGGTAGAATGACCCACGCAATCTAAAAGAAGCTGATTCGTACGTTTTACTTCCTGATAGCAGTGCAGGGAATGACGAAAACAACTGCATCCTAGTCCGGAATGCACTTTCTACCAGCTCAACCATGGACCGAGGACTAGCTGGCACAGCTGCACGGCGGTTTTTTGGATAGGTGCGCGGACAAGAGGCATTGTGGTCTGCTTATTTCTGCAAATAGCGGTGCTTAAATATAGTGGAATGCACAAGAATTTCACCTGGTCAAGATTACCTTTGCATGGTTCGATTCAGCATTCCTACCGAGACCACAATTATAACGGGTTATTCTGGAATGAGAGAACCTAACGCTGGATGGTGACAACAAGAAAAAACCAGAGTGAACTCCAGGAAATTTAAGCCTGCCAGGAGGCCCTTTGCTCAGAGAAGCCTTTTGCTCATTTTTTCCTGATTTGTAAACCTTCTCACGACTTTGTCTTTTGCTGTGAACTAGTATATGTTTGTTATGTTCTATGAATCCTTGAGATGTATAAAATTGCTTAACTTATGCTTTTCAAGTTTTTTACGAAGACGAGTTTAATGTGAGTGTTCCACATGAGCGCTGGACTAGCGTGTGAACGTTTGGAATTTATTACATTGTGGCCTCAATTAACTGCATGAACCACTGTAACAAGATATATAGTTGCTTATATGTCAGACATCAGATTGTTGATTGTTAGTTGGTCGACAGCCTAGTGTTGAAGCGAGCTGAGCCAATGTGCCATGTTTTGCACAACTGCTTACAAGTGGGGTAGCACCAACAGTGTTTACAAGTACTTATGTATACGTCGGCGCATGGTTCTCGAACGAGTGCTCTATTTCATCAAAACACACACTGCTCGTATGATAAACCGTGACAACTTATGTCTTACCATGCCATATTCATGAAAAACTAGTGAGGACGCATACATTGCGGCAACAATTACGATGGTTCTCACATGATTCACGGGCACAAAAAGTAGTAGCAGTTCCGTGAAGACGGATTCAAACAGAGTACTAGCCCCGGAGGGGTCGATATGAGCAAGGTTCGGATAATTAGACACAATCCAAACTACTATTAAATACTAGCTGGGGCCAGTATTTCATGCCTCGATCTAATTTGGGATGGACACAAGACGGACCTTGCCATGAACATCATCGAGGACGTCCTGCAGCAACTCAATCCTATGAACCTTCATGAAGACAACCTTGTGGCCTTGCCACTGATAAACTTGTTTGTGGAGGCATGCCATGTCATCTTCCTGCGTAAGCTTGACAAGAACAATATGCCTCACAAACGAAGGAGTAGCTTTGAACTTCTTGTGCTTCAAGACACCACGGACAACACGCACGACAACAGTGAGGCTGGAATACAACTCTTCATTGGTATAACTGCAAATGGCTTCCAGGATCCAACAGCCTAAGAACTCTATTTTCCCAGTGCATATATTCAGGTCGTCCGCCTCATAGCGAGTGACATGTACAACCACACAATCCTTGTCTGCATCAGGGCTCTAATTGAAAGAGAAACTAATTCTGAATTACTTTTCAGTATAAGAAACAAAAGTTATTTAAACCACTATGTATAGCATGGCATCGAAGCTAATAAAATTTTGCATTATTAATCACCACATAATTCCTTTTCTAAAAAAAATCACCACATACTTAGATGAAAAACCACAATCGAGATCGGCAAAGAAGGAAATCACCTTGGGCATTTCGGGGGGACACATCCTCGAAGGGGGAAAACTGCTCCTGTAGTGCCACGGGGGCTATAACCTCAAATGGGCGTTAACCATCTCAAGAGTGGCCGTGGCGTATATCGGGGTCGGCTCGGTGGTTGCCTCCATCTTCTTGGAGCTCTCTGTCTCGTGGGGATCAGCCTCCCGCGTCTGCTCCAATATCGGGCAGATCTTTGCACAGTTCTCCTTGGTCCATCATGAAACCAGCGAATACTAGGGAGACCCTTGAAAGGAAAACACAATCGCAATGACAATGAAACAAAAAGAGAGTGAGGATCGGACAACGCTTTGCAAAAGTTATTTTTTTTGTTTGAGCGAAAATATACCAACATCACGGATCCGCTAACCTTCCATTCGTTCGGACAGAAGAACAGTACAAAATGCGAGAGTTGCCTTTCTTGAAAACAATGATGGAGAAGGGGATTCAGAGAAGAGTGAAAATATGGTTGATTAGTCCGTCAAACTAAGACTGCGGGGAGGTGGGGTTTTGTGATCTGACGGCTCGTTCTTGCTGGCCTTCGACCGGGTGACTATCACTTTGCATCTTGCCTTCTAATTTGGTGGATGGCATTTGGGCCCGCGCGCTGCATGGCCCGCATGTTGGTGAACAAAAGTATAACGGCATTCAGTAGAGGGAGACGTTTCAATGACCTAGGAGGAGCCAAAAGCAGTAGAGTGTCTCCACTGTACTAGTAGTAATTGTTTTTCTGGGTAGCTGTAGAGTGTCTCCACTGTACTAGTAGTAATTGTTTCTCTGGGCCCAAGACAAAACAGCCCATCCACACTAGTAAATAGTAAAATCAATTCAGAATCCCATATATTTACTTAATGAGAGGCGCTACCCACACCCAGCACACCGCGCCCCCCCCCAAAACCTGGGTGCTCTTCTTCCTCCTCGCTCCCACCCACCTCACGTCAACTCGCTCCACTCGTACCCACAAATTCCTCACCTCACTCCTACAGAAAACCCCTGCTCCCCTTCTTCCTCACTCCTACAGAAAACCCCCAGCTCCCCTTCTTCTTTGCTCGCACTACAACTAGGCTCGTCATTCGTTACTCTGCTCAAATCCGTGAGCACGATGCGACGCCCTCGAGGAAAATGGAGTCGGATGACCCTAGCGCCAAGAAGATGAGGCTCCCGCCAGCGGTGACGCCTGTTGTAGATCCCGCACCCGGCAGCACGGGGAGAAGCGGTGACCCCACCCCCACCGGATCCCAGGAACCCGTAGAATCTCGGGTGGACCGCATCAGCGATCTCCCGGACGCCGTCCTTGGGGAGATCATCTCGCTTCTCCCCACCAAGGATTGCTGCCGCACTCAAGTCCTCTCAATTCGGTGGCGCCCTCTATGGCGCCGTGCCCTTAATCTCGATTGTCGTCAGCTATCTCTCTTTAATGATTTTGAACTCCCCAGAGCCATCATCTCCTCCCACCAGGGCTCCGTTCAAAGCCTCTGCATCCCGTCATGCTACTTGAGCAAGCATACCATGCCCTGCATGGTGGACGCCTGGCTGAAATCCCCTGAATTCACAGAACTACAGCTGCTTGAGTTCTACTATTCCCCTAGATATCACATACCACATACCGAACGCCATGAACTTGTGCCCTCAGCACCGATGTCCATCTCGCGGTTTTCATCCTGTCTCCACACCGCCACCTTTTTGTGCTACCTACCGACAATACGGTACTAAACCTTTGACTCCCATTTCTCAAGAAACTTTCACTTGTGCGGGTTTGTATATCGGAGGCCTCATTGCACAACATCATCCACTCCAGTTGCCTACTTATTTGGAGTGCTTGGTGCTTGTTTTCATAGTTAGAATCGGTTGTCTCCAAATAAAGTCGCCTAACCTTGTAACAATTGGAATTTCTTTTGACGGAAGGCAGCTCATCATCCAAGATGCCCCTTCACTTCAAAGGTTGATCCTTGATTCTAGTTATTCTCTGCACCTAAACTGGAGACCTTGGGTGTAATACATGATATCTGTGCTCATTTCAATATGGTGTTTGGCTCCACAGTTCTTCCGGTACTTTATATTATCATCTACACTTGTAACCATAAGCTGCATTTTAAATTTCTACGCATAATTTATATATCATCTTGGAGTACACATTTTGTACTAATATTATGTTCTATGCTCAATGAAGAGTTTCTCCATGGATGGCCTATCAATGGTGCCGGATTCTGTCAAGATCTTATATATCCAAATGAATAGTTTTGATCTAAACAAGATTATTGGCTTGCTGCAATGCTTTCCATGTCCGGAGAAGTTGTATATAAAGGTGATAATTTCACGCACATTGGAAGCCCGCATATAGTGTACTAGAATTAACCGTTCATTGTTGCTCTTTCGACACTCTTATTTTAGACCTTAACTGCTTTTCAATCTTCATGTATATTTAGGCAACAGGACGGGTAAGAAAGTTATAACCAATCGGTGGATTCGTAAGCATCGGGATTTTCTCACTTCTCATGAGATTCGATTGAAGACAATAACGCTAGAACGATATGTAGCCAACCGTGCAGACACAAGATTTGTCACATTCTTCCTGCTGAATGCGAGGTTACTATTGTCCATCAGGCTTAAGTTTATTAGCAGCATGGTTTTGACAGATGGATATGTCGAAGAGCAAAAAAAGGAGTTTCAGGTGGGCAAAAGAGCTTCTGAACGTGTCGGGCTTCTATTTACAACATATTGTGGTCGTAATCCAGTAAATTTTACGACCCAGGATGTTCATTCTATGGACCTGGCCGATCCATTTGTTGTATTTGCGAAAAGCAGTCTTTGAGTTAGATGTTGTTGCCCTTTTCAATATGGGATTTTTGTAAACCTAATGAACAATTAACCCTCATGCTTTTATGCAGTTTGTAAGCTGGAGTTAGATGTTCCTGCCCTTTTCAACTTTCATTGTGGACTGTCATATTTTCTTCGAAACAAGGCAAATGGCTTGCCATTCGTTTAATATATAGTGAAATGTTGTAACAAATCCCAACCAAGGGAAATAACACCACTCTCGCCGGCTGCTTGAGCTCACTGTGCATTACAGAAGCCAAGTGATTAGCCCCCACCAGCACCCACAAACTTATTTGGAACTAGCACATCAAATGGACTGTAAATTTTCATAGGAAAGGCTGCATGACCATGACAGATTTGGATTCTGACAGTTGGGACCCGCGAGGAAATAGCCTATCTAAGGTGGTGTCGACTTACTAGCCAGTCAACAAATGACTCTGCCTACCAGCCGTTGGATTGACATCCAACATATGTCATGTATCTTCTATCTCTTGTCTTCTTCTTCCGCCAGCCGCCCAAACCAAACCACCCCGTCGGCTCCGCCTGCTCCCGTCTCCCATGGCTGGCCGCGCCTCCGTCGCCCTACCGTACGTACCCTCCAACGTTGGCCAGTCCCTCCCTCTATTCCCCCACACGTCCTGTTATTCTCTGGCGACGTCAGCCCCAACATGCACCCGCGCCCGAACCAGTCAACCCTCGTACTCCCTTCCGCCTGCGACTGGACCGGCGCATGTTCAACGGCTCCTGTTCGTTCCGTCCGAGGCCTCGTCGTCGTCCTCCACCTTGCGGCCTTGGTTCGCTCGCCATGCGCGGTGCGCCACCCTCTTGCGTTGTCAACGTCGTCAACAACCGAGAGGAACAAGGAGATGAATGATGCGTGGAGAGGATGACAGTAGGGACCCACCAGCTTCATGGCAGTACGCAAGCAAGTGCCTCTATAGTACAAGCCCAAAAATATGGTTCCTCCAAATGGTTGGACATCTGGGGCTCACGCCATTGTCAACGTAGTCAATAAACGAGAGAATTACACTACGAGCAGCTGACACCAGGGACCCAGCAAGTCGCGCAGGTTTTTTTTAGGAACAAGCAGTTGTTATTTATACTAGTTTTAGCGACGGATCAGGGTAACAACGGGGGCTGTAAGGCGGTGGCCCGTCTAGCCAGCTGTGGTTTTATTTATGTTTACCACATCATGAGCCCAGTTGTGTTTTTTTCTTGCTGAAAATGGCTAGCCCAGTTCTATTTTTTTTAAGAAATACCCAAACAAGGCCTACTTGCTTTATCGGCCCTGCTGGGCTACAAATTTTTCAAGACGAGGAGAGTTTCATTCGGTTTGCCCAAAAATGGGCTATACATTTTTAAAACACATCAAACCGGGAATTAGTTTCAATTTTTTTCATTACAAGATCTTAAATTGCATTGATTTTATGCGTGGACAATTATTTGGATTTTATATTTATATAAATTATTTTTCAAAATAGTTTGAATGTGAATCGATATTTCTGGATTAAAAACAGTTGACCGCTTTTGAAATATGCAAAATTTCGTATACTTTTTAACCGTGGCCACAATATGGGGTGTAATGCTAACAAAAAGAAGATGGGGTCCAAAAAAATTCTTAAGAATTAGCAAATGGGATGTACATTATTAGAAATAATGGCAGATGGGATGTATGTTGTCTTCCACAGATTTGAGGCTGACTTGTGCGCCTACTACAGGTTGACGCGTATGCTTTCATAAAAAAATGTTGGCCTTTGCATAGCATACTGTCAACTTAGTGAACACACGAGAGCGGTGACTTTTGGATGTCCATCCAACGGTACATCGTGCTTCTTCAATCTCTGCTCTTCATGCTCCAGCCGCTCAAACAAGCGCCGACGGGACTGACTGCTCCCTCCTCCCGCGGCCAGCTATGCTGCCGCGCAGGCCTCATGGCCCCACCGTACTCCCATCGCTGGCCTAGCCATCCCTCTACTCACCCACACATGTTGTTATTCTCCGGCGACGGCAGACGAACCAGTAAATCCTCGTACTCCTCCGTGTTGGAAACAACTGCCGAGTATTCCCTGGCTCCGTGTTGTTCCCTTCCTAGGCCTCATCGTCGTCCACCGCCCTGGTGCTCTCGGCGTGGCCTGGTCAACGTGGTCAATGAACGACATCCATCGGAAGTGGACTGTACGTGGAGAGGCTGACAGCTGGGTCCACGGCCGCATGCAAGGAAATGCCTCCTTATTAGGTGCAAAATAATGATTCCTCCACCTGACAGCTAGGATCCACAGGAAGGGCCTCTGTATTTCGCGAAAAAAACGTTCCCCCCGCTGACAGGTCGGATCCACCAGCTATATCTTCGCACGCAAGGAAGTGCCTCCTTATTACGCCCAAAAAAATGAATACCCCACCATAGCTGGGACCCACCATATTGTTGCGCTGACTTGTGGGCCTAGTAAGTTGACGGGGCGGAGGGCTTTGTCAACTTAGTCAATACTCGATGACCGTCTGATGTCCATCCAACGGCCATAGTGCTTCTTCAACCTCTGGTCTTCTTGCTCCAGCCGCCCAAAGCAGCGTCGGTCGTGTCGCCTGCTCCTTCCTCCCGTGGCCGGCTGTGCTACCGCAGAGGCCTCACCGCCCGCATACTACTCCCACCACTGGCCAGGCCATCCCTCCACTCACACACACCCCTTGTTATTCTGCGGCGACGGCAGCCTCACACCGCAGCCGAACCAGTGAACACTCATACTCCTCCGCGCGTGGACATCCACTGCCGCGTCTTCCCCGGCTCCGCGTCGTCCCCTTCCTAGGCCTCGCCGTCATCCACCGCCGTGGTGCTCTCGGCGCGGCGTGGTCAATGTGGTCAACGACCGACTTCCATCGGAAGAGTACTGTACGTGGAGAGGCTGACAGCTGGGTCCACGACAGCCGCAAGGAAGTGCCTCCTTATTACGCGGAAAATAATTATTCCTCCACCTGACAGCGGAGACCCACCGGACAGGCCGCCAGTATTTTGCGAAAAAATTGTTTCCCCCTGACTGCTGGGACCCACCGGACGGGCCACCGTATTTCATGAAAAAAATGTGCCCCCACTGTCAGCTCGGACCCACCGGAAGTGCCTCCTTATTACGCACAAAAAATGGATACTCCCCCGGCTAGCTGGGACCCACCTTGGTGGGAGGATGACTTGTGGGCTACCAAGTTGACGGGGACGAAGGGCTTTGTTCACTTAGTCAATATGAACGATTCTAGCTCTAGTGACCGTACGATGTCCATCCAACGGCCGTAGTGCTTCTTCAACCTCTGGTCTTCTTGCTCCAGCCGCCCAAACCAGCGCCGGTCGTGCCGCATGCTCCTGCCTCCCGTGGCCGACTCTGCTGCCGCAGAGGCCTCACCGCCCCCTACTATTCCCACCGCTGGCCCAGCTGCGCGACGGCAGCAACCTCACACCGCATGGTGAACGGTGAACCCTCGTACTCCTCTCCGCGCGGGCTTCCACTGCCGCGTCTTCCCCGGCTCCGCGTCGTCCCCTTCCTAGGCCTCGCCGTCGTCCACCGTCGTGGTGCTCTCCGCGCGGCGTGGTCAACGTGGTCAAGGAACGACTTCCATCGAAAGAGTACTGTACATGGAGAGGCTGACAGCTAGGTCCACGACCACAGCCCATTTTTTTGTGATTTTCCAAGTAAGTCGCTTTGTCAGGCCTGTTGGGCTGCAAATCTTTCAATACGAGGAGAGCTTTCATTCGGCTGACCGAGAAAATGGCCCATCAGTAATGAGAAATTGGATGTACTTTTTTAAAACACATCAAACCGGCAATTAGTTTCAAATATGTTTTTTTCATTTCAAGATTTTAAATTACATTAATTTTTATGCGTGGAGAATTTGTTGGATTTTATATTGATATACATTTATTAAAATCAATTTGAATGTGAGTCGAAATTTCAGGATTAAAAACAGTTCGGACCGCACCGAAATATGCAAAATTTCGTATAATTTTTTAACTGTGGTCACAATATGGGCTGTAATGCTAACAAAAAGAATATGGGCTAAAAAACCCTTAAGAATTAGCAAATGGGCAGTCAATTATTAGAAATAATGGCAGATGGGTTGTATGGTGTTTTCCACAGATTTGAGGCTTTCCTAAAAAAAGGTTGACGCACAGGCAATGACTGTTGGATGTCCATCCAACGGCCGTCGTGCTTCTTCAATCTCTGCTCTTACTGCTCCAGCCGCTCAAACAAGCGCCGGCGGGACTGCCTGCTCCCTCCTCCCGTGGTCGGATGTCTTGCCGCATGAGCCTCACGGCCCCACCGGACTCCCATCGCTGGCCTAGCCATCCCTCTACTCACCCACACCTGCTGTTATTCTCCGGCGACGACAGACGAACCAGTAAACCCTCGTATAGTCGTACTCCCCTATTCTCCGGCGACGGCAGAGGAACCAATAAGCCCTCGTACAGTCGTACACCCCTCCGCATGGGAAACAACTGCCGAGTCTTCCCTGCCTCCGTGTCGTCCCCTTCCTAGGCCTCGCCGTCGTCCACTGCCGTGGTGCTCTCGGTGCGGCGTGGTCAATGTGGTCAACGACCGACTTCCATCGGAAGAGTACTGTGCATGGAGACGCTGACAGCTGGGTCCACGGCCGTAGCAAGGAAGTGCCTCCTTATTACGCGCAGAATAATTATTCCTCCACCTGACAGCAAGGACCCACCGGACGGGCCAGCAAAAAAAACGTTCCCCCCTGACTGCTTGGACCCACCAGCTACACCTTCGCACGCAAGAAAGTGCGTCCGGGCAAAAAAAAACAAAACGATTCGCCCCCTGACTGCTGGGACCCACCAGCTACATCTTCGCACGCAAGGAAGTGCCTGACAGTCGGGACCCACCTGGTCGAAGCGTACGTAGCATTGTCATTCTTGTCGCGAACGTGTAAGTATATACTGGTCGTTGTAGAGGTGCGCACGTGTCGTAGTAGAGGCGCGCACGTAGTATGTACACATACGTACATCGGCCAAGGTGCAAGAAAGAAAACACGGCCACGTATGTGTACATACAGGAGGGGTCTCAAACGCCTACTCGCGCATACGTACGGCCAGGGCTCGTGCACATGGCTGGGTCAGAACGGAGAAACAGCGTCGTCGTCGTGTTAATGGGGAGGCAACAGAGTGTGTCGTGTTCATGGGGAGGCAACGGAATGCGTCATGTTCATCGGGAGGCAACGGAACGCGTGGGAGCCAACCGGCTGGGTCAGAACGGAATGCGTGGTCGTGTTCATCGGGAGGGCTTAGACGGAACAGGCGATGGAAACGAGGCCTAGCGTACAGCACAACGGAGGGAACGGACCTCCTACGTTTGGAACGGGGTCCTGTTGATCGGGAGGGGTGTGGCGTCTGCAAAAGCAGAGGAAAGCGGACCTCCTACGGTCGAAAGCAGGGGTCTGTTGATTGGGAGGGGTGTGGCGTACCGCAAAACGGACGAAACGGACCTCCTACGGTCGAACTGGGGGTCCTGTTCATCGGGAGGGTTGTGGCGTACCGCAAAACGGGACTCCACGGGATATTTTTCATCTCCACCGTCGACCTCCTCCAGCCTCCACGGGTTACCGTCGACCTCCTCCAGCCTCCACGGGCTACCGTCGACCTCCTCCAGCCTCCACAGGCTACCGTCGACCTCCTCCAGCCTCCACGGGCTCCTGTTCATCCAGCCTCCACCGCGTGCTACTCCACCGGCTACTGTTCAACCACCCCTCCACCGTCTACTGTTCATCCAGCCCTCCACACCACGGGGTCCTGTTCAACCACCCCTCCAAGGGCACCCTCCACCGTCTCTTGTTCATCCAACCCTCCACCACACCACGGGTCCTGTTCATCCAGAGGCAACGCCACCGCTCCTTGTTCATCCAAACCCCATAACGCCACTTTGTTCATCCCAGGCGGCATCGATCGGCTTGATTAGCAGAAGTAGCGAAGGAATCGCTCGATCGGGTTTAGTTAACAGCCATCGATCGATCGCTCGGGTTCAGTAACGCATAGCCTGCAGTGCAATCGCTCGGGTTCAGTTAGAGCCCAACGCCTCGGTCGGGTTCAGTTAGAGCCAACGCCTCGCACACACGCGCGTACGTGTACGAGAGAAACGTACATCTCTCGGCCCCCGACCTCCCACCGTAACCAGGAACTCCCCGAGATTTTCCTCCCACTCGCTTCTACCATGGTTTTTTCCATCATGGACGGCCCAAAGAATGTCATGCAGTTGCGTCTCCGGCCCGCCCAGGACGAAAAGCCCATTTTCTGTCATGATTTTTTGTCATAGAAGTAGGAGCCCACCACATCTATGATGATACCGGGTTTTGTCACAATTATCGTCATAGAAGTGTCATATGTATGACCGAATTTTTTTTCGTTCGTCCCAAAATGTCACGGATGTGTCTTTTTGTTGTAGTGTAATAAGTAGTTGATGGGTTGCTAGAGTAACCGAAGCTTAAATCCTAGTTTATGCATTGCTTCGTAAGGGGCTGATTTGGATCCATATGTTTCATGCTATGGTTAGGTTTACCTTAATACTTATTTTGTAGTTGTGGATGCTTGCGAGAGGGCTTAATCATAAGTGGGAGGCTTATCCAAGGAAGGGAAGCACCCAGGCACCGGTCCACCCACATATCAAATTATCAAAGTAACGAACGCAAATCATTTGAGCATGATGAAAACTAACTTGACAATAATTCTCATGTGTCCTCGGGAGCACTTTGCTTTATATAAGAGTTTGTCCAGGCTTGTCCTTTGCTACAAAAAGGATTGGGCCACCTTGCTGCACCTCGTTTAATTTTATTACTTGTTACCCGTTACGATTTATCCTATCACAAAACTATATGTTACCGATAATTTCAGTGCTTGCCGAGAATACCTTGCTGAAAACCACTTGTCATTTCCTTCTGCTCCTTGTTGGGTTCGCACTCTTACTTATTGAAAGGACTACGATATATCCCCTATACTTGTGGGTCATCAAGACTCTTTTCTGGCGCCGTTGCCGGGGAGTGAAGCGCCTTTGGTAATTGGAATTTGGTAAGGAAACATTTAAATAGTGTTCTGAAATTTACCGTCACTTGTTACTATGGAAAATAATCCTTTGAGGGGTTTGTTCGGGGTATCTTCACCTTTACCAGAACCACAATTAGTTGCTCCTCAACCTACTGCACCTACTGAAAATATTTACTATGAAATTCCTTCGGGTATGATAGAGAAACTGCTAGCTAATCCTTCTGTAGGAGATGAAAATTACATCCCGATATGCACCTAATCTATGTGGATGAAGCCTGTAGATTATTTAAGCTTGCAGGTATACCCGGGGATGTTGTCAAGAAGAAAGTATTCCCTTTATATTTAAAGGGCAAGGCGTTGACTTGGTATAGGCTATTGGATGATATTGGATCATGGAACTACAACCGATTGAAATTGGAAATTCATCAGAAGTTTTATCCTATGCGTCTAGTTCATCGTGATCGGAATTATATATATAATTTTTGGCCTCGTGAAGGAGAAAGTATCACTCAAGCTTGGGGGAGGCTTAAGTCAATGTTATATTCATGCCCCAATCATGAGCTCTCAAGATAAATTATTATTCAAAACTTTTATGCTCGGCTTTCTCATAATGATCGATCCATGCTCGATACTTCTTGTACTGGTTCCTATATGAAGAAGGATATTGAATTCAAATGGTATTTATTGGAAAGAATTAAATGCAACTCTGAAGATTGGGATCTCGACGAAGGTAAGGAGTCAGGTATAAACCTTAAGTTTGATTGTGTTAAATCTATTATGGATACCGATGCTTTTCGTGATTTTAGCACTAAATATGGACTTGACTCTGAGATAGTAGCTTCTTTCTGTGAATCTTTTGCTACTCACATTGATCTTCCTAAGGAGAAGTGGTTTTGAATATCATCTCCCATTGAAGTTAAAGTAGCTGAACCTATTAAAGTTGAAGAAGAAACTATTATTTATAATGTTGATCCTATTGTTCCCACTGCTTACATTGAGAAGCCACCATTCCATGTTAGAATAAAGGATCATGCTAAAGCTTCAACTGTGGTTCGTAAGAGTTATACTAAAACACATACACCCTATGAACAAATTAAAGTTGAACCTAGTATTGCTATGGTTA
The DNA here is from genome assembly GCA_021605145.1 of Aegilops bicornis. Lineage (NCBI taxonomy): Eukaryota > Viridiplantae > Streptophyta > Magnoliopsida > Poales > Poaceae > Aegilops > Aegilops bicornis. The sequence goes on from CM038673.1 coordinate 145,573,098, forward strand.
AAGATCTCTTGGTTGATAATATTGATGGGCATGTTACTTATTTCTGTAATGAAGCTGCTAGGATTTCTAAACCCGATACTAAAGACAAACATAGACCTGTTGTTGGCATGCCTGTTGTTTCTGTTAAAATAGGAGATCATTGTTATCATGGCCTGTGTAATGTGGGTGCTAGTGTGAGTGCAATTCCTTATGCCCTATATAAAGAAATTTTGAATGATATTGCACCTGCTGAGATAGAGGATATTGATGTTACTATTAAGCTTGCTAATAGAGACACTATATCACCGATTGGGATTGCTAGAGATGTTGAAGTCTTGTGTGGGAAGATAAAATATCCTACTAATTTTCTTGTTCTTGCTTTCCCACAAGATAATTTTTGTCCCATTATATTCGGTAGACCCTTCTCGAATACTGTTAATGCTAGGATAGACTGCGAGATATGTCTCATGATTTTAAATTTTCTAAAGTTCGTACACAACCCCATGATAAATAATTCCCTAGTAAAGATGAAATTATTGGTCTTGCTTCTATTTCCATGCCTCCTAATGATCCTTTAGAACAATATTTGCTAGACCATGAAAATGATATGTTTATGATGTTGGGGAACGTAGTAATTTCCAAAAAAATTCCTGCGCACAGGCAAGATCATGGTGATGCATTGCAACGAGAGGGGGGAGTGTTGTCCACGTACCCTCGTATACCAAAAGCGGAAGCATTATGACAACGCGGTTGATGTAGTCGTACGACTCCACGATCGACCGATCCTAGTACCGAACGTACGGTACCTCCGCGATCTGCACACGTTCAGCTCGGTGACGTCCCACGAACTCACGATCCAGCAGAGTGTTGAGGGAGAGCTTCGTCAGCATGACCGCGTGATGACGGTGATGATGAAGCTACCGGCGCAGTGCTTCGCCTAAGCACTACGATGATATGACCGAGGTGGATTATGGTGGAGGGGGGCACCGCACACGGCTAAGATATCAATGATCAACTTGTGTGTCTATGGGGTGCCCCCTCCCCCGTATATAAAGGAGTGGAGGAGGGGGAGGGCCGGCCCTCCTATGGCGCGCCCCATGGGGAGTCCTACTCCCACCGGGAGTAGGATCCCCCCCTTCCCTAGTTGGACTAGGAGTGGAAAGGGGGAGAGAGGGGGAAGGAAAGGGGGGCCGGCCCCCCACCCAATTCAGATTGGGCTTGGGGGGCGCGCCCCCTCCTAGGCCTCCCTCTCTTTTCTCCCACTATGGCCCAATAAGGCCCATATACCTCCCGGGGGGTTCCAGTAACCTCCCGGTGCACCGGTATGTGCCCGAACTCACCCGGAACTATTCTGATGTCCAAACATAGGCTTCCAATATATCGATCTTTACGTCTCGACCATTTCGAGACTCCTCATCATGTCCGTGATCATGTTCGGGATTCTGAACTACCTTTGGTACTTCAATACGCATAAACTCATAATACCGATCGTCACCGAACGTTAAGCGTGCGGACCCTACGGGTTCGAGAACTATGTAGACATGACCGAGACACGTCTACGATCAATAACCAATAGCGGAACCTGGATGCTCATATTGGTTCCCACATATTCTATGAAGATTTTTATCAGTCAAACTGCATAACAACATACGTTGTTCCCTTTGTCATCGGTATGTTACTTGCCCAAGATTCGATCATCGGTATCTCAATACCTAGTTCAATCTAGATTCTGCGGCAAGTCTCTTTACTCGTTCTGTAATGCATCATCCCGAAACTAACTCATTAGTCACATTGCTTGCAAGGCTTATAGTGATGTGCATTATCGAGAGGGCCCAGAGATACCTCTCCGACAATCGGAGTGACAAATCCTAATCTCGATCTATGCCAACTCAACAAGTACCATTGGAGACACCTGTAGAGCACCTTTATAATCACCCAGTTACGTTGTGACGTTTGGTAGCACACAAAGTGTTCCTCCGGTATTCGGGAGTTGCATAATCGCATAGACATAGGAACATGTATAAGTCATGAAGAAAGCAATAGCAATATACAAAACTATCAAATGCTAAGCTAACAGAATGGGTCAAGTCAATCACATCATTCTCTAATGATGTGATCCCGTTCATCAAATGACAACTCATGTCAATGGCTAGGAAACTTAACCATCTTTGATTAACGAGCTAGTCAAGTAGAGGCATACTAGTGACACTCTGTTTGTCTATGTATTCACACATGTACTAAGTTTCCAGTTAATACAATTCTAGTATGAATAATAAACATTTATCATGAAATAAGCAAATAAATAATAACTTTATTATTGCCTTTAGGGCATATTTCCTTCAGTCTCCCACTTGTACTAGAGTCAATAATCTAGTTCACATCGCCATGTGATTTAACACCAATAGTTCACATCACCATGTGATTAACACCCATAGTTCACATCGCCATGTGACCAACACTCAAAGGGTTTACTAGAGTCAGTAATCTTAGTTCACATCGCCATGTGATTAACACCCAAAGAGTACTAAGGTGTGATCATGTTTTGCTTGTGAAAGAAGTTTAGTCAACAGGTCTGCCATATTCAGATCCGTATGTATTTTACAAATTTATATGTCAACAATGCTCTGCACGGAGCTACTCTAGCTAATTGCTCCCACTTTCAATATATATCCAGATTGATACTTAGAGTCATCTGGATCAGTGTCAAAACTTGCATCGACGTAACCCTTTACGATGAACTTTTTGTCACCTCCATAATCGAGAAACATATCCTTATTCCACTAAGGATAATTTTGACCGTTGTCCAGTGATCTACTTCTAGATCACTATTGTACTCCCTTTCCAAACTCAGTGTAGGGTACATGGTAGATCTGGTACACAGCATGGCATACTTTATAGAACCTACGGCTGAGGCATAGGGAATGACTTTCATTCTCTTTCTATCTTCTGCCATGGTCGGGCTTTCAGTCTTACTCAATTTCATACCTTGCAACACAGTCAAGAACTCTTTTTTTGACAGTTCCATTTTGAACTACTTCAAAATCTTGTCAAGGTATGTACTTATTGTAAAACTTATCAAGCGTTTTGATCTATCTCTATAGATCTTGATGCTCAATATGTAAGCAGCTTAACCGAGGTCTTTCTTGGAAAAACTCCTTTCAAACACTCCTTTATGCTTTCCAAAAAATTCTACATCATTTCCGATCAACAATATGTCTTTCACATATACTTATCAAAAAAATGTAGTGCTCCCACTCACTTTCTTGTAAATACAGGCTTCTCTGCAAGTCTGTATAAAACCATATGCTTTGATCACCTTATCAAAGTGTATATTCCAACTCCGAGATGCTTGCACCAGTCCATAGATGGATCGCTGGAGCTTGCACAATTTGTTAGCACCTTTAGGATTGACAAAACCTTCTTGTTGCATAATATACAACTCTGCTTTAAGAAATCCATTAAGGAATGTAGTTTTGACATCCATTTACCAGATTTCATAAAATGTGGCAATTGCTAACATGATTCAGACAGACTTTAAGCATCGATACGAGTGAGAAATTATCACCGTAGTTAACACCTTGAACTTGTCGAAAACCTTTTGTGACAATTCGAGCTTTGTAGATAGTAACACTACTATCAACGTCTGTCTTCCTCTTGAGGATCCATTTATTCTCAATGGCTCACCAATCATCAGGCAAGTCAATCAAAGTCCATACTTTGTTCTAATACATGGATCCCGTTGTCGGTGTCAAAACTGGCGGATCTCGGGTAGGGGGTCCCGAGCTGTGCGTCTAAGGTCGATGGTAACAGGAGACAGGGGACACAATGTTTACCCAGGTTCGGTCCCTCTCTATGGAGGTAATACCCTACTTCCTGCTTGATTGATCTTGATGAATATGAGTATTACAAGAGTTGATCTACCACGAGATCGTAATGGCTAAAACCCTAGAAGTCTAGCATGTATGACTATGATTATGATTATTGGCCTCTACGGACCTAGCCCTCTGGTTTATATAGACACCGGAGGGATCTAGGGTTACATAAGATCGGTTACAGAGAAAGGAATCTTCATATTTGGACGCCAAGCTTGCCTTCCACGCCAAGAAGAGTCCCATACGGACACGGGAGAGGGTCTTTGGTCTTGTATCTTCACAGCCCTTTAGTCCGGCCCATGTCCAACAGGCCGGACGCCCGAGGACCCCTTAGTCCAGGATTCCCTTAGTAGCCCCTGAACCAGGCTTCAATGACGAGGTGTCCCGCGTGCATATTGTCTTCGGCATTGCAAGGCGGGTTCCCCTTTTTGAATACTCCAAGATAGTCTTCGGACGCAACGAACATGTCCGGATCTACAACACAAGTACCACACACAACCGCAGAGAGTATAATATTTCATGAGTCCAATCCGCTGACAACTTTTTGTAATGTGACATCACGTCTGCCCGGTCATTATTTCAAACCGTTTTCATCTGACGTTCCACGTTTCAAGATGCGGTTTTCATTGGCACGTCTTGTCAAAGCAGAGATCGTGTCCCCTTATTGCGGGATTCTCATCAATACGAGCGTGGGTAATCCAACCGTGATGTTTGCACAGCCCTTGGGAACATGCGAGTTTTAAGGCGAGTGGGGAGGCGCTTGATATTGACTGCCTTTATAAGGAGATAAGGATTCCCTTTTCTTCACCCGCGCCTTCTCTCTTTCTCCGCCCTTCCACTCTCGAGCTCCAGCGCCCAACTCCTCATCTTTTCCGCCTTAAGAAAGCACTCAACCATGTCCGGATCTGGAGCGCAAGGCAAGTGGATGGCCTCCTCCGTCAAGGAGAAGGACATCACCGAGCTTCGGGAGGCCGACTATCTGGCGAAAGAAATTGCCCACCAGCTTCCGGCCAAGGGGCAAGTCGTCCCCACCCCAAAGCCCAATGAGAGGGTGGTGTTCATCCCCCATTTCGTCCACGAGTTAGGGTTTCCTCTCCACCCTTTCGTCTGCGGACTTATGTTCTATTACGGGCTAGATTTCCATGATCTAGCCCCGAACTCTTTCCTCAAAATCTCGGCATTTATTGTCGTGTGCGAGGCCTTCCTCTGCATTCCTCCCCACTTCGGGCTATGGATCAAGATCTTCAACGTGAAGCCGAAGGTGGTGGATGGCCACCACGCGGAGTGCGGAGGTGCCATGGTGAGCAAGATGCCCAATGCCAGATGGCCCAAATGTACCTTTGTGGAGACTGTCAAGGAGTGGCAGAAAATGTGGTTCTATATCACAGAGCCTCGCGACGCCGCTTGGGCCGCGGCTCCCGAATTCAAGTCCGGTTCCCCAATGCGGCTCACCTCCTAGCTAGAGAAGGGCCTGAACTGGTCTTTGCCAGACGAGCTAATAGCACTGCAAACGCGCATTCAGAGCATGGTGGACAAGAACGTCAAGCTTGTCAATGTGATCTAGGTGATGCTAGTTCGCCGGATCCTTCCATGCCAAAGCGGGACTTGTCATTTATGGGAGTTCGATCCGGCCAAGCTCCAGACTCTACAATAGTTCTTCGGAACTACGCACGAGGACATCTGGAAGGTGCTCTTCACGGGCAAGGAGATGCTGCCGGCGACGACCGAGAACCGTGGGCATGCCCTAGCCCATCCTGCCAGTCCGGTAAGTTTTTCCCATTTCAAGATGCATCCTTTACTTGCTTGTTTAGTGAAGATACTTAAGCTTCACCATTCATTTTTTATGGCTGGACGAAGAAGGCGGAGCGGATTCGATGTTCGGCACCGCTGCCCGAGGAACCAGTCATCCCGCTCTTGGCGAAGATGCTGGTTCCAGCGCCCTACAAGGCGCCGGAGAAGAAGGCCAAGGGGGCCAAAAGTGGCCCTCGCCGCAAGGGCGCTCCGGACAGGACAACCAAAGACAACGAGACTCCCTCCTCTGCCGCCGAAGACGAGGAGGAGGAGGAGGAAGAAAGCAGCTCTCCCCCTGAGGGGGCAAGCAAGAAGCGGGCGTCCTCCACAAATCTGGAGGCAGAGGCGTCCAAGATGGGGAAGGGTTCCCTCGCGGATAACTCCGCGTGGGATGTTGACAGCAACCCAGAGCCGCGCCCCCAAAACAAGCCCCTGGCTGCATCATGAGTACTAAAAACCCTGATGCATCCATATATCCAGACTCTCTTCTTCATAGTCTTAATATGTTGAATTATGCTATTGCAGTCCGGCCCACGACAGCTCCCCGCGATCCTCATCAGGAGGTTCGCTGGATTCAAAGGCGATGGCCAGCGAGTCCCCGGCGGCTGCTCACTCTCCCAAGGCCAAGGGCGACGACGAGGTGTTGTCTCAAAGGACCTTCCCGGGCCAGGGAGAGGTTCAGGAGGCCGTCGGGGTGGTGCCAGAGTGTGAAACCCCGGCTGCCGGACACATGGGGGAGCAGATCCCCATGGAGACTGGATGGGGGCCATGTTCAGTTCGGCCCCCAGCCGAATACGGTTCCGGAGACCTATATGGCTCTGAAATCCGGCGAGTAGCCTCCTTCGAGAGAAGGAGGTGTGCCTATCCCGCTGGTGACCTCTGTCCAACCAGAGGCACCGAATAATCTACTGGAAGCGCTACAAGGCGCTTCCATTGTGGAGGAACACCGTATCCTTATGGGTACGGTGATTGAGAGGGTTCAGTCCGTCAAGAGCGGACTGACTGAAGCCTGCGACAGCCTGCTGACTGGCTTTGAGGTAAGCGACGCAAAAGAAAAAGTCCTAGTATAGACAGTAGCCCCGGAGGCATTGTCCGGTGTTCGGAAAGAAAATCCGGACAGAGGATCAATTTACTTTTGCAGGAAACTAACTAAAGATGTCTTATATGAATAAGAAGGCGTCGTTGCTGGCTGCAACCTCTCATGCTGCGAAGGTCTCCGGACTAAAGCAGAGTCCGGAGCGGGCCGAAGAAGAGCTCGGCCTTGTAAAAAGGCAGCTGGAGGACAAGCAAGGAATGTTGTGACTTGCTGTATACTCAGAAAGAATGAAAGATGTGTATTGACCGTAGTGCCATAATATTTGTAGGAGCGGTAACCGAGGTCAAGGTCCTTAAAAAGGCCCTGGCCGAGGCTGAGGAGAAAATTGCCAAGGAACGAGCCACCCGTGAGAAGCACGAGGCCAGGCTTGATGAGGTCCAGCAAGAGCTCTAGGATGCCGTGAAGAAATGCGAGACCTTGGAGCGCGATGTTTCGGCTCAAGAGGCCGAACTCGCCAAGGCTCGCCAAAGTGCGGAAGCGGCCCGAGTAGAAGCCCAGGGCGCCCTCCAGGAGATCCAGGAGGCCAAGAAGATCGCGGCGGGTAAGGCGTTTAGTATGCAAAGCCAGTATGTGAAGAAGTATCTCTTACTAACCCGGATTTGGAGTTCTCTAGGGGCGTTTGCGGATCTGCCACGCAGTGTTTCTGACGCTGCGGAATTCTTCCGAGCCGAAGAAGGGAGCTCAACAGAGAAGCTGTTCTGGTCACAATACCTTGCGCCAGAACATCCGGTGCCCTTTAGCGATCAGCTAAAACAGCTGGTCGAGCTGCATAGGGTGGCCGAACTGGCCATGAAGGATTTAATAATCCAGCTGTGGCCTGCCGAAGCTATACCCAGCAGCTACTTCGGGCTCGTGAAGCGGCTAGCGATTGTCTGCCCTCGGCTGGACATCGTCAAGCGGTCGGTCTGCATCGAGGGCGCACGCATTGCCTTCTCCCGCGTCAAGGTGTGGTGGGCAAAGATGGGCCCTGTCAAGCTTGTGACCGAGGGACCGCCTGAGGGCAAGGAGCACCGCACGCCCGAGCGGTATTTTGAAGACGTCCTGGAGGGGTCTCGTATTGTGGTGACGCAATGTGCACAATACATTATTTTCGAATGAATACATTCATTTTGTCTCTGCCTTGTATGATGAAACAAAGTCGTTATGTAATATGATGTTTGTTTAAAAATTTCACCTCCTGTGCGGCCGTGTTGTGTGAAATCTGAGAGTTGGCGGTCATTAAACCCCTTTACGTAGGTAATGCAGGGGTGTTCAGGATGTAATCTAAACACTCTTGATCCAATTGTTTGGTCCTTGAAGGAGGTGTTTAGCGCAACGAACCAGGCAATCGGACTATGCGGCTTTAGCACCCTCACTTAGCCATAGGAGTTTGACAATAAAAATATAGGCGCAGCCCCTAGTATCCGAACTAGGATGCTGTAAACACCTGATCGGGTAAGTACCGATCCCTCGCGTAATGCGGAAAAATCTCTAAAGATTTGAGACCTCCGAAGAGCTGACCGGCTCTCGCCGCATCATGATAGTCAGTTTTAGGCTTTCTCTACTGAGGTGCTCATCCGGGTAAACCAGGGCACAACCGCAGTAGTTCTCCCTTTACTACCCTAGCCGATATAACAGAATGTAAGGTAGCAAGCACAGGAGTCGGGCAACCCAACTATTGACCAAAAGACATGATTCAGAGCCAATACATATAGTGCTAAATTCGGGGTGCCGAACTATACTATAAAAAGTGTTCAGACTTTGTTGCCGTATTGCGGGGCGCTATGAAGCCCCTGGCAAATTGAAACGTACCAAAGTGTACGGGTGCTAGTTGATAAATTTATCAAAAAACAAAAGTAGAAAGGGTAGTAAGCTAGAGCCGTAGAATTTGGGCCGCAAACTGTTTCCATTATAATTTGGTTAATACGTCAAAGCGCATTCATACAAGTAGTGCAATAAGTAACAGGCTATTTGATATGCCACAACCAAGGGAGAGCTGCGTGTGGGTCCTGAAAATAGGTAGAGTGGTGTTTAAAGAGACCACCTGGAAATTCCCCTATACGTCCATGCTTATTGCCGTCTTGGTGTATTTATCCTTTGAAAGGACATGTGATCATGCCATCAAGGAAGGCCTATGGAAAAGAAACCTAAAAAGGAGAAAAAGGAAACAGTGAAAGTATGTGTGTCCGGGGGCGGTCGAGCCATATTGTGGATTACAATCTAGGTATGCCTCCGTCTATGCCCATGGTATTTTGAGTCCGTAGTTATGTACGCGCGGTATGAATGCCGCCACTTGATCGGGACTGGGACAGAGGCCAAATTACTGGTCGAGCTCTTGACGAGCTGAGTTGTCCTGCTGTAGAATAGTCCGGACTCTCTTGACAGTGTCCGGGAGCTCGGCCACCGAATTAAGGTTCTGCTTGAAAAGGCCGCTATGTACTACTGCTGCTAAGGCAGCGGTGTGCTCCTCGGTGCGGAGGGAGCATTCCGTGTTTCCATTAACTGTTATGACGCCGCGTGGTCCAGGCATCGTGAGCTTGAAATAAGCATAGTGTGGCACCGCATTGAATCGAGAAAATGCGGTTTGTCCAAGTAGTGCGTGATAGCCGCTGCGAAAGGGGACGATATCGAAGATTAACTCTTCGCTTCAGAAGTTGTCCGGAGATCCGAAGACAACCTCTAGTGTGATTGAGCCCGTACAGCGGGCCTCTACACCTGGTATGACTCCTTTAAAGGTAGTCTTTGTGGGCTTGATCCATGATGGATTAACGCCCATTTTGCTCACTGTATCCTGATAGAGCAGGTTGAGGCTGCTACCACCATCCATGAGGACTCGCGTCAGGTGGAATCCATCAATTATTGGGTCAAGGACCATTGCGGCCGAACCACCGTGATGGATGCTGGTCGGATGATCCCAACGATCGAAGGTGATCGGGCATGACGACCATGGATTAAATTTTGGGGCGACTGGCTCTACCACATAGACGTCCCTGAGCGCGCGTTTTCGCTCCCTCTTGGGGATGTGGGTAGCGTATGTCATGTTCACCATTTTGACCTGAGGGGGAAACTTCTTCTATCCCCTTGTGTTCGATGGTCGGGGCTCCTCGTCATCGTCCTCGCTTTGCGACCCCTTCTTCTTGTTCTCCGCATTTAACTTGACGGACTGTTTAAAAATCCAACAATCTCTGTTGGTATGATTGGCTGGTTTGTCTAGGGTGCCATGGATCTGGCACGGATGGTCAAGTATGCGGTCCAAGCTGGATGGTCCCAGGTTGTTTCTTTATATGGCTTCTTCCGCTGACCGTACTTGGAGCCACTGAATGCGGCGTTGACTGTACTGTCATCGGTGTTATCACCATTGCTTCAACGTTTGTGCCTGTTGCGCCGGAGCTTGCCGTTGCTATTTTTGACCTCGGAGGTGCCCGCTTCGCTTGCCGTGTTTTTGCTACAGGCCAGCCAACTATCCTCACCAGCACAAAAGCGGGTCATGAGTGCCGTGAGGGCTGCCATGGACTTTGGCTTTTCTTGGCCGAGGTGGCGGGCGAGCCATTCGTCGCGGATGCTGTGTTTAAAGGCCGCTAGGGCTTCGGCATCCGGACAGTCGACGATCTGGTTCTTTTTAGTTAGGAACCTAGTCCAAAATTTCCTGGCTGACTCTCCGGGCTGTTGAACTATGTGGCTGAAGTCATCGGCATATGGTGGCCGGACATATGTACCTTGGAAGTTGTCGCGGAAGGCGTCTTCCAAATCCTCCCAGCTGCCAATAGAGTTTTTAGGCAGACTGTTTAACTAGTGTCGAGCTGGCCCTTTGAGTTTTAACGGGAGGTATTTGATGGCGTGGAGGTCATCTCTGCGGGCCATATGGATATGGAGAAGAAAATCCTCGATCCACACCGCGGGATCAATTGTTCCATCGTATGATTCAATATTCACGGGTTTAAACCCTTCTGGGAATTGATGTTCCATTACTTCGTCAGTGAAGCAAAGAGGGTGTGCGGCGTCTCTATATTGGGCCACTTCGCGACGTAGCACCGATGGTGTCCGTTTGCGGTTTTCGGCCCGGGCGTGACTAGGCTTGTCACGTCCAAATAGATAGCCGTCGTCGCGTGTCGGGGCGCGTCCTCACGATCCGTAGATCGATCTGGTATGTCCTGCTCTACTGTCCAGGTCCTGCCAAAGGTCATATGTATAACCCCGAGTTGTTTTATCTCTGCTTTTACCGTGAGGTGGGGCGGGCTGGTGCTGGAGTATGTATTCTTCGGCTGCTAGGACATCAATCCATCTATCGTTGAGCAGATCTTGGTCAGCTTGAAGCTACTGCTGCTTCTTTTTCAGGCTCCTTGCAGTGGCTATTAGCTGGCGCTTAAAGTGCTCCTGCTCGAGAGGTTCCTCAGGCATGATAAAATCCTCGTTGCTGAGGCTCACCTCATCCTTGGAGAGTGGAATATAATTACTGTCCCCCGAGTCGTCGTGTATGGCTTGTTCATCAGGGCTAACTTGCCCGTTTTCCCGTTCCTCCTGTTCGAAAGTTATCTCAACGGGGTCTTCATTATCTTTGGCATCGTCCGAAGTATTGTTTTCTCCCGTGCTAGTATTGCTGTATTTTCCACGACGTGACTTAGAGCGGCGCCACTGACGCCGGCATTTTGGCTATATCACACGAGGTTTATCCTCAACTGGATCTTCTTTGTCATCGTTGTTAGTTCTTTTAGGTGTATCCACCATTTACACATCGTAAGAAGAGGTGGCCGTCCAGCGTCCGGTAAACGGCGGGTTTTGGCCCTGCTCCTCATCGGCATCGTCGTCCATACTGTCGATGTCTTCGGAGCCGTAATCGAGCATGTCGGTTAAATCTTTGACAGTGGCTATGAAGTGGGCGGTGAGTAGGAAGAGAAGTTCTCCGTCATCAGCCTCCAGTTCGAACCGGATATAATTCGGCTACGAGCCCCCCGCTAAGGATAGTGCTTTTAACGAGTTTAACACGTCGCCCAAAGGCGAGTGCCGAAAAATGTCCGCGGAGCTGAATTCGACGACCGAAGACTGATCGAGCTCGACGCACGTGGACGCACATGGTTCAGAACCTGTAGCCGGAAACGAGCCCGAGGCTCCGGTGACACAGATTCCACTCGAGGCTGGGTCTGTGTGCGGCTCTGACGCCGGTAGGACTGCGGCATCCGTGGCGGGGTTGAGCTTCCCGTCTTCAGATGGCGCGATCTGCTCCGGATCTAAGGCCAGAGCAGTTACAAGTGCTATCTCCTAGGTATGGTCTGATGACAGATTTAAGTCATGTTCATCATGGTGAATAGGAGCGGCTACCATGGTCTCGAATCCGTCGAAGATCAAGTCTCCGCAGATATCCTCGATGTAGTTCAAGCTCCCGAATCTGACCTGACGGCCAGGGGCGTAGCTATCGATCTGCTCCAGATGGCCAAGCGAGTTGGCCCTTGATCTGGCCGGTTGAACACAAAGATCTGTCCGGGGAGGAAGACTTCTCCTTGGAGAGCATTGCTGTAGATGATTGAAGAGGCCATCAAACCTTTTGAGGACGGCACAGTGGAACTCTCAATGAAAGCACCAACGTCGGTGTCAAAATCGGCGGATCTCGGGTAGGGGGTCCCGAACTGTGCGTCTAAGGTCGATGGTAACAGGAGACATGGGACACAATGTTTACGCAAGTTCGGGCCCTCTCTATGGAGGTAATATCCTACTTCCTGCTTGATTGTTCTTGATGAATATGAGTATTACAAGAGTTGATCTACCACGAGATTGTAATGGCTAAAACCCTAGAAGTCTAGCCTGTATGACTATGATTATGATTATTGGCCTCTACGGACCTAGCCCTCATGTTTTTATAGACACCGGAGGGATCTAGGGTTACAGAGAAAGGAATCTTCATATTTGGATGCCAAGCTTGCCTTCCATGCTAAGGAGAGTCCCATCCGGACACGGGAGAGGGTCTTCGGTCTTGTATCTTCACAGCCCTTTAGTCCGGCCCATGTCCAACAGGGCGGACGCCCGAGGACCCCTTAGTCCAGGACTCCCTCACCCATCTTAGATTTCATGGCCTTAAACCATTTTGCAGAATCTGGGCTCATCATTGCTTCCTCATAGTTCGTAGGTTCGTCATGGTCTAGTAACATGACTTCCAGAACCAGATTACCATACCACTCTGGTGCGGAACGTACTCTACTTGACCTACGAGGTTCAGTAGTAAATTGATCTGAAGTTTCATGATCATCATCAGTAACTTCCTCACTAATTGGTGTAGGCATCACTGGAACTGATTTCAGTGATGAACTACATTCCAATTCGGGAGAAGGTACAATTACCTCATCAAGTTCTACTTTCCTCCCACTCACTTCTTTCGAGAGAAACTTCTTCTCTAGAAAGAAACCATTCTTAGCAACAAAGATCTTGCCTTCGGATCTGTGATAGAAGGTGTACCCAACATTTTCTTCTGGGTATCCTATGAAGACGCACTTCTCCGATTTGGGTTCGAGCTTATCAGGTTGAAACTTTTCACATAAGCATCGCAACCCCAAACTTTGAGAAACGACAACTTAGGTTTCTTGCCAAACTATAGTTCATACGGAGTTATCTCAACAGATTTATATGGTGCCCTATTTAATGTGAATGTAGTTGTCTCTAATGCATAACCCCAAAAATGATAGTGGTAAATCGGTAAGAGACATCATAGATTGCACTATATCCAATAAAGTACGGTTATGACGTTCGGACGCACCATTCCATTGTGCTGTGGTGTTCCGGGTGGCATGAATTTGTGAAACTATTCCACATTGTTTTAATTGAAGACCAAACTCGTAACTCAAATATTCATCTCCTTCATCAGATCGTAGAAACTTTATTTTCTTGTTACGATGATTTTCCACTTCACTCTGAAATTCTTTGAACTTTTCAAATGTTTCAGACTTATGTTTCATCAAGTAGATATACCCATATATGCTCAAATCATCTGTGAAGGTCAGAAAATAACGATACCCGCCACGAGCCTTAACACTCATTGGACCGCACACATCAGTATGTATTATTTCCAACATGTTTGTTGCTCTCCATTGTTCCGAAGAACAGAGTCTTAGTCATCTTGCCCATGAGGCATGGTTCGCAATCATCAAGTGATTCTAAAAGTCCATCGGCATGGAGTTTCTTCATGCGCTTTACACCAATATGACCTAAATGGCAGTGCCACAAATAAGTTTCACTATCATTATTAACTTTGCATATTTTGGCTTCCATATTTATGAATATGTGTATCACTACGATCGACATTCAATAAACCATTTACATTGAGTGTATGACCATAAAAGGTTTTTATTCATGTAAATAGAACAACAATTATTCTTTGACTTAAATGAATAACCGTATTGCAATAAACATGATCCAATCATATTCATGCTTAACGCAAAACACCAAATAACATTTATTTTAGGTTCAACACTAATCCCGAAGGTAAAAGGAGTGTGCGATGGTGATCTTATCAACCTTGGAATCATTTCCAACACACATCGTCACCTCGCCCTTAACTAGTCTCTGTTTATTTTGCAACTCCTGTTTCGAGTTACTACTCTTAGCAACCGAACCAGTATCAAATACCGAGGGGTTGCTATAAACACTAGTAAAGTACACATCAATAACATGTATATCCAATATACTTGTTTCACTATGCCATCCTTCTTATCCGCCAAGTATCTAGGGCAGTTCCACTTCCAGTGACCATTTCCTTTGCAGTAGAAGCACTCAGTTTCAGGCTTGGGTCTAGCTTTGGACTTCTTCATGGGAGTGGCCACTTGCTTGCCATTCTTCTTGAAGTTCCCTTTCTTTCCCTTGCCCTTTTACTTGAAACTAGTGGTCTTATCATGTTGGGGAACGTGGTAATTTCAAAAAAATTCCTACGCACACACAGGACCATGGTGATGGCATAGCAACGAGAGGGGAGAGTGTTGTCTACGTACCCTCGTAGACCAAAGCGGAAGCGATCACAACGTAGAGGAAGTAGTCGACGTTCTCCTCGCGATTCTGCCGATCCCAAAGGTTACTCCGGCACCTCCGAGTCGATGATGACGTAGAGGAAGTAGTCGTCGTTCTCCTCGCGATCCAGCCGATCCCAGCGCCGTTACTCCGGCGCCTCCGAGTTCTTGGCACACGTTCAGCTCGATGGCGCTCCTCGGGCTCCAATCCAGCAAAGCTCGGGAGAGGGAGTTCCACAAGACGACGGCGTGGTGACGATCTTGATGTTTCACTGACGCAGGCTTCGCCTAAGCACCGCCACGATATGACCGAGGTGGAATATGGTGGAGGGGCACCGCACACGGCTAAGGAACGATCTCAAGGATCAACTTGTGTGTCCTAGGGTGCCCCCACCCCCGTATATAAAGGAGGGAGGGAGGAGGTGGCCGGCCACAAGGGGGCGCACCATAGGGAGGAAACCTACTCCAAGTAGGTTTCCCTCTCTTCCTTATCTTATTTGGAGGGAAGGAAGGAGTACTAGTATTAGGAAGTAGTACTAGTAGTAGGAATAGGAAGAGGGGAAGGAGAAAGGAAGGGGGCGGCCCCCTCCCCAATTCGGATTGGGCTTGGGGGCGCCCCCTCCTTGTTCCTTCTCCTTCCTCCTACATGGGCCCAATAAGGCCCATATACCTCCCGGGGGTTCGGTAACCTCCGGAGCTCCAAACTTCTCGGAACCTTTCGGTGTCCAAATATATCCATCCAATATATTAATCTTTATGTCTCGACCATTTCGAGACTCCTCGTCATGTCCGTGATCATATCCGGGACTCAACAACCTTGGTACATCAAAATACACAAACTCATAATATAATCGTCATCAAAACCTTAAGCGTGCGGACCCTACGATTCGAGAACAATGTAGACATGACCGAGACACATCTCCGGTCAATAACCAATAGCGGGACCTGGATGCCCATATTGGTTCCTACATTTTCTACGAAGATCTTTATCGGTCAGACCGCATAACAAGATACGTTGTTCCCTTTGTCATCGGTATGTTACTTGCAGGAGTTTCGATCGTCGGTATCCAATACCTAGTTCAATCTACGTTCTTGGCAAGTCTCTTTACTCGTTCCGTAATACATCATCTCACAACTAACTCATTAGTTGTAATGCTTGCAAGGCTTATGTGATGTGTATTACCGAGAAGGCCCAGAGATACCTCTCCGACAATCGGAGTGACAAAACCTAATCTCGAAATACGCCAACCCAACAAGTACCTTTGGAGACACCGGTAGTACTCCTTTATGATCACCCAGTTACGTTGTGACGTTTGGTAGTACCCCAAGTGTTACACCGGTAAACGGGCGTTGCATAATCTCATAGTTACAGGAACATGTATAAGTCATGAAGAAAGCAATAGCAACATACTAAGCGATCAAGTGCTAGGCTAACGGAATGGGTCATGTCAATCAGATCATTCTCCTAATGATGTGATCCCGTTAATCAAATGACAACCCATGTCTATGGTTAGGAAACATAACCATCTTTGATTAACGAGCTAGTCACGTAGAGGCATACTAGTGACACTGCTTGTCTATGTATTCACACATGTATTATGTTTCCGGTTAATACAATTCTAGCATGAATAATAAACATTTATCATGATATAAGGAAATAAATAATAACTTTATTATTGCCTCTAGGGCATATTTCCTTGATCTCCCACTTGCACTAGAGTCAATAATCTAGTTCACTCAAGAATGATTCTAACACCCATGGAGTCTTGGTGCTGATCATGTTTTGCTCGTGGAAGAGGCTTAGTCAACGGGTGCAACGCTCAGATCCGTATGTATTTTGCAAATCTCTATGTCTCCCACTTGGACTTGGTCCCGAATGGAATTGAAGCGTCTCTTGATATGCTTGGTCCTCTTGTGAAATCTGGATTCCTTTGCCAAGGCAATTGCACCAGTATTGTCACAGAAGATCTTCATTGGTCCCGATGCACTAGGTACAACACCTAGATCGGAAATGAACTCTTTCATCCAGACTCCTTCATTTGCTGCTTCTGAAGCAGCTATGTACTCCGCTTCACATGTAGATCCCGCCACGACGCTTTGTTTAGAACTGCACCAACCGACAGCTCCACCGTTTAACAAAAACACGATCCGGTTTGCGATTTAGAATCGTCCGTATCGGTGTCAAAGCTTGCATCGACGTAACCATTTACGACTAGCTCTTTGTCACCTCCATATACGAGTAACATATCCTTAGTCCTTTTCGTGTATTTCAGGATGTTCTTGACCGCTGTCCGATGATCCACTCTGGATTACTTTGGTACCTTCCTGCCAAGCTTACAGCTAAGCATACGCCGTGTCCGGTACACAGCATTGCATACATGATAGAGCCTATGGCTGAAGCATAGGGAACATCTTTCATTTTTCTCTATCTTCTGCTGTGGTCGGGCATTGAGTCCGACTCAATCTCACACCTTATGTCTGAGTAAAAAACCTTTCTTTGCTCGATCCATTTTGAACTTCTTCAAAACTTTATCAAGGTATGTGCTTTGTGAAAGTCCAATTAAGCGTCTTGATCTATCTCTATAGATCTTGATGCCCAATATGTAAGCAGCTTCACCAAGGTCTTTCATCGAAAAACTCTTGTTCAAGTATCCCTTTATGCTATCCAGAAATTCTATATCATTTCCGATCGGTAATATGTCATCTACATATAATATCAGTAAATGCTACTGAGCTCCCACTCACTTTCTTGTAAATACAAAGCTTCTCCAAAAGTCCGTATAAACCCAAATACTTCGATCACACTCTCTAAGCGATTATTCCAACTCCGAGATGCTTGCACCAGTCCATAAATGGATCACTGGAGCTTGCACACTTTGTTAGCTCCCTTTGGATCGATAAAACCTTCTGGTTGCATCATATACAACTCTTCTTCCAGAAACCCATTCAGGAATGCGGTCTTTACATCCATTTGCCAAATTTCAAAATCATAAAATGCGGCAATTGCTAACATGATTCGGACAGACTTAAGCATCGCTACGGGTGAGAAGGTCTCATCGTAGTCAATCCCTTGAACTTGTCGAAACCCCTTTGCGACAAGTCGAGCTTTGTAGACAACAATATTACCGTCGTCGGTCTTCTTCTTGAAGATCCACTTGTTTTCTATTGCTTGCCGACCCTCGGGCAAGTCAACCAAAGTCCACACTTTGTTTTCATACATGGATCCCATCTCAGATTTCATGGCCTCAAGCCATTTTATGGAATCTGGGCTCACCATCGCTTCTTCATAGTTCGTAGGTTCATCATGATCTAGTAGCATGACTTCCGAGAACAGGATTGCCGTACCACTCGGTGCGGATTTTATTCTGGTTGATCTACGAGGTTCTGTAGTAACTTGATCTGAAGTTTCATGATCAACATCATCAACTTCCTCACTATTTGGTGTAGATATCGCAGAAACTGGTTTCGTGATAAACTACTTTCAAATAAGGGAGAAGGTACAATTACCTCATCAAGTTCTACTTTCCTCCCACTCACTTCTTTCGAGAGAAACTCCTTCTCTAGAAAGGATCCATTCTTAGCAACAAATGTCTTGCCTTCGGATCTGTGATAGAAGGTGTACCCAATATCTCCTTTGGGTATCCTATGAAGATACATTTCTCGATTTAGGTTCGAGCTTATCAGGTTGAAGCTTTTCACATAAGCATCGCATCCCCAAACTTTAAGAAAGCGACAACTTTGGTTTCTTGCTAAACCACAGTTCATAAGGTGTCGTCTCAACGGATTTTGACGGTGTTCTATTCAGCGTGAATGCGGCTGTCTCAAGAGCATAACCCCAAAAGCGATAGCGGTAAATCTGTAGAGACATCATAGATCGCACCATATCTAGTAAAGTGCGATTACGACGCTCGGACACACCATTGCGCTGTGGTGTTCGGGTGGCGTGAGTTGCTAAACTATTCCGCATTGTTTCAAATGTAGACCAAACTCGTAACTCAAATATTCGCCTCCACGATCAGATCGTAGAAACTTTATTTTCTTATTACGATGATTTTCAACTTCACTCTGAAATTCTTTGAACTTTTCAAATGTCTCAGACTTATGTTTCATTAAGAAGATATAACCATATAAGCAAAAATCATCTGTGAATTTGAGAAAATAACGATATCCGCCACGAGCCTCAACATTCATTGGACCACATACATCTGTATGTATGATTTCCAACAAATCTGTTGCTCTCTCCATAGTACCGGAGAACGGGTTTTAGTCATCTTGCCCATGAGGCACGGTTCGCAAGTGCCAAGTGATTCATAATCAAGTGACTCCAAAAGTCCATCAAGATGGAGTTTCTTCATGCGCTTTATACCGATATGACCTAAACGGCAATGCCACAAATAAGTCGCACTATCATTATCAACTCTGCATCTTTTGGTTTCAACATTATGAATATGTGTATCACTACTATCGAGATTCATTAAAAATAGACTACTCTTCAAGGGTGCATGACCATAAAAGATATTATTCATATAAATAGAACAACCTTTATTCTCTCGATTTAAATTAATAACCGTCTCGCATCAAACAAGATCCAGATATAATGTTCATGCTTAACGCTGTCACCAAATAACAATTATTTAGGTCTAAAACTAATCCCGAAGGTAGATGTAGAGGTAGCGTGCCGACCGCGATCACATCGACTTTGGAACCATTTCCCACGCGCGCATCGTCACCTCGCCCTTTGCCGTTGTTCGCAATCAGTAGTCCCCTGCTTCGAGTTGCAAATATTAGCAATGTAACCAGTATCAAATACCTGTGCTACTGCGAGCTCTAGTAAGGTACACATCAATAACATGTATATCACATATACCTTTGTTCACCTTGCCATCCTTCTTATCCGCCAAATACTTGGGGCAGTTCCGCTTCCAAAGTGACGATGCTTGCGGTAGAAGCACTCGATTTCAGGTTTAGGTCCAGACTTGGGTTTCTTCCCTTGAGCGACAACTTGTTTGCTGTTCTTCTTGAAGTTCCTTCTTCTTCCCTTTGCCTTTCTTCTTGAAACTAGTGGTCTTATTGACCATCAACACTTGATGCTCCTTCTTGATTTCTACCTCCGCAGCCTTTAGCATTGCGAAGAGCTCGAGCATAGTCTTTACTAACCCTTGCATATTATAGTTCATCACAAAGCCTTTGTAGCTTGGTGGCGTTGATTGAAGAATTACATCAATGACACAATCATCCGGAAGATCAACTCCTAGTTGAGTCAAGTGGTTGTAATACCCAGACATTCTGAGTATGTGCTCACTGACAGACTCATTCTCCTCCATTTTGCAGCTATATAACTTATTGGAGACTTCATATCTCTCAATCCGGGCATTCTGTTGAAATATCAACTTCAACTCCTGGAACATCTCATATGCTCCACGACTTTCAAACCGTCGTTGAAGACCCGGTTCTAAGCCGTAAAGCATGGCACACTGAACTATAGAGTAGTCATCGCCTTTGCTCGCCAGACGCTCTTAACGTCGTCGATTGCATCAAGAAGCAGTCTGGCACCTAGCGGTGCATCCAGGGCGTAACTCTTCATGCAGCAATGAGGATAATCCTCAAGTTACGGACCCAGTCCGTGTAATTGCTACCATCATCTTTTTAACTTTGCTTTCTCAAGGAACGCATTAAAATTCAATGGAACAACAAAGACGAGCCATCTATCTACAAACAGACATAGACAAGCAAGATACTATCGGTACTAAGTTCATGATAAATTTAAGTTCAATTAATCATATTACTTAAGAACTCCCACTTAGACAGACATCTCTCTAGTCATCTAAGTGATCACGTGATCCAAATCAACTAAACCATAACCGATCATCACGTGAGATGGAGTAGTTTTCAATGGTGAACATCTTATGTTGATCATATCTACTATATGATTCACGCTCGACCTTCGGTCTCCGTGTTCCGAGGCCATATCTGCATATGCTAGGCTCGTCAAGTATAACTCGAGTATTCTGCGTGTGCAAAACTGGCTTGCACCCGTTGTAGATGGACGAGAGCTTATCACACCCGATCATCACGTGGTGTCTCGGCACGACGAACTTTGGCAACAGCAGTGCATACTCAGGGAGAACACTACTTGATAATTTTAGTGAGAGATCATATTAAAATGCTACCGTCAATCAAAGCAAAATAAGATGCATAAAGGATAAACATCACATGCAATCAATATAAGTGATATGATATGGCCATCATCATCTTGTGCTTGTGATCTCCATCTCCAAGCACCGTCATGATCACCATCGCCACCGGGCGCGACACCTTGATCTCCATCGTAGCATCGTTGTCGTTTACGCCATCTATTGCTTCTACGACTATCGCTACCGCTTAGTGATAAAGTAAAGCAATTACAGGCGTTGCATTTCATACAATAAGCGACAACCATATGGCTCTGCCGATTGCCGATAACTCGGTTACAAAACATGATCATCTCATACAATAAAATATAGCATCACGTCTTGACCATATCACATCACAACATGCCCTGCAAAAACAAGTTAGACGTCCTCTACTTTGTTGTTGCAAGTTTTACGTGGCTGCTACGGGCTGAGCAAGAACCGTTCTTACCTACGCATTAAAACCACAACGATACTTTCGTCAAATAGACTCCTTTTAACCTTCTCAAGGACCGGGCGTAGCCACACTCAGTTCAACTAAAGTGAGAGAGACAGACACCCGCCACCACCTTTAAGCACGAAAGTGCTCGTAGCGGTGAAACCAGTCTCGCGTAAGCGTATGCGTAATGTCGGTCCGGGCCGCTTCATCTCACAATACCGCTGAACCAAAGTATGACATCTTTGGTAGGCAGTATGACTTGTATCGCCCACAACTCACTTGTGTTCTATTCGTGCATATGACATCAACGCATAAAACCAGGCTCGGATGCCCTTTGTTGGGGAACGTAGTAATTTCAAAAATTTCCTACGCACACACAGGACCATGGTGATGGCATAGCAACGAGAGGAGAGTGTTGTCTACGCACCCTCGTGAGACCAAAGCGGAAGCGATCACAACGTAGAGGAAGTAGTCAGACGTTCTCCTCGCGATTCTGCCGATCCGGTTGCGTTACTCCGGCACCTCCGAGTCGATGATGACGTAGAGGAAGTAGTCAGACGTTCTCCTCGCGATCCAGCCGATCCCAGCGCCCGTTACTCGGCGCCTCGAGTTCTTGGCACACGTTCAGCTCGATGGCGCTCCTCAGGCTCCGATCCGGCAAAGCTCCGGAGAGGGAGTTCCACAAGACGGCGTGGCAGGACGATCTTGATGTTTCACCGGCGCAGGGCTTCGCCTAAGCACCGCTACGATATGACCGAGGTGGAATATGGTGGAGGGGGGCACCGCACACGGCTAAGGAACGATCTCAAGGATCAACTTGTGTGTCCTAGGGTGCCCCCCACCCCCGGAGAGAAAGGAGGGAGGGAGGAGGTGGCCGGCCACAAGGGGGCGCGCCATAGGGAGGGGGAAACCTACTCCAAGGAGGTTTCCTCTCTTCCTTATCTTATTTGGAGGGAAGGAAGGAGTACTAGTATTAGGAAGTAGTACTAGTAGTAGGAATAGGAAGAGGGGAAGGAGAAAGGAAGGGGCGGCCCCCCTCCCCAGTCGGATTGGGCTTGGGGCGCGCCTCCCTTGTTCCTTCTCCTTCCTCCTACATGGGCCCAATAAGGCCCATATACCTCCCGGGGGTTCAGTAACCTCCGGAGCTCCAAACTTCTCCGGAACCTTTCCGGTGTCCAAATATATCCATCCAATATATTAATCTTTATGTCTCGACCATTTCGAGACTCCTCGTCATGTCCGTGATCATATCCGGGTCTCCGAACAACCTTCGGTACATCAAAATACACAAACTCCGATTATAACCGTCATCGAAACCTTAAGCGTGCGGACCCTACGGTTCGAGAACAATGTAGACATGACCGAGACACATCTCCGGTCAATAACCAATAGCGGGACACGGATGCCCATATTGGTTCCTACATTTTCTCTGAAGATCTTTATCGGTCGAGACCGCATAACAAGATACGTTGTTCCCTTTGTCATCGGTATGTTACTTACCCGAGATTCGATCGTCGGTATCCAATACCTAGTTCAATCTCGTTCTTGGCAAGTCTCTTTACTCGTTCCGTAATACATCATCTCACAACTAACTCATTAGTTGTAATGCTTGCAAGGCTTATGTGATGTGTATTACCGAGAAGGCCCAGAGATACCTCTCCAGGCAATCGGAGTGACAAAACCTAATCTCGAAATACGCCAACCCAACAAGTACCTTTGGAGACACCTGTAGTACTCCTTTATGATCACCCGATTACGTTGTGACGTTTGGTAGTACCAAAGTGTTCCTCCGGTAAACGGGAGTTGCATAATCTCATAGTTACAGGAACATGTATAAGTCATGAAGAAAGCAATAGCAACATACTAAACGATCAAGTGCTAGGCTAACGGAATGGGTCATGTCAATCAGATCATTCTCCTAATGATGTGATCCCGTTAATCAAATGACAACCCATGTCTATGGTTAGGAAACATAACCATCTTTGATTAATGAGCTAGTCAAGTAGAGGCATACTAGTGACACTCTGTTTGTCTATGTATTCACACATGTATTATGTTTCCGGTTAATACAATTCTAGCATGAATAATAAACATTTATCATGATATAAGGAAATAAATAATAACTTTATTATTGCCTCTAGGGCATATTTCCTTCATATCAACCATCAACACTTGATGCTTTTTCTTGATTTCTACCTTCGCAGATTACAGCATCACGAAGAGCTTTGGGAATTCTTTCTGTTATCCCTTGCATATTATAGTTCATCACGAAGTTCTAGTAACTTGGTGATAGTGACTAGAGAACTCTGTCAATCACTATCTTATCGGGAAGATTAACTCCCACTTGATTCAAGTGATTGTAGTACTCAGACATTCTGAGCACATGCTCACTCGTTGAGCTATTCTCCTCCATCTTGTAGGCAAAGTACTGTCAGAGGTCTCATACATCTTGACACGGGCATGAGTATGAAATACCAATTTCAACTCTTGGAACATCTTATATGTTTCGTGGCGTTCAAAACGTTTTTTGAAGTCTCGGTTCTAAGTCGTAAAGCATGGTGCACTAAACGATCAAGTAGTCCTCATACCGAGCTTTGCCAAACGTTCATAACGTCTGCATCTGCTCCTTCAATAGGTCCGTCACCTAGTAGTGCATCAAGGACATAATTTTTCTGTGCAGCAATGAGGACAATCCTTAGATCACGGACCTGGTCTGCATAATTGCTACTATCGTCTTTTAACATAGTTTTTCTCTAGGAACATATCAAAAATAAACGGGGAGCTACATCGCGAGCTATTGATCTACAACATAGTTATGCAAATACTATCAGGACTAAGTTCATGATAAATTAAAGTTCAATTAATCATATTACTTAAGAACTCCCACTTAGATAGACATCCCTCTAGTCATATAAACGATCACGTGATCCAAATCAACCAAACCATGTCTGATCATCGCGTGAGATGGAGTAGTTTTCAATGGTGAACATCACTATGTTGATCATATCTGCTATATGATTCACGCTCGACCTTTCGGTCTCCAGTGTTCCGAGGCCATATCTGCATATGCTAGCCTCGTCAAGTTTAACCCGAGTATTCCGCGTGTGCAAAACTGGCTTGCACCCGTTGTATGTGAACGTAGAGCTTATCACACCCGGTCATCACGTGGTGTCTCGGCATGAAGAACTATCGCAATAGTGCATACTCAGCGAGAACACTTATACCTTGAAATTTTAGTAAGGGATTGTAGCGACGGACCTCAAGCGATCGATCTACGTGCTCAGTGTCATCCAGGGATCGTAATCTGACACCACACAAGATCGGAAGGATTTGTAACAGAGTAGCAATCACACACTTATTACAATCAAATGTCTCAAGAGAGAACTTAATAAAATAAATATGTCTTAAGGCCATCTAATAACGATAACAACGGAAGGCTTGGAAGAATAAGCGAGTCCATCAACTCCAACGGCATCACTAAGTATAGAACCACGACCTAAGCACCTTAATCGTCGTCTGAAAAGTCTGCAACATGAGACGTTGCAGCCAGAAAACGGGTCAGCACATGGAATATGCTGGCAATGTAACACATAGATAATATTGGAATGAATAGCCTATACCACATGCATATATGGCTGGTGGAAAGCTCTATGGTTACAGTTTTTGCATAAAGCCAATTTTTCCCTACTGCAAAGGAGTAAATTTATTTAACTATCATGGTGGTTGTGAAACATTGAGAATGGTTAACAGCATTCTCAATCCCAATTAAAAGTACTCATTAACAAACCCAACAATATTAATTAGAAGTAACATGATGAGATTCACATGATATCCAGGTACTAGATACTCAAGATGTCCATAACCGGGGACACGACTAACCATGATTAGTTTAATACACTCTGCAGAGGTTTGCGCACTCTTCCCCACAAGACTCGATCGCCTCCGTTTGATTTCTCGCACTACATGGTGTTTGAGAAACGGATGACCGAGACATAGTCTTTCAGAAGCACTAGCACCTTACTTGTGGGTAGACCGGTACATCTACTTTCCCCTACATCTGCTAGTCTACCCGTAAGAGTTCGCACAACTTAGTCAACTATGCCAGAGCCTATAATGGCTTGTGGCTGCACACGGAAGTTTCTAGTTTGAATAATCTCATGATCCCTTTGAGCCTGGGAGGCAGTCCGAAGAAATACAGGCAAGTCCTGATAGAAACCAGGTGCCTCAATCCACCCAGATGTGTGTTTAAGTTGCCACCTTAAATAAACCTTTAAATAACAATCTCACATCTGTCATGGAATACACTCACCCAATCCACGTCTACTAGCATAGCATGGCATAATAAGCAAACGTAGAAGTAACTCCCAAGGGTTTAATAATAAAACAGGTAATAGGTACTACCTCAACTACTTCCCATCCCACAATTTAATTAGATCCTAATCATGCAAGTGTTTGAGGATAGACCTAATGCATAAAAACTGGGTATGATAAAAGTATGATCAAAGTGTTACTTGCCTTGCTGATGATCCGCGAAACCTAGAGAATCGAAGTAACAGGCGGCGCACTCCGGGTAATCTATCACAGACAAACAAACAAGCATACAATAAATACTCATCTAATGCACATTTAAAACTCAAATAGATCTAACCAGATAGTTCAACTTAAGAACTCCGGTTTGCAGAAAGAATCAAAACAAACGAAGCAACGAAAGTCAAACGGCGGAAGAAAACAGCTTCGTTTTACTAATCTGGATCTAGGTCAAACTTTACATAAGCAAAAACTTATTTAAGTAGATTATTCGAAAAGAGGGTTTCGAGACAAAACTCCAGGCGCTTGAATCGCCTGATTCCGATAAACGAGCAAAAAGTTATACTAAAACGAAAATCGGATCTCGAATCGTGATCAGAAAAATCGCGGATTAAATCCGAGAAAAGAAAAAAACGACGAACAGATTCGAACGGAAAAAAAATAAAAAAATAAAAAAATAAAATAAAAAAACCAAAAAAAAAGAGAAAATCGATCGGTTTTTTTGTAAAAAAAACCGGCACGGAAATCGAGGCGGCGGCGACCTCGGGCATATGGGCGGCTGCATGTCATGGCGGCTAGGGTTTCGCCATGGCTCGGGTGGGCTGAGGCGGCTCGGGCGGCCGCTTATTTATAAGCGCCCGAGCGGAGTCCCGCTCGGGTATGGCCCGAAGGCAAAAGCATTTTTTTTAAATAAAACATTACTGTAGAAAAAAATCAAAAGAAGTACTAAACGGACTCCAAAAATCCCGAAATAAATTTTCGACTTCTAAAATCAAGCGGATTAAATGAACATTTATTTGGGGCTTAAATGCAATTTTGAAAACGCAGCATTTTTCCTAAATTCAAATAAAAAGGCGAAAAACTCCAAAATAAAATCTTATTTGATTTTATTATTAAATCTTCATTATTTATTTATTTTGGGAAAGTCATTTTATTCCCTCTCTCATATTTTTGTAATAGAAATAATTGAAGATAAAATAAATAAAATCAAAGGATCCTATTTTCAAAATTTGAGAAAACTCAAATACGAAAATAACGAAAATCCCCAACTCTCCCAGTGGGTCCTTGAGTTGTGTAGAATTTCTAGGATCAAGCAAAAAGTGCAAATAAAATACAATGAAAAATATGATATGCAATGATGCTCTATGTATAACATTCCAAATTGAAAATTTGGGATGTTACAGGGATCATCTTATAAAGCTATCGCTAAACTAAGCAAAATAAGATGTATAAAAGATAAACATCACATGCAATCAAAATATGTGACTTGATATGGCCATGATCATCTTGCACCTTTGATCTCCATCTCTAAAGTACCATCATGATCTCTATCTTCACCGGCATGACACCGTGATCTCCATCATCTTGATCTTTATCAATGTGTCGTCACATGGTCGTCTCGCCAACTATTGCTTTTGCAACTATTGCTATCGCATAGCGATAAAGTAAAGCAATCATATGGCGCTTGCATCTTATGCAATAAAGAGACAACCATAAGGCTCCTGCCAGTTGCCGATAACTTGAACAAAACATGATCATCTCATACAACAATTTATATCTCATCACATCTTGACCATATCACATCACAACATGCCCTGCAAAAACAAGTTAGACGTCCTCTACTTTGTTGTTGCAAGTTTTACGTGGCTGCTACGGGCTGAGCCATAACCGTTCTTACCTACGCATCAAAACCACAATGATTTTTTGTCAAGTATGTGTTGTTTTAACCTTCAACAAGGACCTGGCGTAGCCACACTCGATTCAAC
This sequence comes from Aegilops bicornis, assembly GCA_021605145.1. Lineage (NCBI taxonomy): Eukaryota > Viridiplantae > Streptophyta > Magnoliopsida > Poales > Poaceae > Aegilops > Aegilops bicornis. The sequence continues at coordinate 145,600,702 of CM038673.1, forward strand.
TAAAGTTGGAGAAACTGACACCCGCCAGCCACCTGTGTGTGAAGCACGTCGGTAGAACCAGTCTCGCATAAGCATACACGTAATGTCGGTCTGGGACACTTCATCCAACAATACCGCCGAATCAAAGTATGACATGCTGGTAAGCAGTATGACTATTATCGCCCACAACTCACTTGTGTTCAACTCGTGCATATAACATCTACGCATAAACCTGGCTCAGATGCCACTGTTGGGGAACGTGGTAATTTCAAAAACATTCCTACACACACGCAAGATCATGGTGATGCATAGCAATGAGAGGGGTGAGTGTTGTCCACGTACCCTCGTAGACCGAAAGCGGAAGCGTTATGACAACGCGGTTGATGTAGTCATACGTCTTCACGATTGACCAATCCTAGTACCGAACGTACGGCACCTCCGTGATCTGCACACGTTCAGCTCGGTGACGTCCCACGAACTCATGATCCAGAAAAGTGTCGAGCGAGAGCTTCATCAGCATGACGACGCGATGACGGTGATGATGAAGCTACCGGCGCAGGGCTTTGCCTAAGCACTACGATGATATGACCGAGGTGGATTATGGTGGAGGGGGGCACCGCACACGGCTAAGAGATCAATGATCAACTTGTATGTCTATGGGGTGCCCCCCTCCCCCATATATAAAGGAGTGGAGGAGGGGGAGCGCCGGCCCTCCTATGGCGCGCCCCATGGGGAGTTCTACTCCCACCAGGAGTAGGATTCCCCCACTTCCCTAGTTGGACTAGGAGTGGAAGGAAGGGGGAGAGAGGGGAAGGAAAGGGGGGCCGGCCCCCCACACAATTCGTATTAGGCGTGGGGGGCGCCCCCTCCTAGGCCTCCCTCTCTTCTCTCCCACTATGGCCCAAGAAGCCCACCGGGAGTAGGATCCCCCCCTTCCCTAGTTGGACTAGGAGTGGAAAGGGGGAGAGAGGGGGAAGGAAAGGGGGGCCGGCCCCCCACCCAATTCAGATTGGGCTTGGGGGGCACGCCCCCTCCTAGGCCTCCCTCTCTTTTCTCCCACTATGGCCCAATAAGGCCCATATACCTCCCGGGGGGTTCCAGTAACCTCCCGGTGCACCGGTATATGCCCGAACTCACCCGGAACTATTCCGATGTCCAAACATAGGCTTCCAATATATCAATTTTTACATCTCGACCATTTCGAGACTCCTTGTCATGTCCGTGATCATATCCGGGGCTCCGAACTACCTTTGGTACATCAAAACACATAAACTCATAATACCGATCGTCACCGAACGTTAAGCGTGCGGACCCTATGGGTTCGAGAATTATGTAGACATGACCGAGACACGTCTCCGGTCAATAACCAATAGTGGAACCTGGATGCTCATATTTTTTCCCACATATTCTACGAAGATCTTTATCGGTCAAACCGCATAACAACATACGTTGTTCCCTTTGTCATCGGTATGTTACTTGCCCGAGATTCGATCGTCGGTATCTCAATACCTAGTTCAATCTCGTTACCGGCAAGTCTCTTTAATCGTTCTGTAATGCATCATCCCGAAACTAACTCATTAGTCACATTGCTTGCAAGGCTTATAGTGATGTGCATTACCGAGAGGGCCCAGATATACCTCTCCGACAATCGGAGTGACAAATCCTGATCTCGATCTATGCCAACTAGACAAGTACCATTGGAGACACCTGTAGAGCACCTTTATAATCACCCAGTTACGTTGTGACGTTTGGTAGCACACAAAGTGTTCCTCCGGTATTCGGGAGTTGCATAATCTCATAGTCATAGGAACATGTATAAGTCATGAAGAAAGCAATAGCAATATACTAAACGATCAAATGCTAAGCTAACGGAATGGGTCAAGTCAATCACATCAATCTCTAATGATGTGATCCCATTCATCAAATGACAACTCATGTCAATGGCTAGGAAACTTAACCATTTTTGATTAATGAGCTAGTCAAGTAGAGGCATACTAGTGACAATCTGTTTGTCTATGTATTCACACATGTACTAAGTTTACGGTTAATACAATTCTAGCATGAATAATAAACATTTATCATGAAATAAGGAAATAAATAATAACTTTATTATTGCCTCTAGGGCATATTTCCTTCATATGAATGAAAGAAGGGAAATAGATGAAGTATTCTTTAATCAGGAACCTATTTTGAAACACAATTTGCCTGTTGAAATCCTTGGGGATCATCCTCCACCTAAGGGTGATCCCGTGTTTGTGCTTAAACAATTACCTGATACTCTGAGATATGCTTATCTTGATGAAAAGAAGATATATCATGTTATTATTAGTGCTAACCTTTCAGAGAATGAAGAAAAGAAATTATTGAAAACTCTTAAGAAGCACCGTGCCGCTATTGTATATACTCTTGTTGATCTTGAGGGCATTAGTCCTACTTTATGTTAGCACAAAATAAAATTGGAGAAAGATGCTAAACCAGTTGTTGATCATCAATGACGTTTAAATCCTAAGATGAAAGAAGTGGTAAGAAACGAAATACTAAAGCTTCTGGAGGCAGGTATAATTTATCCTATTGCTGATAGTCAATGGGTAAGTCATGTTCATTGTGTCCCTAAAAAAGGAGGTATTGTTGTTGTTCCAAATGATAAGAATGAATTGATCCCTCAAAGAATAGTTACAGGTTACAGAATGGTAATTGATTTTCGCAAATTGAATAAAGCTACTAGAAAAGATCATTACCCTCTACCTTTTATTGATCAAATGCTAGAAAGATTATCCAAACATACTCACTTTTGCTTTCTAGATGGTTATTCTGGTTTCTCTCGAATACCTGTGTCAAAAGAAGATCAAGAGAAAACCATGTTTACTTGTCCTTTTGGTACCTTTGCTTTTAGACGTATGCCTTTTGGTTTATGTAATGCACCTGCTACCTTTCAAAGATGTATGACTGCTATATTCTCTGACTCTTATGAAAAGGTTGTTGAGGTTTTCATGGATGATTTCTCCGTTTACGGAACTTGTTTTTATGATTGCTTGAGCAACCTTGATTGAGTTTTGCAGAGATGTGAAGAAACTAATCTTGTCTTGAATTGGGAGAAGTGCCACTGAGGGAGTCCTGGACTAGGGGGGGTTCGGATAGCCGAACTATCATCTTTGGCCGGACTCCTAGACTATGAAGATACAAGATTGAAGACTCCGTCCCGTGTCCGGATGGGACTTTCCTTGGCGTGGAAGGCAAGCTTGGCGTCTGGATATGTAGATCTCCTACCATTGTAACCGACTACTGTGTAACCCTAACCCTATCCGGTGTCTATATAAACCGGAGGGTTTTAGTCCGTAGGGACGAACAACAATCATACCATAGGCTAGCATCTAGGGTTTAGCCTCTACGATCTCGTGGTAGATCTACTCTTTTACTACCCATATCATCAATATTAATCAAGCAGGAGTAGGGTATTACCTCCATCGAGAGGGCCCGAACACAGGTAAAAACATCGTGCCCCTTGTCTCCTGTTACCATCCGCCTAGACGCATAGTTCGGGACCCCCTACCCGATATCCGCCGGTTTTGACACCGACATTGGTGCTTTCATTGAGAGTTCCTCTGTGTCGTCACCGATAGGCCCGATGGCTCCTTCGATCATCAACAACGACGCAGTCCAAGGTGAGACTTTTCTCCCCGGACAGATCTTCAGTATTCGGGCGGCTATGCTGCGGGCCAATTAATGGCCATCCGGAAGCAGATCGAAAGCTACGCCCGCCATCAGGTTAGGTTTGGAAGTTTAAACTACACGGCCGACATCCGTGGAGACTTGATCATCGACGGATTCGAGCCGCAGCCAAGCGCGCCGCACTATCTCGATGGGCATGATCTAACTCTGCAGCCGAATAGTGTCCTGGAGGCCGCACTAGTGTCTGCTCCGACCATTGATTCGGAGCCAATCTCGCCGATCGAGGATGGTTGGTTGGACACCACCTCGGGGGCTGAAATCCCTACGGCACTCGAGCCGAACACCATCCCTGTCCTTTGCGAATACCGTGACTCCAGGGTGCCGGACTCCTCTCCGGACTCCGAACCCTCCGCGCCCCTGCCAATCGAATCCGATCGGGCACCGGTCATGGAGTTCACTGCCGCGGACATCTTTCAGCACTCGCCCTTTGGCGACATTTTGAATTCACTAAAGTCTCTCTCTTTATCCGGAACCCTGGCCGGACTACGGTCAGGAAGGTTGGGATGCGGACGACGAAGAAATTCAACGCCCACCCACCACCCACTTTGTAGCCACTGTTGATGATTTAACCGACATGCTCGACTACGACTCCGAAGACATCGACGGTATGGACGACGATCAGGAGACGACCAAGAACCAGCGCCTCTGAGGGCGGAAGGCCACCTCGTCATACGACTTATACATGGTGGACATCCCAAAAGATGGGAACGGCGATGGAACAGCGGAGGATGACCCCTCAAGAAACAGCCCAAGCGCCCGGCGTCGTGGCCGCTCTAAATCCCGCCACAGCAAAAACGGTGATTCCGGCACGGGAGATAATAACACCCCGGATAGTGCTGAAGACAACCCCCTCCAGCAGGATTCATCACAGGAGGAGGGAGAAGCAAGTCCACACGATAGTGCGGTAGAAAGAGAGGTAGAGGACGATAACTATGCGCCTCCCTCCGAAGATGAGGCAAGCCTCGACGACGACGAATTTGTCGTGCCTGAGGATCCCGCCGAACAGGAGCGTTTCAAACGCAGGCTTATGGCCACGGCAAGCAGCCTCAAGAAAAAGCAACAACAGCTTAGAGTTGACCAAGACCTGCTAGCTGACAAATGGACTGAGGTCCTCGCAGCCGAAGAGTATGAACTCGAACGCCCCTCCAAAAGCTACCCCAAACGCATGCCGTTGCCTCGATCAGAGGAGGAAGCACCCAAGTCACCAGCGCACGACATGGCAGACCAGCCGAAGAGCTTAGAGCTGACCAAGACCTGCTAGCTGACAAATGGACTAAGGTCCTCGCAACCGAAGAGTATGAACTCAAACGCCCCTCCAAAAGCTACCCCAAACGCATGCCGTTGCCTCGATCAGAGGAGGAAGCACCCAAGTCACCAGCGCACGACATGGCAGACCAGCCACCCTGCGTGGCGCTGACAGAAGAAGCCTCTCGGCCCTCCGCTCAAGCCACACCCCGACGCCGCTCAAAAAGTACCAAGGCACGGGAAAACGCGCCGGACTTGCGAGATATATTGGAGGATAAGGCAAAGCATACAAGTTCGATCTACAGATCGTGTGGGCGCCCAACGACACGTGATGATAACCGTCACGCCGGATACAGCAACTCCGGCCGGGCCGAGCATAGTAGACAAAGCTCATATGAGCTACGTCGTGATATAGCCCAATACAGAGGCGCCGCACACCCAGTATGCTTCATAGATGAAGTAATGGATCATCAAATCCCCGAGGGCGTCAAACCCATAAACACAGATCCTGCGGTCTGGATCGAGGACTATCTCCTCCATATCCACATGGCCCGCGGTGATGATCTACATGCCATCAAATACCTCGCACTCAAGCTTAAAGGACCAGTTCGGCATTGGCTTAACAGCTTGCCAGCAGAATCAATTGGTTGTTGGGAGGACCTGGAAGCCGCATTCCTTGATAACTTCCAGGGCACATATGTGCGACCACCAGACGCCGATGACCTTAGCCATATAATTCAGCAGCGGAAGAATGGGCGAGACAATTACGGACTCGGTTCCTAACAAAGAAAAATCAGATCGTCGACCGTCCGGATGCAGAGGCGCTTAGCAGCCTTCAAACACAACATCATGACGAGTCGCTAGCCCACACCTAGGACAGAAAAGCGAAATCCATGGCAGCCCTTACCACACTCATGACCCGCTTTTGTGCGGGAGAGGACGCTGGCTAGCTCGAAGCAACAACTTGGCCAAACACCACGGTAGTTCGGATACCAAGGACAGCAATGGCGGTCGCGTCGAAACAAGAACAAGCGCCGCATTAACGGCGATAATGCTGAAGATCTGGCGGTCAATGCCGGATTCAGAGGCTCTAAACCGGTCGTGAAAAAGCCATTCAAAAGAAATACCAGGCCCGTCCAACTTGGACAGAATACTCGATCGCTTGTGCGGATACATGGCACCCCCGAAAAACCAGCCAACCACACCAACAGGGACTGTTGGGTGTTTAAGCAAGCAGGTAAGTTAAGCGCCGAAAACAACGACAAGGGGCTGCATAGCGATGACGAGGAAGAGCCTCGGCCGCCGAACAATAGAGGACAGAAGGGTTTTCCCGCACAAGTGCGGACGGTGAACATGATATATGCAACCCACATACCCAAAAGGGAGCGGAAGCATGCGCTAAGGGACGTATATGCGATAGAGCGATCGCCCCAAAGTTCAACCCATGGTCTTCCTGCCCGATCACCTTCGATCGAAGGACCACCCCACTAGCATCCGTCATGGCGGTTTCGCCGCATTGGTTCTTGACCCAATTATTGACGGATTTCACCTCACCGAGTCCCGATGGACGGCGATAGCAGCTGAACTGCTTTATCGAGGATCTGATGCGCAAAATGGGCATAGACCCTCAAGGATTAAACCCACAAAGACGACCTTTAAAGGCATCATACCAGGTGTAGAGGCCAATTGTACGAGCTCGATTACACTCGAAGTGGTCTTCGGATCCCCGGATAACTTCCGAAGCAAAGAGTTAATCTTCGACATAGTCCCGTTTCGCAGCGGCTATCACGCATTGCTCGGACGAACCGCATTTTCAAAGTTCAATGCGGTGCCGCACTATACGCATATCTCAAGCTCAAGATGCCAGGCCCTCGAGGAGTAATCACGGTCAATGGAAACACTGAACGCTCTCTCCGAACGGAGGAGCACACGGCGGCCCTCACGGCGGAGGTGCAAAGCAGCCTCTCACAACAATTCTCGAGTCCGGCCACTAAACGTCCGGACACCGCTGCAGCCACCGGAGTAACCTACAACAAGACCGCCGGCACGATCCAAGCAGCGTAGCAATCCGCCCCAACCCCAGCCCTCGCTAAATTGCGAAGCCAAGATTACTGGCGTACATAACTACGCTCTGGAGATACCATGGGCATAAGGGGAGGGCCACGACCACGGCACGCCCAGAATGCGGCTCAACCGCACCAGGGGCTCGTGATTGTGTCATTCTTTTTCTTTTTTCCTTTTTCTTACTTTCAGGACTCTGTTCTCCAGAAGCCTTGTCCGACATTCGCGCCGAACTCACGATGCAACAGCCAGGGAAACAGAAAGCTACGTCGAGTGTCCAGGTGGCCTCTACTACGAGCATTATACCTATTTTACATACCATCCCGCAGCTTACCCCTGGAGGGGGACATGTTAAATAGTCCCATCCCTTGCTTATCGCACAAATGTATCGTTCTGCTTTTATTTGCAGTCTCTTTTTAATAACCTATATATAGCTCTTGCCTATTATTGCATTCTCTATCTATATATATGTTCATTTCATGACATGTTGCACCCGTACACTTTGGTACGGCCAATACACCAGGGGCTTAAGTACCCCAAAATTATGGTGTGATAAGTCCGAACACTTTCACAAGTGCGGCACCCCGAACTTATAGCATTATATGCATCGGCTCCGAATCATGTCTTGGGTCAATAGTTGGGTTTGCCCGGCTCCTGTGTTTTGCTGCCTTACGTTCCGTTCTATCGGCTAACGCGGCACCAGGAGAACCACTGCGATTGTGCCCCGGTTGAGCTGGGTTGAGCACCTCAGTGGAGAAAGCTAAAACTGACCGTCATGATACCTGTTTTACATAACATCCCGCAGCTTACCCCGGGAGGGGGACATGTTAGATAGGCCCACCTCTTTCTTATCGCACTATTTGTATCGTCCTGCTTTCATTGCAGTACCTTTTTGAATAAACAATATATAGCTTTTGCTTATTATTGCTCTACTTCCTTTATCTATACATATGTTCATTTCACGACATGTTGCAACCGTACACTTTGGTACGGCCAATACACCAGGGGCTTAAGTATCCCAAAATTATGGTGTGATAAGTCCGAACACTTTCACAAGTGCGGCACCCCGAACTTATAGCATTATATGAATCGGCTCCGAATCGTGTCTTGGGTCAATAGTTGGGTTTGCCCGGCTTCCGTGTTTTGGTACCTTACGTTCCGTTATATTGGCTAAGGTAGCACCGGGAGAACCACTGCGATTGTGCCTCAGCTTGAGCTGGGTCGAGCACCTCAGTGGAGAAAGCTAAAACTGTCCGCCATGATAGGGCGAGAGCCGGTCGCTGTTCGAGAGGTTTTTTTGGGTCCCTAAAGACTTATGCCGCTTAGAGCGAGGAGTCGGCATTGTCCGGCCAAGGCGTGGATAGCGCCCCGAACTCGGTCTTCCGAATACTAGGGGCTTCGTCGAAATTTAAAATTATAGAATTCTATGGCTAAGTGAGAGTGTTCAAGCATTATAAGTCCGGTTGCCTTGTTCGTTGCGTTGAGCGCCTCCCTAGACGGACCCAAGAATGGGAACAAGAGCGCTCAAGTTTATCCCGAACACCCCAAAGATTTCGTGGCATGGGGTGAAATAACGACTTGCCATCTCTCAAATTTGATAAACGGCCGCACGTAAGGTAATATTTTAAATTAACAAGCGTTGCTTAGCGCATATGAACAAGTTTTCAACGTCAGGATAACAAATGCGAGTCTACTCAAAATTACATCTTTGGAGCACTCATCCGCTATCTGGCGGGCACCCTTCAGACGCCCTCATAGGACATTTCGGGCATGCGATGCTCGTTGCCCTTGATGGCCCATCCATCACAAGCTTCTCCGCATCCAGCTTGCCCGGTGCACTTTAGCACGGGCAAGGCCAACAGGCACCTTCAATGCGCAGGCGCTTGATGACTTCAATCCATGGACAAGCGTCCACCAGCCGCCGCACTAGCCCAAAGTAGCTCCCAGGCATGGCTTCCAATGGCCACAGCCGAACTATGAGGCCCTTCATGGCCTGTTCGGCGACCTTGTGGAGCTCAGCCAGCTGCTTCAGCTGGTCGCTTAGGGGAACCGGATGTCCGGCCTCAACATACTGAGACGAGAACACCTTCTCCGTCGAGCTCCCCTCCTTGGCGCGGTAGAACGCGGCAGCATCAAACACACTACGGGGCAGATCTGCGAATGCTCCTAGAGAGCTCCGAATCCGGGTAAGTAATAGGTAATTCACTTTCGCATGCTTGCTTTGCATAAAGAATGCCTTACCCGCCGCTATCTCCTTTAATGATTCAATTTCTTGGAGGGCTTTTTGGGCTTCGGCCTTAGCGGCTTTGGCACTCTCAAGAGCCGAGGCGAGCTCGGACTCTCGAGTCTTCGAGTCACGCTCCAAACTCTCGTGTTTTTTCACGAGAGCCTGGAGCTCTTGCTGCACCTCCGCCACCCGCCCATCCTGCTTCTCTCGCTCGGTGCGCTACGCGGCCGCTTTGCTTTCAGCCGCGAACACCGCTTCCTTCAGGGTCGCCACCTCGTTCGTGGCCCCTACAATACCCACGTTATTCCTGTCATTTTTTGCAACCGAATCCTTTCTATAAGGTATTTCTTTAATAAGGTATTACTTACCTTCCTTGTCCTCGAGCTGCTTCTTGGCAAGGCCGAGCTTGTTCTCGAACCGCTCGAGGCTCTGCTTCAATGCATTGACCTCCACAGTCAGTGCGGCAGAGGTCAACAGCGCAGCCTGCAATCGCATATTGACATTCTTATGTTAGACTCCTACGCATATCTTTTTAGATCCTTAGTCCGGCTTTTGTTTCCGAACACCAAACTAAGCATCAGGGGCTACTGTCTATGTGGTAATATTTTTACATATTCTAAACTTACCTCAAAGCCTGTTAGAAGGCTGGTACAGGCTTCGGTCAGCCCACTCTTGGCGGACTGAACTTTCTGGATCACCACACTCATAATAAAGGCGGTGCTCCTCCTCGATGCGGCTGTTAAGCGCCTCGATGCTATCCGGTGCCTCCTGTTGGACGGAGGACAGCAGCGTCTAACCCTTCCTACGAAGTGGCTGCTTGCCGGACTTCGGTACCGCTGAAGGTTCCGGTAAGGAGTCGGACAAGGGTCGGGCTTAGAGCCCTGGGGTCTCGCTCCCCCACGCTTTGGAGTCCGGGAGGCTGCCTTGCGGCGCCTCCTGCGCCACCTCCTCTCGACCAGGCCCCCCTTGGGGCCCTACCTTGGCGTCGTCCGCAGCGTGAGGTGAGGAGGCGGCCGGAAGTGAGGTACTCTCCATTTCCGACGAACTCAGGGACCCGCTCGACGAATCGGCGAAATCGTCCTTGGGCGGGCTGCATGATTGTTCGGCATTAGAGAACACTATGCAATGATAAAAAAAGCCATGGGTATCTGGACACTTACGTTCTCGCCAGGGGCTTGGCCCTTATTGGCCACTCCTCCTCGTCGTTGTCGACGTTGGTGGAAGTCCGGAGGAAGGGTCCTTCCCTTCTTGGACCCTCCGGCCTCCCCAGTTGGGCCGGCCTTCCTTTTCTTCCAGCCCCCCGCTGGGGGAGAGGCTTCTTTTTCCTCCTCCTCTTCCTCAGAGGAGGATTCCGCCTCAGGGCCGTCGGGCGATGAGTCCGACAGCCCCTGGCGCCGGGAGCTCCTTCGAGTTCCCGTGGCCTCCTTCTTGGCCTTCTTCTCCGGCACAACGTGGGGTGCCGGAGCCAGCAGCCCTGTTAATCAGGCGTCCGCTGGGTCTTCTGGCAATGGGGCCGGACAGTTAATCTGTCCGGACGTCTTTAGCCAATCCTGTCAAAGGTTAGGGAGTTTTAGATCCCGCATAGAGTCAAACTAGGCAAAAAGAGTCCCATAAAGGGTAAAATAACTTACCTCGCTGGCTTGACGCTGCGAGCTGAATCCGCGATCTTTGGTAGCGGATGTGGGAGCCTCGGCGCCCTTGAACAACACCTTCCAGGCGTCTTTGTACGTAGTGTCGAAGAGCCTTTTCAGAGTTGGGTGTTGTGCCGAATCGAACTCCCACAATTTGGAGGCCCGTTGTTGGCATGGGAGAATCCGGCGGATGAGCATCACTTGGATTACGTTGACAAGCCTGAGATTCTTGTCCACCTGGTTTCGGACGCATGTTTAGAGTCCGGACAGCTCATCCGAATCCCCCCACGTCAGGCCCGTCTCTTTCCATGATGTGAGCCGTGTAGGGAAGCCATATCGGAATTCGGGGGCCGCCACCCATTTAGAGTCGCGCGGCTCGGTGATGTAGAACCACCCTGATTGCCACCCCTTTATGGTCTCCACAAAGGAGCCCTCGAGCCATAGGACTTTGGCCATCTTGCCAACCATGGCGCCTCCGCACTCCGCTTGGCGGCCTCCCACTACCTTTGGCCTGGCATTGAAGATCTTCAGCCATAGGCCGAAGTGGGGCTGGATGCAGAGGAAAGCCTCGCACACGACGATAAACGCTGAGATGTTGAGGATGAAATTCGGGGCCAGATCGTGGAAATCCAGGCCGTAGTAGAACATGAGCCCCGGACAAATGGGTGAAGTGGAAAACCTAGTCCGCGGAGGAAGTGGGGGAGAAACACCACCCTCTCATGGGGCCTGGGGGTTGGAATGAGCTGCCCTCGTCGGGTAGCCGGTGCGCGATGTCGTTGGTCAAGTATCCGACCTTCCGCAGCTTTTTGATGTGCCACTCCGTGACGGAGGAGGCCTTCCACTTGCCTCCGCCTCCGGACATGGTTGGGGATGGTTGAGGTGGGGTGTGCGGACTTAGTATTTGGAGCTCGAGTCTTGTGAAATGGATGAGCAAAGGAGGAAGAAGGCGTGGGTGAAAAGGTGGATCCTTATCCCTTATATGAATGAGGCGAAGCTATCGTCCCCGCCATGACTGGTAAAACTCGCTTATCTCCCAAGCGCCCGTAATCAATGGCGCGGATGGGTTACCTACGTCCGTATTGATGAGAATCCGGAATAAGGGGCACGATCTATGCTTTGATAAGGCGTGCCAAAGGAAACCGCCTCGCTAAACGCCTTGAGGTGGGACGGTAAAAAACGATTCATATAAAGACCTGGCCGTGGTGTGATGTCACGCCGCGGAATACGTCAGCAGATCTGTGCAAAAATTATTCTCTCTACGGCAGTATGTGGAACTTGTTTTGCAGAGCCGGACACTATCCTTGTGTTCAAAACCTTCTACGAAGTATTCGGAGGAGGAACCCGCCTTGCAATGCCGAAGAAAATATGCGCGCCGGACTCGTCGTCATTGAAGCCTGGTTCAGGGGCTACTGAGGGAGTCCTGGACTAGGGGGTGTCCGGATAGCCGAACTATCATCTTTGGCCAAACTCCTAGACTATGAAGATACAAGATTGAAGACTCCGTCCCGTGTCCAGATGGGACTTTCCTTGGCGTGTAAGGCAAGCTTGGCAATACGGATATGTAGATCTCCTACCATTGTAACCGACTCTGTGTAACCCTAACCCTATCCGATGTCTATATAAACCGGAGGGTTTTAGTCCGTAGGACGAACAACAATCATACCAGAGGCTAGCTTCTAGGGTTTAGCCTCTCTGATCTCGTGGTAGATCTACTCTTGTACTACCTATATCATCAATATTAATCAAGCAGGAGTAGGGTATTACCTCCATCGAGAAAGCCCGAACCTGGGTAAAAACATCGTGTCCCTTGTCTCCTGTTGCCATCCGCCTAGACGCACAGTTCGGGACCCCCTACCCGAGATCCGCCGGTTTTGACACCGACAGCCACTTTATGATTAATGGAGGTATTGTCTTGGGGCATAAAATTTCTGAAAGAGGTATTGAATATGATAAAGCTAAAGTGGATGCTATTGAAAAGATATCGTTCCCTAAAGATATTAAAGGTATAAGGTTTCCTTGGTCATGCTGGTTTCTATAGGAGGTTTATTAAAGACTTCTCTAAAATTTCTAGGCCTCTCACTAATCTCTTACAAAAATATATTCCTTTTGTTTTCAATGATGATTTTTTAGAAGCATTTGAAATACTTAAGAAAGCCTTGATTTCTGCTCCCATTGTTCAGCCACCTGATTGGAACCTACCCTTTGAAATTATGTGTGATGTTAGTGATTATGTTGTTGGTGTTGTTCTAGGACAAAGAGTTGATAAGAAATTAAATGTTATTCAGTATGCCAGTAAAACTCTAGACAGCGCCCAGAGAAATTATGCAACTACTGAGAAAGAATTTTTAGCGGTTGTATTTGCATGTGATAAGTTTAGACCTTATATTGTTGATTCCAAAGTAACTGTTCACACTGATCATCTTGCTATTAAATATCTTATGGAAAAGAAAGATGCTAAACCTAGACTTATTAGATGGGTTATCTTGCTACAAGAATTTGATTTGCATATTGTTGATAGAAAGGGAGCTGAGAACCCCGTTGCAGACAACTTGTCTAGGTTAGAAAATGTTCTTGATGACCCACTACCTACTGATGATAGCCTTCCTGATGAGAAACTTAATGTCATAAATGCTTCTCGTAATGCTCCATGATATGCTGATTATGCTAACTATATTGTTGCTAAATTTATACCACAGAGTTTCACATACCAGCAAAAGAAAAAGGTTTTCTATGATTTAAGACATTACTTTTGGGATGACCCACACCTTTATAAAGAAGGAGTAGATGGTGTTATTAGACGATGTGTACCTGAGCATGAACAGGAACAGATCTTACGCAAGTGCCACTCCGAGTCTTACGGATGACACCACGCTGGAGACAGAACTGCACATAAGGTATTGCAATCCGGTTTCCATTGGCCCACTGTCTTGAAAGATGCACGTAAGTTTGTCTTGTCATGTGATGAATGCCAAAGGGTTGGTAATATCAGTAGATGTCAGGAAATGCCTATGAATTATTCTCTTGTTATTGAACCATTTGATGTTTGGGGCTTTGATTATATGGGACATTTTCCTTCCTCTAATGGGTATACGCATATTCAAGTTGCTGTTGATTATGTTACTAAGTGGGTAGAAGCTATTCCAACTGGTAGTGCTGGTCATAACACTTCTATTAAGATGCTTAAAGAAGTCATTTTTCTGAGGTTTGGAGTCCCTAGATATTTAATGGGTGATGGTGGTTCACATTTTATTCATGGTGCCTTCCGTAAAATGCTTTCTAAATATGATGTTAATCATAGAATTGCATCTCCTTATCATCCTCGGTCTAGTGGTCAAGTAGAATTGAGCAATAGAGAGATTAAATTAATTTTGCAAAAGACTGTTAATAGATCTAGAAAGAATTGGTCTAAGAAACTTAATGATGCTTTGTGGGCGTATAGAACTGCTTATAAGGATCCTATGGGTATGTGTCCTTATAAAATGGTTTATGGAAAAACATGACACTTACCTCTTGAGCTAGAACATAAGGCATATTGGGCTATTAAAGAGCTCAACTATGATTTCAGACTTTCTGGTGAGAAGAGGTTATTTGACATTAGCTCACTTGATGAATGGAGAACCCAATCATATGAGAATGCCAAGTTGTTTAAGGAAAAGGTTAAAAGATGGCATGACAAAAGGATACAAAAGCGTGATTTTAATGTAGGTGATCATGTTTTGCTATAAAACTCTCGTTTAAGATTTTTTGCAGGAAAACTTCTGTCTAAATGGGAAGGCCCCTACATCATCGAGGAGGTTTATTGTTCTGGTGCCATAAAAATTAACAATGCCGCGGGTAAAAACCCGAAGGAGGTATACGGTCAAAGACTTAAACATTATATCTTAGGTACTCCCATAAATGTTGAGACCAATATAATTGAGACCTTGACACCGGAGGAGTACATAAGGGACACTTTCTAGAATGTTCCAGACTCCGAAAAGGAATAGGTATGTGGCACGGTAAGTAAACCGACTCCAAAATGTCTCCAAAGATAAATTTTCTCTGTTTTGGAATATTTAAAAAATTAGGAAAATTAAGAGTAGTTCGAAAGAGACACGAGGCCACCACAAGGGTGGAGGGCGTGCCCTACCCCCTGGGCGTGCCGCCCGACCTTGTGGCCACCTCGTGTGCCCTCCGGACTCCATTTTCTTGCAGAATACTTCTTATGGTCGGTAAAAATTCATTATATATTCTCCCGAAAGTTTTGACCACCGTACCACGCAAACATCTCTTGTTCTTGTTTCGAGCTGTTTTCTGCCATAGTTTCAAGGCCAGGCATCATGTCGTCTCCCTCCTCCAACAACACGAGCGACGATGCTTGGCTAATGAAGATAGAGATGAAGAGAGAAGAACTTGGGGAGATCAACAAGGGTGATAGGATCAAGAAGGCCACGGAGGATCAAGCTCCGGCAGCAGAAGAAGAAGACATCCTTCAACCTCACAACAATCTTCTTACCCCTACTGAAATTGAAGATTTCAAGATGATTGAAATAGCTCGGGTGCAGAACAAGTATCTAACTCGTGAAAATATTTTGTTGCAAGAACATATCATTGCACTCAAGGGCATTATTCGTAAGTTGGAGCACCTCCTACGTTCGATGTTGGATGACAAGTCTGCTTCATCAACAACTCCATCATCACCACCTCCGAAGAAAGAGATCTAAATACATGGGTATGGGCACTCCCCTTGGCAACTGCCAAGCTTGGGGGAGTGCCCCGGTATCGTGTCACCATCACATCTTTATCTTTATCGCTTTTCTTAGTTAGATCCTTTTGGTTATATCTTGATCTAGTAGAATAAAGTTTTTATTATGATCTAGTTTTGAGTTTTGCTTTATGATCTGATACGTCTCCAACGTATCTATAATTTTTTATTGTTCCATGCTATTATATTATCTATTTTGGATGTTTAATGGGCTTTACTAAGCACTTTTATATTATTTTTGGGACTAACCTATTAACCGAAGGCCCAAAGGTGCAAATTGTTGTTTTTTTGCCTATTTCAAAGTGTTTCAGAGAAAAGGATTATCAAACGGAGTCCAAATGGAATGAAACCTTCGGGAGAGTTATTTTTGGAACAAACGTGATCCAGATGACTTGGAGTGGACGTCAAGAAAGAAGCGAGGAGGCCACGAGGCAGGGAGGCGCGCCTGCCCCCCTGGGCGCGCCCCCCACCCTCTTGGGCCCCTTGCAGCTCCACCGACCTACTTCTTCCTCCTATATATACCCATATGCCCCAAGAACATCCAGGAGAACCACGAAACCCTATTTCCACCGCCGCAACCTTCTGTACCCGTGAGATCCCATCTTGGGGCCTTTTCCGGCGCTCCGCCGAAGGGGGAATCGATCACGGAGGGCTTCTACATCAACACCATAGCCTCTCCGATGATGTGTGAGTAGTTTACCACAGACCTTCGGGTCCATAGTTATTAGCTAGATGGCTTCTTCTCTCTCTTTGGATCTCAATACAAAGTTCTCCTTGATCTTCTTGGAGATCTATTCGATGTAATTCTTTTTGCGGCGTGTTTGTCGAGATCCGATGAATTGTTGGTTTATGATCAAGATTATCTATGAACAATATTTAAATCTCCTCTGAATTCTTTTATGTATGATTTGTTATCTTTGCAAGTCTCTTTGAATTATCAGTTTGGTTTGGCCTACTAGATTGATCTTTCTTGCAATGGGAGAAGTGCTTAGCTTTGGGTTCAATCTTGCGGTGTCCTTTCCGAGTGATAGCAGGGCAGCAAGGCACGTATTGTATTGTTGCCATCGAGGATAAAAAGATGGGGTTTATATCATATTGCTTGAGTTTATCCCTCTACATCATGTCATCTTGCCTAATGTGTTACTCCGTTCTTATGAACTTAATACTCTAGATGCATGTTGGATAGCGGTCGATGTGTGGAGTAATAGTAGTAGATGCAGAATCGTTTCGGTCTACTTGTCGCGGACGTGATGCCTATATACATGATCATGCCTAGATATTCTCATAATTATGCACTTTTCTATCAATTGCTCGACAGTAATTTGTTCACCCACCGTAATACTTATGCTATCTTGAGAGAACCACTAGTGAAACCTATGGCCCCCGGGTCTATTTTCCATCATATAAGTTTCCAACCTATTTTTACTTTGCATTATTTACTTTCAGTTTATATCATAAAAATACCAAAAATATTTATCTTATTATCTCTATCAGATCTCACTTTTGCAAGTGGCCGTGAAGGGATTGACAACCCCTTTATCGCGTTGGTTGCAAGGTTCTTATTTGTTCGTATAGGTACGAGGCGACTTGTGTGTAGTCTCCTACTGGGTTGATACCTTGGTTCTCAAAAACTAAGGGAAATACTTACGCTACTTTGTTGCATCACCCTTTCCTCTTCAAGGGAAAAACCAACGCAAGCTCAAGAGGTAGCATGATCCCTCTATGTAATCGAGTCAATGAGATATATAATAAAGAGTAGTTTTGAGATAAGGGTGTTGCTTTCTTGCTATAATCTTGAGGGAATTAAATAAAAGAAAGTAAGAAAAAGAAATAAAAAATTCATATATTGATCTTATGGAGAGTAAAGACTTCACATATAAAGTGTATGTTGAATAAAAGTTGTTGAGAGTTGACAAACATAGTTTGGTCATTGTTGCAATTAATAGGAAGTAATAAAGAAAGAGAATCCTCACATGTAAATATACTAGAGCACTCATTAAAATATGACATGCTAAAAAGTTGACGTTGGGCAAGGAAGACAACATAATAGGTTATGTTTGCTTATATCTGAATAGAAGTTATATTGTCATGGATCATCCAACATGTTGAGCTTGCCTTTCCCTCTCATGCTAGCCAAATTCTTTTCACCAAGTAGAGATACTACTTGTGCTTCCAAACTTCCCTAAACCCAATTTTTCCATGAGAGTCCACCATACCTACCTATGGAATAAGTTGTCATCGGTGCAAGCAATAAAGATTGCTCTTTAAATATGCATGATTTATTAGTGTGAGGAAAATAAGCTTTATACGAGCTTGTGATATGGAAGAAATAAAAGCGACAGACTACATAATAAAGGTCTTTATCACAAGTGGAAATATAAAGTGGCGTTCTTTTGCATTAAGATTTTGTGCACCCAACCATAAAAGCGCATGACAACCTCTTCTTCCCTCTGCGAAGGCCTACCTTTTATTTTTATCTCCTACCCTTATGCAAGAGTCATGGTGATCTTCACCTTCCCTTTTTACACTTTTTCCTTTGGCAAGCCCTATGTGTTGGAGAGATCCAGATATCTACCCGGATGTAGGTTTTCATAAAGTATTATTGTTGACATTACCCTTGAGGTACGAGGTTGTTGGGAAGCGAAACTATAAGCCCCTATCTTTCTCTGTGTCCAGTTGAAACTTTGTACCCATGAGTATCGCGTGAGTGTTAGCAATTGTGAAAGATTATATGATAGTTGAGTATGTGGACTTGCTAAAAAACTCTTATATTGACTCTTTTCGATGTTATGATAAATTACAATTGTTTCAATGACTGAGATCATAGTTTGTTAGTTTTTAAATGAAGTTTCTGATTCATACTTTACCTTGTGAACGAATTCTTACTTTAGCATAAGAAATTATATGGCATTATAAGTTGATGTTCTAAAGATGATCATGACGCCCTCATGTCTGTATTTTATTTTTATCGACTCCTCTATCTCTAAACATGTGGACATATTTATCGATATCGGCTTTCGCTTGAGGACAAGCGAGGTCTAAGCTTGGGGGAGTTGATACGTCAATTTTGCATCATGCTTTTATGTTGATATTTATTGCATTATGGGCTGTTATTACACATTATATCACGATACTTATGGCTATTCTCTCTTATTTTGCAAGGTTTACATGAAGAGGGAGAATGTCGGCAGCTGGAATTCTGAGCTGGAAAAGGAGCAAATATTAGAGACCTATTCTGCACAACACCAAAAGACCGGAAACTTCACGGAGATTATTTTTGAAATATATAAAAAATATTGGGCGAAGAAAGTACCAGAGGGGGGCCACCAGCCAGCCACAAGGGTGGAGGGCGTGCCCCCTGACCTTGTGGGCCCCCTGGCAGGCCTTCGGTGTCCATCTTCTGCTATATGGTGTCTTTTACCCTGGAAAAAATCATAAGGAAGCTTTCGGGACGAAGCGCCGCCTTCTCGAGGCGGAACCTGGGCAGCACCAATCTAGGGCTCCAGCGGAGCTGTTCTGCCGGGGAAACATCTCTCCCGGAGGAGGAAATCATCACCATCGTCATCACCATCGATCCTCTCATCGAGGGAGGGTCAATCTCCATCAACATCTTCACCAGCACCATCTCCTCTCAAACCCTAGTTCATCTCTTGTATTCGATCTTGGTCCCAAAACCTCAGGTTGGTACCTGTGGGTTGCTAGTAGTGTTGATTCACTACAAAAAAAATACACTTCCGTGATGATACGTGTTTGTCACAGTAGGTCGCATTTTCTGTCATGCATGTACATCCATGGCGATTTTATGACAGAATCAAGATAGTCATACTGTCTTTGTCAGAGAAGTGTTCCATGACATTACCAAAATTATCATCATGGAAGTGTCCACTTCCATGACGATAAATCCCGCGTCACAGAAGTGCTTTCGTCAAGGGTGGCCGACACGTGGCATCCACCGTAACGGAAAGCCGTTAAGCTATCGGGTCGGGTTTTGGATCTGATAACCCATTAACAGCCCCGAGCAATGGGGATTTTCCACCTGTAAAATCATCATTGGCTGGAGGAAACACGTGTCGGCTCATCGTTGGGACAAATTTCATCCACTCATTGGACAGAAGGCGCCTATGATACGTCGACACGTGGCATGACCCAACAGAGGCCCATTCCTGTGAAAAGGCCGGCCCGTTTGACTTGGTCAAAAGGTGGCGAGTCATCCCATGTAAAGCCTGTTAATGGCCTGTTCGCATATAGCCCATTTACAGCCCGCTAACCCAAGGCCCGTTACGCCCTATCCGAATTAGGCCCAGTAGCGTCATCTGGGCCACCCAATATGATTCCAGCCCATTTTCACTTCTGGCCCATGTATGGCCCATGACGTCTTTCGGCCCATATGAGGCCCTATGTAACTCTTGGCCTATTAACGGCCCGTGGTGAAACTGGCCCATAAGGAACAGTGTATCACTTTACACCCATTAACGGCCCGTGGTCAAACTGGCCCGTAATGAACAGTGTATCACTTTATACCCATTAACGGCCCTTTATTCCATTGGGCCGTTTCCATCCCATGTTATCTTTCGGCCTTCTCATAGCGCATTTATTCTTGGGCTCATTTCCAGCATTCGTTTACTTACAACCCGTTACTGTCATTTTCTCCTTGTGGGCCAAATTCAGCCCGTGGTTCTGATCGGCCCGTTTGTGGTCCGTTAATCGTTGGGCCATTTTCATAGCGTCATCAAATACGGCCTATTAATGATGGCCCGTTATGGTCGACCCATGAGCGAACGATTCAACTCTAGCCCGTTTACGGCCATAATGCGGCTGTTATTGGCCCATGTTTGTGCCAATCGATCATCTTGCCCGTATAAGGCCCATTGATGATACGGCCCGTAGAAGGCCCATTGTTTCTCTGACCCATAGAAGGCCCATTGTTTCTCTGACCCGTAGAAGGCCCATCGCTTTCTACGGCTGTAGAAGGCCCATCGTTTCTACGGCCCGTAGGGAGGCCCAAAGGTCACCACTGAAAATATTAGCCCATGGTTATTGTGGCCTAGTTTTTAAAAATAGGTTATTGCAACCACTAGCAAACCATGGAAAAAGAACCGCAATGACTACAAGCAAACAAATAAACAAGACAACAAGGAAATAAATAAGCAAGCAACTTACGCTTAGGCTATCACGACTATCACACATATTACATCCACTTTGGGCATCAAAGTTCGCCACTAGTGCAAATAAACGCTACCGACAAAAGAATATGCAAAAGCGAGAGCACTTGAAGGCACTAGGCACTGGCAGTCGGGCCCCCAAACAGTGAAGAAGCTGAGTAGACCTCGATTGTGTCAATGATAGATGCATCAACACTAGATTTAAGGCACGATGGTGCGACGGCGATCCTCGACATCTTCATTGCATCTTTGACTTCAAGTCGGAGCTGAGCTGAAGCAAGCCTTTCCGCTTTAAGTTGAGACTGAAGAAGTCAAACTGATTGAGGCAGCGACTGCAAAGAGGCTGTCTCACACCTGCTGGTGAGTAGCTTCAACTCACTGTCTTCATCAAGACAGGACCTTGGGGTCATCTCACTGTCCTCAAGATGGTTTGACTCACTATCTTCCCTAAAGTTCTGCCTAGCATAAGAGATACGAGTCTGAAAGAGAAACAAGGAGACACGTAATAGGTTTCACAATTATATAAGCAAATAAATGGATCTGTTCTGCATTAGGAACATGTTTTTACAACTACAATTTGATACTTTGGTAGTTGTTGCAAACATCAATCAGATGTAAACAGCAAAGCAAACAAAGATGGAGGAAATGATGCCTATCCAAATCTATACTAGAACAAAGTTTGAAGGCTTGAGAAGGATGAACTTACATTGCATGTTAACACGGGCTGGACAAAGCCCTTCTCCATGTTGATGGAAGGATAATTCAATAAATTCCCCAAAGAAAATTCTTTATAAGCGTTGCCATTATTCTACATTTTGCAAAGAGTAAATATAGATCAAATAATATTGGAAGAAAGCAGAGGATAATGAAGCTCGGTGCATCGATGATACATAATCAAATAGCAATTAATTAAGTACAGCATTACAAGGCAAAAGGGAGATAGGTACTGACAAGAGCAATGCAGAGCCCATTATTGTTTTGAGATCGTATTGAGATCGTATGATCCTTTGAGCAAGGAGATTCATCTGAAATTAGTTTTCATACAAGAGAGAAGGTAAGGCACAAGCAAAAATTTAGGAGTTCAAATTTTGAATTGATATCATAGACAGTACCTGACACTGGGCTCCCACAGTTCTAACAGGGGTTTGGCCACTGGAGTAGCGGTGAAGTGTGGTACAGTTGGGCCTGTGATTTCTGTGGCTGCTGATCTATCTGATTTAACAGGTATCACTACCTTTTCCAAATACCTAGTTTTTACTTCTTGAGGATATGCACTCACCCTCTTCCTTTTGGACATCTATTACGAAAGAACAACATTTGCCTGGAAAAACATAGTGTGACGACACATGGAATAGGTACAGAAAATGGATAGGTATGGCATATACTCATATATGATGCTTAAACTAAGCAGATGGTGTAACAAAGTAGAAGTAATGTAAGAGGTCAGATGCAAAATATGTGCGACCAATACAACTTTGCAAAGTTAGAGCAAGCACCTTGATGGGTGAATAAGATAGGCCATCCTCCACCATGCCAAGTTTGTTAGCCGGTGGATGGATTACGCAATATTCCTCTTGTGAGCCCATTCTCATATTCATTTTGATAATGTTCAATATCTGACATGCATGAAAACATAAAAACAAGTGAGATTTTCTTTGTAATGCAGAAGCGATTCTAATCCAATACTGCCTCCCTGTACACCCCTTTGTGCTATCTCTGCAATTCTTTTAAAAGATGACATGCATGCTGTAATTTGTTGTGTGCATTAATATAATGTGGCCTACTACTCAAAATATGAGAGCTCCATAAGTGATGACACTTCAAGATGATAGCTTTAATAAAGAAGAACAAGTCGACCTGACCTAACAAATTCAAAATATACTAAGGGAGAACAACTCGACCTGACCAGTCGACCGCAAGAGAAGAGTATCATCTTAAAGAAGAGCAGAAGATCAAGCAGATTGAAGATATTACAAGTCTTTCAAGACAATGTCGGTTGGCCACCCATGATGAACCAGCGCGCACAGAGAAATACTATTCTTTCTAGTCTCTCCATATGTCGCTCACATGCATTTCGAAACTAAAGTAGGAACATTTAGCTAACCAATTAAACATCTCTCAGTTTTACTAATATCAGCAATAATATCATATATGAATTTGTACAACTAAGCTTGTTTAGCTCGATGGGTGGAGCAGTGCTATTACGAGACGAACCATGTAGGCTGATTGTGGTCATCATAAAATGGGGAAAACATAAGCATGATGAGTACAGTGTTGACCGTGGCAGTGGGATGGCAATTCTGAAGCTGCAAACCGCGCAAAGGGTAGTTAGCAACCGATGTTTGCTTTGAAATAACAACTAAGATTTTGTATGGACAAGAAAGTACGGTCAACAAGTGACAAAGAAATGCAATTATGCTGTCTCTCTATATGTGGCGACATGCATTTGGAAACTCAAGTGGGACCTTTAGCTAACCAATTAAATGTGTCGGTTAACTAATATCAGTATCATATCACAATCATATTTGAACAACTAAGCTTTCGAATTACGAGTGTTGTGTTGTTTAGCTTGAAGGGTGGAGTAATGCTAATATGACAGAAAGCACCTACGCAGATCATAGTAGAGTAGATAAAAGGGGAAAACCCTAAGCATCAAGAGAAAAATCAGGAAAGTGGAACTAGCTGGACCAGTGGGTGGCACACATGCTTTTCGAAATGAATATAGGAACAGTAGGTGACCAATTAAACATTCTCTGTTTTAGTGATATGAGCATCATATCGGATACGTATTTCAACATGTAAGCTTTGGGCTGAGGTCTTGAGGAGCAATGCTAGCATGACACGAAGCACCTACGATGATGGTAGTGAATATAAAGGGGGGAAACCATAAGCTTTACGAGTATAGTGCTCGTGCCATGGCGGATCTGAAGGTGCAAACCGGACAAAGCTACTTCGCAACCAATGTTTGCTTTCAACTAGCCACTACGATTTGGTACGAACAAGAAAAGTACAGTAAACAAATTACGATCTATTTTCCGGGTGAGATCAATAACTTAAGCACATATGGAAGAGTACCACCTCTCTTGCGATGCCATGTAGGCCTATGCTAATAAGTTGAGGGTGCTGGGGGTGCGATGGCTGTCGGCAGCGGGGAAGAAGACTTTAGACGGCAGATGGCCGGGTCGGGGATATATCATGTTTCCGTGGACGAGGCGGTCGCAGGAGCGGCAATGGCAAGGTGGACGACAGCGCCGATAAAGCGAGAGGAGGTGATGAAAGGATCCTGGTCCAGCGCCGTGGATGAGAGACGTCCATCTCTTGCAGTGGACGACGGGGTAGGGGTAGCGGCTCCGGCAAGGTGGAGGATGGGGTGGCGGACGGACGAGGCTGGCCGCAGTGCAGAGGTTGTCGTGCCGCCGACCGTGCATGAATAGGGAAATGGACGGGAGGGGGATCTCAAACTTTGGGATGCGCTTCTCTGAAATGGGGGAAAGTTATGAACTTATCCCCCGTTTAAAATTTCGGACATCGCGTCGGTTGGGGATAGGACGGTAATCTCGCATCTCCCAAATATTTTCCGGTAACTATTTCGGGCGAGGAGAGGGTGTTTTTCCGCCCACGGTTGGCTCCCATGGTGTATGAACGGGGCTGATAGGTAGGGCGGTTGTGTCACGTCTGATGGAAGTTACACATCTGCCCCTATTTAAAATATTAGCCTACATCGATTTCGGACGAGGAGAGTTTGTTTTGCCACCCACCATGTATGAATGAGGAAATGGAGGAAGAGACACATGTCTTTTGGACGAGCTTCAATCAAATGTGTTTTGCCACCCACGTTTGGCGCCCACCGTGTCTGAATGGGCTCAGAGGCTGTCGTGTCACGTTTGATTGAAGTTACTAGTCTACCCCTATCGACAGCAGTGTAAATCCGGTCGATATGGATGTCAAGTGTCAGGGGTAGATAGTAATTTCCATCTCGCAAACACTTGCTTCGGGCAGCCCACAAATTATAGTGGGTGTTTAGCCGCTTCGTTCAAAACTTGGGAGAATTAGCATTCATGTTTGCCCTGGGACCTAGCAAGCTAAATTCAAATCCAATTTGTATTCAATTACGAATATCCACAGATAATTATACATTTTGTTATTTATTTCTGCAAAACCACAACAAAGATTTATTCCACCTTTATATATGATTATGATTTAGAAATGCCGTGATCTTCGAATTCAGTAGGTTGGATACACTCTGAGTCAAACAGTTATTTCATCCAATACAATATGCTCACACGAAAAACAGTTCACCTTATGTCAATCATACAAATCTTGAGGATTACCTCGCCTAAAAATTCGGATCATTACAACACATGGACAACATAGGGGTCTTGCAACATAATCCATTCAGAGACATGACACAACATGCAAGTACAATAATCTAATGACAATTTCAAGCTGGTATCTAAAGAAGAACCGGGATTACCTTGGGCTTCAGATAAGCGAAACAATGAGGACCTCCTCCGTCTTCAAATGCAACATACTTACTTCCTCCAATTCTTGGGTTGCTTGCATAATGTGTGCCGCTAATTCCGTAATTTCTAGCCTCAAGATCAAGATTACCTCATTCATGGAAGCCACACCATCTCTTTCTGCCTCTAGTAGAGCCTCAAGCACTATAATATTTGTGCTCAGACTGCTCTCCGGTGGTGTTGCCTCTGAACTGCTACCATCTCGTAACATGGATGGCGCACTACTTCCACAAGTAGATTCTGGGGTTGTACATTGTGTCCTAGTGTGAACGGCATCCTGAAAGGTTTCCGCTGGACATCAGTAAGAGATAGTTATTGTATGATCCAGGCAGTAAGCTTACATGGTAAATGACGGATGAATTATTGCCGAGCATGGCAAACTATATTTAAGTGGTTCAAGCGACATCGGTAGAAAAGAAATTAAAATGGTAAGATGAAACTAGGGATGTAAGTGGAAAATAAACGACATCCGCCAGTCCCATCTAGTTAGTTTCTGCTACCTTCCTAGTTCATTTTCCTCAAAAAACAAAAACTCTTTTGAACTATCATACCACTAATGGACTTTAATCGGGATTAAACGGGACCTAGTTGACATCCCTAGTTGAAAGGGAGTGTACAACCGCTATATTTAAGTTGCCAAGGCATCTAAGCAGTTGAAATAATCTGAGAAAGCACTTAACCGTGTGGCCTCATATAAACTACGAAGACAGTCTTGTGATGAAGTTGAGAGGAAAAGTTAAGGACTCAAATGAAATAGGCATGCATTTATTTACGATAGTACAACAGGCACTGCTGACATATTGGCCAACTCAGGTATAGTGTAACAACAAATAAGCATTGAATCAAGCAATACTGACCAGCGGAACAAGCTGAACTATTTGTAATTCGGTAGGATTACACGTTGAGGGCACAAGCCAAGAAAGCAGCCCACTCGCATTACATTTCACATGTACTAAAACACACTGGCTTACCATATGTTGTTGTGAAGCCTAGCTGCTGTTGCAATGTTCTTTGAAGATATAAATCGACATCCTGTGGTTGCAAATCTAGTTGTTGTAGTTTATTACGCACCATCTATTTAGGTAAAATTAATTTTAATTGCATGCACCTTTGGTCCGAATTGATCATCAATGGTTCATCTAAACTAATGAAAGAAGGGTGTGTGCATACACGACAATATATCTGCTTCCCTCTATTTTTATGCTTGTTCGAGGTGCCAGCCCCAAAGAACAAATATTTTGCTTGATGGGGTTTGCAGCTCCATAATTAATAGAAGCATCAAATTAGTCATGCAACTTGGGAAGATCAAGAACACACAAACAAGTAATGAACAGAGGCTCGGAGTAGTGATGTAATAGCTAGCATCGAGAAAATGTAGGGTAAAAGCAGACAAAAAGCGGCGGAACCACATGCTAGTTTGCTGATGTGTAATTAAGCATAGAGAACATTAAGCGATGCGATGGAACCAACAGGTGGCATCAGAACAAAACTAAAGCATATTAACTATATGTGCCTTTGGTATGTAATTTAGCACATGTAACATGTTCCTTTGCCGTAAGTATGGCCCTACGGTGCAAGCGAATAACGCGTCTCATGAAAACTGAATGATGCCACGAAGAAATTCAAAGGTGCGGTGCTTATGCTAGGAAAGTGAACTTAGGCGCCGGCTGTTGGATAATAGTACCTGATTCTCGGCGGCGTATGGGTATCATTGTCATACTTGATAGCTAAGGATCATCGATGGTGCTTGTGTTGCGGTTGAGTTTGGGCGGTTGCCCGTCATTGAAGCGGCTCCGGTGCTACGGTTGCGGTGTCTGTCGACATACAAGAAAGCTCATCTGTGGTAAGTGAACAGTTGCACAATAAAAAGAAAAACTGAAGGAGTACAAATGAAATAACCTGATGAGGTTGCGGCGTCGGTAAAGCAGGGCCGGTGGAGTTGAATATGGCGTCCGTGGAGCGAATGCAGTGCGATGGGCGAAGGCTTGGTAGCGCGTTGTCTGATGCTTTCGGTGAGGCGGATCTATTATGGCGGACGAGGGCTTGTATGAAGGGCAATGAAGGCGGACGAGGAGTCGATGAAGGGCCTACTGTTGTGGTGGGCGAGGCGCGGTTAAGTAGATCCGGTGCGGTGGACCATGATGGCGGTCAAGGAGATCTAGAGCGGTGGACAAGCCCGATTCTTTGAAGCGGCTCCGGTGAAGTGGTGAGTTGGCGATTAGGGGTTCCAAGGTGCGGAAGGTAGATCCGTGAGTGTGAGGTCCACCGCTGCAGCGGAGGACTAGATTCAATGACTTGCCGTGGTTGAAGTCGGGGAGGGAAGGGAGGGGCTACGGGGAAGAATGTTGGGGGCAAAGAGGGAAAACAATGGAGTTACCAAAGCAGCCCTTTTCCGTTCATGTGGCAGGGTAAAACAGGAATATCGCGAGGCTAAACTTTTGGTAGCGTGATATTTCGATGTGAGCGGAAGTTTGAAAGCTTTTGGCGCCTAAAATTATAAGTATTCTGCTCTCGTCTGACGGCCGACTATGATATCATGGCCGACAATTTGTTTGTTTTGCATAAAAAATGTGCAAGTTTTGAAAATCAATGTCTCCAACTCGAAACTTAGATTGTCCATTCAATTCAAATATGGATCATTGAGCTACTACAAGCAAATACCATCATACGGTCCAATTCAAATGAAATTCCAAATGTGTTTATCCTAAATATGACGACAAAAGCAAAAATGTGTATGTGTATGAATAAAGTGGATGATTATAAAGTTTGAACATGCCCGTATGTGTATATCTCTAGGTTTGATATATGAATTTGAAATCACGAAATCCCGGCTTAAAAAATGTACCTCCGTTTAAATGAATTACAAAAGCTAATGATGGAGTCGAATTCCAAAATTCCAATCTTAGTTTTGTAATTCTGGTACATCAAGGTATATCACGCATGTTCAAAAGTATCGTTATCTCATAGTACAAACTGTGAAACAAATTGATCAACCATGAGTGCACAATATCTCAATTACGCTAAAGTCCCTCAAATATAGACACCTCACTCTTTATCCGAAGTCAACCCCCCACCACCACACACACACACACACACACATAGAGAAGTCGTTCTCTCCCCCAAACACCAACACACGAGCACATTAACACCCCTCTCTCTTGTAAAGTCCATACCCCAACATAGGTCTCTATCATTTTGTCTCTCGGGCATGCACACATCTCTTCCCTCACTCTCTAGGTCTCCCGCTATCTCTCTTACCCAAGCACACGCACTATGTAGAGTGTATATTTCCCACACACACAAAACGTCGCCCCCAAACGTCTATCTCCCTAGTTATGTGGTTCTCGCGCACTCACCTCACACACCACCCCCACTGCAAACAAGCACACTTTGTCTCCTTGTGCACCACTCTCCTCTTTCTATCTCTCCCACATGCGGACCTGCCCCAGCTCCTTCCCTGTATACATATATGTCGTGACTCTTTGCATAGCTCCCTAATGTATAATCGTTCTCAATTTCGCACATTGTTCTCTACACCATCTATTCTAGATCTCTCATGAAGTCCCTATCACACACACGATGAGTCGCTTCCCTTGCGTCTCCGTTCATAGGCCAATTTCGGACAACATCAACATTGTCTCCCTATCTATATGCCATTTATGGACACAAACGACCCCTCTCGCCCCCTCTCTTCCTCTCTCTCTCTCTCTCTCCGTCGCTATCTCTCTCTCTCTCTTTCTCTCGTTCTCACACCCCTCTCCCACACACACACTCGATGTCTCTTCCAAATAGTCTGCTCCCCCGCCCTTTAGTGCTATCTCGCTACTACACATGTCACACTATTCCCCCTTCCCTTATACTAGGTTTACATCATCAGTGGTCTCTCTACTCCACGTACACTCTCTCCCTCTCACACACAAACGCGTGCACAAACACACACAGACACGCACAAACACCCATTTATCTGGATCCTCATCTCTCCTCATGTCCGCATGTGTATCTCTCACACTCACTCTCTAATTATGTATATGTGCCTCCACGTTACACAACACAAATCCCCATGTACATGTCTCTCTCTATCCTCCACACACATAGACACAAATAATCTGTTATCATTGCCTCAGTCTCTAACATATCACACATGCACACTCTCTCTCTCTCTCTCGCAAACACGCCCAACAAGGGTTTCCCCATGAATAACTTACCGTCTATTCATCAACAGTTGTGGCAGTACGGCGAACACGAGACGTGAAAAAGAATAAATATACACGTGCTTAGACCACCTAGTATGACTACTAGGACTAGAGCAAGCCAAAAAGCGCGCCGCCGTCACCTCCTCCTTGTCGGCGACGGGAAAATCTTTGTTTTACACAGTCGAGAAGTCATTGTGCTAAGGCCCCACATGCCGAGGCGTTGAATAGAATGTAGATGCTAGTTTACGGAAGCAAGTATCGATAATACGTTTGTATCTCCATACTTATATTTCTTCTCTTATTAAAAACCGAGTTGGTGATGATGGTATGTGTGCCATCTTGCAATATAGACCGTCCGATCTATATCTGATGGATGGAAATTAAACTAAAAGATACCCGCACCCTCTCCACATTTGCAGACAAGGCCTTCCCTCGTTCATCCTTATCTCCAACAAACCTCATTGTTGAGCAATTAAGAAAGGAAGCCTCTGGAACAAAGCGGCACAGTGGCCGCTGCCGGCGTCGTCAATCCCCATGCCTCTGCTTTCGGTCCGACCACCAACCACCACCACACCCCACTCCTCTTCACCTTATCTCATATTTCTCGAGATATCATTAGTTTTTACACATGGGATTACTCATGAAGGGTCAATCACAACAAGTGTTCTATAAAAAATGCATCTTGATGTTCCGTGCAATGCAAGGATCTTGCTAGTACTCCTACACAAGACTAAGTTGGTGATCTTTGGTGTGTCTCGCCATCCGTCAAGCTTCTCGACCATTAGATCTACATCTAATGATTGTGAGGTAAGTTGTTGCCTTTTCTCACCAACATCCCACTTGTATACCAATTTGTAGAAAAACTCATAATTAGTATCTTAAAACCAACCACATCCCTCCCTGACCTCGCCAAAATAGCCCAAGGAATATATTCTAATTGAAAAATAATATATCTCTAGTGACATATGTATATCAAAATTAGAGTGTTTTGTACCAAGTTTGTGAATAAGTATTATTCTAATTGTGATTAGTTTAGCGGACATGAACATTGCTAGTATTTCCAACCATGCATTTTTCCTAGTATTCCATAGTTTGAGTTTTCCATCAAGATATTA
The DNA here is from genome assembly GCA_021605145.1 of Aegilops bicornis. Taxonomy (NCBI): domain Eukaryota; kingdom Viridiplantae; phylum Streptophyta; class Magnoliopsida; order Poales; family Poaceae; genus Aegilops; species Aegilops bicornis. Next base: position 145,631,308 of record CM038673.1, read on the forward strand.
GTCACTCATGGTTGATATTTACTTTCAATCATGTACACACATGCACTATGTAACTAGCCTTGCTTATTGGCTTCCAAAGCTTAACTTCCACTCCTACTTACAATATGTAGAGTATTTAACAAAAAACTACCACTTTCAACAAGCCCTAGGAATAATCTATTGTACAAAAAATAGCAAAAACATACCCAAAATTTCTTAATCCACACCAAAAACTACCTAGTACTCCTACCGATTAGGTTCGTTTAAACCCATTTATGATAGGGTTGGCCCACACGTCTGTGCTGACGAGGCAGCTTAAACCAACACATTTTGTTTGACCGTTGACCACGAGGGACCACTTGATCGACCTTCTATCCTGTTATTCCCCCTCAAATCATTATTTTTCCTGAACATTACTTCAAACAGTACTGATGCGTGTTCGTCGGTGGCGCCGGTGATGAGCGAGTTGGCCGTCGCTCCGCCGGACGGGCCGGACGCCGCGCTGGCCTCCGCACGGGTTGGCAGGCTGGCCCGAGCGTGACTCACGAGCGAGCAAGCCGCCGCACTGCCTTCGCTCGAGCCAGATGGTTGGCCTTAAGCGGCCGCGAAAGCAAGCCCGCGCTGCCGTGCCAATCTAGCTAGCAAACCTTGCAGACAAGCGGTGGATCGGAGCTATCTTGGCTAGCTAGCGTCATGAGCGCCGGGACGGAGCTCGCATCCGGCTGCCGCAACATGGGCTCCACCGCCGGCGGTTTTGACCTCGCCTATACGCCGTGGCGGTAGGCTGCGTCCCATGGCCGAGGATGACTAGGTGGACGGGCCGGAGGTAGGAGGTCACTCGAGGATTTTTGTTGGTAAGAGCATGTACAATGGTTGATAAGGTAGTCTTATCTTAAGTCTGCCACGTATGCAAGTGGTAGTAGTTCTTGGCATTTTAGTGGTTTCTTGCATTATTAGAGAAAGTAAAATAGAGCTGAGTCAGCGGGCTATAAGAAATAAACTAGTATATTTCTGCTTAGTTGGAGGAAAGAGAAGAGGAGAGAGAAGGTAAGCGGGCTCTTCATGAAGAGACAGCTCTAGCACGTGCTCCTAGGCACTTTGTGAGAATGAGAAGTGGGCCACATAATAAAAAAGTAGTACACTCTTTTGATCTATTACTTCACATGTTGGCTATAAGATGGGCTGTAGATGACATGGCATCGGCTTATAGCCAAAGAATCGGCTATACTATTAACCATGCTCTTAGGGGTTTCTTGTAAGGAACAATGTACGTACTACTAGCGACCAAAGGCGATTCTAGGTTGCATTGTACTCCAACGAGTACTACTAGTGGTCGCGGGAGTGTATAACTCGTTTTGTGGGTTCGATCCCGGCCGAACGCACGGCGGCCTTTTTTTTAAATAGTACTACTACACTTTGTTGCGAGCCAATATTTTACACGACTAGTTTGATTTTCGAAGTCAAACGGACGTGCGGCCCCAAAATCTGGGTGCACTGGACAGCCTAGCCACGTGAACGGGTTTTTCTTCCCAGCATCCCGTGGCTCGCTTGCTCGCCCTAGCCGCACCTCGCTTGCAGCTTCCTCATCAGCTAGTAGCATATTTAAACTAGCGCCTCCCAATTAAGCCCGAGGAGCCGGAAAAGCCTGGCGGGGCATTGGGAACTGTGCAATATGGCTATTTACGTAAAGTGCTCTACTACTACTCAGTAGCTTGTGGCGTTACTGCGCATGGACTTCACTCCATTATCGGCTCTACTATAAAAGAAATTCTTCTTGGCGTGTTTTTTTTGAAAGCGGAGGCAAAAGCTTTGCTTCATCTCATTCATAAAGAAGGAACTACTAACAAAGTTTGACGAGATCCATTACACCTCCACAAATGGAAGCGAAAAGCCTAGTCTCGTTGTATCAAATAACTCAAATGTTACGCCCTGCAGTGTAAATCATTTGATAAACAGGCTGCTAGTGTGTGCGTGAGAGGAGCGGCTGAGTAGGCCAGCTACGTGAGAGGAGCGGCTGAATAGAGCACCGAGAGTACCCACTAGGCCACTACGCAGGTGTACTTCCCCTGCATTGATAGTACAGCGATGGTTCTGGAGAACAGTACCCTCCACTTCCAACTGTAGCTCCTTGGCCCTGAGATTCAAGAGTTCAAAGCTGGTGCTCTATACTATACTAGACTAGAAGTACAGTACATCGCACTACTAGTTGAGAAAAGTAGTACTAGTATTGCTACAGTACGAGTACGTACTCCTCCGTCACATAATGTAAGACGTTTTTTGACACTAGTTGGCGTGTACAAAAAATGGCAAAAACATACCCAAAATTTCTTAATCCACGCCAAAAACTACTACCCTAGTGCCAAAAATTTCTTACTAGTGCTATTATTTACAGTATAATGCAATACCATAACGTTCCATAATACTAGTACTAGTAGTAAATAATAGCCTCACCCCTTCGCTGAGGAACGATCTACAGTTGGAAGGGACGAGGCCCTGCGGTTACGTAAAATCCCAAAATTCTAAATTTTGGAATGTTATAATAAATAGATAGATTTGATTGTTTGTTTGATTGTTGTGTGATTGATTGACTGAAAGTGAGTGAATTCAAAACTTTTTGAAAGTTAAATGAGAGGGAATAAAAGGACTTTCCCAAACTTTCATTTTGCTTTTATGATCCTCGTGAATTCAAATTCTTTTCATCACAAAACCCTGGAGAGAAGATAACATGACTTCTTCCATTTTAAATAAATGAAAAGGGATTTGAAAAGATTTGAATCTCATTTGGAAACATTTCAAATTCTCAAACTTCAAGCAACTCAATGATTTTCATGAGAGAAGATAAAATGACTTCTTCAAAACATATGAAATATGAGTTGGGAGTTTAAAAGGATCAAATTTTAAAGTCCTTTTGGAAATTATTTTCAATTTGGAGTTATTTGGATTTTATTCAAATTATTTTTCTCCAAAAATATAATATATGGAAATTAGGGTAAAATGATTCCCTACATCAGAAAAATGGAGAGAAATAAATTTGAATTAATTTTGGTATTTTTAAAATGATTTTTATTAGGTTTTATTGAACCTGTAGCACTATTTGAATTATTTGAATTTGTGTGGATATTATTTGACTCTAGATTATTGTTCAGCTTGTAGGAAAACTTTTTCTGAAAATACTGATATATTTTATGCCTATATAATATTTTTAGTTATTTTGTTCTTTTTTATATTTTAGTCCTCTGAAAAAAATTGTTTAAAAAAAAGAAACTTTCTCCTTCCGCTGACTGGGCTGGCCTAGGCCCAGCCAATCAAGCAGGCCCAGCGGCCCACCTCCCGGTCGTCCCCGACCCTCGGTCGGAGACCGACTCCCGCACGCCAGCGCCGTCGCCGTGCTTCACCCGGCCTCTCCCCGCCGCCTCTCCTGCCCCCTCCTCCACGCCACCTCCTCCCCTCCTATATAAACGGAGCACCCCGGCCCCGTTTCCCGCAAAAAAATCCGAAGCCCCGAGCCTCGTAGCCGCGCCGCGCTCTCGCCGGAGTTAACCGCCGCCGCCGGAGATCCACACCGCCGCACCGCTCCGCCTCGCCACTCCCGACCGACGCCGCCCCCTCCATCCTCTCCACCGCGCCGCGCCGAGCCCCCTGACACCCTCGCCGCCGCCGGAGACCCACCGGAGCCGCCGCCCCGTCGACGTCCGACCCGCCGCCGCCCTCTCCCTCGCCGCCGGCAACCACCGTCGCCGCGGTACGCCTCGCCTCTTTCCTCCCCGTCCGATTTACGATCTACGGTCTGGATTAGATCTAGGATTCGGGTTTTTTTTCAACCGGTATGTTTAGTGAACGAACGTTCGTTCATTTAGCATTGGCAGTTGATGTTTTCACTATATAAGCCTTAGCAGCGAACGTTCTTATATTAGATTTGTTTTTGTGGCCAGGGTTCCCGTTTGTAAGTATTTTTAATTGCAGATTAGCCCCTGGTTTTCAAACGATCACTACTTTTTACTCGTTAGTCCAAATCCAACGAAACCAACGCCCACTTCTTCGTTATGATCCCCTCTATCCAGTAAAACAACTTAAACATGTTTTTGAAAGTTTTAATATTTGAATTCAAACAGTTTTGTATTTAAACTTTGTTTGATTGTAACTTGAGTTTTATAACTCCGTTTGAGTTGATTCTTTTTGCAAATCGAAGGTCTTGACCTAAAATTTCTGATAAGGCCAAATTCACTTAATTTTGGTACTGTTAGAAATTGTTTTCTGTTGCAAGAGTTATTTTCTTGGTTTTGATGTTTTTCGAAATTTTTTCTTCGTTCTTCCCGATCTTTTGAGTGATTGCTTATGTGTGGTTACTATTGCTTGCCTACGATAGATTGCACGGAGTGTGACGAGTAGAACTATCAAGAGTTATGAGTGCGAATCATCTTCATGAATAGTACATGCAAGTTCACACTTTTAGCATATCCCTTTCATACCCAGTTTTTATGCATTAGCTTCACCCTCAAACATTGCATGAGTAGGTTTGATAACACGTGGGTATTGGGAAGTAGTTGATGAGGTAGGAACCAATTGTCCTGCATTCAAACCTTGGGAGTTACTTCTACTTTATGCTTATATTGCCATGCTATGCTCGTAGATGTGGATTGGGTTTGAGTGTATTCCATGACAGATGTGAGATTGTTTACTTAATGGTTCAACTTAAGGTGGCAACTTTAATACACATCTGGGTGGATTGGTAGGGGCACCCTGGGGATATACCAGTGGACTTGCCCGGACACCTGGGGATATACCAGTGTTGTCCTAGGAGATCCCGGGGATACACCGTGTGATCATCCTATGGTTCGCCACCCAGGCTCAAAGGGAACTGAGATATTTTCATGCTTGATACTTCCGTGTGTATCCACAAGCTATTATGGGCTCTCGCATAGTTGAGTAAGTTACGTGAAGCTCTTGAAGAGGTAGATCAGCAGGTAGTGGGTTTGTAGGTTTGGTATGCTCTGCCCGGAGTAAAGAGTTAATGTTTCTGAAAGACTGTGTCTCGGTCATCCGTTTCTCAAACATCATGTAGTGCGAGAAATCCAACGGAGGCGATCGAGTCTTGTGGGGAAAAGTGCACAAACCTCTGCAAAGTGTACAATCTAATCATGGTTAGCCGTGTCCCCGGTTATGGACAATCTTGAGTATCTAGTACTTGGAGTATCTTAAGTATCTCATCATATTACTTAAATTAATTTGTTGGGTTAATGATTACTTTTAATTGGGGTTGAGAGGGGGTTTACCTTCTCAATATTTTATCAACCAACTTTGTAGTTAAATAAAATATATTCCTTTGTAGTAGGGAAAATTGGTTTTTCGCAAAAACTATAACCATAGAGCTTACCACCAGCCAGATATGCATGTAGTGATAGTTATTATTCATCATTATCCTATGGTGTGAATTTGCCAGTACATTCAATGTACTGACCCTTTGTGGCTGCAACGTCTCGTGTTGCAGGATATTACGACGAGTAAGTGATACGTTAGGGTTACGATTTCTACACTCAACTTTGCCGTTGGTGTTGATGGGAATCCACAACCTTGTTACTTCCGCTATTTTGGATTGAGGTAATAGTATTTACGTTACTTTATACATGTGATTTACCTCTGTTATAAATCCTCGAGTACTGTGTGTGTCAGCATACCGATCCAGGGATGACACTTAAGCACTGAGACTTGACCGTCTGAGGTCGGGTCGCTACAAGATGGTATCAGAGCACATGTTGACTGTAGGACGTGACCCTAGAAACTGGCAAGCCCATAGGAAAGATTTCCTCTACAACTTTCTTTTCAAAAAGATCTCTTACCTCTCTTCTCTTCTGAGCTTATTCAAATATTCCTTTCTAGTTAGACTATACCCTTTCCCCTTTTGACCACATGAAGATTAAATTTGATGAGACCACTCCAAGAAGTACAAGATATCGGACAACTAAGACTACTTTGGAATAAAGAGGAATTTTTACTGTGCCTTACAATGACGGAAACTACAACGGTGAAGACTCCGAAGACTTGGAGAATTTGAAGGCTTTGAAGAATTCCCAAATTTGTATGACCTAGGAAGGCCACCTTTATGGAACCTGGCAGACTATGGAAGTTGTCAATACCCGAGATCAAGGTGTATCGGAGAAAGACCGGAACATGGAGCATCAGAACTCAAAGTTTTGTCAAGGAAACCCCAATGAAGGAGATATCAACTATGGAGAGATAGCTCATGGAAATGACAAGAGCAGAAACACGGCTATCCATGATGTTATCGCCCGTTTATGCTATTGCCACCGTGCTAAGTTAAGCATGCACATGCATGGAAGGATTGGATGATAGAAGGCTAATGGGGCACCTATCAGCAAAAGATGCAGTTTTAACCTTAGCTGGCGTATCGCCAGGATCTGGAGTATTACATCAAGGAGTTTAGGGTGGATCTGCAGGAAGCCGTATTTGACAAGGAAGCAGTTCGTGAAGAACTTAGGACCCAGAATCTGAAAGTACACAAGCCGAAGGAGCAAAACATCGAGATACCGGAAATTCGTCAGGAACTGAAGGACAGTAGGACCATGGTTCATGTCAAGGATGTTGAAACCCAGAAGTTTGGAACGCAACTCCAGAATATTAAAGGACGTCATGAGAGACTTCGTGTCAATAGAGATGATCTCGCAGAAGAGCTTGAGAAGGACAAGCATGATCGGAAGAAGCTATCAGAGACATGAACAAGACTTGAAGAGTTTGACGACTTTGAAGATTTATTGACCTTTAGAAGACCAAGCCCATGTTATATACCTCCGTTAGATGCGACGTTTGTGAGTTGTCATTTGTTTGATGTTTTTTTGACAGCCACAAAAAAAATTTCTTTTCAAAACTTTTGTTTGTATTGTGTGCATCCCTCTCTATCTCTCTTATCCCACCCCAATACCCATGGACCCCATAGAGGATCAATGGAGATGAGCTCGTATTGTCTGGACCAATGAGACCAATGGATTCAGAACATGGAGGATCATAACCCTATAGTCAGAAAGGATATGGCCCAGCATGATCTTCCGTTCTTTGAAAGAGGTGATGCTACCTGGTGGAGGATGTACCAAACCATCAATGGATGGCAATGAGTAACCGTTTGGGAAGAATTTAAGTTGACTCTGGTAAAGTCTCCGCTTGTGTCCCAGAAGTTGAAGCCTTATGGAAATGATATGGAGAAAGTGCATGCAAGATTTTTGAGAAATAGGACACGACCATAAAGAAAATAAGGACGAATACCCTCATAAGCGGAGGATTACCAAAGGAGTTAGCTGAGGATTTTCAGGGAACTTCGATTGGAGATTGTTCCCAAAGGTTTTGTTGCAGCAATGGAAGTTCAGTCTACATTGTTGGGAAAGATCCGTGAAGCTCAGAAGGATGACAAAGAGATTGCTGAGTTAAAAGAGAGGATGAGCAAAGGAAAGGCCAAAGGTTTTCGTAAGGATGAGCACGACATCTTATGGTTCGAGGATCGTGTATATGTGCCTAATAATGCAAAGATCAGGAAGTTAATACTTCAGGAACCTCATGACTCACCATACTCTATTCGCCCTGGAAACACCAAGATGTATTTGGATTTGAAATAGCATTTCTGGTGGACTGGTATGAATAAGGATATTGCGGAGTATGTAGTCGTAGGTGATGTATGCCAGAGAGAGTAAGAGCAGAGCATAAGAAGCCAGCAGGATTACTACAGCCTATGCCAATAACCGAATGGAAGTAGGATAATCTTGGCACGGATTTCATTACCGGATTTCCCAAAACCCGATCGGGATATGATTCTATCTGGGTAGTAGTTGATTCGCTTGACCAAAGTGGCTCACTTTATCCCAGTGAAAACCACCTACACAAGTGCGAAGTTTGCCAAGATATATTTGACCAGGATCGTATATGCGCATGGAGTTCCGAGGACCATCGTGTCGAGATAGAGGAACACAGTTTACCTCAAAGTTTTGGAATCAGCTGCACGGACTTTGGGTACTAGGCTAGAGTTCAAGATCTGACCTTTCATCCATGAACAGACGGATAGACCGAGAGAGTCAATCAGATTCTGGAGGACATGTTGAGAGCGTGTGCGCTAGATTATGGATCTAGTAGGGATGATAATCTACCTTGCGCTGAGTTCTTATACAACAACAGTTACCAAGCTAGTTTGAAGATGGCCCCTTTTGAAGCTTTGTATGGGAGAAGGAGCCAGACACTGTTGATATGGGATGAAGTTGGAGACCGTCAGTTGTTTGGACCAAATGTGATCAAGGAGTCGAAGAGAATGTTAAGTTGATTCGAGATGGATGAAGGTAGCTCGATCCGAGCAGAAAGTTATGCAGACTCAAAAACGCAAGGAGGTAGTCTATGAAATTGGAGACAGAGCATGTCTTCGTGTGTCCCCTCTGCGAGGAGTTAAACGATTTGGAGTTAAGGGAAAGTCGGCCCCAAGATTTGTAGGACCATACCGAGTTTTGGAGTGTATGGGAGAAGTGGCCAACAAGTTGGAGTCACCCGAAGGACTGTCAGGAGTTCATGAGGCGTTTCACGTTTCCCGGTTGAAGAAGTGCCATGCAGAAATGGCCAATATTCCCTTGTAAGGACGCTTGACCCTGGAAAGGATAATGATGTTCCACGAAGTGGAGTATGGACTTCATAAGTATAAGTTTTTATCTTGGTAGGTGGGATATCCCACGAGGATGAAGAGATGAATTACTATTGGATATAAAGGAGGTATGATGTTGGAAATATGGATCAAGGTAAATTCCATGATGAGTCTGAGTAATCATGTCCTAGTTTGGTGCCAATAGAAGGACGGAAGACAGTACAATTGGATGGATTTAAGAATACTAGGAAGTTGGAAGTTGGAATGATGATCAGAAGCCCGAGGATAAGTTCAAGAACTACAAGTGATGAGATGGGCCATAACCCACAGGCCCCAGGACTTGCCAAGAAGCAAGCACACTCTTGCTGAAGGAAAAAACCTGGAAGAAGTTACGATTTTATCGATAGACGATCTTATAGGAGTAACGCAAAACCTGAGAGTTGTGAAGGAACGATAGATGTTTGTCTGGCTTGCAGAATCAACGGATTTATCCGAACTTGGTTCGTCGACAAGACAAAATTCTGCAATGCTTGTGAGGATGAGCGAGTGTTAGAATGCGAGATTCGCTAAACCATGTACAAGGTAATTATTTGGGTGCGGGATGGATTGATCACCATACCGACTTACTCTTATTATTCGCGTTGCTATATGGGATGGTAAATCTGAGTGACTTACCTATAGTAGAGAGACGATGATCAAAACCTTGTTTAAACCTTAGAATGGTATAGGTATTTTTTTCCCTTGTACACTGCAGTTGTTGCCAACCGTAGGTTATACGGTGAGGTTCAACCCAGACCCATTTCCTGCAGGACAAACCATAAATTGTTGACCACCATGAGATATCTATAGTTGTTTAGTATTGGCGCCAGACCTATCAGCTATGAAGACCCAATCTCGGAATAACCTTACCAAGAGGAAAGGACAAAAGAATTGAGGAAAAGGTTATGCCACTACCGGAAGAGCCCAGAGAAGGAATTATCTTTACGATCTCGAGAAGACCGAAATCATCAAGAATAAGGATGGAGTATATGAGTTTTGATGGAACCGTAACCAAGCTTCTAAGGGTGGTAGCACCCGAGACCCCCGGAGACGATCGATGGATTTTTGAGAAGACCCCAAACCTAACCTATTTCTTGCTAGCCTCTCAGAATCTCGAGGACGAGATTCCTTTTAAGGGTGGTAGGTTTGTAACATCCCTAAATTCTAAATTTTGGAATGTTATAATAAATAGATAGATTTGATTGTTTGTTTGATTGTTGTGTGATTGATTGACTGAAAGTGAGTGAATTCGAAAAAATTTGAAAGTTAAATGAGAGGGAATAAAAGGACTTTCCCAAACTTTAATTTTGCTTTTATGATCCTCGTGAATTCAAATTCTTTTCATCACAAAACCCTGGAGAGAAGATAACATGACTTCTTCCATTTTAAATAAATGAAAAGGGATTTGAAAAGATTTGAATCTCATTTGGAAACATTTCAAATTCTCAAACTTCAAGCAACTCAATGATTTTCATGAGAGAAGATAAAATGACTTCTTCAAAACATATGAAATATGAGTTGGGAGTTTAAAAGGATCAAATTTTAAAGTCCTTTTGGAAATTCTTTTCAATTTGGAGTTATTTGGATTTTATTCAAATTATTTTTTCTCCAAAAATATAATATATGGAAATTAGGGTAAAATGATTCCCTACATCAGAAAAATGGATAGAAATAAATTTGAATTAATTTTGGTATTTTTAAAATGATTTATATTAGGTTTTATTTAACCAGTAGCACTATTTGAATTATTTGAATTTGTGTGGATTTTATTTGACTCTAGATAATTGTTCAGCTTGTAGGAAACCTTTTTCTGAAAATACTGATATATTATATGTTTATATAATATTTTTAGTTATTTTGTTTTTTATATTTTAGTCCTCTGAAAAAAATTGTTTTTATAAAGAAACTTTCTCCTTCCGCTGACTGGGCCGGCCCAGGCCCAGCCAATCAAGCAGGCCCAGCGGCCCACCTCCCGGTCGTCCCCGACCCTCGGTCGGAGACCGACTCCCGCACGCCAGCGCCGCCGCCGTGCTCCGCCCGGCCTCTCCCCGCCGCCTCTCCTGCCCCCTCCTCCACGCCACCTCCTCCCCTCCTATATAAACGGAGCACCCCGGCCCCGTTTCCCGCAAAAAAAATCCGAAGCCCCGAGCCTCGTAGCTGCGCCGCGCTCTCGCCGGAGTTAACCGTCGTCGCCGGAGATCCACACCGCCGCACCGCTCCGCCTCGCCACTCCCGACCGACGCAGCCCCCTCCATCCTCTCCACCGCGCCGCGCCGAGCCCCCTGACACCCTCGCCGCCGCCGGAGACCCACCGGAGTCGCCGCCCCGTCTACGTCCGACCCGCCGCCACCCTCTCCCTCGCCGCCGGCAACCACCGTCGTCGCGGTACGCCTCGCCTCTTTCCTCCCCGTCCGATTTAGGATCTACGGTCTGGATTAGATCTAGGATTCGGGTTTGTTTTCAACCGGTATGTTTAGTGAACGAATGTTCGTTCGTTTAGCATTGGCAGTGGATGTTTTCACTATATAAGCCTTAGCAGCGAACGTTCTTATATTAGATTTGTTTTTGTGGCCAGGGTCCCCGTTTGTAAGTATTTTTAATTGCAGATTAGCCCCTGGTTTTCAAACGATCACTACTTTTTACTCGTTAGTCCAAATCCAACGAAACCAACGCCCACTTCTTTGTTATGATCCCCTCTATCTAGTAAAACAACTTAAACATGTTTTTGAAAGTTTTAATATTTGAATTCAAACAGTTTTGTATTTAAACTTCGTTTGATTATAACTTGAGTTTTATAACTCCGTTTGAGTTGATTCTTTTTGCAAATCGAAGCTCTTGACCTAAAATTTCTGATAAGGCCAAATTCACTTAATTTTGGTACTGTTAGAAATTGTTTTCTGTTGCAAGGGTTATTTTCTTGGTTTTGATGTTTTTTGAATTGTTTTCTTCGTTCTTCCTGATCTTTTGAGTGATTGCTTATGTGTGGTTACTATTGATTGCCTACGACAGATTGCACGGAGTGTGACGAGTAGAACTATCAAGAGTTATGAGTGCGAATCATCTTCATCAATAGTACAGGCAAGTTCACACTTTGATCATATCCCTTTCATACCCAGTTTTTATGCATTAGCTTCGCCCTCAAACATTGCATGAGTAGGTTTGATAACACGTGGGTATTGGGAAGTAGTTGATGAGGTAGGAACCTATTGTCCTGCATTCAAACCTTGGGAGTTACTTCTACTTTATGCTTATATTGCCATGCTATGCTCGTAGATGTGGATTGGGTTTGAGTGTATTCCATGACAGATGTGAGATTGTTTACTTAATGGTTCAACTTAAGGTGGCAACTTTAATACACATCTGGGTGGATTGGTAGGGGCACCCTGGGGATATACCGATGGACTTGCGGGACACCTGGGGATATACCAGTGTTATCCTAGGAGATCCCGGGGATACACCGTATGATCATCCTATGGTTCGCCACCCAGGCTCAAAGGGAACTGAGATATTTTCATGCTGGAAACTTCCGTGTGCAGCCACAAGCTATTATGGGCTCTAGCATAGTTGAGTAAGTTACGTGAAGCTCTTGAAGAGGTAGATCAGCAGGTAGTGGGTTTGTAGGTTTGGTATGGTCTGCCCGGAGTAAAGAGTTAATGTTTACGAAAGGCGTGTCTCGGTCATCCGTTTCTCAAACATCATGTAGTGCGAGAAATCCAACGGAGGCGATCGAGTCTTGTGGGGAAAAGTGCACAAACCTCTCGCAAAGTGTACAATCTAATCATGGTTAGCCGTGTCCACGGTTATGGACAATCTTGAGTATCTAGTACTTGGAGTATCTTAAGTATCTCATCATATTACTTAAATTAATTTGTTGGGTTAATGATTACTTTTAATTGGGGTTGAGAGGGGGTTTACCTTCTCAATATTTTATCAACCAACTTTGTAGTTAAATAAAATATACTCCTTTGTAGTAGGGAAAATTGGCTTTTCGCAAAAACTATAACCATAGAGCTTTCCACCAGCCAAATATGCATGTAGTGATAGTTATTATTCATCATTATCCTATGGTGTGAATTTGCCAAGACATTCAATGTCTTCGACCCTTTGTGGCTGCAACGCGTCTCATGTTGCGAGGATCTTCTGACAGTAAGTGATACGTTAGGGTTACAATTTCTACACTCAACTTTGCCGTTGGTGTTGATGGGAATCCACAACCTTGTTACTTCCGCTATTTTGGATTGAGGTAATAGTATTTATGTTACTTTATACATGTGATTTACCTCTGTTATAATTCCTCGAGTACTGTGTGTGTCAGCATACCGATCCAGGGATGACACTTAAGCACAGAGACTTGACCGTCTGATTTACGTTACTTTATACATGTGATTTACCTCTGTTATAAATCCTCGAGTACTGTGTGTGTCAGCATACCGATCCAGGGATGACACTTAAGCACAAAGACTTGACCGTCTGAGGTCGGGTCGCTACAGGTTACTACGCTCTTATCTCCTCCTCGCCAGTTCCCCTCCCCCCGAAGAGAAGGAAGTTCGTCGCTACTCCCATGGATTCGCCAGGCGGTTCTCCTCCTTGTCGGGGCTGGGAGACCATCGACGACGATCCTCTGGGAGAAATCGCACGCCGCTCTGACGTCCTCACCGCCGCAAGACTCGGTGCTTCCTGCACCAACTTTTTCAAGACGCTGCTTAAATAGGCTTGGGAAAAGGCCATGCTTGTTGGTCTTCCATGCGTCCTCGAGGAGAAGGTTCTTCTATGGGACAATCCTTGAGCAGATCCATCGCTCCCCAGCCATGGTTGCACGTTGACTCCACTAGAGTTGCCGATGTTGAGAGGTAGTCGGATTTTGTCCGATGAGCAGGTCGATAATGGAGTTTGATCATGTAGTACTTAGTTATTCCATTTCCATCCCGTAATTTCTCCGCTGCCCACCGTCTTATATATAGATTCGGGTTGGTGCCAGCGAAGATTGGCTTGCATACCTCCGGCGGATACCACCATCATTTTGCACAACATCCACAAGAAGGCGGCCGTTCCGGTAGACCCCTTCTCCACCATTGGGATCGGCCTTCCGGACTGGCTGGGCTTGAATACGTATGATGATGCCTACATGAGATTGAAGAAGATAGCAATTGCAGACCCGCCAACAAAGCGACACAGCTACGATGATTACTATCTCATCACGGTGTTCGACATAAGGATTGCCATCAATGCAAGAGGCAGTAACGGCAGAGGCTGGCGCATGTTGGCGGCGGCAGATTTGTACCCCTACACGTTCGAAGACGTCGTGCGCCATCTAGGCCGCATCTTCGCGGTGACAAGCCAGGGGACTTGTTTCATCTGGTTGCCATCCTACGGTACGGGAGATTACAAACGGAATGCACAAACCATCATTTGCATCCTAATGGTACTCCAATATTTTGCAGGGACCATTCATCCCCCGATCAAAATAAGATCGCCGATCCTGGATGTGCATTTGCATCCGCGATTCGGTCTAACCTGGAACCTTGTAGCTGACTTTGGCATATTGGGATCAACTATCTTAGCGATCGTTACCCATGGTACCAGCGATGTGCAACATGGTCACACAATCTACCACGATCGGACCATCACCATCTACCCGGGTATTCCATTTTTTAACCCTCTCGCCTTCTCTTTCATTGTTGTACTAGTAGTATACTTTGTAGTACTAGTAGGAGTACTTTTACCTTGGAGGACGCCAGATAGCTAGCTAGGCCCTTGAAGACTTGAACCCACTAGCTGCCACCATTTTGTTTTTCCATGTCTTACTATCTCATCCATGTAGCCAAGAGTGGCTATATATAATAAGCCGGTTATTTTACTTCCTCTATACCGAGTAGTACTATTTGCTGCAGACATCGACCGCCATATTTGAGCACAACATTATTATGCATGGACCTTGACTATGTATGTCACCATGTGTCCAGATCTGGGATGCCGCGTGTACCCGATGAACGGCGCCGAGTTCGACCCCCGTGATGCTACGTGGGTGCCGAGGAACACTCTTGGAGAGTACTCGCTTTTCATCGGGGACAACTACCCCATTGTGAAGCGGATGCCACCTTTCGTGCACGACCACGGAAGGCCTGCCGTTCATGAAGCATGGTTGTGTCTTGGTCGCACCACGGATGAACGACATCTTTGGGACACGATATCCTGATTTATGCCACTTGACTTGGATGAGTCTCCATCGTGTGGAACCGGACTAGAAAGCTGCGACAATGATTCCGTTGCCCACCGCTATGGATCGTGCCATCCATGAAGAACACACTGGACTGGAACACGGAGGAGGACATTTAGCCCATCTATAACGTGTAAGTGGAGTACGGTAATTGTGAGCAGTGGCGCTGTGAATATATGTAGACTAGTCGTGCACAAATTTATCACATGAATTGGAGATGAACTTGTGTGGCATACTGGCATTTGTCCTCTAGAATTTATTACTAGTAAATGTGTTATGTGTACGTGCAACTTGTGTGGTTGTTGCACGGGCTCCAACATGCTCTTTGAGAAAAAAAAGGTGGCACAGCTTTGGATATACGTGACGTGGCGGCATCATACAGTAGCATCATTCTCTATAGTTGTAGTACACTCCTACTAGGACGACAACTCCTATAAAAACTTGCGCTTGGCTCTTTGCCTCTTCGGGAGGTTCAACAGTTCGTACTCGTGTGAACCTTGCACTTGGCTCTTCGCCTCTTCGGAAGGTCCAACAATGATGATACTACAGTACAATATGCTTCTGGCAATCTGACACCGATTGAACTACTGCACGTCCACCGCGAGGGCGAAGGCGAGGGCGAGGGAGAGGGAGAGGGAGAGAGCGCTGTAGTAAAAACCCTCTCCTCGTCCTGCGAACCACCGCGCCCGTGGGCGAGGGAGAGGCGTAGTAAGCAAGCTTCTCCTCGTTCGGCGAGTTGACGGGACACATCAAAGTAGTACTAGTACTAGTAGTAGTAGTCAATACGGCGTCCTTTCCGATTAATATGGCTTAATTTGAAACGAGAAAAATACACTGGCGGTCAACGTATGTAACAATACGCTCTTTACGGTCACTATATATAGTTTTGCAGCGATTATACGATCACTAGCTCATCGTAGAGCACCGTATTGCACCCTCTTGACCCGGCCACATAGTCGACGTGGCACTTTGTTGACTGGTTAAATTGTCACCTAGTTTACGGGTCCCAAGCTGTCGGTTGGCGAGCAAAGAAATCAGTTAAACAAAACTTTACGCAGGCGCGACACGAGTCCAACCCTTGCGCGCGAACATACAGCTATGTATGTGAGTGCATGCACGTGTCCTCCCTTGGTCTTCCAACAAAGAGTGTACATCGGCTATAAAACAAAGAGTGTAGTACATGATGTACATCTACACTTCCAATGCATTTAGCCTTTAATCTAAATCAATATTGATTGACTAATGCACCAACTTGTGCCGTAGGTATAGGCTAGATGTCTATCCTTAATTACATCATGCAACGGCCTTCATTTAATCTTCTTATCTCAATGGTCGCATGCACACATAAGTCTGCTACTTTTGGGCATTAATTATGCCCTGGTCAATGTGTAAATCTCTAAATGTACAGTCTTTCACGGACGTAGGGAGTAGGTTGAGCACTTGAGCGTGAGCATGTGTGTTGCGTCACGTGCTGTGTGCCGCATGGGTGCGTGAGTGTTCCGTGTGTCCATGTGTACGTGTGAGTGTTGCATGTTGCATGCATGCATGCATGGGGCTTCCTCCCTCCCATTGACATGTTCATATTTCAAGCTTCCTTTGTTCCCTCAATATGGTGATACTCCCTCTGTTCCCAAATAGTACGGAGTAAAAGCCTCCCTCTGTTCCCAAATACGGAGTATTTGTCTTTCTACAGATTTCAACAAGTGACTAGGTACGGAGCAAAATGAGTGAAGTGAGCGTAGAGGCATAGGGATACTATAGAAAGGAAGTCCTTGCGATCCATTATTCCCCATCTCGGTCAGAGAGAACTACTCAACTAGTCTTCGCAGTGAAGTGACAATACACGCTGCAGCAGATGGACACGTAATTAATAAGCTGAAGCAGCGTGTTGGTGTTACTAAATCAGCCTTACCCAGTACTGCCATCATGTTTGCCAGTAGAGCACGCTTTCGCAAATACGCCTACGCGCCTCTGTCCTCCGTTAACAGACATATGGGCCCTGTTGTGGTAGACCCACATGTCATCGGTGTAACTATTTACACTCTGAAGGACGGTATATCCTGGTAGTAATACTAGTAGAATTGAGATTGAATGCACTTTCTTCCCCGTCTTCCACTCTTCTTCCTCCTCTCTTCTTCTTCCTCCTCTCTTCTTCTTCCTCCTCTCTTCCCCATTGTCGGTCGCACACCATTTACCCCCGCTCACTGCTCGCCCGCCCGCGCCATCTTCCTTGGTAGCTCGCGCGTACCATATCCCCAGCTCCTTTGCTTTCGGCCACACGAGGAGAAGCTTCTTCGCCGCCTTGGAATTCACTTCCCCGCTGGCTCGCAGGCACCGAAAACCCCAATGGCAGAACCGACTGACACGCAGAGCCGCGATTGGAATTCCCTCCCCAATGTTCTCTTGGAGCAGATCGGTAGTCGTATGGACCTACTCAGCATCGTCCATCTGGCCGCATGGTCGCTGTCTTTGTACCCTCTACTCGTCTGCAACCGGCCGGCTCTTTTCAACACCCTGCTTGCTGATGCCCGATCCTCGCAGGTGGCCCAGACACCGACTTGACGATCCTACGGAGGTTGCCATGGTGCCCCTCGACATGCTACCACTACCCGTCCACCTGTCCTTCATGCGCGGCCACTACTGGGCGGGCATGAAGGCCAACTGGATCGTCCTCATCCACCACACCGATAGTCCGTGGCATCTCGTGGATATCTACACCCAGCGAGAGATCACCCTTCCATCGTTTGATACCGCCACCATCGAGCCTCGCGGCCCGCCGGACACTCCTGCCTACTACGCATGAGACGCGTCAAGCTTTTGGCTCGACCTCTGTTTGCAGAAAGTTGTAATCTGCAAAGTGCCCACACCATCAGAAGACCACATGGATTACAAGCTCATTTCCTTTTTCAACATGGGATTAG
This sequence comes from Aegilops bicornis, assembly GCA_021605145.1. Lineage (NCBI taxonomy): Eukaryota > Viridiplantae > Streptophyta > Magnoliopsida > Poales > Poaceae > Aegilops > Aegilops bicornis. Next base: position 145,649,090 of record CM038673.1, read on the forward strand.
TCTATCTGGAATCCGGTCGCCATACATGGTTATGGCTCATCATCAATCCTGTTGAGGCAACATTTACATGCGATGCTATAGTGCACGATGGCATCATTTACGCAATGATCGGCCTTGATTGGCTGCCTATCTTTGGTGGAATCTATCGTCGTATAATTGTTCTATCTCATCTCATCTTTACCTTATGAATACGACTACCTGTTCATTTGTTACAAATTTAGAATGCATAGCATGTATATAACCACATCATTGCTATATGTTCCTCTCATTTCCTAGATTTTTATGACCACACATGTTATTGTTAGAGTTGATATGAGAACAATTGGCATCTAATGAATGTTAGAATACATATTATGAGCATAACATCATGATTGCTATATGTTACTCTCGTTTACAAGATTTTTATAAAAACGCATGTTATTGCTTAGAGTTGATATGAGAACAGTAGTAGTAAGTGCTATGGTAGAATATGAGTAGGCGATGTCATAGCTGTTTTCCTCTCATTGTTACATGATGTTTGAACCATGGCATATTGCTAGAATATGAAAGCCATTGGCTTATTTTTTTAAACTTGGGGTATGATTATGACCACGGTATTGCAATTCTCTGTCTATGATATGTGTCACTTTTATAATAATCTTAATTCCACACATACTCTGAACATGATTGTTTATTTTTGTCCTTTTGGTCTCCTATTTGAATTGTTGCAGCAGACATAAATGTTGGCCTTCATGATTCCGGGACTGGAATCATACCAGCCGATGGGTGGTGGTTTATCGCTCGTTCAGCTGATGGTGGTCATTTGATGCTCATTCGCACGTACCAAATTGACCAAACCATTACATCAAACCACATGCAGTACAATGCGTGGGGCGTTCGTGACATTGATGGCTATGGCTGCTTCGTGTTCGATAAAGATCCCAGCTCTGTTGGGCCAGGTGTATTCAACTGGAGGCGGGTTTACAGCCTCGGCAACCACTCCGTGTTCCTCAGGCTCAATTATCCGATCATCCAACCAATCATAGATCATATCACCGGCGATGATTACTGTGCTATGCAACTTCCATTCGCGAGGGGGGCTATGTTTACACATCATACCATGGGTTTCATGAATCACCATATCCAGAGATTCGTCGACACAGCTTGTTGCCAGATAATCTTCAGTGTGTGAAAGGCATCAAGCTTCCATGCGATGGATGGCTTTTGCAAACACGACATGTGGCAATGTGGTTCATGCCAACAACAAATGTTTCCTACAAGCAGTGGTAGTTACCACCACTTGCGCTTTGTATGTTGTATGTAGTATCTACCGAAACCAAGAGTATGTACGTGTAGTATGTAGTATATAACAATGATTAGGTAGTATATATACTAATTTTTAGGTAGTATGTACCATGTTTTGAGTATACTTTTTTTACGTACAAATATATACGTATTTCACAAATATAACAAAAACTATGGGCTCATATCCAATTTTTTCATGTAACTTGCTTTGAAATATCTTAGATATATTATATGTACATATTTAAAATAATAAAATAGTATATATAGTACCACATGGTAGTATATGAGATATGTGGGGTAACTACCACCGGGTGGTAGGATGGATTTTCCCTATATATATATATATATATATATATATATATATATATATATATATATATATATATATATATCAGTTAGGCTTCAAGTGCGTACTTGTTAGTTAAACCTATGCATAAATTATGACACTAAATACGACTGGTAAGTAGTACAGTAGCAGTACTAGTATACGTCGGTCAAATTATTCATCATATCCACACATTGAATTGACGTGACAACACGCTGCACGTGAGGTGACACAAGAATCGGCGGGCGTGTTCGGGTATTCTGGACTTCAGATTTGGAGTACCACTTATCTGTCGAAATCTTTCATCATTCACTTAGAACAGTCGATTGATCATACATTGAGTACCATATAAATGGAATTACCGATGCAAGTCGAAGAATGATTGGTCGGTGCTGCCGGCTGGCGTCAAGTTCGATCCCACGGATCAGGAGCTGATTGAGCACCTTGAGGCCAAAGTGAGTGCTGACAGTAGATTTCAGTCTCTCATTGATTTGTTCATACCAACCATCGACGGCGAAAGCACGGCATATGCTACACCCAACCCGAGAAACTTCCAGGTAAGACACCGATCGGCCGTTTACTTGCACAAACATATTCCTTTGTTTATAGCTCTATTTTTTGTTTTTAGACGCAAACCTGGTGAAGCAATTACAATTTGACAGTTAATAAAAAGTGAAACAAGTGACTGCATCATGCCAAAGATGTTATGAAAATGCCAACTAGGTACACTAAAACCTGTATTCCACAATCTGCAGGTATCACCTTGAGTGGCCTAAGGAAGCAATTCTTCCAGCAATTCGAGGCGTTCAAAAGGGGACGCGTGGGCGTGTCTCAAGATACGATCGGAGTCACGGCATGCACGCGATGTGGCACAAGACCGGCAATACCTTGTCGGTGATGGTCAACGGCCGGCCGCCGGGCAGCAAAAAAGGTTCTAGTGCTGCACACCAACAAGAACTTCGACCAGCAGAGGACCAACTGGGTGATGCACCAGTACCACCTCGGGGACCTGGAGCAAGAGAAGGAGCGGGAGCTGGTCCTCTACAAGATTTTCTACCAGACGAACACTAGGGCTAGGAGTAAAATGATTATAAGTTAGTTTGGTATTGGTAGTTGTACTACCTTGTCGTCCGCAAGTTGGTATTGTTGTTAACGATCTTTTGGTATGAACTTGCATTTGCTTCCAACCATCATGCCGAGGGTTGATGTGGATATAAAGCTGAATCATTTGTTTCGAAACAAATTTTCAGGCACCTGATTTTTATTTGATGGGTAGCATAAGCACCCGCCGTTCGAATTCCCAGTTCTCCAATTTTTTCGAAACAAGTGCATGCACTTATTATCATGATAAAAAAACAATATCCGCGTTGCATCCCAATTATCAGTCTGTACTTGCAGAATTCTCTCGTTTATTGAGCACGAATATTGTTTTTTCAGGTCGAGCAAGTTTCAACTGGGTTGTAGACTGTCCAGGGTTGGTTTTGTTTTTAACAGGCCAAGCCCATGACGACAACGGGGCACAAAGATCCAAAGAGGTATCATGGCCTCCGCCCACCAGCGTTAGTTATATTTTGTCTTACAACATCCATGAGCAGTTTTTTCTTGAATCAAACACACAGCCCAGTTCTATTTTCCTCTTGAAACGCCTTTGTCCTACATCCGCTTTTCTAATCTCTACCTATAGTTTTACTAGTTCATATACACGTATCATTATATTGAAAACACATAAAACTCCCTTTTCATATTTACATCCTTATTTTTGTTGTTTTTCCCACCGGTAGCTTGATTTTTTACCTTTGGTTTTCCTTAAACCAACTCAATTGTCCCACGTCTTATTTGCTTACGAAACAAAAGCGATTTTTTGGCAAATCAATAAATTATTAAAAATGTTTATCATTTCGATTACAACAGTTCGGACTCCACCGAAATATGCAAAATAAGGTTGAACTTTTTGACCATGGTCCTGGACAGAAAATGGGTTGTAATAAATTACTTAAGAATTAGCAAATGGGCTGCAAGTTATAAAAAATAGCAAATGGGCTTTATGTTGTCTGCCACAGATTTGGAGGCTGACTTGTGGGCCTACTAAGTTCATGCGTACACAAGGTTTCTCAAAAAATAAACTTGGTCAACAATCGACTCTGACTAAAGATCAAACCGTTAGATGTCAATCTAACGGCAATCGTCTTCTTCGGTCTCGATCTTCACCTTGACCGCCCAAACCAGCGCCGAACCGTCCCGCACTTTGCTCCGCCTCCGTGGCTGGCGGTGCTGCAGGCAGGCCTCACAGCCCCATCATACTCGCATCCTCGGCCTGTTTATCCCTCTACTCACCCACACCTCCTGTTATTTTCCGGCGATGGCAGACGATCCAACCTCGTACTCTCCACTGCAGGTAGCCACCGCCGTGTCTTTCCGGCTCCGTGTCGTTCCTTCAGTAAGCCTCGCCGTCGTCCACCGCCTTTGGTGCTCTCGGCGCGTGGTCAATGATGTCCATCCAACGGCCGTAGTGCTTCTTCAACCTCTGGTCTTCTTGCCCAGCCGCCCAAAGCAGCCGTCGGTCACGCATGCTCCTGCCTCCCGTGGCGGTCAGCTTGCCGCTGGAGGCCTCACCGCCCCCATACTACTCCCACCGCTGGCCAGGCCATCCCTCCACTCACCCACTCCCCTGTTATTGGCGGCGACGCAGCCTCACACCGCCCGAACCGGTGAACCTCGTACTCCTCTCCGGCGTGGGCATCCAGCCGTGTCTTCCACGACTCCGCGTCGTCCCCTTCCTAGGCCTCGCCGTCGTCCACTACCGTGGTGCTCTCGGTCTTGGCGTGGTCAATGTGGTCAATGACCGACTTCCATCGGAAGAGTCTTGTACATGGAGAGGTGACAATTTGGGTCCACGGCAGCCGCAAGGAAGTGCCTCCTTATTACGCGAAAAATAATTATTCCTCCACCTGACAGCAGGGACCCACCGGACGGGCCACCAGTATTTCACGGAAAAAATGTTTCCCCCCTGACTGTTGGGACCCACCGAACAACCGACCACCGTATTTCACGAAAAAAACGTTCCTCCCGCTGTCAGCTCGGACCCACCGGAAGTGCCTCCTTATTACGCACAGAAAAATGAATACTCCCCCTGCTAGCTGGGACCCGCCATGGTGGGAGGCTGACTTGTGGGCCTACTAAGTTGACGGGGACGAAGGGTTTTGTCAACTTAGTCAATATGAACGATTCTAGCTTCAATGACCGTATGATGTCTATCCAACGGCCGTCGTGCTTCTTCAATCTCTGCTCTTCCTGCTCCAACCGCTCAAACAAGCGCCGGCGGGACTGCCTGCTCACTCCTCCCCACGGCCGGCTCTGCTGCCGCGCAGGCCTCACCGCCCCACCGTACTCCCATCGTTGTCCTAGCCATCCCTCTACTCACCCACACCTGCTGTTATTCTCCGGCGATAGGCGAACGGTAAACCCTAAATGCAGTCGTACTCCCCTCCACGTGGGAAACAACTCGCCGAAGTCTTCCCTACCTCCGTGTCATTCCTTCCTAGGCCTCGCCGTCGTCCACCGCTTCGGTGCTCTCGGCGCAGCCTGGTCAACGTGGTCAACGAATCGACATGCATCTAAAGTGGATCAGACGTGGAGAGGCCGACAGCTGGGTCCACGGCCGCATGCAAGGAAATGTCTCCTTATTACGCGCAAAATAATGATTCCTCCACCTGACATCAGGGACCCACCGAAAGGGCCTCTGTATTTCGTGAAAAATATGTTACCGCTGCTGACAGCTCGGACCCATCAGCTATATCTTCACATGCAAGGAAGTGCCTCCTTATTACGCACAAAAAAAATGAATACTCCTGTTAGCTGGGACCCAGTATAGTGGCAGGCTGACTTGTGGGCCTACTAAGTTGACGGGAACGGAGGGCTTTGTCAACTTAGTCAATATGCACGATTCTAGCTCCAGTGACCGTACGATGTCCATCCAGCGGTCGTGAGTGCTTCTTCAACCTCTGGTCTTCTTGCTCCGGCCGCCCAAACCAGCGCCCGGTCGTGCCTCGTGCTCCTGTCTCCCGTGGCGGCTGCGATGCGGCGGAGGCCTCACCGCCCCTACTACTCCCGCCGCTGGCCGTGCCATCCCTCTACTCACCCACACCCTGTTATTCTGCGCGGCGGCAGCCTCACACCGCAGCGAACGGTGAACCCTCGTACTCCTCTCTGGCGTGGGCATCCACCGCCGCGTCTTCCCGGCTCGCCGTCGTCCCCTTCCTAGGCCTCGCCGTCATCCACCGCTCGGGTGCTCTTCGCGTGGCGTGGTCAACGTGGTCAAGGAACGGCTTCCATCGGACGTGGACTGTACATGGAGAGGCTGACAGCTGGGTCCACGGCCGCAGCAAGGAAGTGCCTCCTTATTACATGCAAAATAATTATTCCTCCACCTGACAACGGGGACCCACCGGACGGGCCACCGAATTTCGTGAAAAAAAAGTTTCCCCCCTTACTGCTGGGACCCACCAGCTACACCTTCGGACGCAAGGAAGTGCATCCGGGCAAAAAAAAAACAAAACGATTCGCCCCCCTCACTGCTGGGACCCACCAGCTACATCTTCGCATGCAAGGAAGTGCCTGACAGTCGGGACCCACCTGGTCGAAGCGTACGTAGCTTTGTTATTCTAGTCGCGAACGTGTACGTACATACTGGTCGATGTAGAGGCACGCACATGTCATAGTAGAGGCGCGCACGTGTCGTAGTAGAGGCGCGATGTAGCATGTACACGTACGTACAGTGGCCAGGGTGCAAGAAAGAAAATACGGCCACATATGTGTACATACGGGCGAGGTCTCGAATGCCTACTCGCGTATACGTACGGCCAGGGCTCGTGTACATGGCTGGGTCAGAATGGAGAAACAGCATCGTCGTCCTGTTCATGGGGAGGCAACGGAATGCGTCGTCATGGAGAGGCAACAGAGTGCGTCGTGTTCATGGGGAGGCAACGAAATGCCTCGTGTTCATCGGGAGGCAACGGAACGCGTGGGAGCCAACCGGTTGGGTCGGTACGGAATGCGTGGTCGTCTTCATCGAGAGGGCTTGGACGGAACAGGCGATGGAAACGAGGCCTGGCGTACCGCAGAACGGAGGAAACGGACCTCCTACGGTCGAAATGGGGGTCCTGTTGATCGAGAGGGGTGTGGCGTACCGGAAAACGGAGGAAACGGACCTCCTACAGTCGAAACGGGGGTCCTGTTGATCGGGAGGGGTGTGGCGTACCGCAAAACGGACGAAACAGACCTCCTACGGTCGAAACGGGGGTCCTGTTCATCGGGAGGGGTTTGGCGTACCGCAAAACGGGACTCCACGGGATATTGTTCATCTCCACCGTCGACCTCCTCCATCCTCCACGGGCTCCTGTTCATCCAGCCTCCACCGCGCGCTACTCCACCGGCTACTGTTCAACCACCCCTCCACCGTATACTGTTCATCCAGCCCTCCACACCATGGGGTCCTGTTCAACCACCCCTCCACGGGCACCCCTCCACCGTCTACTGTTCATCCAGCCCTCCACACCACGGGGTCCTGTTCATCCAGAGGCAACGCCATCGCTCACTGTTCATCCAAAACCCCCCGCAACGCTCACTGTTCATCCTAGAGGCAGCATCGATCAGCTTCAGTTAGCAGCAGTAGCAAAGGAATCGCTCGATCGGGTTCAGTTAACAGCCATCGATCGATCGCTCGGGTTCAGTAACGCGTAGCCTGCAGTGCAATCGCTCGGGTTCAGTTAGAGCCCAATGTCTCGCTCGGGTTCAGTTAGAGCCAACGCCTCGCACACACCCGCGTACGTGTACGAGAGAAACATGCATCGCTCAGCCCCCGACCTCCCACCGTAACCGGGAACTCCCCGAAATTTTCCTCGCCCTCGCTTCACCACTGTTTTTTCCGTCATGGATGGCCCGCCCAGGATGAAAAGCCCATTTTCTGTCATGATTTTTTGTCATAGAAGTAGGAGCCCACCACATCTATGATGATACCGGGTTTTGTCACAATTATCGTCATAGAAGTGTCATATGTATGACAGAAAAAAATTCGTTCGGCCCAAAATGTCACGGATGTGTCTTTTTTTTTGTAGTGATTACTCCTTGTAGTTGATGCTAGTTGGTTTATTCGGTGGAAGATCATATGTTCAGATCCTTAATGATAATTAATACTCCTCTGATTATGATTATGAACATGCTTTGTGAGTAGTTACGTTTGTACCTGAGGACATGGGAGAAGTCTTGTTATAAGTAATCATGTGAATTTTGTATTCGTTCGATATTTTGATGAGATGTATGTTGTCTTTCCTCTAGTGGTGTTATGTGAACGTAGACTACATGACACTTCACCATTATTTGGGCCTAGGGGAAGGCATTGGGAAGTAATAAGTAGATGATAGGTTGCTAGAGTGACAGAAGCTTAAACCCTAGTTTACGCGTTGCTTCGTAAGGGGCTGATTTGGATCCATATGCTTCATACTATGGTTAGGTTTACCTTAATACTTATTTTGTAGTTGCGGATGATTGCGAGAGGGGTTAATCATAATTGGGAGGCTTGTCCAAGGAAGGGCAGCAGCCAAGCACCGGTCCACCCACATATCAAATTATCAAAGTAACAAACGCAAATCATTTGAGCATGATGAAATCTAAATTGACAATAATTCCCATGTGTCCTCGGGAGCACTTTGCTCTATATAAGAGTTTGTGTAGGCTTGTCCTTTGCTACAAAAAGGATTGGGCCACCTTGCTGCACCTTGTTACTTGTTACCCGTTACGATTTATCCTATCACAAAACTATCTGTTACCGATAATTTCAGTGCTTGCAGAGAATACCTTGTTGAAAATCACTTGTCATTTCCTTCTGCTCCTCGTTGGGTTCGACACTTTTACTTATCGAAAGGACTACGATAGATCCCCTAAACTTGTGGGTCATCGGGGCTGTATCCTAGATCCCCATCGTCCCCATCACCGGCGGCGCCATACATAATCTAAAAAATGGGAGAGATTTTCACTTACCGTCCTCTGCACAAACCAGGAATGCGTACAACCATTTTAGTATGAGTACCAAGATAAACATGGTCCTAAATTTTTTTTAAATGAGTATCAAGATATCTTTTGATGAGAGGTTCCACTGCACACCGAGCTTTATCCTCAATAATCAAGGGAAAACCCCTGTGCATCACCTATCAATTCTAGGAATTGAACTCGGGTCACTAGGCTGCACAACTGCATGCCCAACCACTAAGCCAAGGCTCTCTTTGCATCAATCAGAACAAAGATGAAGCTAGAGAATTTTATTTCATACAATAGTGTCTCAATTGTCAAAGATACACACACCTAACAAAAAGAAGGTAGTTCAAGTACTTGCCCGACAATTGACCCGTGGAGTCCCCTCGCCCCCTCGCCTCTTGACTAGAGTGGCCATCAGAGGCCAAGAAAAACGACGATGATTGAAATGATGGATACACCTGCGGCGGCTAGGGTTTTCCTGTGGGCCTGCACTTCTCAAGGCAAGCTGTTGAGAAAATTTGAGATCGTTTTAACACAACCGCTCTATTTTTTTTTAGATTCTCTTTTTTAGTAACCCTTTTTTAGAGGGGGGGAGTTTAGGGCCTCTTTGATTCGTAGGATTGCAAAAACATAGGAATAGGAAAACGTAGGATTGAAATGGCATGTCCACTGGATCCCTATAGGATTTGAGTTTGTTTGATTGTGTCATGGAAAAAGCAAAGGATTTCTTCCAAGAGGTAGGAGTGGATGCTAGAATTCCTGTGAAATGTAGTACAAATAAATCCTTAGAAAAAATCCTACAAGATTCAATCCTACGAATCAAACGACCAACGTAGGAAAAAATTCTAAGGATTCTAATCCTTTAAAAATCCTATGAAGATCCTTTGAATCAAAGAGATCCTTAGATTGAGAAATTCATCGACTTTTTTTTTAGCAAAGAGAAATTGATCGACTAATCATCAGTTACAAAGCACTTTTAAATTTCTTCCGGATAGGGCGTGGCAGAATATCCATGGCTGGTCGGATCGACCGTTGTCGAGAGCAGGAAATGAAACTTTACTTAAGTCCAAGACTCAGGTGAGGGAGTCCTGGATTAGGGGGTGTCCCGATAGCCAGACTATAACCTTTGGCCGGACTCCTGGACTATGAAGATAGAAGATTGAAGACTTCGTCCCGTGTCCGGATGGGACTTTCCTTGGCGTGGAAGGCAAGCTTGGCGATACGGATAGGTAGATCTCCTCCCATTGTAACCGACTCTGTGTAACCCTAGCCCTCTCCGGTGTCTATATAAACCGGAGGGTTTTAGTCCATAGGAACTACAATCATACCATAGGCTAGCTTCTAGGGTTTAGCCTCTCTGATCTCGTGGTAGATCTACTCTTGTACTACCCATATCATCAATATTAATCAAGCAGGAGTAGGGTTTTACCTCCATCGAGAGGGCCGAACCGGGTAAAACATCGTGTCCCTTGTCTCCTGTTACCATCCGCCTAGACGCAGTTCGGGACCCCTACCCGAGATCCGCCGGTTTTGACACCAACATTGGTGCTTTCATTGAGAGTTCCGCTGTGCCGTCGCCATCAGGAAGGATGCCTCATCCCGTCTTTAAAGATGGCACTGTTGCTAATGGAGCTTTGGCTATCGGCCAAACTCTCCGGCTAGGCAGTTTTCTTATGACCGCCTGTTCGGCCGCCTCGCCGACGATGACCTCTCGGGTCATCGAAAGCAATCTTCACGTCAACTTGGAACTTGCCGAGCAGTTAGATCCGATGGAGCTCTCTTCCTTAAACGATCTCTTGGACCGCATCGCCGCCCTGGGAGTCGCTACGGACTACGATCATATTGGGCCTAAACCCGATCCAAGAGAGATTAACTCTCCCCAGGTCATCCATCACGTTGCAGTGGTGGAGGAACAATGCGGCAAGCCTTCATCTATCTTAAGGACTAGTTATGTCTGGATTCCCGATCCCTCCAAGCCGGATACCCGGAGGGGAGGGCGCCACTCAAGCCCTAAACCTAAAGTCGAGCGGGCTAGATTCATTGGACAACATCCAAGAACCCAAGCTTCCGAGTTCAGTAACCCCTTGGCCCCTCAGTCTCAGATTGGGCGAGGTTCCGGATTTAATTCCACCCGCCCACCCAAACATAAGCGATCTCTCCCAAATTTGGCAAGAGCCCGCAGAAACAGTACACCATTACTGGGCCAGATTCCTCCTGGTCATGAACAGGATAAAGGACTGCCGCGAGGAGGATGCGATTTCATTCTTCTGCAATAATTGCACGGACAACGGAATCCTCAACGCCATAAGTCACCGTGAAATTACACGCTTGACTTGGCGTCCATAGTACGAAAATCTTGTATGCGATGGAAAGCGCTGGAAAACCGAAATAAAATTTTGGGACAATCCGCCCTGAATACAACCCAGTCCAAAATAAAAGAGTGCATTATCGCCAGCACCGGGTTAAACACCAAAAAGCAAAAACCCTCTATAGGGCATGGAACCGTCTTTGGAGGGATGGCTCAATGGACCCTGCAAAATTCATAGTACGGAGGGCGCCACACCAACTCATAGCCTTAGAGCATGTTGGATACTCCGGCAGGTGGCCAGAAGTGGCGAAGAGCTTCTAACTCAAGAATCCACAGAGCACCAGCCCAGGGATACCAGTACGGTATTAACAGTGTTTGAGACTTTCGCATCAAATAATATGCAGAAACAAACACTCCGCAGCCTTACCGAAGTCTACCAAGTAGCAACAATAAACCCATGGAGTGACACGGCTATTACCTTTAATGCCAGTGATGAACCTAAATTCCGAACAGCCCGAGCACCACCGCATTGGTCCTCGGTCCAATAGTGGACGGCTTTCGCCTTACCAAGGTACTCATGGACGGTGGCAGCGGATTGAACCTCATTTACGAGGAAACCCTTCGAAAAATGGAAATAGACTAGAGCCGCATTGAGCGAAGCAGCACAACCTTTAGAGGAATAATCCCCAGTCGGGAAGCGTGCTGTATAGGAAAAATCACACTGGATGTGGTGTTCGGCACGCCGGATAATTACAGGTCTGAGGAGGTCACGTTCCAAGTGGCCCAGTTCAGCAGCGGATACCACGCTCTATTAGGGCGAGAGGCATTCACAATTTTTCAAGCTATACCCCATTACGGGTACATGAAGCTCAAAATGCCCGGGCCCAATGGAATCATCACTCTTGCTAGTAACCTGGACAAAGCACTCCGCGCCGAAAATAAGACAGCCGCACTGGCCCTTGAGGCACTATCCGAAGCCCTAGCGGCCGAGGAACCGATCGGCACAAGGCTCCATAGTGAATAGGGACGATGTGATACTGGATAAAAGATCCAAGTCCACCTCCTTTAAACCGGCGGACGAAATAGTCAAATTCCAAGTCCATCTAATGGACCCTACAAAAACGGCCTCCATCGGGGCACAAATAAACCCTGACGTAGACGTCGCACTACGAGAATTCCTACGCAAAAATTGGGACATTTTTGCCTGGCACCCTTCAGACATGCCAGGAATCCCACGCCGGCTGGCCGAGCACAGCATCCTAAAATGATTCAAGCCAGTCAAGTAGGCTCTTCGGTGTTTCTACGAACCTAAGAGACAAGCCATGGGAGAGGAGCTAGCCAAACTATTGGAGGCTGGATTCATCAGAGATATAAAACATCCGGACTGGCTAGCAAACCTGGTGATGGTAGCAAAGAAGGACAAATCCTGGCGCCTATGCGTCGATCTCAAGGACCTCAACAAGGCTTGCCCAAAGGATCCCTTCCCCCTCCCCCGCATCGATCAAATTATCGACGCTACCGCAGACACACGATTCATTGTGTTTCCTCGACGCATACTCCGGCTACCATCAAATTAAGATGGCAGAGCCAGACCAAGCCGCAACGGCATTCATCACCCCATACGGCCCATTCTGCTTCAACACAATGCCCTTCGGGCTCAAAAACACCGGCGCAACATATCAGCGCATGATCCAGACATGTCTGGCAAACCAGATCAGCAAAATAGTGGAGGCATATGTAGATGACGTGGTCGTCAAAACCAAGCATGTCGAAACTCTAGTAGACGACTTGAGGCTCACATTCGATAACCTCCGAACATATGACATCAAGCTTAACCTGGAAAAATGCGTTTTCGGCGTATCAGCCGGAAAGCTCCTGGGATTCATTGTATCCGGTAGAGGAATTGAAGCAAACCCAGCCAAGATCCGAGCTCTGTCACAATTGGATATCCCAAAGGACCTCACACAAGTACAAAAATTATTTGGATGCGTGGCGGCTCTAAGCCGCTTTATCTCCCGCTTGGGAGAAAAGGCATTACCCTTTATCGCCTCCTCCCACCGAATCAACACTTCGAGTGGACGGATGCCGCCACGACCGGACTCGAAGAAATAAAAACCATATTGGAAAAAAACCCGGTCCTGGCCGCGCCTAACATCGGCGAACCAATGCTATTATACATTGCGGCAACTTATCAAGTTGTAAGCGCAGTGCTCGTCGTCGAACGAGAAACGGACGGACACAAATTCCCTCTTCAAAAACCAGTTTACTACGTGTCCACTGTCCTCACTCCATGCAAGTCACGGTACCCGCATTATCAAAAGATAGCGTACGCGGTGTTTATGGCATCTCGGAAGCTGCGACACTACTTTCAAGAGTGTTTGATAACAGTAGCCTCCGAAGTACCTCTTAACGATATTATAAACAACCATGACGCGACGGGCCGGATTGCCAAATGGGCCATTGAGCTCCTCCCGTTCGACATAACCTATAAGCCGCGGCGAGCTATTAAGTCGCAAGTTTTGGCCGACTTCGTCGCCGAATGGACTGAAGCCGAACTCCCTAAATGTATGCGGCACATATTCCAACTGGATCATGCACTTCAACAACTCCAAAATGTTGGCTGGTCTGGGGCTGGCGTCGTTCGGCGTCCCCAACAGGAGAATCTGATTCAATACGTACTCCAGATAATGTATACGGACTCCAACAACGCAGCCAAATACGAGGCCCTTCTACATGGTCTCCGGATGGCAGTCTCCATGGGCATCCAACGCCTAGAGGTGCGTGGGGATTCGAACCTTGCGATATCCCAAATAAATGGAGACTTTGATGCCAAGGATCCAAAAATGGCAGCTTATCGCAACGTCGTCCTAAAAATGTCAGCTTGGTTCGATGGACTCGAATTTCACCATATAGCCTGGGAAAACAATCAGGCAGCAGACGTCTTGGCACGCATTGGCGCAAAGCGTGATGCAGTCCCCCCCCCCCAAATTTTCTTGGAGAGGCTATTCAAGCCATCCGTATTATGGGAAGGGGAATCCGGAAATAACAGCCCGGACCCAACCGCACTGCCCGACACCGAAAATTCTGACACAACAGGAGGCTCTGCCAACGAAGTAACATCCTCAGCCCACGTAATAATGGCAGTCATTGCCCCGCGGACAGAACCATTCCTAGCCTACCTAACCAGGCAGGAACTTCCCGAGGACCAAAACGAGGCACGCTGCATAGTGCGGCGATCTAAAGCCTATAAAGTCCATGAGGGAGAGATTTATAAGAAAAGCACCACCGGAGTCCTTCAAAGGTGTATCTCCAAAGAGGAAGGGCGCAATCTTCTGGCTGAAATTCATGCGGGATTCAGCGGGCACCACGCTGCAGCCCGGGCCCTTGTAAGCAAGGCCTTCCGTACAGGATTTTATTGGCCGACGGTGAGGGAGTCCTGGATTAGGGGGTGTCCGGATAGCCGAACTATCACCGTTGGCCGGACTCCTGGACTATGAAGATACAAGATTGAAGACTTCGTCCCGTGTCCGGATGGGACTTTCCTTGGCGTGGAAGGCAAGCTTGGCGATACGGATATGTAGATCTCCTACCATTGTAACCGACTCTGTGTAACCCTAACCCTATCCGGTGTCTATATAAACCGGAGGGTTTTAGTCCGTAGGACGAACAACAATCATACCATAGGCTAGCTTCTAGGGTTTAGCCTCCTTGATCTCGTGGTAGATCCACTCTTGTACTACCCATATCATCAATATTAATCAAGCAGGAGTAGGGTTTTACCTCCATCGAGAGGGCCCGAACCTGGGTAAAAACATTGTGTCCCTTGTCTCCTGTTACCATCCGCCTAGACGCGGATTGGGACCCCCTACCGAGATCCGCCGGTTTTGACACCGACATTGGTGCTTTCATTGAGAGTTCCTCTGTGTCGTCATCCTTAGGCCCGATGGCTCCTTCGATCATCAACAACGACGCGGTCCGGGGTGAGACTTTTCTCCCCGGACAGATCTTCGTATTCGGCGGCTTTGCACTGCGGGCCAATTCACTTGGCCATTTGGAGCAGATCGAAAGCTACACCCCTGGCCATCAGGTCAGATTTGGAAACACGGCCGACATCCGCGGAGACTTGATCTTCGACGGATTCGAGCCACAGCCAAGCGCGCCGCACTGTCTCGATGGGCATGATCTAGCTCTGCCACCGAACAGTGCTTTGGAGGCCGCACCAGCGTCCGCTCCAAACCTTAGCTCGGAGCCGACTCCTCCGATCAAGGACGAGTGGTTGGACACCGCCTCGAGGGCTACGATCTCTACAGCGACTGAGCCGAACTCCATCCCTGTCCTTTGCGAAGACCGTGACTCCAAGGTGCCGGACTCCGAACCCTCCGTGCCCCTGCCAATCGAATCCGATTGGGCGCCGGTTATGGAGTTCACTACCACGGACATCTTTCAGCACTCGCCCTTTGGCAACATCCTGAATTCACTAAAGTCTCTCTCTTTATCAGGAGAGCCCTGGCCGGACTATGGTCAGGAAGGTTGGGATGCGGACGACGAAGAAATTCAACGCCCACCCACCGCCCACTTTGTAGCCACTGTCGAAAGCTTAAACGACGTGCTCGAATTTGACTCCTAAGACATCGATAGTATGGACGATGATGTAGGAGACAACCATGAACCAGCACCTATACGATACTGGACAGCCACCTCATCCCACGAAGTATACATGGTGGATACACCTAAAGGAAGTGATGACGAGGAACAACGGGACACTACGAAGGATAAATCCCTCGAAAAGCAGTCAAAATGGCAACATAAACGCCGCACCAAGTCCCGCCTCGACAAAGACCCAGCCATAGAGAAGGGCGAACCAGTGGACGACCAACATGCTATCGAGCAACCGTCCGAACAGGACAACTTGGATAAACAACCCGTCCCCGGCGAAGATAACAGTCCGGACGATCTCACGCCGGACAAATTGTTGGAGCAGAAGAACCTCCACTAAAGGCTCGTCACCACTGCGTGTAGCCTGAAAAAGCAGAAGAGGAAGCTCAAAAGAGCGGAAGATACACTCAGAATCAGATGGAGCAAAGTACTCAACACCGCAGAGAAATACGGCGACAGCCGCCAAACAAAGAGCTACCCGAAGCGCAAATTACTGCCCGAATTCGATGAGGAGGCCGTAGAGCCCCCGCAATCAAAGAACAAAGAGGCCGCCCGGTCGGATAGACGACCACATGGCAAACATGGAGCGGCAAGCGGCACGGCACACAATTCGGCACGCGATCCGCATAAGGATTCGCATCAAAAGGATGGCCCAGTTAGGTCCATCTATGGGCTGAGAAAGCAAGCTCTTTCAAGCAATGCAACACGCCAAATATCCGAACATCACGGCACACCCAAATATAGGGGTGCCGCACACTCGTGTTTCACCGACGAGGTCTTGGATCATGAATTCCGGTGATTCAAACCCGTAAACATAGAGGCATACGACGGAACAATAGACCCTGGAGTCTGGATGGAGGATTATATCCTCCACATACACATGGCTAGAGGAGATGATCTCCACGCCATAAAATACTTAACCCTCAAGCTCAAAGGGCCAGCCCGGCATTGGCTCAAAAGCCTCCCGGAAAATACCATTGGAAGTTGGGAAGAGCTCGAGGATGCTTTTCGGGCAAATTTTCAAGGGACTTATGTCCGTCCTCCGGATGCGCAAGACGATTTAAGTCATATAACTCAGCAACCCGGAGAGTCAGCCCAAATTCTGGAACATGTTCCTCACCAAAAGAACCAAATAGTCATTTGTCCGGGGCCTTGAAGCCTTAGCAGCTTTCAAACACAACGTCAGGGCAGAATGGCTCGCCAGACACCTCGGCGGGAGAAGCCGAGAACCATGGCTGCATTAACAAGCCTCATGACCAGCTTTTGCGCGGAGAGGACAGTTGGCTGGCAAGATGCAAGACCAGCGACCCAAGTACATCCGAAGTCAGGGATGGAAATGGAAAACCACGACGCAGCAAGGACCAGCGCCGGACAAAGGGAAACAGCCCGAAGAGCACGGCAGTGAACGCCGGATTCAGAAGCTCCCAGCAGAACCATAAAAAGCTGCCCCTCAAGGACGACAGCGACGAGCTATCCAACCTAAACAAAATCTTGGACAAAATATGCCAAATCCACAGTACTCCCGGGAAGCCTGCAAACCATACCCATAGAGATTGTTGGGTCTTCAAGCAGTCCGGCAAACTCAATGCCGAACACAAGGGGCTCGACACACCAAGCGAGGACGATGATGAACCCCACAATCAGAGCACCGGAAAACAAAAGAATTTCCCACAAAAAGTCAAAACAGTGAACTCACTTCAAGTGACAAAAGGGAAAAACAGAGCGGCGCCCATAGAAACACGCGCCGCACGGTCTATCCTAGAGGAGTCCAAACGATGGTTGTCAAAACCAATCACCTTCGATCATCAGGATTATTTCGGAAGTATCCGGAATGCGGGATGGACTGCCTTGATATTAGATCCTATAATCGACAGACTCCAATTTACACAAGTCCTAATGGACGGAGGCAGCGATCTAAACCTGCTATATCAGGACACAATCCGCAAAATGAGGATAGACCCAACCAAAATTCGCCATAGCAACACCTCTTTCAAAGGGGTAATGCCAGGCCTATATGCCCATTGTACGGGCTCCCTACTACTAGAAGTTGTGTTCGGCTCATCCGACAACCTCCGCCGCGAAAAATTAACCTTCCACATCGCCCCATTCGAAAGTAGCTATCAAGCACTCTTTGGGCGTGAAGCTTTCGCCGATTTAACACAATACCGCATTATGCATCTCTTACACTTAAAATGCCCGGTCCACGGCATCATCTCATTAAAAGGGAATATTAAGTGTTACTCGAGCACGGAAGAACGTGAGATCGCCTTTGACAGCCCCACACCAATCCGGCTCTGCTAATCAAAGCACTGAATAGGTCATTCAAACCCCGGACATGGCTAGACGAGTCCGGCGCCTACTAGCGGCATACCCCGCATTACTAGGGGCTGCACGCATGTACAACAAGAGACAATAAAGCTCAATTTTATTCACTTTTGAACCGTACTCTGTTTATTTAATATAAAGTACATTTTTCGCACGATCTTTTTTTCTTTTCAACTAAGTTCTTCTCTTTTACAGATGAACAACGTGCTACGCCCATCCAGGATACGGCACAACGGAGACACAGGCGTAGACGTGCAGTAGGGACCCGTTGCAAGGATTCTTTTCAGATTAAGACCCTGTGTAAACCTTTTTTATTGTCTCTCGTTGATACACATCCCCCGGTTTCTTGCTATAACCCAGGAGGAGGCTGGTGTTTTGGCATCGGCCGCACCAGAATCTTTGCGCGTACCTGGACACCAGGGGCTTAGGGCATTATTCTGCCCGTTTTCATAAAGACCGAATACCTTAGGGAGTGTTCGGCGTCTCGAGTTAGGCCTCCGAATCATGTCTTTGGTCAAATGTTGGGTTTGCCCGGCTCCGGTGTTTTGCTGCCTTACGTTCCATTCTATCGGCTAACGCGGCACCAGGAGAACTACTGTGATTGTGCCCCGGTTCGGCCAGGTGAGCACCTCCGTAGAGAAAGCCGAAAACGGACTGTCATGATATAGCGTGAGACTGGTCAACCACTCGATAACCCAGCGGAATGTTTAGAATTCCCCCGCATTAACGAAGGGCCGTTTCCCGGTCAGGCACATACGCGCCCCGAATTCGGGAGAACGCGGTGCCCCTAGGGGCTATATAGTAGCCCCACCATCGAACTCCTATGGCTAAGTGAAAGTGATAAAGCATTATAGTCCGGTTGCCTAGTTTGCTACGCTATCACCTCCTTCTGAGGACCAAGACGTTGGATTAAGTGTGAAAATCGCCTTTTTGCAAACACTTGCACTATGTGCGTGGGGGCTGAAGCCAAGGACTGCCATCTTTCAAAGTTATATACACATATACATCAACGGCCGACAGAGGTGTTTTAATACTTGAACGCACAAGTATAGAAAGCTCTTATATTATATTGAAACATTGTTTTCACAAATCATACATGTCATTAAAACATACTCTCCTTCGAGACCTGCGGCTCTATTAAACAAGCGCCTGCAGACTTCCTCAAAATAGTGCTCGGCGGTACTAAACTTGATCCGAATCTTGGGATGCAATGTCGGTGGCCTTCATCTCCGCCCAGTATGTATTGACACGGGCAAGAGCCATCCGCGCACCCTCTATGCATGATGACCGCTTCATTGCATCGATATGCGGCACCGCACCAAGGAAATGTTGCACCAAGCCAAAATAACTCTTCGGCTTGGGGCTTTTCGGCCACAAATGAGTCACGACAGCCTTCATGGCAAGTCCGGACAACCTATTCAGCTCAGCCCATTTGGTCGAACGATCGGTTAACGAAAGTGGACGCTCCGGACCATGGAACTGCGACCAAAAAAGCTCTTCCATTCCGTGATCCTTTTGACCTCGGAAGTGTTCGGCCGCGTCTGCGGCACTCGCCGCCAAGTCCAGATAAGCATCCTCCGCACCATACAGCCGGTCCAATTGAGCGTACTTAGGATCCGTGAATTTCCTCCGCAGCAGAAAGGGCTTTCCAGCCGCAATACCTTCGGCTTGACATAGCTTGTCACGCCCAATATGCAACCCTATCCAAAAGGAACTCGAAGTTCCCACCAAGGATAGACCCGCATATTGAGACGCTTTTGCAAGGTGGATATCATTACATCAACATTACATAATAGATGGGGATACATATAAGAGGCATACAATGCCACACGAATACAACACCATCTTACAAGAGATCAACATCCGACTACGGATGGAACACAAACAGAAACTCAAACGACATCCACCCTGCTAGCCCAGGCTGCCGACCTGGAACCTATCCCCTGATCGAAGAAGAAGCAGAAGAAGAACTCCAAAACAAGCAAACATCGCTCTCGCGTCATGACCATCGCATAACCTGTACCTAAAAACTGTTGTTGTAGTAAACTGTGAGCCACGAGGACTCAGCAATCCCATTACCATGGGTATCAAGACTAGCAAAGCTTAATGGGTAAGGAAGGGGTAAAGTGGTGAGGTTGCAGCAGCGACTAAGCATATATGGTGGCTAACATACGCAAATAAGAGCGAGAAGAGAGCAAGCAAAGGAACGGTCGTGAAGCTAGCAATGATCAAGAGGTGATCCTGAACACCTACTTACGTCAATCATAACCCAGAAACCGTGTTCACTTCCCGGACTCCACCGAGAAGAGACCATCACGGCTACACACGCGGTTGATGCGTTTTACTTCGGATCTGGTGTCAAGTTATGTACAACCGGACATTAACAAATTCCCATCTGCCACATAACCGCGGGCACGGCTTTCCAAAATTTATACCCTGCAGGGGTGTCCCAACTTAGCCCATGATAAGCTCTCGCGATCAACGAAGGATATACCTTCTCCCAGGAAGACCCGATCAGACTCGGAATCCCGGTTTACAAGACATTTCGACAATAATAAAACAAGACCAGCAAGACCGCCCGATGCGCCGACAATCCCGATAGGAGCTGCACATATCTCGTTCTCAGCGCAACACCGGATAAGCTAAGCGTACAGGTACCGACGTAACCCAAGTTGCCAAGGGATGGTCCTGCACGGTGCTCTAGTTTGGACCAACACTTTGTTGGGGAACGTAGTAATTTCAAAAATTTCCTACGCACACGCAAGATCATGGTGATGCATAGCAACGAGAGGGGAGAGTGTATGTCCACGTACCCTCGTAGACCGTAAGCGGAAGCGTTATAACAACGCGGTTGATGTAGTCGCACGTCTTCACGATCCGACCGATCCAAGAAATGCGAGCGACGGAACCTCCGAGTTACGCACACGCTCAGCTCGATGACGATCCCGGACTCCGATCCAGCAAAGTGTCGGGGATGAGTTCCGTCAAGACGACGGCGTGGTGACGATGATGATGCTCCACTGACGCAGGGCTTCGCCTAAGCTCCGCTGACGATATGACTTCACCGGCGCAGGGCTTCGCTTAAGCTCATGACGATATGACTTCACCGGCGCAGGCTTCGCTTAAGCTCATGACGATATGACCAAGTGGAATATGGTGGAGGGGCACCGCACACGGCTAAGGAACGATCCGTAGATCAACTTGTGTGTTCATGGGTGCCCCTGCCCCGTATATAAAGGAGGGAGGGAGGAGGAGGCCGGCCCTAGGAGGCGGCGCCATGGGGAGTCCTACTCCCACCGGAGTAGGATTCACCCTTTCCTAGTCCAACTAGGAGTCCTTCCATGTATTAGGAGTAGGAGACAAGGAAGGGAAGAGAGAAGGGAAGGAAGGAGGGATGCGGCCCTCCCCTAGTCAATTCGGACTAGGCCATGGGGAAGCCTTGGCCTGCCCTAGGCAGCCCTCTCTCTTTCCCTTGAGGGCCCCAATAAGGCCCAATACTTCTCCCCGGCGAATTCCCGTAACTCTCCGGTACTCCGAAAAATACCCGAATCATTCAGAACCTTTCCGAACTCCGAATATAGCCGTCCAATATATCGATCTTTACGTCTCGACCATTTCGAGACTCCTCGTCATGTCCCCGATCTCATCCGGGACTCCGAACTCCTTCGGTACATCAAAACTCATAAACTCATAATATAAGCATCATCGAAACCTTAGCGTGCGGACCCTACGGGTTCGAGAACTATGTAGACATGACCTAGAACTATTTTCGGTCAATAACCAATAGCGGAACCTGGATGCCCATATTGGCTCCTACATATTCTCTGAAGATCTTTATCGGTCAAACCGCATAACAACATACTTTGTTCCCTTTGTCATCGGTATGTTACTTGCCCGAGATTTGATCGTCGGTATCCAATACCTAGTTCAATCTCGCTACGGCAAGTCTCTTTACTCGTTACGTAATGCATCATTCCGTAACTAACACATTAGCTACATTGCTTGCAAGGCTTATAGTGATGTGCATTACCGAGAGGGCCCAGAGATACCTCTCCGAGCAATCGGAGTGACAAAACCTAATCTCGAAATACGCCAACCCAACATGTACCTTTGGAGACACCTGTAGTACTCCTTTATAATCACCCGATTACGTTGTGACGTTTGGTAGCACCAAAGTGTTCCTCCGGTGGCAGGAGTTGCATAATCTCATAGTTACAGGAACATGTATAAGTCATGAAGAAAGCAATAGCAACATACTAAGCGATCAAGTGCTAGGCTAACGGAATGGGTCATGTCAATCAGATCATTCTCCTAATGACAACTCATGTCTATGGTTAGGAAACATAACCATCTTTGATTAACGAGCTAGTCAAGTAGAGGCATACTAGTGACACTCTGTTTGTCTATGTATTCACACATGTATTATGTTTCCGGTTAATACAATTCTAGCATGAATAATAAACATTTATCATGATATAAGGAAATAAATAATAACTTTATTATTGCCTCTAGGGCATATTTCCTTGATCTCCCACTTGCACTAGAGTCAATAATCTAGTTCACATCGCCATGTGATTTAACATCAATAGTTCACATCTATATGTGGTTAACACCCATAGTTCACATCGACATGTGACCAACACCCAAAGGGTTTACTAGAGTCAGTAATCTAGCTCACATCGCTATGTGATTAACACCCAAAGAGTACTAAGGTGTGATCATGTTTTGTTTGTGAGAGAAGTTTAGTCAACGGGTCTGCCACATTCAGATCCGTATGTATTTTGCAAATTTCTATGTCTACAATGCTCTGCACGGAGCTACTCTAGCTAATTGCTCCCACTTTCAATATGTATCTAGATTAAGACTCAGAGTCATCTAGATTAGTGTTTAAAACTTGCATCGACGTAACCCTTTTATCTAACCTTTTCACTTCCATAATCGAGAAACACATCCTTATTCTACTAAGGATAATTTTGACCGCTGTCCATTGATCTACTCCTAGATCACTATTGCACTCCTTGCCAAGCTTAGTGGTAGGGTATGCAATAGATCTGGTACACTGATATGACATACTTTATAGAACCTATGGCTGATGCATAGGGAATGACTTTCATTCTCTTTCTATCTTCTGCCGTGGTCGGGTTTTGAGTCTTACTCAATCTCACACCTTGTAACACAGGTAAGAACTCTTTCTTTGACTGTTCCATTTTGAACTACTTCAAAATCTTGTCAAGGTATGTATTCATTGAAAAACTTATCAAGCGTCTTGATCTATCTCTATAGATCTTGATGCTCAATATGTAAGCAGCTTCACCGAGGTCTTTCTTTGAAAAAACTCCTTTCAAACACTCCTTTATGCTTTGCAGAATAATTCTACATTATTTCCGATCAACAATATGTCATTCACATATACTTTATCAGAAAGGTTGTAGTGCTCCCACTCACTTTCTTGTAAATACAGGCCTTTCCAAAAGTCTCGTATAAAATCATATGCTTTGATCAACACATCAAAGCGTATATTCCAACTCGAGATGCTTGCACCAGTCCATTGATGGATCATTTGGAGCTTGCACATTTTGTTAGCTCCTTTAGGATTGACAAAACCTTCTGGTTGCATCATATACAACTCTTCTTTAATAAATCCATTAAAGAATGTAGTTTTGACATCCATTTGCCGATTTCATAAAATGTGGCAATTGCTAACATGATTCGGACAGACTTAAGCATCGCTTCTGATTGAGAAAATCTTATTGTAGTCAACACCTTGAACTTGTCGAAAACCTTTTGTGACAAGTCGAGCTTTGTAGATAGTAACACTACTATCGGTGTCCGTCTTCCTCTTGAAGATCCATTTATTTAACATGGCTTGCTGATCATCGAGCAAGTCAATCAAAGTCCATACTTTTGTTCTCATACATGGATCATATCTCAGATTTTATGGCCTCAAGCCATTTCATGGAATCTGGGCTCATCATCGCTTCCTCATAGTTCGTAGGTTCATCATGGTCTAGTAACATGACTTCCAGAACATGATTACCCAACCACTCGGGAGCTGATCTTACTCTGGAAGACAAACGAGGTTTGGTATCAACTTGATCTGAAGTTTCATTAACATCAAAATTAACTTCCTCACTAATTGGTGTAGGAATCCTTTGGAGCTGATTTACATGATGAACTACTTTCCAATAAGGGAGAAGGTATAATTACCTCATCAAGTTCTACTTTCCTCCCACTCACTTCTTTCGAGAGAAACTTCTTCTCTAGAAAGGATCCATCTTAACAACGAAAAACTTGCCTTGGATCTGTGATAGAAGGTGTACCCAATAGTTACCTTTGGGTATTCTATGAAGACGCACTTCTCCGATTTGGGTTTGAGCTTATCGGTGAAAACTTTTTCACATAAGCATCACAACTCCAAACTTTTAAGAAACGACGACTTATGTTTCTTTGTTAAACCATAGTTCATATGGTGTCGTCTCAACGGATTTAGATGGTGCCCTCTTAAGCGTGAATGCATTTGTCTCTAATGCATAACCCCAAAATGATAGTGGTAAACCGATAAGAGACATCATAGATCGCACCATATCAAATAAAGTGCGGTTGATTCTGACGTTCGGACACACCATAACATTGTGGTGTTCCAGGTGGCGTGAGCTGTGAAACTATTCCACATTATTTTAATTGAAGACCAAACTCGTAACTCACTTATTCGTCTTTGCGATTAGATCGCAGAAACTTTATTTTCTTGTTACGATGATTTTTCCACTTCACTCTGAAATTCTTTGAACTTTTCAACTATTTCAGACTTATGTTTCATCAAGTAGATATACCCATATCTGCTCAAATCATCTTGTGAAAGTCAGAAAATAACGATACTTGCCACGAGCATCAACACTCATTGGATCGCATACATCGGTATGTATTATTTCCAATAAGTCGGTAGCTTGTTCCATTGTTCCGGAGAACGGAGTTTTAGTCATCTTGCCCAAACGGCACGGTTTCTTAAGCATCAAATGATTCATAATCAAGTGATTCCAAAAGTCCATCGACATGGAGTTTTCTTCATGCGCTTTACACCAATATGACCTAAACGGCGATTGCCACAAATAAGTTGCACTATCATTATTAACTTTGCATCTTTTGGTTTCAATATTATGAATATGTGTATCACTATGATCGAGATCCAATGAATCATTTTCATTGGGTGTGTAACCAAAGAAGGTTTTATTCATGTAAACAGAACAACAATTTATTCTTTTACTTAAATGAATAACCGTATTGCAATAAACATGATCAAATCATACTTATGCTCAACACCAAATAACACTTATTTAGGTTCCATACTAATCCCGAAAGTATAGGGAGTGTGCGATGATGATCATATCAATCTTGGAACTACTTCCAACACTCATCTTCACTTCCCCTTCAACTAGTTTCTGTTCATTCTCGCAACTCCGTTTCAAGTTACTACTCTTAGCAACTGAACCAGTATCAAATACCGAGGGTTGCTACGAACACTAGTAAAATACACATCAATAATCTGTATCTCAAATATACCTTTGTTCACTTTGCCATCCTTCTTATCCGCCAAATACTTGGGGTAGTTCCGCTTCTAGTGACCAGTTCCATTGCAGCAAAAGCACTTAGTCTTAGGCTTAGGTCCAGACTTGGGCTTCTTCACTCGAGCAACAACTTGCTTGCCGTTCTTCTTGAAGTTCCCCTTCTTCCCTTTGCCCTTTTCCTTGAGACTAGTGGTCTTGTCAATCATCAACACTTGATGCTCTTTCTTGATTTCTACCTTCGTCGATTTCAACATCACGAAGAGCTCGGAATTGTTTTCGTCATCCCTTGCATACTATAGTTCATCACGAAGTTCTAGTAACTTAGTGTTGGTGACTAGAGATTTCTGTCTATCACTATCTTATCTGGAAGATTAACTCCCACTTTATTCAAGAGATTGAAGTACACTGACTATCTGAGAACATGCTCACTAGTTGAGCGATTCTCTTCCATCTTTTAGCTATAGAACTTGTTGGAGATTTCATATCTCTCAACTCGGGTATTTGCTTGAAATATTAACTTCAATTCCTGGAACATCTCATATGGTCCATGACGTTCAAAACGTCTTTGAAGTCCCGATTCTAAGCTGTTAAGTATGGTGCACTAAACTATCAAGTAGTCATCATATTGAGCTAGCCAAACGTTCATAACGTCTACATTTGCTCCTGCAATAGGTCTGTCACCTAGCGGTGCATTAAGGACATAATTCTTACGTCAGGCAGCAATGAGGATAAACCTCGGATCACGGATCCAATCCGCATCATTGCTACTAACATTTTTCAATACAATTTTCTCTAGGAACACATATAAAAACATAGGGAAGCAACAACGCGAGCTATTGATCTACAACATAATTTGCAAAATACTACCGGGACTAAGTTCATGATAAATTTAAGTTCAATTAATCATATTACTTAAGAACTCCCACTTAGGCAGACATCTCTCTAGTCATCTAAGTGATCACGTGATCCAAATCAACTAAACCATAACCGATCATCACGTGAGATGGAGTAGTTTTCAATGGTGAACATCTTATGTTGATCATATCTACTATATGATTCACGCCGACCTTTCGGTCTCCGTGTTCCGAGGCCATATCTGCATATGCTAGGCTCGTCAAGTATAACCTGAGTATTCTGCGTGTGCAAAACTGGCTTGCACCCGTTGTAGATGGACGAGAGCTTATCACACCCGATCATCACGTGGTGTCTCAAGACGCATTTAACTTTGGCAACGGTGCATACTCGGAGAACACTACTTGATAATTTTAGTGAGAGATCATCTTAAAATGCTACCGTCAATCAAAGCAAAATAAGATGCATAAAGGATAAACATCACATGCAATCAATATAAGTGATATGATATGGCCATCATCATCTTGTGCTTGTGATCTCCATCTCCGGCACCGTCGTGATCACCATCGTCACCGGCGCGACACCTTGATCTCCATCGTAGCATCGTTGTCGTTTACGCCATCTATTGCTTCTACGACTATCGCTACCGCTTAGTGATAAAGTAAACCAATTACAGAGCGTTTGCATTTCATACAATAAAGCGACAACCATATGGCTCCAGCCAGTTGCCGATAACTTCGGTTACAAAACATGATCATCTCATACAATAAAATATAGCATCACGTCTTGACCATATCACATCACAACATGCCCTGCAAAAACAAGTTAGACGTCCTCTACTTTGTTGTTGCAAATTTTACGTGGCTGCTATGGCTTAAGTAAGAACCAATCTCACCTACGCATCAAGACCACAACGATACTTTCACAATTAGACTCGCTTTAACCTTCTCAAGGACCGGCGTAGCCACACTCAGTTCAACTAAAGTGAGAGAGACAGACACCCGCCAGCCACCTTTAAGCACGAGTGCTCGTAGCGGTGAAACCAGTCTCGGCGTAAAGCGTCACGCGTAATGTCGGTCCGGGCCGCTTCATCTCACAATACCGCTGAACCAAAGTATGACATGCTTGGTAGGCAGTATGACTTGTATCGCCCACAACTCATTTGTGTTCTACTCGTGCAAAACATCAAACCATAAAAACCTAGGCTCGGATGCCACTGTTGGGGAACGTAGTAATTTCAAAAATTTCCTACGCACACGCAAGATCATGGTGATGCATAGCAACGAGAGGGAGAGTGTATGTCCACGCACCCTCGTGAGACCGTAAGCGGAAGCGTGATAAGAACGCGGTTGATGTAGTCGTACGTCTTCTCGATGCGACCGATCCAAGTACCGAACGACGGCACCTCGAGTTACGCACACGTTCAGCTCGATGACGATCCCGGACTCCGATCCAAAGCAAAGTGTCGGGATGAGTTCCGTCAAGACGACGGGCGTGGTGATGATGATGATGCTCCACCGACGCAGGGCTTCGCCTAAGCTCCGCTGACGATATGACTTCACCGGCGAGGGCTTCGCTAAGCTCCGCTGACGATATGACTTCACTGGCGCAGGCTTCGCCTTAAGCTCATGACGATATGACCAAGTGGAATATGGTGGAGGGGCACCGCACACGGCTAAGGAACGATCCGTAGATCAACTTGTGTGTTCATGGGGTGCCCCTGCCCCGTATATAAAGGAGGGAGGGAGGAGGAGGCCGGCCCTAGGAGGGGCGCCCATGGGGAGTCCTACTCCCACCGAGTAGGATTCACCCTTTCCTAGTCCAACTAGGAGTCCTTCCATGTATTAGGAGTAGGAGACAAGGAAGGGAAGAGAGAAGGGAAGGAAGGAGGGATGCGGCCCTCCCTAGTCCAATTCGGACTAGGCCATGGGCGCGGCCTGCCCTAGGCAGCCCTCTCTCTTCCCGCAGGCCCAATAAGGCCCAATACTTCTCCCGGCGAATTCCGTAACTCTCCGGTACTCAAAATACCGAATCATTCGGAACCTTTCGAACTCCGAATATAGCCGTCCAATATATCGATCTTTACGTCTCGACCATTTCGAGACTCCTCGTCATGTCCCCGATCTCATCCGGGACTCCGAACTCCTTCGGTACATCAAAACTCATAAACTCATAATATAAGCATCATCGAAACCTTGTTGCGTGCGGACCCTACGGGTTCGAGAACTATGTAGACATGACCTAGAACTATTCTCGGTCAATAACCAATAGCGGAACCTGGATGCCCATATTGGCTCCTACATATTCTACGAAGATCTTTATCGGTCAAACCGCATAACAACATACTTTGTTCCCTTTGTCATCGGTATGTTACTTGCCCGAGATTTGATCGTCGGTATCCAATACCTAGTTCAATCTCGTTACCGGCAAGTCTCTTTACTCGTTACGTAATGCATCATTCCGTAACTAACACATTAGCTACATTGCTTGCAAGGCTTATAGTGATGTGCATTACCGAGAGGGCCCAGAGATACCTCTTCGACAATCGGAGTGACAAAACCTAATCTCGAAATCGCCAACCCAACATGTACCTTTGGAGACACCTGTAGTACTCCTTTATAATCACCCGATTACGTTGTGACTTTTGGTAGCACCAAAGTGTTCCTCCGGTAAACGGGAGTTGCATAATCTCATAGTTACAGGAACATGTATAAGTCATGAAGAAAGCAATAGCAACATACTAAGCGATCAAGTGCTAGGCTAACGGAATGGGTCATGTCAATCAGATCATTCTCCTAATGATGTGATCCCGTTAATCAAATGACAACTCATGTCTATGGTTAGGAAACATAACCATCTTTGATTAACGAGCTAGTCAAGTAGAGGCATACTAGTGACACTCTGTTTGTCTATGTATTCACACATGTATTATGTTTCCGGTTAATACAATTCTAGCATGAATAATAAACATTTATCATGATATAAGGAAATAAATAATAACTTTATTATTGCCTCTAGGGCATATTTCCTTCACACTTAGGCAAGCACTGGCCCGGGGGGGCTATAATAAAGATGACCCTCGGGTTAATTACTCCCAAGGGAAATGTAGGTGGTGGTGAGGCAAATGGTAAAACCAATGTTGGGCCTTGCTGGAGGAGTTTTATTCAAAGCAAACTGTCAAGGGGGTCCCATAAATCACCCAACCGCGTAAGGAACGCAAAATCCAGGAACATAACACCGCTATGACGGAAACTAGAGCGGCAAGGGTGGAACAAAACACCAGGCATAAGGCCGAGCCTTCCACCCTTTACCAAATATATAGATGCATTAATAATATAAGAGATATTGTGATATCCCAACAAAATCATGTCCACCATGGAGCAATCTTCAACTTCACCTGCAACTAACAATGCTATAAGAGGGGCTGAGCAAAGCGGTAACATAGCCAATCAACGGTTTGCTAGGAAGGGTGTCAAAGGTTAGAGGTTCATGGCAATTTGGGGGCTTGAAGAGCAAATGGTAGGTAACGCAGCAAAGCGATAGAACGAAGCAACTATCATAGCAATGATAGTAATGAGATCCAAGGTGACGGTCATCTTGCTTGAAATCCCGCAAGGAAGAAGAACGAGCCCATGAAGAAGATGAAGCCACGAAGACGAACCAAGCGTGAGATTTAACGAATCCTCACGATCGCAACGAAACGGGAACTATCGAGAAGAAGCACACAACAAAGTAAACACACCACGCATAAACGAGACATGATGCACAACCAAGCATGATGAATGACAAAGCTACATGAAGCTACTCATGGCAAGAGACGATGCAAACAAGAGCAACACATCAACACAAGTTTAAATGAGGCCGGAAACACCATATAACAATTCCGGTAAGTCCTCATATGCAAATTTCGAAATTGTTCCAGATCTGAATAACTTTATGTTTAAGTTGTTAAACAGCAAGTTAAGATGCACCACGATGATCTACACGAAATTCTAGTCAAGTTACATATAAAGTTCATTAGATTGAGACTACGGCCTAGAAGATATGAGCAAAACAAGATAAACATGGCATTGATGCAAAATGCATTCAAACATCAAGCAAACACCTAAAAACAGGGATGCAACATGATAATATGAAGCTACATGCAATTCTAAGCAAGTTTCATATATAGCATGCTCGAAACGGAGCAACGGTGCAACACATACACCCTATACAAGACACAACAACAATATGTCCAAAACAGCAAGTAGGCATATAACAAGCACCAAAACAACATGCTACAGCACCATAACATGATAACAAAAGGAATGGGAATGAATTACAGGTAAAGCATTACAAAACATGAACACTGAGCTATCTCGAGAAACTACTAGAACATGCTCAAAACGACACGGCAAGATTGCAAATAATAACAGGTTTACAGACTTGGCAGAAATCACAGGACATGGCAGAAATAACATCAGGTTGCAATGTTTAGAGCTATCGAACAACATGTTACAGCAAGCTATCATGTCAAATTAGAGCACGGAATGAATCTAATCAAAGCATATAACAAAAGTTCCTTACTGACCATGAGCCAAAAAGTACCAGAAAATATGATGGCACTCATGTAAACATGGCAAGTTATATTACAGATTCATACATGGCAGGAACAACGATAAGTAGGCATGTTGGTGAGCTTGAACCACTCACCACAGAGCAATACATGGCATGGCAAGGCAACCTACAGTACGAAGATATGTTTATGAAGCTAAGAATGTCAATAGCAAGTTCATAGGGTGCATGGATCACTAACAACAAGCATGGAAACAACTGAACTTAATGTTAACAGGCTGACAGCAACATTATTTAGCAACTTTGGAGCAAGATTACAACAATCTACAGCAGGCTATAAATGCTACTAGGGGCATTGATGGATAGAGCATGACATGTATAACAAAACATCCTTATTGAACATCTCCAGATTATCCATAGAATGACTTGTAGCAGCAGGTTTACATAGCATCATAATATAACAGAATCAGCCTAGCAAAACAGCAACAGCAAGTACTCTACTTCACGAGCTTGATGCACTCATAAAAAGACTCACAAAAATACATGGATTGCACCTCTGGAAAGATGGCATGACATAGTTCAAAACACATGTAGAGCTCATGCTCATAGGATGCACACATCAAATGCAACCAAAATGACAAATCATCAAGTTATAACAGTTTCAGCAGATTAACATCATACAGCACTCTTGCAACGATGATTCAGGCATCAAGATGGACTCAAATGGACATGATGCAATGGAATGAAATGTATAGGATCTCATGAAGAACATTTTGATATATTAGAAGCACAAAACGGAGCAGTATGCAACAAGTTATGATGCGATGAATATGCAACAAAATTACTGGAAAAAAATGACGGAGGATTTCGGAGGTCAACCTTCACCGATCTAGGGTTCGTTGGATCGAGCGCGCGATCCGAGGCGAGCGGGATCTCGCCGGAGCATGGGGGAGTCGCCGGAGGAGGGATGAGGACGGCCGGATCTGGGCGGCGCCGGGTCGGAGGAGGCGGCGCGCGGGCGGCGGCGACTCGGGCGGGCGGCGCGAGCCGAAAGGGCGGCCGAGGCGCTGGCTGGCGAGATCACCGGAGTGCGATGCCGGGCGACGGAGATGAGCGCCGGCGGAATCGGGCAAGCGGCGGCGATAACGGTGCGTGCACGGGCGGGTGCGGCTGGTCGGCCTGGAGGGCTTTCGCGGCGGGCTTCGCGGGCAGAAGGCACGGGCGGCGCCACGTGGCCAGCTAGGATTGGCGCGGGGGCGAGGGCGGACGTGTCCGGCTGCGACCGGACGTGTCCGGCGGCGCGGAAGGGATGGATCTAGGGTTGCACCGTGAATTTCGGAGGGGGGTGTTTATATAGGTAGAGGGAGCTAGGAGACTCCAAAAGAGGAGCGGTTTTCGCCCACACGATCGTGATCGAACGGCCGAGAGCATGGAGGGGAGTTTGCTGGGTTTTTGGGCCATTTTGGAAGGGTGTTGGGCTGCAACACAAAGAGGGCTTTTACGGTTACCCGGTTAACCATTGGGGTATCAAACGGACTCCAAATGGCACGAAACTTGACAGGCGGTCTACCGGTGCTATACCAAGGCCGCTTGGCAAGACTCGGTCCATTCCGAGAACGTTTAACACCCGCTCACAACGAGAGACAAAAGGGGAACGCCGGAGGGCATAGGAGCGCCGGATTGCAAAACAGACAACGGGGAAAATGCTCGGATGCAAGAAACGAACATGTATGCAATGCAATGCACATGATGCCATGATAAAATGCAACACGCAAGAAAATGACATGGCAAAGACAACGAACAACTGGCAGACACCTGGCGCATCGGATCCGGGGCGTTACATAGCTCCTCCTTCATTGCTCTCATCGCATAGCGAGTATCCTTGGCCTCGGTGGTGGCCTTTTTCAGGTCCTCTTGTTTCACTCGATCTTCTTTTTCAAGAAGCTCGCAACGGTCAGTAGCATTCTTCAATTTCACGGCCATCTTGGCCATTCCTTTCTTGCCTCGGCATTGAGTAGCCTGTTCAGCTTTTAGCTCTGCGGCCGCCTTTAAGGCAGCCGCATCACTCTTTCTGGCTTGCTCCTTGGCCCGGGCGAGCTCCGCCCGAAGGCTCTCCATAGCAGCGGCACCATCTGCATTAAGCATACATGTTGTAAGGCGTGGGCGTCAAGCTCCCTTACCAGGTGTCCGCGGAGAAGTCGCATACCTTGTGACTCGTCAAGACGCTTATTAACAAGCGTGATGTCCGCATCCGCCACGTCAAGTTGCCGCTTTAGTTTGGCAAATTCATCAACCCGGCTAGCCACCGGACGCTTCGCCACCTACATAGGAAGAGCGTATATTATACCTGGGGTTATGATACTCGGCGCGCCATCATTTTTGACACCGCACCAAGTCTCAGGGGCTACTATCTATACAGGGCGCATTTTATATGCAGAACTGTCAGAAGGTACATCATTTTGCG
Source organism: Aegilops bicornis (assembly GCA_021605145.1). Classification (NCBI taxonomy): domain Eukaryota; kingdom Viridiplantae; phylum Streptophyta; class Magnoliopsida; order Poales; family Poaceae; genus Aegilops; species Aegilops bicornis. The sequence goes on from CM038673.1 coordinate 145,682,449, forward strand.
TACCTCAAAACCCGTCAGCAAACTTGCGACGGCTTCATGCAATCCGCTCTCAGCGGATGAAATCCTTTCAATCACCGTACCCATTAATGTACGGTGATCTTCCGAGATAGACGCTTGCCCAAGCAGATCCTTCAGCTCCTCCGACCGTACACCCGTTGGTGCCGGACTCGTCCGATGGCCTTTTTCGGAGGCCGGACACAGAGGACTTTGAGGGGACATACGGCTGCCTTCTGGCCCCGCCGGATTAAGAGAAGCCCTCCGTGACGACACCTCGGCGTCGTCCACCTCGCATAACGGTACGGCAGGCGGAGGCGTTTCGCTCTCCATCATCTCCGGATCAAGATCCCCTGAAGACGAGCTCTGCTGTGAAGGGCTGAGATCCGAACTAAAAGGTAAATTTTGGTTAACCTTAAGAAATAAAACAGGGATGTCTCTCTTTTAAGAAAAAATGCCCCCCTTTACTTACGGCTCGCTGGAGGGCTGATCTCCTTGGGGAAATAGTGCGGACGGGGCATCTCCCGCCGCGGGACCCTCTGGTGAAGATTTCTTCCCCCGCTTCGAGGCTTTGGCCTCCGGATCTTCAGAAGCGGTCCTCTTCTCCCCTTGGAGGGAGGGATTTTCAATCCCCCCTTTCTTGATAGCCTCCTTCACGGAGGTAGTAGTTCCCTTGTTCCCCCCTTCGCCTTCTTCAAAGGGCTCGGCCTCTAGCATCCTGGTTAATACAGGTTCCGGCGTGGTCTCAGGGAGGGGGGCCGGACACCTGATCAGTTTTGCTTTCGCTATCCACTCCTGCTTAAAGGATAGCTCTTTTAAGGGCAAGTTTATGATAAATATGTGGATAGCATGTCCGGGTGCAGGACTACTTACTTGAGTATCAAGGCGATTGCGGCTCGGACCTGCGTCCTCGGTCAAGTCGGACACATTGCTTGTGATCCGAAGAACAGTTGGTACATCTCCACGGGCGTTACGCCCATAAAATGTTGGAGAGCTCGTGGTCCCTCCGGATTAAACTCCCACAGGCGGAGGGGGCGACGTTTGCAGGGCAAGGTGCGACGAATCAACATGACCTGCGCTACTATGACCAGATTGATCTCTCTCTCTCTCTAGGAGGTCTCGAATAGGGCCCTGCAACAGAGGTACGTCCTTGGACGGTCCCCAGTCGAGCCCTTTGTTAACCCATGATGCCAGCCGCAGTGGAGGACCCGAGCGGAAGGCAGGTGGCGCCGCCCATTTGGAGCCCCTGGGAGCGGTGATATAAAACCACTCCTGCTGCCATAAATTAAGCTCCTCTTGAAAAGAGCCCTCGGGCCATGGAGCATCCGCATTCCTGCTTATAACAGCCCCTCCGCACTCTGCCTGATGCCCTTGATCATCTTCGGCTCCACTTTGAAGGTCTTGAGCCACAATCCGAAGTGAGGGGTAATGCGGAGGAAGGCTTCACATACAACAATGAATGACGAGATGTGGAGGATGGACTCCGGGTCCAAGTCATGGAACTCCAGCCCATAATAAAACATGAGCCCCCTCACGAAAGGGTCCGTTGGGAAGCCTAAACCCCGAAGGAAGTGAGATACGAATACCACGCTCTCACCAGGCTCGGGAGTGGGAATAACCTGCCCTTGGGCAGGCAGCCTATGTGAAATTTCGCCGGTAAGATACCTGGCGTCTCTCAGCTTTAGCACATCTTCTTCCATGACGGAGGAAGACATCCACCGGCCGTACAGGTCAGAGCCGGACATCGTTGAAGGTCTGAAGCGCCTAAATCTGGAGCTTTGGGTGTTGGAACTCGAGGCGAGGGGCAGATTCGATTGAGATTGAAAAACAAGGGCGGGCCTTGGTCTCATTATAAAGAGGTTGAATACCAAGAGCCCTCCCCGCGACCGTTCGGGACTCGCCTTCGATGGAGGAGGCGTGCCAACGGGCACGGTTGGGTTACCCACGTCCGTATTAATGAGGATCCCGGAATAAGGGGGCATGATCTCCACTTTGATAAGACGTGCCAAGGAAACCGCCTCGCTAAACGCGCTGAGGTGGAACAGTAAAAAAACGATTCGAATAAAGGCTTGGCCGTGGTGTGATGTCACACCGCGGGATACGTCAGCAGATCTGTGCAAAAGTTATTCTCTCTACGGTAGTATGTGGAACTTGTTTTGCAGAGCCGGACACTATCCTTGTGTTCAAAACCTTCTATGAAGTATTCGGAGGAGGAACCCGCCTTGCAATGCGAAGACAATATGCGCGCCAGACTCGTCGTCATTGAAGCCTGGTTCAGGGCTCTTGAGGGAGTCTGGACTAGGGGGTGTCCGGATAGCCGAACTATCACCGTTGGCGGACTCTGGACTATGAAGATACAAGATTGAAGACTTCGTCCCGTGTCCGGATGGGACTTTCCTTGGCGTGGAAGGCAAGCTTGGCGATACGGATATGTAGATCCCCTACCATTGTAACCGACTATGTGTAACCCTAACCCTATCCGGTGTCTATATAAACCGGAGGGTTTTAGTCTGTAGGACGAACAACAATCATACCATAGGCTAGCTTCTAGGGTTTAGCCTCCTTGATCTCGTGGTAGATCCACTCTTGTACTACCCATATCATCAATATTAATCAAGCAGGAGTAGGGTTTTACCTCCATCGAGAGGGCCCGAACCTGGGTAAAAACATCATGTCCCTTGTCTCCTGTTACCATCCGCCTAGACGCATAGTTCGGGACCCCCTACCCGAGATCCGTCGGTTTTGACACCGACAGACGGCCCGGGCAGATGCTCAGGACTTAGTCCAACGATGCGTCGGTTGCCAGCACTTTGCTAACCAAAGCCATATGCCACCCACCGCCCTCCAAACCATACCCATCACCTAGCCTTTCGGCGATGCAGGGGCTTGACATGGTTGGACCCTTAAAGGAGGAACCCACAAGCAAAAATACCTACTGGTCATGGTGGATAAATTCACCAAATGGATAGAGGCCAAGCCTGTTAAGGCGGCGAATACGGACCGGTGATAGACTTCATATCGTGGGTCGTACACCATTACGGCGTCCCCACAGATCATCATCGCGATAACGGCACGAACTTTACGACCGATGAGGTCAAACTCAGTGCAAAAACATGGGCATCAAGCTCGACTATGCTTGATCTATCACCCACAAACTAACGGTCAAGTCGAGCGAGCAAATGGTCTAATCATGAGCGGCATCAAACCCAGATTAGTGCGGTCCCTCAAGGAATATAACACGCACTGGGTAGAGGAGCTCGAATCCGTGCTCTGGGGGCTGCGGACCACGCCGAATCGCACCACCGGATACACATCATTATTTATGGTATACGACGCAGAGGCGGTTCTGCCCTGCGACATAATTCATGACTCACCTCGCGTGCGCATGTATGAAGAAAGAGAAGCCGAACTCGATCGGCAGGACAGTTTGGACGCCTTGGAGGAGGAGCGTGACATGGCAAAAGCCCGTTCCGCATTCTATCAACAGCAGGCTCGAAGATACCAAAGAAGAGAAGTACGGGCCAAAACTTACAATGTTGGCGAGTTAGTTCTACGCCTGCCGGACAAGAAAAAGGACAAACTCAAGCCCAAATGGGAAGGTCTCTTTATTATTGACCAAGTCCTGACTGGTGGAGCGTACCGTCTGCGGGATGCATCGGACAACCGACTCAAGCCGAACCCATGGAACGCAGCCCGTCTCTGATGATTCTACGCCTAGCGCCAGACTCTGTGTTCGTCTCCTTCCTCTGTCTATTTTTTATACATTAGCTATCTTATATTTCTCTCCTTCTCCCCCCTCCCCTTTTTTTTTTTCTCTTACAGCCTTTAAGGGCTCGTTTGCGACTTGTTCGCACACAACTGACGCACTATCCGCGCTCATTATACCTGGGGGCTTCTTTAACAGAAGCTTATTTATACGGGCTTCATGCCCAACACATGTGTCACACTTCCGCATGTACCTTTGTTCACCATTATATGCATCGATATGACTTAAGTTTTGGCCAAGCTGGGTTGCCTGGCTCCTGTGCTTACCCCTACGTTCCCGATTGTTTGGCTAGGCGGTAAAGGGAGCACCTCTGCGATTGTTACTGCCAGGTCGGCGGATGTGTACCTCGGTAGGTGAAGCCAAAGCTAAGCGTTCTTAAGGGAATATTCGATCGGTGAACTAAAGATGATTTCTCACTTGTTTATTTATACGCCCCGGATGCTTTTTCTCGCTTTTTGCAGTCCGGAAATGCACTTAACGGAACTATTCTCCCTGGAAGATGTTTCTTACTAACCATGTAATATAACATAACTAGTTGGGCACTTGTCTGTTCAAGCACTAATGACCCCTACGCCTGGTCTCCATGCATGCCCCGGTTCTTACATAACCGAGAGGGTATGTCGGTGTAGTGAAAACCAGGGCTACACTAACCGCCGGGCATGGGCCACGACTGTATGCAATTACACTAAAGAGGATCCATCTTCGCCGACAAGCGCTACATCGGCAAGCAAGACTCAAGCCACCTTCCCGGCAAGGAGCATCCTACCCTGCCAGGGAGGACAGATACAAGGCAAAAAGAAGCAGCCAAGCCTGAGAACCAGAAGACAAGACGACCGCAAGGCTCCTTGCCGAGGATGCCCACGAGGCCCCGGCAAGGCCCCTTGCCGAAGACGGCCGCAAGGCCCCGGCAAGCCTCTTGCCGAGGGCGCTCACAAGGCCCTGGCAAGACCCTTGCCAGGAAGATACGCAAGACCGCGACAAGCCCTTGCCGAGGACATCGGTGGGGCCGCAGCCAGCCCACACCTACCAAGACTCCTTTGCCATCCCCATGCATTGCCCACTCGACCCGGTGAGAAGGCGCCCGCGTGGCGACGTGCGGTCTCTACACCGATCCAGCAAGCTCCTGCGTGGTGGCATGGAAGTCTTCCTGAAGACTCCACCACCCGCGCCAGCCCAGCAACCAGCCAACGTGGCGCTACAACACCTCGTCAGCTCGGACGCGCGTCAAGGCCAGGCGAGGCGACGACAGCTGGGACGAGCTTCCTTGCCGTTCCCGATAAAGCAAGAGGACACCTAAGCAAGACGCATTAAAGGCGCCTTGTCATGTGGTGCGAGGGATAAACTCGTATCACTGTACCCTTTCCACCTCCTGTGTGCCACTGTGGCAACCCCTTTCCCTATAAAAGGAGGCCCAAGGCGACCAGGAGGAGGATTCGGCTTTTTGGAACTCCTCACGCCCCATAGCTAGCTCAAGAACACGAGATAAACAACCACCAAAGCAGGAGTAGGGTTTTACGCATCCTCGCGGCCCGAACCTGGATAAAGAAACCGTGTGCTATCTGTTTGATCTGCTCTTCTCACGACCCCGCGCCCCGCAACCGTAGTAGGGATTCTTGTGATCCCATAGGTGTCGTCCCCGCACCAACATCTTTGGCGCGCCAGGTAGGGGGCGCAATTGTGAGAATCCAGTCTAGCAGTTGACCCAGCTGTTCTTCATCGCCATGGCTCCTAAGAAGTAGGCGCCCAAAAGAATGACGCCAGTGCGGCAACAGAAAAGCTAAGTCATGTGAAACTTTAGATATTTCCTTTTTATATAAGGTTATTCCCCTTGGAGATCTCGTTCTTTGTATGGAAAACCTGCACGCAAAGGGGCTCTCCCGCAATTGGCAACGCCCTTGTTCTGTTTCGAGTCCGCTCAACAGCTCAAGCGGCTGCGTCGAGAGTGGCAGGGTAGCCTTCCGCAATTGCCAACGCTCTCGATTCTGACTCGAGTCAAGCTCGACAGCTCGAGCGGCCGCGTTAAGGGCGGTAAGGTGGTTCGCCCGGCAGCAAGCACACCCGGCAGGCCATTGGGGATCCGTCCCCAAGACGCCGCCCTGGGTTTACGCGCCGGCAAGCCTACCCGATAAACGTAGGGTGGACGTACAAAGAGAGGTTGAACAGGAAGATAGCATGCACTATTTATTTGAGATTTCTGCACAGACCTGTATGCCAAGGAACCTTCTCGGGGTTAGTTGCGCTCCATGTTGCCCCGAGTCCGCTCGGCAACTCGTGCGGTTGCGCTAGAGCCAAGAAGGTAGACCTTTCCGGGAGGCGACGTTCCCGAATAGCCACTAAGGGCCTGTTCCCTCAAGCGCTGTTGGTTGGATCGTACGCACCGGAAAGCATTCCAGCAGGCATGGGGATATGTAGCAGAAGTCAAAATTTACAAGTGAGTTAAGTGCACTTCAGATGCTAATCACTTGTCATGTTTAAACACAGTTATGGCCCGGGGGCTCGCAACGCCCTTAGGACCAATCTTCTTGGTGTCAAGAACGACGAAGTTCTTCGCCATAAGCCTTTCCAGCAACAATCTTGCCGGGAGCCGGTGTCAAGAACAACAAAGTTCTTCGCCATAAGCCTTCCCGACGACGATCTTGCCGGGGGCCGGTGTCAAGGACGACGAAGTTCTTCGCCATAAGCCTTCCCAGCGGTGTCGAGAACTCTGGAGTTCTCCACCGAATTCGGGCATCAAGAACGTCAAAGTTCTCTGCTGAAGATAAAAGCCTTCCCGGCAACAAGCTTGCCGGAAGCCGGCATCGAGAACGTCAAAGTTCTCTGCTGAAGATAAAAGCCTTCCTGGCTACGAGCTTGCCGGAAGCCCTCATCGAGAACGTCGAAGTTCTCTACTAAAGATAAAAGCCTTCCCAGCAACAAGATTGCCGAAAGCCGGCATCGAGAACGTCAAAGTTCTTTGTTGAAGATAAAAGCCTTCCTGGCGACAAGCTTGCCGGAAGCCGGCGTCGAGAATGTCAAAAGTCTCCGCGAGAAACATAAGACTTCCCGGCAACAGCCTTGCCGGGAGCAAGAAAGGAAACAAAACCACACTCTAGCATCGAGATCTATAGAGTTCTCTGCCAGAAAATTTCCATGGAAGTAGGCTCGGGAGCTGGCAGCTCCTTTGAGTGCAACAACAACCGTGACACATGCCAAGCTTGGTCCCATCTCCAGCATCGAATTCATGAAGTTCTCCGCTGCGGTAGGGCCGGGGCTCTTGTCGGTGTATTGAATACCAGGGCTACACTAACCACCGGGCATGGGCCACGACAGTATGCAATTACACTAAAGAGGATCCATCTTCGCCGACAGGCGCTACATCGGCAAGCAAGACTCAAGCCACCTTCCCGGCAAGGAGCATCCTACCTGCCAGGAGGACAGATACAAGGCAAAAGAGGCAGCCAAGCACGAGAACCGTAAGACAAGGCGACCGCACGGCTCCGTGCCGAGGATGCCCACGAGGCCCCGGCAAGGCCCCCGGCAAGCCTCTTGCCGAGGGCGCTCACAAGGCCCCGGCAAGACCCTTGCCGAGAAGATACGCAAGACCGCGACAAGCCCATGCCGAGGACATCGGTGGGGCCGCAGCCGAGCCCACACCTACCAAGACTCCTGCCGTCCCCATGCAGCTGCCCATTTCGGCGTGCGGTCTCTACACCGATCCAAAGAAGCTCTGCGTGGTGGCATGGAAGTCTTCTGAAGACTCCACCACTGCGCCACCGACAACCAACCAGCGTGGCGCTTCTAACGCCTCGTCGGCTTGGACGCGTCAAGGCCGAGCGGCGGCGATACTGGGACGAAGCTTCCTGCCGTTCCCGATAAAGCAAGAGGACACCTAAGCAAGACGCATTAAAGGCGCCTTGTCATGTAGTGCGAGGATAAACTCGTATCCTTTGTACCCTTTCCACCTCCTGTGTGCCACTGTGGCAACCCCTTTCCCTATAAAAGGAGGCCCAAGGCGACCAGGAGGAGGATTTGGCTTTTTTGGAGCTCCTCACGCCCCATAGCTAGCTCAAGAACATAGATAAACAAACCACCAAAGCAGGAGTAGGGTTTTACGCATCCTCGCGGCCCGAACCTAGATAAAGAAACCGTGTGCTATCTGTTTGATCCGCTCTTCTCACGACCCCGCGCCCCGCAACCGTAGTAGGGATTCTTGTGATCCCATAGGTGTCGTCCCCGCACCGACAGGGTATTCGGACACACTCCGGACTATCGGGTCCAGAGGTCGAAGCAAAAAAGTCCGCCATGATAAACGATCTACAATCCAGCTAGAAGGCATTTTACATGTCATCTTAAATTACATAGTCAATTTGACTAGGCATATTCCTCTTCAATACCATCCAACAGGTTGTCTAGTTTACAGTCCTGTTGGGAATATTTAATGACCAACTCTACTTGGCGTACACTAAACTCACGGGGATCTCCTTCCCATCAGCCCCCACAGTCCGACCTCGCCATGTGGTTTGGGTCGACAACCGTGTACCGCGCGTCTTCACCATGGCCCGAGCCTCCTGGCGCCTTTGACGGCAGGCTGATATCTTCCATAATCGGAAGCGCCCGTCGCGCTCCCTTAAGCCTCTCTGCAAGCTCTCCAAGGCCTTGAGCATGGAGGCAGAGATGGCCACAAGGCACAGGCGACGCCCTTCATCACTGCCGAACTTCGTTAAATGCGGTTGTAAGAGCTTAGGAAGAAGGTCACCCGTAGAACCAGGCATTTCCTCTGCGGGGCGACACTGTGAGCATACCTACAGACATAATTCTGTTAGTCGACTTAATCGCCGAACTCTTTTTCAAAGTTCGTTCAAGCACTTACTAAACATGCCGCGCCGAAGCCGCCGATTCTCCTTCACGGAGTCCGACGGCTGGGCACGAACATCCTTTAGTTCCTCGCCCAGCTGGGTGTTGGCATCTTGGAGATTATTCTTCTCCTGCCTCACCTTCGTAAGCACGCTCTCGCCGACCTTTAACCGGTGCAAGAGTTGTTGCTTGTCCGGATCTACTCCGGCACTTCACAACATACTTATCTTTTGAAGCATATATTACCAGAGGGGGTCTCCTTGGCCTTCCCTGTCACGGCTAGTGCGGCCTCAAGTTGAGCTTTGCACTCTTCCAGCTCCTGGGACAGTTGGGTATTCTTTTCTGTAAGATCCTGCATAACAAATGATCCTTAAATCAGTTATTCTAACTGTTTCAAGTCTCGAGAACTCTTGACATATATAACCATCAAATTTTCTTACCCGTATGTCTTTCACATACTGCTCCGTGGCTCTGGCTAGACCATTTTGAGCGGCACGGAGGTACGCATCTCCTGAATTAAAGGCGTCCAATGCCTCTTGGGAGAAACAAGCGTTGCGAAGAACTGTCCGGCGACGCCTGTGATTCATGGCACTCTCCACCTCGGAATTGGTGGCGGACGATGCATCGCATCCTCTATCGGAGGAGCGTCCGACGACGACGCCTCGTGTTCGCCTCGCTTACGGACTGGCTTTGGATCCTGGCTGGTGGAGGCGCGATTGGCAATCTCTCCGGATATAGTCTGGCGAGCCCTCTTTTTCCTAAAAAAATGAGAGCACGTGCGTTAGTACGCATCGTAAGAATAATACTTTGGAATAAGGTGGCGCGCCTTACTGCTGCGCCGGTGCCTCGGCCCGGATTGCGTGTCTCTTTAGCCTGCCTGCCCTCGCGGTCCCTTGTTGGCCAGTCGCCGCAGGCTCGGCATTCCGCCTCGAGATCCTCCCCTGCGAAACACCATTGGTATACGATGATCAAAACTAAGCACGGATGGATCATCTTCAAAGTATTAGGACTTCGGTCTTGATTACTTGTGAGTCAGGGAGCAGTCTAGGATAATCGGCTGTAATAGCCACCAAGGCGTTGTCGATGCTCAGTTGGTAAAATACCCCATCGATCAGCTCCACATATATGTCCGGATCCTCTTGGGAGGCCGGATCGAGGGACCGTTCCGGATCCTCAGGTTGTGGAGGAGGGTTGTTTATATCCTTTACGGCCCGGCGTAATTCCTGCATCGAAATCACAAGATAAGGTACTTGACTATGGGAATATGGAACGGATGGGAAAAAAGAAGTGTCCGCTTACCCAGCTTGGATGATTGTACATAGAAAATCCACCCTGAGAATTGACGCGGAGGAATTTCTCCTCTTCTCCCTTGTACAATGCGGACAAGATCTTCGTCAGAGCGGCAACCGATTCCGGCCCTTACGGCCGCAGCTGGTGGCATCATCCTCCCCGTTGAAATCCCACATGGGGTGGCCTCTATACTGAAGCGGCTGCACCCCCCGCATAATGCATGTGGCCATGACCTCAATCATGGTCAGTCCAGAATGAGCTAACAGCCTTATCCGGCTCATCAGATAAAGAATGTCCTTGTCATTTTCCTTCTGAGGGCTCCATGGACGCCAGCTCAGGCGCTTCTTCAAGGGAGCATTATCAAACTCGGGGAGGCCGATCCGAACAGGATCCGGCAGGGGGACGTCTTCTATGTAAAACCATTCTCAAGGCCAATCTTCGGACGCCTTCTCTGGGGTCCCGGATAGATATCTGGTCCCGGCGATGCGCCATACTTCGGCTCCGCCCACTTGATATATTGACCCCTTCTGAGAACGGGGCACAAGGCAGAACAACTTCTTCCACAGCGCGAAATGAGCCTCGATGCCCAAAAACAGCTCGCAAAGGGCTACGAAGCCCGCAATATGCAATATGGAGGCAAAGCGAAGGTTGTGCAATCGGAGGTCAGAGAACTCTAGGAGCCCCGGAGACGGATGAATTGGAAATCCGACCCTCTTATCAAATAAGGGACAAGGCAGACCGCTCTCCTTTGGAGGGTTTGGGGCGCTCTCCGCTTGCTCTCCACCATTATAGGTGGCAAGCCCGTCTCGAACCGGAACCATGTAGGCTGGGGGAGAAACCCCTTGGCTTGAGGCGTCACTAGCTCATTTGTCTTGACGGAGACATCTCTCCCAATCTCCAGCCGAGGGCTGAGAGGTCGAGAGGAGGAGCGCGTCGGCCGCCATGATGGAATGGATCTCCGTCGGATGCGCTCCGATGAATGCTCATGAAGGGAAGATGGTGTGATTTGGATCTAGATCCTCGTCTCTTTAAAAGGCAGCTCATTTACACAGACTAGGGGGTAAATGTAAAAACACCAGCTTTTCGCATTAAATCGGTGCGTGGAAGATGGCCATTATTGGGCGTGGAAGCCAAGGAGCGCAATATTCATGAGAAGCCGGACGCTACTCAACAGGTACACGGAATTTGAGAAGAACCCGCCTTGCAATGCCGAAGACAATCTGCGCGCCGGACTCATCGTCATTGGAGCCTGGTTCAGGGGCTACTGAGGGAGTCCTGGATTAGGGGGTGTCCGGATAGCCGGACTATAACCTTTGGCCGGACTCCTGGACTATGAAGATACAAGATTGAAGACTTCGTCCCGTGTCCGGATGGGACTTTCCTTGGCGTGGAAGGCAAGCATGGCGATCTGGATATGTAGATCTCCTCCCATTGTAACCGACTACTGTGTAACCCTAGCCCTCTCCGGTGTCTATATAAACCGGAGGATTTTAGTCGAAGAGGAACAACAATCATACCATAGGCTAGCTTCTAGGGTTTAGCCTCTACGATCTCGTGGTAGATCTACTCTTGTACTACCCATATCATCAATATTAATCAAGCGAGAGTAGGGTTTTACCTCCATCGAGAGGGCCCGAACCTGGGTAAAAACATCGTGTCCCTTGTCTCCTGTTACCATCCGCCTAGACGCACAGTTCGGGACCCCCTACCCGAAATCCGCCAGTTTTGACACCGACATCAGGCTATTCCTACTTTCATTTCGAGTTGTTTCCGTTTGCCGGTAGCTACTTGCGAGAAGTTCCGACATATTGTGTCTGATCAGTGGTGGGGCGTGAGGATGGAAAAAACAAAATGCATTGGCATTCTTGGGATTAGCTCTCGACCCCTAAATGTCTTGGAGGAATGGGTTTTAAGGATTTGACACTTTTCAATCAGGCAATATTGGGGAAACAAGGATGGCGACTGTTGACTGATCCTGGGTCGTTGTGTGCGCAGGTGTTGAAAGGAAGGTATTTCCCATGCGGTGATTTTTGGAATGTTGTTGCTCCTCGCTCAGCCTCGGCAACTTGGTGTGCCATTTTGCATGGTCGAGACCTGCTGAAGAAGGGTGTCCAATGGGGTATTGGGGATGGAAGAAGTACACATATTCTCAAGGATAACTGGATCCCCTCTACCCCTCCAGCTTTGCTTCGGCCTCTATCTCCTATCCCAGAGTCTGCCAAGGTTCATTGCTTGATTGATGAGGAAGGGGGTGTTGGAATGTGGATACTGTGAGAGCTTTCTTCACGGAGGAGGTCGCCAATGATATTCTCCAAATTCCAATAAACTTGGCGGGTGGGCCAGACTTTGTGCGCCGGCCTTTCACTAGATTTGGTGAATACACTATCCGTTCTGCTTATAACATGGCCAGGATGAGCCGCTTCTTGTCTGATCAGAGTGGAAATGGTGGGAAACAACACTCCAGTTGGTCTTTGGAGGAAAAGTTATGGAAGAAGCTTTGGAATATCAAGGCTCCAAATAAGATGAAAGTGATGCTCCGGCGCTTTGCTCACGATTATCTACCGTCGAGAGAGCAACTTCTCCGCTGCCAGGTGCCGACGAGGACTGACTGTTACTTATGTGGTCGATCGGAAGGCATTGAGCATACTTTGCTTTTCTGTGGACATGCCCTTACTATCTCGGATGAGATCAAGGATGTGTTTGGGGTCAAGCTATATCGCTCTTCCTTTACATCTCCAAAACAATTGCTGTTCAACTTCCTATCCTGTGGATCTGATCGAGATGTCTCTATCCTGACTATCACTCTATGGCACATTTGGGAGGCTCGGAATTCAGCTCGGAACGAACATGTTGCTCCTCTCCCGAAGCATACGGCTACAAGGGCGTGTGCTTATATTGATATGGACTTCCAGCATCTTTTCAAAACTCATCCTGCTGCTAGACGTGAGACCCCTGCTTCTAGCTCTCATTGGTCTCCGCCACCGCATGGTACTTTGCTGGTGTCTTCAGATGCAGTTGTTTCGTTGGACCGGGGCTCTTCGTCAATAGGCGTGGTGATTTAGGACCATACCGGCCAGTGTGTTGCTGCTGCTTCAGAACCCTTGCCGGGTGTTTCATCCCCGAAAGTGGCAGAGGCGATGGCTCTTCATCTTGCGGCTAATTTGGCTCGCCAAGAAAACTATATGCATGTGATCTTCCAATCTGATTGCCTCTCAGTGGTGCAAAGGCTGCACTCTTTTGCACGAGACCGCTCCATTGTGGGTTCTATAATTGCTGATATCAAGATGGCGTGTGGGGCTCTGTCTTCTATAACTTTCAAGCATGTTCGTTGGCAATGTAATGTTTTAGCTAGATATAGTCTGAACTCAATGAGTCTCTATATTTTCCATTCTGCTTCGGATTGTATCTGGGAGACTCTGTGTAACTTAGTTGCTTGATCAATAAAGGCCGACGTTATCTAAAAAAACGTCGAGTAGCCACTACCGTCCTCAGAAAAAGAAGAAAAAAACAGCCGAACGATCTAAAAAATCAGCCGAGCAGGATAAACATTTCTCTCTCAAAAAAGAAAAACTGAACAGGATAACAGAAATAAGCGCCGAGTACATCGCGCATGAGCCCGGCCCGCTACGCCAAGTTTTTTTCCTTCCAAAGGTCACCCTCCTCTATTAAAACCTAAAACCACCGGCCGCCAACGCCACTTCCAATCACCACCACCACCACCGCCTCCACCCGCTCCTCCGCCTGAACCCTAGCCATGGCGTGGCGCGGCGCTGCGTCCCGCACCGTCCTCGCCGCGGTCCGCCGCCCGGCACCCTCCGCCGCGGTCGGCGGCCTCCGCGCCCCTCCTCCCTTCGCGGCCCCGCGCCGCCGGATCCCTTCCCCCTTCGCCCCCTCCCACTCCACCTCCCCGCTCGGGGCCGCACGGTAAGTCAACTCCATGCACAATTAGGCATTCGCACTGCGCTGAGATGGCGATCTGATGTCCTCATGACGTTGTTGTGTGCGCGCGCGCGCGCGTTTGTGTGCAGGCCCCTGGCGGCCATGATGGGGTCGCCGCTGACGGCGGCGGTGGTGCTAGGGCGGATGACGGCGCACCCGTCGGCCAGCGCCCGGGCCTGCTGCGAGCTCTCCCAGGGTACCCTCTTTTTCCGCCGTACTTGTCAGGATCGCTAATCTAATCTAAGTTAGTGTCGCGATCTCATTTTCAAGATTTTAATCTATCTAGGTAGATGGTGAATTGTGTACTTTGTTCCTAGTGTCGACTTCTGCGTTAGTTTTTGTGAGTTGCCTAGCACTATGTTGAAGGTGGTCATTTCTCTCGGGGTCATAGATCCAACTTGTTCTCTATCTGGAAAATGGGTGTTTCAGTGAGCCCAAGTTAATTGGTTCTGTAACTCTAGTAGGGTTATAAAATGATCAATACTTGAAACAGCATAAACAAAAACTCCTGCACTTTCTGTACAATGGGATAATACTGCAATGGTGAAAATCAAAGCAATATAAGGGGGTTATATGCAATGCATGCTTATTTTCTACTTCTGTAAGTAAGTGACACCAAAATTGATGTAAGGAGATTAAAATTGGGATTTGATAGGAAATGGGGACGATGGTTGATGTTGGAGGCTGGCCAGCATGACGGGGACTTTATCTCCTAGAATGATGTAGGTCCCCTCCTCTTCCCAGTTCTGTATTTCTTTTGCGACTAGTAATTTAACAAACTGCAAGATAGTAATTGCATTGAAAAGGTAAAAAAAGCAAGAACATAGTTAACTGTTGAGTGTTGGCTTTGTAGAACTGTATTACACCATGTGTCTCAAATGTTCAAAATGTCTTCTCTTTTTTAGCCCATTTATCTCTTCCCAGTTAGCCCTTTGTTGCTATACCCTTTTCTTCCTAATGCTAAAAGCACACATGCTTCACTGTTAGTTAGTTTTTACAAATTTGAATAGCTACATTGTGCACTTCAATATTGAAACTTCAATTGATTGAGGATATGTATGGTTGGGCTTTCTTAGGGAATGGAAAAGATGGGTGATGCAGGAGAGGCAAGTGTAGAGCATAGCTAAGGTGCTGATTTTGAACATGCACTCTTGGTGATATTGTTTTTTAATCATCATCATTTGAATGAAAGCTTGATGAGGTCTCATGGTATGGGTAGAAATACAATTAATGTGGTTAATTCTCATAATCACAGATTTTAGGAATTAAAATTTGACACATTGAACACACTAAAGATCATACAGTACTCCCAGACTTTGCAAGAAATGAACTATGTAACCAAAGACGCTGTGCATGTGGTGTGTGCTGATTATCCAGCTGGACCCTTTTTCTACCAGTAATGTCTAGAATTGAAATATGTAGGCTGAAATAATGTCAAATATGTGAATTCCATAGCAGCAGTGCTGTAGCATACATTTTCCATAATAACTGCTCTTTGTAGGGTTTGGTACCTTTCTTACAAATGTTGCCATTGAAATTTTTATTGCATTTAGCAAATTATTCAAGCTTGCTGACCATTTACTGTTATTATTTTTGCAGGTACTTGAATTTGCCATGTTGATTCACCATCCTTTTTAAAGAGGATACAAATCTTGGATTTGTCTTTTGGAAAGCTATTCTGGGGCCGTCCTTTTAATCCCTGAGTTATTAGAGGAATGTCTCCAACAAAATAGCTTCTCTCCAAATTACTAGCCTAGACAGAAAATAATCTTCCTGTCATATGACATGGTTTATGTCATGGATTTAGCTTCTACTTTTGTAGTGAAATATCTTTGTGTTGCCTGCTAAGAGGATTTGGTGGCACATTTTATATGATTTCTTAGATTGAAAGGTATCTCTGTTCCACGAGCAACAACTGTGGTCACACTGTCATTTTAGTTTCCAGTTCAGCAATGATGCTTGAGATGTGTGTGTCTGGTTTCCAATCCTTCCTGTCTTCTGAAATGCTATGTTTCTATCTCTAAAATGTAATCTTGGTAATGTCGAAATTGCTCGTTGATGGTGTCACGTGTGGAGGTGGGCACCAGCCCTGACGAACTGCACTCAGCCAGCCAACTTGAGGCTCAGGTTTTGCTGCAGCTCCGAGATATAAGATCTCCTATATTCAAGTTATCATGTTATTTTCTTAGCAAGTTAATCACCCAAAGTAGGTAGGTTTACTGCTGTCAAAAAAGTTGTTCGGACTAAGTTGTTAGCTACAGATTCGGGTCGTTAGTGGGCTGGTTCTCAAGTTTTAGATGGCTACTAGTAAGCTTGCACGTGCATGCACGTATCGTCATGTGAAAACAATCAGCATTCATCCTAGAAAGAAATATATTAATAAAATGAAAAAATATTTCTTGTACAAAATATATAAGAGAGGCAATAGAGATGTTTAAAAATGTTGTATCACACGAAAATTACTCGGATTAAAACCCTAGTGAACATATTGGCAAACCCTTGTATTCAAGTTTTCCTATCAAATAGGTAATGTTGAGAATCTACTTTTTGTAATTACACAAATGAAAAATTGGCAAAAAATACTGAAATATTTTTCCTAGTGGAGCGCATCATTCATCGTAATCAACTCCATATCATTAGGGAAAATCTACAAGGTTGCAAACATAAACCAATGCATCCATCCACAAAATAAGCTCTGCTACATGAAACCAGACGGTGATTCTAATAAGAATTATTATAATCAAACCAATCGGGCATCATGCAATATAACTGAAAATCATTCAAGTCTGTCGTGTATTTAGGTAAAAAGCAAATATTGCAGTAACTTTTTGTGATGAAGTAATATAAAAGAGGTTCTGGAACATACTCATTGGCTTCTTCTATGCCTTGGTAGAAGCTTGCTTGCTTGCATTTGAGATGGTGGGAAGAGAAAATGACATTCAGAAAGGCACCCGCATGCTTCAACCGATTGAGAAAATCAGAAGCACCTTAAGTCCTCAACTAACAACTGAAAAGGGTTTCCTGAAATAGAATCCCACAGATAAAGCTACGCATAAATAACAAGCAATGTAAAATCAAAAAGATACATATCTGTGCAGCACATAATACTTTTATATTAGTATTCCTATAGATAAAAATCAAAAGAGATACATATGCCATCATAACTCAATGCCGAACTAAACCAAATAAGAAGGGAGTTTGCTGGCCCAAAGAGCAATAACCAATACATTTTCTGTTGGGAAATGTTTCACCCTGAAATACAATCTGAAGTAACCATTTTCATAGGATAAAATTTGGCCATTCTGTACTATAGATAAAAATTCTAATGTATGAAATTACACACGCAAACAAATAAAATATACTTGGTTGTACTTGAATTTTGTGTTGTTATCCCTCCTTTTCATATATCTAAACTACGAGACTCCGTTATAAACACTGAAGCAGTGTACAAAGCTACTATTCTCAAAATGTAAGACATTTTGTAGTCTAGTTTATCTACAATAACACCTTATATTTTGAGATGGAAGTAGTATCACTGAAGCAGTATATAAAGCAGTCACATTGCTATTCCGTTTTCCCTGAAGTGTATTTTAAAACCACAACTTAGTTCTGTATTTTTTGTCACGAAATATCCACCCGGTGATTTTTCTTTATATTTGCATAATAATATCTAGCCTCTAAATATTCGGAGTAATACATCTTGCCCAGTTTCGCCATGTGGAAGCCCTCTTGTAAGGTCAAGATCCCTACAAGATCAAAATGGTAGAAGGTCCGGCATCTTTGGCGCTGCCGTGGGCCGTGTAACGCAGAGATGGGCTGGGTCCTCGACTCCATCGTCACGATGGGTTGCACCTACATGACATACTACACCGCCGTCATCCTCTTCGACCGCTACCTCGCCCGAGCCGTCCACGGCAAATGGAACTAAACTTGTACATGGTTGCCTTCCGCTACTGCATGGGTAACAAATAATCCTCAAATTAACTACTTTTGCCATGTATAAAAGGGCGTTGTCAGACGCATGTGTATCCATGGTTAGGCAGAATAAATGGGTATTACAGTCTTGATCATGTCCATGCAGGGCCTAGAGATCAAGGTGTAGCTGTGTGTGGCATTACACAATACACGATTCTCTATGGTGCAATAGTGGGTTACAGGATCATATAAGTTCAAGCAGTTTGAATACTTATGCATCTTTGGAGTATTAAGATCTGTAAATATTTTGTTCACTAAAGTGATGAGACTGAAAGAAGGTCCTTTCCTCGAGAGGGTAGGTCTGTGGTGCTCAAAGAATCTGCCGCCATTACAAGGGCCATGACGTGAACTGCTGCCAGGATGAACGGATGTACCTAGTGTTGTTCAGCCTCGCCGAGGTCATCCTTTCGCAGTTGCCGGGCCTGGAGAAGGTCATCTCCATCTCCATAGTTGCCGCCGTCTAGTTCTTCACCTACTCGTTCAGCACGCTCTTCCTGAGTGTCACGACCTGCGCATAAGGAGAGGCCGGCGGCGGCGCGTGGCCACGTGCGTCGGCCGGTCGACAAGCGAAGGAGCGGCGGGCGGTGACCTCTGCACAAGGAGAGGCCGGCGGCGGCGGCAGGGAGGACGACGCGGATCGGTGGCGGCGGCCCGTGTGGCGTGGGTTGGTAGTAGCCTGGTAGGGCGACGCCGGAAGCCGCGGTAGCGCGGGCAAACGATGGCGGCGGCGGCGACACAGGCAAACGATGGCGGGGAAGGCGACGGCGACGTGAGATTTTTTTGTCCTAAGTTTTTTCTTTGCAGGACATTTGGCGCTGAGTGGTTGCGGGCGGACGCATGACGGGGATATTTCTTCATCCGGTGGAGCACAGTCAGCCTGCTGTAATTGCTAAGTGCACACCGTCTCAGAATTAGATTAATCATGACGGTTAAGATTTACTTAAGAGGGATAATCTGATGGTGCTAATCTAGCCGTGTATGTTTTCTGGGGTGTCTTTAAGAAAGAAAAAGTTTGATTGTTTAAAATAATAAATAATAAAAATAATAAATCATAATATAATATAAATAATAAATAATAAAGTATAGTAGAATAGTAGATAGTAGATGTACGCAGTACACAAGGCTGCGTTCCAAAAAAAATATGATGGCGTAGATCATGGTAATTATTGCTAATTGATATTTTCCTTCTATGTACGCAGCACACAAGCGTATATCATGGTAATTTTTGCTAATTGATATGATTAAAATAGGCTCAGATTAAAGCGAGACCGTGGTAATTATTGCGTAATTATGATGACTTAGATCATGGTAATTATTGCTAATTGATTATGGTAAATAATGTGATACAACATTGAGGCAATCTGGTCCATTGAGAGATGGCGGATGTGTGGCTGAGATGCAATGTTTCTGCCACAACTCGATTGTTTAATAGTAGTAGAGATAAGTTTTTTCTTTGCAGGACATTTGGCGCTGAGTGGTTGCGGGCGGACGCAGGACGGGGATATTTCTTCATCCGGTGGAGCACAGTCAGCCTGCGGTAATTGCTAAGTGCACACCGTCTCATGATTAGATTAATCATGACGGTTAAGATTTACTTAAGAGGGATAATCTGATGGTGCTAACCTAGCCGTGTATGTTTTCTGGGGTGTCTTTAAGAAAGAAAAAGTTTGATTGTTTAAAATAATAAATAATAAAAATAATAAATAATAATACATCATAATATAATATAAATAATAAATAATCTCTACTCCTAATGGAGCAGTTGGTAGTCTCCGCCGGTCAATTTTCGTCCCACCTATCCTGGTTAATTTTGGTACTTCGTCCCACCTCCCTTTTCCCACCGAGCCCCCGCTTCATCCCACTCGTTCGTTAAAAAAACGTCAAGTTACAACTAGGAACACTGCAAACCACGACGGTTCAGCGCTAGAAAAACGACCTAAAAAAATCTACTATGGTTAACCGACAAAATGATGACGAAATTAAACCCCTCGCACCCGATTCGTCCTGGCCTCGATGCACTAGCCCGTCGTCGTCATTCGTCCCTATCGTCCCTCTCTACAGGCCGCTCATCCCCTTCGCTCCCTGCATCCCCCATCTGCCGTCACCGCCGTTCACATCCTTGCCCACCGTCACCACCGCGCATACCCTTGGCCGCCTTCACCGTCCGTCAAACCCTTCGTCGCCGCCATCTGTTAGCAACGACTCGAAGAGCCCGTCAGATCCGCCTCCAGATCTGCCGCTGATCCACTTGGACCGACGCTATCTGGTACGGCGATTGAAAAGTTGTGAAGATCCCGTATGATCCCTCTAATTGACCGACACAGGTTTGCCTATTCTGTATTATATTCCTTACAATTGTTATTGCTAATTGCTAACCCTTACAAATCTGGATCAGCTATGGTAGCGTGGTAATACTATGGAAAATCAGACATTGTGGACTCCTGTCCACTCCTCGCTAGCTAGATTGAGAACCTGGAATTGAAATATACAGTTTCAATCACCAATCAATCTGTATGAAATAGGAAAGGGATAAACTGGAAAAGAGAACATGTCTCATAGGTTGATTCCATACCTGCTAGGTTCATTATTCTTTGTATTTGAATGCTTGCAGGTGGTGAGCCATGTCTTTGCCGGTGTCAGTAGATTCATCAAGTGTCAACAGTTTATGATCAATAGGTACATTTAATTCCATCTGCATAAAACTGACATAATGTTTACTTGCATGTATGAAATATGTCTTGAATTTGTAAGGGTGTTAAATGCTCTAGCAGTTTGCTGTGGTGACGGCCATTGGATACGGTGACATCACTACCAGCATCTGCCAAAGATATCGAGTTTGAGTCTCACAACTGCAGAAGATCTCCAGTTTGCAGCTCACAATGTAATCACATGCAAAAGTGACACCAATGTAAGGTAGTCAAGACACTTGAGTAAGTTGAGCACCAGATTGTTGCAATAGTTTATGATCAAGAGTTGCGTATAATTCCATGTGCATATAACTGACAGAAATATTACAGCTGCAGAAGATCTCCAGTTTGCATCTCACAAGAGGATCACATGCAACAAGTGACACCAAGAGAAGGTATACAATACACTTGAAACTAATAGTTTCCAACAAAAAAGGACTAAGGTGAGCATAAGATTGTTGCAATAGTCCAGGTTGGTGCAACACAAACTCATCCATTAGGTTGAGCTGGTTCATGCATAAGCACTGGTACGACAAGCTTGTATTTTTAACTGTATAATAAAATACCATGAAAAGTGTTCACTTCTTGAAAATGCAAGTGTATGACCAAATGATGAATGAATATGGACCACAGAAAAATGATTGAAAAAAAACATTTACAAAAGCTTGTGCCATTTCCTTACTTCACTTCAAACAAATGTCATTTAATGTCAGTTATGTGTACTTACATAGGTGTGTAAGGGTAATTCAAGGATATCGAGTTTGAGTCTCACAACTGCAGACGATCTCCAGTTTGCAGCTCACAACAGGATCACATCCAAAGAGTGACACAAACAGAAGGTAGTCAATACACTTTAATTTAATTGTTTCCATCAGATTGTATTCTAACAAGAAAACGGTTAAGGTGAGACTCAAACTGTTGCAACAGTTTACGATCAAGAGGTGCGTATATATGGGTAATTCAAGAAGCAAGGCAGTTGATCAGCAACCTCAAGAGGACGTTACTCAGGGTATGCTACATTTCTATCAGAAAGTTAATGTGGCCTTAAATATTTTATGAGAATGTTTTGCATGCCTTAAAAGCGTGATAACTACTGAAGATAATACTACGGGGATGCTTATACATATCATAATGTTGTACAGATGTGTTCTGTGATTTTCTGATGTTCACATGCTTAATGCATAATGTTTTGCAGGCCTTACGAGCTCTATAATAGATGAAGATAAACCCTTTACAAGCATCATGCTCGTAGCTCAAAATGTTGGGGAAAACTCAGCTACGGTTCCAGGTATAATGCTGTTCTGAATTATGTTGATAATGTTGGCAGGTAGAATCTGACGTTTGAATCATTTCCTTGTACTCATCCTCTTTACAACCCTACAGTTGGAACAATGCCGTTTCCGGATGTAGAGCATAATGAGGCTTTGTTTACGGCTCCGAGTATACTGACTTTGGATTATTGCACAAATGAAAATGGTACTGACTACCTTTGCCCACCGATATGCCACGATTATTAGATGCATATATTGTCGCCTATATATCATTCATTTCCTTTTCCTACTGCTTACAACTCTACAGATGGAACAAGTTCGCAACGGCTAGGCGGTGAACCTATAGGCGATGAACCTTCTAACGATGATATTGATGGTGCGACAAATCTGACAGGTATGATCAAGCATGCTTAGCTAACATCCATATTGACATGATCTACGGATGATGCAGCAGAGCATTATGGTCATTGTGTTTTATACTTTTGACATGATGCAGGCGACATCAGATCCATAGGTGTAAGTCATATTACAAGGGAACAGTTCACCACACAAAGGCGTGCAGCTTATCAGAAGAAAAAAGTCCTAGACAATGTGTTGTTGCAAGAGATTCCACAGCCCTGCCTGTCGGTAACTTGATTTACTGCAGTATACTGACTAATATTTGCGGCATGAAAGTTTTTGAACTGTTTTCTTATATTTTGTGACATTGATATCTACATGAGTTTTTAGGATAAACTTGCTACAAGCAGTGCCTGTTTTTCTTCACTAACTACCTTTTTTTTCATCTTGTAGACCAGAGGGAACTTAACAACGTCTGGAGGCGGTCATCTTATCGCATTAGCAAGTCAGAGGGTTTGAATGAACAACCAGACGATGGCCAAATTGTTCAACGTAGTATCCTAGGTGATATCACCAATGTTCGTGAACCTAGACACATGATCTGGGTACATCAATTACTCTTTATTTATCAAATAGTATGGTCAGCGTCCCCTTGGTATGTCATAAAAGATTACTTATCTATCATGTTGAATCAGATGACTTGATTGTCACCAAAGAGAATCCGGCAAAAACGGATGGAGAACGCAAAAGAGATCATAGAAACGCACTCAGGAGAGCGTCTTATCGGAGGAAAAAAGAGCAGGTTCTCCAACAAGATAAACTCCGCGCCCTTAATTTATCAGGTAATAATTAAATGTTCTAACCATTTTATTTAGTACCTTCAAGTCATTTCTTAACCATTACATTTTCCTTATTTTTTTATTAACCATATTTAACCAGACAACCCAACTAGCTCCGCCTATACAACATTATCGCATACAGATTCAGCATTTACTGCTGCAACTACGGGGACATTTTGTCTTGTTAATGACAATGATCTACATGGTAATCGACTTGTGAATAAGATGTCATCAATTTGGTCATATTGTGTTTTACTAAAAAAATTAAAATTATGTCATGAATGACACCAGATGTCTACGAGAATAATCTTGAAGAAACAAATCATATAACCGAGGAAGAGCGCAAGAGAGATCATAGAAATGCTCTTAGGAGAGCATCTTATCGGAGGAAAAAGGATAAGATAGAAACAGATGAAAATGTACGGCCACGACCTAAGACAGGTAAGTACCAGTATTTTTAGATATGCACGGTGCATTCCTTATCATACCAACAGTTTCTTTATGTTCACGTTGACTGACAAATCATTTGCTCACAAAGCCTACCGTCATATGCTTGATCTTACAAAAGGAATGTTCTTCTTTTCATTAGTCATTAAAACAGACTTTTTCTAATGATCATTTCACATCTACTTTCATAAAGGCACCTCTGATAGCGCTAACTATCCAGACTTGTTGCATGATGATGCAACATTACCAAACTCATCATTAGACGCCTCCGGTGTTACCCTTAATTTATCAGGTAATAATTAAATGTTCTAACCATTTTATTTAGTACCTTCAAGTCATTTCTTAACCATTGCATTTTCCTTATTTTTTTATTAACCATATTTAACCAGACAACCCAACTAGCTCCGCCTATACAACATTATCGCATACTGATTCAGCATTTACTGCTGCAACTACGGGGACATTTGGTGCAGTTAATGACAATGATCTACATGGTAATCGACTTGTGAATAATATGTCATCAATTTGGTCATATTGTGTTTTACACAAAAATTAAAATTATGTCATGAATGACACCAGATGTCCATTTAGAATATACTTGAAGAATTAAATCATATAACCGAGGAAGAGCAAGAGAGATCATAGAAATGCTCTTAGGAGAGCTTCTTATCGGAGGAAAAAGGATAAGATACAAGCAGATGAAAACGTACGGCCACGACCTAAAACAGGTAAGTACCAGCATTTTTAGATATGCACGGTGCATACCTTATCATACCTACAGTTTCTTTATGTTCACGTTGACTGACAAATCATTTGCTCACAAAGCCTACCATCATATGCTTGATCTTACCTAAGGAATGTTCTTCTTTTCATTAGTCACTAAAACAGACTTTTTCTAATGATCATTTCACATCTACTTTCATAAAGGCACCGCTGATAGCGCTAACTATCCAGACTTGTTGCATGATGATGCAACATTACCAAACTCATCATTAGATGCCTCCGGTGTTACCCATGTCAACGACCTACATAGGAGGATACAAAGAAACTCTCGTAGCCGAGCATGTTATCAAAAGAAAAATGAGGAATTAACGGTTGATGATAGAGAAGATCTGAATGAAAAGATCCGAGGGAAGTGCGTAGAACGCCGCAAAAGCATGTCCGTGATTGAGAAAGGGCAGTCAAGTGCTCAAAGGAAGGCCAGTTATGCTCGACGGAAAAACACCCCGTGCAAAGAATCCATCGCACTCCCACGTCCAGACATAACAAACTCAACATCCGATAGTCTCGCAATACCCCTCTCTCTGCCTGCCGAAGATGATTCATCAGATGGCGACCCTCCCCCGGTCATGCCGAATTATAGTGTTTGCACCAATGGTATGTACATGCTTGTGTTTGGTTCTGTTGCTCATTCTCACCCACCTTGTTCTCACATGATGCGGTCTATTCCCACATTCTCCGCAACTTCAATGCAGATTTACTTGATGTGTTCCCGTAACCCATCATGGGCGATGAGCCAACACCAGCCGAATTGAAGGATGAGGAGTACTACATGTATCGCAACCAAGGTATGGTCAACTCGGAACTTGGAAGGCGTGGAGGTTTATTCTAATTGGAGTACTATGTGAATATTAGTTTGAAAATCATGTTTCAACAAAACCCTGTAGGATCCGATAATGACACATTCGAGGATGATGAGGAAGCGAGCATGTCGTCTGCTAGGCCTAGCGAGGTTGATCCATTAGACTATGTGTACATAAACATACCAGCCAGCACTCACATCCTCAAGCTCGACGCAAACTGCAAACACTGCAATGCCAGAAAGTTTGTGTCTGAGACAGACGGGTTCTCATTGTCGCAATGGACAGATCGAGCTTAAACAACCGGAACCAATCCCAGAGCTTATGAGGCTATGGTCCAGCATGGATGCAGATTGTAGACATTTTCGTGAGAACATACGGTTCTTCAACGGGCATTTCGCCTTCACAACCCTTGGCGTCAGCCTTGATGAGAACTACACCAACATGAAGTGCAGGGTGTACACATTCCGGCACACGGAACCATCTACCATAATGTGCACTCGTTCGGGCCTAGCTCACGTCCAGAACATCTGCAGTTGTACTTCTATGATGACGACCCGAGCATAACTCATCGTAAGGCGGCCACCAAGCAATTAGACCAGGATATCGTGAAGATGTTAGTAGACATACTAAAAGAAAACCCGTACTCCCAGCAATTTAGGAGTTTGGGTGCACACAAGGACAACCTTGATGATTATAGGATAGACCTAAACACCGATAAGAGGCTTGACCAAAGAAAATATAATAGACCATTGTCGCCCCGAGGTTGCTGCAATTTGGGTTGAGGGCAGCGACCTGGCAAAAAGGTTTGACCGGAGGATAACACTTTGTGGTAACAACAATGAAAGGCATAGTATACGCGTGTCATCCGGAGCATATGACCCGTTGTCTTATCCCCTATTCTATCCAAGGGGGGAATTAGGTTGGCATCCAAAACTACCTAAACGGAGTGTTCCTTGGGAGGCTCTACAACATCCTCAGCTGGTCCATGATGATGATGAGGATGCAGGTATGACGTCTGTTTCCCTTTTTGGTTCAAATAATAAATTATTTCTCAATTATATCATCATTTTGATGCTATTC
The DNA here is from genome assembly GCA_021605145.1 of Aegilops bicornis. Lineage (NCBI taxonomy): Eukaryota > Viridiplantae > Streptophyta > Magnoliopsida > Poales > Poaceae > Aegilops > Aegilops bicornis. The sequence goes on from CM038673.1 coordinate 145,708,492, forward strand.
CATCATGTGCAGAGGGAAATAGCAGGTTGTGCGTCTCTGTCACAGACTACTACTGTTATATGCTGCAGACACGGCCTGCAATCTTTAATCCCATGCTCTGTGGTGCATGCCTACTGCAGCAATGGGCGGTTGACATGTACGTCAAGATTGAGAGCTGTCGGTTCAGGTGGTACAGGAAGAACCAGACGCAGATTCGTGCTGACTTGTATAAAGGAGTCGTTGATGCGATCACATCTGGGGAGACGCGAGCAAGCTGTTGGGGTTAGAATAGTGCTCCACAGGATGTACCACAGTGGCGACCGCGACATGAAGAAGAGGCATATGGATGCCATGGCAATTGTCCATACGTACGGGAAGCCTGACATCTTCCTCACCATGACTTGCAATCCTAAATGGGAAGAGATAACGAATGAGTTGCTGCCTGGTCAGACGGCGCAAGACCGACCTGATATTGTGGCTCGCGTGTTCTATGGAAAACTAGAACACATGAAATACGTGTTGTTCAAGAAGCATATCACGGTGTTGTTGTCGCTTACGTATATGTAGTCGAGTTCCAAAAAAGGGGCCTCCCCCACGCACATTTTTTGTTGATCATGGACTCAACATATAATCTTATCGTCCCGGAGCAGTATGACCGACTCATTTTCATGGAGCTCCTGCATAAGCGCAAGTATCCGGAATTGTATGCAATGGTGGTAAAACATATGATGCACGACCATGCGGTGCTCTTAATCCCAAGAATGTTTGCATGCAAGAAAAGCGGTTGCAAGTGCAGATATCCACGGCCGTTCAATGAGAACACAAGACAGGGAAGGACTCAGACCCAGTTTATCGACGGAGAGACGATGGAAGACATGCTAAGGTCCGAGGGAAGATGTTCGACAACCGTTGGGTTGTGCCTTATAACCCATACCTTCTGCAGATGTTCAATTGCCACATCAACATTGAGGTCTGCTCTAGCATAAAGGCCGTCAAATATCTTTACAAGTACATTTACAAGGGCCATGATAAGGCTTCTTTCAGCATCGACCAGCCCGACGCCGATGGCAACATTGATGAGTTCAAGAGATACGTTGATGCAAGGTGGGTCACCCCTCCGGAGGCTATGTGGAGGATATTTGGATTCCCACTTTGCGCCAATTACCCGTCTGTCTTGCAGTTGCCTCTTCATCTCCCAAATATGCACAGGGTTGCATTCAATGCGCATGCTGATTTGAAGAATGTTGTCGCCTCCGAAAATGCTTCCAAATCCATGTTAACTGGGTATTTCAAAGCTAACCAGGAACACCCTCGTGCTAGGCATATATTGTACAAGGATTTTCTGGAAGCTTTACGTGGCGAAGAAAAGAAGTATTGAAAGCCGCGCGTGTCGGCGTTTTCAAATTGGCCGCATTGTGTCCGCCAATCCTGCGAAGGGGAGCGATACTACCTGCGTGTGTTGCTTAACCATGTTACGGGCAAAAGATCCTTCAACGACTTGCTCACCGTGGACGGCGTGCTATGTGGGAGCTTTAGAGAAGCTGCTGAAAGGTTGGGACTCATCGAGGCAGACAACACGCTCGACGACTGTCTTAATGAGGCTGAGCAGTGGGCGATGCCATGTTCACTTAGGAGGCTTTTCGCAACCATCTTGGTGCACTGCGAGCCAGGCGACGTGCGTGGTCTATGGGATCGGCACTTCGAGGCTATGTCAGATGACTATCGTCGATCACGCAAATCCACTGACGAGGTTGAACAGATGGTGTTGCTTGACATTAGGGGTATGTTGCAGTCCATGGGTAAAGACATTGTTGATTTCGCTCTTCCAATCATAGATGATGCGTTTGACCCAACAGAAGGCGAGGCAAGAGAGGTTATCGAGGAATCAACCGTTGAGTTTGACGTGGATGACACAAAATTTGCATCTTCACTGAACATGGAGCAGAGGGCCGCATACGATGAGATACTAGGGGTTGTTGAACGCGGTGACGGGGTGTATTCTTTGTTGATGGCCCTAGAGGTACAGGGAAGACCTTCCTATATAGGGCGATGCTTGCCACGGTGAGGAGCTGTGGCAAGATTGGTATCGCTATCATGACGTCCGGCGTCGCCGCTTCTATCATGCCTGGCGGCAGGACTGCCCACTCGAGGTTCAAGATCCCATTGAGTTGCGATGATGGAGCCTCGTGCAGCTTCATCAAGCAAAGTGGGACCGCCAAGCTGCTACGGATGGCCTCATTGATAATATGGGACGAGGCCAGCATGACGAAGCGACAAGCGGTCGAGGCATTGGACAATAGCATGCGCGACATCATGGGAATACGTGACCGACCCTTTGGAGGAAAGACATTGTTTTTGGTGGGGACTTTAGGCAGGTTCTTCCGGTCGTCGAGAAGGGGGTCGCGGGGCGGATAATTGATGCAACCTGCGAAGTTCTCATCTATGGAAGGGTATGCGGCAGCTTCGGCTCATCACCAACATGAGGGCTCATAATGACATGTGGTTTGCCGATTACTTGCTAAGGGTCGGCAATGGCACCGAGGATGTCGACGATCAAGGCAACATAGTACTCCACGAAGATATTTGTTCCGCTGCTCATCGGGCGAGGTTGACGACCTGGAGAAGCTTATTGACCATGTATTTCCGAGTCTAGACGACAACATGGCTGATTTGAAATACATGACATCTCGAGCAATCCTTTCCACAACCAATGACAATGTAGACAAGATAAACTTCCGGATGATAGAGCGTTTTCATGGAGATGAAGTAATCTACCATAGTTTTGACAGTGCGGAGGATGACCCATATGGCTACTATGCTCAGGAGTTTTTGAATGGATTGACTCCTAATGGTCTTCCTCCGCATGCTCTCAAACTAAAGCTGAACTACCCTCACATACTTCTAAGGAACATAGATCCAGCTAATGGACCGTGTAATGGCACTAGGCTTGTTTTTAGAGGTTTTGAGAAGAACACCATTGATGCAGAAATCGTGATTGGACAACACTGGCAGGAGGGTCTTCCTTCCTCGAATACCTCTATGCCCATCTGAAAATGACATGTTTCCGTTCAAGTTTAAGAGGAAGCAATTTCCTATAAGGCTTAGCTTTGCTATGACCACTAACAAGGCTCAAGGGCAGACCATCCCGATTGTTGGTGTCTACCTACCCAATCCCGTGTTCTCACATGGTCAGCTCTATGTTGCTTTGTCTCGAGCCACCAAGAGAAAGCGTAAAGATACTGATTTAGATGGAGAAGCGAAGGAGAAGACGAACAAGCAAAGGACAATCCAAAGAAGCGTAAAAGAACGACCGTGTCGCTTGACCTCGATGAAGAACATCGTCTACAAGGAAGTCCTTACAGGTTGAAGACCGGTTTTAATAGCAAGGGAGGTTTTGTAATGACAGGTTGATTACTCTTGCAATTGTCAAGACACGTTGTAATTCATTTTTTGACCACTATCTGTTTATCCGTTATTTTGATAGCTGGATGTCTACTCGATCAACTTGAGATACGCACTGTAGTTCAATAATCAGCCGTCGTATTGGCACCATCATCGCTGTTATGGTTTTTCTACTATCGTAGTTTTTATTGCAAAATGCGCATGCTGATAGCAGCGTAGTTTTTTGTGTGTAATTTGTGACCCAGATCTAATGATTGGCCTGCTAAATACCTTGGATATGCAATGAACTTTTTGAATTTAGGCAAGTTATCATACCCGTTCTAATTTATTTATTTTGTGCGTCCTTATTATATACCTATAATTCTGATATGTCACAACTAGAAGATTCAGATTTTGTGCATCAGATCAGTTTGTGCAACTTTTGAAATTATATTTTGCATATGTACTTTTAATAAATAATAAAATGCGTGTAATTCGTACTTGCGAATAAGTTTAAATGTCCTTTCGACTATGTAGATTGTGAAAATACACATGTCTGTTCGCTTAAGTGTGAAATATTTGACAAAAGTTATATTACTTGTAAATTCACGCAGCTATACTGGTTATTTAACAGTACAATTCAAATTACTGCTGATTGGTTCATTTAACTTTATGAGTTTACTGTTGATCTGAAATAGTTCTAAACTAGAAATTTGTACAAGGCTGCATTAATCTAGGACATGGTTATTTTTGGTCCAGGGAGGAAGCATCGTTTCATGGATTTCTGGTCCATGAGAACTTGTGTTAGGGTGATATCGAGCATCGGTGTTATGGTGCCTTAGCGGGACAACAAGGAATCCACTAAGATGGCTGGTTGGTCTGAGGGTGGTCGACTTATAGTTGCACCCAGCCTAGACTATTTTGCTGTGCTGGCATCAAATAATTAAATGTGAATCAAAATGGGTATCCTTTTATAGGTGCCATGTAATACTAGGATTCTCTTATATATAGAGCTCATTATATATAGAGCTCCAAGTCCATGCTAAACAGAGAGCATTTGCCTAATAACGTTGCTGCTAATGCATACGCATAAATAGACGTGCTCTACTATTGTTTCGAGTGTTGTACGTATGTGTGTCATTAAGACAGTTGTGATGAAAAAGAATAAACAATATTCTCCCGTAGTGCAATTATATTATTTTATATAGATGATTATCGTAAAATCATGTGTTAGGCATGATATATGTGAAAACACAAAAATTGTCTATTGTCTCATAGTTACGCACGGGCATTTACCTATATCAAAATTTTATATATCATCAAGGTAATGGAAAATTAAAATATAATATAATTAATCAATATATTAATGTGAATATCAGAAAGGTTAATAAATATCCATAAAGAAGAAAGTATGGTTTTCAAAGGCAAGTGATAATCAGATGCGTTTCCATAGGCAAGTGATCATAATGAATATCAAAATGAAGATCATTAAACGATTTTGCTATGTACGTATCCTTGATTGATAATCAATATTTAATAGGTCGACGAATATTATATATCTGAATATAGATATGTCACCCACGGGGCCTATCCAGCCAAAAACAAATTTTGATCACGATTTCATTTTCCCGCCACCCACTATGCTTATATAAATAATCACCGCTGCCCACAAATTTTCTACATTGTAACTAGCATCTCCTTCACGACGACCATGGTGATCTCATACGGATCGATCACATCTAAGAGGGTGGTGGCGCCGCCGCCAGCTCCTGTCATCAGTCAACTCATCTCCCCTCCGATGAACAGGCAAGATAAAATAATCTTTTAGTTTGTTTATTTGCCATCACTATATAACGGGTTTTTTTCTTGAAATAGTCATCATTGTTTTGCACATGGGATATACTAGAACATAGTAATAGGATTGGCGATCAAATCAGCTATTGTCGGCTTGTTTTCATCTTGTATATTAGTTAAAACCAGATGCACAGTAAGTCTGACTTACATAATCTTTTATTTTCATCGTGTACAAACCCGATGTAGCAAGCACTAACACAATCACCTGAGTATATTACTATTAGATTAGCATTCATTTATATAGTTTTTAAGCTGATATATTGATGGTCTGGTTGTAATCTCATTGGGACTGTTTTTGGTAAGCATAGGGTACTGCATGTTTTCAAAATCATTTTTAACCCATATTCAATATATCTTTTTGCAAGAAGAAAACAAATAAGTAGAATATGAACAATATGTGTAAATTTGGCGTGATGTGTGTTGGGCCACTAGAATGTTATACTCCTTGGCTGCTAAATTTTATGGTCCCCTTGGAAAATAATTATACCTGATCCTTTTGTTTTTTTATACGCACAGGAACATGAATTTTCATCGCGTCCAAATGGAACACATATATCATAATTGCTGGATTATTCAAGCTAGGGTCATGTGGAAGGCTCACATCAAAGAGAATGGCATGGGAAACTTGTACTTTCAATGCATACTACTCGATCGGCATGTAAGAATACTTTATTGCCCACATTTTTTAAATATAATTTTGATATACATGTTTTTTTGCTCATTGTTGTTATGTTTCATGAAAATATATTAGGGAACAAAGATGGAAGCGATTGCATACAACAACCAGGCAGTCCGTTTCAACAGCGTGCTAGAAACCGGTAGGACCTATGATTTCAATCGCGTCGGGTTCAACCCCACAGAAATGCCAGATGGACATTTCTGGTACCTATCCATGGACTTTGTCACCACGCTAAGTTCTACGACCGAGGTTACGATGTCGGCGCAACAGATAATGTCGACAATTTGCCCACCGTGCTTCCCACAGTTTGGAGAAATATTTGAGCTACGGGACAAAACCATCACGCGTGCATTATTTAGTTAGTTGTTTTTGCATATTACTCCGTACAACTCAGAGTCTCATTGTGATTTCATATTTGCAGATGTGGTTGCTATCCTTGCCTATGTTGGTCAGATAGAATTTAAGTGGAATACGATATATAGGCGCCGCGTCCCTTCCCTCGAGATTGGCCTCATGAACTTTCAGTAAGCGCCAATTATAATATGAGATTACCATATGTTTCTTTTTGTAATTCTATTGTTGCAATGATAGAAACATTTGTATTTGTTTGTAGACGGCAGATAATTTTCTTACGTGTACGTGAAGAGCACGTTGGGCCTCAGTTTTGGCGTTTGCAATGCACTGACAATCTGTTCGAGAAGTTTGCTGTAACTTACATACAGGTAAATCAGAGGAAGCGTTGCTTGCAAACTATGAGGGAGAGCACATTCTTCTTCTCTCCCAACATTAATGATGATCATCATTATCTACAAGGTAGGGGCTGCGTTATATTTTAAATTTGTTATCAATATATTTTTTCTGTAATAGTATTTAACTACTATATAACAATGATTGTTATCTTAGATATCCATGAAGCCAGCCTGACTACACTTGATGAAACACGTGCGTACGTCAATCGTGTTGTTCAAGGAAGGAACAATGTACGTCTGAAGTATCACAGAAGAAATTAGAGCCTCGTCGTGAGATCCCAACACAGGCATGATCCTGGGATAACAACGCGCATGCTTGCCCCCATCCGCCCGAGTTCTCTGGTCCATGTTCTCCCTCTCTTATCCCCCCTCCATTTATGCCTTATCGATCCTAACACGATGGTGCGCGCATTGCGCGCATGTAAGGATTCTGTTGCAGTTGGAATATATATCAAACAATATTTGCTTCATTTTTTCCTTTACTACTTCTATTTTTCTCAAGGCTATGAGCATTATAAACTTTTATTTGATCTTTAAAGATTTGCGCCAATAAAAGGCCAATGTGAGGTGTTTCATGCACTATTATATTCTGAAAAGACTCGCTTCTGCTGTATTTTATTGATCAAGTAAACTATAGACATGTTTTGCGGAAATATTTCTGTCTATAAGGCGTCCTATGTGTCTTAGTTATTCCACATTGATATGAGGCACTCAAACATAAAAGTAAAGAAAAAAGCTACCCACGCCAATTACATGTGATTTAGATGTGCAATACTACTTAAAGCACTTGTACACGTGCATCAGCAAAAACGTATTTTTTAACTCAAATTTTTTTCTCCATCGAGATATACCCGTGCGTTAAGAATATGGAACAATACATGTAAACGAAGTGGGCTGTAGTTGCATAATTCAATTAACGGTAAATTTATAGATTTTTTCACATGTGATAGGTTATATTATGTGATATAGGTGTTCAACCACTGAAAATATATATATACCCCGTTGCAACGCACAGACGCCTAGGGATTATATCGTCATGTCTGTAGTTTTTGGTATGGCAACTTATAATTATGGAAGGATATGGGCCACCTTCCGAGTACATGACAACTATTCATTAAAGTCATTTCCTTCTAACGGTGTGGCCTACCATACGTTCACTGGGTATCCCAGTTTGGCCATTAATTTTTCCCTTAGACGGTTTTGCTTATAAGGAAAGTTAAATCCTCCTTGTTCCGATATGGAAAGGGAGACGTATATACTAGAATTATAATCGGCGTTTATTTATTTGCCTATTGTAGTATGGAATAAAAATAAATGCTTGTCCGTTTATTAGGAAGGTTTTGTAATGGATACATGCACGGATGGAATGATATGGGCACCTTCCAATCCATACAACATGCCAATGCCTCACCGAGCGGGCGGATGGCCAATTCCCCTCCGAATATGTTATATATGGCCCTTCTATAAGTCCACCATTGTCTAATGCCCCCTCGTTCGGTCATCCTGGTGCTAAGACGACTTTCTTCCCGCGGTAATGGCTGCTATGCCGATTTTTTATGGAGTGGACGATGCAGTCGAGTACATCTACAACTACGTCATGGTGTCCTCAGACGAGGAGGAATTAGAGTTTGTTCTGGCAGCCCTAAACTTCATCTATACTTTAATTGCAATTGTTAGCTGCAGATCACTGCCATTATAGTTTGTATTATTGTCTTTTTATTTTAAACCCGAGTAAAAACTTGTTCTTTCACATAATCAAGGGCGATTAGTTGGCCACGTTCATAATTTGTTGCATGCATTTACTGGTTAGGATCATGCTATCCTTTCTAAATACACAAGGTTTTATGATCTAACGTAGTGGTTGCAAACAAATGGCCATGTGCTAATATTATCCTTTTACATTACCCCATGATAGTACCATCCACACCACGTTATTTTAAACTACCATGTTTTTATGTCATAATAGATTTGGTTATCTCAATGAATAGTACTTCTCTCCTGTTTTTGACAATACAATTCCAATTAGAAGATACATACATTCCACACCAGTCTAAAGTTTGGAAAAAATGTACTATTGTTTGCCCACTAATTGAAGTATTACATTATTTTGTTACCCTTATTTTTCTAACAGCTTTGCTATCATGCTGTTTTGTTTGCAGCACAATATGGATAAGGAGCCCTCGTCCATTCGTGATCGAATTAAGCCTACGGACTATCCAAGACACCATGGGAGTTGATACATGGGTCAATCCGAACTGCTTCGATCTTGCAGTGCGTAAGCTTACTAGCGACGCAATACAGAGGAATGCAGGAACAGACTTTGTTGGCTCCGCGCATATGTTTGATTTGTGATTACATCGCCTAGCACGGGTGCCGATTCAGACTGGCTTAGGCCAAGCTGAACGCACCAATTTGTTGATTAACAATGTCATTGTACAGCCTTTGCCGAAATACGACGTGCTCATGACCCCGTCCATTGTAAGGATTTTCATTCTTAACAATTGGTTTGTATACTATCTGTTCACCATTAACTTTGTATACCTATCGCAGTACCTATTGCCGTTGTATTTGGTGGATTCCTCCCACGGCCTCATTGCAGTTAATATTGAAAGTAGGAGGACTCTCCTGATTGATCATTCGAATGAGTCATTCTTAGGCTCAGAGGACTTTCATGACAAGGAACTTAAGAAGGAAGCACGTATAGTTTTGCAAGAATTTGGCAGTGTGTTGCAACAGGGGAGGCCTGGTTTGAATCCCCATCTCATGGATTGGCCACAAGATCATACATTTATTACAGCCCCACGGTAATTGTTTAAATTGGTCGTGCATATTATAGCCACGCATCTATAGGTTCTAATATATGTAGACTTTTGTTCACAGCCTAGACTCTGGATTGATAGTACTACAGGAGATGGCTCACCAAGATGATACTCATGGGCATAACATGTGCAGGACTTCGGTACGTGCATATATAACAAGTTTATGTCTTCCATAGCTTTGTTAAATATAAATTTATGTTCTTCCTATCACGTATGTCTGTTGTGCAATTAACTTTTCAACAAGTTCTTAATTTTTTGTTTATGTTTTATAGGATTCAATACAGCTCGTAAAGCAATTGTTGGTCCAGATGTCGATGATCAAAGGCAATGAAGCAGCTGGAAACATCCCAGCTAAAATTACCGCGTCCTTGAGGTTTTTGGAGGAATGACTATGTATGGATGCATAGTCAAATGTCGCAATTATAATAAGCTAATAGAACTTTGTTAGGTATCAAATAGAGATTTATCCTTTTGGCAATATCAATAATGTATTGGATGCCATATATATGCAGGGAATAAAGGATTTTATGGATCCCTCTAGCTTCCTATCCACTTCAACGAATACACATAAATTTTTTCTGTATATGTTTTGATTCAGAAATATATGGGACACCTTCCATATTTTATGCCATATATTTTTAACACACGTTGAACAGTTTACAAATATATGTAGACAACATTTTATAGTACACGTTGAACAGATTAAATACACATAAATTATATATAAAGTTTGTTTGGTATAGGGGGCCTTTTTTCTGTATATGTTTTGATTCGGAAATATATGGGACACCTTCCACTTATCGTATAAAGATATGATCCGGAGGCAGCTGAAAATAATTTCTACTAGGAAATGAACAATATAGACATGCACGGATGGAATGGTATGCATGGATGGAATGATATGCCTTAGGTACCATGTGTTGTGAGACTTAATGCATCCGATGCTGAAAATCAGGCGTAATGAAAAGTTTGCTTATTATTTGGCTTTCAACAATGGAATTTGCCGTGATATTTGGAAGGCACTTAAGACTATATGATGCCGCTGCAAAACAGTATCTGATCGTGGCATATAACCGATGATGAGCTCCTGTTTCAACACCCACCCCAGGTTTCACCAATTTTCGATCACTCACTCTCTCATCAATGGAGGTTGTGCACGAGCCAGTGGATGTTCAGCTCGCACCACATGAGGTTAGGATTGCATGTAGCAATTAATTGACGGCCTATACTCTGTCGGCCGGACGAATATTCGCCCGCCGTGCCCCGCTCCAATCACGAAAAATTATGCCGAGGATCACTCCCATTGCGGACGTGGGTTAGCTATGGATCATGAGTGTCTTGGAGGTCGACGAGCGGTCGTTGATGGCAAAGGGGGTGGCGCATAAGGAGTTCTCCTTCTTCCTCCATGATCCTATTTGTCGTGGAATTGTCACGGCAGATGTCCTTAGTGTCAGGACTTAGTCGTGAGGCCAACGCATCTATGTGGTAGCTTGAGAGGGGTTGAGCAGAATCGAGAGACGCAACACAAGACAGGGATTTAGACAGCTTCGGGCCCCGGGAAACATCATCCGGTAAAAACCCTACATGCTGTTTGAGGCTAGGTCTCATTATCATCACGAGGGAGTCGCCGTAAACCGGCTCTCCTCTTTGTGTCTAGCCCTAAGATTGTTTCTTCTTGCTTGTAGCCTCTCCCTTTGGGGAGCCCTGCCCCTCCTTATATAAGTTGAAGGGCGGGTTACATGTGGAGTCCTACTAGGATTAGGACAAACCTATCTCTAATACAAACCGGATACAAGTCCAGGTCTTAACTCCTTGTAAGACAAATATTCCTTATGCCTTTCCTTATAAACCGCCCACCGTAGTTGAACCGCCTTCATGAACCGCCCGGTCAGAACCACGGGTCTTGTCGCTCCTCGACCCGCTGCCGGATTACCAATGAACCGTAAACCGCCAGTCGCCAAAGTGAACCGCCAAGTGCCGCCGGTTCTTCGTAAATCGCCAAGTCCGCCGGTTATACTTCCGCCGGTTTACGCCACGGGTATATCCTCGACATTAGCCCCAGTTTAATTTGGATTTATCCATGTTAAACTGATCTGTGAAAATAAACACAAGAACAAACTTGATGATTATGCTCCGGTTAAGAATTCTTGTAAACCGGCATCGATCATCCTTAAATCCTTGTCATTTCCTCCTTCTAGAAAATCCGGGTCAACAAGCCAGCTTCATACTCAATTTGTCGACATTGATTTCTCCCAGAGAGAAAATTTGTGAAGAATAATCCACTTGAGTCGGCCTTCAATGCTCATCATTGTCGGGTTATAAAAACTGATAATTCCGGATCATGATTATTGATGACGCCGGGTTGCAAACACGGTCGCAATGATTGGTGACGCCGGGTCAATCCGGTTTTCTCAAAACAGAGACTTTGAAAATAGTTCTTCGATAATAATATAATACCTGTAGCTCCCAAATCTTGAGCAGAACAAAGTGATGGCTTAAGACTTGATTCAATATAAATACTGCCACTTAAGAAGAAATCCATGTTGTTCATCCTACCACTTAATAAAACTGAATACTCCATATTACGTAGCCCCAAGTGCGGGTTGTCATGCTTGCAGCAACCTGGGACTTGTACTCGTCTTACTCATAAAAACTTCAACCCCAGTACCCTCCAAGGACCGGGTCATTATGCTATAATGAGCTGGGATTTGAATTGTTGACAGGAGCAATTGGTAGCCCCCAAGGGCCGGCTCATTATAATATGATGAGTCGGGTCTTCAATAATATGAGCAAAAAATTACTTTGCATTAGCCCCCAAGTGTCATGGTGCATGCTTGCAGCGACATGATACTTGCATATTTGATATAATCTCAACTTAAATAATGTAGCCCCCAAGTGCCGAGTCGTAAGCCTGCAGCAACTCGGGACTATTCCCTCCATTGTACAATAAATCATACCCATTGATGAAATAATAGCCATGAAGGAAATATGCCCTAGAGGCAATAATAAAGTTATTATTTATTTCCTTATATCATGATAAATGTTTATTATTCATGCTAGAATTGTATTAACCGGAAACATAATACATGTGTGAATACATAGACAAGCAGTGTCACTAGTATGCCTCTACTTGACTAGCTCGTTAATCAAAGATGGTTATGTTTCCTAACCATAGACATGAGTTGTCATTTGATTAACGGGATCACATCATTAGAAGAATGATCTGATTGACATGACCCATTCCGTTAGCCTAGCACTTGATCGTTTAGTATGTTGCTATTGCTTTCTTCATGACTTATACATGTTCCTGTAACTATGAGATTATGCAACTCCGTTTACGGAGGAACACTTTGGTGCTACCAAACGTCACAACGTATCTGGTGATTATACAGGAGTACTACAGGTGTCTCCAAAGGTACATGTTGGGTTGGCGTATTTCGAGATTAGGTTTTGTCACTCCGATTGTCGGAGAGGTATCTCTGGGCCCTCTCGGTAATGCACATCACTATAAGCCTTGCAAGCAATGTAGCTAATGAGTTAGTTACGGAATGATGCATTACGTAACGAGTAAAGAGACTTGCCGGTAACGAGATTGAACTAGGTATTGGATACCGACGATCAAATCTCGGGCAAGTAACATACCGATGACAAAGGGAACAACGTATGTTGTTATGCGGTTTGACCGATAAAGATCTTCATAGAATATGTAGGAACCAATATGGGCATCCAGGTTCCGCTATTGGTTATTGACCAAGAATAGTTCTCGGTCATGTCTACATAGTTCTCGAACCCGTAGGGTCCATGCAACAAGGTTTCGATGGCGGTTATATTATGAGTTTACATGTTTTGATGTACCGAAGGAGTTCGGAGTCCGGATGAGATCGGGGACATGACGAGGAGTCTCGAAATGGTCGAGACGTAAAGATTCATATATTGGATGATATGTTTAGGCCAAGGGTCAAGCCCATGAGGCTTTAGGTCGGTGCAAAAGGAGTTTTATGGAGGCCGAGGGGCCAAACGCCGGAGACCTGGCGTCGGCCTGGGCCGACGCCGAGGCCCATGGCGTCTGGGCCGACGCCAAGGATTGTGGCGTTTGGTCCTGGAGTCTGAGTGGGACTCTTGCCTTTCGGGCAAAACCGACTTTGAGGAGGCTTTTGCTCCAAGTTTCGACCCCGGGGCTCAACATATAAATAGAGGGGCAGGGCTAGCACAAAAGATACAACAATTGATCCCTTGGATCTCTTAACCGTGTGCGGTGCCCCCCTCCACCATATTCCACCTCGGTCATATCGTCGCAGAGTTTAGGCGAAGCCCTGCGCCGGTAGAGCATCATCATCGTCACCACGCCGTCGTGCTGACGGAACTCATCCCCGACACTTTGCTGGATCGGACTCCGGGATCGTCATCGAGCTGAACGTGTGCAGAACTCGGAGGTGCCGCACGTTCGGTACTTGATCGGTCGGATCGTGAAGACGACGACTACATCAACCACGTTGTTATAACGCTTCCGCTTACGGTCTCACGAGGGTGCGTGGACAATACTCTCCCTCTCGTTGCTATGCATCACCATGATCTTGCGTGTGCGTGGGAAAATTTTTGAAATTACTACGTTCCCCAGCGGTGGCATCCGAGCCTAGGTTTTTATGGTTTGATGTTTTGCACGAGTAGAACACGAGTGAGTTGTGGGCGATACAAGTCATCGCCTACCAGCATGTCATACTTTGGTTCAGCGGTATTGTGAGATGAAGCGGCCCGGACCGACATTACAGCCAGACGCTTACGCGAGACTGGTTTCACCGTTACGAGCACTCGTGCTTAAAGGTGGCTGGCGGATGTCTGTCTCTCTCACTTTAGTTGAACCGAGTGTGGCTACGCCCGGTCCTTGGGAAGGTTAAAACGGAGTCTAATTGACAAAGTATCGTTGTGGTCTTGATGCGTAGGTGAGATTGGTTCTTACTTAAGCCCATAGCAGCCACGTAAAACTTGCAACAACAAAGTAGAGGACGTCTAACTTGTTTTTGCAGGGCATGTTGTGATGTGATATGGTCAAGACGTGATGCTATATTTTATTGTATGAGATGATCATGTTTTGTAACCGAAGTTATCGGCAATCGGCTGGAGCCATATGGTTGTCGCTTTATTGTATGAAATGCAAACGCCTGTAATTGCTTTACTTTATCACTAAGCAGAAGCGATAGTCGTAGAAGCAATAGATGGCGAAACGACAACGATGCTACGATGGAGATCAAGGTGTCGCTACCGGTGGCGATGGTGATCACGACGGTGCTTCGGAGATGGAGATCACAAGCACAAGATGATGATGGCCATATCATATCACTTATATTGATTGCATGTGATGTTTATCCTTTATGCATCTTATTTTGCTTTGATTGACGGTAGCATTTTAAGATGATCTCTCACTAAAATTATCAAGTAGTGTTCTCCACGAGTATGCACCGTTGCCAAAGTTCGTCGTGCCGAGACACCACGTGATGATCGGGTGTGATAAGCTCTCGTCCATCTACAACGGGTGCAAGCCAGTTTTGCACGCCGCAGAATACTCAGGTTATACTTGACGAGCCTAGCATATGCAGATATGGCCTCGGAACACGGAGACCGAAAGGTCGGCGTGAATCATATAGTAGATATGATCAACATAAGATGTTCACCATTGAAAACTACTCCATCTCACGTGATGATCGGTTATGGTTTAGTTGATTTGGATCACGTGATCACTTAGATGACTAGAGAGATGTCTATCTAAGTGGGAGTTCTTAAGTAATATGATTAATTGAACTTTAATTTATCATGAACTTAGTCTGGTAGTATTTTGCAAATTATGTTGTAGATCAATAGCTCGCGTTGTTGCTTCCCTATGTTTTTATATGTGTTCCTAGAGAAAATTGTATTGAAAAATGTTAGTAGCAATGATGCGGATTGGATCCGTGATCTGAGGTTTATCCTCATTGCTGCACGGAAGAATTATGTCCTTAATGCACCGCTAGGTGATGACCTATTGCAGGAGCAAATGTAGGCGTTATGAGCGTTTGGCTAGCTCAATATGATGACTACTTGATAGTTTAGTGCACCATACTTAACAGCTTAGAATCGGGACTTCAAAGACGTTTTGAGCGTCATGGACCATATGAGATGTTCCAGGAATTGAAGTTAATATTTCAAGCAAATACCGAGTTGAGAGATATGAAATCTCCAACAAGTTCTATAGCTAAAAGATGGAAGAGAATCGCTCAACTAGTGAGCATGTTCTCAGATTATGCAGGTACTTCAATCGCTTGAATCAAGTGGGAGTTAATCTTCCAGATAAGATAGTGATTGACAGAATTCTCTAGTCACCAACACTAAGTTACTAGAACTTCGTGATGAACTATAGTATGCAAGGGATGACGAAAACGATTCGAGCTCTTCGTGATGTTGAAATCGACGAAGGTAGAAATCAAGAAAGAGCATCAAGTGTTGATGATTGACAAGACCACTAGTCTCAAGGAAAAGGGCAAAGGGAAGAAGGGGAACTTCAAGAAGAGCGGCAAGCAAGTTGCTGCTCGAGTGAAGAAGCCCAAGTCTGGACCTAAGCACGAGACTAAGTGCTTTTGCTGCAATGGAACTGGTCACTAGAAGCGGAACTACCCCAAGTATTTGGCGGATAAGAAGGATGGCAAAGTGAACAAAGGTATATTTGTGATACAGATTATTGATGTGTATTTTACTAGTGTTCGTAGCAACCCCTCGGTATTTGATAATCTGGTTCGGTTGCTAAGAGTAGTAACTTGAAACGGAGTTGCAGAATGAGCGAAACTAGTTGAAGGGGAAGTGAAGATGAGTGTTGGAAGTAGTTCCAAGATTGATATGATCATCATCGCACACTCCCTATACTTTCGGGATTAGTATGGAACCTAAATAAGTGTTATTTGGTGTTGAGCATAAGTACGATTTGATCATGTTTATTGCAATACGGTTATTCATTTAAGTAAGAGAATAAATTGTTGTTACATTTACATGAATAAAACCTTATATGGTTACACACCCAATGAAAATGATTCATTGGATCTCGATCATAGTGATACACATATTCATAATATTGAAACCAAAAGATGCAAAGTTAATAATGATAGTGCAACTTATTAGGTAGCCTTTGCCGTTTAGGTCATATCGGTATAAAGCGCATGAAGAAACTCCATCTTGATGGACTTTTGGAGTCACTTGATTATGAATCACTTGGCGCTATGAACCGTGCCGCTTTGGGCAAGATGACTAAAACTCCGTTCTCGGAACAATGGAACAAGCTACTGACTTATTGGAAATAATGCATACCGATGTATGCGATCCAATGAGTGTTGATGCTCGTGGCAAGTATCGTTATTTTCTGACTTTCACAAGATGATTTGAGCAGATATGGATATATCTACTTGATGAAACATAAGTCTGAAATAGTTGAAAGGTTCAAAGAATTTCAGAGTGAAGTGGAAAAATCATCGTAACAAGAAAATAAAGTTTCTGCGATCTAATCGCAAAGACGAATAATTGAGTTACGAGTTTGGTCTTCAATTAAAATAATGTGGAATAGTTTCACAGCTCACGCCACCTGGAACACCACAATGTTATGGTGTGTCCGAACGTCGTAACCGCACTTTATTTGATATGGTGCGATCTATGATGTCTCTTATCGGTTTACCACTATCATTTTGGGGTTATGCATTAGAGACAGCTGCATTCACGTTTAATAGGGCACCATCTAAATCCGTTGAGGCGACACCATATGAACTATGGTTTAACGGTAAACCTAATTGTCGTTTCTTAAAAGTTTGGAGTTGTGATGCTTATGTGAAAAAGTTTTCACTGATAAGCTCAAACCCAAATCGGAGAAGTGCGTCTTCATAGAATACCCAAAGATAACTATTTGGTACACCTTCTATCACAGATCCGAAGGCAAGTTTTTCGTTGCTAAGATGGATCCTTTCTAGAGAAGAAGTTTCTCTCGAAAGAAGTGAGTGGGAGGAAAGTAGAACTTGATGAGGTAATTATACCTTCTCCCTTATTGGAAAGTAGTTCATCACGTAAATCAGTTCGGTGATTCCTACACCAATTAGTGAGGAAGTTAATGATGATGATCATGAAACTTCAGATCAAGTTGCTACCAAACCTCGTAGGGTCTTCCAGAGTAAGATCCGCACTGAGTAGTACGGTAATCATGTTACGGAAGTCATGTTACTAGACCATGATGAACCTACGAACTATGAGGAAGCGATGATGAGCCCAGATTCATGAAATGGCTTGAGGCCATAAAATCTGAGATATGATCCATGTATGAGAACAAAAGTATGGACTTTGATTGACTTGCTCGATGATCAGCAAGCCATGTTAAATAAATGGATCTTCAAGAGGAAGACGGACAACGATAGTAGTGTTACTATCTACAAAGCTCGACTTGTCACAAAAAGGTTTTCGACAAGTTCAAGGTGTTGACTACAATGAGATTTTCTCAAGCTGTAGAGATGCTTAAGTCTGTCCGAATCATGTTAGCAATTGCCACATTTTATGAAATCTGGCAAATGGATGTCAAAACTACATTCTTTAATGGATTTATTAAAGAAGAGTTGTATATGATGCAACCAGAAGGTTTTGTCAATCCTAAAGGAGCTAACAAAATGAAGGAAATATGCCCTAGAGGCAATAATAAAGTTATTATTTATTTCCTTATATCATGATAAATGTTTATTATTCATGCTAGAATTGTATTAACCGGAAACATAAAACATGAGTGAATACATAGACAAACAGAGTGTCACTAGTATGCCTCTACTTGACTAGCTCGTTAATCAAAGATGGTTATGTTTCCTAACCATAGACATGAGTTGTCATTTGATTAACGGGATCACATCATTAGGAGAATGATCTGATTGACATGACCCATTCCGTTAGCCTAGCACTTGATCGTTTAGTATGTTGCTATTGCTTTCTTCATGACTTATACATGTTCCTGTAACTATGAGATTATGCAACTCCCGTTTACCGGAGGAACACTACACCAATTAGTGAGGAAGCTAATGATGATGATCATGTAACTTCAGATCAAGTTACTACCGAACCTCGTAGGTCAACCAGAGTGAGATCCGCACCAGAGTGGTACGGTAATCCCATTCTGGATGCAGGTTACTTGACCATGACGAACCTACGAACTATGAGGAAGCGATGATGATCCCAGATTCCGCAAAATGGTTTGAGGCCATGAAATCTGAGATATGATCCATGTATGAGAACAAAGTATGGACTTTGATGGATTTGCCCGATGATCGGCAAACCATAGAAAATAAATGGATCTTCAAGAGGAAGGCAGACGGACGATAGTAGTGTTCTTGTCTACAAAGCTAGAATTGTCGCAAAAGGTTTTCGACAAGTTCAAGATGTTGACTACGATGAGAGTTTCTCACTCGTATCTATGCTTAAGTCTGTCCGAATCATGTTAGCAATTGCCGCATTTTATGAAATCTGGCAAATGGATAAACAAAACTGCATTCCTTAATGGATTTATTAAAGAAGAGTTGTATATGATGCAACGAGAAGGTTTTGTAAATACTAAAGGTGCTAACAAAATATGCAAGCTCCATTGATCCATCTATGGACTGGTGCAAGCATCTCAGAGTTGGAATACATGCTTTGATAAGTTGATCATAGCATATAGTTTTTCTGAGACTTGCGGTGAAGCCTGTAATTACTAGAAAGTGAGTGGGAGCACTACAGCATTTACGATAAGTATATGTGAATGACATATTGTAGATCGGAAATAATGTAGAATTATTCGCAAAGCATAAAGGAGTGTTTGAAAGGAGTTTTTCAAAGAAAGACCTCGGTGAAGCTGCTTACACATTGAGCATCAAGATCTATAGAGATAGATCAAGACGGCTTGATAAGTTTTTCAATGAGTACATACCTTGACAAGATTTTGAAGTAGTTCAAAATGGAACAGTCAAAGAAAGAGTTCTTGCCTGTGTTACAAGGTGTGAAATTGAGTAAGACTCAAAACCCGACCACGGCGAGGAAGATAGAAAGAGAATGAAAGTCATTCCCTATGCCTTGGCCATAGGTTCTATAAAGTATGCCATGTTGTGTACCAGATCTATTGTATACCCTACAATCGAGTTAGGCAAGGAGTACAATAGTGATCTAGGAGTAGATCCTTTGGACAGCGGTCAAAATTATCCTTAGTGGAATAAGGATATGTTTCTCGATTATGGAAGTGACAAAAGGTTAAAGTAAAGGGTTACGTCGATGCAAGTTTTGACAATGATCCGGATGACTCTAAGTCTCGATCTAGATACATATTGAAAGTGGGAGCAATTAGCTAGAGTAGCTCCGTGCGAGCATTGTAGACATAGAAAATTGCAAAATACATAACGGATCTGAATATGAAAGACCCGTTGACTAAGATTCTCTCACAAGCAAAACATGATCACACCTTAGTACTCTTTGGGTGTTAATCACATAGCGATGTGAACTAGATTACTGAATCTAGTAAACCCTTTGGGTGTTGGTCACATGGCGATGTGAACTATGGGTGTTAATCACATGATGATGAGAACTATCGATGTTAATCACATGGTGATGTGATCTAGATTATTGACTCTAGTGCAAGTGGGAGACTGAAGGAAATATGCCCTAGAGGCAATAATAAAGTTATTATTTATTTCCTTATATCATGATAAATGTTTATTATTCATGCTAGAATTGTATTAACCGGAAACATAATACATGTGTGAATACATAGACAAACAGAGTGTCACTAGTATGCCTCTACTTGACTAGCTCGTTAATCAAAGATGGTTATGTTTCCTAACCATAGACATGAGTTGTCATTTGATTAGCGGGATCACATCATTAGGAGAATGATCTGATTGACATGACCCATTCCGTTAGCCTAGCACTTGATCCTTTAGTATGTTGCTATTGCTTTCTTCATGACTTATACATGTTCACTGTAACTATGAGATTATGCAACTCCCGTTTACGGAGGAACACTTTGGGTGCTACCAAGCGTCACAACGAATCGGGTGATTATAAAGGAGTACTACAGGTGTCTCCAAAGGTACATGTTGGGTTGGCGTATTTCGAGATTAGGTTTTGTCACTCCGATTGTCGGAGAGGTATCTCTGGCCCTCTCGGTAATGCACATCACTATAAGCCTTGCAAGCAATGTAGCTAATGAGTTAGTTACGGAATGATGCATTACGTAGCGAGTAAAGAGACTTGCCATAACGAGATTGAACTAGGTATTGGATACCGACGATCAAATCTCGGGCAAGTAACATACCGATGACAAAGGGAACAAAGTATGTTGTTATGCGGTTTGACCGATAAAGATCTTCGTAGAATATGTAGGAGCCAATATGGGCATCCAGGTTCCGCTATTGGTTATTGACCGAGAATAGTTCTAGGTCATGTCTACATAGTTCTCGAACCCGTAGGGTCCGCACGACAAGGTTTCGATGGCGGTTATATTATGAGTTTACATGTTTTGATGTACCGAAGGAGTTCGGAGTCCCGGATGAGATCGGGGACATGACGAGGAGTCTCGAAATGGTCGAGACGTAAAGATTCATATATTGGATGATATGTTTAGGTCAAGGGGTCAAGCCCATGAGGCTTTAGGTCGGTGCAAAAGGAGTTTTATGGAGGCCGAGGGCCAAACGCCGGAGACCTGGCGTCGGCCTGGGCAGACGCCGAGGCCCATGGCGTCTGGGCGACGCCAAGGATTGTGGCGTTTGGTCCTGGAGTCTGAGTGGGACTCTTGCCTTTCGGGCAAAACCGACTTTGAGGAGGCTTTTGCTCCAAGTTTCGACCGGGCTCAACATATAAATAGAGGGCAGGGCTAGCACAAAAGATACAACAATTGATCCCTTGGATCTCTTAGCCGCAGCGGTGCCCCCTCCACCATATTCCACCTCGGTCATATCATATCGTCGCGGAGTTTAGGCGAAGCCTGCGCCATGAGAACATCATCATCGTCACCACGCCGTCGTTGACGGAACTCATCCCGACACTTTCTGGATCGGAGTCCGGGGATCGTCATCGAGCTGAGCGTGTGCGTAACTCGGAGGTGCCGTGACGTTCGGTACTTGGATCGGTCGGATCGTGAAGACGCACGACTACATCAACAGCGTTGTTATAACGCTTCCGCTTTCGGTCTCACGAGTGCGTAGACAACACTCTCCCTCTCGTTGCTATGCATCACCATGATCTTGCGTGTGCGTAGGAAATTTTTGAAATTACTACGTTCCCCAACGGTGGTATCCGAGCCTAGGTTTTTATGGTTTGATGTTTTGCACGAGTAGAACACAAGTGAGTTGTGGGCGATACAAGTCATCTTGCCTACCAGCATGTCATACTTTGGTTCAGCGGTATTGTGAGATGAAGCGCCCGGACCGACATTACGCCAGACGCTTACGCGAGACTGGTTTCACTGCTACGAGCACTCGTGCTTAAAGGTGGCTGGCGGGTGTCTGTCTCTCACTTTAGTTGAACCGAGTAGCATACGCCCGGTCCTTGAGAAGGTTAAAAGCGGAGTCTATTTGACGAAGTATTGTTGTGGTCTTGATGCGTAGGTGAGATTGGTTCTTGCTTAAGCCCGTAGCAGCCACGTAAAATTTGCAACAACAAAGTAGAGGACGTCTAACTTGTTTTTGCAGGGCATGTTGTGATGTGATATGGTCAAGACGTGATGAGATATAAGTTGTTGTATGAGATGATAATGTTTTTGTTGAAGTTATCGGCAATCGGCGAAGCCCTATGGTTGTCTCTTTGTTGCATAAAGATGCAAGTGCCAAATAATTGCTTTACTTTATCGCTATGCGATAGCAATAGTTGCAAGAGCAATAGTTGGCGAGGCGACCATGTGACGACACATTGATATAGATCAAGATGATGAAGATCATGGTGTCGCAAGGTAACGATAGAGATCATGATGATTACTTTGGAGATGGAGATCAAAGGCGCAAGATGATCATGGCCATATCATGTCACATATTTTGATTGCATGTGATGTTTATCTGTTATACATCTTATTCTGCTTTGATTGACGGTAGCATTATAAGATGATCTCTCACTAATAATCAAGAAGTGTTCTCCCTGAGTATGCACCGTTGCCAAAGTTCGTCGTGCCCAGACACCACGTGATGATCGGGTGTGATAAGCTCTACCTCCATGTACAACGGGTGCAAGCCAGTTTTGCACACGCAGAATACTCAGGTTATACTTGACGAGCCTAGCATATGCAGATATGGCCTCGGAACACGGAGACCGAAAGGTCGAGCGTGAATCATATAGTAGATATGATCAACATAGTGATGTTCACCATTGAAAACTACTCCATCTCACGTGATGATCGGTTATGGTTTAGTTGATTTGGATCACGTGTTCACTTAGATGACTAGAGAGATGTCTGTCTAAGTGGGAGTTCTTAAGTAATATGATTAATTGAACTTAAATTTATCATGAACTTAGTCCCGGTAGTATTTTTGCAAATTATGTTGTAGATCAATAGCTCGCGTTGTTGCTTCCCTATGTTTTCATATGTGTTCCTAGAGAAAATTGTATTGAAAAATGTTAGTAGCAATGATGCGGATTGGATCCGTGATCTGAGGTTTATCCTCATTGCTGCACAGAAGAATTATGTCCTTAATGCACCGCTAGGTGACAGACCTATTGCAGGAGCAAATGTAGACATTATGAACGTTTGGCTAAGCTCAATATGATGACTACTTGATAGTTTAGTGCACCATACTTAACAGCTTAGAATCGGGACTTCAAAGACGTTTTGAACGTCATGGACCATATGAGATGTTCCAGGAATTGAAGTTAATATTTCAAGCAAATACCCGAGTTGAGAGATATGAAATCTCCAACAAGTTCTATAGCTAAAAGATGGAAGAGAATCGCTCAACTAGTGAGCATGTTCTCAGATTGTCTAGGTACTTCAATCGCTTGAATCAAGTGGGAGTTAATCTTCCAGATAAGATAGTGATTGACAGAATTCTCTAGTCACTATCACCAAGTTAGTAGAACTTCGTGATGAACTATAATATGCAAGGGATGATGAAAGTAATTCCCAAGCTCTTACGTGATGCTGAAATCAACGAAGGTAGAAATCAAGAAAAACATCAAGTGTTGATAGTTAACAAGACCACTAGTTTCAAGCAAAGGGAAGAAGGGGAACTTCAATAAGAACGGCAAGCAAGTTGCTGCTCAAGTGAAGAAGCCCAAGTCTGGACCTAAGCCTGAAACTGAGTGCTTCTACTGCAAAGGAAATGGTCACTGGAAGTGGAACTACTCCAAATATTTGGTGGATAAGAAGGATGGCAAAGTGAACAAGGGTATATTTGATATACATGTTATTGATGTGTGCTTTACTAGTGTTTATAGTAGCCCTGAGTATTTGATACTTGTTCGGTTGCTAAGATTAGTAACTTTCGAACCAGGAGTTACAGAATAAACAAAGACTAGTTGAAGGGGAAGTGACAATGAGTGTTGGAAGTAGTTCCAAGATTGATATGATCATCATCGCACACTCCCTATACTTTCGGGATTAGTGTTAAACCTAAATAAATGTTATTTGGCGTTTTGCGTTGAGCATGAATATGATTTGATCATGTTTATTGCAATATAGTTATTCATTTAAAATCAGAGAATAATTGTTGTTCTGTTTAAATGAATAAAACCTTCAACGGTCATACACCCAATGAAAATAGTTTGTTGGATCTCGATCGTAGTGATACACATATTCATAATATTGATGCCAAAAGATGCAAAGTTAATAATGATAGTGCAACTTATTTGTGGCACTGCCGTTTGGGTCATATCGGTGTAAAGCGCATGAAGAAACTCCGTGCTAATGGGTTTTTGGAATCACTTGATTATGAATCATTTGATGCTTGTAACCGTGCCTTTTTGGCAAGATGACCGAAACTCCGTTGTTCGGAACAATGGAACGAGCCACCGACTTGTTGGAAATAATACATACCAATGTATGCGATCCAATGAGTGTTGATGCCCGTGGCAAGTATCATTATTTTACGACCTTCACAGATGATTTGAGCAGATATGCGTATATCTTCTTGATGAAACATAAGTCTGAAATAGTTGAAAAGTTCAAAGAATTTCAGAGTGAAGTGGAAAATCATCGTAACAAGAAAATAAAGTTTCTGCGATCTGATCATGCAGATGAATATTTGAGTTACGAGTTTGGTCTTCAATTAAAACAAAGTGGAATAGTTTCACAGCTCACGCCACCGCAACACCACAATGTTATGGTGTGTCCGAACGTCGTAACCGCACTTTATTGGATATGGTGCGATCTATGATGTTTCTTATCGGTTTACCACTATCGTTTTGGGGTTATGCATTAGAGACAGTTGCATTCACGTTTAATAGGGCACCATCTAAATCCGTTGAGACGACACCATATGAACTATGGTTTAACAAAGAAACCTAAGTTGTCGTTTCTTAAAAGTTTGGAGTTGTGATGCTTATGTGAAAAAGTTTCATCTGATAAGCTCGAACCCAAATCGAGAAATGCGTCTTCATAGGATACCCAAAATGTTGGGTACACCTTCTATCACAGATCCGAAAGGCAAGACATTACGTTTGCCAAGAATGGATCCTTTCTAGAGAAGGAGTTTCTCGAAAGAAGTGAGTGGGAGGAAAGTAGAACTTGATGAGGTAATTGTACCTTCTCCCTTATTGGAAAGTAGTTTATCACGTAAATCAGTTCCTGTGACTACTACACCAATTAGTGAGGAAGCTAATGATGATGATCATGTAACTTCAGATCAAGTTACTACCGAACCACGTAGGTCAACCAGAGTGAGATCCGCACCAGAGTGGTACAGTAATCCCAATCTGGATCAGGTTACTTGACCATGACGAACCTACGAACTATGAGGAAGCGATGATGAGCCCAGATTCCACAAAATGGTTTGAGGCCATGAAATCTGAGATATGATCCATGTATGAGAACAAAGTATGGACTTTGATGGATTTGCCCGATGATCGGCAAACCATAGAAAATAAATGGATCTTCAAGAGGAAGACGGACGCTGATAGTAGTGTTCTTGTCTACAAAGCTAGAATTGTCGCAAAAGGTTTTCGACAAGTTCAAGATGTTGACTACGATGAGAGTTTCTCACTCGTATCTATGCTTAAGTCTGTCCGAATCATGTTAGCAATTGCCGCATTTTATGAAATCTGGCAAATGGATAAACAAAACTGCATTCCTTAATGGATTTATTAAAGAAGAGTTGTATATGATGCAACGAGAAGGTTTTGTAAATACTAAAGGTGCTAACAAAATATGCAAGCTCCGATGATCCATCTATGGACTGGTGCAAGCATCTCAGAGTTGGAATACATGCTTTGATAAGTTGATCATAGCATATAGTTTTTACAGACTTGCGGTGAAGCCTGTAATTACTAGAAAGTGAGTGGGAGCACTACTGACATTTCGATAAGTATATGTGAATGACATATTGTAGATCGGAAATAATGTAGAATTATTCTGCAAAGCATAAAGGAGTGTTTGAAAGGAGTTTTTCAAAGAAAGACCTCGGTGAAGCTGCTTACACATTGAGCATCAAGATCTATAGATATAGATCAAGACGCTTGATAAGTTTTTTCAATGAGTACATACCTTGACAAGATTTTGAAGTAGTTCAAAATGGAACAGTCAAAGAAAGAGTTCTTGCCTGTGTTACAAGGTGTGAAATCGAGTAAGACTCAAAACCCGACCACGGCAGAAGATAGAAAGAGAATGAAAGTCATTCCTTATGCCTTGGCCATAGGTTCTATAAAGTATGCCATGTTGTGTACCAGATCTATTGTATACCTTACACTGAGTTAGGCAAGGGAGTACAATAGTGATCTAGGAGTAGATCACTGGACAGCGGTCAAAATTATCCTTAGTGGAATAAGGATATGTTTCTCGATTATGGAAGTGACAAAAGGTTCGTCGTAAAGGGTTACGTCGATGCAAGTTTTGACAATGATCTGGATGACTCTAAGTCTCGATCTAGATACATATTGAAAGTGGGAGCAATTAGCTAGAGTAGCTCCATGCAGAGCATTGTAGACATAGAAAATTGCAAAATACATAACGGATCTGAATATGAAAGACCTGTTGACTAAGATTCTCTCACAAGCAAAACATGATCACACCTTAGTACTCTTTGGGTGTTAATCACATAGCGATGTGAACTAGATTACTGAATCTAGTAAACCCTTTGGGTGTTGGTCACATGGCGATGTGAACTATGGGTGTTAATCACATGATGATGAGAACTATCGATGTTAATCACATGGTGATGTGATCTAGATTATTGACTCTAGTGCAAGTGGGAGATCGAAGGAAATATGCCCTAGAGGCAATAATAAAGTTATTATTTATTTCCTTATATCATGATAAATGTTTATTATTCATGCTAGAATTGTATTAACCGGAAACATAATACATGTGTGAATACATAGACAAACAGAGTGTCACTAGTATGCCTCTACTTGACTAGCTCGTTAATCAAAGATGGTTATGTTTCCTAACCATAGACATGAGTTGTCATTTGATTAACGGGATCACATCATTAGGAGAATGATCTGATTGACATGACCCATTCCGTTAGCCTAGCACTTGATCGTTTAGTATGTTGCTATTGCTTTCTTCATGACTTATACATGTTCCTGTAACTATGAGATTATGCAACTCCCGTTTACCGGAGGAACACTTTGGTGCTACCAAACGTCACAACGTAATCGGGTGATTATAAAGGAGTACTACAGGTGTCTCCAAAGGTACATGTTGGGTTGGCGTATTTCGAGATTAGGTTTTGTCACTCCGATTGTCGGAGAGGTATCTCTGGGCCCTCTCGGTAATGCACATCACTATAAGCCTTGCAAGCAATGTAGCTAATGAGTTAGTTACGGAATGATGCATTACGTAACGAGTAAAGAGACTTGCCGGTAACGAGATTGAACTAGGTATTGGATACCGACGATCAAATCTCGGGCAAGTAACATACTGATGACAAAGGGAACAAAGTATGTTGTTATGCGGTTTGACCGATAAAGATCTTCGTAGAATATGTAGGAGCCAATATGGGCGTCCAGGTTCCGCTCTTGGTTATTGACCGAGAATAGTTCTAGGTCATGTCTACATAGTTCTCGAACCCGTAGGGTCCGCACGTTTAAGGTTTCGATGACAGTTATATTAAGTTTACATGTTTTGATGTACCGAAGGAGTTCGGAGTCCCGGATGAGATCGGGGACATGACGAGGAGTCTCGAAATGGTCGAGACGTAAAGATTCATATATTGGATGATATGTTTAGGTCAAGGGGTCAAGCCCATGAGGCTTTAGGTCGGTGCAAAAGGAGTTTTATGGAGGCGGGGCCAAACGCCGGAGACCTCGGGCGTTCGCCTGGGCCGACGCCGAGGCCCATGGCGTTCGGGCCGACGCCAAGGATTGTGGCGTTTGGTCCTGGAGTCCGAGTGGGACTCTTGCCTTTCGGGCAAAACCGACTTTGAGGAGGCTTTTGCTCCAAGTTTCGACCCCGGGGCTCAACATATAAATAGAGGGGCAGGGCTAGCACAAAAGATACAACAATTGATCCCTTGGATAGCCGTGTGCGGTGCCCCCCTCCACCATATTCCACCTCGGTCATATCGTCGCGGAGTTTAGGCAAAGCCCTGCGCCGGTAGAACATCATCATCGTCACCATGCCGTCGTGCTGACGGAACTCATCCCTGACACTTTGCTGGATCGGAGTCCGGGGATCGTCATCGAGCTGAACGTGTGCTGAACTCGGAGGTGCCGTACGTTCGGTACTTGGATCGGTCAGATCGTGAAGACGTACGACTACATCAACCGCGTTGTTATAACGCTTCCGCTTTCGGTCTACGAGGGTACGTAGACAACACTCTCCCCTCTCGTTGCTATGCATCACCATGATCTTGCGTGTGCGTAGGAAAACTTTTGAAATTACTACGTTCCCCAACACAAAATGTGCAAGCTCCAGCGATCCATCAATGGACTGGTGCAAGCATCTCAGAGTTGGAATATACGCTTTGATGTGTTGATCAAAGCATATGATTTTATACAGACTTTTGGAAAGGCCTGTATTTACAAGAAAGTGAGTGGGAGCACTACAGCCTTTCTGATAAAGTATATGTGAATGACATATTGTTGATCGGAAATAATGTAGAATTATTCTGCAAAAGCATAAAGGAGTGTTTGAAAGGAGTTTTTTTCAAAGAAAGACCTCGGTGAAGCTGCTTACATATTGAGCATCAAGATCTATAGAGATAGATCAAGACGCTTGATAAGTTTTTTTCAATGAATACATACCTTGACAAGATTTTGAAGTAGTTCAAAATGGAACAGTCAAAGAAAGAGTTCTTACCTGTATTACAAGGTGTGAGATTGAGTAAGACTCAAAACCCGACCACGGCAGAAGATAGAAAGAGAATGAAAGTCATTCCCTATGCATCAGCCATAGGTTCTATAAAGTATGTCATATCAGTGTGCGGATCTATTGCAT
The DNA here is from genome assembly GCA_021605145.1 of Aegilops bicornis. Lineage (NCBI taxonomy): Eukaryota > Viridiplantae > Streptophyta > Magnoliopsida > Poales > Poaceae > Aegilops > Aegilops bicornis. Next base: position 145,737,541 of record CM038673.1, read on the forward strand.
ACCCTACCACTAAGCTTGGCAAGGAGTGCAATAGTGATCTAGGAGTAGATCAATGGACAGCGGTCAAAATTATCCTTAGTAGAATAAGGATGTGTTTCTCGATTATGGAAGTGAAAAAGGTTAGGTAAGTAAAGGGTTACGCCGATGCAAGTTTTAAACACCAATCTAGATGACTCTGAGTCTCAATCTGGATACATATTGAAAGTGGGAGCAATTAGCTAGAGTAGCTCCATGCAGAGCATTGTAGACATAGAAATTTGCAAAATACATACGGATCTGAATGTGGCAGACTCGTTGACTAAACTTCTCTCACAAACAAAACATGATCACACCTTAGTACTCTTTGGGTGTTAATCATATAGCGATGTGAGCTAGATTACTGACTCTAGTAAACCCTTTGGGTGTTGGTCACATGTCGATGTGAACTATGGGTGTTAACCACATATAGATGTGAACTATTGATGTTAAATCACATGGCGATGTGAACTAGATTATTGACTCTAGTACAAGTGGGAGACTGAAGGAAATATGCCCTAGAGGCAATAATAAAGTTATTATTTATTTCCTTATATCATGATAAATGTTTATTATTCATGCTAGAATTGTATTAACCGGAAACATAATACATGTGTGAATACATAGACAAGCAGTGTCACTAGTATGCCTCTACTTGACTAGCTCGTTAATCAAAGATGGTTATGTTTCCTAACCATAGACATGAGTTGTCATTTGATTAACGGGATCACATCATTAGGAGAATGATCTGATTGACATGACCCATTCCGTTAGCCTAGCACTTGATCGTTTAGTATGTTGCTATTGCTTTCTTCATGACTTATACATGTTCCCGTAACTATGAGATTATGCAACTCCGTTTACGGAGGAACACTTTGGGTGCTACCAAACGTCACAACGTAATCGGGTGATTATAAAGGAGTACTACAGGTGTCTCCAAAGGTACATGTTGGGTTGGCGTATTTCGAGATTAGGTTTTGTCACTCCGATTGTCGGAGAGGTATCTCTGGGCCCTCTCGGTAATGCACATCACTATAAGCCTTGCAAGCAATGTAGCTAATGAGTTAGTTACAGAATGATTCATTACGTAACGAGTAAAGCGACTTGCCGGTAACGAGATTGAACTAGGTATTGGATACCGACGATCAAATCTCGGGCAAGTAACATACCGATGACAAAGGGAACAACGTATGTTGTTATGCGGCTTGACCGATAAAGATCTTCGTAGAATATGTAGGAACCAATATGGGCATCCAGGTTCCGCTATTGGTTATTGACCAAGAATAGTTCTCGGTCATGTCTACATAGTTCTCGAACCCGTAGGGTCCGCACGCAACAAGGTTTCGATGGCAGTTATATTATGAGTTTACATGTTTTGATGTACCGAAGGAGTTCGGAGGTCCGGATGAGATCGGGGACATGACGAGGAGTCTCGAAATGGTCGAGACGTAAAGATTCATATATTGGATGATATGTTTAGGCCAAGGGGTCAAGCCCATGAGGCTTTAGGTCGGTGCAAAAGGAGTTTTGCGGAGGCCGAGGCCAAACGCCGGAGACCTGGCGTCGGCCTGGGCGACGCCGAGGCCCATGGCGTCTGGGGCCGACGCCAAGGATTGTGGTGTTTGGTCCCGGAGTCCGAGTGGGACTCTTGCCTTTCGGGCAAAACCGACTTTGAGGAGGCTTTTGCTCCAAGTTTCGACCCCGGGGCTCAACATATAAATAGAGGGGCAGGGCTAGCACAAAAGATACAACAATTGATCCCTTGGATAGCCGTGTGCGGTGCCCCCCTCCACCATATTCCAGCTCGGTCATATCGTCGCGGAGTTTAGGCGAAGCCCTGCGCCGGTAGAACATCATCATCGTCACCACGCCGTCGTCTTGTGGAACTCATCTGACACTTTGCTGGATCGGAGTCCGGGATCGTCATCGAGCTGAGCGATGTGCAGAACTCGGAGGTGCCGTCGTTCGGTACTTGGATCGGTCGGATCGTGAAGACGACGACTACATCAGCAGCGTTGTTATAACGCTTCCGCTTTCGGTCTCACGAGTGCGTAGACAACACTCTCCTCTCGTTGCTATGCATCACCATGATCTTGCGTGTGCGTAGGAAAATTTTTGAAATTACTACGTTCCCCAACACAAAATGTGCAAGCTCCAGCGATCCATCAATGGACTGGTGCAAGCATCTCGGAGTTGGAATATACGCTTTGATGTGTTGATCAAAGCATATGATTTTATCTGAGACTTTTGGAAAGGCCTGTATTTACAAGAAAGTGAGTGGGAGCACTACAGCCTTTACGATAAAGTATATGTGAATGACATATTGTTGATCGGAAATAATGTAGAATTATTCTGCAAAAGCATAAAGGAGTGTTTGAAAGGAGTTTTTTCAAAGAAAGACCTCGGTGAAGCTGCTTACATATTGAGCATCAAGATCTATAGAGATAGATCAAGACGCTTGATAAGTTTTTTTCAATGAATACATACCTTGACAAGATTTTGAAGTAGTTCAAAATGGAACAGTCAAAGAAAGAGTTCTTACCTGTATTACAAGGTGTGAGATTGAGTAAGACTCAAAACCCGACCACGGAGAAGATAGAAAGAGAATGAAAGTCATTCCCTATGCATCAGCCATAGGTTCTATAAAGTATGTCATCTTGTGTGCGGATCTATTGCATACCCTACCACTAAGCTTGGCAAGGGAGTGCAATAGTGATCTAGGAGTAGATCAATGGACAGCGGTCAAAATTATCCTTAGTTGAATAAGGATGTGTTTCTCGAGTATGGAAGTGAAATGGTTCGTCGTAAAGGGTTACGTCGATGCAAGTTTTAAACACTAATCTAGATGACTCGAGTCTCAATCTGGATACATATTGAAAGTGGGAGCAATTAGCTAGAGTAGCACCATGCAGAGCATTGTAGACATAGAAATTTGCAAAATACATACGGATCTGAATGTGGCAGACCCGTTGACTAAACTTCTCTCACAAACAAAACATGATCACACCTTAGTACTCTTTGGGTGTTAATCATATAGCGATGTGAGCTAGATTATCGACTCTAGTAAACCCTTTGGGTGTTGGTCACATGTCGATGTGAACTATGGGTGTTAACCACATATAGATGTGAACTATTGATGTTAAATCACATGGCGATGTGAACTAGATTATTGACTCTAGTACAAGTGGGAGATCAAGGAAATATGCCCTAGAGGCAATAATAAAGTTATTATTTATTTCCTTATATCATGATAAATGTTTATTATTCATGCTAGAATTGTATTAACCGGAAACATAATACATGTGTGAATACATAGACAAACAGTGTCACTAGTATGCCTCTACTTGACTAGCTCGTTAATCAAAGATGGTTATGTTTCCTAACCATAGACATGAGTTGTCATTTGATTAACGGGATCACATCATTAGGAGAATGATCTGATTGACATGACCCATTCCGTTAGCCTAGCACTTGATCGTTTAGTATGTTGCTATTGCTTTCTTCATGACTTATACATGTTCACGTAACTATGAGATTATGCAACTCCGTTTACGGAGGAACACTTTGGGTGCTACCAAACGTCACAACGTAATCGGGTGATTATAAAGGAGTACTACAGGTGTCTCCAAAGGTACATGTTGGGTTGGCGTATTTCGAGATTAGGTTTTGTCACTCCGATTGTCGGAGAGGTATCTCTGGGCCCTCTCGGTAATGCACATCACTATAAGCCTTGCAAGCAATGTAGCTAATGAGTTAGTTACGGAATGATGCATTACGTAACGAGTAAAGAGACTTGCCGTAACGAGATTGAACTAGGTATTGGATACCGACGATCAAATCTCGGGCAAGTAACATCTTGATGACAAAGGGAACAAAGTATGTTGTTATGCGGTTTGACCGATAAAGATCTTCGTAGAATATGTAGGAGCCAATATGGGCGTCCAGGTTCCGCTATTGGTTATTGACCGAGAATAGTTCTAGGTCATGTCTACATAGTTCTCGAACCCGTAGGGTCCGCACGTTTAAGGTTTCGATGACAGTTATATTAAGTTTACATGTGTTGATGTACCGAAGGAGTTCGGAGTCCGGATGAGATCGGGGACATGACGAGGAGTCTCGAAATGGTCGAGACGTAAAGATTCATATATTGGATGATATGTTTAGGTCAAGGGTCAAGCCCATGAGGCTTTAGGTCGGTGCAAAAGGAGTTTTATGGAGGCCGGGGGCCAAACGCCGGAGACCTGGCGTCGGCCCCGGGCCGATGCCGAGGCCCATGGCGTCGGGCGAGACGCCAAGGATTGTGGCGTTTGGTCCTGGAGTCTGAGTGGGACTCTTGCCTTTCGGGCAAAACCGACTTTGAGGAGGCTTTTGCTCCAAGTTTCGACCCCGGGGCTCAACATATAAATAGAGGGGCAGGGCTAGCACAAAAGATACAACAATTGATCCCTTGGATCTCTTAGCCGTGTGCGGTGCCCCCCTCCACCATTTCACCTCGGTCATATCGTCGCGGAGTTTAGGCGAAGCCCTGCGCCAGTAGAACATCATCATCGTCACCACGCCGTCGTCTTGTGGAACTCATCCCGACACTTTCTTTGGATCGAGTCCGGGATCGTCATCGAGCTGAACGATGTGCAGAACTCGGAGGTGCCGTGACGTTCGGTACTTGGATCAGTCGGATCGTGAAGACGTCTGACTACATCAACCGCGTTGTTATAACGCTTCGCTTTCGGTCTCTGAGAATGCGTAGACAACACTCTCCCCTCTCGTTGCTATGCATCACCATGATCTTGCGTTAATGCGTAGGAAATTTTTGAAATTACTACGTTCCCCAACGGTGGTATCCGAGCCTAGGTTTTTATGGTTTGATGTTTTGCACGAGTAGAACACAAGTGAGTTGTGGGCGATACAAGTCATCTTGCCTACCGGCATGTCATACTTTGGTTCAGCGGTATTGTGAGATGAAGCGGCCCGGACCGACATTACGCCAGACGCTTACGCGAGACTGGTTTCACCGTTCTGAGCACTCGTGCTTAAAGGTGGCTGGCGGGTGTCTGTCTCTCTCACTTTAGTTGAACCGAGTGTGGCATACGCCCGGTCCTTGAGAAGGTTAAACGGAGTCTATTTGTGAAGTATCGTTGTGGTCTTGATGCGTAGGTGAGATTGGTTCTTGCTTAAGCCCGTAGCAGCCACGTAAAATTTGCAACAACAAAGTAGAGGACGTCTAACTTGTTTTTGCAGGGCATGTTGTGATGTGATATGGTCAAGACGTGATGAGATATAAGTTGTTGTATGAGATGATCATGTTTTGTTGAAGTTATCGGCAATCGCGAAGCCCTATGGTTGTCTCTTTGTTGCATAAAGATGCAAGTGCCAAATAATTGCTTTACTTTATCGCTATGCGATAGCAATAGTTGCAAGAGCAATAGTTGGCGAGGCGACCATGTGACGACACATTGATATAGATCAAGATGATGAAGATCATGGTGTCGATGCGGTGTAACGATAGAGATCATGACAGTACTTTGGAGATGGAGATCAAAGGCGCAAGATGATCATGGCCATATCATGTCACATATTTTGATTGCATGTGATGTTTATCTGTTATACATCTTATTCTGCTTTGATTGACGGTAGCATTATAAGATGATCTCTCACTAATAATCAAGAAGTGTTCTCCACGAGTATGCACCGTTGCCAAAGTTCGTGCCCAGACACCACGTGATGATCGGGTGTGATAAGCTCTACCTCCATCTACAACGGGTGCAAGCCAGTTTTGCACACGCAGAATACTCAGGTTATACTTGACGAGCCTAGCATATGCAGATATGGCCTCGGAACACGGAGACCGAAAGGTCGGCGTGAATCATATAGTAGATATGATCAACATAGTGATGTTCACCATTGAAAACTACTCCATCTCACGTGATGATCGGTTATGGTTTAGTTGATTTGGATCACGTGTTCACTTAGATGACTAGAGAGATGTCTGTCTAAGTGGGAGTTCTTAAGTAATATGATTAATTGAACTTAAATTTATCATGAACTTAGTCCCGGTAGTATTTTTGCAAATTATGTTGTAGATCAATAGCTCGCGTTGTTGCTTCCCTATGTTTTTATATGTGTTCCTAGAGAAAATTGTATTGAAAAATGTTAGTAGCAATGATGCGGATTGGATCCGTGATCCGAGGTTTATCCTCATTCTTTGCCTGAGAAGAATTATGTCCTTAATGCACCGCTAGGTGACAGACCTATTGCAGGAGCAAATGTAGACGTTATGAACGTTTGGCTAAGCTCAATATGATGACTACTTGATAGTTTAGTGCACCATACTTAACAGCTTAGAATCGGGACTTCAAAGACGTTTTGAACGTCATGGACCATATGAGATGTTCCAGGAATTGAAGTTAATATTTCAAGCAAATACCGAGTTGAGAGATATGAAATCTCCAACAAGTTCTATAGCTAAAAGATGGAAGAGAATCGCTCTACTAGTGAGCATGTTCTCGATTGTCTAGGTACTTCAATCGCTTGAATCAAGTGGGAGTTAATCTTCCAGATAAGATAGTGATTGACAGAATTCTCTAGTCACTATCACCAAGTTAGTAGAACTTCGTGATGAACTATAATATGCAAGGGATGATGAAAGTAATTCCCAAGCTCTTCGTGATGCTGAAATCAACGAAGGTAGAAATCAAGAAAAACATCAAGTGTTGATAGTTAACAAGACCACTAGTTTCAAGCAAAGGGAAGAAGGGAACTTCAATAAGAACGGCAAGCAAGTTGTTGCTCAAGTGAAGAAGCCCAAGTCCGGACCTAAGCCTGAAACCGAAAGTGCTTCTACCGCAAAGGAAATGGTCACTTTGGAAGTGGAACTACTCCAAATATTTGGTGGATAAGAAGGATGGCAAAGTGAACAAGGGTATATTTGATATACTGAGTTATTGATGTGTGCTTTACTAGTGTTTATAGTAGCCCCGAGTATTTGATACTTGTTCGGTTGCTAAGATTAGTAACTCGAACCAGGGAGTTACGAGAATAAACAAAGACTAGTTGAAGGGAAGTGACGATGAGTGTTGGAAGTAGTTCCAAGATTGATATGATCATCATCGCACACTCCCTATACTTTCGGGATTAGTGTTAAACCTAAATAAATGTTATTTGGCGTTTTGCGTTGAGCATGAATATGATTTGATCATGTTTATTGCAATATAGTTATTCATTTAAAATCAGAGAATTATTGTTGTTACATTTAAATGAATAAAACCTTCAATGGTCATACACCCAATGAAAATAGTTTGTTGGATCTCGATCGTAGTGATACACATATTCATAATATTGATGCCAAAAGATGCAAAGTTAATAATGATAGTGCAACTTATTTGTGGCACTTTGCCGTTTGGGTCATATCGATTGTAAAGCGCATGAAGAAACTCCGTGCTAATGGGTTTTTGGAATCACTTGATTATGAATCATTTGATGCTTGCGAACCGTGCCTTTTTGGCAAGATGGTGAAACTCCGTTGTTCGGAACAATGGAACGAGCCAACGACTTGTTGGAAATAATACATACCAATGTATGCGATCCAATGAGTGTTGATGCCCGTGGCAAGTATCATTATTTTCGACCTTCACGGATGATTTGAGCAGATATGCGTATATCTTCTTGATGAAACATAAGTCAGAAATAGTTGAAAAGTTCAAAGAATTTCAGAGTGAAGTGGAAAATCATCGTAACAAGAAAATAAAATTTCTGCGATCTGATCATGCAGATGAATATTTGAGTTTCTGAGTTTGGTCTTCAATTAAAACAAAGTGGAATAGTTTCACAGCTCACGCCACCGCAACACCACAATGTTATGGTGTGTCCGAACGTCGTAACCGCACTTTATTGGATATGGTGCGATCTATGATGTTTCTTATCGGTTTACCACTATCGTTTTGGGGTTATGCATTAGAGACAGCTGCATTCACGTTTAATAGGGCACCATCTAAATCCGTTGAGACGACACCATATGAACTATGGTTTAACAGTAAACCTAAGCTGTCGTTTCTTAAAAGTTTGGAGTTGTGATGCTTATGTGAAAAAGTTTCATCCTGATAAGCTCGAACCCAAATCGGAGAAATGCGTCTTCATAGGATACCCAAAATGTTGGGTACACCTTCTATCACAGATCCGAAAGGCAAGACATTTGTTGCCAAGAATGGATCCTTTCTAGAGAAGGAGTTTCTCCTGAAAGAAGTGAGTGGGAGGAAAGTAGAACTTGATGAGGTAATTGTACCTTCTCCCTTATTGGAAAGTAGTTTATCACAGAAATCAGTTCTGTGACTACTACACCAATTAGTGAGGAAGCTAATGATGATGATCATGTAACTTCAGATCAAGTTACTACCGAACCTCGTGAGGTCAACAAGAGTGAGATCCGCACCAGTGGTACGGTAATCCCATTACGGAGGTCAGGTTACTTGACCATGACGAACCTACGAACTATGAGGAAGCGATGATGAGCCCAGATTCCGCAAAAATGGTTTGAGGCCATGAAATCTGAGATATGATCCATGTATGAGAACAAAGTATGGACTTTGATGGATTTGCCCAATGATCGGCAAACCATAGAAAATAAATGGATCTTCAAGAGGAAGACGGACTGATAGTAGTGTTACCGTCTACAAAGCTAGAATTCTCGCAAAGGTTTTCGACAAGTTCAAGATGTTGACTACGATGAGAGTTTCTCACTCGTATCTATGCTTAAGTCTGTCCGAATCATGTTAGCAATTGCCGCATTTTATGAAATCTGGCAAATGGATAAACAAAACTGCATTCCTTAATGGATTTATTAAAGAAGAGTTGTATATGATGCAACCAGAAGGTTTTGTAAATACTAAAGGTGCTAACAAAATATGCAAGCTCCAGTGATCCATCTATGGACTGGTGCAAGCATCTCAGAGTTGGAATACATGCTTTGATAAGTTGATCATAGCATATAGTTTTCTGAGACTTGCGGTGAAGCTGTAATTACTAGAAAGTGAGTGGGAGCACTACTGACATTTACGATAAGTATATGTGAATGACATATTGTAGATCGGAAATAATGTAGAATTATTCTGCAAAGCATAAAGGAGTGTTTGAAAGGAGTTTTTCAAAGAAAGACCTCGGTGAAGCTGCTTACACATTGAGCATCAAGATCTATAGAGATAGATCAAGACGCTTGATAAGTTTTTTATATGAGTACATACCTTGACAAGATTTTGAAGTAGTTCAAAATGGAACAGTCAAAGAAAGAGTTCTTGCCTGTGTTACAAGGTGTGAAATTGAGTAAGACTCAAAACCCGACCACGGCAGAAGATAGAAAGAGAATGAAAGTCATTCCCTACGCCTTGGCCATAGGTTCTATAAAGTATGCCATGCTGTGTACCAGATCTATTGTATACCCTACACTGAGTTAGGCAAGGGAGTACAATAGTGATCTAGGAGTAGATCCTTTGGACAGCGGTCAAAATTATCCTTAGTGGAATAAGGATATGTTTCTCGATTATGGAAGTGACAAAAGGTTAGGCCGTAAAGGGTTACGTCGATGCAAGTTTTGACAATGATCCGGATGACTCTAAGTCTCGATCTAGATACATATTGAAAGTGGGAGCAATTAGCTAGAGTAGCTCCGTGCGAGCATTGTAGACATAGAAAATTGCAAAATACATAACGGATCTGAATATGAAAGACCCGTTGACTAAGATTCTCTCACAAGCAAAACATGATCACACCTTAGTACTCTTTGGGTGTTAATCACATAGCGATGTGAACTAGATTACTGAATCTAGTAAACCCTTTGGGTGTTGGTCACATGGCGATGTGAACTATGGGTGTTAATCACATGATGATGAGAACTATCAATGTTAATCACATGGTGATGTGATCTAGATTATTGACTCTAGTGCAAGTGGGAGACTGAAGGAAATATGCCCTAGAGGCAATAATAAAGTTATTATTTATTTCCTTATATCATGATAAATGTTTATTATTCATGCTAGAATTGTATTAACCGGAAACATAATACATGTGTGAATACATAGACAAACAGAGTGTCACTAGTATGCCTCTACTTGACTAGCTCGTTAATCAAAGATGGTTATGTTTCCTAACCATAGACATGAGTTGTCATTTGATTAACGGGATCACATCATTAGGAGAATGATCTGATTGACATGACCCATTCCGTTAGCCTAGCACTTGATCGTTTAGTATGTTGCTATTGCTTTCTTCATGACTTATACATGTTCCTGTAACTATGAGATTATGCAACTCCGTTTACGGAGGAACACTTTGGGTGCTACCAAGCGTCACAACGTAATCGGGTGATTATAAAGGAGTACTACTGGTGTCTCCATAGGTACATGTTGGGTTGGCGTATTTCGAGATTAGGTTTTGTCACTCCGATTGTCGGAGAGGTATCTCTGGGCCCTCTCGGTAATGCACATCACTATAAGCCTTGCAAGCAATGTAGCTAATGAGTTAGTTACGGAATGATGCATTACGTAACGAGTAAAGAGACTTGCCGTAACGAGATTGAACTAGGTATTGGATACCGACGATCAAATCTCGGGCAAGTAACATACCGATGACAAAGGGAACAAAGTATGTTGTTATGCGGTTTGACCGATAAAGATCTTCGTAGAATATGTAGGAGCCAATATGGGCATCCAGGTTCCGCTCTTGGTTATTGACCGAGAATAGTTCTAGGTCATGTCTACATAGTTCTCGAACCCGTAGGGTCCGCACGCTTAAGGTTTCGGCGATGCTTATATTATGAGTTTACATGTTTTGATGTACCGAAGGAGTTCGAGTCCGGATGAGATCGGGGACATGACGAGGAGTCTCGAAATGGTCGAGACGTAAAGATTCATATATTGGATGATATGTTTAGGTCAAGGGTCAAGCCCATGAGGCTTTAGGTCGGTGCAAAAGGAGTTTTATGGAGGCCATGGGGCCAAACGCCGGAGACCTCGGCGTTCGCCTGGGCCAGACGCCGAGGCCCATGGCGTCTGGGCCAGACGCCAAGGATTGTGGCGTTTGGTCCTGGAGTCCGAGTGGGACTCTTGCCTTCGGGCAAAACCGACTTTGAGGAGGCTTTTGCTCCAAGTTTCGACCCCGGGGCTCAACATATAAATAGAGGGGCAGGGCTAGCACAAAAGATATAACAATTGATCCCTTGGATAGCCGTGTGCGGTGCCCCCCTCCACCATATTCCAGCTCGGTCATATCGTCGCGGAGTTTAGGCGAAGCCCTGCGCCGGTAGAACATCATCATCGTCACCATGCCGTCGTCTTGTGGAACTCATCCCGACACTTTGCTTTGGATCGGAGTCCGGGATCGTCATCGAGCTGAACGGGTGTAGAACTCGGAGGTGCCGTGACGTTCGGTACTTGGATCGGTCGGATCGTGAAGACGTCTGACTACATCAACAGCGTTGTTATAACGCTTCGCTTTCGGTCTCACGAGTGCGTAGACAACACTCTCCCCTCTCGTTGCTATGCATCACCATGATCTTGCGTGTGCGTAGGAAAATTTTTGAAATTACTACGTTCCCCAACACAAAATGTGCAAGCTCCAGCGATCCATCAATGGACTGGTGCAAGCATCTCGGAGTTGGAATATACGCTTTGATGTGTTGATCAAAGCATATGATTTTATACAGACTTTTGGAAAGGCCTGTATTTACAAGAAAGTGAGTGGGAGCACTACAGCCTTTACGATAAAGTATATGTGAATGACATATTGTTGATCGGAAATAATGTAGAATTATTACGCAAAAGCATAAAGGAGTGTTTGAAAGGAGTTTTTTCAAAGAAAGACCTCGGTGAAGCTGCTTACATATTGAGCATCAAGATCTATAGAGATAGATCAAGACGCTTGATAAGTTTTTTCAATGAATACATACCTTGACAAGATTTTGAAGTAGTTCAAAATGGAACAGTCAAAGAAAGAGTTCTTACTCAGACATTACAAGGTGTGAGATTGAGTAAGACTCAAAACCCGACCACGGCAGAAGATAGAAAGAGAATGAAAGTCATTCCCTATGCATCAGCCATAGGTTCTATAAAGTATGTCATCTTGTGTGCGGATCTATTGCATACCCTACCACTAAGCTTGGCAAGGAGTGCAATAGTGATCTAGGAGTAGATCAATGGACAGCGGTCAAAATTATCCTTAGTAGAATAAGGATGTGTTTCTCGATTATGGAAGTGAAAAAGGTTAGGTACGTAAAGGGTTACGTCGATGCAAGTTTTAAACACTAATCTAGATGACTACGAGTCTCAATCTGGATACATATTGAAAGTGGGAGCAATTAGCTAGAGTAGCTCCGTGCGAGCATTATAGACATAGAAATTTGCAAAATACATACGGATCTGAATGTGGCGGACCCGTTGACTAAACTTCTCTCACAAACAAAACATGATCACACCTTAGTACTCTTTGGGTGTTAATCATATAGCGATGTGAGCTAGATTATCGACTCTAGTAAACCCTTTGGGTGTTGGTCACATGTCGATGTGAACTATGGGTGTTAACCACATATAGATGTGAACTATTGATGTTAAATCACATGGCGATGTGAACTAGATTATTGACTCTAGTACAAGTGGGAGACTGAAGGAAATATGCCCTAGAGGCAATAATAAAGTTATTATTTATTTCCTTATATCATGATAAATGTTTATTATTCATGCTAGAATTGTATTAACCGGAAACATAATACATGTGTGAATACATAGACAAGCAGTGTCACTAGTATGCCTCTACTTGACTAGCTCGTTAATCAAAGATGGTTATGTTTCCTAACCATAGACATGAGTTGTCATTTGATTAACGGGATCACATCATTAGGAGAATGATCTGATTGACATGACCCATTCCGTTAGCCTAGCACTTGATCGTTTAGTATGTTGCTATTGCTTTCTTCATGACTTATACATGTTCCTGTAACTATGAGATTATGCAACTCCGTTTACGGAGGAACACTTTGGGTGCTACCAAACGTCACAACGTAATCGGGTGATTATAAAGGAGTACTACAGGTGTCTCCAAAGGTACATGTTGGGTTGGCGTATTCGAGATTAGGTTTTGTCACTCCGATTGTCGGAGAGGTATCTCTAGGCCCTCTCGGTAATGCACATCACTATAAGCCTTGCAAGCAATGTAGCTAATGAGTTAGTTACGGAATGATGCATTACGTAACGAGTAAAGAGACTTGCCGGTAACGAGATTGAACTAGGTATTGGATACCGACGATCAAATCTCGGGCAAGTAACATACCGATGACAAAGCGAACAACGTATGTTGTTATGCGGTTTGACCGATAAAGATCTTCATAGAATATGTAGGAACCAATATGGGCATCCAGGTTCCGCTATTGGTTATTGACCAAGAATAGTTCTCGGTCATGTCTACATAGTTCTCGAACCCGTAGGGTCCGCATGCTTAAGGTTTCGATGACAGTTATATTATGAGTTTACATGTTTTGATGCACCGAAGGAGTTCGGAGTCCGGATGAGATCGGGGACATGACGAGGAGTCTCGAAATGGTCGAGACGTAAAGATTCATATATTGGATGATATGTTTAGGCCAAGGGGTCAAGCCCATGAGGCTTTAGGTCGGTGCAAAAGGAGTTTTATGGAGGCCGGGGGCCAAACGCCGGAGACCTGGCGTCGGCCCCGGGCCGACGCCGAGGCCCATGGCGTCTGGGCGACGCCAAGGATTGTGGCGTTTGGTCCCGGAGTCCGAGTGGGACTCTTGCCTTCGGCAAAACCGACTTTGAGGAGGCTTTTGCTCCAAGTTTCGACCGGGGCTCAACATATAAATAGAGGCAGGGCTAGCACAAAAGATACAACAATTGATCCCTTGGATCTCTTAACCGTGTGCGGTGCCCCCCTCCACCATATTCCACCTCGGTCATATCGTCGCAGAGTTTAGGCGAAGCCCTGCGCCGGTAGAGCTTCATCATCGTCACCACGCCGTCGTCTTGTGAAACTCATCCCGACACTTTCTTTGGATCGGAGTCCGGGATCGTCATCGAGCTGAGCGTGTGCAGAACTCGGAGGTGCCGTACGTTCGGTACTTGGATCGGTCGGATCGTGAAGACGTACGACTACATCAACCGCGTTGTTATAACGCTTCCGCTTACGGTCTACGAGGGTAGATGGACAATACTCTCCCCTCTCGTTGCTATGCATCACCATGATCTTGCGTTTGCGTAGGAAAATTTTTGAAATTACTATGTTCCCCAACAAGCCATTGCGCTGAAGCGACTTTGAAAACCTCAATCATAATATTGGTTATTGATAACCATAATAAAAATCTAGCCATGTTGGCTATTCAATATAATATAATCTGGTATGAAAAACCTTATTCATTTAATATCATAATGAAAATTCAGCCAAGTTTGGCTAGTTGAATAATATAACCCAATGATTTATAAGCGCATGATTCCAATGGCGCAATCCAAATATGTACTGGCGACTTATAGTCCAAAACTAGGCGGGTTAACAAACACGGATAATTTCTCATCATATCTTTGGCGACTTATCGTCTTAAAGCCAGGCCGGTTTAATAAACACCGGATAATTTATCATCATGCTTTATTCAACTTTGTCTCGCATACAACAAGTTTAAAGTGTCCTGGCGGTTTACCGCCGGACGGGTCATAATGCCCAACATATAACCCAGGTTTATAACCAAGGCTGCACTTAAGAATAATCAATGAAATATATCATACATGTGACATTGAATCACATCATTGGTTTACCAACTTTTTGTAGTAAGGGTGATAACCCCAATCTTGAGTAATGATAACTCCTTTCATCTTGTGTTGGTTTATGATAAAACCGTGCGGGTTGTGATAAACACCGGTTTAACCATATATAATATCTGGCGACTTCGTAGTCAAACCATACCGGGCGGATAGTCTCCGGATTATGATTTGATCATGTACTGACAATTTGTAATTGAAAGTCAAGCCGGGTTAATGAACACTGGTTTACTCCATAACAAGATGGTAACATAAAATCAAACCGGGCAGATAGTCTCCGGATTAAGATTTGACCGTGTTCCGCCATTTTGTAATTGACAGTCGAACCAGATTAACAATGTTATTGGTTTAAAAAAAACGCAACAAAAATCAAATAACAGCTATGAAAAAAAAGTATGGAAGCAAAGGCAATGATAAAACCGTTTGCAAAAAGAGGCTTTACTGAGCCGATCAGATGGTGTTACCATGGTCGGACACGACCAAGCTCCCAATAAGGTGTAGCTATGGTTCAAGTCAGCCAGGTCCCCAGTGAAACCGTGGCATTATGCCGATCAAGTGGCGTGGCAATGGTTCGGTTCGACCAAGCCCCAAGTGACTCTATGGCCTTAGGCCGATCAAGAGGCGTGTTGGTTCAGACTTGACCATGTCCCCAAGTGATCCGGTGGCTTTCGCCTATCAAAAGGTGTTGCATTGGTTCGGACACGACCAAGCCCCCAAGTGATATCGTGGCCTTGGGCGATCAAGAGGCGTGGCTATGGTTCGGATACGACCAAGCCCCCAAGTGACCAATAATATGATAAGCCAATAAGGCATGATACCCATGTTTGGACCGCGCATCATGGCAGCAAGTCCTCTTTGGCACCCTTTAACTTTTTGCAAGAGATTAATCCTTCTTGAACCGGGATTTTGAACCGGATATTGAGAGCTTCAAAGCTTTGTGGGAGACATCTTTCCCTTGAACCGGATTTTAAACCGGAATCTTCATTTTCAGCCGGAAATTTTCTGACAGCCTTTAAACTCGAACTTACGAGAAGTTAATTCCTTTTTGAACCGGACATTTTTAAACCGGATTTGAGAGCTTCGGAGCTTTGCGGGAGAACAAATTTATCTTGAACCGGATTGTAAACCGGATCCTTTCTGATGACCGGAACTTCTTCATTGAACTGGGATTTTGTAACTGTTATATGCTGTCTAAACCGGAAATTTTCTCGACGGCATTTAAATTTTCATCCATATGGTAATAGCCTCGGGACCGGGTTATCTTTCCTCCAACGCCCCGGGTTCTTGACTTCACTAAAAACCGGCAACATTCTTTGAGTCATATTCTTGTAGGCCCCGAGTCTCAAGGTGACTCGAGGAGTTGACTTGAGATTCTCCATATTTGACCGTGATATAAACCGGCATAACTTGTATATCATTGGTGTTGATAGCACGATGTGAATCCACAGAAGGTTGAGGTGACTGCGGCGGGTTATAAATGATCCCGTATGAACCGTGTCAGCAACTCGGCCAATGGTTCCTTCCAACTGGTGATTTGAAGTTAACCAAAACTGTAGTGGCGGCGACTTGTACACCTGCCTATTGAGCCATCCAGTGCAAACGGCGGTTGATGATAATTTGCCTCAATTTGAAAGAAAACCGGGCTACCCAAGCTGTGACTTGCTCATACCCAATAAACAGCTCATGCGCAGCGAGTGCGGCCCGGTGTGTTGATGTAGACCAGACCGCGAGAGGCGGACGGTAAAAACAACCGCAGCATCAAAGGCAACATAGACGAGTCGGCCACGGTGTTTATGCGCTAGTGCGGACAAGCAAGTTGTCCTCCTCGTTGTAAGCCGGGCGCAGACGTGTGAACCGGACGCGAGAGCGGACGGGCGAGTCGTCCGTGGTGTTGTAAACCGGTGCGGACGCGCAAATCAATCACAAGCGCAGTCCCAGCTAGTTGATGTAGACCGGACCATACGGACGACAGCTTGTGTGCGTCCACTCATCGGGTAATATGTTACGGACTATCGCCGGGCGGAATATTGTCAACCCGTGCTCCATACCCATGGTATAAATCATATTTGTAGTGAATGATTGTCCTGTATATAAAAATACACAGATCAAAGTAATTGTTCTTTGAGAAAAAAATATGTGCTAATAAAATATACTTTAGATGGATAGCACCTGATTCGTTTAAACCGGAAATAACCCGCCATGAAGTTGATGATCACTAGGTGAAACTGAAATCATTCACGGGTGAACCGACCGCAGTGTGGTAAACTGGTGCGGACTGGCGACCCGGCCGTGTCGTTTGCAAGATGGCGTTGACAACAAGTCAGCCGCATGCGCGGTCGGATGTAAACCGAACAGCGGGGGTGACGACTTGCACGCGTATCCGTTGAGCAACATGACACGGACGAATGCCGCAGAAGTTATCTTGGTGCACGTTCCATATCCGATGTATACACCTTTGTCCTGAATGACTATCCTGCGTAAAAATAGTACGTGACAAAATAATTGTTCTCACAAATTAATATGTACTGTTAAAACAGATTGGACGAATATCACCTGATGTTTGAACCAGGGATGATCTGGTCATGTCGCTATAAACAGTAAGCCATTGTCCCTTTTTTTGTGGGACAAAAGATGACTTGTGCGTACGTCCGCCGGGACGCACATGGGCGAGCTGGTTGGTAGTGCGGTTGCTTGTTTCAGCCGCGGGATCGTGGCGCTCGAGGTGAGGTAACAAAGCGACGCGTCGGCCATGGCAGAGCCACTACAGCGGTAGAGTGGCCAGGTCAACTCAGGCCGGTTTGACCCAATTGTGGTGGCCTGGATGTAGTACGTAGCACTCATGGTGACTAGTATGGTGACTCCCGTAAGATGTGCTAGTATGGTGAGTTGGTGACTAGTCTTTTGGATTTGTTGGATGCATGCAGATGTAGCACTATGGTCTTCCCGTGAGTTGTGTTTTAGATTCCCCTGCGTCATTGTTTATACGGTGTGCCAGAACCGGCCAGGCCAGTGACTCAAAAAAGGCTGCTAGATTCCCATAAAGTGCTCCAGCATTGATCTCCTGGTCTCGTTGTTTGTTTCCTCTTTCTAAGGCAATTTGACTTGCTTTTGGTGGTTGATGTACGAGTCCGTCTCGGGACTTGCTTTTTCCAACCGCAACTGGATAGGAGCGGCTCGCGGTTTGACAACGGCCACTTTAATGGACAAACGACTGCTGCCTTGGTGGCTTGCACACGATGGAAAATCCTGTTAATCCAAACTTCTAGCGATATCGTTAGCGCCCGAAATCAATCGGCTTCAGATCAACAGATCGCCAGGGCACGATGGCGCGTAAAGATGGAACCCTAATTTTTCTTTAAACTACGAATCTCACAAATCTGAAATCTGGTCCGATGGACTTGATGTTTATGCAGATCTTTTCAGACCGGCTCTTCTTTGCTCAGATAATTGCGAGCTTCTCGATCCCTGGGGAAGATCCCTCCAAGAACTCAACACCACCGTGCGCAAGCCCCATGGTGGGCGCCAACTGTCGTGGAATTGTCACTGTAGATGTCCTTAGTGTCAGGACTTAGTCGTGAGGCCAACGCATCTATGTGGTAGCTTGAGAGGGGTTGAGCGGAATCGAGAGACGCAACACAAGACGAGGATTTAGACAGCTTGGGCCCTGTGAAACATCATCGGTAAAAACCCTACATGCTGTTTGAGGCTAGGTCTCATTATCATCACGAGGGAGTCGCCAGAACCGGCTCTCCTCTTTGTGTCTAGCCCTAAGATTGTTTCTTCTTGCTTGTAGCATCTCCCTTTGGGAGCCCTGCCCCTCCTTATATAAGTTGAAGGCGGGTTACATGTGGAGTCCTACTAGGATTAGGACAAACCTATCTCTAATACAAACCGGATACAAGTCCAGGTCTTAACTCCTTGTAAGACAAATATTCCTTATGCCTTTCCTTATAAACCGCCCACCGTAGTTGAACCGGCCTTCATGAACCGCGATCAGACCCACGGGTCTTGTCGCTCCTCGACCCGCTGCCGGATTACCAATGAACCGTAAACCGCCAGGTCGCCAGTGAACCGCCAAGTGCCAGCGGGTTCTTCAGGTAAACTGCCAAGTCCGGCCGGGTTATACTTCCGGCCGGTTTACACCACGGGGTATATCCCCGACACTATTCCACTCGCTTGTCGGCACCATGCGCCTCTACCTCGCCCTCTGCTCTGACCTCTGCCACGCTAGGAATTTGGGATGAGCAGGAATACTGTAAGGAAGAAGAGCACGAGCAAGAAGCCGAGGTAGTGGGTACGGCATCCGGGTCGACAGTAGGTCGCAGCCACGCTTCATGGTTCGGTGAAGATTAATTCAGCCATTGCCTCGGACAGGTTTTCGTTTAAATCGTGGTAGCGGTCAAAGAGCAGATGGCATGAGCGCTGTGGCCGGCCTCTTGTCTGTGATTGGTGCCTTGGTGGCGAGAACGCAGCTGCGCCCGAGCATGGAGAGGGGTTTCCTGTAAGTGCGTGAAGCAGGCGTGTTGTCATGCTGCCGGCTGTGCTCTGCTCTGCTCTCGGAGGATGCAGAGGGGTTGGCGGCTTGGCGCTGGGAAGAGGAAGCTGGTTGTGCTCTCTCATGTGGTTCATCCGACGATTACTCTGTAGCCTGTACTATTCCTCTATGTCTTCCTCCCTGATAATTCCTCTGTCTATATACATTAATTTACGACTATTTTTGTGCACAGTCGGAATCACAATAGCAAGGAAAACTTGGAATATGTGGGACAATTATTAAACTCGATCTGTTTATATCCCTCTCAATTCACAGTTTGGTTTTTTCTTTTTTGGGGGAGCTAATGTTGATGTGTAGTGATTAATCATCCATTTGATTGGAAGTTCAGGTGGTCTTGGGGCTCCCTAGGTGGCAGAAGATAGATTTTTGGTGCCTTTTTGTTGCAATATTCAGTTGTTGTATGTTGTCTTAGGCTCACACCAAAGGCTGAATTATAGCAGTGAATGTAAGTTGTATTCCTACCATAGTAATGCGTAGATTTATAGCTTTACTATACTTCTATAAATCATACAACTCCCATATTTATGCACGAACCATAAAGTCATGACTTATATTTGGCAAAAAGAACTACATATAAATATCACGTCAATGCCCTCTTGATCAACATCGGCGCTTAAAAGAGAAAGTTGATTTCATGCATCCAGAATTAGTATTGGTTACCTTTGGCATTTGGAAACCTTGGAGAAACTGGAATTGAACGCATTCATCGAACTTGTGTGGTCTCTGAGATATTACAACTGCAAATAGTATATTTAGACTGTACATTACTACCAAATTATGGAATTATAAGTATTAGTATAATCTGTTAAATTATACAAAAGTAGCTAATCAGGAGAATGATTAGTGTGCATGCCGTGAATTAATTAATACAATAATTTAATTATTTTTAGTAAGTTATGATTTATTTACATCTTTTCTAATTTATTAACAGGTATGCATTAGATGGAAAAAGGAAATATATCTGCACCATCCACAATGGTATATATGGTAGAAAACAATGGTATATATGGTAGAACTAGATTCAGCCATGATACGCTACCAGTTATTCTCCGTGTGGCCTACCTATATATGTTATTCTCCTCTATCATCTGTCCTCCCTCTCCTTGCTCTTCCTTCGCCATCACAACAGCAGACACGGAGGAAAATTTCCCAAGGAGTACCTTGTGTAAGCAAGGAGCATCAAGAAGGCCAGTTCCTCTAGGTACGAACAATTCTGGATCTTTATCTTCTCTATAAAAGTGTAATAGTTGTTATATTAGGATCATGTTTGGTTGATGTATAGTATCAAAAGTATGTTATATCTTGCATTTTATGTATGTCGTGCTAAAATCAAATGAACAGTCAAAAGTTTAACATAAAGTTAAGCAAGCAGAACAATTTACCAGAGCAATCTGTCCATTTGAGGACCTCATGGTTTTATCCATGCCTGTCTTGTAAGTCCATCTTAGTGATTCCATCAAGGAGCTCTCAGCGATAATATCTAGGCTTGGGAAAGATCTGTCATGAGAAACGTAAAACAGTTAAGGTATGTGCATAACTACAGGTAATAGATGATAACACCTAAAAAGTCTTCATTTTGAAATCTTTAAAATATACACAAGATGTTCTAGAATAAAAAAATATGGTGAATATTTAGAATCAAAGACTGTTTTTATCTATAACAAAATCATATTCCCAAGAGATTCTTCATGGTGATGCACATGGGACATAGGGAACAACAAATATTGACGATCATAGTATTACCAGGTTGTACTTTATAGATTTATTAAGTGTTAGCAATCTAAATTTTGACAAGCATGTGAAAAAAGAAGTCAATGTAAACTTGCAGTAAGGGGATTCAAATGTAAAGAGTGAATCTGTTCTCCACCATCAGGAATATCAGCGTTGGGGCTATTCTGTTTGGGTTTAGTTTAATTCAATCCCAAAATGTCACGCCCAATATGCGACCCTATCCAAAAGGAACTCGAAGGTCCCACCAAGGATAGACCCGCATATTGAAACGCTTTTGCAAGGTGGATATCATTACATCAACATTACATAATAGTGGGGGTACATCCGAAACATACAATGTCACATGAATACAACATCATCTCATACAAGATCAACATCCGACTACGGATGAAACATAAACAGAAACTCAATCAATATCCACCACCTTTAGCCCAGGCTGCCGACACGGAACCTATCCCACGATCGAAGAAGAAGCGAAGGAGAACTCCAAAACAAGCAAACATCGCTCTCGCGTCATGATCATCGCGAAACCTGTACCTGCAACTGATGGTGTAGTAATCTGTGAGCCACGAGGACTCAGCAATCCCATTACCATGGGTATCAAGACTAGCAAAGCTTAAAGGGAAAGGAAGGGGTAAAGTGGTGAGGATGCAGCAGCGACTAAGCAATGTATGGTGGATAACTTACGCAAATAAGAGCGAGAAGAGAAGCAAAGCAAGCGGTCGTCTACTAGTAATGATCAAGAAGTGATCCTGAACTCCTACTTACGTCAGACATAACCCAGAAACCGTGTTCTCCTCTCGAACAACCCCGAAAAGAGACACTCATGGTTACGCACACGGTTGGTGTATTTTAGAAGAGTTTACTTCAAGTTTACTACAACCGGATATTAACAAATTCCCATCTGCCACATAACATGCACGGCTCTCGAAAGTTTATACCCTGCAGGGGTGTCCCAACTTAGCCCATGATAAGCTCTCGCGATCAACGAAGGATATTCCTTCTCCCCGGGAAGACCCGATCAGTCTCAGAATCCCGGCTACAAGACATTTCGACAGTAATAAAACAAGACCAGCAAGACCGCCCGATGCGCCGACAATCCCGATAGGAGTTGCACATATCTCGTTCTCAGGGCAACACCGGATAAGCGAAGCGTACGGGTACCGACGTAACCCAAGTTGCCAAGGGATGGTCCCGCACGATGCTCTAGTTTGGACCAACACTTAGACAAACATTGGCCCAGGGGGGCTGTAATAAAGATGACCCTTGGGTTAATTACTCCCAAGGGAAAATAGGTGGTGGTGAGGCAAATGGTAAAACCAAGGTTGGGCCTTGCTGGAGGAGTCTTATTCAAAGCGAACTGTCAAGGGGGTCCCATAAATCACCCGACCGCATTAGGGACGCAAAATCCGGGAACATAATACCGATATGACGGAAACTAGGGCGGCAAGAGTGGAACAAAACACCAGGCATAAGTCCGAGCCTTCCACCCTTTACCAAGTATATAGATGCATTAATTAGATAAGAGATAATGTGATATCCCAACATAAACATAATCCAACATGGAGCAATCTTCATCTTCACCTGCAACTAGCAACGCTATAAGAGGGGCTGAGAAAAAGCGGTAACATAGCCAAACAACGGTTGCTAGGAAGGGTGACAATGGTTAGAGGTTCATGGCAATTTGGGAGGCTTGAGCAGCAAGTGATAGGTAGCGCAGCATAGCGAAAGGACGAAGCAACTAGCATAGCAATGATAGTAATGAGATCCAAGGTGACGGTCATCTTGCCTGAAATCCCGCTAGGAAGAAGAACGAGTCCATGAAGAAGATGAAGCCACGAAGATGAACCAAGCGTGAGCGAACGAGTCCTCACGATCGCATAGCAAGCAGGGAACTATCGAGAAGAAGCACACAACATAGTAAACACACCACACATGAACAAGACATGATGCACAACAAGCATGATGCATGACAAGGCTAGATGAGGCTACTCATGGCAAGAGATGATGCAAACAAGAGCAACACATCAAAGCAAGTTTAAATGAGGCGGAAACAACATAGAGCAATTAGGTAAGTCCTCATATGCAAATTTCGAAATTGGTCCAGATCTGAATAAACCTTATGTTCAAGTTGTTAAACAGCAAGTTAAGATGCACCATTATGATCTACACGAAATTCTAGTCAAGTTACATATAAAGTTCATTAAATTCGGAGCTACGGTTTAGAAGATATGAGCAAAACAAGTTAAACATGGCATTGATGCAAAATGCATCCAAACATCAAGCAAACACCTCAAAACAAGGATGCAACATGATAATATGAAACTACATGCAATTCTAAGCAAGTTTCATATAGAGCACACTCAAAACGGAGCAACGGTTCAACACACACGCACTATACAAGTTCAAAGGACAAGCTGTCCAAAACAGCAACTAGGCATATTGCAAGCATCAAAACACTATGCTACAGCATCTCAACGTAAAAACAAAAGGCATGGGCATGAAGTACAGGTAAAGCATGATAAAACATGAACACTGAGCTATCTCCAGAAATCACTAGAACATGCTTAAAATGACATGGCAAGATAGCAAATAATAACAGTTTCAGGCTTAGCAGAAAATAACATCAGGTTGCAATGTTTAGAGCTATCAAACAACATGCTACAGGAACTTAACATGGCAAACAAAGGCATGGCATGATACTAATAAATTAATAGATCAAAAATTCTTTACTGACCATGAGCCAAAAAGGATCAGAAGATATGATGGCACCAATGTAAACATGGCAAGTTATATGACAGATTCATACATGGCAGGAACAACAATAAGTAGGCATGTTGGTGAGCTTGAATCACTCATCACAGAGCAATACATGGCATGGCAAGGCAACCAACCGTAAGAAGACATGTTTATGAAGCTAAAAATGGAAAGAGAAAGTTACTAGGGTGCATGGATCACTAACAACAATCATGGCAACATTGAACTTAATGTTAACAGGCTGACAGCAACATTATTTAGCAATTTGAGAGCAATATTACAACAAACTACATCAATCTATAAATGCAACCAGGGGCATGGATGGATATATCAAGACATGTATAACAAAATTTCCTTAGTGAACATCTCCAGATTATGCATAGAATGACTTGTAGCAGCAGGTTTACATAGCATCATAATATAACAGAATCAGCCTAGCAAAACAGCAATAGCAAGTACCCTACTTAACAAGCTCGATGCACTCACTACAGAAATCACAAAAATCCATGGATGGCACCACTGTGAAGATGGCGTGACGTAGTTCAAAACACATGTAGAGCTCATGCTCATAGGATGCACACATCAAATGCAAAAAAAATGACAAATCACCAAGTTATACCAGTTTCAGCAGATTAACAGCAATATGCACTCTTGCAACGATGTTTCAGGCATCAAGATGGACTCAAATGAACATGATGCAATGGGATGAAATGAATTACTCGTCGAGGCGAACAATTTGACATATTACACGCATGAAACGGAGCAGCATGCAACAAGTTATGGCATCTCAAACATGCACACATAATAACAGAAAACTGGGACTTAGACGAAAATATACCCTCCGAAAAGTCAACGCGGGACTGGACGGAGCGGGGCGGAGGGATCCGGGGACGCGGGACGCCGTTTGGATCGGGGGAGTTGTGGATCTCATCCCACTTCCCGGATCCGGCGCCGGCGAGAGCTCCGGTGAGCTCTCCGGCGAGGAGGACGCGGAGGAGGTCGGGGGCGACTCCGAGAAGGACGCGAGCGGCGGACCCGGCCGGAGGCGAGGGCCGGCGAGGACAGAGGCGGCGATGGCGGCGCCCGGCGAGGGAGACGGGAGGCGGGCGGCGGCGCTCAGCGGGGCGGAGCTGGCAGCGGGCGTGAGGCGGAGGCGGCGAGGCGAAGCGCCGCCGGAGGCGCGGGTCAGCGCGGCGACTGGGCGGCGGCGGCGGCGGATCCCCTCAAGGTTTCGCGGACCGGCGGAGGCGGGCGGCGGAGGCAGATAGGTGGCGGCGCGCGATTCACCTGAGGGGCGGCGGCTGGACGGAGGCGGCGGACATGTCCGGTGGGGCGCGGACATGTCCAGCGGCTGGAGGAGGAAGAAGCTAGGGTTAGGGTAGGATTTCGTCCGCGAATTTCGGGGGCAGGGGCTAATTTATAGGTAGAGGGAGCTAGGAGAGTCCAAATGAGGAGCGGTTTTCGGCCACGCGATCGTGATCGAACGATCGAAAGCATGGAGGGGAGTTTGCTGGGTTTTGGGCCACTTTGAAAGGGGTGTTGGGATGCAAAGAGAAGGGGCTTTTGCGGCTACCCGGATAACCGTTGGAGTATCAAACGACCTCCAAATGGCACGAAACTTGACAGGCGGTCTACCGATGCTATACCAAGGCCACTTGGCAAGCCTCGGGCCATTCCGAGAAAGTTTATCACCCGATCACAACGAGAGACGAAAGGGGAACATAGGAGCGCCGGATTGCAAAATGGATAACAGGGAAAAGGCTCGGATGCATGAGACGAACACGTATGCAAAATGAAATGCACATGATGACATGATATGAAATGCAGATTATGACATGGCAAAGTGCAACACGCAAGCATATGACATGTCAAGGACGACGAATAACTGGAAGACACCTGGCGCATCAAATCCGGGGCGTTACACAAAATTCACAAACACCAATTTTACGTTGCTAGAAATAAAAAATTATTAGAGATAGAGGGGTCACCGTATGGATTTCCCTGAACAATATCTACAGTAATTGAGGTAACGAACCTGGTATGGTGCCACGTCTGCGTAAGTCGTATTCCGTTGCTTGGCCAAGCGCCCTGGCAAATGCTTTGAAAGTTGCCTCGATAATACGGTGTGAGTTGTTCCCCGCAAGCTTGGAAAGGGAAAAAAATGAGTGACTGCAGGGTTATCTATGTTATTCAATTAACTGGTGCGAAAACAATTATATTGACTCCTATATCACCAATTAACATTGTAACATTGACCCAAATCTGACAGGAGTATTTCTTTGAAACTGAAACAACATATACCTGACGGATGTGAAGCGTCATGCCAGATGTATTCACAAGGGACTGGAAAAAGTGCTCAACTAGCTGTCATAAAAATAATTAATTTATAGTTCGCCAAAGTTGATAGCAGCGACATATAGATAAGAGAATCTCATCACCCTATCTCAAATAACAACCAACAGATCTTGCGAATATCTGTCAGAAATATCGTCTGGGGAAAGGAACATTTGAATTTAACAAAACTTGATACAGAAATGATGATCTAAAGTAAACTTGAACTTAATAAGTCATGTTTTGGCAATGAAAATCATCTTAAGCCTGACATAAATAACAGACAATTGAAAATGGCTGTCAAAATTTTACCAAATACTTGTGTATCATATGTTTCAAGTCTCTCGGTAGGAATACTTAAGCCGCAGCTCAAATGAGGTCGACCAGATAGATCCTGGATACAGAGGAAGAAGAATGACTAGCAAACATCTAAGCTCAACAAGGCACAGTTTAATTATTCAGTAGATATTTGTATATTCACAAAATGTCAGAATTGTTGAGCAAAAAATAGGTAACCCAAAATTAAGATAGAGTAAAATAATTACAACTTGATTGCTATCTTTCAAGTCTTGACCTATGTTAGATGGATGAGTCGAATAACTATGACAAAAATAAATCCAAAGGACTAGCATTATTGATAATAGTCCTCAACAGTCAAAATCTTCATACATACCAATCTATCATAACATGAGATGCTCATGAAATAAGAGAACAAAATTATTTAATGCCTGGTCATTATCCAAGTTAAGAACAGACGGATGGAAGTTGTAATTCAGTTATGTGTTTGCAAAGGTTGAGAGCTTCATAAGCTCATAAATGTACAACATAGACATGCACCCTCCTGAATGGAGGTTGTAGGCATAGTATCTAAATGCAGAAGATGGTCCTGCATACCAAAGATAACCTCAACTCCTGCCTCATCAAGTGGTGCTGTAAAATGCCCAAACCGGTTAATCCCTTTTCGGTCACCAAGTGCTTGAAGTAATGCCTAAAAGAAAATTCAAAAACAAGTCACCACATTAAGTTCCAAAGATAGCAGGACATTAAACTTAGGATAGTTCAGAATCAGGTAAAGAACAGAAATATAGCATGCAAAATTTAGCAATGAGATAACGATGGATATCCCAACCACGGTAAACAATAATCCGTATAACTGTTTCTAGAAGTACTAATGCCAAGTTAGAAAATAATGGTAGAAAAAAAATTACCGTTCCAATTGCTAAAGCAATATCCTCATTTGAGTGATGATCATCAAGGTGTGTCACCCATCGCCTTCACATATACATCAAACAGTCCATGAGATGCCGATTCTTTGTAAGTTGCAAACTGAAAGTTAATGCCTAGCTTTGACGAGAAGAAAAAACACTCACACGGCAAGAGTTAGAACCTTCTCTGTCAAGCAGAATATATACACAGAACATAATCTTTGGACCATTCAGAATGCGTCAATCTGAAAACAGAAATACTTCTCAATATTTTTTCTCTACTTGTGTTGGTTTTTGCTATGCTAGCACATTACTGCAGTTGCATTTCACGTATTGATTTCATATGTAAGGGCTTGTCATCCACAGTGGTCATTCTTTGTCGGTTTGTCACCGATGTGGAATAACAAAAGCCTTACATTTCACACATACAAACATTAGTTAATAAGAAGGGAGTAACAATCTTTGCATGGATCACATCACCCTAGGGAAAGAGAAATCAAATAGGAATTCCCATCCTAATTGCTCGATCGCTTTGGAACACGTGGAACTCAAGGAAGCAGACTTTTCTACAGCAAGGACCCCTTGAGACTAAGTCATGTATACATCACTTTCTCCTAATAATAACAGGATT
This sequence comes from Aegilops bicornis, assembly GCA_021605145.1. Classification (NCBI taxonomy): domain Eukaryota; kingdom Viridiplantae; phylum Streptophyta; class Magnoliopsida; order Poales; family Poaceae; genus Aegilops; species Aegilops bicornis. The sequence goes on from CM038673.1 coordinate 145,765,567, forward strand.
GTACTAATCATGCTCTTAAACATCTGAAGTTAGCATGCCCTCTATGTAGGCTTTGACCAACACAGATTGTAACGCTACTTGCCATTTTGACCAATGTAAAAGCTAATTATATGCCACACCACATTCTAGGATAGTTTAACCTCTATTGGTTCGTGACTTGTTTTACGAACATCCGAGGGTATTTGATAACATAGTTTTTAGAGAATGTTCAATAGCTTTACCGAAAGAGCTTTAATCCGAAAGCATTACCGATGATAAGAACCCGGCCAAGAAAGGATTTTTCACTCAGAAAGGTAAGAAGGGGCAGATCTGCCATGGCGAGTGGCGTATCGGAGCTGTGGCGTTGCAGATTGGGACGCGTCGCCTCGGATCCACCTGCGACATAGCCGGAGAGGAGCGCCGCTGTGGATCCGTGATTTGTGCATGTCATCCCTCCTTGCCGAGGGCGTGGCGTTAATAGCGATCGTCGTCCTCGCCGTGCATGTGAGGTTTTCTCATGGCGCCGCGGCACAGAGAGAACAAAAAGGAGTTGATGGCTAAGAAGGCGAGGAGGCGGATCTGAGCAGCCCGCGTTGAATGGATTTTTCGAGCGCATAGGTAGTGGCTTACGGAGTTGCGTCGTTCTGCGAGATATTGACGCGTCGATGCGGATCCAGTGCGACATCGCCAGAGTAAGCGCCGCCGCGGATCCGGCCGAACGGCACCGCATGCATCACCCGCAGTGCTCCAGAAGCGCCCGTTCGTCCCGCTCATCGCGCAGCCCACACGAGCAGCCCCAAGGTCGATGGATCTTTGTAATCCGATCACGGTGGCGGTGGCGGGAGAGTGGGGATTCACCTTTCGTCGGCGCAGGCGTCGTCTGTGAGGAGGAAAGGGCGAGAGTGTTTACGTGAGTGTGACGAGAGGAGATGAGAGCGTGAGCGAGATGAGAGGATACGGTAGAATGCTGCGGGGGGAGGGGAACGGGCGACGCCGCGTCGCTTTAGTTCTGGTTCCGCCCTAGAGGCATGCGTGCCAGGTGGGCCGTGGTGGCGGAGCCGCTGGCAACCCGTCGTGGAAGGCCTGGCTTTTTTCTTTTCATTTTCTCTTCATTTGTTTGGGTTTCTGCTTATATTTTATTTCCCTTACTTTTTATTCTTTAGTTACATTGCTTTGTTTTTATTATAATATACAGCGTTCGTTGCATGTCACAAAAGTGTTCAATAGTATTAATGAAATGTTCATGGTTTTTTTCAACAGTTAATCATCCATTACAAAATTGTTCAACCGTTTTTATAAAATGTTCAATGAATATATAATCGCTGTGTTTTTTAAATTTGTTAACTGTATATTACAAAAATTTCAAATATGTATTAAAACATGGTTCAACTTATATTACAAAAATATATGATCATTGTGTTTTTTTGTTTATTTTATTTTCCTTTATCTCTTTTTTATTTATTTTTTTATATATTTTTCCTATACTCTTTTATTCTTTATTTATAATGTTTGGTTTTTATTATAATATACGGAGTTCAATGCATGTCACAAAAGTGTTCAACGGTATTAAGGAAATGTTCATGTTTTTTTGAAAAGTTCATCGTCCATTACAAAATTGTTCAACATTTATTATAAAATGTTAAGTGAATATATAATCACAGTTTTGTTAAAATTTGTTAATTGTATATTACAAAAATTTAAATATATATTACAAAATTGTTCAACTTATATTACATAAATATATAATTGTTGTGTTTTATTTTTATTTTATTTTCCTTTTTCTCTGTTTTTTCTGTTTATATTTTTCTATACTTTTTATTCTTTATTTATATTGTTTCATTTTTTTATAATATAGAGATTTCATTGCATGTCACAACTGTGTTGAACTTATTTCAAAAAAATGCCCGTGGTTTTTTACAATAGTTCATAACCCATTACAAATTTGCTCCTTATATTTTTTTAAGATATATTACATGTTGTTAGTTTTTAGCCAGTTTTCTACACGGCTGGAGCTCGTTACATCTAAATGAGGCTGGCCCAGTCGCCCCCTGCCTTCAGCGAAGGCTCCCGTGTTTTGCCTACCGCATGTTAACCTGGCCGGAGTATGATTATTCTTATTACATATACTAAGAGGATAAAGAACATATAAAAACACATATCCTTCGTTAATGTTGGTTAGTTAGCATGTTCTTTTTTGTTTCTCGAATTTCAATAGCATATGTAATTAATTTAAAATCATTTAAGCAATTTCAGATGACCACTTACTTATATAAAAACATTATAGTTTGTTGTTTCCTTCAATTGATGTATTAGTAAAATGTTTTGAACTGTATGTTTTTCTAATATAACCAAAAGCATTTTTTATCACATATAAAATAGTTGTGTTAGTTTCACATTATATGATGCAAAAAAAATCCTATTTATATTTCAGCATAGATATAAAGTGATGGGTTCCGACATACTCACAGTCACTGATGTAACGATGACATTCCGCACTGAAACACCACGAGAAGAGGTGCATATAGCTAACCTTACTTTGTATGTATATTATAGATGATAATATGAATGGTATATTTATATTCTTGTTTAATCAGAATATAGGAGACATGGATATGGACTTTGGAGATGCACAGAAAGAATACATGGAGGTTTCAGATGCAATGTCGCTGGAAGGGGCGGATATTCACAACATAATAACGTCGAAGAGGTTATATCTCATAACAAACCAAAAAAAGATGCTAATTTGCATGTTATCCCACAAGGTATATGTTTATATTATTATCGATCTTAAAAAGAACTTGCCTTTTGTACTCAACTAAGTTGGCTCCTTTTTTTTGTTACTAAGTTGTCTCACTTTTTATGAATTTGACAGACTATGTTTCTACCCCTAAAGATATTACAGTTATCGAATCAATAAAGTCTGCCCCCAAGAATACCCAGTTCGTGGACATTGGAGATGCCTTGTTAGCAACCGACGATTTTAAATGCCTTATAAAAAATGATATGTTCTTACATGACGGTGTAAGACCAATTGCACAAACTTTGTAATCAATAATATGAACAATATATAATATCATAAAATATTAATATATTCTAAATGTTGTTTACATGTGATAAATGCTTACATATATTGCATGCTTGCTCACGACCATCTACAGGACAGGGCGGGTGAAAAGGTACACATTATTAGCATGTTTGTATCTGGTCAGATAAAAGAAAAAGGTGAAAGAGACATCGACCCATCAAAATATCGTCGCATCATGCGTCATGTTAATACTTATCTACAGCAAGATATGGTAAGTTGTTGTCTTGTTATCCATGCATATAATTATGGATTGTTTTTATTTAGTTCATATGTCTAATGATTTGTTAATAATTATATCTAATTGTGATTGTGATTTGTATGATATTTACACCAGTTATTCATGCCGATTAACATGCCGGGCTACCATTGGTATCTAGCAGTCGCCAATGCCAAAAAAGAGAGATCCAAGTATTGGACTCACTTGGTGAGAATGTCAAACGCAATGACCTTGCTACTATGGTAACTATCTATTTTTTACTCATCTTAACATTTGTTTGTTTTGACTTCATCCCTAACATTTCTCATATGATAGTTACGGGGGCTCGAGAAATGGCTGAAACTTGCAGAGCAGAGTCCGGAGTTTATCAGAGGTGATAAGTGGCCCGATCTCAATGTTACAAAATGGACGGTTGAAGAGCAAGTTCGGGAGGCAATACAAACCGATGGGTAAGCAATTGTTAAAATGGTTTGTTTATTTGATTCATCTTGTGATATTCTAAAGCATTATTTTATAATATTATAGTGTATCATGTGGATTGTTTATGCTAAATTATATGGAATATTGGACATCACATGAACTGTCAGACCAGTTCACCCAGGTATTTCATTTTTATACATTATCTCGTTATTTTATCTGAAAATATTATATAAATTTTTTGTATAACATTTTTGTAGGAGGATATGAAACATTTTCGTCAAAAATTAGCAGTCATTTTGCTTGATTCAGAGCTTAATAAGCTAAAAGGATGTCCCATATACCATCAACCTGTCGTGAAGAAACTTTAGCTAATTCTGATATCGAGATCCTGGATAATCCTTCTGACGTAGTCGAAGAAAAACATCATGTCCCAGTCACTATCATTCCCACGGACCAACGTCAAATACTTGCCGACCTCTGCAAGTACATCATGTCGATCGATGATGCCGGGTGTTTGGAGTAAGTATCATGTATCAATATTTAATGTGCGGATGTATATTATTGTTCTTCTTACCAACCAAATTACAGGAAGGTATGGGTCTGGAGCTGCACACCGATCCAATGAGCTTAAGTCTTAAGAAACTTCAGTGCATACTTAAGATGGAGCAGCCTATGGACAATGATTGCTTCAACACTGCCGTGCGTATCTGGCATGTGATGAGGAGTATTGTTCACAGACCCGCCTATACAGTACATGGATCTACGATTTTGTGTAAGTTATTGTAACTCTTCATTCTATGTGTCATTAGTATCAACATGTTTAAACAATATTTCTTCTTTTACTTAGGCCATGATGCTAGAGTCAACACGAGGTCAGAAGTTTTGTGAGAAGGAAACTATCCAGATGTTGGCAACATTATTCGATAGTTGGCCTGGGATGGAGAACGACATCTCATCTTGCAATAAGGTAAATAAAATATTTTTTTCATCGTTATAATGGTTGGTTGTTGTTTCTAATAACTCCACTTGTAGATTTATCTTCCCTATGCATCCATCGGCCGATATATCTTGTACGTCATCGATAAAGAGGCACATCGTTTATATATTATGGATCCTATTCAAACATCACAATCGTCAGAGGATAAAAACTTGAGGCATTCACTGAAATTAAAAAGTTTTGCAAGGGATTTCAAAGAAGCACTCGAAATAAAGATGCCTGGTTGGAATTATGATATATCTAAATGGCAACGTTTATTTCCATCTTGTGTTCCAACGAGTGTAGACGGGTAATGGATTCATAACAATAATATTTACTTTTGTTATCATTGTATTTTTTATATTATTAATTTAAATTTTTGCATGAATGTGTCTGGCTATTTTATTTTTCATTTTATGCTCTGGTGGAACGGTAAAGAATTGGTGAAGCCGATTTGCGCGGTGAGTATTGTGCGTTACATGTTTTAAGACCTTCGGCGTGAAATTGTCATACTAACTACATGTCTTGTTTCTGCAGGATGGGTATGAATTGAGGAAGCATTTTTTATTATACTTGCTAAAACATCGTGGGAATGAAGCTAGAGGAAACTTTTCTGATATTGTGAAAGAATTTCTTAAGCGCATCATCTAGATATCAATAGTTTTATAATAGATGTTCAGCTAGAACATCACTCAGTTTGTTACATGGACATGTCGTTATTTTTTCTTTTATGTTATCCAATTACATTACAATAATGGACTTCAGTTATTAAATAATTGTGTTTGTGTTATATTGTTTGTATGTGTGAAATAATTCAAGAGCCCGTGGCAACGCACGGGCATTCTACTAGTAAAGTATAGTAGAATAGTAGATAGTAGATGTACGCAGTACACAAGGCTGCGTTTCAAAAAAAATATGATGGCGTAGATCATGGTAATTATTGCTAATTGATATTTTCCTTCTATGTACGCAACACACAAGCGTATATCATGGTAATTTTTGCTAATTGATATGATTAAAATAGGCTCAGATTGGAGCGAGACCATGGTAATTATTGCGTAATTATGATGGCGTAGATCATGGTAATTATTGCTAATTGATTATGGTAAATAATGTGATACAACATTGAGGCAATCTGGTCCATTGAGAGATGGCGGATGTGTGGCTGAGATGCAATGTTTCGCCACAACTCGATTGTTTAATAGTAGTAGAGATAAGTTTTTCTTTGCAGGACATTTGGCGCTGAGTGGTTGCGGTAGGGCGGGACGGGGCAGGATATTTCTTCATCCGGTGGAGCACAGTCAACCTGCGGTAATTGCTAAATGCACACCGTCTCAGGATTAGATTAATTATGACGGTTAAGATTTACTTAAGAGGGATAATCTGATGGTGCTAATCTAGCCGTGTATGTTTTTTGGGGTGTCTTTAAGAAAGAAAAAGTTTGATTGTTTAAAATAATAAATAATAAAAATAATAAATCATAATAAATCATAATATAATATAAATAATAAATAATAAAGTATAGTAGAATAGTAGATAGTAGATGTACGCAGTACACAAGGCTGCGTTTCAAAAAAAATATGATGACGTAGATCATGGTAATTATTGCTAATTGATATTTTCCTTCTATGTACGCAGCACACAAGCGTATATCATGGTAATTTTTGCTAATTGATATGATTAAAATAGGCTCAGATTGGAGCGAGACCGTGGTAATTATTTCGTAATTATGATGCCATAGATCATGGTAATTATTGCTAATTGATTATGGTAAATAATGTGATACAACATTGAGGCAATCTGGTCCATTGAGAGATGGCGGATGTATGGCTGAGATGCAATGTTTCTGCCACAACTCGATTGTTTAATAGTAGTAGAGATGAAGACTCACTTTGTTAGCGGTTTGTTTCCCAATTGTTAACGTGCTATAAAGATTGAGTTTGTTAGTGGTGTATTCCCCAAGTGATTCAGTTTGTTGGTGGTTTAGTATTTTCCAAGTGCCAGCCGGCCACAAAATTTCAGTTTGTTTGTGGCTTGTTTCCCAAGTGTTAGCCAGCCATGATGGTTCAGTTAGTGCTTTGTTAATTTCAGTTTGTTAGTGGCTTGTTTCCCAAGTCTTAGCCAGCCATAATGGTTCAGTTAGTGGTTTGTTTCCAAGTATTAGCCGGCTATGAAGATTCATCAGTGGTTTGTTTCTCATGTGCTAGGCGGCTAAAATTCAGTTAATTAGTGTGGTGTATCCAAATACTCCTTCTGTCCGAAAATACTTGTCATCAAAATGAATAAAAGGGATGTATCTAGATGTATTTTAGTTGTAGATACATCCCTTTTTATTCATTTTGATCTAGATACATCCCTTTTATTCATTTTGATGACAAGTATTTTCGGACGGAGGGAGTAAAAGCCTGCTTGCGTTGATGAATAAGGCAAGGCACACAAGAGATCAGTCTGCTTGCTCATCCTCTGTTCACTCCTCATCCTTGTTACCCCGTCCTCCAATATGGTGAACCGGAGGTTAGGGAACATACACATTGCTCATACCTGGTTCCACTGGACCATACCACACTAAGAAGTTAGCTTTAGGTTACAAACTGGTGCACTTGCATTATACAGCTACATGGCACCGCAAGCTACTTCCATACTACTAGTTCCGTTCTCCCCGACACATTTACACACACTGAACCTCAGCCACATAGGAGGATTCAGGAACTTAGCCCAGTAGAACAAACTTGTCATCCACCTTCCGAAGGACGTGGACAGTCACCGTCGCCTTCCTCGCGCCTTTCATCAGCTCGAAGAGACACACGTAGCCCTCGCGCAGCCTATTGTCACGAACAAACTTGCTCCAGCGCCGGCAGTTGAAGCCTCGGGCGACGCTCCCGTGGTAGTACTTCAGATACCATTTCTCTTTTCTGTTTGGCCTGAGAAGCAGCATCTCATGTGATCTCCCCTCGAGATGATCAGCTGCAAATTTGCTGGGGACGATCTGCACGCAGAGCATTATCAGGTTCAGTATTGGTTAGATACCACAGTTCAGCAGCATCATGGAATTGGACTAGTAGTCTTGGTACTTAAGGGATCAAGACATCTACTACTCTTTAGATGTTTTTAACTGCAATTCTTGCATATATCAGTAAAAAAATCACTGTATATTTTAGGTACCTTTCATAGATTATATATCCAGGAACCTAGGAAACAGAAATACATCATCTATAAAGATGAACTATGTGAAAGTTTTGCCTTAAATCCCAATCCAACAAAGAGAAGTTATATGCTGTTTCCCCATACAAAGCAAACATGTTGTTCTGGGTTCCATTATCAGCGATAATGGAACAAGCATCCAGCGGTTTTCAGCAAAAACAAAAAAAAAGCAGAAGTTCTACGTATGTACTTTCATCCTAATAGCAGAAAATTAAACTAACCAGGAAGTTGTTCGTGCGGCGAACATGAGTCTTCTGCAGGACAGCCACATACACAGGGTTGCCTAATTGAATTGATGCCAGCCCGAGTATTTCCTCTCGTTCATCTTCAGTCAGGCAATTCGCAAACCTTGAGTAGTAGTAGTAGTCGGATTCAGTGTGGTGGTCATCACTTTCCTCTTCTTCCTCTACCGCCTCGTTCTTAAGATAATACGAGTAGTTGTTTCTCTTTGGAGATTCAGTTTCTTTCCCTGTGGAAAATGCACATTATGTTCACCAAAGTATTTATGTCACAATGATCAAGAGCAAGCTGTGAGGAGATGCCGCAAACTTGTATTGACTTTACTTAGGGCATCTCCAACAGTCGTAAGATAGGTGTTGGTTAATTTGCCATTTAGGACATAGTGATGATGTAGCATGTAATAAATGTAGAGAGAGAGCAAAGTTGTATGTAGATCAACCAACAACCTTTGCACAAGCTCCAAGATGAAAGAGAGAGCAATCACATTTATTTTCTTACCATCTATTGGATAGCTTACATACAATCTATTGGAGTAGTTGTATGATAGCTTATTGGTTGATGACATGGATATTTTATCAACAAGACTGACATACAACCTGTTGGAGATGCCCTTACTTGGTTTCTTTGAAGTAGAGGCCTTGTGAGGACACCCAACCGGCTCCGACAGCGGCATGCTAGCTTCTTCCGAATTGCTCAACAAGCAATGTTCTTCACCTTGTTGACCCACAATGTTGGTGAACTGTTTGTGCATGTTGGTACTGTTAGATGTGTATAGTCTCTTTTCAGTATATCCTCATTGTATAAGGGGTTTTCTGCACTTTGACACACATGTATATGTAATGGCCTTTAGCCCTCAGGAAATGTAGTTGCTCACTTATCCAACATGGTATCAGATGCTAGGTTAGCCTCTCGTCCCCACACGCTGCAACTCCGTGCGTACTCTCGATCTTCCTAAATGGCCGTTGTTTCCTTGGGATCGGCCAGCGTGTTGCCGAGCCGCTTGCGCAGGCGGTTCTGCTCACGCTCGCTGCTGGCGAGTTGTGCGCCCGCCTCCCCCTGCTGCATCTCCTCCGCCCGGCCGGCTGCAGGCCTCACCCGCCACTTCCTCCGCCCGGCCGGCCCCGCCGCCCCTGCTCCAGGCCACGGCCTCGACGCCCCTGCTCCAGGCCAACCCCGACGCCTCTGCTCGCGCCTCTGCGCCCGCCCGCCCGACCCTCCGCCCGGCCGGCCCCCAGCCATCCCGGCTCCTCTGCTCCGGCCTGGCCCCGGCCCTCTCCTCGCGGGCTGCTGGCTCGGTCCTGACTCTTCCGCATCGCTCTCCCGTAGCTGTGCGCTCGCTAGTTTGGGCTGTGTTTCCTGATCCAGATCGGGTCTTCTCTGAAGGTTGACCAAAAAAAAGAAGAGACAGACAGGCAGCAATTCCCCATGTCTTCTTCGGGTTATATTGCTGTTCCTCGGCGCTCAGTGATCTTTGATGGCACCAACTATGCTGAGTTTGTGGGTTTCATGCGCATCCATATGCGGGGTCTTCTGCTGTGGGGCGTTCTCTCTGGCGAGGTTCCTGTCACTTCTGCCGGTTGCTCCGTGACCTCGTTCACGGCACCGCTTGATGCTTCTTTGAAGCTTCTCAGGCTGATCGGGATGCAGCCAAGGCTGCGATGATCTGCAGTTGGCGCCTATGATCAGCAGGTATCCACCTACTCTGCCGCTTCTTTACATCTACCGGGATGATGCATGCTTACACTCGGTGGTGCAACGATGATGCTTTCATGCTGCTGTTCCCATCATGAGTGTCCTACCTCGCTTTGCTTCGGAGTTCATGGGTCTTGGCACCATTGCAGCAATGTGGTCCTATCTTTGTCGGCGCTTATCGACCCTCTGGCGATGCCCTCTACCTCTACGTGGTACGTCGGGAGCATGCTCTTCACAGGAGACTAAAATGCATTGATGAGTTCTATTCTCGATGTTACGCCATCTGGCGTCAACTTGACTCACCGAGGGCTTGTTTGTGGAACTTGCCGTTCTTTGTCGAGACTCACGTGATGCGATTTGGAGTTTCAGAGGGTTCACGAGTTCCTAGCTCGTCTCCGCTCTGAGTTTGAGCCCAGACGTGCTCACTTGCTTGCTCGCGGCCGTGTTCCCATCTCGGAGGTCCTTGCCGAGCTTCGTGCCGAGGAGACCCGCCCGCCTCCGCCGGTTTCTTTGGTGGTCCCGTCTGTGTTGGCTGCTCGAGCTCCTGTTTCGTCTGCTCGGATCATCGCTCCACCGCTCCTCCCCACACCTTCAGGGGGGGTGAGTCGCCCCGCTTCTACTGAGAGAGGCCGGTCGCGCCGTGACACCTTCTGTGGCTACTGCTCTCGGCCCGGTCACCCAGAGTCTGATTGCCGTGAGAAGAAGCGCGACCAGCGGCGCTCCTCTTCCAGTGGGACTCCTGGATCTTCCTCGACTCCGTCACTCACTGACCAGGACATTGTGAGGCTCAAACGCCTCCTGGCTTCCTCAGGCTCTTCCTCGACTGGTTCAGCTGCTGCTGTGACTGCAGCCACTTCTCCATCCCCACAGGCATCTACACAGTCAGGTACATCTTCGTGGGTTCTGGATTCTGGAGCCTCTTTTCATATGTCTTTTGATTCTTCCATGTCTTCTCTCCGACCTCTTGATTCGCCTGTCAATGTTCTTACTGCCGATGGCACATCTCTTCCTGTTGCTAGTCGTGGTATTCTTTCCACTCCATCTTTTTCTGTTCCGAGTGTTTCACATGTTCCTCGCCTTACCATGAATCTTTTTTCCGCTGCCCAACTTACTGATTCTGGTTGTCGTGTCATTCTTGATACCGACTCTTGCTCCATCCAGGATCGTCGCACCAAGGCTTTGGTTGGTGCTGGCCCCCGGCGTGAGTCAGAGGGCCTTTGGGAGGTTGACTGGCTTCGTGTTCCTTCCGCTGCCACCACCCCTGCCAGCTCTCATGCTCTTGCTGCCTCTTCATCTGCGTCCTTCCAACAGTGGCATCATCGCCTTGGTCACCTCTGTGGCTCTCGCTTGTCTTCTTTAGTTCGTCAGGGCCTCTTAGGGTCTGTATCTGGCGATGTTTCTTTACATTGTAATGGTTACAGACTTGGCAAACAGACCCAGTTGCCTTATCCTACCAGTGAGTCGGTATCTCGGCGTCCTTTTGACTTAGTTCATTCTGATGTTTGGGGTCCCGCTCCCTTTGATACGAAAGGTGGTCATCGCTATTATATCTTGTTTATTGATGATTTCTCTCGCTACACTTGGCTCTACTTCATGAAATCTCATAGCGAGGTTCTCTCTATATACAAACGTTTTGCTGCCATGGTTCACACCCAGTTTTCCACGCCCATTCGCACTTTTCGTGCTGACTCCGCTAGTGAGTTTATCTCCCAGCTGTTGCGTGGTTTTCTTGCGGAACAGGGTACTCTTGCCCAGTTCTCGTGTCCCGGTGCTCATGCTCAGAATGGTGTTGTCGAACGCAGGCTTCGTCATCTACTTGAGACGGCTCGTGCTCTGATGATTGCCGCTTCTCTTCCACCCCACTTTTGGGCTGAGGTTGTTTCTGCATCCACCTCTCTCATCAACATACAGCCATCGACTGCTCTGCAGGGTGGTATTCCTATGGAGTGTCTCACTGGTCGTTCTCCTGACTACTCCGCTCTTCGTATGTTTGGATGTGTGTGCTATGTCCTTCTTGCTTGCGAGAACGCGCAAACCGATCGCTTTCGGTCGGTTGAGTGTGTTTTTCTTGGCTTCTGATGATGAGCATAAGGGCTATCGTTCTTTGGGATCCTGTTGGTCGTCGTTATGCATCTCGCGTGATGTGACCTTTGACGAGTCTCGCTCTTACTACCCACGTCCTTCTACCTCGAGCTTCTCTGTGGATGATCTTTCCTTTCTTCTTCTCCCTGATACACCCCGCTATGTGCCTCCTCGTGTCTTTCCTCCTGCGCCTGCACCTCTCCTTCCTTCTCCTTCACCTACGACCCCGACTTCTCCCTCCTCCTCCTCCACCTCTCCCCCATCCTCTCCAGTCTGTTGCCCTCTCTCACCGTTTCCTCTCCACTATACTCGACGTTCAGATCGAGGATATTGCCTCCGACGAGCCTTCCACCTCTGGTGCACCTCCTCTCACATCCCTCCGGGTTCATAACCTCCGTGCTCGGCCTCGCCCTCACTTTGATCACTACTCCCTGATCGGTACGGTCTCTCTCTGTTTTGAGAGCCCACTTCCTATCGTCCTTGCCATGACTCATTTGAATGGCAACTTATGGCGGCCGAGGAGCTTGCTGCCTTGAGCGCTCTGGCACATGGGATCTTGTTCCCCTCCCTTCCGGTGTCCGTCCCATCACCTGTAAGTGGGTCTACAAGCTTAAGACACGCTCCGATGGTTCTCTTGAGCGCTACAAAGCTCGTCTTGTGGCCCGTGGATTTCAGCAGGAGCAGGGGCGAGATTATGATGAGACTTTCGCTCCTGTGGCCCACATGACCACTATCTGCACTCTTCTTGCTGTGGCTTCGCTCGTCGGTGGTCTATCTCTCAACTTGATGTTCGTAACACTTTTCTCAATGGCGAAGTTGCGTGAGGAGGTCTATATGCAGCCCCCAGGGGTACTATGCTCTGATGGTTTGGTGCATGAGACTTCGCCGCTCTCTATATGGTCTCAAGCAGGCCCCTCGCTACCGGGTTTGAGCGCTTCGCATCTGTGGTAACCGCGGCTGGTTTCTTGCCCAGTGACCATGATCCCGCGTTGTTTGTTCACACGTCTCCTCGTGGTCGGACTCTTCTCCTTCTCTATGTTGATGACATGATCATCACTGGTGACGACACTGATTACATCGCCTTTGTTAAGGCCCGCCTTCCTGGCAGTTCCTTATGACTGATCTTGGTCCTCTTCGCTATTTTCTTGGGATTGAGATCTCCTCCACCTCTGATGGCTTCTACATCTCTCAAGAGAAATACATTCAGGATCTTCTTGCTCGAGTTGCTCTCAGTGATGACCGCACTGTTGTGACTCCTATGGAGATCCACGTTCAGCTTCGTGCCTCTGATGGTGACCCTCTTCCTAATCCCACTCGCTATCGTCACCTTGTCGGCAGCCTTGTCTATCTTGCTGTTACGCGTCCTGACATCTCCTATCCCGTTCACATCCTGAGTCAGTTTGTTTCAAATTTCACCTCCGTCCCACTATAGTCACCTCCTCCGTGTTCTACGATATCTTCGTGGCACGATCTCTCGCCGCCTTTTCTTTCCTCGCTCAGCTTCTCTTGAGCTCCGTGCTTACTCGATGCTACAGGCTAGTGATCCCTCCGATCGGCCTCATTGCCCCGCCTCTTGTGTCTTTCTTGGTGGCTCTCTGATTGCTCGGAAGACAAAGAGCAGACTACATTTTCTCGCTTTCGAGTACAGAGGTCGAGTTGCGAGCCATGGCTATGTTGATTACCGAGGTGATCTGGTTGCGATGGTTACTTGAGGATTTTGGTGTGTTGGCTACTACCTCGACTCCCTTCTTTGTCGACAAGATCTTGGTGCTATCGGTATATGCAGCGTGACCCGGTGAAACATGAGTTCACCAAGCACATCGGTGTGGATGCCCACTTTGTGCGTGCTCTTTGCAGGATCGGACTCTCGCTCTTCACTATGTGCCCTCGAATTCTGAGTTGGCTGACTTCTTCACAAAGGCCTGACTCGAGCTAAAGATACCTTTTTCCTCTCCAAACTCAGTGTTGTTGATCCACCATGAGTTTGAGGGGGGTGTTAGATGTGTATAGTCTCTTTTCGGAATATCCCCATTGTATAAGGGGTTTTCTGCACTTTGACACACATGTATATGTAATGGCCTTTAGCCCTCAGGAAATGTAGTTGCTCACTTATCCAACAGGTACCCTTTTTATTGGCAAAGAAACATGAAACCTTCTCGCAACCGCTCGCATCAAAGATGAGTACATCAAAGGAGCTGTTGCCGCTGCATTTGAAGAGCAGGAGGTCATTCTCCTGCGGTTCGTGAGCCTTGGCAAATTCCTCCCATCACGGCATGAAGAACAGCTCATCGTCAATCCTTTCGACACCAACACGCCATTCCTCGCCGCTTGGTGCTTTGAGGTGAATCCTCCATTGGTGATCTTCCGATGAAATTGTTGGCAGTCTTCTCGGTATGCTCGAGATGAACTTCAACAGGCATCTCATACAATTAGTTTTCCATGGTGGATGATAATGCAACAAAAACTCCATTTAGATGACAGGAGAGGAAATAACTAATGCAACAAACCATCAATGACTGTCATCCAAAAAGTGAAAGAATGTTCTTGAAAACAAAGTCTTGTAGTACATATCCATAGTCTTCATATACTTACAATCCGGCTGCTGAAAATCTCCTGTCATGAGCTTGAAGAAGCTGATCTTGCTCACATCCCCATGTGCTCCCGGTAGTAGTGCTCCCGCCACTCCCCGCACCTCCCACACCTTCCCTTCTCATCCACCGTCATCTCACCCGCCACCACCATTGCGAGACATGTATGAAGCTTCGCTGGTTGCCAAGGCCCCACATCCATGCGATGCGAGGAAAGCAGAGTATGTGCGTACATGTAGGATGCATTGACACGAGGAAGGAGGAGATGAGTTATTGGCTTCTCCGATGAGGTTGTAATCGTTCTCCTTGTTGTTAACGAGAAGAGGCTGCTCGCTATGATGGGGGTGGGAGGAGTGGTTATACTAGTGGGTAAAATTTGACAGACCTTGACACTGACAAGTAGGGTCAGGATTGGACACGTGTTGGTTGGGAACTAAAATTGATGCTCGGTGGAGAGAAACGGTGATGCGCAAAAAAAAGAAAAAAAGGGTAAGGAACTGAACTGAGTGAACAAACCAAGATGTGTGAACAGGCAGGCGGGTTCGGACCAATATTTTAGCGACTACGGACAACAAGTTGCAAAGAAGTAAACATGAAACAATTCACACCACCTCTAAAAAACAATTAAAAACATTAAGGTGCGCATCAATGACTCCTGCTCGCACGTTCCACCTGTCCCGATTTACTGTGATGATCTTTTTAACTGGATTTTTTTTGAGTGCTGAAAAACACTAAATTAGCTCAGAATGTTTTCAGGAATACAGATTAAGTCTGGCCTATCCAGCAGCCACAAATGACGACCAAAACCGAGAGTGGTGGCCGCCTTTGCAAGTTTATGAGCTTCTAGATTCATACTTCTACTCTCATACGGAAAACAACGGATCCCACCGTCTTAATCTTCTCTTTAATTTCATGAATAATCGTCCGACCTTCCAAGATAAGGCTGCTTGATTCTTAACCGTTCACGACAATCGATGCATAGCGATCACATTATTGCACATCAGATCCATCGCTAGTGAAAGAGCCTCACCGCTTGCCTTCGCTTCAAGAATGTCCGGAAATCAAATGTTGGACTACGTAAGCGAAGCACCAAGAAAGTGTCTTGTTTCGTCTCTACAAACAAAGAAGACAGCTCCTCTATCTTCATGACGTCCAGGCCGCATCAACATGAATCTTAACAGCCCCACCGGTGGTGGAGTCCACCTTGTCGTTTGAATAGTTATGGTCCTCGCTGCCTTTGTTGCATGGGATTGTTGCCAGTCATCAAGATAATTTTTATGAACATGAATGTTGTCGATGGGGACCGAACTTGGTCTTCATGAATTAGCTTTCTTCGTGCCCACCATATGGACCAAAGGATAACTAGCGTTTTGAAAAACCATTCTCGTCCATTGAAGCCTGCATTTCGGTAGGCCAAAGTTTGGCATCGATCATTACGCAAGCTATCGGATGTTCCACCAGATCTTCATCGATTAGGGACCAGACACACTTTGCCACTGTGCATTCCATAAGAGCATGTTTCGGTATCTTGACTCCGTTACAAACAGGGCACACACTACTCTGTGTCATATGGCGGTGATGTCTTAAAGCATCCGTTGGAATTGTGTTTACGGCAAGGCGCCATGCGAAATTTTTATCTTCCGGCAGATTAATCTTCCACAAGCTCTTCCAAACTATGTTTATTATCATCCACCCTTGAGTTCTCAGCTCTCCCGACCAGCCAATCTTCCCTTCTCTTCTTACTTTCCATCGGCATTCTATATGCAGATCGGACGCTAAACCGCCAGGCGTTCATAATGCCACGCCCAACTATCCTCTGCATTAATCGATCCCAACGGGATGTTCGAGAATAACTTTGAATGTCCTGCCTCGCAAATGATCTTGCAATGTATCCTGGTTCCATGATCTCTCGGCAGAGATAATTAGATCACTCACTAACGCTGGTGGTTTTTGTGATATCGGGTGAAGCGACGCAACATATGGTCACGTGGTATCCAGCTTTTGGTTCCGGATGTTAGTATCTTGACCATTGCCAATCCTCCTAACTATGCCTTGCTTCAAAACCTTCAGACTGCGCATAAGGCTCGCCATACCTGGGAAGGATGGGAACCCAGCTTAGCCTCTAGGACCTCGCAGTCCGGGTAGTACACGACCTTTAGCAACTTGGCACTCAACGAATCGACTCACCTGCTTGACCGCCATGACTGCTTCGCAAGCATCGATAGATTAAACATTTGTGTGTCTCGGAAGCCAAGCCCCCCCATATACTTTGGCATAGTAATTGTTTCCCACGACACCCAGGCCGCCTTTCTTTCGCCATTCTTACTTTCCTAAAAGAATTTCCTCAGAACTTGATCAATATGTTGACAAAGGCCTCGGGGTAGAAGAAAGCATGACATTGAAAAAGTGGGCACCGCCTGTGCTACTGATTTTATTAAGACTTCCTTACCCGCCGCTGCCATGCATTTCTCTATCCATCCTTGAACTTTTGACCAAATTCTGTCTTTTAGATATTTGAATGCCCCATTTTTTGACTTGCCAACATCTGAAGGTAAACCAAGGTACCTTTCAGCCAAAGCCTCGTGGAGGAGCATGGAGGAGCTAAGCTCTCGTGCGACAAAAAGCCCAGCCCCTGCGACAAAAAAAGCCCAGCCCCCGTTCCCCGTTCGCTGCCCTGATTCCTCTCCCTCTCCCTCTTCCTTGCTGCCGCCTCCACCTCTCGGCCGCCGGCCGATTCCGGCCGTCGCCGGCGGTCTCCGGCGCCGCCCAGCACTCTCTCATGTTCTTCTCGATGCGGCCTATCTCCTCCACCAACTCGATTCGACGTCCGCCTCCTCCTCATGCGCTCGTGGCTAACCCTAGCCGCCACCTTCGCCAGCGCACGGCACCGTCATGGACGCCAGCGTGGCTCCGGCGCTTGCTGGCGCTCCTTCTCGACGCCTCCTGCCATCTCTCCCACGTCACCGAGGCCATCGGCCTCGAGTAATGCCACAGGAGAGCGCGAGGGCACTCCCGACCAAAACAGTGCTTCTCGATCTGCGCAGTCTTCAAGGGCGTGGAGCGACCAAGGCCGGCTCCTTCTTCACGGTCGCACGCTGGGAGAGGATTCAGCCCCCGTGTGGTTTTGCGCCAAGGTCAGCGACAAGGGACGTGCGGGGGAAGAAATTTGGGGACAACCAGTGTTGGGACTTGGGAGGACATCTGCCACACCATACTCGAGGCGCAACATATGATTTACGTTGTCGGCTGGTCGGTCTACGACAAGGTCAAGATGGTGCGTGACGGCCTCACGCTACGAGAACTGCTCAAGTTCAAGTCGCGGGAGGGCGTGAGAGTGTGCCTGCTCCCCTGGGATGACAAGACGTCCCATGATAAGCTCTTCATCAAGACCGTGAGGCATTACGTCCTGGTAGTTCTGCCTCTAATTTCACTGCTTAGTTTGGGTATGTACATTGGAGATGTATACGGATGCATTTGATGTTGACTTGGTTGCAAGGAATACTTTCGATTTTGTAATAGAGGGTAACAATGTATCAATGACTGTTATAGACTTACAACAATCAACTAAACCTGGATATTCTTACCCGAAAAAATATGAACCTGGATATTTGGCCTGTGAGTGTTACTCTATTTCCAGTTTATTATAATCTATTCCATATGTCTTTTCCGAACTCACACCTCGGTCGTGTTTTCTGAGTCTACTAAATAGAATGCACAGTTAATTTTTTTTGATTCAAGAAAAGGGTGCACACTGCACAGTATATCACCCCCTTCATAATTCACGCATGCTCTTCCTTTTGGTGTGCTATTCTTCAAGGGTTTCTATGTGATAATAACTAAGAATTAAGTCCTGCTTTCTATGGTTTTGCAGGGTGGTGTGATGGGAACGCATGATGAAGAAACTAGGAAGTTTTTCAAGCATTCCTTGGCATTGTTTTTAAGGCAGTAAGGCGTCCTAAGGCGAGCACCAACTGCCTTAGCGCCTAGGCGACGCCTTGGCGTCCTAAGGCGAGCACCACCCGCCTTAGCGCCTAGGCGACGCCTAAGCACGTAAGGCAGACGCCTAAGCGCCTAAGGCGGGCATATTTGTAAGGAGCTGCCAGGGCGCCTTATCGCCTAAGCGTCTAAGGCAGGACGCCTTAAAAACAATGTTCCTCAGTCATCTGTGTTCTTTCCCCTCGATGTGCCAGAAGCAAGCTGAGCATCTTCAAACAAGAGGCAAGTTCAGGCAGTATGCTTGTACTTTATAGGTATTATATTTTTTGATAGGCTGCAAGTAATTGCTATCGTCATAAACCTTAAGCAAGTCGATATTTACTCATGCATCCTCTTTTAGGAGATGAATGTTCTATAAAACCATGATCTGTTTGCCACATGGATAGTAAATGATGCAATTAAGGGCACGTTTTGTTCCTGGGCAAGCTCTTGCCTTGCCCGCAAACAAAGAAGCGAAGCGTTTGGTTCCTCGGCAACTCGTCTCATTACCTGCAGTTTCTAGATTTTTTTCTCGTTTGTGTGAGCGAGCCGATTTGGCTAGCCTCCGTTAGCAAGGCTAGCCTTGCCCAGTGAGGTGAGCGAGCGAGAGATCCAAACACTGCCTAAGTCGACAGATAGCTTTAGATATAAATAAAATTAGGAGGTCACCATCATGTTGCTTTCAGCATAAGCATCATCTCAGTCTTGTAGTATCTTCTATGTTCTGCAGGCTACTCATATGCTTTTTTTGGTCACATTTGGCAGTCCTGAACTACTATCTTAAAGGTTGTTGGGACATTGTTTACTCACCACCAAAAATGTGTGATGGTTGATACACAAGCTTCGTGTAACACGCGGAAAGTTACTGCTTTCGTTGGGGGCCTAGATATTTGTGATGGCCGTTATGATACTCCTCAGCGTTATCATACTCCTCAACATAGGCTCTTAAAAGATCTTGACACATTATTTGAAAATGATTGTCATAACCCAAGATTTTCGGTGATTCCATTTTTGCCGATATGCTCTATGTAACTTCTCTATGCTCATCAAGTTGGAGTCGAGGAAGTAAGCTTCTGGGAGCTGGTGCCATGCGTGAATGCCACCACATTAATATCATTGAGTTTGAATCTTGATGTCATCATGTGTATTTCTCATGACTAGGCTGCTTTGTAGGCGATCAAGTCCATGCAAGATAGTAATCGGTTTTTTTGCATTCAAGGATTACAATGGCGAGTAATCAACAACGATGAAAATGCAGGGATGGACTTTGTGTGAGAGGATAAGATGGCATGGTGACATGGATCATGGTAGTTGGTTGTGTTGGATCGCCTTTTGATGCTTTTATCTTTCCATACTATCTCCAGGTTTGTGAGCAAGCAGATCATCTGGACAAATATTGGATAACCAGCAATGCATATTTTTTTCATGTATCTTCCGTTTGGCTGCATAGAATGACCAAGGGAACTTTCTTAGTTTTTTTCGTTTTTGCTCTTCTCAGATTTTAGGCTGGTTTTATGAACATATGTGCCACACGCTCAATTTAGATTTCAGTGTAAGATTAAAATAGGGGATAAAGCATTGTGCCATGTTCAAATATAGAACTACAGAGAAGAAGGGAATTATTGAAGAAGGAAAGTTGTTGATTAGCCTGCTGTGGTGTTTCTTTCTAAATACATGCCAACTTGCAACCAATAACCTCTCACATTTTTTCAGTTGTGTGATGCAGCTGAACCACAGAAGCAACCAATAACTATTCTGAATAACTATGACTGTTCTCAGCTGAACCATATAAGCAACCTGTACTAGCTGAACCACATAAACGACTTATGGTTAAACCTGACAATGTTCAACATGGTCCAATATGCACTAATTAACTTCTCTCAATTTATGTTTCTTTTGTTATTCATATATCTTCCTGCTTGTGGTCAAAGTAGGACTGATTTCCCTCTGATTTTTTGTGAATTTCAGTTCAGTACAGGTTCTGATGAAGTTTTTTAGTTCAGTACAGGTTCTGATTTTCCTCTGCTTTCAGTTCAGTACATATTTTCCACTTACATCCAGCAGGAAGGTACACTTTCTTGTCATTAAATCGTTGCATAAGTTTTCAGAAAGTTCCCGACAAATCATTTTTTGTTACGCTATTCATACATATTCCACTTGTGTCGATAAGGGTCAGTACTTTGGTAATAGGTTTATATATAGTGGTAGGGTAGTATGGCAGTCTTTTAGTCTTCCTGACCATCCAATGTAGCAATCTTCTATTTTCATTGTGATAAGATGAGTAATGTAGTCTGCAAGAGTTGTCATTCGAGTTTTCCAAAAAAAAAGTTAGTAGTTCATGCTATTTAGAAATTTTGATTTCCCATTGTGATGTACCTCTCTTCATTTTTGTTGTTGGTTTACATTTGTTTTACAATGTTTTCGAGCCTTCTTACTAACCAGAAGACACCGTTGTTGTGCCAAAGGTACCTCTTTGTTCACGCATTGAGATTAATTTATCACTTGGTTAGCTGCTCTATTTTTCTCTATTTTACAATACGAGTGTCATATGTAGATTTACACACAAGTACAATTTCTTTGTTATTATTTACTAATGCAATATCCATGACCTTATTTTTATATGAAATAAATCATCAGTAGCATTCCTTATTTCCCATTTTTAGTTATGGATTTAGATTGACTGTTTCTGTTCTTGCAAACCATAGGGGTTGATCCAATTATAACTGTATTACAACTTCTTTTGGCTGCTATCAAATGCTTGGTTGATCCCCATAGTAGATGCATGTAGGACTACAAATTATTGAGATATTAATTCTTAACTTGCTATGGTAGTTCTCGTGTTGTTAATAATTTTCTTTATCTATTTAATGGATTTGTTTTCATTATAGTAATCAGAATGTTTTATCTTCCACTATATTATTTGTTCATTTTCTTTATTATATAATGTAGGTGTATATGGTGATTTCCATTCTGGTTTACATGGGTAGTACATGGAGCTTTATTTACTTTGCCTCTCTTATGCCCTATGTCCCTGAGTAGCTTAGTGTTTCCATTCTTGTTTGCAACGAAACACGACTTGTAATTAAGGAACTTGCTGACTATCATCCAAGCAGTTAGGATTTTCATACTAAAGAGACAATAGTTTTCAGTAAGTTTGTGTTGTGTTATGTCTATAAATAAAACATAGGTTCAGACTTATCTTCTGTTGGATATACTTAAAAAAGTCTCGTGTTTACCCAAGGCAGTTTTATGTTTCAGACTGCCATGCCTCGTGTGACATCGAGAAAATCACCAATGTATCAATTTTACTTGGCCCATATTTTGATTTTCATATGGTGCTGCCTCACCATTTGGTATTTGTACTTTCTTTTGCTTAGTAATATGATTTATCTATTGGTTCAATTTTGTACATATATCACGGATTATGTGCTTGTCTACTAATGGTGATGTTGACATGGTATACTGTCCATTCTCCCTACTCAATTGGCTATGCTCATATCAATGTAGGCTAACTAAAGAGTTTAAGATGCTCATATCTATGGATTTGAAGCTAACTAAAAAGTTTTAGATGTTCATATGTGGTGTCTGTTTGATGAGAAAAATAAAAATAAAATAGACAACAATACATGTGTTGTTGCTTTGTATAACTTGGCAAAGAAGGTTTACAAAGGTGGTTGGGTGTGGCTTTCATAGTAATTATTTTTTATAATATTTTAAATGGTCACCAAATGTTCCGATCCACCTACTTACGCACGAAAAGGCTCTCAAGCCATAGAGCTCTATAAAAAACAAGAAAAGGCCCACCAGTCTGGTTGTTTTCTGAAATTTGATTGCGCCCAAGGATACATTGATTTGCATACTATTCTTCAAACAAATGTAGACCAAGGATACAATTGATAAAAATCTTCAGAAAACAGCAAGACATGCTTTTTCAAGAAAGAAGTTAATAAGATTAGTCACTGCTGCAACATGTGTTCAGAAAAATACAACTTCGCTGACACCTGTTGTCTATAAAATTGAGCTCGCCATGATTAATTCCTTTCTTTCAAGTCGATAGTCTGTTCAAAAACATGATTCAGCATATAAAATCATAGTTTTACTATTCTGTTGCTTTCCTTTTTTTGTATGATATGGTAGCTTGTTAATTTGGGTCTCGCTCATACACATTATCTCTTTCCCTATTTGTGATATCTAACTTTGACCGTGTTATTCCACAGGTAATACAAAAGCATTGTATTTGCTTGCTCCAGTATGTCAGCCTATCTCACTCACTTCCTTTTAAAACACTCAAATTTGGTGACTGAAACTTGGATGTGCAAAACATTCTGCTTTGTTTACATTTAGGCATAACTATGCTGTCTATGCTACCTTTACTGGTGGTTCACAGCACCAATCTTGACATATGCTCTTGCAGACAACTGTTCTAATTGAAAATGCTTTTCAGGATTTCTTCTTCATGCCTGCCCAGCTATCAGGCTCCCTATTTTGGTTTCATTTACAATGCTATTTATTTACATTTAGGAGCTCATTTCTTATGATCTCATTTGTCTATACCCTTAATCAGCCAATTGATTGCACTTACTTTTATTGCTCAGATAAGGCCGCACGGCGCCGCCACGCCCGCTCAACACGACTATGGCCGGGTATCGAGCCGCCGACACTGGTCTTTTATTCCTTATGTGATCGTGCTTCTCTGTCCCAAGGTCACCTGGGTCTGATGTGCCGAGAAGGACAACAAGGGGACAACAACGCCTCCTTCCCCTCTTCACCAAGGTAACCTCACCCGTCTCGCTTCACTTTTGCAATGGGCAGTCATTGCTGCAACATGGAGCTCTAGAGTAGTTAACTAGAGTTCGGATAGATTTTACACTTCTTATCCTCTATTAGTTTAAGGGCTAGCTAACTTTTGTTTCTTGTCATGTTGCTATCCAGTGTTAATTTATCTCTCTACCAAGTTTTAGAGGTAAATCATGAATAATCTTTTTATTTTTTGTGATTCATGGACCATAGCTTAGCTTCCGTGAAATAAATATTGTGAACAATGCAGCATTTCTCTTACCATGTTTCGTGTATAAATATTTCATCAGTAAAAATTGTGCTACCATGCCTTATAGACCATAACTCTTGGATGCAACATTTCGCACATTCTTTTGCATTAGAAATTTATCTTCTGGTATTATGTTTATTTTTTCAGAACCAAAGACCATGGGCAGGAGCCATTTGCTTTCAACATTGGCAAGGGTTCAATGATCAAAGGTGATCGTCTTTGCTCGTGGGCGCGCAATGGAGCGCGGTGCAGTCTTTCCCTGCTCTAAGACACTACATGCGGCACAGTCGCGTTGGCCTCGGCGGCAGGCACCACAGCGACAGCGAGAGGGAATATTCCATCGTTGAGATGCTAGCGTTCCAGTTCTGCACCTCTTCCATGTGTGTGCTCCAGTTTATGTCATGCATCGTGCCCTTCGTCCCGCAAACCCCCGGCGTCTACGACAATGACTGCTACTTCTGGGACGCCCGCGACGTGGGCCGTGTTGAGGACTAATACGATGGCGATGATAAAGGTGAACGTCGGCTCATTGGGGCAACGGAGAGCGGTGAGGATGGTGGATGTGATGCAATACAACGGCATGATGGAGAGGAGTATCTTGTAGAGACATAATGTTGAAATTGCCTGTATATTTGTTGAGTTTGATTACCAGTTGTATATCCACTTGTCCTATTAACTGCAAAAAAAGCCACTGAAAGGGGCACTTCCTTACCTTGCCTTTTTTTCAGAAGTTGCAGAAAGAAAGAGAAAGTGCGGCAACCTATTTGGCACCGCCCAGGAACGCCTCAGGTGGCGCACCAAGGGTGCGCCCCAATTACTAGTCATTGTACTAGCTCACTACACAGCTCACAGCTTCTGGTAGCCACGTTGCTTCAGTGAACTGCCTAAAACACCCGTACCCCGTCCGTTTTTTGGCAAACCGAAAGTAAATAGAAAGGGAGGCTTTGTGGGTGTCTAAACCCTCTCCCTCGCCACGTCTTTTCTAGCACGAAGCAGTTGCCGTGCATTTATACCGGTCAGCGCCACTTCAAAGCGTGAGCGCTGCATTCAGGCCAGCCATTGGAGTCTGCATTCAAGAGTTGCATTGCTCGCGCCGTGTCCCGGTGTACACGTCTTCTCTCCACATTCAAAGTCACTTGTTCGTCTGGCTCTCTTTATTGAACATTTGATGTTGCCGAGAAACCCCCTCCAACATCAACATGCGAATGCCACCCATCTGTTCCCCTGTCGGCCAACATTAAACACCCCATCGCTTGGCCTGGTCGACGCCCGCTATTTGTACGTGACCAGGCCCGGCAACAGCCGCATCACACCTCCGCTCTCTTCTGTGCACCACACCCATCGTATCCTCCAGGCAGAGCAGGAAGCGGACGTCGATGAGATGCTTGCCTATATGGATGAGGAGCCAGAACCTTCCTATGCACCCATCTACCCGGCGCCCGGCACGGAGATCGTGGACATCCTCGACAACGACGAAGCCTAGTTTAGGGTAGTGTGATTTGCGTAGTACAGTTTTTCTTTTTTTCATGTTTTATATGGATCTAAGGATGAAATATGAGGCAGTCGAATGCATAGCAGAAAATATGAGGTGTGACAGTTCAATGTCCGCGGGCACGCCCGGTCCCGTCCGTGGGCATTTGAGAGGCTGGAGCTGGATTTGGTGGCCACTGCTGTAGATGCTCTAATATGGTGAACCGGGCAGTGGAGAACAATGCTCACACCTGGTTCCACTGGAACCATAGACACCAAGAAGTCAGCTTTAGGTGACAAACTGGTGCACTTGCATCATATGGCTGCATGGCACTGCAAGCTACTTCCGTGCTACTAGTTCAGTTCTCCGTGACACATTTACACACACTGAACCTCAGGCACATCAGAGGATGCAGGAACTTAGCCCAGTAGAACAAACTTGTCATCCACCTTCCGAAGGACGTGGACCGTCATGGTTGCCTTCCTCGCGCCTTTCATCAGCTCGAAGACGCAGACGTAGCCCTCGCGCAGCATATTATCACGAACAAACTTGTTCCAGCGCCGGCTGTTGAAGCCTCGGGTGACCCTGCTGTGGTAGTACTTCAGACACCATTTCTCTTTCCTGTTTGGCCTGAGTAGCAGCATCTCATATGATCTCCCCTCAAGATGATCAGCTGCAAATTTGCTGGAGATGATCTGCGAATTACGGGAGATGATCAGTAACTGGTTTTCACGAATTGCGGTAGTAGTTCAGAAGCAGCATGGAATTGGACTAGTTGTTGAAAATTGAAATGGTCTTAACTGTTGTCATTCTTGTAGTATACTGTTGTAGTATATCACTAAGAAAATCACTATATGTTTAGGCACCTTTTTTTTAGATTATATATTCAGGTACCTAGGAAACAGAAACATGAGGTACTGGAAAGCTTTGCCTAAAAGCCCAATCTACAACAGAGAGAAGTTCTATGTTTTTTCCCTATACATAGTGGAACCAAGTATCCAGCAGTTTTCAGAAAAAACAAAACAAAACCGGAAGTTCTATGCATGTACTTTTTTGAGTTTTTTCAACCTAATAGCAGGATAGTTAGGCTAACTAGTAGGTTGTTCGCAGGGCGAACATGAGCCTTCTGCAGGACAACCACATATACAGGGTTGCCTGACTGAATTGATATCTGCCTGAATATTTCCTCTCGTTCATCTTCGGTCAGGCAATTGGCAATCCTTGAGTAGTAGTAGTTGTTGGATTGAGTGTGGTCGTCATCACTTTCCCCTTCTTCCTCCACCTCGTTCTTAAGATAATAGTTGCTGCTGTTTGGAGATTCATTCTCTTTCCCTGTGGAAAATACTCATTATGTCAAAATGATGAAGTACAAATTGACTACACAAGATTGTAGTTCTGGCACCCGGCACCGCCACTGACTGCAAACTTGTACTCCCTACGACACTTATTTTGGGACGGGGGAGTATTAGTTTTACTTACTTGGTTTCTTTGAAGTGGGGGCCTTGTGAGTAGACCGAACCAGCTGCGATAGTGGCATGCTAGTATCGTCAGAATCACTCAAAATGCAGTGCTCTTCACCGTGTTGACTCACAATGTTATCAAACTGTTTGCGCATTTTGGTACCCTTTTTAGTGGCAAAGAAACATGAAACCTTCTCGCAGCCGCTTGAGTCAAAGATGAGTACATCAAAGGAGCCATTGCCACTGCATTTGAAGAACAAGAGGTCATTCTCCTGCAGTTCGTGAGCCTTGGCAAATTCCTCCCATCCTGGCATGAAGAAGAGCTCATCGGCAATCTTTCCGACACCAACACGCCATTCCTCGCCGCCTGGTGCTTTGAGGGTGAATCCTCCATTGGCGATCTTCCCAATGAAATTGTTGGCAATCTTCTCCGGTATGCTCTGAGATGAACACATTAAACAGGCATCTCATATAATTAGTTTGCCTCAAGTGGAAGTGGATGATAACAATGCAGCAAAAACTCCATTTAGATGACAGGAGAGGAAACTAACTAATGCAACAAACCAATCGATGACAGAAAGGGAAAAAATGTTCTTGAAAAAAAGTTACCAGTGTACATCCATGGTGCCGCTTCATACTTACAATGCGCTGCTGAAAATCTCCTGTCATGAGCTTGAAGAAGCTGATTTTGCTCACATCCTCCATGTGCTCCCAGTAGTAGTGCTCCTGCCAATCCCTGCACCTCCCACACCTTCCCTTCTCATCCACCATCATCTCACCTGCCACCACCATTGCAGACACGCATGAAGCTTTGTCAGTTGCCAAGGCCCCAAATCCATGGATGCGATGCAAGGAAAGCAGAGTATGAAATCCATGGATGCAGATGACCTGTGGAAGGAGGAGATGAGTTCTTGGCTTCTCCGACGAGGCTGTTGTAACTTTCCTCCTTGATGTTAACGAGAAGAGGCTCTGCTTCGACGAGGGTGGGAGCCTGGGAGGGGTGGTTACGAGTGAGTGAGGTTTGACAGGTGTTACCACCGGGAGAGGGTAAATTGGCAGACCTTGACACTGACATGTGGGGTAAGGGTGGGACACGTGCTGGTATGACGAGCTGAAGTTGGTGCTCGGTGGAGAGAACAGTGACGCGCAAATAAAAAAAGGGAAGGAACTGTACTGAGTGAGCAGACCAAGATGTGTAAACTGTGAATAGGTAGACGGGTTCGGACGAACATTTTAGCGACCAGAGACAATAAGTTGCAAAGAAGTAAACACGAAACAATTCACACTACCTCTAAAAAACAATCCATGTACTAATTCAGTACACGGCTCACAGCTTCTAGTAGTAGCCACATTGCTTCGGTGAATTGCGTAAGTTCCTCATACGCACTGGAATTCTGTCTAGTCTCTAGCTGACAATGGGGTCCCTGTCCTGTCTTTGTGACACAATAAAGCAGCAAATAAAGATAAAGAAATTAGTGTGACATGGAGCGAAAATGCCCTTCTAATCTCGAGCTCAAATGCTTCTCTATGCACAGTAAAATAAAAATAAAAACTAACCCGCGGAGGGGATCTCTCCTTTTGTCCTATCAATATATGATACGCATACTTTGTGTATTCTAGAAAAAAATCCAAAAGTTTATAACAAATAGTACTACTTAATTTTCTTCCTACATTTATGGAGTCAGCATTCCAATATGCTTTCAAAAATAGTCTTTCTGGAGCAGTGATTTCTTTTTTTTTACCCATAACATTGTGTTCATGAAAATTTGCACGTGTGTAAAACATTCAAGAATGTTTGTTGACAAAAAATAGGATAATATTTGCCGTTGTGCTATTGTATTGATCTGACCCTCATATTGAGTATTATATATAAAGCAGAATTATGAGGAAGAGAAACTTGGAGTACAAGACAAGTTACACGCATTTTGAATCTACTATATCTCTAACTCAGGTATAATATACTTATAATATTCCCCCTAAGTCATAGCGAGAGTGAAGCGAACGATTGTGGTTGTATTTGAAGGCTTGCGCTTGTCGTTTTCTCCTGTATGCCATCATCACTGCATCTCTAATGGCTAATAGGCTAGCATCTTGGGCGGTGACCGCGTCTCATCTATGATGAGACGACTGCATCGACATGTCGTCACTACAACGACGACCCTACATGGTCACACGGTCCTGATAAAACTAGTGGACTCATCACCGACGGCACCCTCTGACATGTGCAAGGTGCATCGTCCACGACTACAACTCCATCATCTACAACATAGCACATTTTTGTTGCGCCTCTGGTTTTGTGTGGTGTCATCATTCACGACGATTACATCATCGACAACGGCTACTACATGATTGGCTACCTCGAGATAGATATACATGGCCACACCTACAACTACTCATTAGCAACCTGTCAACAGTGTCTGTGTCTGTTGGGGAACGTAGTAATTTCAAAATTTTCCTACGCACACGCAAGATCATGGTGATGCATAGCAACGAGAGGGGAGAGTGTTGTCTACGTACCCTCGTAGACCAAAGCGGAAGCGATCACAACGTAGAGGACGTAGTCGTACGTTCTCCTCGCGATCCAACCGATCCTGGGCCGTTACTCGGCGCCCGAGTTCTTGGCACACGCTCACTGGTGACGCCTCCTCAGTTCGATCCAAAGAAAGCTCCGGAGAGAGTTCCACAAGACGACGGCGTGCAGGACGATCTTGATGTTCTACCGACGCAGGCTTCGCCTAAGCACCGCCACGATATGACCGAGGTGGAATATGGTGGAGGGGGCACCGCACACGGCTAAGGAACGATCTCAAGGATCAACTTGTGTGTTCTAGGGTGCCCCCCGCCGTGATATAAAGGAGCAAGGGGGAGGGCCGGCCGCCCTAGGAGGCGCGCCAAGGAGGGGGAGTCCTCCTCCTAGTGGGAGTAGGACTCCCTTCCTAGTCCAACTAGGAAGGAGGAAGGGGGAAGGAAAGAGAGGGAGAGGGAGAGGGAAAGGGGGGCCGTGCCCCCCCCTCCTTGTCCAATTCGGACTCCCCATGGGGGGGGGCGCGCGCCACCTCCTGGTGCGGCCCTCTCTCTCCCCCTTTGGCCCAATAAGGCCCATTACTTTTCCGGGGGGTTCCGGTAACCCCTCCGGCACTCCGGTTTTCTCCGGAAACTTCCGGAACCTTTCCGGTGTCCGAATATAGCCGTCCAATATATCAATCTTTATGTCTCGATCATTTGGAGACTCCTCGTCATGTCCGTGATCACACCCGGGACTCAACTCCTTCGGTACATCAAAATACACAAAACTCATAATATAACCGCCATCGAAACCTTAAGCGTGCGGACCCTACGGTTCGAGAACAATGTAGACATGACCGAGACACGCCTCTCGGTCAATAACCAATAGCGGGACCTGGATGCCCATATTGGCTCCTACATATTCTACGAAGATCTTTATCGGTCCGACCGCATAACAACATACGTTGTTCCCTTTGTCATCGGTATGTTACTTGCCGGAGATTCGATCGTCGGTATCCAATACCTAGTTCAATCTCACATCGGCAAGTCTCTTTACTCGCTCCGTAATACATCATCTCACAGCCTAACTCATTAGTTGTAATGCTTGCAAGGCTTAGTGATGTGTATTACCGAGAGGGCCCAGAGATACCTCTCCGACAATCGGAGTGACAAATCCTAATCTCGAAATACGCCAACCCAACATACGCCTTTGAGACACACTGTAGTACTCCTTTATAATCACACGATTACGTTGTGACGCTTTGGTAGTACCCAAAGTGTTCCTCCGTAAACGGAGTTGCATATTCTCATAGTTATAGGAACATGCATAAGTCATGGATAAAAGCAATAGCAACATACTAAACGATCGGGTGCTAAGCTAATGGAATGGGTCATGTCAATCAGATCATTCAACCAATGATGTGACCTTGTTAATCAAATGACAACTCCTTTGTTTATGGTTAGGAAACATAACCATCTTTGATTAACAAGCTAGTCTAGTAGAGGCATACTAGTGACACTGCTTGTCTATGTATTCACACATGTATTATGTTTCCGGTTAATACAATTCTAGCATGAACAATAAACATTTATCATGAAATAAGGAAATAAATAATAACTTTATTATTGCCTCTAGGGCATATTTCCTTCAGTCTCCCACTTGCACTAGAGTCAATAATCTAGATTACATAGTAATGATTCTAACACCCATGGAGTCTTGGTGTTGATCGTGTTTTGCTTTCGTGGAAGAGGCTTAGTCAACGGTCTGCTACATTCAGATCCGTATGTATCTTGCAAATTCTCTATGTCTCCCACGGACTAAGTCCGGATGGAATTGAAGCGTCTCTTGATGTGTTTGGTTCTCTTGTGAAATATGGATTACTTTGCTAAAGAAATTGCTCCAGTATAGTCACAAAAGATTTTCATTGGACCCGATGCACTATGTATGACACCTATATCGGATATGAACTCCTTCATCCAGACTCCTTCAATAGCTGCTTCCGAAGCTGCTATGTATTCCGCTTCACATGTAGATCCCGCCACGGCGCTTTGTTTAGAACCGCACTAACCGACAGCTCCTCCGTTTAGTGTAACACGTATCCGGTTTGCGATTTAGAATCGCCCAGATCGGTGTCAAAGCTTGCATCAACGTAACCGTTCACGATGAGCTCTTTGTCACCTCCATATACGAGAAACATATCCTTAGTCCTTTTCGTATTTGGGATGTTCTTGACCGCTGTCGATTGATCCACTCTGGATTACTTTGGTACCTCCCTCGCTAAGCTTATAGCAAGGCACACATCAGGTCCGGTACACAAAGATTGCATACATGATAGAGCCTATGGCTGAGGCATAGGGAACATCTTTCATTTTCTCTCTATCTTCTGCGGTGGTCGGGCATTGAGTCTTACTCAACTTCACACCTTGTAACACGTGCAAGAACCCTTTCTTTGCTTGATCCATTTTGAACTTCTTCAAAATTTTGTCAAGGTATGTGCTTTGTGAAAGTCCAATTAAAGCGTCTTGATCTATCTCTATAGATTTTGATGCCCAATATGTAAGGAGCTTCACCGAGGTCCTTCATCGAAAAACTCTTATTCAAGTATCCCTTTATGCTATCCAGAAATTCTATATCATTTCCGATTAGTAATATGTCATCTACATATAATATCGTAAATGCTACTGAGCTCCCACTCACTTTCTTGTAAATACAGCTTCTCCAAAAGTCTCAGATAAACCCAAATGCTTTGATCACACTATCAAAGCGTTTATTCCAACTCCGAGATGCTTGCACCAGTCCATAAATGGATCATTGGAGCTTGCACACTTTGTTAGCTCCCTTTGGATCGATAAAACCTTACGGTTGCATCATATACAACTCTTCTTCCGTAAATCCATTCAGGAATGCAGTCTTTACATCCATTTGCCAAATTTCATAATCATAAAATGCGGCAATTGCTAACATGATTCGGACAGACTTAAGCATCGCCACGGGTGAGAAGGTCTCATCGTAGTCAATCCCTTGAACTTGTCGAAAACCCTTTGCGACAAGTCGAGCTTTGTAGACGATAATATTACCGTCGGCGTCGGTCTTCTTCTTGAAGATCCACTTGTTTTCTATTGCTTGCCGACCCTCGGCAAGTCAACCAAAGTCCACACTTTGTTTTCATACATGGATCCCATCTTAGATTTCATGGCCTCAAGCCATTTTATGGAATCTGGGCTCACCATCGCTTCTTCATAGTTCGTAGGTTCATCATGATCTAGTAGCATGACTTCCGAACAGGATTATCGTACCACTGGTGCGGATCTTACTCTGGTTGATCTACGAGGTTCTCAGAGTAACTTGATCTGAAGTTTCATGATCAACATCATCAACTTCCTCACTATTTGGTGTAGATGTCGCATGAAACCGGTTTCGTGATAAACTACTTTCAAATAAGGGAGAAGGTACAGATTACCTCATCAAGTTCTACTTTCCTCCCACTCACTTCTTTCGAGAGAAACTCCTTCTCTAGAAAGGATCCATTCTTAGCAACAAATGTCTTGCCTTCGGATCTGTGATAGAAGGTGTACCCAACTGTCTCCTTTGGGTATCCTATGAAGACACATTTCTCCGATTTAGGTTCGAGCTTATCGGGTTGAAGCTTTTTCACATAAGCATCGCATCCCCAAACTTTAAGAAACGACAACTTTGGTTTCTTGCTAAACCATAGTTCATAAGGTGTCGCCTCAACGGATTTTGACGGTGTTCTATTCAGCGTGAATGCGGCCGTCTCAAGAGCATAACCCCAAAACGATAGCGGTAAATCTGTAAGAGACATCATAGATCGCACCATATCTAGTAAAGTGCGATTCTGACGTTCGGACACACCATTGCGCTGTGGTGTTAGGGTGGCGTGAGTTGCGAAACTATTCCGCATTGTTTCAAATGTAGACCAAACTCGTAACTCAAATATTCGCCTCCACGATCAGATCGTAGAAACTTTATTTTTCTTATTACGATGATTTTCAACTTCACTCTGAAATTCTTTGAACTTTTCAAATGTTTCAGACTTATGTTTCATTAAGTAGATATACCCATATCTCGCTTAAATCATCTGTGAAGGTGAGAAAATAACGATATCCGCCATACGAGCCTCAACATTCATTGGACCACATACATACGTATGTATGATTTCCAACAAATCTGTTGCTCTCTCCATAGTATCGGAGAACGGGTTTTAGTCATCTTGCCCATGAGGCACGGTTCGCAAAGTGCCAAGTGATTCATAATCAAGTGACTCCAAAAGTCCATCAAGATGGAGTTTCTTCATGCGCTTTATACCGATATGACCTAAACGGCGATTACCACAAATAAGTCGCACTATCATTATCAACTCTGCATCTTTTGGTTTCAACATTATGAATATGTGTATCACTACTATCGAGATTCATTAAAATAGACCACTCTTCAAGGGTGCATGACCATAAAAGATATTATTCATATAAATAGAACAACCATTATTCTCTGATTTAAATGAATAATCGTCTCGCATCAAACAAGATCCAGATATAATGTTCATGCTCAACGGCGGCACCAAATAACAATTATTTAGGTCTAAAACTAATCCCGAAGGTAGATGTAGAGGTAGCGTGCCGACCGCGATCACATCGACTTTGGAACCATTTCCCACGCCAAGATCGTCACCTCGTCCTTTGCCGTTGTTCGCAATCCGTAGTCCCCTGTTTCGAGTTGCAAATATTAGCAATGTAACCAGTATCAAATACCGAGTGCTCTGCGAGCTCTAGTAAGGTACACATCAATAACATGTATATCACATATACCTTTGTTCACCTTGCCATCCTTCTTATCCGCCAAATACTTGGGGCAGTTCCGCTTCCAAAGGACGATGCGCTTGCGGTAGAAGCACTCGGTTTCAGGTTTAGGTCCAGACTTGGGTTTCTTCTCTGAGCAAAGAACTTGTTTGCTGTTCTTCTTGAAGTTCCTTCTTCTTCCCTTTGCCTTTCTTCTTGAAACTAGTGGTCTTATTGACCATCAACACTTGATGCTCCTTCTTGATTTCTACCTCCAGCCTTTAGCATTGCGAAGAGCTCGTACATAGTCTTTACTAACCCTTGCATATTATAGTTCATCACGAAGCCTTTGTAGCTTGGTGGCGTTGATTGAAGAATTACATCAATGACACAATCATCCGGAAGATCAACTCCCGGTTGAGTCAAGTGATTGTAATACCTGCACATTACGAGTATGTGCTCACCGATGCACCCATTCTCCTCCATCTTGCAGCTATAGAACTTATTGGAGACTTCATATCTCTCAATCCGGGCATTCTGTTGAAATATCAACTTCAACTCCTGGAACATCTCATATGCTCCATGACGTTCAAAACGTCGTTGAAGACCCGGTTCTAAGCCGTAAAGCATGGCACATCGAACTATAGAGTAGTCATCGACTTTGCTCGCCAGACGTTCTTAACGCCGTCGGTTACATCGGCGATGAGCACGGCACCTAGCGGTGCATCCAGGCGTAACTCTTACAATGCAGCAATGAGGATAATTCTCAGATTACGGACCCAGTCCGTGTAATTGCTACCATCATCTTTCAACTTTGCTTTCTCAAGGAACGCATTAAAATTCAGCGGAACAACAAAGACGAGCCATCTATCTATAAGCAGACATAGACAAGCAAGATACTATCGGTACTAAGTTC
Source organism: Aegilops bicornis (assembly GCA_021605145.1). NCBI lineage: Eukaryota > Viridiplantae > Streptophyta > Magnoliopsida > Poales > Poaceae > Aegilops > Aegilops bicornis. Next base: position 145,800,218 of record CM038673.1, read on the forward strand.
ATGATAAATTTAAGTTCAATTAATCATATTACTTAAGAACTCCCACTTAGACAGACATCTCTCTAGTCATCTAAGTGATCACGTGATCCAAATCAACTAAACCATAACCGATCATCACGTGAGATGGAGTAGTTTTCGATGGTGAACATCTTATGTTGATCATATCTACTATATGATTCACGCCGACCTTTCGGTCTCCGTGTTCGAGGCCATATCTGCATATGCTAGGCTCGTCAAGTATAACCTGAGTATTCTGCGTGTGCAAAACTGGCTTGCACCCGTTGTAGATGGACGTAGAGCTTATCACACCCGATCATCACGTGGTGTCTCAAGACGCATTTAACTTTGGCAACGGTGCATACTCGGGAGAACACTACTTGATAATTTTAGTGAGAGATCATCTTAAAATGCTACCGTCAATCAAAGCAAAATAAGATGCATAAAGGATAAACATCACATGCAATCAATATAAGTGATATGATATGGCCATCATCATCTTGTGCTTGTGATCTCCATCTCCAAGCACCGTCGTGATCACCATCGTCACCGGCGCGACACCTTGATCTCCATCGTAGCATCGTTGTCGTTTACGCCATCTATTGCTTCTCGACTATCGCTACCGCTTAGTGATAAAGTAAAGCAATTACAGGCGTTTGCATTTCATACAATAAGCGACAACCATATGGCTCCCGACCATTGCCGATAACCGGTTACAAAACATGATCATCTCATACAATAAAATATAGCATCACGTCTTGACCATATCACATCACAACATGCCCTGCAAAAACAAGTTAGACGTCCTCTACTTTGTTGTTGCAAATTTTACGTGGCTGCTACGGGCTTAAGCAAGAACCAATCTCACCTACGCATCAAGACCACAACGATACTTCGTCAAATAGACTCCGTTTTAACCTTCTCAAGGACCGGGCGTAGCCACACTCGGTTCAACTAAAGTGAGAGAGACAGACACCCGCCAGCCACCTTTAAGCATGAGTGCTCAGAACGGTGAAACCAGTCTCGCGTAAAGCGTCACGCGTAATGTCGGTCCGGGCCGCTTCATCTCACAATACCGCTGAACCAAAGTATGACATCTTTGGTAGGCAGTATGACTTGTATCGCCCACAACTCACTTGTGTTCTACTCGTGCAAAACATCAAACCATAAAAACCTAGGCTCGGATGCCACTTTGTTGGGGAACGTAGTAATTTCAAAATTTTCCTACGCACACGCAAGATCATGGTGATGCATAGCAACGAGAGGGGAGAGTGTTGTCTACCACCCTCAGAGACCAAAGCGGAAGCGATCACAACGTAGAGGAAGTAGTTGTACGTTCTCCTCGCGATCCAACCGATCCCAGCCGTTACTCCGGCGCCTCGAGTTCTTGGCACACGCTCATTTCGGTGGCGCTCCTCAGGCTCCGATCCAGCAAAGCTCCGGGGAGAGAGAGTTACATCGGCCGCGATGGCGTGGTGGCGATCTTGATGTTCTACCGACGCAGGCTTCGCCTAAGCACCGCTACGATATGACCGAGGTGGAATATGGTGGAGGGGGCACCGTGACACGGCTAAGGAACGATCTCAAGGATCAACTTGTGTGTTCTAGGGTGCCCCCGCCCCGTATATAAAGGAGCAAGGGGAGGGCCGGCTGCCCTAGGAGGCGCGCCAGGAGGGGGGAGTCCTCCTCCTAGTGGGAGTAGGGACTCCCTTTCCTAGTCCAACTAGGAAGGAGGAAGGGGAAGGAAAGAGAGGAGAGGAGAGGGAAGGGGCCGCGCCTCCTGTCCAGTCGGACTCCCCATGGGGGGGCGCGCCACCTCCTGGTGCGGCCCTCTCTCCCCCTTTGGCCCAATAAGGCCCATTACTTCCCCGGGGTTCGGTAACCCCTCGGCACTCCGATTTTCTCCGGAAACTTCCGAACCTTTCCGTGTCCGAATATAGCCGTCCAATATATCAATCTTTATGTCTCGATCATTTCGAGACTCCTCGTCATGTCCGTGATCACATCCGGGACTCCGAACTCCTTCGGTACATCAAAATACACAAAACTCATAATATAACCGTCATCGAAACCTTAAGCGTGCGGACCCTACGGTTCGAGAACAATGTAGACATGACCGAGACACGTCTCCGATCAATAACCAATAGCGGGACACGGATGCCCATATTGGCTCCTACATATTCTACGAAGATCTTTATCGGTCAGACCGCATAACAACATCGTTGTTCCCTTTGTCATCGGTATGTTACTTGCCCGAGATTCGATCGTCGGTATCCAATACCTAGTTCAATCTCACATTCTTGGCAAGTCTCTTTACTCGTCCGTAATACATCTTCTCACAGCTTTCTCATTAGTTGTAATGCTTGCAAGGCTTAGTGATGTGTATTACCGATAGGGCCCAGAGATACCTCTGCGACAATCGGAGTGACAAATCCTAATCTCGATATACGCCAACCCAACATACGCCTTTGGAGACACTGTAGTACTCCTTTATAATCACACGATTACGTTGTGACGTTTGGTAGTACCCAAAGTGTTCCTCCGTAAACGGAGTTGCATATTCTCATAGTTATAGGAACATGCATAAGTCATGGATAAAAGCAATAGCAACATACTAAACGATCGGGTGCTAAGCTAATGGAATGGGTCATGTCAATCAGATCATTCAACCAATGATGTGACCTTGTTAATCAAATGACAAGTCCTTTGTCTATGGTTAGGAAAGATAACCATCTTTGATTAACAAGCTAGTCTAGTAGAGGCATACTCGTGACACTGTTTGTCTATGTATTCACACATGTATTATGTTTCCGGTTAATACAATTCTAGCATGAACAATAAACATTTATCATGAAATAAGGAAATAAATAATAACTTTATTATTGCCTCTAGGGCATATTTCCTTCAGTGTCGTCACCAGCATACACGTCACTCCTGTTGTGACTATGGGAGGGAATAGAGGAGAGACAAGGAAGCTGTCAGAAGGGCCCACGGTCACCGCCCTAGGTGTTGACCTACCAGCCAGTGGCGGAGCTTGGTGGGGGCCAACCTGGGCCATGGCCCCCCCAGCTCATGTGAATTTTTTTGTATATACCTTAGTATTAGGCCTATTTATCCATCAAAAATCATTCAAAAGAAATTATGTTTGCCCCCCCAACCCATGGCCCCCCCATGATTTCAGCTCAAGCTCCGCCACTGCTACCAGCCATTAGAGACGCAGTGATGATGGCATAGCAAAAAGACGACAAAAACACACGACTTCTAATTCAGTCGCGCTTCACTCCCGCTACGAATAGGGGAAATGTTAGAAGTATAAGCGTGATTAAGAAAGAAATAAGGAGATAGTGATAGAATTAATTTAAACACATAATATCTTGCCTTGTACTTTAAGCATTTTCTATTTTGTACTCTAAATATACACGTTAGGGCCACATCAATACAACAACAAATATTGTAGAGTTCCATATTTTTCACATTCACGAGGGTGCATTTGAGTTCGGGAGTAAAAACTCGGAAACTCTATGTCCCACGTGGAGTTTTTGCTCACGGTGCACATGCTCTCGCCTTAATAGTAAAATCCAAAATAATAGTTAAAACTAAAAAGATACTAAACTCTTTGTTTGTACAGGGCACATTTGAATATTTCACTTTCGTGCAGGATTGTATGAAGAAAAAGCATTCGATGTGGTCAGGGAAAAAAACTAATACTCCAAAAAAGCTCATCTTTGAATAATTTTGGGATGATTTTTTCTTTACCCAAAGCATCACAAATGTGATCTTTTCACAAAAAAGTACACATAGAGAGAACACTTAAGAATGTTTGTCTAAAAGTATCATAATTTATTATACTATTTTTTGAAATTTACCATCTACCTGGGTGGCTTTTCACCTGGGTAGAGAGACACTTGGAAATAGTGGTGTGAAAGGGATTGCTGAGCCCGGAATAAAAAGAAAGAAAGTAATCATTGAAGCCAAGAACAGAAGCACTGGCTCCTAGCTCAAGCAAAAGAGCAGAAAGGAACAATGATATGGGAAACCCGGGAACAATCTGAGCAAAAGGTCCAACAAATCATGCGTTAATTCCACCATCGGCGATGACAGATCACAGATGAACCCAACATCGATCATTTCGTTTCCTAGCTCGCTTGATGAACGAGACGACGACGTCCACCTCCCTCTCCGCCTTGTCGCCCCAGCCGGACTTCTCCAGGAAGTAGACGTGCCCCTCGCCGCCGGTCTCGTACAGCACCGCCTCCTCCCCTGTCCACGCGCTCCCCCTCAGCGCCTCCACGTACCGCCGGCCCCTGTCCCGCATCGTGTCCAGCTCCGCCACGGTGACAAGTGCTCGCCGGCAGCCGAGCGCCGCCCACTCCTCCGCCGGCATCGCCAGCGGGTTGATGAACGGGTGGTCGGTCCCGTACCTCCCCGCGCACACGAAGCCCCACGACCTCTCCACCCTCTGCAGGAACCTGGGGTCCGCGCCCTCTGACGGCACCAGATCCTTGCCGCGGAAGTACGGGTGCAAGAGCACCAGCCCTTCGATCCGCGCGCCCGCCGGCAGCCCGTTCTCTCCGCCGCCGGCCCTTGATGCCATGTTGTGTGCGATGTTGGCGCCGGCGCTGTCGCCCGCGACGAAGAGGCGCGCGGCGTCGCCGTGCTCGGCCAGCCACAGCTCCCGCCCGGCGGATGGCGCGCAGCTCGCCAGGGCCCAGCCGAGCGCGGCCCACGCGTCGTCGTAGGCGGCCGGGAGCGGGTGCTCGGGCGCGAGGCAGTAGTCGACGGACACGGCCACGACGCCGGCCGCGGCCACGAGGGCGTTGAGGAAGCGGTGGTGCGTGCCGGAGAAGGCCGAGTGGACGGCGAAGGCGCCCCCGTGGAAGTAGACGAGGACGGGGAGCTTCTCGGACCGCGGGACGTCCTTCGGCAGGTACAGCCGCGCGGCCAGGCCGGCGTCGGCGTCGATGACGACGTCCTTGCAGGTGACGCCGGTGGCGGCGTCCGTGCCGGCGTCGACCCTGGACGTGCCCATGAGACGGTGGACGCGGCCGCTCTTGTAGCGGATGAGGAACGGCGAGAAGTCGAAGTCGACCTCGGTGTCCGGATCCATGGCCGCAGTCGCGCGCGGTCGAGTTTCCGACGAGGGGAAGCGAAGCGTGTGCACGGTTACAGTTTTGCGGCACGCCTCGGTCATGGCTCCCGGAGTAAAATCGTAGTATCACTGGTGGGCATCAGCGACCATTTCGTGGATTGGATTAACAATTCCATCCACTTTGGAATCGAGGTGGAAACAGGAGCCATGGTCGGGCAATCCGCGCAACCGTATGCGTGCTCAAATTTGCCGCACGCTGAACAATTGAAACTCCAGCCTGGCCATTTCCACACGAATTAACATAAACAATTCAGATTAACGTAAACAATCATTTCCCTTTGCAACCCTCAACCCGCCTTAAACAGTGACCTGTGCGATGACGTCAACGTTTTACAACGTGTTATCTTTTTTTCTTTGAAAAAACTTCGTCGATCTATTCATCACCAGTAGAATTAGTGCAAAGAACACCAGATATGAAAAACTACGTTCGTAGACCACCTGATGATGATTAGAGCGAACCGAAGACGTGATGTCGTCATTGCCCCATCACCGGAGCCGAGCAAAATTTAAATTTGTTGTAGTAAACAGTTGGTAAGTTACCATGCTAAGAACCCAGAGGACCAACGCAGGAAAACAAAAATTATCATCTATGAAGAAAAGCGTAGACCGAAAAGATCTAATATGTAGACACATAAACATTGACGAACAAAGAACGGATCCACACGGATCTATCAAAGACAAAAGCTGATCAAATCCCATGAGATCCGCCAGAGACAAGCCTCCACACACCCTTGAGACTCACGTATCTACAACTACATTCCCGAGCGGCAGTCAAACGGAGGCGTGAATGCAAGATGCCAACGGAATGATCGTCCGGACAGAGGCTAGGGCAGCTTTCTTCCCACCGCGTCCTTCCTTGTGTGTCGAAGATACAAAGCAAGTGCATCGGAAAAGAAGGGGAACTTAATCGATCTATTACATAGCGAAGCATCCGAAGCATAACTGCACACTCACACGATCTTTGCCGAGAGATAGGAGCATTCGGTGGAACCGATGAACTACACTTGCTTCTTGATAGATGTGTGGGACAGAGGGCTCATGGTACCTGCTGCCCACCCTTCCTCCGCTTTGATAACCGTGTGAACGGAGAGTGGGCAGAGCAAAAGGGAAGGAGGTCCTCATACGGATGACGGTAGAGACACCATCGGGACGGAGGCTAAGCGGGGAGAAACTTATCCTATCCCAAGAAGCCGCCGCCTCACCTTTCTGAGCAGGACATAAATCCTATCAAAACTAAGAAAAAACCTTAAAAGCAAAACCTTTCACCGACAAGAATTGGGATCCACCATGCCTCCAAGAACATTATATTTCAAGTTTGGTTCAATACATATGCAATTGTGCAACAAATTTATGCCGCTGCTCTATTTACATCATCTATTGGAGTTGGATTTTTTTGATGATGTAAATTTCACTCCAATCACTTTTTGATGACGTAGCTCTGAGGGTATCTTCAATGCCGCCCCTCAAACCACCCATAACAGTCCGGACCACATGGTTCCGCATTAGTCTGTTCGGCGGGTCGGGCACACTTTTTCCCGTGAACAAGAGACAAACTAGGGGGGCGCAGATCCGCCCGCCATGTTTGACTAACCTGGCCCACCAAAAACCTCGCCTACGCGCGATCCCGCTTGAAGCCAGCTACTCGCATTCATGCCGGCCCAGGGCCGCTCACTGGAGCCTGCATTTGAAGCGGCTCGCCGGCCGACCTCCATTAAACCGGCGTGTGTGTCGAGGACCTAGTTCGATGCCCCGAGCGCCACACGTCCGTTCCTGTGCCGACGAGCATTAAACACCTCTCCGGCTGGCTCCTCGCATCCGCCCGCTATATAAGTGTGTCTAGGCATCGGGCAAGAACCACACCTCACCTTTGTTCTCTACATCTTCCCATTGCACAACACCCGCCATAGCCTCCGGCAAACAGAAGAAGGAGTTCTTCAGCATTGCAGCTGCATAGGTTGCCCGACGAGCCATCTTGGTACAGGTTGACTTGCCGACAAACCCTCCGGATCCGGTGCCGCCACCATCGCCATCGCCACCCCTCCTTGACTGTCCAAACTAGACAACGCCGTCTCCTACAAACCTGCCGCAAGTAATGGTGGCAACGCTCAGGCAGGTTCGGAAGAGAAGCCATGTTGACGGAGTCCGACACGTCCGCGGCCATCACGGACAGTGAGGAAAAGTAGATCATGGGAGGTCGCCGCCGCTTGGGTCTCACGAAGGCCACCGCCATCGCGTCATCGGGTTACACAAACTGGCGCCTTGCCCGATGAGTGGGGGCGTATACCACGACGACCCTCTTCCCGTCCAAAAACCAACCCCGCTCCATGTTCCACGAAAGCGGAGGGAGACTATTCTTCCTCTCTCGCCGAAGCATAACTCTTCAGGGCTACCGACAGTCCGATGAGCGGGCTTTCGGACATGGGGAAGACATGGCGTGCGAGTGAAGATCCGTCGCGGCCGACCATAGACTAGTTTTACCGCAACCCAGCATGATTTAGTTAATAATATGCCCGAAAGTAAACGTTTTCATCCGGTTTTAATGAAAATCGTTCAATTTACATGTAATTCGTCCGGTTTATTTAAAACCGATTTGAAATATATGTGGATAACGTTATTGGATGGCCGGCACCCGTATCTGTGTCCACAGACTGGTTCTATTTATGAAGGGATGCAGTGTCTGTTGTGGGACTTGGCAAAAGGCACAAATTTGACCTCAGGACGAAACTATTTCATAAAGTGAACTGCTTTTGAAAGTATTTCACCCAGTTGACCTCTAATGTGTAGCAGCTCACAGCAAGGCGCCACACCCTTGATACCGACAGCTATCTGACTACACTATCTGCAACACCTAGTTGTAAGGAAATTGCGTAGTAGAGTCATAGCTAACTATCGACTACTGCATAAAAAGTTCGGTGGTGTGAAATATTTTCAGAAACAATTCAGTTTGTGAACGAAATTGCTCCATGCACGACACAAGTGGCCGATCTATGCATGACATGTAAATCCTGCGGCCGACGCCCTTCTCAATCAACGTTTGTCCGGCCAGATTTAATTCATCGTCTGTGCATCGTCCAATTTCATCGTGTGTGTAGCAAGACTCGTTTGTGAAATACTTTCGTTCTCAGGTTAAATTTCTCGATTTTGTCGTGGGACTCGACACAAGACGCCTGGTGCGCGTAGCACTAGCTCCTGCATTCTCCCTGTCAGCCACACGAGTTTGCGACTGTTGCTGTCCCGCTTGGTCACAAAGCACCTAACCAGAAGTATGACTGGTGGACCCAGAGGCTGGGGTTGGACGCAGACAGCAGCAAGTCAGCAGCAGTTGGTTCGACCCGACTGGCAGCACGAGCACAAGGAGAGCAGAGGGGAGCCATCCATCCCCAAAACCCCTAGTCCCCCGTGAGCAGCGCCCACCCCGGAGCGGGAGCGACGGCCGGCGGCTCGTCCCCAGGTTCGCCCGCCCGCTAATCCCTCGCTTCTCCCTCTCCAGCTTATTCCTCCGCCGGTTTCGTGCGGACTTCTTCCACCCCCGATGCGGTTTCGCGGATTTCGCCCGAGAACTAGCAGCCCGCGGCAGTTTCGATTTTTGCTGTGGGCGGAAGTTGCGGGCGGGAGATTAGGGTTTTCCTCGGTTTCGGGTAGATTAATGGGCGATTCGTGTGTTCTAGTGGTCTCGACGGTGTTTAGTTCCTAGATGCGAGGCAGCCTTTTCCTCTGGGGCCGGAGGTTGGGGATGGGATGGGGGTGGGGGTTGGGTGCTTTGGTGGGTGTTCGGTGTTGGGCTCTGGATTTGGTTGTTGAGGAAGCTGCGTAGACGAAGATTATTGTGGGTCATGTCGAACGCTTGTGAGAACCGGTCTGAGATGTGAGGTTTTGGATGGGGTTTATGTGGATTGGGGATTGTCACTTGAGGACGTGAGGGAGGCAAGGTTTCGGAACGGTCTTAAGGTTGCACGGCAATCTCCGTAGATGCGATTATGCATGGTTTATTTCATGACAAGTAACCATCTAACCGCCATATCCTGTTTACAAGTATGTTTGCGGCTGTATGGCGGCAGGCTTCTTGCTGCGCCGCGTGGCGGCTGTGAATTGGCAGTTAGTACATTTGATTGATGCGTTTCCCTGGTTCACGCTCATCGCCTTGCCTCATGGCGGTGCACCGGTTCACGTATTATGCCCGTATGTATCTGTTTGCTGTTGCTACATTACATCCTGTAATAATTGGGGTCTCACTATCTTCTTCTTTTGTGGGAACTGCCAGCTTGGTGCCGTGACTCGTGACTATACCTTGTGCCGGCTGCAACAGGTTTAGTGGTTAGACGATGTTAACAAAAACATAAAAGGGCAACCACCAAACATTGTAAATATTTAGTGTGAAGTAAATATGTACTTGTTCGGTCCGTAGGGCCGCTGAAGTTCTTAGCTCATCCCAATTCCCAAGGTCGAACATTGAAACTTACTTTTGCCCAAGCCCTTGCCATGTGGTCATCCAATACTCTATGGTGAATATTCGTAGTCCACCTTTCACCGAAGCACACATCTCGCAGGTCGACATGTTGTCCACCCTAGTGGACTGGTGTGTATTCATCTCTTTTGTCGGCGACGAACCCTGACTTGCTTGGATTGTTCAGAGAATTTTGTCCTGGTCTTTCTATTTTTGTGAACAATCTAATCCAAACGTTTCTTTCTGGGATGGGTACTTCAATCCATTCAGCATTTTGGATTTGTTGCTACTTGGTGAAATACTATTAGCAGCTTGTTTTTCCATTTTTTGTTGGGTTTAATTGAACCCCCATGTTAATGGTGTAGATAGATGCTACATGCCAGAGATGTGAGGTTCTGCAAGGTTTTAAGGAGATTCTATGCTATTATGCGGTTCGAGAAGTATGTTGTGGGCTGTCGCTGCGTTTTTGTGGTGATTTTGAATTGGCAGCTTATAATTTTTGATGTGTAAACAGTTCTCTGTTGGTGATGTTCATTATGAGTCATCATTAAGGTAGGATGCTCTTAGGTCTGTTTGTTTTATTGTCAGCCTGTAATACTTGAAAGTGAGTAGATAAAAATGCCTGGAGTTCTGAGCTATACTTATTTGTCTGCTTGTCTTTGTTGTACTTGCAGTTATAGACCTGAGGTCACATTGGGTGCCTACGACATCCAATATGAGACCGCTTAACAGCAAAAAGGGTGAGGTCCCTTCCCATGGTCGTGAGAACTGTGGAGTTTCTGACCAAGCTTTTCATGGCAAATGTCAAAGCTGTGATGGTGTTGGAAAACCATCTTATCCTAGAGCGAATGGCGTTTCCCTGAAAGAAAGTGGAACATGCAGTTTTAGTTGTGATCATGCTAATGCTTTATTAGTAGATGTGCCCAAAGGTTCGCCAGCAAGGCCAGGACATATTGACAGCGCAGATTGTGGTCAGCATGCCAAGAATGAAAGTTGCATGCCTTGTAATGATCTGCAGCAAGAGTCTGATAGAGAACAAGCTGGAGATACCCTGGATGATCTGTTTTTCTTTAATGATGAAGAGGATGATGATATTGACTGGGAACCTTCTGCTCGCCTGGCTGAAAACAGATGGTTTTGCTTGAACTGTACAATGCCAAACTTGGATGAGGTTAAACATTGCCTGGTAAGATCCTTTTGTTTTGTGATTAGTCGGGCCATATAGCTCATTACAAACTTTATCTGAGTATATCCAGTTGCATGTATGACACGTGCTTTCTTGGTTCTTCTCTCATACAATAGAATTGCCATGAGCTTAAGGGATCTGAGGTAGCTGCTGGATATAATGTTTTCAAAACTCACATTGCGCGGGCAGCTTTGGTATCTGCTGACACAGGTGCCCTTTCCACTCGTAGCTATGTTTTTCTGTTACTTCCTATCATCAATTATCAAATATCTGTTATGAATATAACTCATTTCAGTATTCCCTTTCACAAACTTACCTGAGTACACCAATGGCATCTTAATAGAATTTGTAACTGTCCTTGCTACTAGATCATGGACAATCTGCTTTCCACACCAAAGTCTACAATTGACTTCCAAAATCTCCCTGTCCGAATCATTATTAACTTATTTAATAGAAACATCATTGATTAATAATGCCATTTGAACATTTTAATGCAGCTGAAAACACTCCAGAAGATGCAAAAATGAGAACTAGGATGTACTAGGGCTGTCTTGGTTTGAGCCCAAGCCTACCTTATAATTTTTTTGGCTAGCCCAAATATTGGCTGAGGCTATAGTTCCCCATGTAGTGGCCAACATCGACAAGAAAATAGATTGGGAGTGGCCATGCCAAAACTCGCCAGCTATCTAATCCCGGGCCAGGTAGATTTGGGTGCAATCCAAGCATACCCCAGGCTAATTTTCATTGCCTAGGAAATTCACCTTCCTCATACTTGGAATTATAAGGCTAGCTAAGTCTTACTGGAATAGCTTTAAAAAATCTACCATGGAACACTTTTGAGTTTTACTCCTTAATACATAATCAGACCAAGAAAGCAAAATCTAACAAAGCAAAAGGTCCCTACTAAACCTGATTTACCAAGACCTATGACAACTATGAAGTAGCATCCCTAGACACAACTATACTCCTCTGAGTACAAAGCAAATAACAGTAAGACACATTTTATGATTTACTTCTTTTTGTGGACAAACGGTGACATCCAATGTTATACTGATTAAATTAGCAACGTACTAATAATAGTCCTCTGTCACAACGACTTTTCAAGTTAGCATCCTTTGATTCATGGATCTGATTAATGACCCGTTAAAGCTGTTTGGTTCAATGCAAACAGAACATACTCCTTATCCCTATCCTGTCTTTCCCAATATGTGGTCGACTGGCCAGCTGAATCCTCCTCCCCATGCTGTAAAAACTTACCACTGAGTCTGAAGCCTCCTCTTCAATGTAGTAAAACTATCTTGGAGGAGATTCAGAAACATTGGAATGATGATAGAGAAGGAGTTGGAAAGGTGTGATGCTTATACCTTGACAGAGTGTATTCAAGCTTAGCACAGTAGTTTAGAGCAATTGACTGTATGCCACTGCATCAACTTTTCATGCGCCTATGTGTATTAACGTCTTCTTTTGGTCACACTGTTTATGCAGCATCGGTACTGGTATCTACAGCGATTGGTTTTGATGAAAGAATGTTGCTCCACAGTGAGGTAAGCTATGAACTTGTGATTTATGTAATTTGAGCTAGCATACTGCATGATATAGTGTTCCCACGTCAAGGGTGACCACACTTTATTGCTGTGAATAGCATGGATGATTGTCATAAATCTTTGAGTGCTCCTAATTGTGGTGTCAGTGAAACTTTTCATTTGATTGCTTCTTGTGTCTGTGAGATGCTTCTTCTGCGGCATGTTAAAGAAAGATGGCAGAAACTTATAATTATTAATTTTGCAATTATACAACTTGTTTCATTTTCATTCGAAGCGAGGCTAAAATAGTATGAAAATATTTCAAGATGGGATGTCAGTTTCTGTATTCCCGTCCATTTTGACCAAATGACGATTTATTCTCTTCAACATATATACTTGTAATTATTTCACCAAACTAGCTGCATTTCAGAAGCTAGTTTTTTGTGAGGTCTTGTCTTTTTGGCCTCCTCTATTTTCTGTCAGAATGTAATGTCTGTAATTTTTTTTATAACTGACATATCATATTTCTGTATCCTATCAGATGGAAATGAAACCAAATCCACATCCAGAAAGACCCAACCGTCTTCGTGCAATTGCTGCTAGTCTGGCTGCTGCAGGTGCATACTAGAGATTAGTGTAATTATTTACTACAGTCTTTCAGCTTTGTGTATTTCAGAAAAAAGCTGCAGAGAAACTCTTGCCTACAAGTTCTGTGATTATTCTTATGCAAATATTCAATCAAGATCTTTATGATTTGATGATGCTCTGTTGAACTGTTCTCAGACATATTATCGAATATAAACTAAAGATATCAATCATATAATTCTAAACACAACAAAATTATTGATTGTTGATGTTGTGCTGCAGCAGGATAACAAAAAACATGATTATCCTCCCAGTCATATTAATTAAACTTGGTTGATGAACCAACCTTTCTATTCTACTGCTTATCAAGTAAACAATTATTACTATTTCCAATTTCAGGAATATTTCCCTCAAAGTGCGCCTTGGTACCTCCTCGAGAAATCACTAAGGAGGAACTCGTAATGGTAAGAGTCCAACAAGTGGTTTGAAAGATCCATTAGTTTTGCTGCTATGTGTTACCCCTGTATGCATTGTTCATTTCAGAGTCTTCTTGATAGTCCTCATATGTTTAAACTGTGGTAATTTAGGTCCATACTTCAGATCACATCGAAAGCGTAGAGCAGACAAAGAACATGCTTTACAGGTATTACTTGTTTAGTTTGTGATTAGAACTGTCATTGTGAGTATGGTCTTTAGTTTAGTATTTTACCTTTTGTTTTGATTATAATGGATACATGTTCAGCATGTATTGGCATTTTATGTACTAGCATTTTTGGAAAGGTTTCATTGTTATAACATAATTCTGGGGATCAATCTGTAGTTACTTCACTTCGGATACCTACGCGAATGGACACTCAGCATGTGCTGCCAAACTTGCAGCAGGCCTATGCGCTGATCTTGCTAGTTTGATAGTGTCTGGCCGTGTCCGGAATGGCTTTGCGCTGGTACTGTCTGATGATCTCATATATTCAGTTTTTCATCTCATTCATTATAATGCACTTGTTTATTATTTATCAATCCGCTTTGCATTTTTGTTGTACATGATGCTGACCTTGTGTTCTTGTCTACCTGAGAACAGGTGAGACCTCCTGGGCATCATGCTGGGGTAAAGCAAGCCATGGGCTTTTGTCTTCACAACAATGCAGCAGTGGCTGCATTAGCTGCACAAAAAGCAGGCGCTAAGAAAGTCTTGATAGTTGACTGGGTAATGCTAGTCACAAGTTTGCATTTAAATATGCACCATTAAATTTTGTTGGCGTGCACCAATTGTTTTTCTTGCAGTATATCTATTTTATTGTAAATAGATACAAAAGTACGTTTACCATTCTCATCAGTAGCATTGTTAACTGTTATTGCAGGATGTGCACCATGGCAATGGCACACAGGAGATATTTGAAGGGAACAAATCAGTGAGTTCTCATCTTTATTTAGTTACATTTTTAATTGCTCTATGTTCTTCCTTTTTGAGTGCATCTGTTATTGATTTTAATTACTGTATTTCCGTTTGCATGTGTTGCTACTACTATGAGCATACCAGTTTCCAAATTTGCAATTCTTATATGGGTAACTTTTTATTCTTCAGGTTTTGTACATATCATTACATCGCCATGAGGATGGAAGCTTCTACCCTGGAACTGGAGCAGCAGACGAGGTGGCTATCTTTAAAGTGTTTGTAGTTTTGGCATAATTCACCAAAAGAACAACTGAATGAAACTAAGGTCTGAGCTGGAAATATGTATAAGGAAGGATGCACATGTAATTCATCATACCCCTCGGTACATGCCATGGACAACCTTTTTCAGGGGGAGACTTGTGTGAAGACCTCACATTAGGTGAGATCAATGTGATCGATTTTTTTGGAAAAAAAAAACATGTCCAAACATTCTCAATTTTTTGGTAGACACACATCAATGTTTGATGTACAACCTCAAAAAGTTTCAACCCCTAATTCAACTTACATTAAAAGAAACAAAATAGACAAAATCGGATGTGAATAGTGTCAAGTACTATTCACTCAAAGCTGTCACTATTCACATTCGAATTTGTAGTTTTTGAATCTCTAAATGTACATCGAGTTTTCAGCTGATTTTCTTCGAAGTTGTAGACATACCCCACATGGATGTTGTCAAATAATTTCAGATTTTTCCGAAATGTCTAAATATGAAATTTTGGGGTTGATCTTACGATCTCACCTAATGTGAGATCTCATACAAGTCTACCCGGCCTTTTTCATCAGCACCACATGGGTCTTGAAAACTAATTACTAGTGGTATCCAACTTTTCATCTCTGTTTGTATGAGATGGCCTGACAAGATTCAATGAACCCAAGAGCTTTGGACAATAGGGTATTAGGACCTGGGTTTGTATACTACTCCCTCCGTCCCAAAATAAGTGATTCAACTTTGTACTAACTTTAGTACAAACTTGAGTCACTTATTTTGGGACGGAGGGAGTATTTCATACATTATCTTACTATTTAGGCTGATACATATCTAGCATATTTTATAGTTCATTTTTGCTACTGTACAACTGTACTGCATCCAATTGGACCCAACCATCCATTGTAACCAAGTTTCAATTGACAATGACATAGTTCCTTTGCAATAAAGTTTGATCCAAGCTGTGAAAATTTGTATCTCATTTCTTCTTGCATGTATATAACTGCAGGTGGGAGATCTGGCTGGTAAAGGATTCTCGGTAAATATACCTTGGAGCTGTGGTGGTGTTGGTGACAATGATTACATCTTTGCTTTTCAGCATGTGGTGCTTCCAATAGGTACTGATTAAAAGAGTAAATATTTAGTCTCCTTGGGTATCTAATAGTAGACATTTCACACCCATGACATTCTCATTTTTTAGTTAGTAATTTCGTTGTCTTAACATGGCATTCTAGATCCTTAATAGAAATGATTGGTAAGATGTGTATTCACCATGATGGAATAAAGACTTGTTTGTTAAATATGTCATGGTGCTATTTTTGTTTGGAAAAAATGTCTGCCTACAACACCTTTTTTTAAGGATACAACACTAAATTTCATTTCATATTTTCCATGGGCACCTCTTTATGTGATATTACCCCATTGTTTTTCATTGATGTTTAAGTCTGCACTGCACATTCTCAATTGGTGTTTTTCCTGTGCGAGTGCAGCTACAGAATTTGCCCCAGACATCACCATTATATCTGCAGGATTTGATGCAGCAAGGGGCGATCCTCTGGGTTGTTGTGATGTAAGATTTCTCCTAATTTTAGTTATTGAATTCTAAAACATACATGCCATTCCCTATTTTGTGTATGTCTTCTATTAGACAACTGAGATGATTCTGTGGTAAAGACTTTAGGCTTATGCAGAAGACTTCTCTTTTTAGAACATAGGCTTGACCTGCTATATTCACATTATGTAGGAAAATTATATGTTGCTTTGGCTTCCTCACTTGGAGAAGCTAGACTTTTAGCCACATTGTCATTTTTGTACTTATTTTCGGAGCACATCGATCCACCAAACTTCATCAATAAATCTTAGGCTTATATACCGCTGTTGCTTATAAAGAGTTAACTGTCATGAATGTGAGATTTATTCAGTTTGTTTTATCATATCTGGTAGTTAGTACTAGAGCTTGCTCAAATGAGAAAATGATAAAGTTGATTGAGATATCAGCTTTAACATTCAATCAAACTTTGCTACTATCCATTCATACTTGTGTGCTACTTGGGTCCCTCAAAGTTTTAGATGCTTCATTTTTCTGGTTGACATGCCAATGCAGGCCAAATCATGTAAATCCATGGTAATGATTATTTAACTTGATTATTTTTAGGTCACTCCTGCCGGATACTCTCAGATGACGTCCATGTTAACTGCTTGCTCAGAAGGAAAATTGTTGGTTATACTTGAGGGAGGGTAGGTACCCTATTCTTATCTGTACTCATAGAGATAATAAAAGAAGACAGGACCTAGAATTTAAAATTTTAAGCAGGATTTATGATATGTAACTTGTACACTGCAAGCTGGACACCAAACCCTGTGTCACCATCGTGCTCATGGTATTTTGTCGCATTCGTGCTTTGTATATGACATGCGAAATTTCTAACATCACCAGAATGTATATATGTGTTCATCTAACACTAGTTATCTAAACGCTCTTATATTTCTTTACGTAGGGAGTACTTCTTTTCCTGGATCTTTGCAATGGATCCAAACGTTCTTATAATTTGTGTAGCCAATGTTCTTATAATTTTGTGCTGTTGTGGACACTAATATAACGTCACAAGAGATGATTGCCTGTCTGTTGTGGAAACTTAGATGCATACCATGATGCTTGTATTTGACTTTTGACATAACAGGAGATGATTCTCTGTCTGTTGTGGAAACTAAGATGCATACCATGATGCTTATATTTGAACTTTTGTGCCAGTGTTCTTATATATTTTTTCATTTTTATCAACTAATTAAAATCTGGTATTATTTGTTATTGAAGCACACATCAACACTTATCCATTGTTTTCTTTGTCCCCTCATTAATGTACAGATACAATCTTCGGTCTATATCCTCATCTGCAACTGAAGTTGTCAAGGTATGTATTCTTGGCAACAAAAACTACTCCCTCCGTTCGAAAATACTTGGCGTGGTTTTAGTTCAAATTGAACTAAAACCATGTCAAGTATTTCCGAACAGAGGTAATATTTCTTGTAAGGTGGGATTGGGATGTATAAATAACACAAACATGTTTGATTGGAATCAGCTGCTTCAGCATCATCCATTGTCGTCGTAATTCATCAACAAACAAAACCTTTATGTATACATAAACATCAATAGTTGAAGAGCCACAGTTTCGCATTTGGTTCAGTTATTGTTATTGTTATTGTTGGCTTGACTATAATGCAGAGATAGAAATGGGATTTGTATGATGAACTATGTGAATACTTGCTACAAAGATTATGGTCGTAGATACTCCATCATTTTCGTATTGCCATTCTTCATTTGTTGTGGAGTGCATGTATAAAGAAATACAAACAACTGCTGGAACCGTTACAGCTGAGAGAGATTTATGATTACACTGTTCGTGTAACCTGATGATGCTTTGACGTATTTTTAGGTTCTACTCGGGGACAGTCCAAGTTATGGCACAGATGCAGCAGCACCATCAAAGGAGGGCATGCAGACTGTCTTACAAGTTCTGGACATCCAGCAAAAATATTGGCCAGTTTTAGTTCCAATCTTTGCATCACTTCAAGCGCAGCAGGGCCGACTTCTTCCAAATATGGTAAGGACAATACAACCAACAATGAATTTACATTTTACTCTCCAACACTAGTCTAGTATTGATTTCTAGCCAGTCTTCTAGAATCGTGGGGCATGTTTTTTTGGTCTTGATAACCAGATGTTTTGTGATTTATACTCCCACATTAGTTTATTACATGCCATAGAAGCTATCTGAGGATTAATAGACCACCTTGCTTTTGCCTAGTTAACGCTGAAAACAAGCTGAAGAGAAGGATGCTCACCGGAGGACCAGGGCCCGTGTGGTGGAAATGGGGAAGCAAGAGGCTTTTGTACGAAGTACTGTTTGAGGGCCGTGGTCCAAGAAAGAGCAGGGCGAAAGGAAAATGAAGCTCTGGCTGATGAAACAAAACCCTAGGTTGTTTTAGTTAGTGATGCTGAAGCCGCCTAACTGACTTTCTGGTCAGTATAATTGACATGGATAGTGTAGCTGGCTGTTTGGTGTTCGGAAAGAAGATTACCTTAGCTTGCGTACACCGAGCCGATTTTTTGACTGAACAACTGAACTGTGGCCGTTGTCATTGTTGATTGCCGACAGAGTTTCACAGGCAGCAATCCTGTCGTGTAGACATGTTTTTGGTGTTGTAGCAATGCATGAAATTTGCCATCAGCCGTCCATGGTATGATGATCCTGTAGCAGCTTGAGTTTTGGGTTCATAGCAAATGCTAGCATCTGGCAATCTGGATCTCTGACATTGGCGAGGTAGCCTGATTGGAATAGGATGCACCATTTCAGACTTTAGGAACAAGAGCAGTGGTGCCCAGTGCAGAGCATACACGAGATAGGATACACATGAGTTGCTTGTTTAGAATCTACAAACATTGCGTTTGGTTCATGCTTTTGTAATGGCACTCGATAACAGCGGTAAATCGTGTTTGTTTAAGATTGCTCTGTAATTATACAACGCCGTAATCTGATCTGATCCTAGTCAAAACTGATTCCGCTCAATCTCCGGCGTAATCATACGATACAGCCGTCTCTCTTTCTCCTCTCACATCGACCTTGGACGCTCCTTCGCAGGAAACTCATCCAGCCCCTCGTCAGTGTCAGCAGCCCGGACTGGACAACCCGGTCGCCGACGCTACATTGCCCCTCATCAGATCGACCTGTCCCGTCGCCACCGTCCCCGAGCCCCCCTCTGGCGACCACCACCAATACCAGCAAGCCGCCTCCCGCAGCCAGCATCATGATCGGACCCTCAGCTACCTTGACATGACCTCTATGTGAAGCACATCTTACCAGGTCCCTGTATTGATTACCGACACATTTGAGCAACCAAACAGTTCTTGTTTTTTGTCGATACCGTTTACACTAATAGGAGGTGTTTGTTTCGTCAAATTCTGCCCGTCACCTGTTTACAGTGTAAACGGATACCTTTACGGGCGTTTGGTGAGACACCTCCATAATCACGTTCCTCTGTAATCAGTTCCAAGTCAGTTATCGAACGATACCCCCCACCCCCCACCGGTAAAGGCTTCCTTACCGCCCCCGACTCCGCTCCTCCCCGCGACTCGCTCCTCGATCGTCTCTGCGCGCCCGCCTCCCTTCGAAGTCCCAGCGCCGCTTGCCGCCCGCCCGCCGCCTCCTTCCAGGTCTAGCGCCGCCGCCACCACCTCCCTCGACCCCTTCGGTCCTCTCTCCTCTGGTCCGGCCACGGGTTGACCTCGCCACACCGATCGCCGGGAGCGACCACGCCCGGCCGCCTCGATGCCGATGAGGGTGGACCATTGAAGCAGCGTCTGAGGAGCATCAAGGCCCGTCCGCCCATCTCCGGTCGATCTCTTCCTCCTCCGTCACTCTCCTACTGCAGATCTCAAGGTTAGGGTTACTAATACATCTGTTCTTGATCTTGAAGTACAAAAATATGCGTCCTTGATCTTGAAGTAAAAAAAATCTGCGTCCTTGATCTGTTCTTGATCTACTAATGATCTGTTATAGGTTGATGTATAGCATATATTTCCATCTGTTCTTGATCTTGAAGTAAAAAAAATATGTGTTCTTGATCTTGAAGTAAAAAAAATATGTGTTCTTGATCTGTTCTTTTATCAGTGGATGACTAGTGGAGTATAATTGGTGGTCTGTCCTTTGTATTTTTCTGATGTGTTCTTGATCTGTCTAGTTAGGTAACTAGGCAAATAGATGAATTAGGTTGGCTGGTCACAGAAAGGAAGGAATGTGTCTTGTTCGATGCATGTTCGTGCTGTCAATTGGACCATCTTCTTTAGCTTTCTGGTGTGAAATCATATCCTGGTACTTGGAACTTTGCATGACAGCAGATCGACGGTGATATCTACATGCATACCAACTAGATACGGGTTGACTGTTCCTGTAGTTTTCTGATATGCAATTTTCCTATCCATATGCAGCAGTTGTATTTGTATATGACTTAATTAGGCTTCTGATGTGCAAGTTTTTTTGGATACATTGTACCTTTGCATGACCAATTGCATGTTAATATAATCATCGTTTATTATCTTTCATCTAAACAGCGGATGTTTGTTTCGTCATCCTGAAATCTATCCAGTTTCTTGTTTTGTACTACTACCAATTATTAGGAAAGAAAGTCATACCAACCTTAAATAGGTATATTTTCCTTATGCAGTCATGGCTCGTCTTCCCTTAAGTGCGAGGCGTGGAAGGAGAAATGCAATATTTTTAAATCTGACTACTTCCATTATGCTTGTATACTATTATGTGTGGTTCATGTTTGCATTAGCTTATAGGAGAAAATGTTGGCAAATAGAAAGGAGAATTAAAATTAGAGAGTTAAGGGCAGAGAACTTGTATCGACTAATTGGTGAGAGCGACGCTATGTGTATAAGTCAACTTCGTATGGATAGGAGAACATTTCATATATTGTGTGAGATGGTGAGAGATGTTGGTGGTCTAAAGGGTACAAGGAACACATCATTAGAGGAGATAGTGGCATCATTCTTGTATGTATTATCACACCATCTCAAAAATAGGACAGTAGGAAAATTCTTCTATCGAAGCCCCGAGCCAATTAGTAGAAACTTCAACGCTTGTCTTCTAGCTGTCTTGAAGCTGCACCATGTGTTACTTAAGAAGCCTGAACCTATACCCGAGGATTGCACCGATGATAAGTGGAAGTATTTCAAGGTAAATAGCTACTAATAAAATATAGTGTTCACTAGATGATCTCAATAGTGGTAAAAGATGCTAATATTTGCACATTGCTCTTTATGTTGTAGAATTGCCTTGGAGCATTAGATGGCACACACATAGGAGTAACAGTCCAGCTAATTTGAAAGGAAGGTATCGATCAAGGTTGGGTGATATAGATACAAATGTGTTAGGTGTATGTGCACCTGACATGCAATTCATCTACATATTACCCGGTTGGGAAGGTTCTGCGCATGATGGTCGGGTTCTTAGGGATGCCATCTCACGGCCAAATGGGTTGCGTGTCCCCGAAGGCCAATATTATCTTGTCGATGCTGGCTACACAAACGCAAAAGGATTTTTAGCTCCATATCGAGGTCAAAGGTATCACTTGGGTGGTTGGACACCACAAAATCCACCTCGTAGCGCAGAAGAGTATCTCAACATGCGCCACGCTAGAGCCCGAAATATAGTAGAAAGGTGCTTTGGAAGGTTGAAGGGTCGGTGGGGGATTTTGAGGTCTCCTTCCTTTTTTCCCATGAAGACCCAATGTCGAATCATCATGGCATGTGCACTCTTGCACAATCTTATATTGCAAAAGATGTCTGTCGACCCACTTGATATCAACGAGCCAATAATACAAGAAACATTAGAAGACATGGAGGGAGAATTGGACCAACCAGAATTC
Organism: Aegilops bicornis; assembly: GCA_021605145.1. Taxonomy (NCBI): domain Eukaryota; kingdom Viridiplantae; phylum Streptophyta; class Magnoliopsida; order Poales; family Poaceae; genus Aegilops; species Aegilops bicornis. Next base: position 145,822,191 of record CM038673.1, read on the forward strand.
ATCACTTCTATCTCAACTTCGAATGAGTGGACAAATTTTCGGAATGAACTTGCTCAAGGCATGTATAATAGACATAGGGCTGCTAGGGCGCATTGAGGTATAAGTTGTTTCTATTTGTTCCTTTCTGTATATATTTCCATCTCATTTACATTTGTTCCCTTTCAATTGAGCCAAGGCCAAAGAGGGCGACAGGACCAAGCGATCCATTTGCAGCCATGCTTCAAGATGTCAATAGCCAGCTGAACAACGTGACACAACATGTGGGTGCAATGACAACATCATTTACAGCAGCAATGGCGCGAGAAGCAGCACAAGAAGACCCTCAACAGAAATCAAGAGAAAAGGCAATTAGTGAATTGTCTAGGCTTGCATTTACTGGGAGCGAGATCGTTGAAGCTGCAACAATATTCGCTAAAGCTCCAGAGCACATGAACATGATGCTTGTGCTTCCAGGCATTCTGAGGAGGGACTTCGTCCTGAAAATGCTGTCCAGTATCCCTTTTTCTAAACTCTCTTTAATAATATGCACTATCTTGTGATGCAGTTTTGGTTTTTCCGACTGTTGGTTCATGATCTAACTAGCTAGGTTGCTGAAATCAATGAACTGTAACAAGGTGAAAATGTTCAGCAACTCATGTGTGACCACATTTTTCTAATATGTGATATCTAGACTGCCATATAGATCTGTATGATAGTTGATAAATTATGCTCCTGTTACATCACTGATTTATAACACATTTTGTTATACTTGATTGAACTTATTTGTAAACCTTGGGGGTTGATAGCATCCTGACATTTATCACCATGAGTGGCTCAAGTGAACTAAAATTTCACTAGTACAAAGTGGCGTATATAAGCAAGAGTGGTTATTTGCAGTATATATAAGCCAAACTTGTAGTGACATAGTGTTGTGCTGTTTTTGGCTGGTCATATATAAGCCAAACTTGTGCTGAAGTTTTTTTCCTTGTATCTAACTCTTGCTTATTGGCTCCTCATTGGCAGATGAAAGAAAGAAGCAAGGTTGATGGGAAAGAAGGTCCTTCTCTAGTAATGGTGTGACATAACTGGTGTGTACAAAACCCACCTCATTTTACTATTGTTATATATTTGCCAAAAGTGTTGAAAAGCATGGAATAGATCTCATCCTATCCACCATATTTTAGTTTATGTTCTTGCAGTATACACCATTGTAGTCTGTGTTAGCTAAGAGAGTGCTTTTCATTTCATTGGTCTTGCAGTATACATCATTTTCCTATTGTTATCTTTGTCAAAGTGTTGAAATGCATGGAGCAGGTTCCCACCTTTTCCTTTGTCAAAGTGTTGATGAGAAAGAACAATCATGTTATAGTTGCTCTTAATTTTTTTTATTACTGGTTGTTGCTTGTGTGTTTCTTTATCCTCATTTTAACTCGTGCTTATTGGCAGATGAGAAAATAAGCAAGGTTCATTAGAAAATGGGATCAGTGGTGTGGCGTGGAAGATGAAGATCAATGGAAAAGCAAAGCTTCTTTGCAAGATTGTGAACTTGGCCTTTCTATTTATCCTATAATATAAAACAATTTTAGGGACTAATTAGTAATTATGTAGTTTATTTCGAAGTGTCGTTGAATTCCGAGTTCGTATCATTTTCATTTTAAAAATGTGTAATCGTTAAAGTGGAGCCAAATTCTGGTTAAAAGATGTCTTTGCATTGGATGAATGCAAAAATATTTCTAAATTATGTGCTTGTTTGATGCATGTGAAAGCCCATGCTATGTTCTGTACGTGGAAAGGTACCTGTTACTGTGTCAAACCAAACACTGTTTAGGTACCTGTTTCCTTTACACTGTAGAACCAAACAAAATGGGGTTTGCCCAGTCCGGTACTGTTACAGTCCGTAATCAGGTTCCATTTACGTTTACGTTACCACTGAACGAAACAAACACCTCCATAGTGTCACCTGATTGCGTTTACGTTTACGTCTCCTTTTCTGAACCAAACAGCTACTGAGCTCACACCTTTTTGTAGCCACGTTGCTAGGGCCTCACCAGCGGGAACGCGACGCGCACGCAACCTGAATCACATGGGGGTCGGGACGAAGCTAGAAAAAAAGCTTGATGGGGTCATATCCATGGCAATGGGGTCATCTTCTATAAATCAACAGTGATTAGTACCAAGTTAATGAAGGATTTAGTAATTTCATTAGGGTCAATTGACCCCAATGCCTACATGCCAGCTCCATCTTGCGTGCGCTATCGATACCTAATCTTTATCTGAATAGTCTCTGAATTCCCCAATCTATGTTTGTTCTTCCCCTTTCTCAAGGCTGCTCCTCTAGACTTAAATTCTTCATTGTATCCCAATTTATCCTACCTATATACCTGATTCGTGATTCCTGATTGAGCTCGGGACATTACATGGGGCTGCGTGCGCTGGCGAACCCATAATCGCGAACCAGCTATGTAGGTAAAATAAATTGGGATACAATGAAGAATTTGAGTCTAGAGGAGGAGACTTGGGAAAGGGGAAGAACACGTACAGATTGGGGGAATTCAGAGACTATTCATTTCAAATCTGAACTAGCAGAATGCACCACAGTATTCCTTTCTTTTCTTTTAAGAGAAACGCACTACAATATCTAATATATCAATGGTCTACACTATCGCTTACATGGGCCGTAGCCTAACTGAGACAGTTCTCTGGCCCAGTTCAACTCGAACGTTTAAACCTCGCGCACCATGTCAGCAGTTTCTTCCCGTTTCCTTCTCCTTTGCTTCCGTCGTCAATGGTGTAGTGGTGACAATGCCGCTCCCTTGAGAACCAGCAAGTCCCCATGCTGGCTCCGTTGGATATCGGCGTCGTAACACTTCATAATCTTCCCACGTTTTAGCTTTTGGTGGCAGATCTGATACGACCCGTTGCAATATAAATACCAAGGTCGTTGATGTTTCGGCTGAAGTCTGTGTTCTTCAGAAAAACGTTGCAGATACAATGGAGCACCTTCGGCCAAGTTCTACGGCCGTACACACTGATGTGTTGGAGAGAATGTGCATATGCAAAAAGGAGAGACATGCTAAATTTGAGATGCCATCTGCTTATGGATTAGACGTGCATGCTTCAAGAGGAAATCTAGGAAAAAAATACTTTAATTGTTTTAGCAAGACACGTTCAGGAGGAGGCATCAAGGAGTCCACAACTCATCTTGAGTATTTCCTCAGGATTTGCTACGTGAAGATGAAAACAAGAAGATTATTGTTTCTTTTCCTGCCGGGCAAGGAAACTATCAACGTAAGGAGCCAGTTTATCTGGGAGTTATTTAGTTTGAAGGATGTTGGCTGGGGTTCACCAAAAGAAGAATAAATTAAGCCGTCGCATGGATGCACGGGAGCTAAAGTAGTTTTACTTTCCTTAAATATATCAAGTCGGTTTAGATACGTCTAGGTGTTACGTTTACGTGAGGGCTTGCTTTCCAAGTTAGGTAGGGTGTACGGCTACAATATAAAGCCAATCGATTGTATTTTGGGGATTAGGTTATTTTTATATGAAATAGACACGATGTGTTTTTCAGGGTAGACACCTGTATCAAGTTTTGGAGGGATCTTTAGAAAACCTCTGTTTTGCGATTTCTCTTCGTGGAAATTGTTTTGCACGTGAGTACCTTCGTCGAGATTGGTTTTCTCGTGCTGGGCCTCAAGGCTCAAACCCTCTACTTCGTGTACATCGCGTACGCGGGCGAGAGGTTGCTATTGCTGGTGGCGGAATGTCGTGAAAGATTGGGCCGCAACAACGGATCGGATCTCGCCACGAGATTCGAACCATATCAAGATCCGACCACTTGATCAGTACCTGAATGTGCGCACCATTACTTTTCTTGACCATCTTGCGATCAAGGATTTTCTTTGGGCACATATTCAGGGATGAGAGGTCCACATGAGCTGGCAATTGAGAAAAAACTTGAGTATGATTAGGTATATGAGGTTTGAGCCATGACACATGGAAGATTGGGTGGATGAGAGCTTCAACAGGTAGTTGGAGTTTGTAAGCTGCAGGTCCAAATGTTGTCCAAGATATCAAAAGGCCCATAATATTTGTAACCCAACCTGGCACATGGTGGATTGACCACCAAATGTTGACAATAAGGTTGTAATTTGAGGTAAACTGCATCACCCACTGTGAAAGAGTGAGCAGTTCTGTTTAGCATATAGTTTGATTTTGTTTATGCTTTCAATAAGTGAGCCTTCAGGTGAGTTAAATGGGTATGATGCTCACACAGCCACTGCTCAACATCAACATGGTCAGATTGCAGCAGAGAATAAAAGAACCCATAGCTTGGATTGTACCCATAGAGAGCCTTAAATGGTGAGCAACCAAGAGATGTGTGGTAGTTAGTTATACCAGAACTCGGCCAATGGTAACCACAAATGCCATTTGGTAGGAGTATCATGCACAAAACATCTTAATTACATCTCTAATCACTAATTAACTCTCTCACTTTGACCATCTGTCCGAGGATGGTAGGCTATGCTCATATCGAGTTTGGTGTCCCGTAACTTGAACAAATATTTCCAAAGTTGCTAGTAAAGATTTTGTCTCTATCCGACACAATGGTATTGGATGGACCATGTAACTTAAAAACAGTTTCCAAGAATGCTTTGGCCACTTCAGGAGCAGAGGATTGATGTTTGAGAGGGATAAAATGTGCACATTTGGTGTACCTGTCAACCACCACCAATTTGGTGTACCTGAATGTGCACATTTGATGTGTATCCATTTGTTTTGGGCAAAGCCTCAATAAAACCCATGGTTATTTCTTGCTAAGGTCCTTCAGGAATAGGTATAGGATTGAATAGTCCTAGGTATTTGCAATGTTCATGCTTTTCCTTTTGACATACATCAAATTCAGTCACATACTGTTTTAAGCCAGACCAGGCAAACAACTTCTGCACTTTCTGGTAAGTTGCTCGAATGCTTGAATGACCTCCCATAATGCTGACATGGAATGCATAATCAACTTAGATTTTAGGGCAACATTGGTACCAATCCAAAATCTACCCCCTTGCTTTATTATACCCTACTGAAGAGAATATCCCTCTATACTATCAGAAGCTAAGCTCAGTTTATGTAGCATTGTATGAGCCATAGGACCCATTGTATAAGAGTTAGTAACTTCTTGGAGGCATATTGGTTGACTTGGAGAAGTGGACGTCACTGCCAATAAGCGTCCAACTCTTGATGAAGCATATGCTACAATATTTTCGCTTCCTTTCTTATATTGAAATTGAAACTTCAATCCTACTTGGTCATACCTTTTCTTTGTAAAACAGAGGTCAACACTTTATATTGAAGAGAGAGATCCACAGGCAAAAATCTTGAAGGAAGGATTGACTGAAGGAAGGAACATACCATAGCAAAAGCCGAAGATCACCTAGTTGACATAAGCTTTGGTGATTAGTCTTAATCACATATGGACCTATTTGCAAGTAAGCTCTTCACTTCTCCACAACCATCATGATGGCCATAATATTTCTCATATATAGATAGTTGTGTTCTTCATCCCTTGAACTTTTCTAAGAAAAGCCACTACACGACCATTTTGAGAAAGGACAACTCCAATACCATTAGCACAAGCATCTTTCTCAATAGTAAAAGGCTGATGAAAATCAGGTGAGGCTAACGCTGGAGTAGTGGAAATAACTATCCAAAAGCTTGTTGAGAAGCTAGAGACCAAACAAAACCTTGTTTCATCAGTAATTGTGTCAATGGTTTAGCAATGATACCATACCCTTGGAAAAATTTCCTATAGTAACCCGTGAGGCCCAAAATTCCCTCAACTCAGTGACATTCATAGGCACTTGTCATTTCAACATTGCTCTTCTTTTTCAGGGTTTGTGGCCACTCCTTCATCAGATATGATATGACCCAAATACTAAAGTTGCTGTTGAGCAAATGTGCACTTTGTTTAGCAAATAGTTTGTTGTCCTGCGCAACAGAAAGACCAATTGCAAATGAGTGAGATGCTCTTGTAAGTCCTTATTATAGACTAAAATGGCATCCATAAAAACTATAACATTTTTCTCAAATAAGCAGCAAAGATAGAATTGATGAGGCATTGAAAAGTGGATGGTGCATTTGTCAGTCCAAAGGGCATGACTCTACCGATAGTGGCCACTTTGTGTTTTAAATGTTGTCTTATGTTCATCTGCAGGCACCTTCCTAATTTGATGGTTTCCTGCACTTAAGTCCAATTTAGAGAACTAGGTGTTTGCTTTAGCATTTTTGTAACGTAACATGATAACGACGGGATTTGAATAAGTGTTTACGCTTGGTTGGTCTTTCCAGAGCACTCACACGGCCATATTGCCCTTTGGTCAGATGACCACAAATGATGTTCTTGGCGGTTGAGTCGAGTTGCGTGAACCTCTTGACATTAGCAGCGGTGACACGACTTTGGGAACGCCAGTCTTGATGCCATACCAGAGGTCATTATCAATGGCTTCAAGATGCATTCGCATCTTATTCTTCCAGTAGGGGTAATCAGTGCCATCAAAGACGGGGCACACATCAGAGACTTTGATTATCCATGTAGTCGATATAGTTAAAACTCCAGGTGGTTAAATTGAATCACACAGAACAAGGGAGCACCTTGCTCTGATACCAATTGAAAGTGCTACTTATCGACTAGAGAAAGGGGGGGGGGGTGAATAGGCAATTTTTATGAAAGTCTTCAAGACAAGCAATGTCTTTGAAGACAGACAACCAAATACAACCTAGGCAGTATGTAGTGGAAGATAAACTACACTATCCATGCCATAGTCAAGGAGATAGTACAGAGTAAACACAAAGACAGATAGCAGCCAGGTAGAGTGGATCAGAATAGAAAGACAGTATGAAGCCAAACATGCAAACAAAGAAGAATGTCTTCATAGAGTGAAGTCAAACAGGGCAAGCAAGCAATGACTTCATGAAGCTAAAAGTAAGTAAAGGGTGAAGTGATTGAACCAGTTGCTTGACGAAGACAAGGATTTTGTAGACTAGTTCCAGTTGCTATGAAAACTATACGTCAGGTTAGGGAGACTGAGTTATTGAACTCAGAAGACCGTGTCTTTCACCTTATTCCCCTTGAGCAAAGGACACTTAGTCCTCACCCAATCACTCTGGTAAGTCTTCAAGGTAGACTTCCAAACCTTCACAGACTTCATTCACTAGCGATCCATAATGACTCTTGGATCCTCAAAATGCGACGCCTAACCAACTGGAAGATCACAATCTTCAAGTGTAATAAGTCTTCAGATCACGCGGACAGAAAGACTTAAGTGATGCCAAACACTCTTTGGGCTCTGGGTGTTTTGGGCTTTGTCCTCGCAAGGATTCTCTCTCAAAAGCTTTAGAGGTGGGTTGCTCTAAAACGACAAAAGTCATGCACTAACTCTGATTAGCCACCAATTTATGGTGTAGGGGGTGGGCTATTTATAGCCAGGAGGCAACCCAACATGATATGTACGAAATGACCCTAGGTCACTAAGGAACCGACATGTGTCCAACGGCCGGATTTCAAACACACGTGACAGCTTTGCTTGGGCTACAAGTAAAGCTGACTCATCCAACTCTAGATAAGGTTTTCTCTCATTGTCTTCACTCGAAGACATAGGATTTGGGTTGAGCATCACTTCAGTTTTCTAACTTTATTCACTTGGACCCTACTTGACAGTTCAGTGGTTCCTATGACTCAAGAAAGAAGAAAATGAAACTACGAAAGAAACTATGTCTTCGCACTCCATTGTCTTCAAGTGAATGTCTTCATACGTCATTAGCTTCGACGTGAATGTCTTCACGAACCACCATTGTCTTCAATGTCTTCATACATCTTTAGGGGTCATCTCTGACGGGTAAACCGAATCAATAGGGGCTTCTATCTATGTTCTCCTGTGAATCTCACAAACACATTAGTCCCTCAACCACGTTTGTCGTCAATACTCCAAAACCAACTAGGGGTGGCACTAGATGCACTTACACTTGCAATACCACAAGGTTTGAAAAACCCCCTTCACAAAATGGGCTACATAGTATGAAGTTGCATGGATTTGAACGCATATGCCTACGGCCCTGTCCACTTCCATTAGATCGGAGAAGCTAACATGCTCATATTTGGCACAACCATTGGTGTTACTACTGTGAACAATGTTGCCACAAAAAGCATATTTTTGTTGATAAAAAATATCATTTCCATTTTTCAAGTGCTAAAAATGATTTTTTTGTGAAGGAAGTGCTTGAAATAAGTTTTAACATTGGGTCTTCTCATTTTCCTCTAAAATGGACCACATTGGAAGCCCATTGACCAAGTTTCATGAATTTCACAGTATTATTTCTATATTTCATTGATTTACTAGATTTATAGTGAATTATGGCGAATTGCTCAAATTTGAACTACAAGTGTGATGTACGTAGTTTGGTCCTGAAAATTGGATAAAATCATTTTAAGCTTTTCCGTTGGTGGTGTATGCTGTGGGCACTACCAAAGTTCAAATTCCAAACCATTTGGTATGAATGGTGAACATTGCAAGTTTGACACAAGATAGGAAAAAATCAAAGAAAATGAAAAAGACCTCAAAAATTAAAATCATTGGGATGGGGCCCTTTTGTGTCAGCTAGTTTGTGGGAAAAATCATAAACTTGCAATACCACAAGTTTTGAAAATTCAACATTGCAAGTTTGACCCCATTTTAAGTAAGTTTTGAATGATGCTGTTTTGGTAAGTTCTGCATGTTGCTATTTTTGGCAAGTTCTAAATGTGGCACTATGTTTGAAAATCTAAAACCCACTCAACGTAGGAAATACAAAACATAGCATTCAACCGCTGATTAAACACATCGACATAACACTATTTGCAGTTTAATGCGCATCCACATGTCGGACCGTGAGCACTGGCTAGGTGGGGTTTGGAGATACTTAAGATGGCGAGCTAGGTGGCGGTGAGAGCGTTCAGCATCTTGCTCAAAATGCTTGGAGAACTCATACTGGTCCACCTCTATTAGGGCATTCTGGCAGCCAACATGGTGTCCATGGTGACTAGTGCCAGATCATTGCCGGCACCAGCCTCCAAGTGCTCCTGATCAACCATCTGCTCATCCTCGCCATCCAAATTAATCGCTAGATTCATGTCTTCCTGAGAATGATGCGTGATGATCTCCAAACCCCTTGACAGCCCTCCTCTTGTGCATCCTCTTGTGTGATAATCTTCAACCCTCCCTGGTAGCTCTGCTCTTCTTCATCCTCCTCCTCGTCGCTATCCTCCTCCTCCATCACCTTGTCAACGACCTGGATAATATGAAAATTCACCGACCCTTCCGCCTCTGGATTTGGCGAGGAGAGGAGTGATACGTCTCCAACGTATCTATAATTTATGAAGTATTCATGCTATTATTTTATCATTCTTGGATGTTCTACAATCATTTTATAGCAACTTTATATCATTTTTTGGGACTAACCTATTGACGCAGTGCCCGATGCGATTCTTTGTTTTTGCTTGTTTTTTACATGTAGCGACTGACCTCGACGGTCAAGTCTACGTGCTTGATGTCATCCTGGATCGGTAATCCTGACACACACAGTACTCGAAGGATTTATGACAAAGTAGCAGTCACACACTTATTACATCGAATGTCTCAAAAGAGAACTTATTACAATAAATATGGCTTAAGGCCATCTAAATAAGATAACAACGGAAGGCTTGGAAGATAAAGTGAGTCCATCAACTCCAAAGGCATAGCTGAGTGCACGACAATGGCCTAGCGAACCTTACTCTTCGTCTGAAAAGTCTACAACATGATACGTTGCAGCCCGAAAATAGGCCAGCACATGGAATATGCTGGCATAGTAACAGAATAGAGCAATGAACAAAATAAATGCTATCATACATGCATATATGGCTGGTGGAGGCTCTATGGTTATATTATTTTGCGAAAAGCCAATTTTTCCCTACAACAAAGGTATATATTTTATTTAACTATCATGGTAGTTGAAACATCATTGAGAAGGTTCCTCCAACTCAATCCCAATTAAAAGTAATTATCAACCCAAAAAAATTAAATTAGAGTGATGAGATCCATATGATAATCCAAGAACCAGATACTCAAGATGTCCATAACCGGGGACACGGCTAACCATGATTAGTTTGTACACTCTGCAGAGGTTTGCACACTTTTCCCCACAAGACTCGATCTCCTCTGTTGGATTTCGCACTGCATGGTGTTTGAGAAACGGATGACCGAGACACAGTCTTTCAGAAGCACTAACTCTTTACTCTGGGTGGACAGTTACACCTACTTTCCCTCTACATCTGCTAGCCCACCACTGAAAGAGGTCATGCAACATACTCAACTATGCTAGAGCCCATAATAACTTGTGGCTGCACACAGAAGTTTCTAGCATGAATAATCTTATGATCCCTTTGAGCCTGGGTGGCGGACCGTAGGATGATCACATGGGTACTCCGGGATATCCTAGGACAACACTGGATTCTCCAGGTGCCCAAACCAACAATCCACCCAGATGTGTATTAAAGTTGCCACCTTAAGTTGAACCATTAATTTAACAATCTCACATCTGTCATGGATACACTCAAACCCAATCCACGTCTACGAGCATATCATAGCAATATAAGCATAACGTAGAAGTAACTCCCAAGGGTTTGATAATAAACAGGGCAATAGGTTCTATCTCATCATCTACTTCCCAATACCCACAAGTTAATCACATCCTAATCATGCAATGTTTGAGGAGTGATACTAACGCATAAAAACTGGATATGAAAAGAGTATGATCAATGTGTTACTTGCCTTGCTGACGATCCGCAAAACCTAGTGACTCGTAGTAGCACGCCGCAGACCGGAATTCTATCGCAAACAAACAATTGCATACATAAGCACTCAAGCGAAGATGCACGGGTAAAACTCAAATAAGAAGACCGAATCTGAAAACTCAACTAAAGAGATTGGATTTGCAAAAAGAATCAAATCAAACGGAGCAACGAAACTCAAACTACAAAAGAAACAAGATCCGTTTACTAATCTAGACTAAAGTCAAATTTTACAGTAACAAAACCTTGTTCAAGTTGGTTAAACATAAAGAGGGTTTTGAGACAAAGATCTAGACGCTTGTTTCACCTGATTTGGATAAACGAGCGAAAAATTATACTAGAACGAAGATTAGGGCAGAAATCGCGATCGAAAATAATCGCGGAAAACACTGGAAAAAGAAAAACTAGACGAACAGGCTAACGAATGAACGTTCGCTGTCTGCGGCTAACGGACGAACAGTGTTCGTTAAAACGAACATTCAGACGAACGTCCGCTATTTAACCGAACCGAGAAAAACCGAAAAAAAATCGATCTAAAAAAACAAACTAGGGTTTCGAAAAAAAAACCCGAACGGTTTTCTCGCTAAAACTGGCGGCGGCGGCGGCTTATACCTCCGCGACGGCGGACGGCGGGGCGGCGAGGCGGTGGTCGGCGGCGCTAGGGTTAGGCGGGGCTGGGGTGTGCTGGGGCGCTCGGGCCTCCCGGCTTATAAAGCCGGGCTAAGTGTCTGTCGGACCACGACTTAAATCGATTACTTTTTTAAATAAATCCTGACGCAGAAAACAATTAAAAGAAATACTAAACGGACTCCAAAAATCCTAAAATAAATTTTCACGGTCCTTTAATAATATTGCGGACAAAGTGAACATTTATTTGGGCCTCTAATGCAATTTTGAAAAATGCATATTTTTCCTACTTCAAATAAAATTGCAATAAAATCCAAATAAAAATTCTTATTTGATTTTTAAAAATTTTCCTCCAATATTTCATTTATTTTGGAGAAGTCATAGTATCTCCTCTCATATATTTTAATATGAAATATTTTCGGAGAGAAAAATAATAAGAATCAAAGTGATCCTTATTTTGATATTTGATAAAATTCAAATATGAAAAACGTGAAATCCCCAACTCTTTCCGTAGGTCCTTGAGTTGCTTAGAATTTCGAGGATCACAAAACGAAATGCAACAAAATATGATATGCATGAATGACCTATGTATAACATTCCAAATTGAAAATTTGGGATGTTACATTACATCACAGGAAATCAATATCAAACAGAGTCCAAACACCGCGAAACTCCACGAAGATTTTTTATGGGACATAAGACTCCCAATGGGCCAAAGAAGCACCTGGGGGGGGGGGGTGCCTCGAGGGGGCACAACCCACCAGGGTGCGCCAGGCCCCCCCGGCGCGCCCAGGTGGGTTGTGCCCACCTCGGTGGCCTCCCGCACCCCTTCTTTGCACTATAAATTCCCAAATATTCCGAAACCCTTCGGGGTTAACCTAGACGGGAAGTTCCGCCACCGCAAGGTTTCTGTATCCATGAAAACCAATCTAGACTCTGTTCCGGCACCCTGCCGGAGGGGGGGACCGTCTCCGGTGGTCATCTTCATCATCCCGGCGGCCACCACGATGAGGAGGGAGTAGTCCACCCTCGGGGCTGAGGGTTTGTACCAGTAGCTATGTGTTTAATCTCTCTCTCTCTCTCTCTCGTGATCTATATCATGGGCTTTGTTAATATAGTCGGATCATATGATGTTTCTCCCCGTTATACTCTTGTTACGATGAATTGAGTCTTTACCCTTTGAAGTTTTGTATTGTCGTATTGAATATTCAGAGATGAGAACACATGATGTATGTCTTGCAATATGAATACTTGAGGTGACAAATGGGGTATCATATTGATTCACTTGATATGTATTATGGCATTCAACTCGCGGATTCCCACGGTGATATTGGGGTAATCTATGCATAGGAGTTGATGCATGTTTTTATTATCTTTTCCGATAGAAACTTTGGGGACTCCTTGTAGTTCTTTGTGTGGACTGAGTATTATGAATATGAATTTGCTTTGGTGTTATTCTAATATGAACTCTTGATTAGATCGATCGGATAGAATAGCTTTGAGGTGGCCTCTTACCCGACAAACAATTTCTATCTTTTGTTCTCCGCTAATAGGAACTCGGGAGTGATTCTTTGCCCGCCTTCAGGGATAATCATATGATCTAACTATGTTAGCATTGTTGAGAGATTGCACTAGTGAAAGTACGGACCCTAGGCCTTGTTTTCAAGCATCGCAATATCGTTTTTGTGCCTGTTTGCTACCTTGCTGTTTTTATTTATTCAGATTATAAAAATATATTTCTACCATCCATATTACACTTTTATCACCATCTTTTCGCCAAACTAGTGCACCTATACAAGTTGCCATTGTATTGGGTGTGTTGGGGACACAAGAGATTTCTTGTATTTGGTTGCAGGTTCGTTTGAGAGAGACCATCTTCATCCTACACCTCCCATGGATTGATAAACCTTAGGTCATCCACTTGAGGGAAAATTGCTACTGTCCTACAAAACTCTGCGCTTGGAGGCCCAACACATGTCTACAAGAATAAAGTTGCATAGTAGACATCAAGCTCTTTTCTCGGCGCTGTCGGGAGGTGAGTGCTTGAAGGTATATCTTTAGATCTTGCAATTGAATCTTTTAGTTTCTTGTTTTATCACTAGTTTGGTTTATAAAAAAAACTACAAGAAATGGAATTTAGGTTGCATCATATTATTGATCATCTATACAATATCTTTCTTGAAAATGATGGTTCAAAAAATTGTGCCCAATTGTTAGAAGAAGAAGTCAATAAAATGTTTGGCACAAAATATTTGAATGATGAGCATGATTGCAATGTTGCTAGTGTGAATTCTTTGAATATCCAAATTGCTAATGATGATTGCACAAGTCATGACAAAAATGTTTCTTATAAGCATGACACTTTTTGCGGAGTGAATTGGGAGTGCCTTTGCACACCAAAAAGGGAAGATAGATTTTGCAAGAAGCATAAATATTTAGAAACAAATTTTTTTCAAGAGAGGCTAGATGATTGTGCTGAAAGATTTAATTTTTTCCGTCATCCTTGTGAACTTTGCAATGAACATGGTCATTTAAATCTTCAATGCAGATTCTTTCATGATCAAATCGTGTCCAAAAATTGTGATAACTTGATTACCCTTGAGCATCATAAAGAGCTCAGTCTTCTTTTGGGGTATGAAGAAATGAAACGTATAACTGAGGGTATTCCAAAATTTAATCTCAATAGATTTCTTGATTTTGATCTAGAGAAAATTTATATGTTTTGTGCGGTAAATTGCATTGAGAATCCTTATATTGCCAATTATCTAAAGTCAAGAAAACAAATGGAATATGAAGAGAGTACTAATGAAAGGGAAAATGTTTCCCAATACCCTCCTAGTTTTTATTATGATGAATCAGGTAACGAGGAGGAGCTTCCTATCCAACCAATCTCATCAATAGGAAGCTTGAAAAGATTAATTAAACCCACACATGATGTGGTGATGAAGAAGAAAAGAAGAAAGAATAGAGGTAAAAAGGTATCTCGCCCAAATAATCTTGCTCCTATTATTGTTGTGCCTCATAAAAATGAATCAAAAATAATGGTGGAAGATGATGCACTTGATGATGATTTTGTAATGCCTATTGCTTCTTGTGATGATTATGATTGAGAAGATAATGACACTTCTTATAATCTTGGAAATCTTTTTGGCACCAACTTGGGAAATTATGATGATAGCAATTGTTATACCGTTGGTGCTGTCGTGGAATTGTCACGGCAGATGTCCTTAGTGTGAGGACTTAGTCGCGAGGCCAACACATCTATGTGGTAGCTTGAGAGGGGTTGAGCGGAATCGAGAGACGCAACACAAGACCAGGGTTTAGACAGCTTCGGGCCCCAGTAAATATCATCCGGTAATAACCCTACATGCTGTTTGTGGCTAGGTCTCATTATGATCATGAGGGAGTCGCCGGTAAGCCGGCTCTTTGTGTCTAGCCCTAAAGGTTGTTTCTTGTTGCTTGTCCCTCTTTGGGGAGCCCTGCCCCTCCTTATATAAGTTAGAGGGGCGGGTTACATGTGGAGTCCTAGTAGGACCAGGACTAGTCTATCTTTTCTTACAAGTTGAATACAAGTCCGGGTCTTGCTTCCTTGTAAAGGAAATATTCGTCATCCCTTTCCTCTTAAGCCGGCCCAACATAACATGAGCCGGCCTTCTAGGCCTTGGGCCTAGTCTTCTATGTGACCCGCCGTTAAGGCCATCCGCGAGCCGCCAGGCTCGTGAGTCGTCTGATCAGTGAGCCGCCTGACCCATGAGTCGCCAGTCCTCCAGCGGGTCATCACTGAAGCGCCAAGTCCGGCCGGGTCATACTTCCTGCCGGGTCATACCGCTGGGTATATCCCCGACATTAGCCCCCAATTTTATTTGGATTTATCCATGTTAAACTGATCCTGCAAAATAACTCAAGAACAAATTTGACAGGTTGCGCTACGGGTTAAATATTCTTGTAAGCGGCACTGAACATCTTTAAGTCCTTGTCATTTCCTTATTGATATAAATATGTCCATAACCTCATAGAAAAATCTTCTTTAACAGATATGCTTCAACTTTGTCAATGCAAAAAATCCAGATACTTCTTTTAAAAAAAATCCGGGTTAATGTGCCAGCTTGAGAATCAATTTGTCGACATTGGTCTTCTTGTAGAAAAATATAGTAAGAGGTAATTCACTTGAGTCGGCCTCCAAAACACCGGCTTAAAAATATTGGTCTTGGAATACTCATCGACTTTCAACCGGCTTGAAGATGTAACACTTACGGTTTATCATAACCAAAATTGCGGATTATAAAGCAGGCGATGCCAGGTCATAATTGTTGTTGACACCGGTCATGTAATTGATCTTGCTGATTTGCTCAAAAACTGAGAATTAGAAGATGTTCCTCCTTTATATGCATATTACCTGTAGCCCCCAAGTGCCGGGTTGTCATGCTTGCAGCCACCTGGGACTTGTAATTGCCTTATGCTCATAAAAATTTCAACCAGTGTAACCCCCAAGGGCCGGGTCATTATGCAATAATGAGCAGGGACTTTGTAAATATGATCATGTAAACTTGGGCAGCAACGTGTAGCCCCTAAGGGCCGGCTCAGTAAGATAATACTGAACTGGGTATTTTCATTGAAAATAATATCATATGATGTAACCCCCATCCTGGGGCTTGAACCCACGTCCACAAGGTTAAGATCTTTGTGCTTTACCAATTGAGCAGTGGATCCTTCAATATAATGGAATAAGGCTTGTGTACCTTGAATTTTCGACAGGAGCAATTGATAGCCCCCAAGGGCCGACTCATTATGATGTGATGAGTCGGGTCTTCAATAAGATGATCAAAAAATTGTCTTTGCATTAGCCCCCAAGTGCCATGGTGCATGCTGGCAGTGACATGGGACTTTGCATATTCGATGTAATCTTAATTTAAATAATGTAGCCCCCAAGTGCCGGGTCGTAAGCCTGCAGCGACTCGGGACTATTTCCTCCATTGTAAAATAAATCATGGCCATTGATAAAATAATAGCCATTGCGCTGAAGCGACTTTGAAGACCTCCATCATAATACTGGCTATTGATAACCATAACAAAAATCCAGCCATGTTGGCTATTAAAGAATTGAATAATATAATCTGGTATGAAAACCTCACGAAAATCCAGCTAGTTTTGGCTATTAAAGATTTGAATACCTCATCGGTTGACAAGTAAATCCGGAGTTTAAATACCTGGCAGCTCTTGACCGATGACGACTTAATGCGCATTCACTGTAAGCCGGATTTTTTGTAACCCGGCGGCTTATAGCCTTTGAGAAAATCAATAATTGATAACCCTTTTGAGGCATCAATTTTAATGATGAGCTTGGACTTAAGAATTTATATAAGTCATAGTTCTGCAAATCCTGCACAAAGTTTAAACAACATATGCCCTGGCGACTTAACATCAAAAGCCAGGGCGGGTAATAACCCCGTGGAATTGGCTCACACCACCGGCTCATATTGCCGTATCCAATAAGGGTAATAATCCAATATTTAGAAGCCAAAAACTTCCAATGATTGATACACGCATGATTCCAATGGCGCAATTCAAAATATACCGGCGGCTTAAAAGTCCATAGCCAGGGCCAGATCAAACTGATTCTGTGATATGGAATCGTACTACCGGTTTATGTGACCCGAACAGTAGGGATGATGACCCAACCCTGTAGAAACCAATGTTTCCATATGGATAGTGATTGTCATAAACCGGCAACTTATAGTTGAAAAGTTAAGCCGAACTAAGCATAAACTACTCATATATATTTGAGATATAATCCCAAAAAGGTCTCAAGTTAAGTAATTGTGGCTGCAATAAACTCTACCAGACAGAATAAAACTTTTTGAGGCTTCTGATTCGGATACGATTAGTAAACCGTTCCAAAGGGGTTAAGCTAAGATTCGAATACGATCATATAGCCCCCAGTGGCTTTGGCGATGCCGATCAAGAGGGTATCGACAGCTATGTTCTCTTTGGTTCGAATACGACCTATGTTTGAACAGGAAGCCCCCAAATGACCTTGAGAGTTGTTTAATGACGCTGATTCGGATACGATCCATGTCAGACCCAAAGGGGTTGAGCTATAATTCGGATACGATCAAGAAGCCCCCTAGTGAGTTTGGCAGCGTGCCGATCAAAGGGTTTCGACAACTATGTTCTCTTTGGTTCGAATACGACCTATGTTTGAACAGGAAGCCCCCAAATGACCATAATAAGATAAGCCGTAAAGCAGGATACCCATGTTTGAACCACGCATCATGGAAGCAAGCTCTTTTTGGCAACCTTTAATTTTTTATGAGAACTCGAACTTGCGGGAGATTAATTCTTTTTGAACCAGAACTTTAAACCGGATTTGAAAGCTTCAAAAATTTGTGAGGGACAAATTTACCTTGAGCCGGATTTTGAACCGGATTTGAGAGCTTCAAAGCTTTGTGGTAGATAAATTTCCCTTGAACCGGCTTTTAAACCGGATATTAAGAGCTTCAATGCTTTGTGGGAAAGATATATCTCTTGACCCGGATTTTAAACCAGAATCCTTATTTTGAGCCGGAAATCTTTTGACAGGCTTTAACTTTTCATCGATCTAGCAGTAATCTCCGGGGCCGGGTTATTTTTCCCTTCAATGACCCGGTGTTCTTGAATTTATTGAAACCGGCTAACTTTTCCGTACCATTGTAGCCCCCGAGTCTCAAGACGACTCGAGGAGTTGGCTTGAGATTCTCCATATTTGACCATAGCAGAAAGGTGTATATCATCAGCGCTGATAGCGCGATGTGAATCCACAGAAGGTTGAGGTGACTGCGGCGGGTTATAAATGATCCCGTATGAGCCATGTCAGCAACTCGGCCAATGGTTCCTTCCAACTGGTTGTTTGAAGTTAACCAAACCGTAGTGGCGGCGACTTGTGCACCTACCCATTGAGCCATCCGGTGCAGACGACGGCTGATAATATATGATAATTTGCCTCCAATTTGTTGGAAGAAAATCGGGCTTCCCAAGTAGTGACTTACTCATACTCAAGAAACAGCTCATCCAGAAAAGGGTGGCCCGGTGTGTTAATGTAGACCAGGCCGTGAGAGACGGTCGGTAAAGACGACAGCCGCATCAGAGGCGGCTCAGACGGATGAATCGGCCGCGGTGCTAAAAACCAGCGCAGGCGAGTCAACCACGTCTTTTTGATGTAGTGAACAATTGTCCTGCATCAACAATATTCAGACCAAGGCAAAGATAAACTGCTCTCTGACAAAAATAATATGTTCCAATAAAATATATTTAAAATGGATATCACCTGATGTGTCAGGCCAGAAATAATCCGCTATGAAGTTGATGATCACTAGGTTAAGTTGAAATCACTCATGGGTGAGTCGGCCGCGGGAGCAGACAGATGAATCAGCCGCAGTGTTTGTAAGCCGGTGCGGACGGGCGAGTCGTCCTCCTTGTTGTAAGCCGGCATGGTCGCGAGAGACGGCCACGGTGTTGTAAGCCGGCGCGGTCGCGAGCTAATCGCAGGCACGGTAAGTCGCGCGGGCGGCGAATCAATCGCGGCCGCGGTCTCGGTGAGTTGATGTAGATTGAGCTGCATGGGTGACGGCTTGCGCGCATGCGTTTAACAGCAAGCGGGCGCGAAAGCCTGTGCATGATGATGCTAACGCATATTTCATAGGCATAGCATGACTCCACCTTTATAATAAATCATTGTCCCTGCATACAGAAAAATACGTAAAGTACAGTAGTTCTTTAAAAGAATTTAATATGTACTAAAAAATAGACCGGACTAATATCACCTGATTATCTAGATGATAGATTATGCCCTTTGGACAGATGATCCATATGCAGACTAAATACTAGTAACGATGGACTAGTATAGCCTCACATTATTTAAAATGGCAACCTACGGTAGTACTTTTCATGTGAAATGCCTTGGTTGTTGGGGGCCGTGCCACTGCCACTCTCTTGCCGCTCCAGAGGCGCCGGCGTCTTTGGCAGAGCGGAGGTGCTCGAAGGCCGCAGAAAACTGGAGGACTTGCGCGTGCAGAGGCTTGCAGAAAAAATGACTCGCCACAGGTCTGGCGGCTCAAGGTTGCAGTGGCGCGGCGGCCCACCGCAAAGATGAAACGGTGGTGGTGGCGCGAGGCTTAGGCAGCCGGGCGGCTTATGGCGCGGCCTTGACTGCAACAGTAGCCACCCGGTGATGTGGCGCGGCAACCATGAAGTAGCGGCTCGGAGGTGCTCCGGTGGCGGGTCGAGCGAAAAAACTAGCAGCGACTCGGAACAGAAACAGAAGCAGAGACTTAAGGCCTTTCGGTCCGGAGCGAGCGGTAGGGCGAGGCTGTGAAGGTCGAGTCTCATCATCTGACTTCACGTGTTTTATCTTTTGACCACTTGCGTATTAGCAACAATAGCTAGCATCATGATGGATTGTCTTGATTGCCTCCCCATGCAGCAGTTTTTGGTAAGTAATTTTTTTGGAGTGGTAGATCAACCTCACCATCACGTGGCAGAGTAATAATTGAAGTAATACGATTGTCATTGTTGTCTCGTACGAACAGAGGCGTCTTCAGGCTTCTCATGAGGACACCGCCGTGGGACCGATCCTTGCATGTGCGTGTACCTAGTTTGGCCTATTGGAGGTAAACAAGGACTACAGCGATTTGACCACAACGCAGGATTGCTTCGAGTCGGTCTTGGTATATCCATCCCGCAATCCGAGAAAGGAAACATGCAGCGGAAAGCTTAATTTCGGTCTCGGTGATTTTTCTGACTCTAATTGTTTGACACCTCGGTCTCTGAATCGCTCGTCAGATGTCTCATCTTGATGCTTTTGTCAGTACGTGCAGCCAATAATCCACCATGGAATCTCTTGGTTTTAGATAAAACAGTACTTGGCGAGTCCCTGATCTTTAAACGAGTCAGCAGATTCGTCGAGCCGCTCTCTTAGTAAGTCGTCGCAAAAACTTGATCCCTGTTGGTTTCGGCGGCTCAAAAAAACTTCTTCAGATGAACCTCAAGACGACGGCGGCAGGCGGCTCGCAGCTCTAATTTCTCTTTCACATATCATAAATCTTGAGGCTGATGCCAATCTTTTCAAACCGGTTCTTCTTCATCCGGAAAAATGCAAACTTCTTGAAACCCTAGAAAAGATCCCTCCAAAAACTCAACACCACCGTGCGTAGGCCCCACGGTGGGTGCCAACTATCGTGGAATTGTCACGGCATATGTCCTTAGTGTGAGGACTTAGTCGCGAGGCCAACGCATCTATGTGGTAGCTTGAGAGGGGTTGAGCGGAATCGAGAGACGCAACACAAGATCAGGGTTTAGACAGCTTCGAGCCCCGGGAAATATCATCCGGTAATAACCCTACATGCTGTTTGTGGCTAGGTCTCATTATGATCATGAGGGAGTCGCCGGTAAGCCGGCTCTTTGTGTCTAGCCCTAAAGTGTGTTTCTTGTTGCTTGTCCCTCTTTGGGGAGCCCTGCCCCTCCTTATATAAGTTAGAGGGGCGGGTTACATGTGGAGTCCTAGTAGGACTAGGACTAGTCTATCTTTTCTTACAAGTTGAATACAAGTCCGGGTCTTGCTTCCTTGTAAAGGAAATATTCGTCATCCCTTTCCTCTTAAGCCGGCCCAACATAACATGAGCCGGCCTTCTAGGCCTTGGGCCTAGTCTTCTATCTGACCCGCCGTTAAGGCCATCCTTGAGTCGCCAGGCTCGTGAGTCGTCTGATCAGTGAGCCGCCAGACCCGTGAGTCGCCAGTCCTCCAGCGGGTCATCGGTGAAGCGCCAAGTCCGGCCGGGTCATACCGCTGGGTATATCCCCGACAGGTGCCATTCATACTATTAATGATGAGAGTGATTATGCTTATGATATGCCAAGCCACAAGCTTGGGGATGCTATGTTTGATGAGTATTAAATGTTTGAAGATTTATTTGCTGGAAATAATGCTTGTCCTAAGCTTGGGGATGCTTTGCTTAATGAATATGATCCCTTGATTCCTTCTACTTTCGATAAGAAAATTTATTATCATGATAGCATGCCTCCTATATATGATGATTACATCAATGAAAGTGGATTTGGAGAGGTCATGACTTTATTTAGTGATTCATCCACTATTTTGGAAGAGGTTTCAATTGATTATGACAATGAAGTTGCTATCTATGATGATTATTATGATGACATGTATGCCATAAAGAGTGATAAATACTCTATGCTTGTGCATCATGAAAAGAGTGCTGTATGTGATAGTTATATTATTGAATCCTTTCATGATGTCTCTGAAAATTATTATGAGGAAGGAACTCATGCTCTTACATATCTCAATAATATCAAGTTTCCTCTCTATGTGTTGAAAATCTTGAAGTTATGTTTGTTTTGCCTTCCTATGCTAGTTAATCCTTGCTCCCAAAAGTTATTTGCTCACAAAATCCCTATGCATAGGAAGTGGGTTAGGCTTAAATGTGCTTTCCATGTGTTTCATGATGCTCTTGTTATGTTTCAATTCTTATCTTTTATGCGAGCATCATTGAAATCATCATGCCTAGCTAAAATGTATTAAATAAAAGCGCTTGTTGGGACAGAACCCAACACTTTTACCTAATGTTTTTGTGTGTTAGCATGATTAAGCTACTGTAGTAATCATGTTTTATTGCTTTTGTTTCAATAAAGTGCCAAGTAAAACCTTTGGGATCATGTTGGGTGATAGTTGATTTGACCCTGCTAAAAAACAGAAACTTTTGCGATCATGAAAATGGGTCCCATTTTTAACAGAAGAGTGCTTTGGAGTTGATTATTTATACAGAAGTTTAATATACAAATTTCTCACATGGTCTAATTTGTTTCATAATTTTTGGAGTAGCAGAAGTATGGTAGTTATCCAGATCATTACAGACTGTTCTGTTTTTGACAGATTCTGTTTTCAATGCATAGTTTGCTTGCTTTCTAGTTTCTATGGCTTATATTGCTCAATATAAATTGTGGAAATGATATGCTACAGTAGGAATTGTGTGGAAACAATTTTGAATCTTGTATTTGACAGTACCCAAGTGAAATGGCTTGCTCTTTATCATACTAACCTATCTCACGAAGTTTTGTTAAGTTTGGTGTGATTGAAGTTTTCAAGTTTTGGGTGAGACATCGATATGAGGAGAATAAGGAGTGACAAGACCCTAAGCTTGGGGATGCACAAGGAAAACCAAGGGAATATTCAAGGAAGATCCAAGCATCTAAGCTTGGGGATGCCCCGGAAGGCATCCCCTCTTTCGTCTTCGAGATTATCCGTAACCTCACTTGGAGCTGTGTTTTCATTTGTCACATGTTATGAGTTTTACTTGGAGCGTCATTTTCTTTTGTTAGCATTTGCTTTCTGTTATTTATAATAATGTTTTGCATCTTTCATTTCAATAAAAGTGGCATTGATAGCCTTTGCCATGCTTATTTTACAAGTCTACATGTTGCTGTTTCAAAACAGAAAGTTTATCCATGTTGCAAAAATTCCCGAGGAAAGCCAAAATGTGCTAAAATGTTGGAACTTTTTGAAAAGTAAGCTTTGATAAATTTTCTACAGTGTGGTAGAATTTCATAATGTTTGGAGTTGAATAAGTATTGTTACTCTTGCATTCTCTACAGACTGTACTTGTTTGGCAGATTGCTGTTATGTTTGCATTGTTTGCATATGTTTGCTTGTTTAATGATTCTATTTGAGGATAGGAGTATTAAATATGCAGAGACATGTAGTATGCAATGTTGAATAATAATTTTAGTGATTTGCTACAATAGAGGATGATAAGGTTTTTGCAATGGTTTATACTAACTTATCTCATGAGTTCTTGTTTAGTTTTGTGTGGATGAAGCTTTTGAGATTTAGGAAAACCGTGATATGAGAGGAATTAAGGAGACACAAACACTCAAGCTTGGGTATGCCCAAGGCACCCCAAGATAATATTTCAAGAAGTCTCAAGCATCTCAGCTTGGGGATGCCCCGGTAGGCATCCCACCTTTCTTCTTCAACAATTATCAGTTAGTATCGGTTGAGCCTAAGTTTTTGCTTCTTCACATGATGTGTGCTTTCCTTGAAATTTCATTTTGTTTTGTTTAAAATACTTAGATCTTAAAGCTTTAAATAAGAGAGAGTCCTCACATAGCTATCTATTTACTTAAGTACTCATTTGATCTTCACTTATATCTTTTTGGAGTAGTTTGTCGTTTACTCTTGTGCTTCACTTATATCCTATGAGTAAATTGTTGAATAAATTGAAAGTCATGAAGTTGAAATCATATCATTCCTAGTGGTAGCTTCACATTGGGTTTAGAAAGTGAAATCTTTTAAGGTTTGACAATCACAATATTAGTCATACAAGCAATTCACGAATAATTAGTATAAGGAAGAGAACTTTCACATGCAAATACACTATCCTAGAAATCTTTTGTGATTGTGAGCCCCCATCAAAATATTATATGCCAAAATTGTTGACGTTGGACAAGGAAGACAACGTAATGGTTTATGTTTGTTCATATTCACATAGAAATCATATTGTCATAGATCCTTTAATATGTGGTGCTTGCCCCCCATCTTTGCTAGCCAAAAATTCCGCACGAAGTAGAGATACTACTTGTGCATCTAAAAACCCTTAAAACCAAATCTTATTCTCAAGAGTCCACCATACCTACCTATATGCGGTATTTCCGTGCCGTTCTAAGAAAATTTGTATGTGCCATCTCTAATTCTCAAAAATAATTTTCTCTTTTGTGTGCTCGTACCGCTCGCGAGGCGGTGAGGGGTGGCTAATATTTTCCATGCTAGATGTGTTATTCTCACGATGAGTGTTTATTCACTTGTCATTGCACGAGAGTAAGGCAAAGTTTTTAGGGATGCCCAGTCCCGAAATGAAAAAGAATTTACTTTATGTTGTCAAATAATAAATTCCTTGGAAAGTGTTGGTATGGAGGGCACCCGTGGATACGGCTAGCCATGGAAACTGAAAGTATGGTGGAAAAAGGAATAAACTTTATTTTTTGTTTGGGAACCGCCTATGATATATCTAGCATGGAAACTGTTGGGAGCTCTAAGTCGTTTTCGTTGGTGGGATAAGTATGCCTCTCAAAATGTTTTTATCTCTCAATTTTTGCTTTGAGCTCTGGCACCTCTACAAATCCCTACTTCCCTCTGCGAAGGGCCTATCTTTTACTTTTATGTATTTACTTTCATGCAAGAGTCAAATTTATTCTCTCTATTCATGTTTATTTTTATCTTTTGGCAAGCATCATGTGGTGAGGAAAGATCTAGGCACATATGTCTAGTTGAATATGGGCAGCATGAGTTATTATTGTTGACATCACCCTTGAGGTGAATACGTTGGGAGGAAAAACAATAAGCCCCTATCTTTCTATGTGTCCGGTTGAAATGTTTTGCTCATGTGTATGCGGTGAGTGTTAGCAATCATAGAAGACTATAAGATGGTTGAGTAGTGGAGCTCTTACTTAAACTCCGTTGAATATTGAATTGCAATTGCTTGGTGACTAACAACATAGGTTGTTGGGTTTCAAGAGAGTTCATTGGTTAAACCTTAACATGTGAATTGGTTGCCACTACAACATGAGAAATTTTATGAGAAAGAATTGTTGTTATGATGCTAGGAAAAGTGATTGAAATTGTCATTGATCAAACTTGTGCACTTTGCTAGCATTCACACTTCATAAATTATTTCTTTTATCATTTACCTACTCGAGGACGAGTAGGAATTAATCTTAGGGATCTTGATACGTCTCCAACGTATCTATAATTTATGAAGTATTCATGCTGTTATTTTATCATTCTTGGATGTTTTACAATCATTTTATAGCAACTTTATATCATTTTTTGGGACTAACCTATTGACCCAGTGCCCAGTGCCAGTTGCTGTTTTTTGCTTGTTTTTTACATCGCAGGAAATCAATATCAAACAGAGTCCAAACATCGCGAAACTCCACGGCGATTTTTTATGGGACAGAAGACTCCCAATGGGCCAAAGAAGCACCTCGGGGGTGCCCCGAGGGGGGCACAACCCACCAGGGCGCGCCAGGCCCCCAGCGCGCCCAGGTGGGTTGTGCCCACCTCGATGGCCTCCCACACCCCTTCTTTGCACTATAAATTCCCAAATATTCCGAAACCTTTCGAGGTTAACCTAGACGGGAAGTTGCACCGCCACAAGGTCTCTGTATCCATGAAAACCAATCTAGACTCCGTTCCGGCACCCTGCCGGAGGAGGGGACCGTCTCCGGTGGTCATCTTCATCATCCCGGCGGCCACCACGATGAGGAGGGAGTAGTCCACCCTCGGGGCTAAGGGTTTGTACCAGTAGCTATGTGTTTAATCTCTCTCTCTCTCTCTCTCTCGTGATCTATATCATGGGCTTTGTTAATATAGTTGGATCATATGATGTTTCTCCCCGTTATACTCTTGTTATGATGAATTGAGTCTTTACCCTTTGAAGTTTTGTATTGTCGGATTGAATATTTAGATATGAGAACACATGATGTATGTCTTGCAATATGAATACTTGAGGTGACAAATGTGGTATCATATTGATTCACTTGATATGTGTTATGGGATTCAACTCGCGGATTCCCGTGGTGATATTGGGGTAATCTATGCATAGGAGTTGATGCATGTTTTTATTATCTTTTCCGATAGAAACTTTGGGGACTCCTTGTAGTTCTTTGTGCGGACTGCGTATTATGAATATGAATTTGCTTTGGTGTTATTCTAGTACGAACTCTTGATTAGATCGATCGGAAAGAATAGCTTTGAGGTGGTCTCTTACCCTACAAACAATTTCTATCTTTTGTTCTCCGCTAATAGGAACTCTGGAGTGATTCTTTGATGCACATTGAGGGATAATCATATGATCCAACTATGTTAGCATTGTTGAGATATTGCACTAGCGAAAGTACGGACCCTAGGCCTTGTTTTCAAGCATTGCAATACCGTTTTTGTGCCCATTTACTATTTGCTACCTTGCTGTTTTTATTTATTCAGATTATAAAAATATATTTCTGCCATCCATATTACACTTTTATCACCATCTCTTTGCCAAACTAGTGCACCTATACAAGTTGCCATTGTATTGGGTGTGTTGGGGACACAAGAGATTTCTTGTATTTGGTTGCAGGGTCATTTGAGAGAGACCATCTTCATCCTACACCTCCCACGGATTGATAAACCTTAGGTCATCCACTTGAGGGAAAATTGCTACTGTCCTACAAAACTCTGCGCTTGGAGGCCCAACACATGTCTACAAGAATAAAGTTGTGTAGTAGACATCAAGGCGGGAGCGATACTCGTACCAGCGGGCTCACTGTCGACGATATGGAGACTCCATCGCCTCTGCCATTGCCCACAGGAGAATCACAATTAGGACTAGCCCCTTGCCTTTAGGAAGTAACCGCTTCCGCTTGTCCGTCGTCACTTCCAATGCCAGGCTGAGCGAGTGCATCACGAGAGACTTCACGCTCGAAAACCAGGAGCATATCTCCTTGCACTTGGCCAGCAAAAGCTCATCCCCAAAGCAAAACAAATCCATCGCCCTCTTCCAGCTTCGACCTTCTTGCCATCAATCAAACACCAATTGCAAATCAAAGAATTAAAAACAAATTCGATTATTCGGATCAAATTCACCACAAAATAATCTAAAATGGGCTACATTCAACAAAACCTAATTTCTCGGGTTTTGTATTTCAAAACTAGCTACCACTAGTACTGCTGGCAGGAGTCCAATCCTAAATAGACGTCTACACTGATTGCCAAGTGGAGCAACTCAACGCATGGCAATTCAATTGCTTAGTCGCCCATTCAATCAAATTATAACCGAATCCTAATTGCTAGGGTTTGAATTAGAAAAGTACCGGCCAGCCAACAATCTCCAATGGTTCCGGCATATGGGAGGAAGAGCTGGTTGTTAGAACCATGACATTGCGCCATCAGAGCTCAGGCAGACGACCGGAGTAGCCGGCGGGGCTGCAAGGGGGCACGGCAGCGGCGTGGGGCAGGATGCGGGATGCGGTGGCTCACTCTGGGTCGGGCTGATTTAGGAAAAAGAAAGGGACATGTCAACGAGCTAGGTCCCACTCGTCATAAGCTATCACGACCACGACCCACCTGTCCTAATATCTTCGTCCCCACAAGCCAGTAACTGAGCAGGTAACGTTCAACTGCTTTGACCAGATGTCAAGGCTTCGTTTGGATCTTTGTGAGCACGGGGCGTGCGGTGGAGGGCAAAATTCATAAAAAGTTGGAGGGTTGGGCAAAACTGAGCACAACTAAGGAAGGAGGGGCACAGAAATGAAAAACCCTTTTTTTTTAAAATTAAGCACTTCATTTTCAGGTGTACAAGCAACAAGAGAAGGACTAGCCATAATGGCAAAGCAAGCGAACAAGTAAATGGAAATATTTTTGTGTTTTCGTAAAACAAATTAGAAGTGCGGGAGATGAACATGAGAGGCAAAGGCAAATAAAAATAAGAGCAAGTAGATGATAGTTTATGTGAAGGTACTTGATAGGTTTTGACGATGTCTCCCCGGCAACGACGCCAGAAATTCTTCCGGTTACTTGTGAGCTGCGTTGGGATTTTCCCCGAAGAGAAGAGGAGATGCAGTACGGTAGAGATAAGTATTTCCCTAAGTGAGAACCAAGGTATCAATCCAGTAGGAGAATCACACAAAGCCTCATGAACGTCACCTACACACAAAAGCAAATACTTGTACCTGACGCGAATAAGAGGGTTGTCAATCCCCTTGGCCGTTACTTGCAAGGATTAAATCTGATAGAGATAGATAGTAAAGTAAATTGCAAAACAAAATAAAAAGAAATAAAATTTCAGCAAGGTATTTTTGGATTATATATATAATTAAAGTAGACCCGGGGCCATAGTTTTCACTAGAGGCTTCTCTCTCGAGCACATAGCATACGGTGGGTGAACAAATTACTGTTGGGCAATTGATAGAAAAGTGCATATTTATGACGATATTCAAGGCAATGATCATGTATATAGGCAGCACGTCCAAGACAAGTAGACCGACTCCTTCCTGCATCTACTACTATTAATCCACCAATCGACCGCTATCCAACATGCGTCTATGGTATTAAGTTCATGAAAAACAGAGTAACACCTTAAGCAAGATGATATGATGTATACAAAGTAAACCCAATCAATATGAATAAACCCCATCGTTTTACCCTTAATGGCAACAATACAAATATGTTTCTTGTCCCCTACTACCACTAGGATATAGAGCACTACAAGATTGAACCCATCATAAAGCACCTCTCCCACTAAAGATACATCAATCTAGTTAGCCAAACCAAATGGACAGGTCGAAGAGAAATGCAAAGCTATAAAAATCATGCATAATAAAGTTCAGAAAAGACTCCATTAATTATCATAAATATTTAGATCATAAACCTACAATTCATCGGATCCCAACAAACACACCGGAAAAGAAGATTACATCGGATAGAACTCCAAGAACATCAAGGAGAACATTGTACTGAAGATCAAAGAGAGAGAAGAAGCCATCTAGTTATTAGCTATGGACCCGTAGGTCTGTGGTAAACTACTCAAGCATCGTCGGAAGGCAGCAAGGATGATGTAGAAACCCTCCATGAATGATTCCCCCTTCGACAGAGTACCAGAAAAGGCCTCCAGATGGGACCGTGGAAGAACAGAAGCATGCAGCGGCGGAAAAAGTGTTTTGGGCGGCTCTTTGTTGGTTTCACAACATTTGAGAATTTATAGAAGTGGAATTAGGTCAGACGGAGCCTTGAGGGGCCAACAAGGCATCAGGGTGCGCGCCCCCAGGGCGTGCCCTGTTGCCTTGCCATCTCCTCCAAAAGCTTCCAGGGTCTCTTATGTCCAGAAAAAATTGTCAAAAAGTTTCGTAGCCTTTGGAGTCCGTTTGGTACCGGTTTTCTCGAAAACCAAAAAACAGGCTAAAAATAGCAACTAGAACTAAGCACTAGGTTAA
This sequence comes from Aegilops bicornis, assembly GCA_021605145.1. NCBI lineage: Eukaryota > Viridiplantae > Streptophyta > Magnoliopsida > Poales > Poaceae > Aegilops > Aegilops bicornis. Next base: position 145,851,664 of record CM038673.1, read on the forward strand.
TAGGTCAGTCCAAAAAATGATATAAAATAGCATAAAACATCCAAGATCGATACTATATGTTAAGAAACGTTGCATGGAAAACAAAAAAATTTCTATGCACATGCAAGATCTATCAAGGAGATGCATAGCAACGAGAGGGGAGAGTGTGTCTACGTACCCTCGTAGACCGTAAGCGGAAGCGTTTCACAACGCGGTTGATGTAGTCGAACTTTCTTCGCGATCCAACCAATCTAGTACCGAACGTATGACACCTCCGCGTTCAGCACACGTTCAGCTCGGTGACGTCCTCCGCCTTGTTGATCCAGCAAGACGGCGAGGTAGTAGATGAGTTCCGTCAGCACGACGGCATGGTGATGGTGATGGTGATGGTGAAGTGATCTCCGCAGGGCTTCGCCTAAGCACTATGAAAATATGACCGGGGGTGTAAACGGTGGAGGGGGGCACCGCACACGGCTAACAATTGATCTGGTATGTGCTAGGCGCCCCCTCCCACATATATATATATATATATATATATATATATATATATATATATATATAGATATAGGTGGGAGGGAGGGAGGAGCAGCCATAGGTGGTGCCCAAGTAGGAGGAATCCTACTTGGAGTCCCTCCCAAGCCGCGCCCCCTGCCATATTTAACCGAGGGGGAAGGAAAGAGGGGGGGGGGGAGGGGAGGGAAGGAAGTGGGAATCCTTTCCTTTCCCTCCCCCTTTCCTTCTCCACCTAGGCCGGCCTGCTATGGGGGGCGCACCAGCCCCTTGTGGCTGGTGTGTTCCCTCTCTTGGCCCATAAGGCCCATATCTTTTGCCAGGGGTGGCCAGAACCCCTTCCAGTGACCCGATAAGTACCCGGTACCCCCCGAAACACTTTCGGTGTATGAATACTATCGTCCTATATGTCAATCTTTACCTCTCGACCATTTCGAGACTCCTTGTCATGTCCGTGATCTCATTCGGGACTCCGAACGACATTCCGTCACTAAATCATATAACTCATATAATACTATATCGTCAACGAGCGTTAAGCGTGCGGACCGTACAGGTTCGAAAACTATGTAGACATGACCGAGACACCTCTCCGGTAAATAACCAATAGCGGAACTTGGATGCCCATATTGGCTCCTACATATTTTACGAAGATCTTTATCGGTCGAACCGTTATGAAAACATACGTAATTCCCTTTGTCCATCATTATGTTACTTGCCTGAGATTCGATCGTCGGTATATTCATACCTAGTTCAATCTCGTTACCGACAAGTCTCTTTACTCGTTCCATAATACATCACCTCGTGACCAACTCCTTAGTCGTTTGCTTGCAAGCTTATGATGTGTATTACCGAGAGGGCCCAGAGATACCTCTCCGATACTCGTAGTGACAAATCCTAATCTTGATCTATGCCAACTCAACAAACACCTTCGGAGATACCTGTAGAGCATCTTTGTGATCACCCAATTATGTTGTGACGTTTGATAGCATGCAAGGTATCCCTCCGATATTCGGGAGTGGCATAATCTCATAGTCGAAGGAATATGTATTTGACATGAAGAAAGCTATAGCAATAAAACTAAACAATCAATATGCTGAGCTAACGGGTGGGTCTAGTCCATCACATCATTCTCCTAATGATGTGATCCCGTTATCAAATGACAACACATGTCCGTGGTTAGGAAACCTTAACCATCTTTGATCAACGAGCTAGTCTAGTAGAGGCTTACTAGGGACACGGTATTTGTTTATGTATTCACACATGTATTCAAGTTTCCGATCAATACAATTCTAGCATGAATAATAAACCTTTATCATGAATAAGGAAATATAATATAAAATAACAAATTTATTATTGCCTCTAGGGAATATTTCCTTCAGTCTCTCACTTGCACTAGAGTCAATAATCTAGTTCACATCACCATGTGATTTAACACCCATAGTTCACATCGCCATGTGAATAACACCCAAAGAGTTTACTAGAGTCAATAATATAGTTCTCATCGCCATGTGATTAACACTCGAAGATTACTAAGGTACGACCATGTTTTGCCTGTGAGAGAGGTTTAGTCAATGGTCTGCCACATTCAGATCCATATTATTTTGCAAGTTTCTATGTCTACAATGCTCTGCATGGAGCTACTCTAGCTAATTGCTCACACTTTCAATATGTATCCAGATTGAGACTCAGAGTCATCTGAATCGGTGTCAAAGCTTGCATCGACGTAACCTTTTACGATGAAATCTTTATTACCTCCATAGTCGAGAAACATCTCCTTAGTCTTCTTAGGCAACTAAGGATAATTTTGACCGCTGTCCAATGATCTACTCTTGGATCACTATTGTACCCCCTTGCCAAACTCATGGCAAGGCACACAATAGGTCTAGTACACAGTATGACATACTTCATAGAACCTATGGCTGAGGCACAGGGAATGACTTTCATTCTCTCTCTATCTTTTGTCGTGGTCGAGTTTTGAGTCTTACTCAACTTCACACCTTACAATACTGGCTAGAACTCCTTCTTTGACTGATCCATTTTGAACTTCTTCAAAACTTTTGTCAAGGTATGTGCTTTGTGAAAGTCCTATTAAGCGTCTGATCTATCCCTATAGATCTTGATGCCCAATATATAAGCAGCTTCACCGAGGTCTTTCATTGAAAAATTCTTATTCAAGTATCCTTTTATGCTATCCAGAATTTTATATCATTTCCATTCAACAATATGTCATCCGCATATAATATCAGAAATGCTACAGAGCTCCCACTCACTTTCTTGTAAATATAGGCTTCACCGTAAGTCTATATAAAACCATATGCTTTGATCACCTCATCAAAGCATATACTCCAACTCTGAGATGCTTGCACCAGTCCATAGATGGATCGCTGGAGCTTGGACACTTTGTTAGCACCTTTAGGATCGACAGAAAACTTCTGGTTGCATCATATACAACTCTTCTTTAATATCCATTAAGGAATGCAATTTTTGACATCCATTTGCCAGATTTCATAATTATGAAATGCGGCAATTGCTAACATGATTCAGACGGACTTAATCGCTACAGGTGAGAAAGTCTCATTGTAGTCAACCCCTTGAACTTGTCGAAAACACTTTTGTGACAAGTCGAGCTTTGTAGATAGTAACATTACCATCAGCGCCAGTCTTGTTTTTGAAGATCCATTTATTTTCTATGGCTTTCCGATCATCGAGCAAGTCCATCAATGTCCACACTTTGTTCTCATACATGGACCCTATCTCAGATTTCATGGCCTCAAGCCATTTATCGGAATCTAGGCTCATCATAGTTTCTTCATAGTTCGTAGGTTCGCTTTGGTCTAGTAACATGACTTCCAGAACAGGATTACTGTACCACTCTGGTGCGGATCGTGCTTTGGTTGACCTACAAGGTTTAGTAGTAACTTGATCTGAAGTTTCATGATCATCATCCTTAGGTTCCTCTCTAGTTGGTGTAGGCATCATGGGGACGGTTTTCTTTGATGAACTATTTTCCAATTCGAGAGAAGGTACAACTACCTCATCAAGTTCTACTTTCCTCGCACTCACTTCTTTTGAGAGAAACTCCTTCTCTAGAAAGGTTCCATTCTTGGCTACAAAGGTCCTGCCTTCGGATCTGTGGTAGAAGGTGTACCCAATTGTTTCCTTAGGGTATCCTATGAAGACGCACTTCTCCAATTTGGGTTCAAGCTTATCAAGCTAAAGCCTTTTGACATAAGTGTCGCAACCTCAAATGTCGGTGTCAAAACCGGCGGATCTCGGGTAGGGGGTCCCGAACTGTGCGTCTAGGCGGATGGTAACAGGAAACGAGGGACACGATGTTTTACCCAGGTTCGGGCCCTCTTGATGGAGGTAAAACCCTACGTCCTGCTTGATTGATATTGATATTGTGGATGTTTACAAGAGTGGATCTACCACGAGATCAAGGAGGCTAAACCCTAGAAGCTAGCCTATGGTATGATTGTAAGGGTTGTTGTTCTCGTCCTACGGACTAGAGCCATCCGGTTTATATAGACACCGGAGAGGGCTAGGGTTACATAGAGTCGGTTACAATGGTAGGAGATCTACATATCCGTATCGCCAAGCTTGCCTTCCACGCCAAGGAAAGTCCCATCCGGACACGGGGCGAAGTCTTCAATCTTGTATCTTCATAATCTTGGAGTCCGGTCGATGATGATAGTCCGGCCAATGATAGTTCGGCTGATGATGGTAGTCCGGCTATCCGGACACCCCCTAATCCAGGACTCCCTCACCAAACTTTAAGAAACGACGGCTTAGGTTTCTTGCCAAACCACAGTTCATACGGTGCCGTCTCAACGGATTTAGACGGTGCCCTATTTAACGTGAATGCGACTGTCTCTAATGCATAACCCCAAAACGATAGTGGTAAATCAGTAAGAGACATCATAGATCCCACTATATCTAATAAAGTATGGTTACGAAATTCGGACACACCATTACGCTGTGGTGTTCCAGGTGGCGTGAGTTGTGAAACAATTCCACATTGTTTTAAATGAAGGCCAAACTCATAACTCAAATATTCGCCTTCACAATCAGATCGTAGAAACTTTATTTTCTTCTTACGATGATTCTCCACTTCACTTTGACATTCTTTGAACTTTTCAAACGTTTCAAACTTGAGTTTCATCAAGTAGATATACCCAAGTATTCATAATCAAGTGATTCCAAAAAGCCCATCTGCATGGAGTTTCTTCGTGCGCTTTACACCAACATGACCTAAACGGCAGTGCTACACGTATGTTGCACTATCATTATCAATTTTGCATTTTTTGGCATCAATATTATGAATATGTGTATCACTACGATCGAGATTAAATAAACCATTCTTACTGGGTGTTCTACTCATGTAAATAGAACAACAATTTATTCTAGATTTAAATGAATAACCGTATTGCAATAAACATGATCTAATCATATTCATGCTCAACGCAAACACCAAATAACATTTATTTAGGTTCAACACTAATCCCAAAGGTAGAGGGAGTGTGCGATGGTGATCGTATCAACCTTGGAATTACTTCCAACACACATCGTCACCTCACCCTTAACTAGTCTCTGTTCATTCTTCAACTCTTGTTTCGAGTTACTAATCTTAGCAACTGAACTGGTATCCAATACCCAGGGGCTACTATGAACACTAGTAAAGTACAGATCAATAACATGTATATCAAATATACCTTTGTTCACTTTGCCATCCTTCTTATCCGCCAAGTATTTGGGGCAATTCCGCTTCCAGTGACCATTTCCTTTGTAGTAGAAGCACTCAGTTTCACATTCCGGCCTAGCTTTGGGCTTCTTCATGTGAGCGGTAACTTGTTTGCTGTTCTTCTTGAATTTCCCTTTTTTTCCTTGCCATTTTTCTTGAAACTAGTGGTTTTGTTAACCATCAACACTATGCTCTTTCTTGATTTCCACCTTCGTCGATTTCAGCACCCCGAAGAGCTTGGGAATTGTTTTCGCCATCCCTTGCACATTATAGTTCATCATGAAGTTCTAGTAGCTTGGTGATAGTGACTAGAGAACTCTTGTCAATCACTATCTTATCTGGAAGATTAACTCCCACTTGATTCAAGCGATTGTAGTACCCAGACATTCTGAGCACATGCTCACTGGCTGAGCTATTCTCCTCCATCTTGTAGGCAAAATACTTGTCATAGGACTCATACCTCTCGACATGGGCATGAGTCTGAAATACCAATTTCAGCTCTGGGAACATCTCATATGCTCTATGGCGTTCAAAACGTTTTTGAAGTCCCAGTTCTAAGCCGTAAAGCATGGCACACTAAACTATCGAGTAGTCATCATACCGAGCTTGTCAAACGTTCATAACGTCTGCATCTGCTCCTGCAATAGGTCTGTCACCTAGCGGTGCATCAAGGACATATTCTTCTGTGCAGCAATGAGGATAATCCTCAGATCTCGTACCCAGGCCGCATCATTGCTACTATTATCTTTCAACTTATTTTCTCTAGGAACATATCAAAAATAGGGGAGCTATATCGCGGGCTATTGATCTACAACATAGATTTGCAAATACTATCAGGACTAAGTTCATGATAAATTAAGTTCAGTTAATCAAATTACTAATGAACTCCCACTTAAATATACATCCCTCAAGTCATATAAGTGATACGTGATCCAAATCAACTAACCAATGTCGGATCATCACGTGAGATGGGGTAGTCATCAATTGTGAACATCTCTATGTTGATCATATCTACTATATGACTCACGTTCGACCTTTTGGTCTCCAGTGTTCCGAGACCATGTCTGTACATGCTAGGCTCGTCAAGTTTAACCCAAATATTCTGCATGTGCAAAACTGTCTTACACCCGTTGTATGTGAATATAGAGTCTATCACATCCGATCATCATGCGGTGCTTCGAAATGATAAACTTTGGCAATGGTGCATACTCGGGGAGAACACTTTTATCTTGAAATTTAGTGAAGGGATCATCTTATAATGCTACCTCGATCTAAGCAAAGTAAGATGCATAAAAGATAAACATCACATGCAATCAAAATATGTGACATGATATGGCCATAATCATCTTGTGCTTTTGATCTCCATCGCACAAGCATCGTCATGATCTCCATCATCACCGGCTCGACACCTTGATCTCCATCGTTGTGTCGTGGTCATCTCGCCAACTATTGCTTCTACAACTATTGCTAACGCATAGTGATAAAGTAAAGCAATTACATGGCGTTTGCATTTCATACAATAAAGAGACAACCACAAGGCTCCTGCCGGTTGCCGATAACTTACAAAACATGATCATCTCATACAATAACGTATATCACATCATGTCTTGACCATATCACATTACAACATGCCCTGCAAAAACAAGTTAGACGTCCTCTACTTTGTTGTTGCAAGTTTTACGTGGTTGCTATGGGCTTCTAGCAACAACTGTTCTTACCTACGCAAAAACTACAATGGTGTTTCATCAAGTTTGCTGTTTTAACCTTCTTCAAGGACTGGCATAGTCAAATTGGATTCAACTAAAGTAGGAGAAACAAACACCCGCCAGCCACCTTTATGCAAAACAAGTTGCATGTCTATCGGTGGAACCGGTCTCATGTGCGTGGACATGTAAGGTTGGTCCGGGCTGATAATCCCCAAGTGCAAGGAATTATCGTAGCAATTTCCAAAGGTGGAAGTGATAAGTATGGAGTGTCGAACCCACAAGGAGATAAATGTAAGATCAATATTCTCTCAAGCCCTATATGCCACCGACATTTAATTTCACGACAATTTAACGCTTGCTTCCAACTAGCAACGAGAAATAGAACTATGTTGTGGGTATGAAGAGGATAACTTTGTATGATATCGGAGAGCTAAAATATAAAAATAGGTGATTTTATCATAAGGTTAGAATATATTACTAAATATTATAAATAGCGAGTGTGGAATAATGGTGGATCGGTGTGCGGAATTGTCCTAGGCAGTTGTTAACAAGACCAGTGGTCGTCATTGCAATTTCATATGAGGGAGAGGCATAAGCTAACATACTTTCTCTTGTTGGATCACATGCACTAATGATTGGAACTCTAGCAAGCATCCGCAACTACTAAAGATCTGAAGGAAATATGCCCTAGAGGCAATAATAAAGTTATTATTTATTTCCTTATATCATGATAAATGTTTATTATTCATGCTAGAATTGTATTAACCGGAAACATAATACATGTGTGAATACATAGACAAACAGAGTGTCACTAGTATGCCTCTACTTGACTAGCTTGTTAATCAAAGATGGTTATGTTTCCTAACCATAGACATGGGTTGTCATTTGATTAATGAGATCGCATCATTAGGAGAATGATGTGATTGACATGACCCATTCCGTTAGCTTAGCACCCGATCGTTTAATATGTTGCTATTGCTTTCTTCATGACTTATACATGTTCCTATGAGATTATGCAACTCCTGTTTACCGGAGGAACACTTTGTGTGCTACCAAATGTCACAATGTAACTGGGTGATTATAAAGGTGCTCTACAGGTGTCTCCGAAGGTACATGTTGGGTTGGCGTATTTCGATATTAGGATTTGTCACTCCGATTGTCGGAGAGGTATCTCTGGGCCCTCTCGGTAATGCACATCACTTAAGCCTTGCAAGCATTGCAACTAATGAGTTAGTTGCGGGATGATGTATTACGGAACGAGTAAATAGACTTGCCGGTAACGAGATTGAACTAGGTATTGAGATACCGACGCTCAATCTCGCAAGTAACATACCGATGACAAAGGGAACAACGATGTTGTTATGCGGTCTGACCGATAAAGATCTTTGTAGAATATGTGGGAGCCAATATGAGCATCCAGGTTCCACTATTGGTTATTGACCGGAGACGTGTCTCGGTCATGTCTACATAGTTCTCGAACCCGTAGGGTTCGCACGCTTAACGATACGATGACAATTTTATTATGAGTTTATGTGTTTTGATGTACCGAAGGTTGTTCGGAGTCCCGGATGTGATCACGGACATGACGAGGAGTCTCGAAATGGCCGAGACATGAAGTTTCAGATATATTGGACGACTATATTCGGATGCTGGAAGCGTTCCGGAGAAGTTTCGGATAAAACCGGAGTGCCGAAGGGTTATCGGAAACCCCGGGGGAACTAATGGGTCTCAATGGGCCTTAGTGGAGAGAGAGAGAGGGGCGGCCTAGCGCAGGCCGTGCGCCCCTCCCCATCTGGTCCGAATTGGACTAGGAGAGGGGGGCGGGGGGGCGCCCCCTTTCCTTCTCCCGCTCCCTCTCCTTCCTTCCCCCTCTCTCCCTTTAGGTGGAAACCTACTAGGACTTGGAGTCCTAGTAGGATTCCCCTCTTGGGGGTGCGCCATAGAGGGCCGGCCGGCCTCCCCCTTGCTCCTTTATATACGGGGGCAGGGGGGCACCCCAAAGACACATCAATTGATCTGTTTGATCTTTTAGCCGTGTGCGGTGCCCCCTCCACCATATTCCACCTCGATAATACTGTAGCGGTGCTTAGGTGAAGCCCTGCATCGGTAGAACATCAACATCGTCACCACGCAGTCGTGCTAACGAAACTCTCCCTCAACACTCGGCTAGATCGGAGTTCGAGGGACGTCATCGGGCTGAACGTGCGCTGAACTCGGAGGTGCCGTACGTTCGGAAATTGATCGGTTGGATCGTGAAGACGTACGACTACATCAACCGCGTTGTGCTAACGCTTACACTTTCGGTCTATGAGGGCACGTGGACAATACTCTACCCTCTCGTTGCTATGCATCACCATGATCTTGCGTGTGCGTAGGATTTTTTTTTGAAATTACTGCGTTACCCAACAGTGGCATCCGAGCCAGGTTTTATGCGTAGATGTCATATGCACGAGTAGAAAACAAGTGAGTTGTGGGCGATATAAGTCATACTTCTTACCAGCATGTCATACTTTGGTTTGGTGGTATTGTTGGACGAAGCGGCCCGGACCGACATTACGCGTACGCTTACACGAGACCGGTTCTCCCGACGTGCTTTGCACAAAGGTGGCTAGCGGGTGTCAGTTTCTCCAACTTTAGTTGAACCGAGTGTGGCTACGCCTGGTCCTTGCGAAGGTTAAAACAACACCAACTTGACAAACTATCGTTGTGGTTTTGATGCGTAGGTAAGAACGGTTCTTGCTAAGCCCGTAGCAGCCACGTAAAACTTGCAACAACAAAGTAGAGGACGTCTAACTTGTTTTTCCAGGGCATGTTGTGATGTGATATGGTTAAGACGTGATGCTATATTTTATTGTATGAGATGATCATGTTTTGTAACCGAGTTATCGGCAACTGGCAGGAGCCATATGGTTGTCGCTTTATTGTATGCAATGCAATCGCGTTGTAATGCTTTACTTTATCACTAAGCGGTAGCGATAGTCGTAGAAGCATAAGATTGGCGAGACGACAACGATGCTACGATGGAGATCAAGGTGTCGCGTCGGTGACGATGGTGATCATGGTGGTGCTTCGGAGATGGATATCACAAGCACAAGATGATGATGGCCATATCATATCACTTATATTGATTGCATGTGATGTTTATCTTTTATGCATCTTATCTTGCTTTGGTTGACGGTAGCATTATAAGATGATCTCTCACTAAATTTCAAGATAAAAAGTGTTCTCCCTGAGTATGCACCGTTGCCAAAGTTCGTCGTGCCCAGACACCACGTGATGATCGGGTGTGATAAGCTCTACATCCATCTACAACGGGTGCAAGCCAGTTTTGCACACGCAGAATACTCAGGTTAAACTTGACGAGCCTAGCATATGCAGATATGGCCTCGGAACACTAAGACCGAAAGGTCGAGCATGAATCATATAGTAGATATGATGAACATAGTGATGTTCACCATTGAAAGCTACTCCATTTCACGTGATGATCAGTTATGGTTTAGTTGAATTGGATCACGTGATCACTTAGAGGATTAGAGGGATGTCTTTCTAAGTGGGAGTTCTTAAGTAATATGATTAATTGAACTTAAATTTATCATGAACTTAGTACCTGATAGTATCTTGCTTGTCTATGTTTGATTGTAGATAGATGGCCCGTCTTTGTTGTTCCGTTGAATTTTAATGCGTTCCTTGAGAAAGCAAAGTTGAAAGATGATGGTAGCAATTACACGGACTGGGTCCGTAACTTGAGGATTATCCTCATTGCTGCACAGAAGAATTACGTCCTGGAAGCACTGCTGGGTGCCAGGCCTGCTGCAGGAGCAACACCAGATGTTATGAACGTCTGGCAGAGCAAAGCTGATGACTACTCAATAGTTCAGTGTGCCATGCTTTACGGCTTAGAATCGGGACTTCAACGACATTTTGAACGTCATGGAGCATATGAGATGTTCCAGGAGTTGAAGTTAATATTTCAAGCAAATGATCGGATTGAGAGATATGAAGTCTCCAATAAGTTCTACAGCTGCAAGATGGAGGAGAATAGTTCTGTCAGTGAGCATATACTCAAGATGTCTGGGTATAATAATCACTTGATTCAACTGTGTCACATCCCAGATAGACCATGCATTAGGGTGTGCATCATGTTTAAATTTCATTTGAATTTGAAATGGGGAAGGCAGGAAACCCCATAACACCCCCCCCCCCCCCCTTAAAACAACTAGGGTTTACTAAAAATTATTTCAATGAACCTGAAATGCCCTTCAAAATGCTCATCCTCCTTGTTTGGGTTCAGAACCCATGTCAAGAGGGTGGAACATTTTCTGGGTCATCTAAGGGTTCTAAAATTAATTCACAAGTTTTTGAAATGAGCATTTTAAATTATGAAAAATATTTTAAATGTTCAAAAATTGCCAAACCAAAATGTTTCATGTTGGGAATATTCCAACAAGTGACCAGGAGCATTTTGGTGATTTTTAAAAGTGTTTTGGTATTTTAAAACCCCAACAGAGTTCTGAGAAAATAGAAAAGGCTTAAAAAGGAAAACCCTACACTGTCAGCGCCGCCCACCTGCCGGGCCCAGCCCAACCGCGCCAATGGCTGCTTGGCTCGGCCAGCGAGCAACTAATGCCGGCAGCCTTGAGCGCCCACGCTACGCCGCCACTGCTTCACCCCTTCGCCGCCTCGCCGCCCTGGACGACCTCCACGTCGCCACCCGGACCCCCTGGACACCCCATTCGTCCCCTGCCTCCTCTCTCGCGCTCTCCCCCAACCCGGCCGACGCCAACGCCGACGCGCCACCGTCGACGCCGTGCTCCCGCCGTCCATGCTCCTCCCGCCATGTCCAGCAGCTCCGCACTCCACTACCCTAGCTAGCCGAGTCCCACTCGCTCTAAGCGCCAAGCTGCACCGACCTCGACCGAGCTCGAAGCCGCCGGAGATCCCCATCGCCCGTCGCCGCCAGATCAGAGCATCCCGACCCGCCGAGGCTCTCTACGAGATCACCGTGAGCCTGGCTACCTCTCCATCCTCTCCACGCTCTTCTTCAGGCACCACAACGACCCAACCGCGATCACCCGAACGCACCGATGAGCTCGTCACGACGAGGCTCCGGCCACCCAACGGCCACGCCACCCTGTCCATCGCACTCACCGAGCTGCGCTGGGCCTAACTATGCACTTCCCACGCCTCGCCGAGCCCCCTAGCAACTAACCCGACATCACCCGAGCTCGGCCGCCGCCCGACTCGTCGCCGGCGCCCACTCCGGCCACCCCGACTCCGACTAACCCCACCAAACCTCGCGGCTCACCTCCAGCTTCACATAGATGCTCCCCGCGCCCTATTTGGTGGCCGGAAAGTCAACGCACTCTGCTCCGCCACTTGTCTGGCCTCGCCCGTGGCTGACGCCGCGAGTTGACCACTAACCTGTCGGTGGGCCTGATTGCTCTGAGTCAATGACGGTGGACCCCCGGTTAACTAATTAGGATTAGTTCTAATTAATTTAATTAGTTAAACTAACCACGACATGCGGGTCCCACTGGTCAGTTTGACCTGGATGACCCGTTGACCCCTGACGTCACGCTGACCTCATCTTTGACGCATTAACTCAAATTCTGGATTTATTTTTATATAATAAATTCCAGAATATAATCCAAATTTCAAATGCTTATAACTTTTTATCTATAACTCCAAATGCAAAGATTTATATATGAAAATTATCAGAAAAATACACTCTATCCATTGGTACAGGTTTCATGCATGTTAAAACAAGTTAACTATGCTGAATAACCAGAATAAGATATTGCACCATTAGGACTAACTCAAATGAGCTATCATTTGAATCTTGATTCAAATGAGTTCATCCCCTGTTCCTTCAACTTGCATTAGGCCAACACACATCCATATTGCCATGTCATAGCATGCATCATATTGTTGCATATTGTTGTATGTTTATTTCGGTGTGTTTTCATGATAGGTTCTCGCCTCAAGATAACCTCGACTACCTATCCGAAGGGCAGTTCTCTACCCAGTTCCATCGTGCAAGCAACTCGTTGATCATTCCGATACAAACCCATGTTCTCGCTTCGCTCTCGTTTCTTGCATTAAGACAACGCGATTCAAACTGTTGTGTGCTGCGGTAGTTGAACCCACTTCCTTTGCATGACCTGTCATTGCCACAAGAACTAGATGAAACCCACTAGTATGTGTAGGAGTTGGTTGAGCCATGTTTGTGTTGTTCCTACCATGCTATGCTTGCTATGCTTAGAGTTGTGTCAGTCCGGCTCATCGGGATGATGAACTGGAGTGAAAGGTTGTGTTGGTTCGAGAGTGAAAGTGTTGAACACGATTTGGTAAAGGTACCGATGAGAGGCCATGTAGGAGTACATGGTGGGTTGTTTCATTGAAGCCGACCCTAAGAACTGAGATCTGTGTTTGTGATCCATGAGACAGTTACTACCACACATTGGGATCCTTAATTGACCCTCTCGGCTTCTTAACCACCCTTGTTCTTAGTCCGGGAGTTGCAAGTAGTTTCGGTGTTTGTAGTATCTTTGGGGGCCGCATAACGCTGACCTTAGGGGTGGGTTGTGTTGCGGTAGGCACCGTGGCCCAGTGTACCGATTCGCCTGCTTTGGTGTCTCGGGAACCTGTACACATTGTTCGGGGCCGCATGGGAAACCTCGGCGGACTTCATGGATGGAACCCGAATAGGCGATAAACCTGGACTAGGGACTTGAGTGTTTAGGTAGGCTGTGGCCGACACCCACGTTGGGCTTCCGCTTGAAGGTTGCCGAGTACATGTCGTGTAAACGACGGTAAGTGGTGAGAGCGTGTGTGAAGAAGTACACCCTGCAGGGTTTAATATGATCTATTCGAATAGCCGTGTCCACGGAGAAGGACTTCAGGTTACCTATATCAGTTCATAGACAAGTAAATGGATACTACTAAAAGCCTCAAGATAAGTGTGAGTATCGTGGATGGCCCTCTCAGGGATGACGAGAGAGGATCCACGGTGGAGTATTGTGATGGTGAGTAGTGGACTCGTAAAGCGACAAATGCTTTACAAAGTGTGTCACGTGGGATAGCTTAGCCAAGAGTCAAAGCTGGCTTGCTGCAAATAACTCCACCTCCTTCTTGAGAATGTGCATGTATGATAGGATTACGTGGTAAGACTTGCCGAGTACTTTTGTACTCATGTTTGTTTTAATCAATGTTTTCGGAGGACAATACTACCCCCTCCGACGGATTCTATGTAGATGTTGACATCGACGAGTGAATTAGCCACGGTGGCGATCTAAGACTTGTGAAGGGCCATTGTAGATAGGAAGGCTCCAACAAGCTTTCTTTCTTTCTAGAGTCGTACTCAGACTAGTTTGCTTCCGCATGTGCTTGTATGATTGTATGACTTGAGTGTTGGGTCATGTGACCCTACCTGTATGACTATGTTATGTATGGCTCCTGAGCCTTTTAAAATAAAGTACTTGAGTTGTAGAGTTTTGTTGTGATGCCTTGTTGTATTTGCTCATATCGGGCATATTATGTGTATGATTGAAATGCTTGGTATGGGTGGGATCCGACAAACTAGTTGTTTATCCTTGGCAGCCTCTCATATGGGGAAATGTAAGTCTCGTGCTTACGAGCGATAGTAGTCCGCTTCTGACCGGTTCACCGGAGTCCTGCTAGCCCAAAGACTACCGCTTGGACACTTGATCGGCCGGCATGTGTTTCATTTCGTTCCTATATGTCCGTCCTTCGGGAAATGTCACGCGGTGATATTCGAGTCCTGCCTAGCTACAGCCCGGGATACCGGAGTCCTCATAGCCCAAAGGTGCTACAGCCCGAATTCATACGTTGATGACCGACATGCTCGAAGTGATTCATGTATGCCTGTCCCCATAGGTTAGTGCCGCTTTGGGTTCACGACTAGCCATGTCGGCCCGGTTCTTCGTCATGTGGATGCTAGCGACACTATCATATACGTGAGCCAAAAGACGCAAACGGTCCCGGGCCATGGTAAGGCGACACCCGTGGGAATACCGTGCGTGAGGCCACAAAGTGATATGAGGTGTTACATGCTAGATCGGTGTGACTTAGGATCGGGGTCCTGACAAACTGGGAGTTAATCTTCCGGATGATAGCGTCATTGATAGAATTGTCCAATCACTGCCACCAAGCTATAAGAGCTTCGTGATGAACTATAACATGCAAGGGATGGATAAGACGATTCCCGAGCTCTTCGCAATGCGAAAGGCTGCGGAGGTAGAAATCAAGAAGGAGCATCAAGTGTTGATGGTCAACAAGACCACTAGTTTCAAGAAAAACGGCAAAGGGAAGAAGAAGGGGAACTTCAAGAAGAATAGCAAGCAAGTTGCTGCTCAGGAGAGGAAACCCAAGTCTGGACCTAAGCCTGAAACTGAGTTCTTCTACTACAAGCAGACTGGTCACTGGAAGCGGAACTGCCCCAAGTATTTGGCGGATAAGAAGGATGGCAAGGTGAACTGTAACATCCCAAATTTTCAATTTGGAATGTTATACATTAGGTCATCATGCATATCATATTTTCTCGCATTTTCCGATCCTAGAAAATTTCACGCAACTCAAGGACCCTCGGAGAGAGTTGGAAGTTTCACTATTTTCATATTTGGGATTTATTTCTCAAATCTTGAAAATAGGATCATTGGATTTATTTAATTATCTTCATAAAGTTTTTCCTATAAAAACTTAAGAGAGGGAATAATATGACTTTCCCCAATATTTAGGAAAAATGAAGATATTATAAATAAATCAAAATTTGGTTTTGGAAGATTTATTTTGCTTAGGCAAAAATGAGCATTTTAAAAATATATGCATGTTTGCCGTTTTTAAAGTTCATTTTGTTCGACTCATTTTTAGGAGTCGGGAAAATTATTTTTATTAAAATCGGAGTTTGTTTGGTATTTTTTAATCCGCTTTGTTTTGTTTTAAATAAAAAAATCGCGCCGGGCCAAGGCCCAGCCGGCCCAACCAGGCGCCCTGACCAGCGCCCTCTCTCCTCACAAGACGCCCGCCATGCTGAGCCCGCCGCCGCCACGCCACCCGGCGCCGCTCGTGTCCGGGTCGGGACACGAGGTCGCCACGCCTGGCCCCTTCCCAAGCCGGCCAGCCCCCCCTTCTATTTATACCGCCGCCCCTCTCCCTCACCCCGAGCCGCCGCCCTCCACCAGTCGCCGCCGCTGAAAGGCCGCCGCCGCCTCGAGCCACCGCCGCCCTCGCCGTCACCCACCGCCCTCGCCCCACGCCCGACCTTGGGACCCCGGAGCCCGCTGAGCCCTTGGCGAAGTCCCGGAGGTAGCCGCCGCCGCCCCGCCCCGATCCGGTTTTTTTTTAAAAACCCGATCCGTTTTT
The DNA here is from genome assembly GCA_021605145.1 of Aegilops bicornis. Classification (NCBI taxonomy): domain Eukaryota; kingdom Viridiplantae; phylum Streptophyta; class Magnoliopsida; order Poales; family Poaceae; genus Aegilops; species Aegilops bicornis. The sequence goes on from CM038673.1 coordinate 145,867,981, forward strand.
TTTGAGATGTTCGTTTTTTTTTCAAAACCCTAGATGGTTTTAATTTTTCGGTTTCCTTAATTAACGAACGTTCACCGAACCGTTCGTTTCAATGAATGTGTTTGTTGGATTAGTTCTGTTAACGAACGTCCGTTATTTAATCCGTTCGTCGTTTTCTTTTAATCGGATTTAATCCGTTATTTTTCAGATTCGATTTCCGATCCGATTTTCAAATCTGTTTTATTTCTTGCTCGTTTATCGAAATCAGGTGATTCAAGCGCTGGAGTTTCAGATTCTGAAACCGCCGTTCCTACTAACCTACTTACACAGAGTTTTGCTACTGTAAAATTTTGACTTAGTTTCAGATTTGCTAAACCGAGTCGTTCTCTCTCGAGTTCCGACTTTCGATGCTTTATTTGATTCGATTCTTTTGCAACCAGGGTTCTTAAGTTGAACTATCAGGTTAGATCTTTTATTCTATATTTCACCGTGCATTAGATGAGTACTTATTGGATGCTTGTTGTTTGTCTGCGTTAGATCACCCGTGAGTGCGCCGCTTGTTACTTGAATCTCTAGGTCTCATGGATCATCAGCAAGGCAAGTAACACTTTGATCATACTCTTCTCATACCCAGTTTTTATGCATTAGATCAACCCTCAAACACTTGCATGTTTAGGATCTAATTAAATTGTGGGTTTGGGAAGTAGATTGAGGTAGTACCTATTACCTGTTTTATTATCAAACCCTTGGGAGTTACTTCTACGTTTGCTTATTATGCCATGCTATGCTAGTAGACGTGGATTGGGTGAGTGATATCCATGACAGATGTGAGATTGTAATTAATGGTTTATCTAAGGTGGCAACCTAAACACACATCTGGGTGGATTGAGGCACCTGGTTTCTATCAGGACTTGCTGTATTTCTTCGGACCGCCACCTGTGCTCTAAGGGATCATAAGATTATTCAAACTAGAAACTTCCGTGTGCAGCCACAAGCCAATTATGGGCTCGCATAGTTGACTAAGTTGTGCGAACTCTTACGGGTAGACTAGCGATGTAGGGGAAAGTAGGTGTACGGTCTACCCACAAGTAAGGTGCTAGCGCTTCTGAAAGACTGTGTCTCGGTCATCCGTCTCTCAAACACCATGAAGTGCGAGAACCAAGCGGAGGCGATCGAGTCTTGTGGGGAAAAGTGCGCAAACCTCTGCAGAGTGTAAAAACTAATCATGATTAGCCGTGTCCCCGGTTATGGACATCTTGAGTATCTAGTACTTGAATATCATGTGAATCTCAACATGTTACTTCAAATAAATGTTATTGGGTTTTAATGAGTACTTTTAATTGGGATTGAGGATGCTGTCAACCATTCTCAATGTTTAACAACCACCATGATAGTTAAATAAAATTATTCCTTTGATGTAGGGAAAACCAGCTTTATGCAAAAATGTAAATCAGAGAGCCTTACCACCAGCCATATATGCATGTAGTATAGGCTTGTTGCTTCATTGTTCTCTATGTGTTATATTGCCAAAGATATTCCATGTGTGACCCGTTTTGGGCTGCAACTTTCACGCTATGCAGACTTTTTCGCATTTACGAGTAAGGTGTTAGGTCGTGGTTCTATACTCAGTGATGCCGATGGAGTTGATGGACTCACTTGTCTTCCAAGCCTTCCGATGTTATTATTAGATGGCCTTAAGCCATATTATTGTATTAAGTTCCCTTGTGGACATCGATGTAATAAGTGTGTGATTTCTACTCTGCTATAAATCCTTCGAAGTCTTGTGTGGTGTCGGCATTCTTGATCCGGGATGACACCGAGCACAGAGCACTAGATCCATTCGGTCTGGTCGCTACAGAGAATGGTATCGAGCACACCGATCGTGAGGACACGCCCACTAAGATAAAGCCATAGATCACTATTCTCTTCCCATTTTCTAACTCCTCATCTTTTCTACTCTCTTTAGGATGAAGGACGCGAAGATCAAGTACACCCAACCGGATGAAGGCACACCTTTTGGATGTCACTTGAAGGAAGTTACCAAGCACTGAACATCGGACTACCCAGCTTCACCGAACTTTCAACGCCACTGCCTCAAGAGGAGCGCTGGAAGATTCAAGCTCACGTTCCAGAAGGACATTCGCCCCAATCACTAAGCCTATAGATAGTGTTTTCAAAGGCACCAACTTGAGTCCGGGAAAGAGCATGGCAGCTCACATCACCATGGGACGCATTGGAGAAGTTTATCAAGAAGACCTCAAGGACACTATCTACCAGATTTGCGGACACCGAAATGACAAATGGGACGTCACAAGACCAAGAAGGATAGATCCATTGCAGCGTTCATCCAGGAGTTAAACCAGCACATTCGACGCCAGGAGAACCAGATGTGCAATGATATGTTGGAGTTGCAGAATGCAAAGGGAAGGATCATCGAACTTGAAGAAGAACTGAAGACAACTCGCAAGGAATATATGGACGAGATCGTAGCTCTAGCAAGACACAATAATGATCTTAAGTACGAGATTGAAGAACTCAAGAAGAAGTTGGCGCTCAGGAATGAAGACCGATGTCGATTGCCCAAGCGACTACATCAACATCGACGACACCGATTCGGATCCAAGTGAACCCGACTTTGAAGATGAAGCAGAGCAGACATTATGGAGTCTTCCACCGTTCAAATTAGTAGAAGTCCCCCACATATTAGTAGTATTTCCCCATGTAAACATTATAGTACACGCACTTTTGCGATAGTTAGATCGTTGTAAGCCCTTGTTTGATTGAATGAAGTGATTTTGTGTGTATTTGCTCATGTGCATTTGGGTAGTGATTCCCTTAGACCTCATTCTATTCTAAATTCTCATCTTTTCTAAACCCATCGATGCCTCCTAGACGCGACCCCGGATTCGCTTTTCCCGCCAGAGATCACCCAACCGATCCAGCAGCGTAATACTGATTCAAACATTGGTGCGTAACTGTGGCAACAACAACAACAACAACCCACCACCACCACCACCGCGGATCATCTCGCTCGCTTCCTTAGACTAAACCCGCCGGTGTATTCCAAGAGCACCGAGCCGATTGTAGCAGATGACTGGCTCCGCAAGATAGGAAGGAGCTGACCACTGCAGGATGCATGATGGAGAAAGAGTGAAGTTTGCAGCACATCAGCTTGAAGGACCCGCAAAGCATGGTGGGAGAATTTCACAGCCACTTACCTCAGAGACACCGGCCACATGGGATCAATTTCAGCAAGCTTTCCACTGCCCATGTTTCAGCAGGAGCTATGGCCATGAAGAAGCGTGAATTTCGCAACTTACGCCAAGGAGGAAGGACTGTTGGCCAGTACGTGGATGACTTTAGTAAACTAGCACGTTATGCCCCAGATGACGTTGCTACCGATGCAGCTAAACAAGAGAAGTTCCTAGAAGGACTGAATGATGAGTTCAGCATGCTGTTGATGGTAGCCAGTTTCAATAACTACCAGGAGTTAGTAGACCGAGCCCTCATGATTGAAGGAAAGCAGCAGCAAATTGAGAACCGTAAGCGGAAGTATGGGCAAGGGAAGTATAACTCGAGCTCACAGAAACCTCGTTATACCCCTAAGTCAGAATTCAGTTTCAGCATACCCATGGAGGAGGTAATTCGCATAACCATAACAGCACCAAGAATGGGAACGGAATGGAGGAAGCAACGACGTAATCGCACCAACCCGTCAACACCATCCAAAGTAGACCTGAGTCATATTACTTGCTTAAAGTGCCGCAAGATCGGGCATTATGCCAATGATCGCCTGTAAGGCCGAATGGAAATGGCAATGGAAGCTCGAAAGAAGCCCAACCCTTTCAACAGAGGATGTGAACCACATTGATGTGGAGGAGGTTGAAGATCAGCCCGATGCAAAGAATCGGTAAGTTTTTGGTTAAGTCATTTATTGCACTAGTTCTTTTCGATACCGGTGCATCGCATTCATACATATCAAGGGATTTGTAGAGAAGTATAGCCTACCTACCGGATTCTTAAAACCCCTTTGCTAGTAAGCTCACCAGAGCGGAGTATATGGCGGAACAAGGATGTTTTCAAGTGCCATTAAGTATAGGAAGGCATGTATTCCCGACGGATTTGATCATTACGGAATCGCAAGGATTTGATGTAATTCTCGGTATGGATTGGCTGTCGATGTATGGAGGAAAGATCGATTGCGCAAGTAAGACGATTTTGCTCACCACCCTGTGGAGGAAGAAGGATTAAGTATGTATCACGGCACGAGCCGAGAAGAGCGCAAGTTAATTGCCTATCGTGAGTGGTGCAGGAAGAAGTACCGATGGTGAAGGATTTTCCTGATGTATTTCCTAAGAATTGCCAGAATGCCACCAGATAGAGACATTGAGTTTTTGATAGAACTTTTGCGAGAACAGGCCCGATATCGAAGCGACCGTGACAGGATGCCAAAGACAGGATTTGGCGGAAATCAAGAAGCGATTAAGGAACTATTGGATAAAGGTTTTATACGCCCAAGTTCTTCACCTTGGGGATCACCCGTTTTGCTAGTGGAGAAGAAGGATGGATCGTTAAGAATGGTTGTTGATTATCGTGGATTGAATGAAGTAAGAATCAAGAACAAGTACCCACTACCTATGATAAATGATCTGTTTGACCGCTTGCAAGGAGCTAAAGTGTTTTCCAAGATCGACTTGCGATCAGGGTACCATCAGTTGAAGATTCGGAGCAGGACATACCCAAGACAAAGCATTTACCACGAGATATGGATCAGACGAGTATACCGTTATGTCATTTGGATCGACTAACGCACCAGCCTATTTCATGAACCTGATGAACAAAGTGTTTATGGAGTTTTGGATAAGTTCGTCGTGGTGTTCATTGATGACATTTTGATTTTCTCGAAGAATGAAGAGGAACACAAGGAACATTTGCAATTGGTTTTGGAGAAACTGAGGGAACACCAGCTGTATGCCAAGTTCAGCAAATGTGAGTTTTGGCTAAAGGAAGTTGGATTTCTCGGACATGTTATATCCGGAGAAGGAATAGCAGTTGACCCCACAAAGGTTGAGACCAGAACCAAATGGGAAGCACCAACGACAGTTGGAGAGATTCGAGTTTCCTTGGACTCGCAGGATACTACCAAGATTCATTGAGAATTTCTCAAGGATTGCTAAGCCTATGATGTAATTGTTGAAAAAGGAAAACAAATTTATATGGACCGAGGACTGTGAGGCAAGTTTTCAGGAATTGAAGAAAGATTGGTCACCTCACCAGTCTTGATATTGCCGCATCAGACTAAGGATTATGAGGTGTATTGCGACGCTTCACGCCGAGGACTTGGAGCAAGTGCTTATGCAGGAAGGAAGAGTTGTTTCGTATGCTTCACGACAACTTAAGCCCCATGAGTTGAATTATGCCACTCATGATTTGGAGCTAGCAGCCGTTGTGCATGCCTTGAAGACGTGGAGACATTTTCTCATTGGAAATCATTGTGAAGTATATACGGATCACAGGAGTTTGAAGTACATTTTCACACGTATGAATTGAATCTCGAGACAAAGGAGATGGTTAGAGCTTATCAAGGATTATGACATGAGATTGCATTATCACCCGGAAAGGCTAATGTCAGAGTCGACGCATTGAGCCGTAAGAGCCACGTCAATACCCTAATGATGGGAGGAATACCCAATGAGTTAGCCGAGGACCTTCGAGAGCTATGTTTGGAAATAGTTCCGAGAGGCTATGTAGCAACATTGGAAATTCAAATGAATCGATGGACAAAATCAGAGAAGCCCAAAAGGCGATAAGGAAGTTGCCTCTATAAAGGAGAAAATGAGCAAAGGAAAAGCTAAAGGATTTCGTGGAGGATGAGCACGATACCCTATGGTTTGAAGACCGTGTTTATGTGCCCAATGACCCAGAGATCGTGAAGTTGATTTTACAAGAAGCTCATGATTCACCCTATTCGATTCACCCAGGAAATACCAAGATGTATTTGGATTTGAAGAATACTTTACGGTGGACCGGAATGAAGAAGGATATTGCGAGTATGTAGCAGTTATGGCGATGTATGTCGAAAAGTAAAGGCGTAACATCGAAGCCAGGATTGTTACAACCATTGCCGATACCCGAATGGAAGTGGGATAAACTAGGCATGGATTTTATCACAGGATTGCCAAAGACCTGCTCAGGATATGACTCGATTTGGGTTATAGTCGACTGCTTAACAAAGGTAGCTCATTTCATTCGGTCAAGACCACCTATAGCAGTGCTAAGTTGGCAAAGATATACATGACCGTAATTGTGTGCTTACACGGAGTTCCGAGGAGCATCAGACGATAGAGGAACCCAGTTTACCTCGAAATTTTGGAACCAGTTGCACGAAACATTGGGAACCCGATTGAATTCAAAGATGCCTTTCCACCCATTGCATCGATGGATGACCGAGAGAGTCAATCAGATTTTGGAGGACATGCCGAGAGCTTGTGCCCTAGATTATGGATCTAGCTGGGATGATAATTTGTCAGATGCAGAATTTTCCTACAACAACAGCTTACCAAACCAGCTTGAAGATGGCACCTTCGAGGCTCAGATGGAAGAAGGTGCAGGACATCATTGTTATGGGACTAAACCGAGATCGTCAGTTGTTTGGACCAGATTTGATTAAGGAGTCTCGAACAGAAAGTTAAGTTGATTCGAGACAGGCTCAAGGTAGCCCAGTCCTGCATAAAAGAGCTATGCCGATTCAAAGCGCAAAGCGATTGAGTATGAAGTTGGAGACAGAGTATATCTCGAGTATCCCCGCTTCGAGGAGTTAAGCGCTTTGGAGTTAAAGGAAAGTTAGCACCTGCTTCGTTGGACCAGATAAGATTTTGCAACGCATGGGAGAAGTTGCTTATAAGTTGGAATTACCGGAAGGACTGTCGGAGTTCATGATGTATTCCATGTTTCTCGATTGAAGAAATGTCACCCGAGATAGCAGAGGTACCGTTAAGAGACACGGTGCCACCGGAAGCAATTCAGTTGAAGGATGACTTGACATATGAGGAAAAACCGTTAAGATTCTCGATTATGCCAAGAGAGTTACCCGCAGCAAGGTTATCAAGTTTTGCAAAGTTTAGTGGAGCCACCACACCGAGGATGAAGCCACCGGGAAAGAGAGGAAGTTTTGCTCAAGGACCACCCTCACCTATTTTCTAGTTAACCCGAATCTCGAGGGCGAGATTCATCTTATAGGTTTTTAACATCCCAAATTTTCAATTTGGAATGTTATACATTAGGTCATCATGCATATCATATTTTCTCGCATTTTCCGATCCTAGAAAATTTCACGCAACTCAAGGACCCTCGGAGAGAGTTGGAAGTTTCACTATTTTCATATTTGGGATTTATTTCTCAAATCTTGAAAATAGGATCATTGGATTTATTTAATTATCTTCATAAAGTTTTTCCTATAAAAACTTAAGAGAGGGAATAATATGACTTTCCCCAATATTTAGGAAAAATGAAGATATTATAAATAAATCAAAATTTGGTTTTGGAAGATTTATTTTGCTTAGGCAAAATGAGCATTTTAAAAATATATGCATGTTTGCCGCTTTTAAAGTTCAATTTGTTCGACTCATTTTTAGGAGTCGGGAAAATTATTTTTATTAAAATCGGAGTTCGCTTTGGTATTTTTTTAATCCGCTTTTGTTTTGTTTTAAATAAAAAATCATACTTCGGGCCAAGGCCCACTGCCCAGCCAGCCGCGCCCGGCCCAGCCTGGCCCACCTCCCTCTCTCCTCACAAGACGCACGCCTTGCTGAGCCCCCGGGCCGTCATTGTCCGGGTCGGACACGAGGTCGCCGCCCGGCCCCTTCCCCAAGCCGCCAGCCCCCTTCTATTTATACCGCCACACCCCCTCTCCTCACCCGAGCCGCCGCCGCCCTCCTCCACCAGTCGCGCCGCCGCCCGAAGGCCGCCGCCCGTCGCCGGAGCCACCCGCCGCCCTCGCCGTCACCACCGCCCCTCGCCTTCGCCCGACCCGCCGGACCCCGGAGCTGGAGCCCGCCGGCGAAGTCCCGGAGGTAGCCGCCGCCGCCCCGCCCCGATCCGGTTTTTTTTTTAAAAAAACCCGATCCGTTTTTTTTTGAGATGTTCGGTTTTTTTTTTCAAAACCCTAGATGGTTTTAATTTTTCGGTTTCCTTAATTAACGAACGTTCACCGAACCGTTCGTTTCAATGAATGTGTTTGTTGGATTAGTTATTTTAAAGAACGTCCGTTAATTAAACCGCTCGTCGTTTTCTTTTAATCGGATTTAATCCGCTATTTTTCGATTCGATTTACGATCCGATTTTCAAATCTGCTTTTATTTCTTGCTCGCTTATCGAAATCAGGTGATTCAAGCGCCTGGAGTTTCGATTTAAACCGCCGTTCCGACTAACCTACTTACACAGAGTTTTGCTACTGTAAAATTTTGACTTAGTTTCAGATTTGCTAAACCGAGTCGTTCTCTCTCGAGTTCCGACTTTCGATGCTTTATTTGATTCGATTCTTTTGCAACCAGGGTTCTTAAGTTGAACTATCAGGGTAGATATTTTATTCGAGATTTACCTGTGCATTAGATGAGTACTTATTGTATGCTTGTTGTTTGTCTGCGTTAGATCACCCTAGTGCGCCGCTTGTTACTTCAATCTCTAGGTCTCATGGATCATCGGCAAGGCAAGTAACACTTTGATCATACTCTTCTCATACCCAATTTTTATGCATTAGATCAACCTCAAACACTTGCATGTTTAGGATCTAATTAAATTGTGGGTTTGGGAAGTAGATTGAGGTAGTACCTATTACTGCTTTTATTATCAAACCCTTGGGAGTTACTTCTACGCTTGCTTATTATGCCATGCTATGCTAGTAGACGTGGATTGGGTGAGTGATATCCATGACAGATGTGAGATTGTAATTAATGGTTTATCTAAGGTGGCAACCTAAACACACAACTGGGTGGATTGAGGCACCTGGTTTCTATCAGACTTGCTCAGTATTTCTTGGACCGCCACCTGTGCTCTAAGGGATCATAAGATTATTCAAACTAGAAACTTCCGTGTGCAGCCACAAGCCAATTATGGGCTCGCATAGTTGACTAAGTTGTGCGAACTCTTACGGGTAGACTAGCGGATGTAGGGGAAAGTAGGTGTACCGGTCTACCCACAAGTAAGGTGCTAGCGCTTCTGAAAGACTGTGTCTCGGTCATCCGTCTCTCAAACACCATGAAGTGCGAGAACCAAACGGAGGCGATCGAGTCTTGTGGGGAAAAGTGCGCAAACCTCTGTAGAGTGTAAAAAACTAATCATGATTAGCCGTGTCCCCGGTTATGGACATCTTGAGTATCTAGTACTTGAATATCATGTGAATCTCAACATGTTACTTCAAATAAATGTTATTGGGTTTTAATGAGTACTTTTAATTGGGATTGAGGATGCTGTCAACCATTCTCAATGTTTAACAACCACCATGATAGTTAAATAAAATTATTCCTTTGATGTAGGGAAAAACCAGCTTTATGCAAAAATGTAAATCAGAGAGCCTTACCACCAGCCATATATGCATGTAGTATAGGCTTGTTGCTTCATTGTTCTCTATGTGTTATATTGCCAAAGATATTCCATGTGTTGACCGTTTTAGGGCTGCAACTTTCACGCTATGCAGACTTTTTCGAACGACAGTAAGGTGTTAGGTCGTGGTTCTATACTCGGTGATGCCGATGGAGTTGATGGACTCACTTGTCTTCCAAGCCTTCGCTGTTATTATTAGATGGCCTTAAGCCATATTATTGTATTAAGTTCCCTTGTGGACATCGATGTAATAAGTGTGTGATTGCTACTCGCTATAAATCCTTGAAATCGTGTGGTGTCAAAGATTATCGATCCAGTGGATGACATCGAGCACGAGCACTAGATCCATTCGGGTCTGGTCGCTACATGAACAAAGGTATATGTGATATACATGTTATTGATGTGTACCTTACTAGAGCTCGCAGTAGCACCTGGGTATTTGATACTGGTTCTGTTGCTAATATTTGCAACTCAAAACAAGGACTACAGATTGCTTAACACCGCCAAGGACGAGGTGACGATGCACGTGGGAAATGGTTCCAAAGTCGATGTGATCGTGGTCGGCACGCTACCTCTACATCTACCTTTGGGATTAGTTTTAACCTAAATAATTGTTATTTGGTGCCAGCGTTGAGCATGAACATTATATCTGGATCTTGTTTGATGCGAGACAATTATTCATTTAAATCAGAGAATAATGGTTGTTCTATTTATATGAGTAATATATTTTATGGTCATGCACCCTTGAAGAGTGGTCTATTTTTGATGAATCTCGATAGTAGTGATACACATATTCATAATGTTGAAGCCAAAAGATGTAGAGTTGATAATGATAGTGCAACTTATTTGTGGCATTGTCGTTTAGGTCATATCGGTGTAAAGAGCATGAAGAAACTCCATACTGATGGACTTTTGGAACCACTTGATTATGAATCACTTGGTACTTGCGAACCGTGCCTCATGGGCAAGATGACTAAAACACCGTTCTCCAGTACTATGGGGAGAGCAACAGATTTATTGGAAATCATACATACAGATGTATGTGGTCCAATGAATGTTGAGGCTCGTGGTGGATATCGTTATTTTCTCACCTTCACAGATGATTTAAGCAGATATGGGTATATCTACTTAATGAAGCATAAGTCTGAAACATTTGAAAAGTTCAAAGAATTTCAGAGTGAAGTTGAAAATTATCGTATAAGAAAATAAAGTTTCTACGATCTGATTGTGGAGGAGAATATTTGAGTTACGAGTTTGGTCTACATTTGAAACAATGCGGAATAGTTTCGCAACTCACGCCACCCGGAACACCACAGCGTAATGGTGTGTCCGAACATCGTAATCGTACTTTACTGGATATGGTGCGATCTATGATGTCTCTTCCTGATTTACCGCTATCATTTGGGGTTATGCTTTAGAGATGGCCGCATTCACATTAAATAGGGCACCATCAAAATCTGTTGAGATGACGCCTTATGAACTGTGGTTTGGCAAGAATCCCAAGTTGTCGTTTCTTAAAGTTTGAGGCTGCGATGCTTATGTGAAAAAGCTTCAACCTGATAAGCTCGAACCCAGATCGGAGAAATGTGTCTTCATAGATACCCAAAGGAGACTGTTGGGTACACCTTCTATCACAGATCTGAAGGCAAGACATTTGTTGCTAAAAATGGATCCTTTCTAGAGAAGGAGTTTCTCTCGAAAGAAGTGAGTGGGAGGAAAGTAGAACTTGATGAGGTAACTGTACCTGCTCCCTTATTGGAAAGTAGTTCATCACAGAAACCAGTTTCCGTGACACCTACACCAATTAGTGAGGAAGTTAATGATGATGATCATGAAATTTCAGATCAAGTTGTTACTGAACCTCATAGATCAACCAGAGTAAGATCCGCACCAGAGTGGTACAGTAATCCTATTCTGGAAGTCATGCTACTAGATCATGATGAACCTACGAACTATGAATAAGCGATGGTGAGCCCAGATTCCGCAAAATGGCTTGAAGCCATGAAATCTGAGATGGGATCCATGTATGAGAACAAAGTGTGGACTTTGGTTGACTTGCCCGATGACCGGCAAGCAATTGAGAATAAATGGATCTTCAAGAAGAAGACTGACGCTGACGGTAATATTACTATCTACAAAGCTCGACTTGTTGTGAAAGGTTTTCGACAAGTTCAAGGGGTTGGATACGATGAGACCTTCTCACCCGTAGCGATGCTTAAGTCTGTCCGAATCATGTTAGCGATTGCCGCATTTTATGATTATGAAATTTGGCAGATGGATGTAAAAACTGCAATCCTGAATGGATTTCTGGAAGAAGAGTTGTATATGATGAAACCGGAAGGTTTTGTCAATCCAAAGGGAGCTAACAAAGTGTGCAAGCTCCAGCGATCCATTTATGGACTGGTGCAAGCCTCTCGGAGTTGGAATAAACGCTTTGATAGTGTGATCAAAGCATTTGGTTTTGTACAGATTTTTGGAGAAGCCTGTATTTACAAGAAAGTGAGTGGGAGCTCTATAGCATTTCTGATATTATATGTGGATGACATATTACTAATTGGAAATGATATAGAATTTCTGGATAGCATAAAGGGATACTTGAATAAGAGTTTTTCGATGAAAGACCTCGGTGAAGCTGCTTACATATTGGGCATTAAGATCTATAGAGATAGATCAAGACGCTTAATTTGACTTTCGCAAAGCACATACCTTGACAAAGTTTTGAAGAACTTCAAAATGGATCAAGCAAAGAAAGGGTTCTTGCCTGTGTTACAAGGTGTGAAGTTGAGTAAGACTCAATGCCCGACCACTGCAGAAGATAGAGAGAAAATTAAATATGTTCCCTATGCTTCAGCCATAGGCTCTATCATGTATGCAATGCTGTGTACCAGACCTGATGTGTGCCTTGCTATAAGTCTGGCAGGGAGGTACCAAAGTAATCCTGGAGTATGGATCACTTGATAGCAGTCAAGAACATCCTGAAATACCTGAAAAGGACTAAGGATATGTTTCTCGTTTATGGAGGTGACAAAGAGCTCATCGTAAATGGTTACGTTGATGCAAGCTTTGACACTAATCCGGACGATTCTAAAACACAAATCGGATACGTGTTTACATTGAACGCTGGAGCTGTCAATTGGTGCAGTTCTAAACAAAGCGTCGTGGCGGGATCTACGTGTGAAGCGGAGTACATAGATGCTTCGGAAGCAGCAAATGAAGGAGTCTGGACGAAGGAGTTCATATCCGATCTAGGTTTCATACCTAGTGCATCGGGTCCAATGAAAATCTTTTGTGACAATACTGGTGCAATTGCCTTGGCGAAGGAATCCAGATTTCACAAGAGAACCAAGCACATCAAGAGACGCTTCAATTCCATCCGGGATCTAGTCCGTGGGAGACATAGAAATTTGTTAGATACATACGGATCTGAATGTTGCGGACCGTTGACTAAGCCTCTTCCACGAGCAAAACATGATCAGCACCAAGGCTCCATGGGTGTCGTAATCATTCTTGTGTAATCTATATTATTGACTCTAGTGCAAGTGGGATATCAAGGAAATATGCCCTAGAGGCAATAATAAAGTTATTATTTATTTCCTTATATCATGATAAATGTTTATTATTCATGCTAGAATTGTATTAACCGGAAACATAATACATGTGTGAATACATAGACAAACAGAGTGTCACTAGTATGCCTCTACTTTACTAGCTCGTTAATCAAAGATGGTTATGTTTCCTAACCATAGACATGGGTTGTCATTTGATTAACGGGATCACATCATTAGGAGAATTATGTGATTGAGATGATCCATTCCGTTAGCTTAGCACCCGATCGTTTAATATGTTGCTATTGCTTTCTTCATGACTTATACATGTTCCTATGACTATGAGATTATGCAACTCCCGTTTACCGAAGGAACACTTTGTGTGCTACCAAACATCACAACGTAACTGGGTGATTATAAAGGTGCTCTACAGTGTGTCTCCGAAGGTACATGTTGGGTTGGCGTATTTCGAGATTAGGATTTGTCACTCCGATTGTCGGAGAGGTATCTCCGGGTCCTTTCGGTAATGCACATCACTTAAGCTTTGCAAGCATTGCAACTAATGAGTTAGTTATGGATGATGTATTACGGAACGAGTAAAGAGACTTGCTAGTAACGAGATTGAACTAGGTATTGAGATACCGACGATCGAATCTCGGGCAAGTAACATACCAATGACAAAGGGAACAACGTATGTTGTTATGCGCTCTGACCGATAAAGATCTTTGTAGAATATGTGGGAGCCAATATGAGCATCCAGGTTCTGCTATTGGTTATTGACCGGAGACGTGTCTCGGTCATGTCTACATAGTTCTCGAACCCGTAGGGTCCGCACGCTTAACGTTATGATGACAGTTTTATTATGAGTTTATGTGTTTTTATGAAACGAAGGTTGTTCGGAGTCCCGGATGTGATCACAGACATGACGAGGAGTCTCGAAATGGCCGAGACATGAAGATTGATATATTGGATGACTATATTCGGACGCCGGAAGCGTTCCGGAGAAGTTTCGGATAAAACCGGAGTGCCGGAGGGTTATCGGAAACCCCGGGGGAACTAATGGGCCTCGATGGGCCTTTGTGGTGATTGAGAGGGGCGGCCTAGGGCAGGCCGCGCGCCCCTCCCCCTCTGGGCCGAATTGGACTAGGAGAGGGGGGGGGGCGCCCCCCTTTCCTTCTCTCTCTCCCTCTCCTTCCTTCCCCCCTCTCTCCCTTTAGGTGGAAACCTACTAGGACTTGGAGTCCTAGTAGGATTCCCGTCTTGGGGGCATGCCATAGAGGACCGGCCGGCCTCCCCCTTGCTCCTTTATATACGGGGGTAGGGGGCACCCCAAAGACACAACAATTGATCTGTTTGATCTTTTAGCCGTGTGCGGTGCCCCCTCCACCATATTCCACCTCGATAATACTGTAGAGGTGCTTAGGCGAAGCCCTGCGTCGGTTGAACATCAACATCGTCACCACGCCGTCGTTTCATTTAAACTCTCCCTCAACACTCGGCTGGATCGGAGTTCGAGGGACGCCATCGGGCTGAATGTGTGCTGAACTCGGAGGTGCCGTGACGCTCGGTACTTGATCGGTCGGATCGTGAAGACGACGACTACATCAACCGCTAAGCAGCTAATGCTTCCGCTTTCGGTCTACGAGGGTACGTGGACAATACTCTCCCCTCTCGTTGCTATGCATCACCATGATCTTGCGTGTGCGTAGGATTTTTTTTTGAAATTGCTGCGTTACCCAACAAGATCATTAAGGTAAAACCCAACCATAGCATTAAAGCATCAAGTCCCCTTTGTCCCATACGCAACAACCCCCTTACTCGGGTTTATGCTTCTGTCACTCAAGCAACCCACTATAAGCGAATCATAAACGTATTGCAACACCCTACAGCGGGAATCCCTCACGCTTGCGCGACACGGAGGGCACAATAGGACAGCACCAAAATAAAACATACAACTCATACAAATCTATATCATGAATCAACCCAAAGACAAAGGATATCTACCCAAAACATCATAGGATGGCAACACATCATTGGATCATAATATGTGGCATAAAGCACCATGTTCAAGTAGGGATTACAGCGGGGTGCGGGAGAGTGGACCGCGTAAAATAGATGAGGATGGTGATGAGGATGGTGATGATGATGGTGATGTTGATGAAGACGATCCCTGCGGCGATGATTCCCCTCCCGATGGCACTCCGGCGCCACCAAGAGAGAGGAGGAGAGGTTCTCCCCCTTGTGATTCCTCCTCCATGGCCTCCCCCCTATATGGGGAAAGGTTCTCCCTCTGATCCTTGGCCTTCATGGCGATGATGGCCTCTGCGGGATACTCCTCCATGGCCACCGGTGATGATGGCCCCCTTCGGCAGGGTGCCGGAGAGGGCCAAGATTGATTTCTCGTGGCTACTGAGGCTTCTGGCGGCGGAACTCCCGATCTAGGTTAAATTTCCGAGTTTTTTGTATTTATAGGAAATTTTAGCGTCGGTCTCACGTCAAGGAGGTGCCCGAGCTGTCCACGAGGCAAGCCCACGCGCCTAGGGAGTGGGCGCGCCCCCCACCCTCGTGGGCAGCTCGAGACTCTTCTGTCCCAATTCCGATGCTCCATGGTCTTCTTTTGGTCCATCAAAAATAATAAAAAATTGGCACGTCAATTGGACACTGTTTGGTATTCCTTTTCTGCAGAACTCAAAAACAAGGAGAAAACAGAAACTGGCACTGGGCTCTAGGTTAATAGGTTAGTCCCAAAAATCATATAAAATAGCGTATAAATGCATACAAAACATCCTAGATGGATAATATAACAACATGAATACTTCATAAATTATAGATACGTTGGAGACGTATTAGTATCCCCAAGCTTAATTCCTGCTCGTCCTCGAGTAGGTAAATGATAAAAGAAATAATTTATGAAGTGTGAATGCTAGCAAGTGCATAAGTTTGATCAATGGTAATTCCAATCACTTTTTTCTAGCATCATTATATGTCACAACAGTAGATCATCTAATAAGACTTTTCATGATCAAGTAACAAGCTATTCACATGTTAAAGTATAGATGATAAACTTTCTTGAAAACTAACAAACCGTGTTATCAGTCATCAAACAATTACAATTCATCTTATTTCCAGGAAGAGCCTATGTCAGAGCTATGATTTAGCAAACTCCACATACTCAACTATCGTTTAGTCTTTCACAATTGCTAACACTCACGCGATATTTATGGGTTCAAAGTTTTAATCGTACACGTAGAAAGATAGGGGCTTATAGATTCACCTCCCAACCTTTTACCTCAAGGGTAATGTCAACAATAATAGTTCATGAAGCCTTACATACAATTGGATATATATATATATATATATATATATATATATATATATATATATATATATATATCATAATCTTTCCAACACAATGTGCTTGCCGAAGGATAAAATGTAAAAAGGAAAGGTGAGAAATCACCATGGCTCTTGCATAAGGGTAAGAGATAAAAGTAAAAGATAGGCCCTTCACAGATGGAAGCAGAGGTTGCCATGCGCTTTCAGGGTTGGATGCACAAAATCTTAATGCGAAAGAACGTCACTTTATATTGCCACTTGTGATATGGACCTTTATTATGCAGTCCGTCGCTTTTATTTCTTCCACATCACAAGATCGTATAAAGCTTATTTCCTCCACACTAATCAATCATACATATTTAGAGAGTAATTTTTATTGCTTGCACCGATGACAACTTACTTGAAGGATCTTACTCAATCCATAGGTAGGTATGGTGGACTCTCATGGAAAAACCGGGTTTAAGGGTATTTGGAAGCACAAGTAGTATCTCTACTTAGTTCAAATAATTTGTCTAGCATGAGGGGCGAAGGCAAGCTCAACGTGTTGGGCGATCCATGACAATATACTTTATTTCAGATACAAGAAAACATAACCCATTACGTTGTCTTCCTTGTCCAACATCAACCTTTTTGCATGTCATATTTTAATGAGTGCTCACAATTACAAAAGATGTCCAAGATAGTATATTTATATGTGAAATCCCTCTTCCTTCAATATTCTTTCATGAATTGTTCAAGTGACCAATTCTACGTTTGCTAAGTTTCAATAAGTTTACTACCTATACTTATTATGTGTGAAGTCATTACTCCCCATGTTATAAGAATATGAAACATATATAAATTTAGGTTTATTACATTCAATTTATCCAACCATTTACTCATAGGATATACGTGAAGCACATAAGTAAATGACAAAGTACTCCAAAAGATATGAGTGAAGAACACTGAGTAGTCAAATAATTAACTAGCCATGGGAGGATTCTTTTTCGTTCAATATTTCAGATCCAATGATTTTATTCAAACATCAAGTAGAATTGAAAGTACTCTCCAAGCAAAACACATATCATGTGACGAATAAAAATATAGCTCCGAGTAAGGTATACCGATAGTTTTGAAGATTTAAAGAGGGATGCCTTCCGGGCATCCCCAAGCTTAGGCGCTTGAGTTTCCTTGAATATTACCTTGGGGTGCCTTGGGCATCCCCAATCTTAGGGTCTTTCCACTCCTTATTCTCCTCATATCGATATCTCACCCAAAGCTTGAAAACTTCAATCACACAAAACTTAACAAAACTTCGTGAGATAGGTTAGTATGATAAAGAGTAAACCATCCACTTTGGTACTTTCTAAGACAAGGTTCATAATTGTTCCCACACAATTTATACTGTACCATATCATTTCTACAATTTATATTGAGAAATATAAGTCATAGAAACTAGAAAACAAGCAAACTATGCAATGAAAACAGAATCTGTCAGAAAAAGAACAGTCTGTAATGATCTGAACATAAACCATACTTCTGCTACTCAAAAAATTATGAAATAAATTGGTGGACGTGAGGAATTTGTCTGTTAATCTTCTGCAAAAATAATCAACTCAAAATCACTCTTCTGTAAAAAATGACAGCTAATCTCGTGAGCGCAAAGTTTCTGTTTTTTACAGCAAGATCACATTAACTTTCACCCAAGTCTTCCCAAAGGTCTTACTTGGCACTTTATTGAAACAAAAGCTATAAAACATGATTACTACAGTAGATTAATCATGTATACACACAAAAACATTAAGGGTAAATATTGGGTTATCTCCCAACAAGCGCTTTTCTTTAATGCCTTTTAGCTAGGCATGCTGATTTCAATGATGCTCACATAAAAGATAAGAATTGAAACATAAAGAGAGCATCATGAAGAATATGACTAGCACAATTGATTCTAACCAACTTCCTATGCCTAGGGATTTTGTGAGCACACAACTTATGGGAACAATAATCAACTAGCATAGGAAGGCAAAACAAGTAGAACTTCAAAACTTTAAGCACATAGAGAGGAAACTTGATATTATTGCAACTCCTACAAGCATGTATTCCTCATAATAATTTTCAGTAGCATCATGGATAGAAACTTTGTTCTCATACTCAATTGGAACCTCTTCCTAAATAGTGGAATCATTATTAGCTAAAGTTGACACTCTTCCAAATCCACTTTCATAAATATCACACTAAGATTCAACACCCTCCAAAATAGTGGGATCACTAATTCCTAAAGTTGACACTCTTCCAAACCCACTTTAAATTATAGTATTATTCATACTCCAAAAGATATAAGTGAAGTTAATGGAGCATTCTACAATTAATATAGACTAACCAATATCCAAGCTCAAAATATGTAAGTGAAGCACACGAAGCATTCTATAAAACCATACTCAAAAGATTTAAGTGAAGCACAAAGAACAATTCTATAAGATTATACTTAAAAGATATAAGTGAAGCACATAAAGTATTCTATAAATAAATGAAGGGCTATCTCATGCTAGCATGGTTCTTAAAGGAAAAACAAAAACACAAAGGACACAAATCATGTGAACAAAACAAAAACCGAGGTATACCGATAATTGTTGAAGAAGAAAGATGGGATGCCATCCGGGGCATCCCCAAGCTTAGATGCTTGAGTATCGTTTGAAATATTTACTTGGGTGCCTTGGGCATCCCCAAGCTTGAACTATTTTCTCTCTTTATTCTTCTCATATTGATAACTCCTCGTTCTTCGAACACTTCATCCACAAAAACTTAACAAAAACTTTGTGAGATCCGTTAGTGTAATAAAGCAAATCACTACCTTTAGGTACTGTAATGAACTCATTATTCATTTATATTGGTGTTAAATCTACTGTATTCCAACTTCTTTATGGTTCATACCCCCCGATACTAGCCATAGATTCATCAAAATAAGCAAACAACACACGAAAAACAGAATCTGTCAAAAACAGGACAGTCTGTAGTAATCTGGAAGTTTAGTAAACTTCTGTAAATCCTAAAATTATGAAATAAGTTTGACAATTTGAAAAATTTGTACAGAAGTAATTTGCAAAACGTTTCAGACCCATTTGACCTTCCAGTAAAAAATGTAAATTCATTCACTATAGACAAAGTTTCTGTTTTTGTTCTGCACATAGTAAACTAGCAATCTAATCATCCTAAAACCAAAGCTTGGCACATTATTTTTATAATACAATGAATATATACAAGGGGATAATTATTTACAGAGAAACTTCCATGAAAAATTCTACATTGTTTCCGTGAGCATGAGCGCAAGTGGTCAAGGTCGACCCTCACTTCTTCAATGCATCACTTTCCAATCACTTCTCTTTTTGAAAAACTTTGTAGGCATGAGAGGCAAGTAATATTTTTTTTGTATTTTCATTATTTTTTTAATTTTTTTGTATGTTTCACCCACAACTGAACAGAAACAAAAAGGAAAAACAAAATCTACTTAGTGAAGAAAGCAAACAAGCACACACGAGAATATCAACCCCACGCTATTGCTCCCCGGCAACAGCGCCAGAAAAGAGCTTGATAATCTCCAAGTGCAAGGAATCATCGTAGAAATTTCCAAAGGTGGAAGTGATAAGTATGGAGTGTCGAACCCACAAGGAGCTAAAGGTAAGATCAATATTCTCTCAAGCCCTATCTGCCACTGATACGACTCTCATTTCACGTGACATCGAGCGTTTGCTTCCAACTAGCAACGAGAAATAGAACTATTTTGTGGGTATGAAGAGGATAACTTTGTATGATATCGGAGAGCTAAAATATAAAAGTAGGTGATGTTATCATAAGGTTAGAATATATTACTAAATATTATAAATAGCGAGTGTGGAATAATGGTGGATCGCAAAAGCGGAATTGTCCTAGGCATTTGTTAACAAGACCGGTGGTCGTCATTGCAATTTTATATGAGGGAGAGGCATAAGCTAACATACTTTCTCTTCTTGGATCATATGCACTAATGATTGGAACTCTAGCAAGCATCCACAACTACTAAAGATCATTAACCACAACTACTAAAGATCATTAAGGTAAAACCCAACCATAGCATTAAAGCATCAAGTCCCCTTTGTCCCATACGCAACAGCCCCCTTACTTGGGTTTATGCTTCTGTCACTCAAGCAACCCACTATAAGCGAATCATAAACGTATTGCAACACCCTACAGCGGGAATCCCTCACGCTTGCTCCACACGGAGGGCACAATAGGTCAGCACCAAAATAAAACATACAACTCATACCAATCTATATCATCAATCAACCCAAAGACAAAGGATATCTACTCAAAACATCATAGGATGGCAACACATCATTGGATCATAATATGTGGCATAAAGCACCATGTTCAAGTAGGGATTACAGCGGGGTGCGGGAGAGTGGACCGCGTAAAATAGATGAGGATGGTGATGTTGATGAAGACGATCACCATGGGCGATGATTCCTCCCGATGGCACTGGGCGCCACCAAGAGAGAGGAGGAGAGGTTCTCCCCTTGTGCTTCCTCCTCCATGGCCTCTCCCCTAGATGGGGAAAGGTTCTCCCTCTGATCCTTGGCCTTCATGGCGATGATGGCCTCCCCGGAATACTCCTCCATGGCCATCGGTGATGATGGCCCCTCCGGCTGTGGTGCCGAGAGGGCCTAGATTGATTTCTCGTGGCTACTGAGGCTTCTGGCAGTGGAACCCCCGATCTAGGTTAATTTTCCGAGGTTTCTGTATTTATAGGAATTTTTGGCGTTGGTCTCACGTCAAGGAGGTGCCCGAGCTGTCCACGAGGTAGGCCCACGCGCCCAGGGGGTTGGGCGCGCCCCCCACCCTCGTGGGTAGCTCGGGACTCTTCTGGCCCAACTCCGATGCTCCGTGGTCTTCTTTTGGTCCATAAAAAATCATCAAAAAATGGCACGTCAATTGGACTCCGTTTGGTATTCCTTTTCTGCAAAACTCAAAAACAAGGAGAAAACAAAAACTGGCACTGGGCTCTAGGTTAATAGGTTAGTCCCAAAAATCATATCAAATAGCATATAAATGCATATAAAACATCCTAGATGGATAATATAACAGCATGAATACTTCATAAATTATAGAGACGTTGGAGACGTATCACGGGCCGCTTCATCCCACAATACCGCCGAATCAAAATAAGAAGTTGGTGGTAAGCAGTATGACTATCACCGCCCACAACTCTTTGTGTTCTACTCATGCATATCATCTACGCATAGACCTGGCTCGGATGCCACTGTTAGGAAACGTTGCATGACAAACAAATTTTTTTCTACGCACACGCAAGATCTACCAAGGAGATGCATAGCAACGAGTGGGGATAGTCTGTCCATGTACCCTCATAGACCGTAAGCGGAAGCGTTTCACAACGCGGTTGATGTAGTCGAACTTTCTTCGTGATCCAACCGATCTAGTACTGAACGTACGACACCTCTGCGTTCAACACGTGTTCAGCTCTATGACGTCCTTCGCCTTCTTGATCCAGCAAGACGGTGAGTTAGTAGATGAGTATCGTCAGCACGACGACATGGTGATGGTGATTGTGAAGTGATCTCCGCAGGGCTTCGCCTAAGCACTACGAAAATATGATCGGGGGTGTAAAAGGTGGAGGGGGGGCGCCACACACGGCTAACAATTGATTTGGTGTATGCTAGGCGCCCCCTCCCACATATATATAGGTGGGAGGGAGGGAGGATCAGCCATAGGAGGCGCCCAAGTAGGAGGAATTCTACTTGGAGTCCCTCCCAAGCCGCGCCCCTGCCATATTTAACCGAGGGGGAAGGAAAGAGGGGGGGGGGGAGGGAAAGAAGTGGGAATCCTAATCCACACTTTCCTTTCCCTCCCCCTTTCCTTCTCCACCTAGGCCGACCTTCTATGGGGCGCGCACCAGCCCCTTGTGTCTGGTGCATTCCCTCTCTTGGCCCATATGGCCCATATCTTTTGCCGGGGGTGCCCGGAACCCCTTCCGGTGACCCGATAAGTACCCGGTACCCCCCGAAACACTTCTGATGTCCGAATACTATAGTCCTATATATATATATATCAATCTTTACCACTCGACCATTTTGAGACTCCTTGTCATGTCCATGATCTCATCCGAGAATCCGAACAACACTCGGTCACTAAATCACATAACTCATATAATACTATATCGTCAATGAGCATTAAGTGTGCGGACCCTACGGGTTCAAGAACTATGTATACATGACCGAGACACCTCTCCATTCAATAACCAATAGCGGAACCTGAATGCCCATATTGGCTCCTACATATTTTACGAAGAACTATATCGGTCGAACCATTATGACAACATACGTAATTCCCTTTGTCCATCGGTATGTTACTTTCCTGAGATTCGATCGTCGGTATCTTCATACCTAGTCCAATCTCGTTTCCGGCAAATCTCTTTACTCGTTCCATAATACATCACCTCGTGACCATCGTTTTCTTGCAAGCTTATGATGTGTATTACCGAGTGGGCCCAGAGATACCTCTCCGATACTCGGACTGACAAATCCTAATATCGATCTATACCAACTCAACAAACACCTTCAGAGATACCTGTAGAGCATCTTTATGATCACCAAGTTACATTGTGACGTTTGAAGGAAATATGCCCTAGAGGCAATAATAAAGTTATTATTTATTTCCTTATATCATGATAAATGTTTATTATTCATGCTAGAATTGTATTAACCGGAAACATAATACACGTGTGAATAAATAGACAAACAGATTGTCACTAGTATGCCTCTACTTGACTAGCTCGTTGATCAAAGATGGTTATGTTTCCTAGCCATAGACATGAGTCGTCATTTGATTAACGGGATCACATCATTAGGAGAATGATGTGATTGACATGACCCATTCCGTTAGCTTAGCACACGATCGTTTAGTATGTTGCTATTGCTTTCTTCATAACTTATAAATGTTCCTATGACTATGAGATTATGCAACTCCCCGTTTACGGAGGAACACTTTGTGTGCTACCAAACGTCACAATGTAACTGGGTGATTATAAAGGTGCTCTGGTGTGTCTCCGAAGGTACTTGTTGGGTTGGCGTATTTCGAGATTAGGATTTGTCACTCCGATTGTCGGAGAGGTATCTCTGGGCCCTCTCGGTAATGCACATCACTTAAGCCTTGCAAGCATTGCAACTAATAAGTTAGTTGCAGGATGATGTATTACTGCGAGTAAAGAGACTTGCGGTAACGATATTGAACTAGGTATTGAGATACCGACGATCGAATCTCGGCAAGTAACATACCGATGACAAAGGGAACACCGTATGTTGTTATGCTTGGTCCGACCGATAAAGATCTTCGTAGAATATGTGGGAGCCAATATGAGCATCCAGGTTCCGCTATTGGTTATTGACCGGAGACGTGTCTCGGTCATGTCTACATAGTTCTCGAACCCGTAGGGTCCGCACGCTTAACGTTACGATGACATTTATATTATGAGTTTATATGTTTTGATGTACTAAAGGTTGTTCGGAGTCCTGGATGTGATCACGGACATGACGAGGAGTCTCGAAATGGCCGAGACATGAAGATTGATATATTGTAAGCCTATGTTTGGATATCGGAAGTGTTCCGGGTGAAATCGGGATTTTACCGGAGTACCGGGAGGTTATCGGAACCCCCCGAGAACTTAATGGGCCTTAGTGGGCCTAGGTGGAAGAGAGGAGAGGCGGCTAGGGCTGGGCCGCGCGCCCCTCCCCCCAGTCCGTATAGGACAAGGAGAGGCGGCGCCTCTTCCTTCTTCTCCTCCAATCCTTCTCCTCCCAAGTCCTAATCCAACTAGGAAGGGAGTCCTACTCCCGGTGGGAGTAGGACTCCTCAGCCGCCTCTCTCCTTGTCCGGCCGCACCCCTTGCTCCTTTATATCTGAGGCGGGGGGCACCCCATAGACACAACATTGATCTGTTTGATCTTTTAGCCGTGTGCGGTGCCCCCCTCCACCATAGTCCACCTCGATAATACTGTAGCGGTGCTTAGGCGAAGCCCTGCGTCGGTAGAACATCAACGTCGTCACCACGGCATCATGCTGACGAAACTCTCCCTCAACACTCGGCTGGATCGGAGTTCGAGGGACGTCATCGGGCTGAACATGTGCTGAACTCGGAGGTGCCGTACGTTCGGTACTTGACCGGTCGGATCGTGAAGACGTACGACTACATCAACCGCGTTGTGCTAACGCTTCCGCTTTCGGTCTACGAGGGTACGTGGACAACACTCTCCCCTCTCGTTGGTATGCATCACCATGATCTTGCGTGTGCGTAGGAATTTTTTTGAAATTACTACGTTCCCCAACAGTGGCATCCGAGCCTGGTTTTATGCGTAGATGTCATATGCACCCGTAGATGTCATACTTCTTACCAGCATGTCATACTTTGGTTCGGCGGTATTGTTGGATGAAGCGGCCCGGACCAACATTACGCGTACGCTTACGCGAGACTGGTTCTACCGACATGCTTTGCACATAGGTGGCTGGCGGGTGTCAGTTTCTCCAAATTTAGTTGAACCGAGTGTGGATACGCCCGGTCCTTGCGAAGGTTAAAACAGCACCAACTTGACAAACTATTGTTGTGGTTTTGATGTGTAGGTAAGAACGGTTCTTGCTAAGCCCATAGCAGCCATGTAAAACTTGCAACAACAAAGTAGAGGACGTCTAACTTGTTTTTGCAGGGCATGTTGTGATGTGATATGGTCAAGACATGATGCTAAATTTTATTGTATGAGATGATCATGTTTTGTAACCGAGTTATCGGCAACATGCATGAGCCATATGGTTGTCGCTTTATTGTATGCAATGCAATCACCCTGTAATGCTTTACTTTATCACTAAGCGGTAGCGATAGTTGTAGAAGCATAAGATTGGCAAGACGACAACGATGCTACGATGAAGATCAAGGTGTCGCGCCGGTGACGATGGTGATCATGATGGTGCTTCGGATATGGAGATCACAAGCACAAGATGATGATGGCCATATCATATCACTTATATTGATTGCATGTGATGTTTATCTTTTTATGCATCTTATCTTGCTTTGATTGATGATAGCATTATAAGATGATCCCTCACTAAATTATCAAAGTATAAGTGTTCTCCCGAGTATGCACCGTTGAGAAAGTTCTTCGTCTTTGAGACACCACGTGATGATCGGGTGTGATAGGTTCTACGTTCAAATACAACGGGTGCAAAACAGTTGCACACGCGGAATACTCAGGTTAAACTTGATGAGCCTAGCATATAACAGATATGGCCTCGGAACACGGAGACTGATAGGTCGAGCGTGAATCATATAGTAGATATGATCAACATAGTGATGTTCACCATTGAACTACTCCATCTCACCTGATGATCGGACATGGTTTAGTTGATTTGGACCACATGATCACTTAGAGGATTAGAGGGATGTCTATCTAAGTGGGAGTTCTTAAGTAATATGATTAATTGAACTTAAATTTATCATGAACTTAGTACCTGATAGTACCTTGCTTGTCTATGTTGATTGTAGATAGATGGCCCGTGCTGTTGTTCCATTGAATTTTAATGAGTTCCTTGAGAAAGCAAAGTTGAAAGATGATGGTAGCAATTACACGGACTGGGTCCGTAACTTGAGGATTATCCACATTGTTGCATAGAAGAATTACGTCCTGGAAGCACCGCTAGGTGCCAGGCCTGCAGCAGGAGCAACACCAGATGTTATGAACGTATGGCAAAGCAAAGCCGATGACTACTCGACAGTTCAGTGTGCCATGCTTTACGGCTTAGAACCGGGACTTCAACGACGTTTTGAACATCATGGAGCATATGAGATGTTCCAGGAGTTGAAGTTAATATTTAAAGCAAATGCCCGGATTGAGAGATATGAAGTCTCCAATAAGTTCTACAGCTGCAAGATGGAGGAGAATAGTTCTGTCAGTGAGCATATACTCAAGATGTCTAGGTATAATAATCACTTGATTCAACTAGGAGTTAATCTTCCGTATGATAGCGTCATTAACAGAATTATCCAATCACTGCCACCAAGCTACAAGAGCTTCGTGATGAACTATAATATGCAAGGGATGGATAAGACGATTCCCGAGCTCTTCGCAATGCAAAAGGCTGCGGAGGTAGAAATCAAGAAGGAGCATCAAGTGTTGATGGTCAATAAGACCACCAGTTTCAATAAAAAAGGGTAAAGGGAAGAAGAAGGGGAACTTCAAGACGAACAACAAGCAAGTTGCTGCTCAGGAGAAGAAACCCAAGTCTGGACCTAAGCCTGAGACTGAGTGCTTCTACTGCAAAGCGTAGTCCTTTGGAAGCGGAACTGCCCCAAGTATTTGGCGGATAAGAAGGATGGCAAAGTGAACAAAGGTATATGTGATATACATGTTATTGATGTGTACCTTACTAATGCTCGCAGTAGCGCCTGGGTATTTGATACTGGTTATGTTGCTAATATTTGCAACTCGAAACAGGGGCTACGGATTAAGCGAAGATTGGCTAAGGACGAGGTGACGATGCGCGTGGGAAATGGTTCCAAAGTCGATGTGATTGCGGTCGGCACACTACCTCTACATCTACCTTCGGGATTAGTACTAGACCTAAATAATTGTTATTTGGTGCCAGCATTGAGCATGAACATTATATCTGGATCTTGTTTGATGCTAGACGGTTATTCATTTAAATCAGAGAATAATGGTTGTTCTATTTATATGAGTAATATCTTTTATGGTCATGCACCCTTGAAGAGTGGTCTATTTTTATTGAATGTCGATAGTAGTGATACACATATTCATAATGTTGAAGCCAAAAGATGCATAGTTGATAATGATAGTGCAACTTATTTGTGGCACTGCCGTTTAGGTCATATCGGTGTAAAGCGCATGAAGAAACTCCATACTGCTGGACTTTTGGAACCACTTGATTATGAATCACTTGGTACTTATGTAACCGTGCCTCATGGGCAAGATGACTAAAATGCTATTCTCCTAACTATGGAGAGAGCAACAGATTTGTTAGAAATCATACATACGGATGTATGTGGTCCAATGAATGTTGAGGCTCGTGGCGGATATCGTTATTTTCTCACCTTCACAGATGATTTAAGCAGATATGGGTATATCTACTTAATGAAACATAAGTCCAAAACATTTGAAAAGTTCAAAGAATTTCAGAGTGAAGTTGAAGATCATCGTAACAAGAAAATAAAGTTTCTACGATCTGATCGTGGAGGAGAATATTTGAGTTCTGAGTTTGGTCTACATTTGAAACAATGCAGAATAGTTTCAAGAATCGACGCCACCCGGAACACCACAGCGTAATGGTGTGTCCGAACATCATAATCGTACTTTACTTGATATGGTGCGATCTATGATGTCTCTTACTGATTTACCGCTATCATTTTGGGGTTATGCTTTAGAGACAGCTGCATTCATGTTAAATAGGACACCATCAAAATCCGTTGAGACGACGCCTTATGAACTATGGTTTGGCAAGAAACCAAAGTTGACGTTTCTTAAAGTTTGGGGCTGCGATGCTTATGTGAAAAAGCTTCAACCTGATAAGCTCGAACCCAAATCGGAGAAATGTGTCTTCATAGGATACCCAAAGGAGACTGTTGGGTACACCTTCTATCACAAATCCGAAGGCAAGACTTTTGTTGCTAAATTCGGAGTTTTTCCTAGAGAAGGAGTTTCTCTCGAAAGAAGTGAGTGGGAGGAAAGTCGAACTTGATGGGGTAACTGTACCTACTCCCTTATTGGAAAGTAGTTCATCGCAGAAACCGGTTTCTGCGACACCTACACCAATTAGTGAGGAAGTTAATGATGATGATCATGAAACTTCAGATCAAGTTGTTACTGAACCTCGTAGGTCAACCAGAGTAAGATCCGCACTAGAGTGGTACGGTAATCCTGTTCTGGAAGTTATGTTACTAGACCATGACGAACCTACGAACTATGAAGAAGCGATGGTGATCCCAGATTCCGCAAAATGGCTTGAGGCCATGAAATCTGAGATGGGATCCATGTATGAGAACAAAGTGTGGACATTGGTTGACTTGCCCGATGATCGGCAAGCAATTGAGAATAAATGGATCTTCAAGAAGAAGACTGACACTGACGTTAATGTTACTGTCTACAAAGCTCGACTTGTCGCGAAAGATTTTTGACAAGTTCAAGGGGTTGACTATGATGAGACCTTCTCATCCGTAGCGATGCTTAAGTCTATCTGAATCATGTTATCAATTGTCGCATTTTATGATTACGAAATTTGGCAAATGGATGTTAAAACTGCATTCCTGAATGGATTTCTGGAAGAAGAGTTGTATATGGTGCAACCGGAAGGTTTTGTCGATCCAAAGGGAGCTAACAAAGTGTGCAAGCTCCAGCAATCCATTTATGGACTGGTGCAAGCCTCTCGGAGTTGGAATAAACGCTTTGATAGTGTGATCAAAGCATTTGGTTTTGTACAGACTTTTGGAGAAGCCTCAGATTTACAAGAAAGTGAGTGGGAGCTATG
The DNA here is from genome assembly GCA_021605145.1 of Aegilops bicornis. Taxonomy (NCBI): domain Eukaryota; kingdom Viridiplantae; phylum Streptophyta; class Magnoliopsida; order Poales; family Poaceae; genus Aegilops; species Aegilops bicornis. Next base: position 145,896,993 of record CM038673.1, read on the forward strand.
TAGCATTTCTGATATTATATGTGCATGACATATTGCTGATTGGAAATGATATAGAATTTCTGGATAGCATAAAGGGATACTTGAATAAGAGATTTTCAATGAAAGACCTCGGTGAAGCTGCTTACATATTAGGCATCAAGATCTATAGAGATAGATCAAGACTCTTAATTTGATTTTCACAAAGCACATACCTTGACAAAGTTCTGAAGAAGTTCAAAATGGATCAAGCAAAGAAAGGGTTCTTGCCTGTGTTACAAGGTGTGAAATTGAGTAGGACTCAATGCCCGACCACTGCAGAAGATAGAGAGAAGATGAAAGATGTTCCCTATGCTTCAGCCATAGGCTCTATCATGTATGCAATGTTGTGTACCAGACCTGATGTGTGACTTGCTATAAGTCTAGCAGGGAGGTACCAAAGTAATCCCGGAGTGGATCACTGGACAGCGGTCAAGAACATCCTGAAGTACCTGAAAAGGACTAAGGATATGTTTCTCATTTATGGAGGTGACAAAGAGCTCATCGTAAATGGTTACGTTGATGCAAGCTTTGAAACTGATCCAGACGATTCAAAATCGCAAACCGGATATGTGTTTACATTAAACGGTGGAGCTGTTAGTTGGTGCAATTCTAAACAAAGCGTCGTGGTGGGATCTACGTGTGAAGCGGAGTACATAGCTGCTTCGGAAGCAGCAAATGAAGGAGTTTGGATGAAGGAGTTCATATCCGATCTAGGTGTCATACCTAGTGCATCGGGTCCAATGAAAATCTTTTGTGACAATCTTGGTGCAATTGCCTTGGCGAAGGAATCCAGATTTCACAAGAGAACCAAGCACATCAAGAGATGCTTCAATTCCATCCGGGATCTAGTCCAGGTGGGAGACATAGAAATTTGCAAGATACATACGGATCTGAATGTTGCAGACCCATTGACTAAGCATCTTCCACAAGCAAAACATGATTAGCACCAAGGCTCCATGGGTGTTAGAATCATTACTATGTAATCTAGATTATTGACTCTAGTGCAAGTGGGAGACTGAAGGAAATATGCCCTAAGGCAATAATAAAGTTATTATTTATTTCCTTATATCATGATAAATGTTTATTATTCATGCTAGAATTGTATTAACGGGAAACATAATACATGTGTGAATACATAGACAAACAGATTGTCACTAGTATGCCTCTACTTGACTAGCTCATTGATCAAAGATGGTTATGTTTCCTAGCCATAGACATGAGTTGTGATTTTATTAACGGGATCACATCATTAGGAGAATGATATGATTGACATGACCATTCCGTTAGCTTAGCACACGATCGTTTAGTATGTTGCTATTGCTTTCTTCATAACTTATACATGTTCCTATGACTATGAGATTATGCAACTACAGTTTACCGGAGGAACACTTTGTGTGCTACCAAACGTCACAACGTGAATCGGGTGATTATAAAGGTGCTCTACAGGTGTCTCCGAAGGTACTTGTTGGGTTGGCGTATTTCGAGATTAGGATTTGTCACTCCGATTGTCGGAGAGGTATCTCTGGGCCCTCTCGGTAAAGCACATCACTTAAGCCTTGCAAGCATTGCAACTAATAAGTTAGTTGCGGGATGATGTATTACAGTACGAGTAAATAGACTTGCCGGTAATGAGATTGAACTAGGTATTGAGATACCGACGATCGAATCTCGGGCAAGTAACATACCGATGACAAAGGGAACAACGTATATTGTTATGCGGTCTGACCGATAAAGATCTTCATAGAATATCTGGGAGCCAATATGAGCATCCAGGTTCCGCTATTGGTTATTGACCGGAGACGTGTCTCGGTCATGTCTACATAGTTCATGAACCCGTAGGGTCCGCACGTTATGATGACAGTTATATTGTGAGTGTATATGTTTTTATGTAACGAAGGTTGTTCGGAGTCCCGGATGTGATCACAGACATGACAAGGAGTCTCGAAATGGTTGAGACATGAAGATTGATATATTGGAAGACTATGTTTGGATATCGGAAGTGTTCCGGGTGAAATCGGGATTTTACCAGAGTACCGGGAGGTTACCGGAACCCCCCGGGTACTTAATGGGTGAGGGAGTCCTGGACTAGGGGGTGTCCGGATAGCCGGATTATCATCACGGCCGGACTCCAAGACTATGAAGATACAAGATTGAAGACTTCGTCCCGTGTCCGGGTGGGACTTTCCTTGGCGTGGAAGGCAAGCTTGGCGATACGGATATGTGGATCTCCTACCATTGTGACCGACTCTGTGTAACCCTAACCTATCCGGTGTCTATATAAACCGTTGGGTTTTAGTCCATAGGACGAACAACAATCATACCATAGGCTAGCTTCTAGGGTTTAGCCTCTACGATCTCGTGGTAGATCTACTCTTGTACTACCCATATCATCAATATTAATCAAGCAGAGTAGGGTATTACCTCCATCGAGAGGGCCGAACCTGGGTAAAACATCGTGTCCCTTGTCTCCTGTTACCATCCGCCTAGACGCCAGATTCGGGACCCCTACCCGAGATCCGCCGGTTTTGACACCGACATTGGTGCTTTCATTGAGAGTTCCTCTGTGTCGTCACCGATAGGCCCGATGGATCCTTCGATCATCAACAACGACGCAGTCCAGGGTGAGAGTTTTGTCCCCGGACAGATCTTCGTATTCGGCGGCTTTGCACTGCAGGCCAATTCGCTTGGCCATCTGGAGCAGATCGGAAGCTACGCCCCTGGCCATCTGGTCAGATTTGGAAGTTTGAACTATACGGCCGATGTCCGTGGAGACTTGATCTTCGACGGATTCGAGCCGCAGCCAAGCGTGCCGCACTGTCTCGATGGGCATGATCTAGCTCTGCAGCCGAACAGTGCCCTGGAGGCCGCACCAGCATCCACTCCGGCCCTCAATCCGGAGCCGGATTCCCCAATCGAGGAAGAGCGGTTGGACACCGCCTCGGGGGCCGCGATCTCTACGGTGATGGAGCCGAACTCTATCCCTGTCCTTTGCGAAGACCTCAACTCCAGGGTGCCGGACTCCTCTCTGAACTCTGAACCCTCCGCGCCCCTGCCAATTGAATCCGATTGGGCGCCGGTTATGGAGTTCACTGCCGCGGACATCTTTCAGCACTCGCCCTTTGGCAACTTTCTGAATTCACTAAAGTCTCTCTCTTTATCCGGAGAGCCATGGCCGGACTACGGTCAGGAAGGTTGGGATGCGGACGACGAAGAAATTAAACGCCCACCCACCACCCACTTCGTAGCCACTATCGAAGCTTACACGACGTGCTCGATTTCGACTCCGAAGACATCGACGGTATGGACGACGATGTAGGAGACAACCTTGAACCAGCGCCTATAGGATGCTGGACAACCACTTCATCCCATGATGTATACATGGTGGATACACCTAAAGGAAATGAAGATGAGGAACAACGGGACGCTACGAAGGATAAATCCCTCGAAAAGCAGTCAAAACGGCAACGTAAACGCCGAACTAAGTCCCGCCTCAATAGAGACCCAGCCATAGAGCAGGGCGAACCGGTGGACAACGAACATGCTATCGAGCAATCGTCCGAACAAGACAACTTGGATAAACAACCCGTCCCCGGCGAAGACAACAGTCCGGACGATCTCACGCCGGACAAATTGTTGGAGCAAGATAACCTCCAGAAAAGGCTGCGCCATCGCTGTAGCCTGAAAAAAAGGTATGAAAAGCTTAAAACAGCGGAAGATGCACTCCGGATCAGATGGAGCAAAGTATTCAACACCGCAGACAAATACGGCGACAGTCGCCAAACAAAGAGCTACCCAAAAAGAAAGCTACTGCCCGAATTTGACGAGGAGGCCTTAGAGCCCCCACAATCAAAAAGTAAGAAGGCCACCCGGTCGGATGGACGACCCCACGGCAAAAAGAGAGCGGCGGATGGCGCTGCACACAAGCTGTTATGCGATCCGCATAAGGATTCACAGCAAAAGGATGGCCTAGTTAGCTCCATCTATGGGCAAAGAAAGCAAGCTCTTCAAAGCAATGCAACACGCCAAAAATCCGAACATCACGGCACACCCAAATATAGGGGCGCTGCACACCCCCTATGTTTCACCGATAAGGTGCTGGATCATGAATTTCTAGCAGGATTCAAACCCGTAAACATAGAGGCATACGACGGAACAACAGACCCTGGAGTCTGTATTAAGGATTACATCCTCCACATACACATGGCTAGAGGAGATGATCTCCACGCCATAAAATACTTACCCCTTAAACTCAAAGGGCCAGCTCGGCATTGGCTTAAAAGCCTCCCCGAAAATACCATTGGAAGCTGGGAAGAGCTCGAGGATGCGTTTGTGCAAATTTTCGGGGGACCTATGTCCGCCCTCCGGATGCGAACGATCTAAGTCACATAACTCAACAGCTCAAGAGTCAGCCCAGAAATTGAACTGGTTCCTTACTAAAAAGAACCAAATAGTCGATTGTCCGGACGCCAAGCCTTAGCAGCTTTCAAACACAACGTCCGAGACGAATGGCTCGCCAGACACCTCGCCAAGAAAATCCAAGAACAATGGCCGCATTAACAAGCCTCATGACCCGATTTTATGCTGGAGAGGATAGCTGGCTAGCAAGACGCATCACCAGCGACCCAAGTACATCCGAAGTCAGGGATGGAAACGGGAAACCACGACGCAACAAGGACCAGCGCCGGATTCAAAGGAACGGTCCAAAGAGCACGGCAGTCAATGCCGGATTCAAAAGCTCACGGCAGAACAATAAAAAACTGCCACTTAAGGACAATAGCGATGAGCTATCCAACTTACACAAAATCTTGGACAAGATATGCCAAATCCACAAGACTCCGGGAGGCCCGCAAACCATACCCACAGAGATTGTTGGGTCTTCAAACAGTCCGGCAGACTCAACGCCGAACACAAGGGGCTCGACACACCAAGTGAAGATGACGACGAGCACCACAAGCGAGCCCCGAAAATGTAAGAATTTCCCACAAGTGGTTAAAACAGTAAACTCACTTCACGTGATCAAAGGGAAAAACAGGGCGGCGCCCACTAAAATGCGCACCGCACACTGGTTGTCAAAACCAATCACCTTCGACCATCAGGACTATTCTGAAAGTATCTGGAGCGCAGGATGGACTGCCTTGATATTGGATCCTATAATCGACGGATTCCAATTTACACAAGTCCTCATGGATGGCGGCAGTGACATAAACCTGATATATCAGGACACAATCCGCAGGATGGGGATAGACCCAACCAAACTTCGCCTTAGCAACACCTCCTTTAAAGGAGTAATGCCAGGCCCATATGCCCATTGTACGGGCTCCATACTGCTCGAAGTTGTGTTCGGTTCATCCGACAACTTCCGTCGCGAAAGGTTAATCTTCCATGTCGCCCCGTTCAAAAGTAGCCATCAAGCACTATTGGGACGCGAAGCTTTCGCCCGCTTTAACGCAATACCGCATTATGCATCTCTCACACTTAAAATGCCCGGTCCACGCGGCATCATCTCATTAAAAGGGCGTATTTAGTGTTACTTGAGCACGGAGGAACGTGAGACTGCCTTGACAGCCCCACACCTATCCGGCTCCGCTAGTCAAAGAACCTGAATTGGTCATTCAAACCCCGGACACGGCTAGACGAGTCCGGCGCCTACTAGCGGCATACCCCCATACAAGGGGCCGCATGCATATATCACAAGAGACAATAAAGCTCAATCTTATTCACTTCTTCGACTCGTACTCTGTTTATTTAATATAAAGTACATCTTTCGCACGATCTTTTTTCTTTTTTAAACTAAGTTCCTCTCTTTTACAGATGAACAACGTGCTACACCCGTCCAGGATACGGCACAACGGAGACACAGGCGCAGACGTGCGATGAGGGACCCGTTGCAAGGATTCTTTTCAGATTAAGACCCTGCGTAAACCTTTTTTACTGTCTCTTGTTGATATACATCCCCCGGTTTCTTACCATAACCGAGGAGGAGGCTGGCGTTTTGGCATTGGCCGCACCAGCATTTTTGCGAGTACCTGGACACCAGGGGCTTAGGGCATTATTTTGCCCGTTTTTATAAAGACCGAATACCTTAGGGAGTATTCGGCGTCTCGAGTTAGGCCTTATATGCATCAGTTCCGAATCATGTCTTTGGTCAAATGTTGGGTTTGCCCGGCTCCTGTGTTTTGCTGCCTTATGTTCCGTTCTATCGGCTAACGCGGCACCAGGAGAACTACTGCGATTGTGCCTCGGTTCGGCCGGGCGAGCACCTCAGTAGAGAAAGCCGAAAGCTGACTGTCATGATATAGCGAGAGACTGGTCAACCACTTGATGACTAATCAGAATGTTTAGAATTCCTTCGCATTAACGAAGGACCGGTTTTCGGTCAGGCACATACGCACCCCGAATTCGGGAGAGTGCGGTGCCCCCATGGGCAATATAGTAGCCCCACCCTCGAACTCTTATGGCTAAGTGAAAGTGATAAAGCATTATAGTCCGGTTGCCTAGTTTGCTACGCTACCACCTCCTTAACAGGACCAAGACGTTGGATTAAGTGTGAAAAAGCGCCTTCTTTGCAAACACCCCCGCACTATGTGCGTGGGGGCTGAAGCCAAGGACTGCCATCTTTCAGGTTATATATACATATACATAAACGGCCAAGACAGGGGAGTAGTTTACTACTTGAACGCACAAGTATAAAAAGCTCTTATATCATATTGAAACATTGTTTTCACAAATCATACATGTCATTTAAACATAATATCCTTCGAGCACTGCGTCTCTATTAAACGAGCGCCCGACAGGACTTCTTCAAAGTAGCGCTCGGCAGGTACTCGGCTTCCATCCGAATCTTGGGATGCAACGTCGGTGGCCTTCATATCTGCCCAGTATGTCTTGACACGGGCCAGAGCCATCCGCGCTCCCTCAATACACGCCGACCACTTTATTGTGTCGATACGCGGTACCGGACCAAGGAACTGCTGCACTAAACCAAAATAACTCTTCGGCTGGGGTCCGCCCGGCCACAAATGAGTCACGACATGCTTCATGGCAAGTCCAGATAGTCGATTCAGCTCGGCCCGTTCGGCCAACCAATCGGTCAACGGAAGAAGACGCTCCGGACTATGGAATTGCGACCAATATAGCTCTTCCCTGCTGTGCCCCTTCTGGCCTCGGAAGTGCTCAATCGCGTCCGCAGCGCTCGCCGCTAAGTCCAGATAAGCATCCTCCGAACTCCACAACTTGTCCAATCGAGCATACTTTGGATCCGTATATTTCCTCTGCAGCAGAAACGGTTTTCCAGCCGCAATTGCCCCGGCCTGACTCAGCTCTTCCTTGGCAGCTCTCAAAGCCGAACGGGCATCCTTGGATTCGGCGGCGGCCTTTTTCAGGCCCTCTTGCTCCGCTTGACGTTCTTTTTCAAGAACCTCGCAGCGATCGGCAGTATTCTTCAAATTTCTGGCCATATCGGCCATTTCCTCTTTGCTTCTTCAGTGAGCAGCCCGTTCGGCTTTTAGCTCTTCGGCCGCCCTTAAATCGGCCGCATTACTAGTTCTGGCTTGCTCTTTCGCTCGGGCGAGCTCCACCCGCAGCTCTTCCACAGCACCGGCACCATCTGCATTAAGCATACAAATAGTAATACATGGGCGTCAAGCTCCCTTACCAGGTGTCCGCGTAGAAGTCGCATACCTTGTGACTCGTCAAACCGTTTATTGACCAGCGCGATGTCCGCATCTGCCTCGTCAAGCTGCCGCTTTAGTTCGGCATATTCATCAGTCCGGCTGGCCACCGGACGCCCCGCCACCTATTTAGGAACGACAATATGTTATAACTGAGATTTTGATCCTCGGCACGCTGTCAATTTTGACAACATCCCGAGTCTCAGGGGCTACTATCTATACATGGCGCATTCTATATGCATAACTGTCAGAAGGTACATCATTTTTTGCGTACCTCGAACCCCGTCAGTAAGCTTCTGACGGCTTAATGCAATCTGCTCTCTGCGGATGCAATTCTTTCAATCACCGTACCCATTAGAGCAAGGTGATCTTCTGAGATAGCCGCTTGCCCGAGCAGATCCTTCAGCTCCTCCGACCGCACACCACTTGGCGCCGGACCTTCCGGCCCCGCCGGACTTGGGGAAAACCTCCGCGACGATACCTCAGGGTCGTCCGCCTCGCATGAGGGTGCGACAGGTGGAGGCGTCTCGCTCTCCATCATCTCCGGAAGAAGATCCCCCGAAGACGAGCTCTGCTGAGAAGGGCTGAGATCCGAACTACAAGGTACAATTTCGGTTATCTTCGTAAATAAATCTGAGGATGTTCCTTACTTACAAAACCCCTTTCTTTTTTACTTACGGCTCGCTGGAGGGCTGATCCCCTTGGGGAAATAGTGCGGCTGGGTTACTTCTCAGCGCCGGACTCTCTGACGAAGATCCTTTTCCCCTCTTTGAGTCCTTGACCTCCGGATCTTCCGAAGCGGTCCTCTTCTCTCCTCGGAAGGTGGGGCTTTTAATCCCTCCTTCCTTGATAGCCTCCTTCGTAGAGGAAGTTGCTTCCCCGCTCCCCCCTTTGCCTTCTTCAAAAGGCGCGGCCTTCAACATCTTGGTCAGCATGGGATCCGACGTGGTCTCTGGGAGGGGAGTCGGACACCTTATCAACTTTGCCTTGGCTATCCACTCCTGTTCAAGAAACGGTTCCTTTAAAGGACACATATGTATACGGCGAATGAATGAACAGCCAGTACGGTTACCGAACTACTTACTTGAGTATCTGGGCGATTGCAGCTTAGTCCTGCATCCTCAGTCAGGTCCGGACACTTCCCTTGTGATCCGAAGAACAGTTTATACATCTCCACGGGCGTCGTACCCATAAAATTTTGGAGAGCTCATGGTCCCTCCGGATTAAATTCCCACAGACGGAGGGGGTGACGTTGGCAGGGCAGAAGGCGCCGAATCAACATAACCTGCGCCACTGCCACCAGATTGATCTCTCTTTCTTGGAGGTCTCGAATACGACCCTGCAATGCAGGAACGCCCTTGGGACGGCCCCCAGTCGAGCCCCTTGTTGACCCATGACGCCAGCCGCTGTGGTGGATCTCGATGTATATGGAAGCGCCACCCATTTGGTGCCCCTAGGAGCGGTAATATAAAACCACTCTCGTTGCCACAAACCAAGCTCCTCTTGAAAAGAGCCCTCGGGCCACGGAGCATCAGTACATTTGCTTAGGGCCACCCCTCCGCACTCTGCCTGCTGCCCCTCGATCATCTTTGGTTCCACCTTGAAGGTCTTGAGCCACAATCCAAAGTGAGGGGTAATATGGAGGAAGGCCTCACATATGACAATGAATGACGAGATATGGAGGATGGACTCCGGATTCAAGTCATGGAAATCCAGCCCATAATAAAACATGAGCCCTCAAGACAAAGGGATCCGTCGGGAAGCCTAAACCCGAAGGAAGTGAGACACGAACACCACGTTCTCGCGGGCTCGGGAGTGGGAATGACCTGCCTTGAGCAGGCAGCCTATGAGAAATCTCGCCGGTTAGATACCTGGCGTCTCGCAGATTTAGTACGTCTTCTTCTGTGACGGAAGAAGCCATCCACCGGCCACGTTGGTCGGAGCCGGACATTGTCGAAGTTCCGAAGCGCCTAGATCTGAGGCTTTGGGTGTTGGAACTCGAAGCGCGAGGCGAACTCGATGGAGGGTGTAAAAGAAAGAGGGCCTTGGTCTCGTTATAAAGAGGTTGAATACCAAGAGCCCTCCCCGTGGTCGATTAGGACTCGCCTTTGATAGAGGAGGCGTGCCAACGGGCGCGATTTGGTTACCCACGTCCGTATTGATGAGAATCCCGGAATAAGGGGGGCACGATCTATGCTTTGATAAGACGTGCCAGGGAAACCACCTCGCTAAACGCTACCGAGGTGGAGCGGTAAAAACGATTCATATAAAGGCACGGCCGTGGTGTGATGTCACGCCACGGAATACGTCAGCAGATCATGCAAAAGTTATTCTCTCTACGGTGGTATGTGGAACTTGTTTTGCAGAGCCGGACACTATCCTGGTGTTCAAAATCTTCTATGAAGTATTCGGAGGAGGAACCCGCCTCGCAATGCCGAAGACAATCAACGCGCCGGATTCGTCGTCATTGAAGCCTGGTTCAGGGGCTACTGAGGGAGTCCTGGACTAGGGGGTGTCCGGATAGCCGGATTATCATCACGGACGGACTCCAAGACTATGAAGATACAAGATTGAAGACTTCGTCCCGTGTCCGGGTGGGACTTTCCTTGGCGTGGAAGGCAAGCTTGGCGATACGGATATGTGGATCTCCTACCATTGTAACCGACTCTGTGTAACCCTAACCCATCCGGTGTCTATATAAACCGGAGGGTTTTAGTCCATAGGACGAACAACAATCATACCATAGGCTAGCTTCTAGGGTTTAGCCTCTACGATCTCGTGGTAGATCTACTCTTGTACTACCCATATCATCAATATTAATCAAGTAGGAGTAGGGTATTACCTCCATCGAGAGGGCCCGAACCTGGGTAAAAACATCGTGTCCCTTGTCTCCTGTTACCATCCGCCTAGACGCACAGTTCAGGATCCCCTACCCGAGATCCGCCGGTTTTGACACCGACAATGGGCCTTAGTGGGCCTACGTGGAAGAGAGGAGAGGCGGCCAGGGCTGGGCCGCGCGCCCCTCCCCCCAGTCCGAATAGGACAAGGAGAGGGGGGTAGTGCCCCCCTTCCTTCTTCTCCTCCAATCCTTCCCCCTCCCAAGTCCTAATCCAACTAGGAAAGGGGGGGAGTCCTACTCCCGGTGGGAGTAGGACTCCTCCCGGCGGGAGTAGGAATCCTCCCGGCGCGCCTCTCCCTTGGCCGGCCGCACCCCCCTTGCTCCTTTATATACGGGGGCAGGGGGCACCCCATAGACACAACATTGATCTGTTTGATCTTTTAGCCGTGTGCGGTGCCCCCCTCCACCATAGTCCACCTCGACACATCAGAAGCGGTGCTTAGGCGAAGCTCTGCGTCGGTAGAACATCAACATCGTCACCACGCCGTCGCGCTGACGAAACTCTCCCTCAACACTCGGCTGGATCGGAGTTCGAGGGACGTCATCGGGCTGAACGTGTGCTGAACTCGGAGGTGCCGTACGTTCCGTACTTGATCGGTCGGATCGTGAAGACGTACGACTACATCAACCGTGTTGTGCTAACGCTTCCGCTTTTAGTCTACGAGGGTACGTGGACAACACTCTCCCCTCTCGTTGCTATGAATCACCATGATCTTGCGTGTGCGTAGGATTTTTTTGAAATTACTACGTTCCCCAACAACGTTTGATAGCACACAAGGTATTCCTCCGATATTCGGGAGTTGCATAATCTCATAATTGAAGGAATATGTATTTGACATGAAATAAGCTATAACAATAAAACTGAACAATCAATATGTTAAGCTAATGGGTGGGTCTAGTCCATCACATCATTCTCCTAATGATGTGATCTCGTTATCAAATGACAACACATGTCCATGGTTAGGAAACCTTAACCATCTTTGATCAACGAGCTAGTCTAGTAGAGGCTTACTAGGGACACGGTATTTGTTTATGTATTCACACATGTATTTAAGTTTCCGATCAATACAATTCTAGCATGAATAATAAACCTTTATCATGAATAAGGAAATATAATATAAAATAACAACTTTATATTGCCTCTAGGGCATATTTCCTTCACTATAATAGTACGGAACAATAAAAATTATAGATACGTTGGAGACGTATCATAAGGCATGTAGGATTTTAGTTGCACCAATCACATTGCAAAGAGTGCTCCACATATAATTGAGATGGAACAAAGCAAGTAAAAAATATGATGAATACTTTCCTCTTCCTCACAAGAACTATTAGAGTAATCCCCAATCCCTTCATATTTTTCATGTTATTTTTTGTAGCTATGGCATTATGACAAATCAACTACAACCAAAATTTTGTTTTGAGAGGGATTTTAGCCTTCCAAAGTTGCTTAAAAAATTGGTTAGGATAATCACCATGCAAGTGATTATACATGGATTTCATAATGAAAATTTAAGATTTGGCAATTCTCCATATGGGCACATCTTGTGTGGTACTAAGGACCACCCTACCCATCATATCCTGGAGTAAATAATACTCAGATTGCAATTCATCTAACAAGCACCTTCTAAAACCCAACTCCCAAGTTATTTGAGCCATTTCTATCACTGAACATTCCTGGTTATTGCAGATGTCAAACATTCCAGCAATTATTTCATACGAAGGTATGTCCCTGCACTACGTGTCTCTCTAGAAATCATTCATCTGCCATTACCAACCTGCAAATTCCTCCATTGCGAATACAAGTCCTTAACTCTCAATAGACCAACACACATGGCATAATCAGCTTGTTTGTGTTTAACAAGTGTGATACCCCATTGATCTGAAATTTAGCTGTGATAACGTTCTGCCAAGGGCCCACCTCAACTTCAAAAGTTTCAACCACCACTTGCACAACAAACTAATATTGAATTGTTTTAAGTTCTTAACTCCCAAACCTCCTTTGGATTTGGGTCTACAAATAGGGCCCATTTGACCATGCGATTTTCTCTTGGAGTTGCCACATTGCCAGAAAAATCTTCTCATAATTTGTTCACTTTTTCAATCACAATATCATTCAAAAGGAACATAGACATGTGATACACAAGTGTACTACGAAGAGTTGAAAATTAGTACCAGTCTGCCACCTAGGGACAGAGGGCTACCCATCCAACCATCAATATGTTTCCCCAAATATTCAATCAAAGGCACCCGGTCAAGAAAATACCATCTAGACCCACATTCAGGAACACCCAAATAATTAATGAGCCAAGATTCAAGATGGCACCCGAACATGTCAACATATTGCAATCCTTTCTCATTGTCATCCAAGATCATCACCACCTCACCTTTTTTAAATAATTTTCAGCACTAACATTGCCTTAAACAAATAAATAATTAATTTCATGTGAACAGCCTGAGCCATATCATCTTGCAGGAAAATAATGCTATTTTCTGCACACTGTAGGATAGATAAGCCATTATTAATAAGATGTGGGACGAATCCAACTAGGCTCCCCGTAGCTTGAGATCTATGGATCATTATATTGAGGCTATCAGCAGCCAGGTTAAACAAGAAATGGCATAAGGGATCACCTTGTCTAACACCTCTAATACTACCAAATATGGGCCATAAGAGTTATTTATTTCAACAGACAATGTGCCTCCCTATACCATGCTTGAATCCATTTGCACCATTTATCACTGGACCCTCTTTGCCGGACACAATCCATCAAATATGAACAATCAACCTTGTCATAAGATTTCTCAAAATCTAATTTCAGAACCACCTGTTGCTTTATTTCTCTGGCCTCATGGAGCACTTCATGTAGGGTCAGTACACCCATATGTTCCTACATTTAATAAATGTAGATTAAAAAAAGAGCAAAAACCTTCCCCATAGCCAGCTCAACTCTAAGTGTAACAACCTTGGAAAATATCTTAAATGAGAGTTCTAGCAAGAAAATGGGTCTGTGCTTCTGAATAGTGTCATCATCAGGACTTTTGGGTCAAAGGATAATGACCGCATAATTAATTCTGCTGAGATCCAAAGTGTGTGTGTGTGTGTGTATGTGTTTGTATAGACCATTGAACAAACTAATCAAATAATGCTTAACAATAGGCCAACAAGCCCATTAGAACTAAGTAGGAATCCATCAAGTCATTGCCCCCTATTAATAGCCATACTATCACTGACATGCTTTATTTCCAACTCAGAAAATCTTTCAAGTTCCAATCTGTCATTATCAGATAATTTCACAACATCATCCCATATGTCATCACTTAGGGTTACCAAATCTCCCCCACCAAAAAGGCTCTTGTAATAATCAGTGGCATGAGACAACATTTGTTTCAGCCCCGTAGATTATACCCATGTCAGGTTTCAATGAAAACATATTCTTCCTACTCTTGGTAATTTTGTGGATGAATTTGGTGTTGTTGTCACCTTGTAAGAACCATTTTAAACTAGACTTGTATTGCCAGAACAACTCCTCTTCATCATATGTTTTCATAATAAAGCTTTGGAAAAAACCCTTCCTTACATATTGTGTGCGAGACTTGATCTTTTTTTCCAAAGCCTATAATTTTTCTAGTTTAGCCAAGAGTTCTTTCTTCTACTGAATAGTGTCTCCCCTGATGTTCACACCCCAACCTTATAAACTTGACTTTACTTTTTTAATCTTACCCTAGGGGGAGGATCCTAGAGAATTAGCCCTCTAGGAGCAAAAAAGTGCCCCTCTCAGTTTCCGCCTTGAAGATGGCGGTGAAAAAATCTCATAAATTAGAGGTGGAAGTTTTAGGATAAATAGGACCAGGGTGCCCAAGAGCACTGGAGGCACGCCCTATGGGCCCCAAACACCCTTGGGCCACAACCTAAGGCCTGGCCACATGGTGAGGACACATGTTGTCCATAGGGGCCTCCTACCCTGGGGGCTGCTCCCTTGACACTCTTCTCGTGCGAACGCTTCCAATATTTTTTCTAAATTTTCCTAGCTTCGAAAAAATAATTTCTTCATTGTCCTTATTATGGCACTTTTCTGCATCTTTTCGGCAATTCCCTTCCTCCGGTACAAGATGCAAATTAAGAGGGAAAAGGTATTTGAATGATGTGATCCTATGCAAAATAAATTAATAGTAAGTAATTTATACTAAAAAATATTGATGCAAAATGGATTGCTGACAAAAAATCTTATAGTGGCAAATAAACTTGCGGCAATATCCAACCAAACAAAAAATCCATGGAGTTGCTTTACTATTGTAGGTTGCGACTATTGCTGCACAATAGCAATCTTGGTCGGATCCATCGCCACTCCTCAAGCGGTGATGACATGCTCGAGGTACTCCAGAGAGTTTGGCGCAAAGAGGAACTTACTTCACTTAAGGTACAACTTGTTCTGCCCTAACAATTGGAACATGGTTGTCAGTGGTGTACATCTTATTGATCATATTAAAATCAACAGATCTAACATCCGGTGGTGGCGCGACCATGTTCGATGGTCATAGGCATGCATCTGGCTCCCGGAGCAAGTGTTCGTATCCGTAGGGAATAGGCCTCGGGTGCACGGATGATTCCACATCAACATCAAGGAAGGCGACATCCCCTAGTGTTCATGCGGAGGAAGCCAATGCAATGACCCTTGGGACGTGGTGGATGTTGTAGGCCAATTCACATTGGTGTCGTGTGGCAGCGACCACATTTGCGACATGGTCGGCCTCCCGACGGCCATGGTGATGGTCTAAGGTAGTAATATGGCCCACCCATTTGCTAGGGCCACTCTGGTCTGACGTGGAGTATTAGATGGCGTGACTATAGGAAGATCCGTTGTCAAGATGGTGATTGGAACAATGCTTTGTACGGGGTTAGAACCCTTGTTCTAGACTTTATCGATCGGGCTTAGCAGCGGGAAACTTGCATCGTTATCTCGGTGAAGGCATTTTTGCTGTTTTGTTGGCCTTCAATGATTGGTCTTGGTAACCAGGATGAAAATTCTTGTCTGGGCTATCTCTGGCCAGATGTGACGATGATGGCGTGAGGGCGTTTATCTCATCACTTTTGTAATGGCTATTATCATAGTGGCCTATGTTTCGTACTCCGCTTCTTGATGGTTTTGACCACATTGCCTTGCATCAGTTTTAATATATAAAAGATGGTTATGTGTACCACATTCATGCAGAGGCCGAGAGTTTGAAGCTCCTTTCCCATTTTTTGCTGCATAGGACCAAGCTTCTTCAAGCTTTGAAACGGCGGTGAAAGCTATGGAACCGATGACCTATATTTCAATTGAAATGCAGTTGCAAAAGGCTTCACGGATAGCCAAGTGCTAGCTGATCCGATGAAGAGGCAGGACCATTGCACAATCTTGGGAATTGGAATATTAGGCCATCTCTAAGTGCCATTATCAAGAACACTCAAGATACATTGGCTCAAGTTTACAAGATTAAAACAGAACAACAAGATACCTCATAAAAAAGCTCAGTACGTCCACACGGTCTGTATGTTGTTGGCCCATTCTACTACTACGTTACTGTTTTTCTCATAATTCAGATTCCTTGCCCCGTAAAAGTCCATATCGTTTATCTAAATGTGCAATCTTGCACATTGCTTTATGTTAATTGTTAACTATGAACTAGTAAATGCGTACGTGCAATGCACTTTGATATTATGGAGAAAAATTGCACGTTGATATTATGTAGGATATCAGTTGCATTTTAATTACGTGATTAGCATAGACTTTGATATTTGGTATGATATTAATTGAATGCTAAATATATTGAACGCTCATCACTGGATCAATCTAGGTCGTTGGATTGGTATGGTTTAATGGCCAAAATTAATCGGACCTGCATATTTGAGTCATTTTATATTGGTATAAATAAAGTTGTTGGGTCTTATGAGACCCATCCTGTGTTAAAAAAATAAACGAGCGAACATTTCAAGGTTGGATAGAATGTAGAATAGTGTTAGGCACACTACTCGTGCAAATTTTGCTAGAGTTGACGAACGTACTGTTGTTTGAGTGGGTTCCGGTCAAGATTGTATGCCGGATACGGTCCTCAAGCACCGTAGCTGTAATGACACTACTTTTTTCATGAAAGGAATGATAAACTTCCGGTCCTCTACATGCTCAGATGTACACGATATTTTTATTAAAGTTGATGCAAAGCAACGAGACTAAAGTCAACAACAGTCAATGTAAACCATAGACAACCATGAAAAAAATCGTTAAAAGATAAGCATAATAAACCCCTTTTACCAGGAGAAAAGGGCAGGGGTTCATTTATAGAAATGTCACAGTTTTGATCCAAACCTGCATATGTTGAACGTATGAGTTTAGTTTACACAAATTACGCAATTTGATTCCTTCGTAATTTTGTACTAATGCTCCGGTTTCTTTTCCAATTCGGCCCTTAATTAATCCATCTGCGCTCTTTTTTTAAGAAAAAGAAAGCAAAGGCGGGAACATTGTGCTCATGACATACTTTGGGTGTACACGTTAAACCCTTCCATGTGTGGTGCTCTTCTTCTAGAACATACATGAGACAAAGCGAGAAAAAGATTGATTCGGAAATCTATGAAAAGTATAAAAGGCTCCTGCATCACTCAAAATAAATGTGACAGCGTCCAGAAATGCATCCGATTCCATATATAGTACACTACATGCTAGGTGACCAAGTTACTCTTTCCTGTGTGCCTATGTATATAGCTTTTGAAATAAGGAATGATTATAAATTTCTAAGTGGTTAGTTTGTGGTAGGCCAGGTACGTACATATGTAGACTTATGATTTGCCTGCTACTTTACTCTTGTTTAAGCACCTGTACGTAACCCTGACGTTGTTTTGATTACGTATATAAGGTTCTTCTTTACAGCGTCAGCAAGTTAATTAACAGTCGATCGATTCCAAGCTCGATCGATCGGCACATGCGCCATTGACCACTTCGTTGGCAATTAGCCACTGATTAGCCAGGACGCAGTACACTACTGCCATTTAAGTACTATACTATAGCGCAAGCTACATGCGCGCACCACTAATTCGGCACGTCCGCATGCATTGGATCCAAACAAATTCCTCTCCATTCTTGTCCACACAAAATACTAGTAACAAGAAACTATATTATGGCATTCATTTGGGAGATTTTATTTAGGCTTAACCGCGCACAATCTCAATCTTATTTTGGGTTCGTAAATTATGTTCACATATACTCCCTACTCTTTTTTTGTAGAATGGTAATTGTGCATTCTACGGATGCGTGTCTCATGTTATTTATTACGGAAACATAAATATCATATGTGTAGTGAGTAATCAAGCTAATTTATATTTTACAATAGTGCCCGTCTGAAAAATGATGCCATCGATTTTTTTTCTCATTTCACATTTGTTATATATATGGTCAACTTTGTAAATTCCGGGTGATTTCATAGAGCATATTTTTAAAGAGAAATTTGTGAATTGCCTTGCATATGTTTATGTCAGTTAAATTTCACTTATTCAACGGTCCGATGGTCTATTAGGATCCCAAATTCCCAATACAACTTAATGTCTTTCTTTCATTAAGCGCATACATTTTTACTATATTTTCTGTTTGTTGGAGGGAAATTGTCTCCTAACTTTGATCAATCTGTAACCACTGCCCATGCATGCCTTAGAAACAACCTCAGTACAATGGAGGAGTTGGTTTCCACCCAACCAGCCTTGATTCTTAATATGATCGACAATGCGTTGTATTTAATTTTCGAAACCAACCAGCCTTGATTCTTAATATGATCGACACAATGAGTTGTATTTAATTTTCCGACAAAGAACACTTTATTGACCTTTATTGACTCATAATGTCGCATCAATCGATACAATATAAGTACACGAGTACCCCCCCCCTCCCCCCCCCCCACAACACACACACAACACAAGTTGTAGTCTAGCAATCGTACAAAGTCAAACATAAGAACAAATAGACGGCCAAAGACTAGAGGGACGCAAACGCTATGTTGGCACTCATGCGGGGTAAATACATCCCGGACCACCTGCTCCAAACCATACACCTCGTCATATATGAGTTTTTTTAACATGCTTCCTCTTACCTCCTATTTTCACATAAGAGGCATTAGTATAAAATATATCTGAGTCGTTGATTGCGTTAAGTAGTGGGTTTGATTAACTCTTACATTCTTACCTTCCATGTGAAAAGAGGGGGTAAGAAGGAGCATGTTAAAATTACTCCGCCATATTTAGTGAACAGCGTTGCTGTCGCGGTAAAATAGAACGTGAATCCATCCAATGGAGGTTGCTATGCTCGAACTCTTGGCCATATTCTCTACCAAGTCATTGTACTATCGTTTTGCAGTTGGGCAGTGAGAGAAAAAGTTATTGGAACTTTGGAAAGTTCTACTACCCCCTCCCCGCGCCCCAGATATAGATCTTCCTTTGGCAACTTATGAGAGGTATATTGCATCTGGAGATCAGGTGTTGAAGAGGAATGAGCCTGGGCCGGGATGGTCATTGCCCTCTTGTGTGTTTGACGAAGACTTGAACCACATCTTCTTCTCATGCGCCTCGGCTCAGTTTTCATGGAGCTGCTTCAGGGAAGTGTGCGGCAATGGGTGGTGCCCCGCCAACTTCCCGGACACATACCACTATATTGGGGCTTGCAATGGCGAGATCCACAAGTTGACGTGGGTGAACTTTGGGACCTTGCAGTCTATTAGAAATAAACTTATTATTGAACATGTGCACCCCACTCGGGCCATTGATGCGATTTACAAATGGTGTGGTCCGATGCAACTTTGGAAGCCCGTCAACAAGCGGTGTGATAGGATGGGCATCGACAAGTTGACAAGCAAATACAAGACGCATGCTTCGTGTCTTATCATCATCGCTTATCCTCCTTGAGTCTTTGATGGTTTTTTGGGGGCTTATTGAGCTGATGCCCATAGGATGCACTGAGTTTTTCATTTCTTTTCAAACCTTTGTTATTACTTTTGGACCTCCGTTTTGATCAAGGTAAGCTTGGGATTAAAATGAATGGTGTGCCAAAATTCAATAAAAGGCAAGCATTAGAAGGCATACATGCATATATGTGTTATGTAAGGTATGCAATGTTGTATAGAATTGTGTTTTTGGATGTCAAAAAAACAAATTAACACATGAAGACGCCTTTTAACCCTCACCCTTATGATTTTGATGTAGACCACGAGTCAACTATTTTCACAAAACAAAAATTGAATGCATAACATATTGTATTATTACAATCAAGACTGTTTTTGTTTTTGTTTTTTAAAGAGTGAATTCCACTTTTTACCTTGTAGTTGTACACTTGTGACACATATTGCCCCATTTAGTGGAACTTCTATCGTCAGATTTTTGAGACTTTTAACACGGTTTTACCCCAGTTTTGCATTTTGCTTGTTTATGTTAGATAGGATCGGCATGTTGTGTCAATGATTCATAAAAATATGTGTAAAGATTAGAGGGCATCATTGACGATCATGTCCAGACTTCTCTTGTCCATCTGTTCCATTCTTTGTCATCGTCTAGAAATTTTTGGACCCCGGGCGTCACCTCACACCTTGCCTCATGGACATACATCAGAAAAAGAATGTCCAAAGCTTCTAAAAAAGGGGTATTCTAGATGAATTTCCACTCGACGGGATAATTAGTGTCACCAATGCATATCTAGGGGGTAAAATGTGGAATTCACTCTTTTTTAAAATACACTATTTACTTTTTTCAATAGAAAGAGAACACATGTGCATGGGAGTAGAAACCTTTATCTAGTGACTGCGCTATTTGTAGATTGCGTCCCTCCAAACATTTCTCTCAAGAAGAAACTCTGGATATACATATATATATATATACTTGCAGAAGATACTTGAATTCTATTCCAATTCAGTTTATAAATTAGGCATCGCCTAGCACTTAGTAGGTATGATAGAGTACTCAATCTAAATTGGCTGAATAGAGGGTGTACCTGCCGTGGGGGGGGTCAGCAACAACTTCCCATATGAGGATGCTCTTTAGTTCAGGTCATGCAGCTAAATTATTTCTAGCACGTACCGTCAAGCAATTCTTCGATCACTCATGCATCGATACGTAAGGATATGTAAATTTGTAAAACAATTTTTGCTGGCTAGATATCTGCCACTACTGATTACTCAATGTGTCACATTTGAGCATTTGTTGTACCTTGGACGGATAGTTAGCTAGCTATATATCCTGGATGATCTCATTTTATGTTCCAGGAGTGTGCATACGAACCAATCATATATTGCATGCACCGATGTTGTAATTTCGTTGGCATCAACAAATACATCTATGATCTATTATTTTATTATTATTATTATTTATTATTTATTATAATATAAAATGACCCAAAGGAGCAGATCCAACTGATCTCGGCCATCGAACTAAGTCAATCCAACGACCTAGAGTGCTCCAATGGCGAGCGTTAAACGTGTTTAACATGCAATTATTAATATCATACCAAATATTGCACTAATCACAGAATTAACAAACAAATAATAGTATATCTAATATTCGTGTGCAATTAATATATTGCCTAAATATTAACGTGCGTTGCACGTGCGCATTTACTAGTTGTAGTACTAGTATATGCTAGTTTATGGTAAACTCGTGACCAATCAATTAACTGGAAAACATCAATCATATAGGCTTGCAAAAATCAGTTTGTGTCACATCTAAGCTCCCACAAATATATAATGCAGCAACAAGAAACAAAAAAAGACTAAGACAAAAAAATAGACCACAAACTGAATGGACAACATCTTAGATGTGACATAATTATGTCACATCTAGATGTGTCCTAAATAGACCCTGCAAAAATTCCAGATCCTCAACAGATTTCCGCATGCATGCATGATCTACCAAAACTATATTTGGGGGTGGGGACTAAGAGAGGAGAAGAAGGTGATTAATCCAACAAGCAACCCAATTACATAACTTGCATGATGATATATATACGATCACGTACGAGATTAATACAGGGTTCCTGATCAGCTCACATCAGATCGATCACTTTCATATATAGTTTCATTGAACACCTAAGAATACTGGAAATCCAACATTAACATACATGCATGCAAAGCACGGATCGGAAGCTCGATCATGGATGATCTATATGATTTTGCATCACAGCCATAAATACGATCAGGTGATGGTGCATGAATTGATCGCACGATCAGTAGTTCAGTACTCAAATTTGTTAGTGTCAATTATTCCTTCCACCACCCCCGTCCCTGAGCATGTCCTGCAGCACCGCATCATCCAGGCACTCGAGCTCAATCACCTGTTGCTGGGACGACGACGACCCACCCCGGACGTAGTTGCGCGCCTCGGCGGGGAAGTTGAGCACGGCCAGGTGGCCGCGCATGGCGTAGGCCGAGCGGTCGTAGGCCCGTGCGGCCTCCTCAGCTGTGTCGAAGGTGCCGAGCCATTTCCGGACGCTCTGCCGGCTGGAGTCGCGGATCTCCGCCGCGAACTTGCCGGACGGGCGGCGTCGCACCCCGCGGTACTTGGTGCTCTCGCCTCCGCCATCCTTCCCGGCCTGATCACCCCATCCGCCGCCACCCTCCATTACTTGGTTATCTACTAGTCGATCGATCCGAGATCGTTCTTAGCTAACCCTAGTAAGCAGAGGCTGAAGCTAGCTAGTTAGGCTTTGTGTGTGTGCTATGTGGCTGTGTCGACGACGATGGCGATGTGAATGGCAGAGAGCGAGAGTGTGGTATTTAATATACTACTGCTCCGTCGTGATACCTAGCTAGCCAGCCCTAATGGATCGATTCTCTCTCGCGCGCGCGGTTGAGATTGTGGACGACGGGTCCCTCATCGCTAGCTCTGCACCTGCTTAAAAGCTCAACGTTACAATTTAAGAAACACTACTACGGCAAAAGTTGTTAATTAGACTAGTATCGGTTAAAGCAAGTGGATCGATCCTTTGTTGGGCTTGAATGAATGCCCTGTACCTGGACGGTCGTCATTATATTTTATTTTTCAATAAGCTGCATGCATGTGTGATTTTGACTAATTAGTTGTCTTAAAAAATCAGCCTCGGCACGTATTATACATGGATGTTCGTTCAGTGGGAGAAGATGTTCTCGTTGACTACAAGGCGCTTGTGATCATTTTGTCAATCTCAATATATTATGTTGGCGCAGTATCTCGGAGGCGCTCATAGGAGTAGGGTTGCATGTAGGGTGAGTGTATATGAGCATCTGCGATTATATTATGTTAAAAAAAGTATATAAAGACAGATATCAATTGGAAAGGAGTAATTGACAAAAAACTACCACATTTCACGTATTCGTTCCTCAGAACTATCACATTTTAAAAACTGACCAAAAACTCCAGATTAGTGCTAATTTTGTGGCAAAAAACTACCAAGTCGAGTTGACGATCGATTTAACCGTTTTAAACCCCTTTCTGACAGAGCTGGCCCACCTGTCAGGACGGCTGCCGCGCTAACGGCTAACGGCCCACACGTCAGCACCAACCTTCTTCTTCCTCCTCTTCTCCTTCTTGTTGGCATTTCCTCGAACACCTTACCAGCAGCAGAGCAGGACAACGTCAGCTAAATCAATCGATGCTGCCGCTCGCCGAGGACCTCCTCCTCGTGCCCCGGTGCATCGAGCCGCGGATCTGGTAGCCACCATCATCCCCGCACGCCGCCGACGTGGATCCGGTTACCACCACCGTCTCCATCACGCTGCACAAGCAGCAGGCCGCGACACCGTCCAGATGCGGGAGAGTAGCACCAGCATGCAGCAGCGTCGGTCAGATGTGGGAGACCAGCGACCGCGAGCCCCGGCAGCGGAGGGTGGCGGAGGTATGCGCCGAAGCCCCAGGCGTCCTCCAGCAGCATCATCACGGAGGCGACGCGCCGGCGAGACCACCTTGGCTTGGACCGGGAGGAGGGAAGCGACCACAGCCACAGCGCTAGGTTTTGGCCACGGCCAGGAGGCGGACGGCTACTGCGTCGGTGAAGACCGCCGCCCTCCCGGCCGCTCTGGTTGGTTGCCCGCGGGTGGCTCGTCGCGCGTGACGGCATGAAGCAAGCATCACGTTTCGCTGCCGCGCAAACAAGGCCACATGGAGCAGGGAGCAGGAGGAGGAGGAAGAAGGTCGCCGGTGCCACAGGCTGCCGCTGCTCACCGGCGTCAACGCGTCGGCACGGTGGTGCTGCCCGATGCACATAAGGTGCTTGTTGAAATGTCAAACAGAGGAGGGGAGGAAGAAGAAGGTTGATGATGACGTGTGGGTCCCATTTGTCATAACGGTTAACTTCACGGTCAAAATAAACAGAGTTGACTTTGCTGTCGGTCCCACATGTCATAAACAGGTTTAAAATCATAAAAACGGTCATCAACTCAATTTAGTAGTTTTTTGTCACAAAATTAGTATTAATCTGGAGTTTTCGGTCAGTTTTTAAAATGTGGTAGTTCTATGGGACGGATACGTGAAATGTGGTAGTTTTTTGTCAATTACTCAATTGGAAAGTATGTCTTCCCCGCCCTATCCCTGTCCCGTTGGTGTGCTCATCACCAGCGGAGGGTGTGTGGTTTGTGTCTCCGGCACGGGATCCGCTTGGTTTAAGTTTAGGGTGGATCTGTTTGGATTTGGCTGGCTTTCATGATCTTTGAGTTTCTGCAGGCCCTTATCGGCATTCTCTTTTTCGGGGCAGCACTTTGCTTCGCAGATTACAGCCATTGATGTCTCCCAGTCTACATCGACGACTTCTTGACAGCCGCTTTTACATGCTCCTGGGTCTCAAAAAAATTGCTCCGCCAAGGTGGAGGCCCAGAAGCGGCATCAAGCTATGCTCGCGGCGCGCTGCCGATGGATGCAGGAGAAATAAGACTTGAGCACCCTAAAGGATTTTATTGTAATTTTATTTTTCTATCTGGGTGTGTTTGTAAAGTCCTGAATCTTAATACATGGCCTTGGGCCTTTCGACACAAAAAAATGGTTCTCTTGACTGATCATCATATTCGTAGAGAGAATAGTTCTAATAATGGGTGGATGGAAATTAAATTAGCTAAGGTGACCGGCTAATGACGGGTGCATATGAAATCATGCCCATACCAACATACTATCATATTCGACACAAAAAAATGGTTCTCTTGACTGATCATCTATTCGTAGAGAGAATAGTTCTGATAATGGGTGGATGGAAATTAAATTAGCTAAGGTGACCGGCCAATGACGGGTGCATATGAAATCATGCCCATACCAACATACTATCATATTTATATTCAGGCATCGTGCCTGAATTGTCCGCTTAAATAGTTTAAACAAAATTGCGCGAGAGATCTAGCCAATAAGGAAGCTTCTAAACATAATGAACTGGGGGTGTGGCCATCCATTGTCCCAATATAGTTGACTATTCATACAGATGTGGGTTGGGTTGGGTCCGGTATACACTTGACTACCTGGAGTGTGTTTTGGCAACGGATGGTTCAGATTATTTAAGTTCCATGGAGTCATATCTTATTTCAACAGGGAGGACATTTTTCCTTTAAATTGTGTGCACGTTGCTAGATTCAGTAGTCCAACATACACGTTTGCAACCCAAAAAGAATTGCAGTGATGTGATGGTCGGCCGTAAGAACTTTGTCCTCGCTTTTGCATGCACAAATCTGAAGTTGGATTCTGCAGATATATGTGCCGAGAAGTAAATGTTTGTACCCTCTATCTTTTCAGTAAAATAAGTAAACATAATCTAGATTTACAAGGAACAGAATTGTTGAATTTTGTCTGTTTACGCTACTTAGTTTTACAGTAAAATGTGTGTATAAAAATGAAATTAACGTATTCCTGGCAAGAAAATTCATGTTTCTAAATAAATCTCCAAACATACACTAGCCCTATTTCAACTTTTTTTTGTATTTAAGAATAAATTAGCACAAGAGCTCAACATCCAAAGGATGCTTAGAATCAAGAAAAAGGCCCGGTGTCCCGCTTTATAGATTAAGCATCAACCACATACACACACAACACCACACACACCCAAGGCTGGATACAAAAGTGTCAAAAAAAGTTACATCACACCATACACCTCCAAGCAAAAGAAAGATAACCATAACATAGTATCATTTGAAGTTGACGGGGACAAAGCCGAACATCGACAAGCTGATGCGTGCAAGGTGGTGCCTCGGGAAAGACACAACACCGAAGCGCCGCCACCGCCTGATGCAAATGATTTGGGATTTCACCCGGAGTGTCTCAGAGTGAAAAGAACAGTTGCGACGGTGCCTTCAAGAAGGAGACGACGTCCACGGGCGCCCCTGCCGTCGACGTGACCAGAGGCAGACAAGGTTTTCACCCTAGCTCGCACTATATATTCTCACCTAAAAAATGGTGCAGACTGCCGCAGCACCACCACCAACCACAAATCACCAGCCACCATGCCACCCTCACAACCATGGTAGTCAGCCACCACCCGAGTAGCGGGCTCCGCCAACAAGCACCGCAGCTCCCACCACTAGAGTCGCCGCACGACATACTTGACCATCCCACCACCCTCTCCATGATCCACAGACTCCATCGACAGGCAAAGGGGAAAAGGCATCTCCTTCCACCTAGAATGAGACCCTTGGTAAGACCAGAGCCCACACGGCCGGATCTGGGCAAGGTAAAGTCACCGATGGCCAACAGCCACCCTGCCACGACACATGTCTGCCGCGGACCAGAGCCACCACCGCATTCAATCTGGCACCTCCAAATCATGGCAACGATAAGGCCAAGAGGCACGTGCATCCGTCCCGGAACACCCCTGCCACCTCCGGCCCGCCACGCGCGCATATTGCATCGAGCCACCGTTCACCACCTCAAGGCACGCCATCGCCCACCAGTCGTAGATCTAGGCCCATGGGCAAGGGAAGAGGGAGATCGAACCATCACCACTGCGCCGCCACCTGTTGGAAATATGCCCTAGAGGCAATAATAAAGTGGTTATTATTATATTTCCTTATTCATGATAGTTGTCTATTGTTCATGCTATAATTGTATTAACCGGAAACCGTAATACATGTGTGAATACATAGATCATAATATGTCCCTAGTAAGCCTTTAGTTGACTAGCTCGTTGATCAATAGATGGTCATGGTTTCCTGACCATGGACATTGGATGTCGTTGATAACGGGATCACATCATTAGGAGAATGATGTGATGGGCAAGACCCAGTCCTAAGCATAGCACAAGATCGTGTAGTTCGTTTTGCTAGAGCTTTTCTAATGTCAAGTGTCGTTTCCTTAGACCATGAGATTGTGCAACTCCCAGATACCGTAGGAATGCTTTGGTGTACCAAACGTCACAACGTAACTGGGTGGCTATAAAGGTACACTATAGGTATCTCCGAAAGTGTCTGTTGGGTTGGCACGAATCGAGACTGGGATTTGTCACTCCGTATGACGAAGAGGTATCTCTGGGCCCACTCGGCAATGCATCATCATAATGAGCTCAATGTGACTAATGAGTTAGCCACGGGATCATACGTTGTTGAACGAGTAAAGAGACTTGCCGGTAACGAGATTGAACAAGGTATGGGGATGCCGACGATCGAATCTCGGGCAAGTAACATACCGATGGACAAAGAGAATTGTATACGGGATTGATTGAATCCCCGACATTGTGGTTCATCCAATGAGATCATCGTGGAACATGTGGGATCCAACATGGGTATCCAGATCCCGCTATTGGTTATTGGCCGGAGAGATGTCTCGGTCATGTCTGCATGGTTCCCGAACCCGTAGGGTCTACACAATTAAGGTTCGGTGACGCTAGAGTTGTTATGGGAAATAGTATGTGGTTATCGAAGGTTGTTCGGAGTCCCGGATGAGATCTCGAAAGTCACGAGGAGTTCCGCAATGGTCCGGAGGTGAAGATTTATATATGGAAAGTCTAGTTTCAGTCGCCGGAACGGTTTCGGGGGTTATCGGTATTGTACCAGGACCACTGAAAGGTGTCCGGCGGTCCATCGGGTGGGGCCACCTGCCTCGGGGGACTTAATGGGCTGAAAAAGGGTGGGAACCAGCCCCCTAGTGTGCTGGTGCGCTTCCCCAAGGGCCTAAGGCGCCTAGGGTTAGAAACCCTAGGGGGTGGGGGCACCTCCCACCTAACTTGGGGGGCAAGTCCCCCCCCTTGGCCGCTGCCCCCCTCTAGATGCATCTAGGGGGGCGGCCCCCTCTCCCTTCAGCTTATAAATAGAGGGGGGGTGGGAGGGCAGCCGCACCCCTTCCCTGGCGCAGCCCTCCCCCTCTCCAACATCTCCTCCTCCTCCGTAGTGCTTGGCGAAGCCATGCCGGAGAACCACGAACTCCACCACCACCACACCGTCGTGCTACCGGAGCTCTCCCTCAACTTCTCCTCTCCCCTTGCTGGATCAAGAAGGAGGAGACGTCCCCGGGCTGTACGTGTGTTGAACGCGGAGGCACCGTCTATTCGACGCTAGATCGGATCTTCTGTGATTTGAATCGCCGCGAGTACGACTCCATCAACTGCGTTCTTGTAACGCTTTCGCTTAGCGATCTTCAAGGGTATGAAGATGCACTTCCTCTCTCTCGTTGCTAGCATCTCCTAAATTGATCTTGGTGACACATAAGAATTTTTTTTGAATTATTACTACGTTCCCCAACAGTGGTATCAGAGCCAGGTTTATGCATATATTATATGCATGAGTAGAACACAAAGTAGTTGTGGGCAATGATTTGTTCAATTTGCTTACCGTTACTAGTCTTATCTTGATTCGGCGGCATTGTGGGATGAAGCGGCCCGGACCGACCTTACACGTACGTGCTACGTCTTGAGCTTGCGTTGGTTTTCCCTGAAGAGGAGAGGATGATGCAGCAGAGTAGCGTAAGTATT
Organism: Aegilops bicornis; assembly: GCA_021605145.1. Classification (NCBI taxonomy): domain Eukaryota; kingdom Viridiplantae; phylum Streptophyta; class Magnoliopsida; order Poales; family Poaceae; genus Aegilops; species Aegilops bicornis. The sequence continues at coordinate 145,925,495 of CM038673.1, forward strand.
TCCCTCAGTTTTTGAGAACCAAGGTATCAATCCAAAGAGGAGGCCACGCCAAAGTCCCTCGTACCTCTGTAAAACAAATAGCTCCTCGCAACCAACGCGAATAGGGGTTGTCAATCCCTTCACGGTCACTTACGAGAGTGAGATCTGATAGAGATGATAGATAATATTTTTGGTATTTTTGATATAAAGATGCAAAGTAAAATAAAGGCAAAGTAAAAAAGCAAAGCAATAATAAAGCGTATGAAGATTAATATGACGAAAATAGACCCGGGGGCCATAGATTTCACTAGTGGCTTCTCTCAAGAGAATAGGTATTTTACGGTGGGTGAACGAATTACTGTTGAACAATTGACATAATTGAGCATAGTTATGAGAGTATCTAGGTATGATCATGTATATAGGCATCACGTTCGAGACAAGTAGACCGACTCCTACCTGCATCTACTACTATTACTCCACTCATCGACCGCTATCCAGCATGCATGTAGAGTATTAAGTTAACGAAAACAGAGTAACGCCTTAAGCAAGATGACATGATGTAGAGGAATAAATTCATGCAATATGATAAATACCCCATCTTGTTATCCTCGATGGCAACAATACAATACGTGCCTTGCAACCCTTTACATCACATCGGGTAAGGACACCGCAAGATTGAACTCAAAGCTAAGCACTTCTCCCATTGCAAGAACTACCAATCTAGTTGGCCAAACCAAACGGATAATTCAAGAGACTTGCAAAGATAACTCAATCATACATAAAAGAATTCAGAGAAGATTCAAATATTGCTCATAGATAATCTTGATCATAAACCCACAATTCATCGATCTCAACAAACACACCGCAAAAAGAAGATTACATCGAATAGATCTCCACGAGAGAGGGGGAGAACATTGTATTGAGATCCAAAAAGAGAGAAGAAGTCATCCATCTACTAACTATGGACCCGAAGGTCTGAGGTAAACTACTCACACTTCATCGGAGAGGCTATGGTGATGATGTAGAAGCCCTCCATGGTGGATTCCCCTTCCGACGGAGCTCCGGAACAGGCCCCAAGATGGGATCTCGTGGATACAGAAAGTTGTGGCGGTGGAATTAGGTTTTTGGCTCCATATCTGATCTGTTGGGGGTACGTAGGTATATATAGGAGGAAGGAGTACGTCGGTGGAGCTTTGGGGGGCCCACGAGGCAGGGGGCGCGCCTAGGGGGCGCCCACCTCGCGTGGCCGCCTCGTGGCTTTTTTGACGGAGGGTCCAAGTCTCCTTGATCTTATCTCGATGAGAAAATCACGTTCCTCAAGATTTCATTCCGTTTGATATTCCGCTTTCTTCAAACACCGAAATAGGCAAAAACAGCAATTACAGGTTGGGCCTCCGGTTAATTGGTTAGTCCCAAAAGTAATATAAAAGTGGAAAATAAAGACCAATATAGTCCAAAACAATAGATAATATGGCATGGAGCAATCAAAAATTATAGATACGTTGGAGACATATCAGGCATCCCCAAGCTTAATTCCTGCTCGTCCTCGAGTAGGTAAATGATAAAAAGAGAATTTTTGATGCGGAGTGCTACTTGGCATAATTTCAATGTAATTCTTCTTAATTGTGGTATGAATATTCAGATCCGAAAGATTCAAGACAAGAGTTCATATTGACATAAAAATAATAATACTTCAAGCATACTAACAAAGCAATTATGTCTTCTCAAAATAACATGGCCAAAGAAAGTTATCCCTGCAAAATCATATAGTCTGGCTATGCTCTATCTTCACCACACAAAATATTTAAATCATGCACAACCCCGATGACAAGCCAAGCAATTGTTTCATACTTTTAACATTCTCAAAACTTTTTCAATCTTCACGCAATACATGAGCGTGAGCCATGGATATATCATTATATGTGGAATAGAATGGTGGTTGTGGAGAAGACAAAAAGAGGGAAGATAGTCTCACATCAACTAGGCATATCAACGGGCTATGAAGATGCCCATCAATAGATATCAATGTGAGTGAGTAGGGATTGCCATGCAACGGAGGCACTAGAGCTATAAGTATATGAAAGCTCAACAAATGAAACTAAGTGGGTGTGCATCCAACTCGCTTGCTCTCGAAGACCTAGGGCAATTTGAGGAAGCCCATCATTGGAATATACAAGCCAAGTTCTATAATGAAAAATTCCCACTAGTATATGAAAGTGACAAAACGAGAGACTTTCTACTATAAAGAACATGGTGCTACTTTGAAGCACAAGTGTGGTAAAAGGATAGTAACATTGTCCCTTCTCTCTTTTCTCTCATTTTTTTATTTGGTCCTTTTCTCTTTTTTTATGGCCTCTTTTTTTCTTTTTTTTTTCTTTTTCGTCTGGAGTCTCATCCCGACTTATGGGGGAATCATAGTCTCCATCATCCTTTCCTCACTTGGGACAATGCTCTAAAAATGATGATCATCACACTTTTATTTTTCTTACAACTCAACAATTACAACTCGATACTTAGAACAAAATATGACTCTATGTGAATGCCTCCGGCGGTGTACCAGGATATGCAATGATTCATAAGTGACATGTATGAAAGAATTATGAACAGTGGCTTTGCCACAAATACGATGTCAACTAAATGATCATGGTAAGCAATATGACAATGATGGAGCGTGTCATAATAAACGGAACGGTGGAAAGTTGCATGGCAGTATATCTTGGAATGGCTATGGAAATGCCATGATAGGTAGGTATGGTGGCTGTTTTGAGGAAGGTTTATGGTGTGTGTATGATACCGCTAAAAGTGCGCGGTATTAGAGAGGCTAGCAATGGTGGAAGGGTGAGAAAAATGCGTATAATCCATGGACTCAACATTAGTCATAAAGAACCCATATACTTATTGCAAAAATCTACAAGTTATCAAAGCAAAGTATTACGCGCATGCTCATAGGGCGATAGATTGGTAGGAAAAGACCATCACTCGTCCCCGACCACCACTCATAAGGAAGACAATAAATAAATAAATCATGCTCCGACTTCATCACATAACTGTTCACCATACGTGCGTGCTACGGGAATCACAAACTTTAACACAAGTATTTCTCAAATTCACAACTACTCAACTAGTATGACTCTAATATTACCACCTTCCTATCTCAAAACAATTATCAGGCATCAAACTTTTCTTAGTATTCAACACACTCAAAAGAAAGTCTTACAAATTTTGAATACCAAGCATATTATTATTAAGCAAATTACCATGCTATTTAAGACTCTCAAAATAATCTAAGTGAAGCATGAGAGATCAATAGTTTCTTTAAAAAAAATCCACCACCGTGCTCTAAAAGAAATAAGTGAAGTACTATAGCAAAACTATCAAGCTCAAAAGATATAAGTGAAGCACACAGAGCAAAACTATCATGCTCAAAAGATATAAGTGAAGCACATAGAGTATTCTAACAAATTCCAACTCATGTATGGCTCTCTCAAAAGGTGCGTACAGCAAGGATGATTGTGGTAAACTAACAAGCAAAGACGCAAATAATACAAGACGCTCCAAGCAAAACACATATCATGTGGTGAATAAAAATATAGCTCCAAGTAAAATTACCGATGGAAGTGGATTTAAAGAGGGGATGCCTTCCGGGCATCCCCAAGCTTTGAATTTTGGTGTCCTTGGATTATCTTGGGGTGCCATGGGCATCCCCAAGCTTAGGCTCTGCCACTCCTTGTTCCATAATCCATCAAAAATTCACCCAAAACTTGAAAACTTTACAACACAAAACTCAACAGAAATCTCGTGAGTCTCCGTTAGCGAAAAGAAAACAAAAGACCACTTCAAGGTACTGTAATGAACTCATTCTTTATTTATATTGGTGTTAAACCTACTGTATTCCAACTTCTCTATGGATTATAAACTATTTTACTAGCCATAGACTCATCAAAATAAGCAAACAACACACGAAAAACAGAATCTGTCAAAAACAGAACAGTCTGTAGTAATCTGTAACTAACACAAACTTCTGGAACTCGAAAAATTCAGCCAAAATAGTAAGACCTAGGCAATTTGTTTATTGATCATCAGCAATTGTAATCACTATTTTATCACGTTCTGGTGATTTTTAACAATTGTTTTCGAGTTTCTGGAAATTACAGCAAGATCAAATAACTATTATCCAAAAAGATCCTATAGGTTTAACTTGGCACAAACACTAATTAAAACATAAAACCACATCTAAACAGAAGGTAGATGGATTATTTATTCCTAAACAGAAACAAAAAAAACTAAAAATAAAATTGGGTTGCCTCCCAACAAGCGCTATCGTTTAACGCCCCTAACTAGGCATAAAAGCGAGGATAGATCTAGGTATTGCCATCTTTGGTGGGCAATCCATAGGTGGCTCTCATAATAGATTCATGTGGTAATTTTATCTTCTTCCTAGGGAAGTGTTCCATGACTTTCTTTAATGGGAATTGGAATCTAATATTCCTTTCCTTCACATCAATAATTGCACCAATCGTTCTAAGGAAAGGTCTACCAAGAATAATAGGACATGAAGGATTGCAATCTATATCAAGAACGATAAAGTCTATTGGCACATAATTCCTATTTGCAACAATAAGAACATCATTAATTCTTCCCATAGGTTTCTTAATAGTGGAATCCGCAAGGTGCAAGTTTAGAGAGCATTCATCAAAATCACGGAAATCTAGCAAACCACACAAAGTTTTGGGAATAGTGGAAACACTAGCACCCAAATCACATAAAGCATAAAATTGATGATCCTTGATCTTAATTTTAATAGTTGGCTCCCACTCATCATAAAGTTTTCTAGGGATAGAGACTTCCAACTCAAGTTTTTCCTCATAAGATTGCATCAAGGCATCAACGATATATTTAGTAAACGCTTTATTTTGACTATAAGCATGCGGAAAATTTAGCACGGATTGGAACAAGGAAATACAATCAATTAAAGAGCAACTTTCATAATTAAATTCCTTGAAATCCAAAATAGTGGGTTTAGCAACATCTAAGGTTTTACTTTCTTCAATCCCACTTTTATCAATTTTAGCATCATAATATAAAAGCTCCAAATTTTTAGAACGCCTTCTAGGTAAAGGTGACTCATATTCAATCTCATCATTATCAAGATTCATATTGCAAAACAAGGATTTAATGGGAGACACGTCAATAACTTTTAGATCTTCATCTTGATTTTCATGGAAATTGGAAGAACACGCTTTAATAAAGGCATCTTTCATAGCACGCATCCTAGCGGTTCTCTCCTTGCACTCATCAATGGAAGTTCTCATGGCTTTGATAGACTCATTGATATCATGCTTAGGAGGAATAGATCTAAGCTTTAAAGAATCAACATCAAGAGAAATTCTATCAACGTTCCTAGCCAATTCATCAACTTTAAGTAATTTCTCTTCAAGCAAAGCATTAAAATTCTTTTGTGAATTCATAAACTCTTTAACACTATTCTCAAATTCAGAGGGCATCTTATTAAAATTTCCATAAGAGTGGTTGTAGGAATTTCCATAATTATTAGAAGGATTACTAGGATAGGGCCTAGGATTAAAATTCCCTCTATATGCGTTGTTACCAAAATTATTCCTACCAACAAAATTCACATCCATAGATTCATTATTATTCTCAATCAAAGTAGAAAAAGGCATATCATTAGTATTAGAAGAAACACTCTTAGTAGCAAATAATTTCATAAGTTCATCCATCTTTCCACTCAAAACATTGATTTCTTCTATCGCATGCACTTTTTTATTAGTAGATCTTTCAGTATGCCATTGAGAATAATTAACAATAATATTATCTAGGTGTTTAGTAGCATCTCCTAAAGTTATTTCCATAAAAGTGCCTCCCGCGTCAATCTAAAAGGTTTCTAGAAGCAAAATTCAATCCGTCATAATTTTTTTGTATAATCATCCACAAGTTTAAACCATGAGTAGGGCAATTACGTATCATTAATTTCATTCTCTCCCAAGCTTGTGCAACATGTTCATGATCAAGTTGCTTAAAATTCATAATATCGTTCCTAAGAGAGATGATCTTAGCGGGAGGAAAATACTTAGAGATAAAAGCATCTTTGCACTTATTCCAAGAATCAATACTATTTTTAGGCAAAGACGAAAACCAAGCTTTAGCACGATCTCTAAGTGAAAAAGGAAATAGCTTCAATTTAACAACATCATTGTCAACATCTTTCTTCTTTTGCATAACACACAAATCCACGAAGCTATTTAAATGAGTAGCGACACCTTCACTAGGAAGGCTGGCGAATTGATCTTTCATAACGAGATTTAATAAAGCAGCATTGATTTCACAAGATTCGGTATTGGCAAGAGGAGCAATCGGAGTGTTAAGGAAATCATTATTGTTGGTATTGGTAAATTCACACAATTTGGTATTATCTTGAGCCATAGTGACAAGCAAGCAATCCAACACACGAGCAAACAGAAAAAGGCAAGCGAAAAGAGAGGAGGAGATTGGGAAAGAGAGAGCGAATAAAACGGCAAGGGTGAAGTGGGGGAGAGGAAAATGAGAGGCAAATGGCAAATAATGTAATGCGACAGATAAGGGATTGTGATGGGTACTTGGTATGTTGACTTTTGCGTAGACTCCTAAGAACGGCGCCGTAAATCCTTCCGCTATGTCTTGGGCTTATGTTGGTTTTCCCGAAGAGGAGAGGATGATGCAGCAGAGTAGCGTAAGTATTTCCCTCAATTTTTGAGAACCAAGGTATCAATCCAAAGAGGAGGCCATGCTAAGTCCCTCATACCTACACAAAACAAATAGCTCCTCGCAACCAACGTGAATAGGGGTTGTTAATCCCTTCACGGTCACTTACGAGAGTGAGATCTGATAGAGATGATAGATAATATTTTTGGTATTTTGATATAAAGATGCAAAGTAAAATAAAAGGCAAAGTAAAAAAGCAAAGCAATAATAAAGCGTAGGAAGATTAATATGACGAAAATAGACCCGGGGGCCATAGATTTCACTAGTGGCTTCTCTCAAAAGCATAGGTATTTTACGGTGGGTGAACGACCATCGTTGAGCAATTGATGAGAATTGAGCATATTTATGAGAATATCTAGGTATGATCATGTATATAGGCATCACCTCCGAGACAAGTAGACCGACTCCTGCCTGCATCTACTACTATTACTCCACTCATCGACCTCTATCCAGCATGCATCTAGAGTATTAAGTTAATGAAAACAGAGTAACACCTTAAGCAAGATGACATGATGTAGAGGAATAAATTCATGCAATAATAAATACCCCATCTTGTTATCCTCGATGGCAACAATACAATACGTGTCTTGCAACCCTTTCTGTCACTGCGTAAGGACACGCAAGATTGAACCAAAGCTAAGCACTTCTCCCATTGCAAGAACTACCAATCTAGTTGGCCAAACCAAACGGATAATTCGAACAGACTTGCAAAGATAACTCAATCGTACATAAAAGAATTCAGAGAAGATTCAAATATTGCTCATAGATAATCTTGATCATAAACCCACAATTCATCGATCTCAACAAACACACTGCAAAAAGAAGATTACATCGAATAGATCTCCACGAGAGAGGGGAGAACATTGTATTGAGATCCAAAAGAGAGAAGAAGCCATCTAGCTACTAACTATGGACCCAAGGTCTGAGGTAAACTACTCACACTTCATCGGAGAGGCTATGGTGATGATGTAGAAGCCCTCCGTGGTGGATTCCCTTCGTGAGCTCTAACAGGCCCCAAGATGGGATCTCATGGATACAGAAAGTTGCGGCGGTGGAATTAGGTTTTTGGCTCCGTATCTGATCTGTTGGGGGTACGTATGTATATATAGGAGGAAGGAGTACATCAGTGGAGCTTTGGGGGGCCCACGAGGCAGGGGGCGCGCCCTAGGGGGGGCGCCCCCCACCCCCGTGGCCGCCTCGTGGCTTTCTTGATAGAGGGTCCAAGTATCCTGGATCTTATCTGATGAGAAAATCACGTTCCCGAAGATTTCATTCCATTTGGACTCCGTTTGATATTCTGTTTCTTCGAAACACTGAAATAGGCAAAAAACAGCAATTCTGGGCTGGGCCTCCGGTTAATAGGTTAGTCCCAAAAGTATTATAAAAGTGGAAAATAAAGACCAATATAGTCCAAAACAATAGATAATATGGCATGGAGCAATCAAAAATTATAGATACGTTGGAGACGTATCAGTACGCTTATGTGAGACTGGTTCCACCGACTGACATGCACTTGATGCATAAGGTGGCTAGCGGGTGTCTGTCTCTCCCACTTTAGTTGGATCGGATTCAATGAAAAGGGTCCTTATGAAGGGTAAATAGCAATTGTCATATCACTGTTGTGGCTTTTGCGTAGGTAAGAAACATTCTTGCTAGAAACCCATATCAGCCACGTAAAACATGCAACAACAACTAGAGGACGTCTAACTTGTTTTTGCAGGGTATGCTATATGATGTGATATGGCCAAAAGGATGTGATGTATGAGATTGATCATGTTCTTGTAATATGAATCAGGACTTGCATGTCGATGAGTATGACAACCGGCAGGAGCCATAGGAGTTGTCTTAATTTATTGTATGACCTGCGTGTCAATGAAAACGCCATGTAATTACTTTACTTTATTGCTAACCATTAGCCATAGTAGTAGAAGTAATAGCTGGAGAGACAACTTCATGAAGACACGATGATGGAGATCATGATGATTGACATCATGGTGTCATGCCGGTGACGATGGTGATCATGCCATGCCTCGAAGATGGAGATCAAAGGCGCAAGATGATATTGGCCATATCATGTCACTATGATTTGCATGTGATGTTTGTCATGTTTACATCTTATGTGCTTAGAATGACGGTAGCATAAACAAGATGACCCCTCACTAAAATTTCATGAAAAGTGTTCCCCCTAACTGTGCACCATTGCGAACGTTCGTTGTTCCGAAGCACCACGTGATGATCGGGTGTGATAGATTCTAATGTTCGCATACAATGGGTGTAAGCCAGATTTACACATGTGAAACACTTAGGTTGACTTGACGAGCCTAGCATGTACAGACATGGCCTCTGAACACGAGAGACTGAAAGGTCGAACATGAGTATTATAGTAGATACGATCAACATGAAGATGTTCACCGTTGATGACTAGTCCGTCTCACGTGATGACCGGACACGGCCTAGTCGATTCAGGTCATGTATCACTTAGATGACTAGAGGGATGTCTATTTGAGTGGGAGTTCATTAAATAATTTGATTAGATGAACTTAATTATCATGAAATTAGTCTAAAATATCTTTACAATATGTCTTGTAGATCAAATGGCCCACGATAATGTTGCCATCAACTTCAACGAGATCCTAGAGAAAACCAAGCTGAAAGACGATTGTAGCAACTATACGGACTGGGTCTGAAACTTGAGGATCATCCTCATAGCTGCCAAGAAAGCATATGTCCTTGAAGCACCTCTAGGTGACGCACCCATTTTCCCAGCAACTCAAGACGTAATGAACGCCTGGCAGTCGCGTAGTGATGATTACTCCCTGGTTCAGTGCAGCATGCTTTACAGCTTAGAACCGGGGCTCCAGAAGCGTTTGAGCAACACAGAGCATATGAGATGTTCCAAGAGGTGAAAATGGTTTTCTAAGCTCATGCCCAGGTCGAGAGATATGAAGTCTCCGACATGTTCTACAGTTGTAAGATGGAGGAAAACAGTTCTGTCAGTGAGCATATACTCAAAATGTCTGGGTTCCACAACCGCTTGTCTCAGCTGGGAGTTAATCTTCTAGATGACTCGGTCATTGACAGGATCCTCCAGTCACTCCGACCTAGCTACAAGAGCTTTGTGATGAACTACAATATGCAAGGGATGGAGAAGTCCATTCCTGAGTTATATTCGATGCTGAAATTAGCGGAGGTGGAAATCAAAAAGGAACATCAAGTGTTGATGGTGAATAAGACCACTAGTTTCAAGAAAGGCAAGGGTAAAAAGAACTTCAAGAAGGACGGCAAGGGAGTTGCCGCGCCTGGTAAATCAGTTGCCGGGAAGAAGCCAAAGAATGGACCCAAGCCCGAGACTCGGTGCTTTTATTGCAAGGGAAACGGTCACTGGAAGCGGAACTGCCCCAAGTACTTAGCGGATAAGAAGGCCGGCAACGCAAAAGGTATATGTGATATACATGTTATTGATGTGTACCTTACCAGCTCTTGTAGTAGCTCCTGGGTATTTGATATCGGTGCGGTTGCTCATATTTGTAACTCAAAACAGGAGCTGCGGAATAAGCGGAGACTGGCGAAGGACGAGGTGACGATGCTGGCCGGGAATGGTTCCAAGGTCGACGTGATCGCCGCCGGCACGCTACCTCTATATTTACCTACGGGATTAGTTTTAAACCTCAATAATTGTTATTTAGTGCCATCTTTGAGCATGAACATTGTATCTGGATCTCGTTTAATGCGAGATGGCTACTCATTTAAATCCGAGAATAATGGTTGTTCTATTTATATGAGAGATATGTTTTATGGTCATGCCCCGCTGGTCAATGGTTTACTTTTATTGAATCTCCAACGTGATGTTACACATATGCATAGTGTGAATGCCAAAAGATGTAAGGTTGATAATGATAGCCCCACATACTTGTGGCACTGCCGTCTTGGTCACATTGGTGTCAAACGCATGAAGAAACTCCATGCAGATGGAATTTTGGAGTCTCTTGATTATGAATCATTTGACACAAGCGAACTATGCCTCATGGGCAAAATGACCAAGACTCCGTTCTCCGGAACAATGGAGCGAGCAACCAAGGGAACGTTTGGTTTATGGGAAAGCGCAAGCCTTGCCCAGCCAAGCAACGAAGCCAGTGATTTGGTTCCTAGGAAATCCCGTCTTGTTACCCACAGTTTCCAGTTTTTCATTCGCTTGAGCGAGCGAGCCGATTTGGCTAGCCTCCGACGGCAAGGCAAGGCTTGCCCAACGAAGTTAGCTGGTAAATGAACCAAACAGGCCCCAACTTATTGGAAATCATACATACTGATGTGTGCGGTCCAATGAGCGTTGAGACTCGCGGTGGTTATCATTATGTTCTCACCCTCACTGATGACTTAAGTAGATATGGGTATGTCTACTTCTGAAGCACATGTTTGAGACCTTTGAAAAGTTCAAGGAATTTCAGAGTGAGGTTGAGAATCAACATGACAGGAAAATAAAATTCTTATGATCAGATCGTGGAGGGGAATATTTGAGTCACGAGTTTGGCACGCACTTAAGGAAATGTGGAATTGTTTCACAGCTCATGCCGCCTGGAACACCACAGCATAATGGTGTGTCCGAACGTCGTAATCGCACTCTATTGGATATGGTGTGATTTATGATGTCTCTTATTGATCTACCGCTATCATTTTGGGGTTATGCTTTAGAGACCGCCGCATTCACTTTAAATAGGGCTCGTCGAAATCCATTGAGACGACACCGTATGAATTATGGTTTGGGAAGAAACCTAAGCTGTCGTTTCTGAAAGTTTGGTGATGCGATGCTTATGTCAAGAAACTTCAACCTGGAAAGCTCAAACCCAAGTCGGAAAAATGCGTCTTCATAGGATACCTTAAGGAAACTATTGGGTATACCTTCTACCTTAGATCCGAAGGCAAGATCTTTGTTGCCAAGAATGGATCCTTTCTAGAGAAAGAGTTTCTCTCGAAAGAAGTAAGTGGGAGGAAAATAGAACTTGATGAGGTACTGCCTCTTGAACCGGAGAGTAGCGCAGCTCAGGAAGATGTTTCTGTGGTGCCTGCACTGACTAGAGAAGAAGTTAATGATGATGATCATGAAACTTCGGATCAAGTTGCTACTGAACTCCATAGGTCCACAAGGACACGTTCCACACCAGAGTGGTATGACAACCCTGTCCTAGAAATCATGTTGTTAGACAACGGTGAACCTTCGAACTATGAATAAGCGATGGCTGGCCCGGATTCCAACAAATGGCTTGAAGCCATGAAATCCGAGATAGGATCCATGTATGAAAACAAAGTATGGACTTTGACAGACTTTCCCGATGATCGGCAAGCCATAGAGAATAAATGGATCTTTAAGAAGAAGACTGATGCGGATGGTAATGTGACCATCTATAAGGCTCGGCTTGTCACTATGGGTTATCGACAAGTTCAAGGGGTTGACTACGATGAGACCTTCTCACCTGGAGAGAAGCTGAAGTCCGTCCGAATCATGTTAGCAATTGCCGCATTATATGATTATGAGATATGGCAAATGGATGTCAAAACGACATTCCTTAATGGTTTCCTTAAGGAAGAATTGTATATGATGCATCTGGAAGGTTTTGTCGATCCTAAGAATGCTGACAAGGTATGCAAGCTCCAACGCTCCATTTATGGGCTGGTGCAAGCATCTCGGAGTTGGAACATTCTCTTTGATGAAATGATCAAAGCGTTTGGGTTTATGCAGACTTATGGGGAAGCCTTTATTTACAAGAAAGTGAGTGGGAGCTCTGTAGCATTTCTCATATTATATGTGGATGACATACTATTGATGGGAAATGATATAGAACTTTTGGAAAGCATAAAGGCCTACTTGAATAAGTGTTTTTCAATGAAGGACCTTGGAGAAGCTTCTTACATATTAGGCATCAAGATCTATAGAGATAGATCGAGACGCCTCATTGGTCTTTCGCAAAGCACATACCTTGACAAGATATTGAAGAAGTTCAATATGGATCAGTCCAAGAAGGGGTTCTTGCCTGTATTGCAAGGTGTGAGATTGAGCACGGCTCAATGCCCGACCTCGGCAGAAGATAGAGAAAAGATGAGTGTCATCCCCTATGCCTCAGCCATAGGGTCTATTATGTATGCCATGCTATGTACCAGACCTGATGTGAACCTTGTCGTAAGTTTGGTAGGGAGGTACCAAAGTAATCCCGGCATGGAACACTGGACAACGGTCAAGAATATCCTAAAGTACCTGAAAAGGACTAAGGATATGTTTCTCATTTATGGAGGTGACGAAGAGCTCATCATAAAGGGTTACGTCGATGCTAGCTTCGACACAAATCTAGATGACTCCAAGTCACAAACCGGATATGTGTACATTTTGAATGGTGGGGCAGTCAGCTGGTGCAGTTGCAAGCAAAGCGTCCCATCATGATCTACATGTGAAGCGGAGTAAATAGCAGCCTTGGAGGTAGCACAGGAAGCAGTCTGGATGAAGAAGTTCATCACCGACCTAGGAGTTATTCCCAATGCGTCAGGCCCGATGACTCTCTTCTGTGACAACACTGGAGCTATTGCCCTTGCCAAGGAGCCCATGTTACACAAGAAGACCAGGCATATCAAGCGTCGCTTCAACTCCATTCGTGAATATATTCAAGATGGAGACATAGATATTTGTAAAGTGCATACATATCTGAATGTCGCAGATCCGTTGACTAAACCTCTCCCACGAGGAAAACAAGATCAACACTAGAATTCTATGTGTGTTCGATTCATCACAATGTAACTAGATTATTGACTCAAGTGCAAGTGGGAGACTGTTGGAAATATGCCCTAGAGGCAATAATAAAGTGGTTATTATTATATTGCCTTTTTCATGATAATTGTCTATTGTTCATGCTATAATTGTATTAACCAGAAACCGTAATGCATGCGTGAATACATCGATCATAATATGTCCCTAGTAAGCCTCTAGTTGACTAGCTCGTTGATCAATAGATGGTCATGGTTTCCTGACCATGGACATTGGATGTCGTTGATAACGGGATCAATCATTAGGAGAATGATGTGATGGGCAAGACCTAATCCTAAGCATAGCACAAGATCGTTTAGTTCGTTTTGCTATAGCTTTTCTATTGTCAAGTATCGTTTCCTTAGACGATGAGATTGTGCAACTCCCGGATACCGTAGGAATGCTTTGGGTGTACCAAACGTCACAATGTAACTTGGTGGCTATAAACATACACTACAGGGATCTCCGAAAGTGTCTGTTGGGTTGGCATGAATCGAGACTGGGATTTGTCACTCCGTATGATGGAGAGGTATCTCTGGGCCTACTCGGCAATGCATCATCATAATGAGCTCAATGTGACTAATGAGTTAGCCACGGGATCATGCGTTGCAGAACGAGTAAAGAGACTTGCCGGTAACGAGATTGAACGAGGTATGGGGTGACGACGATCGAATCTCGGGCAAGTAACATACCGATGGACAAAGGGAATTGTATACAAGATTGATTGAATCCCCGACATCGTGGTTCATCCGATGAGATCATCGTGGAACATGTGGGAGCCAACATGGGTATCCAGATCCCGCTGTTGGTTATTGGCTGGAGAGATGTCTCGGGCATGTCTGCATGGTTACCGAACCCGTAGGGTCTACACACTTAAGGTTCGGTGACTCTAGAGTTGTTATGGGAAATAGTATGTCATTACCGAAGGTGTTTCGGAGTCCCGGATGAGATCTCGGACGTCACAAGGAGTTCCGGAATGGTCCGGAGGTGAAGATTTATATATGGGAAGTCTAGTTTCAGTCGTCGGAATGGTTTCGGGGGTTATCTGTATTGTACCGGGACCATCGGAATGTGTCCGGGGGTCCACCGGGTGGGGCCACCTGCCTTGGGGGACTTAATGGGCTGAATAAGGGTTGGAACCAGCCCCCTAGTGGGCTGGTGCACCCCCAAGGGCCCAAGGTGCCTAGGGTTAGAAACCCTAGGGGTGGGGGCGCCTCCCACCTAACTTGGGGGGCAAGTCCCCCCCCTTAGCCGCTGAGGGAGTCCTGGATTAGGGGTTATCCGGACAGCCGGACTGTATACAACGTCCGGACTATTGAAGCGTGAAGATACAAGACTCAAGACTTCGGCCCGTGTCCGGATGGGACTCTCCTTTGCGTGGAAGGCAAGTTTGGCGATCCGGATATTATATTTCCTTCCTTGTAACCGACTCCATGTAAACCCTAGTTCTCTCCGATGTCTATATAAACCGGAGAGGTTGGTCCTTAGAAGGGCGATCACGATTACAATCATACCATCATAGGCTAGCTCTTAGGGTTTAGCCTCTACGATCTCGTGGTAGATCTACTCTTGTACTACCCATATCATCAATATTAATCAAGTAGGAAGTAGGGTTTTACCTCCATCGAGAGGGCCCGAACTCGGGTAAACATCCGTGTCCCTTGCTTCCTCGTTACCATCGGCCTTGACGCAGATCGGGACCCCTACCCGAGATCCGCCGGTTTTGACACCGACATTGGTGCTTTCATTGAGAGTTCCTCCGTGTCGTCATTGCCGTGCTCAATGGCTCCTTCAATCATCATCAACGGTGCTGTCCAGTATGCAGACTTTCCTCCCGGACAGATCTTCGTGTTCGGCGGCTTCGCACTACGTACCAACTCGCTATTATCCGGAGCAGATCAACACCACGCCTCGCCACGGATCAGGTTCGGAAACCTGAACTACACGAAGGACATCCGCGGAGACTTGATCTTCGATGGATTGGGGCCTATGCCAGGAGCACTGGACAGTCACGACGAGCACGGCTTAGACCTGCCGTCGGACGAAGCTCGGGGTATCACCCCCGTAGTATCCTCGGACCTAGATCCGGAGCAGGCTGCGCTGCCTAAGGACGGAGGGATGGACCCCGCCCCGCAGGTCGCACACTCATCGGCGGTGGAGCCGAACACGGGTCTTACCTCTGCGGTGGCCTGTGACTCCGAACCCCCGGATTCGTATCCGGACGTTGGTTCCAGTCCGCACACTCCCGAGCCTGTCGGGCCAGGATGGGCTCCGGTAATGGAGTTCACCGCAGCTAATATTTTCCAGCACTCGCCCTTTGGCGACATGCTGGACTCATTAAAGTTTCTCTCTTTGTCAGGAGGCTCTTTGCCGAACTATGTCCGGCTCGAGTGGGAGGCAGGCGATGAAGGAATTCGTTGCCCACCCACCACCCACTTCTTTGCAACTGTCGATGACTTAACCTAGGTAATTAACTTCGACTCCGATGACATCGACGGTATGGACGACGATGCAGGAGAAGAACATGAACCTCCGCTCACTGGGCGGTGGACAGCCACCTCTTCTTATGATATATATATGGTGGACACTCCGAAGGAAACAAATGACGATGAGGCAACGGAGGATAAAACCTCAGGGAAAAAGCACAGAATGGGCGCTGCCGGGCGCCACTCCAAGCCCCACCACACCAATACCGCCCAGAGACGAAAACAATCCGAATGGTGCCGAAGAAGAATACAACCCTGATTAGCCCGCCTTGAAAGGGCGAGTCAGGAGGATGAGCAGGTCAGCCCGTGAAGAACAAAGCGACGGACAGATACCCGGAGGAGGACAGCTACATGCCCCCTCCGAAGACGAGATTAGCCTCGGCGACGATGAGTTCGGGCGTGCTCGAGGATCCCATAGAGCAGGAGCGCTTGCCGCCGGCTTATAGCCACCGCGAGGAGCGAAAAGAAGCAGCAGCAACTCCAAGCTGATCAAGACCTGCTCACAGATAGATGGACTGAAGTCCTAGCAGCCGAGGAATACGGACTCGAGTACCATACGGCTGACCGGCCACCTCGTGGTCGGGATAAAACGGCATATCAGTCCGCATACCAGCCAACACCCCCACGCCAACACACTACGGCCCGGGGCAACAAAACAGGACAGCCAAGATCGATCTACGGATCGCGGGGGCGCGCCTCGGCACGCGATGACGACCGTCACGCTGGACACACCTTCAACAAGTCCGGCCGGGCCGAATTTAGCCACCCAGAGCAATTCGACCTGCGTAGCCACATAGCTCGCACGTAGGCGCCGCACAACCCCTCTGCTTCACTGACGAAGTAATGGATCATGAATTCCCAGAAGGGTTCAAACCCGTAAACATCGAATCATACGATGGCACAACAGACCCCGCAGTATGGATCGAAGATTTTCTTCTCCACATTCACATGGCCCGCGGAGACGATCTACACGCCATCAAGTATCTACCCCTTAAGCTCAAAGGACCAGCCCGCATCGGCTAAACAGCCTGCCAAAGAAATTCCATTGGTAGTTGGGAAAATATCGAAGACGCATTCCTCGACAACTTCCAGGGCACATATGTGCGACGACCTGATGCCGATGACTTGAGCCACATTACTCAACAGCCCGGAGAGTCAGCCAGGAAATTCGGACTCGGTTCCTAACTAAAAGAACCAAATAGTTGATCAGACGGACGCCAAAGCCTGGCGGCTTTCAAGCATAATATCCGTGACGAGTGGCTCGCTCGACACCTCGCCAGGAAAAACCCAAGTCCATGGCAGCTCTCACAACACTAATGACCCGCTTTTGCGCGGGCGAGACGATTGGTTGGCTCAAGAAGCACTACGCCACGGTCGGCAATTCGGATGGCCGCGACAATAACGGCAAGCCACGGCAGAATGAGACATAAGCGATGGAACAACGGCGAAAGCAATCAAGACACGATACCAACGCCAGATTCGGTGGATCCAAGCCCGGTCAGCGGAAGAAGCCGTTCAAAAGAAATAATCGAGGACCGTCCACCTGGACCACATATCGGAGCGCCGTGCCAAATTCATGGCACCGGACAAGCCAGCCAACCACACCAATAGAGATTGCTGGGTATTCAAACAGGTCGGCAAGATAAACATCGAAGACAAGGACAAGGGCTGCACAATGACGATGACGAGGAGCCCCGACGTCCGAACACGAGGACAGAAGAAATCCCCGGTGTGAAAACGTCCAACATGATCTACGCCACGCACATCCCCAAGCGGGAACGGAAGTGGGCACTAAGGGACGTCTATGCGATGGAGCCAGTCGCCCCCAAATTCAGCCCATGGTCAGCTTGTCCAATCACCTTTGATCGTAGAGATCATCCTACTAGCATCCGTCATGGTGGCTCAGCCGCATTGGTCTTAGACCCAATCATCGATGGATTCCACCTCACGCGAGTCCTTATGGACGGTAGCAGCAGCCTGAACCTGCTTTATCACGACCAGTGCGCAAAATGGGCATTGACCCTTCAAGGATCAAGCCCACTAAAACCACCTTTAAGGGTGTAATTTCTGGAGTAGAGGCCCGCTGTACGGGCTCTATAACACTGGAAGTGGTCTTCGGATCCCCGGACAACTTTCGGAGCGAAGAGTTAATCTTCGACATCGTCCCTTTCCGCAGCGGTTACCACGCACTGCTAGGACGCACAACATTCGCTAGATTCAATGCGGTACCACATTATGCATACCTCAAGCTCAAGATGCCAGGACCACGCAGGGTGATCACTGTCAACGGAAATATGGACCGCTCCCTTCGAACAGAAGAGCATACGGCAGCCCTTGCGGCAGAAGTACAATGCATCCTACTCCGACAAACCAATCCGGCGACAACTTCGAGCACAGTCAAGCGAGTCCGGAGCACCCCGCAACAGGATCATCAAGAAGCCAAGAGCGTGATTAGCAGTCCGGCCTCCGCTCGAGCCCCTCCAAAGCAGCATTCGCGCTACACGCGCACACAATTACGCACTCAAAATACCATGGGCATAAGCGGAGGCGCATCAACAACTCAGTCAATAGTGCGGGTAACCGCCAAATACCTTCATACTCTTTCCCTCTTTCCTTTCAGGACACCGCGTCAAGAAAGCATCCTCAAAAGAGCCGAATTGCCGGACTTATAGGGGAGAGACATCCAAGGAGGCAACAGACGTTGTGCATGAAGGAAATACCTGTGTGGAATCTATTCACGTTCTTTATACCTGCTTTATCTATCTGAACACAGCCTGCCCCTGGATAGGACATGTTAAATAGTCCTATTTTATCTCTGCTTAACGCATTCGTTGTAAACGTATGC
This sequence comes from Aegilops bicornis, assembly GCA_021605145.1. Lineage (NCBI taxonomy): Eukaryota > Viridiplantae > Streptophyta > Magnoliopsida > Poales > Poaceae > Aegilops > Aegilops bicornis. The sequence continues at coordinate 145,944,351 of CM038673.1, forward strand.
TTAAACATATTTTCGCCAATGGGAGATTATATATAGCGTGAGCTTATTATTCTTATTTGAGCATTTTTTCCCTTAAAATGTTTATTTGATATTGCATCCGTACACCTTGGTGCGGTCCGTTTGCCAGGGGCTTCTCATGGCGCCCTGTAATATGGCAACTAAAGTCCGAACACTTTCAACAGTGCGGCACCCCAAACTTATAGCACTATATGCATCAGCTCCGAATCATATCTTGGGTCTACAGTTGGGATAGCCAGCTCCCTTGTTTTGGTGCCTTACGTTCCGTTATATCGGCTAAGGTAGCGCAGGGAGAACTACTACAATTGTGTCCCGGTTCTTCCGGACGAGCACCTCAGTAGAGAAAGCCGAAAACTGACCGACATGATGTGGCAAGAGCTGGTCGCTGTTCGAGAGGTTTTAAAATCCTTAAAGATTTTCCGCTTTAGGCGATAAATCTGCTTCGTCCAATCTAGGCGTGTATAGCGCCCCGATTCGTTCTTCCGGATTCTAGGGGCTTCGCCGAAATTTAAAATTGTAAACTTCTATGGCTAAGTGAAAGTTATAAAGCCACATAGTCCGATTGCCTTGTTCGCTGCGCCGGACACCTCCTTAAGGGACCAAACATTTGGATAAAGAGTGTCCGAGTTTTCCACGAACACCCGAGTGCTAGTCACGTGGGGGCGGAAGCCGACGACTGGCCTAATTTCAGGATTTTATAAACAGCCGGACAGAAGGTAATATTTTAAATAACAAAAGCGCTACATAGCTCAAGTAACTTCGTCTTTAATTACAAACATGACATAAGTGAATTCATTCCAAGATGGCGTCCTTGGTACACTCATCGGCGACGAGACAAGCACCCTTCATCACGCCATCGTAGTACATTTCAGGATGGCGATGCGCCTTGCCCTCGGTGGGTCTGCCCTGACCAGCTTCTCCGCATCCAGCTTGCCCCAATGCACCTTGACGCGGGCAAAGGCTCGGCGGGCACCTTCGATGCAAACGGATCGCTTGATCACTTCAAGCCACAGGCAGGCATCCACCATCCGCTTGATCAGGCCAAAGTAGCTACCGGGAAGGAGCTCACCAGGCCACATCCTGACTACGACGTCCTTCATAGCCAGTTCGGCCGCCCTGTGGAGTTCGATCAATCGCTCAGCTTGGTCGCTCAGAGGCATCGGATGATTGGCCCCAGCATACTGGGACCAGAACAGCTTCTCCGTTGAGCTTCCCTCCTGGGCACAGTAGAACTCCGCAGCGTCTGAGACGCTGTGTGGCAGATCTGCAAATGCCCCTGGAGAGCTCCGAATTCGAGTAAGTAAAAGAAACGCCTCCTCCACATGTTTGCTTTGCATAAAGAACTTCTTACCCGTTTCTATCTTCTTGGCCTCCTGGATCTCCTGCTGCGCTTTCTCGGCTTCGGCCTTGGCGTCTTTCAAATTCACAAGGGCCTTCGCAAGCTCGGCCTCCTTCGCCTTCAAATCATGCTCCATGGACTCGCATTTCTTGCCGAGGTCCTGGAGCTCTTGCTGTACCTCACCTACCCTAGCACTTTGCTTTTCATGCTCCTTACACTCCAAGGCCGCCTTGTCTTCGGCCTCGGACAACGCCTTCTTCAGGGACGCCACTTCGGTGGTGGCCCCTGTTACACGGTCACGACACTTAGGTGTTAGACTCACCAATTCTGCCTATCCTTAAATGCATAAGAGCGGGAAACACTTACCCTTGTTCTCTTCGAGCTGCCTCTTCGTGAGGACGAGCTCTCCCTGCGCCGCTTCCAGTGTCCCGCTTGAGTTCGGCAACCTCGGCAAGACGGGCAGCAAAGAAGCAAAGATACCGCTTATTCACAACAATACTTATTATTAGACTCTTGCGGATTATAATTGACCCTCCGTTTGGCTTTTCTTTCCGAACACCAAATAGAGTATCAGGGGCTACTACCTATCGGGTGGCAATTTTGCACATATTTATTACTTACCTCGAAGCCTGTTAGGAGGCTGGTGCAAGCTTCGGTTAGTCCGCTTTTGGTGGACGAAACCTTTCGAATCACCATACTCATAAGAGTACGGTGCCCTTCATCCAGGGAAGCGCCGCGAAGCGCTTCCAGAAGACAGTCCGGCGCCTCATGCGCAACGGAAGTCCGCGACACAGACGGCTCGCCCTCCCTAACGAGGGGTCGTCCGCCTGAGTCCGGAACCATCGAAGGTTCCGGAATTGTGTTCGGCTGAGAGCCCGGCTGGCCATGGCTCTCATCGACACGATCCGCTGGGATCTTGAACCCCGCGTGCCCGGCATCTATAATCCCGCCGTGGGGCGTATCCAGAGTCACCTCCCCCTGCTCTGGGAGCCTTCGGGGCAACACCTCCGTGTCATCCGCGTGTTGAGGGGTAGTGGTCGTCGGAAGCGAATTTATTGCTGAATCACTCAGGGACACGGAGGAAGATACCTCGGGGTGAGCCCTGGCCGGACTGCATATATGTTCGGCACTATAAGTATAAAAACTATGAAGTGAAACCATGATAGAATGCAGACACTTACGATCGCACCGGGGGCTTCCCCCGGGGCAGCCACCCCTCCTCGCTGTAATCGGCCGTGGCGGAATAGTCTGGAAGGGTTACCTTCCCCTTCTTGGACGCCCCAGCCTCCCCCTCCGGGGCGGCTTTGAGGTGGAATTTCTTCTTGATTCCCCCGCCTCTGCGGGAGGAATCTGTCTCGTCGTCATCGGACGACAGGAGTATAACGACCTTGCGCCGAGGGCCTTTTCCGGCCCCCTGGACCGCCTCTCCGGGCCCCTCATCCTTTCCGGATGGGGTGTCTTCTTCTTCCTCCTCCTCCCCTTCATGGGAGGAGTCTGCCTCGTCATCTTTGGACGAGGCTTCTGGCGCAACCTTACGCCGGAGACCCTTTCGGATCCCCGGGGCCTTCTTCTCGGCCTTCTTCTCCGGCACCTTGTACGGTGCCGGGACCAGCATCTCCGTCAGGAGAGCGTCAGCTGGGCCCTCTGGCAGCGGAGCCGGATAGTAAACCTGCTCCGCTGTCTCCACATAATCCTGAGGCAAATATACACAAATACTTAAGACTCCCCCATGAATGTATTGGGGAAAACCGAACCCGGTGGTAGTCCCAAAACTCACCGGACGAGGGGGCCGCGCTGCATGAAATCCGCGGTTCTCGGATGTGGGAGGTGGTACTTCGGAGGCCTTAAACAACTCCTTCCACGCGTCTTTGTGCTTCATGCCATAGAGCCTCTGGAGCGTCTAGTGTTCGGCCGGGACGAACTCCCTAAGATTGATCGCCCGCCTTTTGGCACGGCAGAATCCGCGAACGAGCATGACCCGGATCACGTTGACAAACTTGATCTTCTTGTCCTTCATGCTCTTGATGCAGGTTTGGAGTCCGTCAGCTCAGAGGTTCGCTCCAAGTCAGGCCCTTCCTTTCCTGTGAGATGAGCCGCATGGGGGCTCCGGATCGAACTTCGGGGCCGCCGCCCGGTTGGCGCCCAGGCTGCTCGGTGATGTAGAACCACCCGATTGCCACCCTTTTACGGTCTCCGCAAAGGAGCCGCCCAAATTACTTGACGTTAGGCATCTTGCCCACCATGGCCCCTCCGCATTCGGCTTGCTGGCCGCGTACGATCTTCGGCTTCACGCAGAAGATTTGCAGCCACAGGCCGAAGTGAGGCCGGATGTGGAGGAAGGCCTCACATACAGCAATGAACGCCGAGATGTTGAGGACGAAATTCGGGGCTAGATCGTGGAAGTCTAGCCCGTAGTAGAACATGAGCCCGCGGACGAAGGGGTGAAATGGAAACCCCAGTCCACGAACGAAGTGGGCGACGAACACGACCCTCTCGTGGGGTCCCGAGGTCGGAATGACCTTCTCAGTGTCCGGTAGCTGGTGCGCTATGTCTGCGGCCAAGTATCCGGCCGCCCGAAGATTTTCGATGTGCTTCTCCTTGACGGTGGAAGCCACCCACTTGCCTCCTGCTCCGCACATGTCTAGTTGTGCGGAGGAGACTTGGGCTTGGGCGCTGGAGCTCGAGGGGGCAAGAATGGGCAAAGAAGGAAGAAGGCGTGGGTAAAAATGAGGAAATCTTATCCCTTTATAGAGGCGCCCAAAGCGGTGCGCCTCCCCACTTGCCCATTGGGAATCGCTTGCTTCCCAAGCGTCACGCTTGATGGCGTGGTGGGATTACCCATACCCGTATTGATGAGAATCCCGTGATAAGGGACACGATCTCTGCTTCGACAAGACGTATCAAGGAAACCGCCTCGTAATATGCGTTGTAGCTGGTTGTGGGAAAACGGTTCGAATAATGACCCGACCGTATTGACACGTCGCGTTGCCTAAAATGTTGTCAGCAGATTGCATTTGTGAAACATCATTCTCTCTACGGTGGCATGCGAAGATCATCTTGTGAATCCGGACATGGTTTAAGTGTTCGATAATTACCTTGGAGTATTCGGAGGAGGAACCCACCCTGCAATTCCGAAGACAAGAATGCGCGCCGGACTCATCGTCATTGAAGCCTGGTTCAGGGGCTACTGAGGGAGTCCTGGATTAGGGGGTATCCGGACAGCCGGACTGTATACAACGTCCGGACTATAGAAGCGTGAAGATACAAGACTCAAGACTTCGGCCCGTGTCCAGATGGGACTCTCCTTTGCGTGGAAGGCAAGCTTGGCGATCTGGATATTATATTTCCTTCCTTGTAACCGACTCCATGTAAACCCTAGTCCTCTCCGGTGACTATATAAACCGGAGAGGTTGGTCCTTAGAAGGGCGATCACAATTACAATCATACCATCTGTAACATCCCAAATTTTCAATTTGGAATGTTATACATTAAGTCATCATGCATTTCGTATTTTCTTGCATTTTGCCGATCCTAGAAATTTCACGCAACTCAAGGACCCTCGGAGAGAGTTGGAGATTTCATTATTTTCATATTTGGGTTTACTCAAATTCTGAAAATAGGATCATTTTGATTTTATTTATTTCATCTTCAATTATTTTTCCAATATCAAAAATAAGAGAGGGAATAATATGGCTTCCCCAAAATTTAGGAAAAATGAAGATTTAATAAATAAATCAAATTTTAGATTTTTCGGAGTTTACTTGCCTTAGGGAAAAATGCGTGTTTTCAAAAATTGCATTTTGGCCCCGGGTAAAAGTTCATTTTGTTCGACTCATTTTTATGAGTCGGGGAAAATTAACTTTGTAAATTTTGGAGTTCGTTTAGATTTTATTTTATTCGTTTTTCTGTGAGATTTTAATATATAAAAAATACGCCCGCTCGGGCCAAGGGCCCACTGCCCAGCCCCTCCTCACATGAAGGCCAAGGCCACACAAGAGTCAAGACGCTGCCGGCGAGTCCGAGGAGGACTCCTCCTCCTCTCCCCTTGCTTGCCCTCCCCCAAGCAACCCCCTCCTATATATACTCCCTCACCCCTCTCCTCCCAACCCGCAGACGCCGCCCCTCCATAGCCGCCGCCACGCCGGTGCCCGCCGCCTTGGTGCCCCGCTGTCGCCGTGACGCTGCCGCCAGCCGCCTTAGCCGCCATGAGCCCCCGCCGAGGTAGCCGCCGCGCCACCCTCCCTGGTTTGGTTTTTTTTTATAAAAAAAAGAACGTCCGGTTTTCTTTTCTGTTGTTCGGTTTTTTTAATACCCTAGATCGGTTTTAATTTTATTTTTTTTTGGTTTTGCTGTTTAGCGAACGTTCGCCGGACCGTTCGTCTTAACGAACGTGTTCACCGGTTATTCCCGGTTAACGAACGCCCGTTCATTTAACCGTTCGTCGTTTTTCTTTTAATCGGATTTAATCCGTTATTTTCCGATCTCGATTTCAGATCCAATCTTCGTTCTAGTTTAACTTCGCCGCTTATCGGAATCAGGTGATTCAAGCGCCGGAGTTTCGCTTTCGAAACCGCCGTTCTGACTAATCAACTTAAACAAAGTTTTGCTACTGTAAAATTTGACCTAGTTTCAACTTGCTAGAACTGAGCTGTTTTCTTCCGCCGGATGTTTTCCGTTGTTTTGTTTGATTCGTTTTCTTTTGCAACCAGGGTTCTTAAGTTGAACAATCTGGTTAGATCTTTTATTCGAGATTTACCCGTGCATTAGATGAATGATATTTGTATGCTTGTTGTTTGTCTGCGATAGATCACCCGGAGTGCGCCGCTTGTTACTTCGAGTCTCTAGGTTTCGCGGATCGTCAGCAAGGCAAGTAACACTTGATCATAATTTTTCTACTACCCAGTTTTATGCATTAGATCAATCCTCAAACACTTGCATGATTAGGATCTAATTAAATTGTGGGATGGAAGTAGATGAGGTAGTACCTATTACCTGTTTTACTTATGAAACCTTGGGAGTTACTTCTACCTTGCACATTATGCCATGCTATGCTAGTAGACGTGGATTGGGTGAGTGATATCCATGACAGATGTGAGATTGTTATTAATGGTTTATTTAAGGTGGCAACTTAAACACACATCTGGGTGGATTGAGGCACCTGGTTTCTATCAGGACTTGCCTGTTTTTCTTCGGACCGCCACCCAGGGGATCATAAGATCATTCATGCTGGAAACTTCCGTGTGCAGCCACAAGCCATTATGGGCTCTGGCATAGTTGAGTAAGTCGATGCGAACTCTTATAGTGGTGGACTAGTAGATGTAGGGGATGTAGGTGTACCGTCCACCCATCGTAAGGTGCTAGCGCTTACGAAAGACGTGTCTCGGTCATCCGTCTCTCAAACACCCTGTAGTGCGAGAACCGAACGGAGGCGATCGAGTCTTGTGGGGAAAAGTGCGCAAACCTCTGCAGAGTGTATAAACTAATCATTATTAGCCGTGTCCCCGGTTATGGACATCTTGAGTATCTAGTACTTGAATATCATGTGAATCTCAACATGTTACTCTAATTAATGTTATTGGGTTTTAATGAGTACTTTTAATTGGGATTGAGGATGTCATCAACCATTCTCAATGTTTAACAACCACCATGATAGTTAAACAAATTTATTCCTTTGCATGAGGGAAAAGCGGCTTTATGCAAATCAGAATCAGAGAGCTTTACCACCAGCCATATATGCATGTAGTATAGGCTTATTCCTTCATTACTCTCTATGTGTTACATTGCCAAAGATATTCCATGTGCTTTGACCCGTTTCGGGCTGTAACTTTCATGTTGCAGACTTTTCAGACGATGAGTAAGGTGTTTTAGGTCGTGGTTCTATACTCCGTGATGCCGATGGAGTTGATGGACTCACTTATCTTCCAAGTCTTCCGCTGTTATCATTATTAGATGGCCTTAAGCCATGTTTATTGTAATAAGTCCTCTTTTGGACAACGCTGTAATAAGTGTGTGATTGCTACTCTGTTATAAATCCTTCTAATCTTGTGTGGTGTCAAGACATCGATCCAGGATGACACACGAGCACGTAGACTTGATCCATTCGGTCGGGTCGCTACAGAGATGGTATCGAGAGCACACTTGTAGAGACACGACCACTAAGTTAAAGCCATAGATCACTACTCTCTTCTCATTTTCTAACTCCTCATCTTTTCTACTCTTTTAGGATGAAGGACGCAAAGATCAAGTACGCCCAACCAGATGAAGGCACACCTTTTGGATTTCACTTGAAGGAAGTCACCAAGTACCTGAACATTGGACTACCAAGTTTCACCGGGACTTTCAACGCCACTCTGCCTGAAGAGGAGCGCTGGAAGGTTCAAGCTCACGTTCCGGGAAGGACATTCGCCCCAATCACCAAGCCTATAGACAGTGTTTTCAGTGCACCAACCTGGAGTCTGGGAAAGAGCATGGCAACTCATATCACCATGGGACGCATTGGAGAAGTTTACCAAGAAGACCTCAAGGACACTATCTACCAGATTTGCGGACGCCGAGATGAACAATGGGAGATAGTCAACACCAAGAAGGACCGATCCATTGCATCTTTCATCCAGGAGTTAAACCAGCACATTCGCCGCCAGGAGAACCAGATGTGCAATGATATGCTCGAATTGAAGAATGCGAAGGGAAGGATCATCGAACTTGAAGGAGAACTGAAGTCTACACGCAAGGACTACATGGACGAGATCGTAGCTCTAGCAAGACACAACAACGATCTTAAGTATGAGATTGAAGAACTCAAGAAGAAATTGGCGCTCAGGAATGAAGACCAGTACGTCGGTTGTCCAAGAAACTACATCAACATCGACGACACCGATTCGGATCCAAGTGAACCCGACTTTGAAGATGAAGCTGGAGCAGACATCATGGAGTCTTCCACCGGTCCAAATTAGTAGATGACCCCCACATATTAGTAGTATTTCCTCCATGTAACATTTTAGTTCACGCACTTTTGCGATAGCTAGATCGTTGTAAGCCCTTTGTTTGAATTGAATGAAGTGATTTTGTGTGCATTTGCTCATATACATTTGGGTAGTGTTTCTCCCTAGACCTCACTCTATTCTTAATTTCTCGTCTTTTCTAAACCCATCGATGCCTCCGAGACGCGACCCGGGTTTGTTTTTCCGCCGAGATCACCCAGTTGATTCAGTTGAGGTAACACCTTGATCCAAACATTGGCACGTAATCAAGGCAACAACAACAACAACAACAACCCACCGCCACCACCACGAGTTGACCATCTGGCTCGCTTTCTTAAGGCTGAACCCGCCAAAGGTGTTTTCCAAAGAGCACCGAGCCGATAGTAGCAGATGATTGGCTCCGTAAGATAGGGAGGGAGTTGACCACCGCAGGATGTACAGATGGAGAGAAGGTGAAGTTTGTGCGCACCAGCTTGAAGGACCAGCAGCAAGCATGGTGGGAGAATTTTACAGCCACTTACCTCAGTAGACACTGCCACCGACTGGCCAAAGAAGCTTTCAGATCGCCCATGTCTCAGCAGGAGCTATGGCCATGAAGAAGCGTGAGTTTCGCAATTTACGCCAAGGAGGAAGGACTGTCGGCCAGTATGTGCATGATTTTAGTAAGTTAGCACGTTATGCCCCAGATGACGTTGCCACAGATGCAACTAAGCAGGAGAAGTTTCTGGAAGGACTGAATGATGAGTTAAGCATACAATTGATGGTAGCAAGTTTCAATAACTACCAGGAATTGGTAGATCGTGCCCTCATGATTGAAGGAAAGCAACAGCAAATTGAGAATCGCAAGAGGAAGTATGGACAGGGGAAGTATAACTCTGGAGCCCAGCAGAAGCCTCGTTATACCCCTAAACAGGGAGTTCAGTTTCAACATACCCATTGAGGAGGTAATTCGCACAACCATAATGGCACCAAGAATGGGAACGGGAATGGAGGAAGCAATGGACAGAACCGCACCACACCATCAACCCCAACCAAGAAAGACCTGAGCCATGTCACCTGTTTCAAGTGTTCCAAGACCGGACATTATGCAAATGATCATCCCAAGGCCAAGGTGGAAATGGAAGTTCTGGAAAGAAGCCAAACCCTTTCAACAGGGGACAGGTGAATCACATTGATGTGGAGGAGGTTGAAGATCAGCCCGATGCAGTAATCGGTAAGTTTTTGGTTAAGTCATTTACTGCACTAGTTCTTTTCGATACCGGTGCATCGCATTCATACATATCAAGGGATTTGTAGAGAAGTATAGTCTACCTACTCGAATTCTTAAAACCCCTATGCTGGTAAGCTCACCAGAGCGGAATATATGGCCGACAAGGATGTTTTCAAGTGCCATTAAGTATAGGAAGGCATGTGTTCCCGATTTGATTTGATCATTTTGGAATCCCAAGGATTGGATGTGATTCTCGGTATGGATTGGCTGTCGATGAATGGAGGGAACATCGATTGCGCAAGTAAGACGATTCTGCTCACAACACCAGAAGGAAGAAGGATTAAGTATGTATCACGGCATGAGCCGAGGAGAGCTCATGTAAATTGCTTATCAGGAGTTGTGCAGGAAGAAGTACCAGTGGTGAAGGATTTCCCTGATGTATTTCCGGAAGAGTTGCTGTGAATGCCACCAGATAGAGACATTGAGTTTTGATTGAGCTTTTGCCGTGCAGGCATAATATCGGGCGACCATACAGGATGCCCGCATGTGATTTGGCGGAAATCAAGAAGCAGATTAAGGAGCTATTGGATAAAGGTTATATACGCCCAAGTTCTCCGCCTTGGGGATCACCCGTACTATTAGTGGAGAAGAAGGATGGATCGTTAAGGATGGTTGTTGATTATCGTGGTTTAAATGAAGTAACAATCAAGAACAAGTACCCACTACCAATGATAAATGATCTGTTTGATCGTTTGCAAGGAGCTAAAGTGTTTTCCAAGATCGATTTGCGATCAGGGTACCATCAGTTGAAGATTCGAGAGCAGGACATACCTAAGACAGCATTTAACACGAGATATGGACCGTATGAATATACCGTTATGTCATTTGGACTGACTAACGCTACCGCCTATTTCATGAACCTGATGAACAAAGTGTTTATGGAGTTTTTGGATAAGTTCGTCGTGGTGTTCATAGATGATATTTTGATTTTCTCGAAGAATGAAGAGGAACATAAGGAACATTTGCGATTGGTTTTGGAGAAGCTAAGAGAACATCAGTTATATGCCAAGTTTAGCAAATGTGAGTTTTGGCTAAAGGAAGTTGGATTTCTTGGACATGTTATATCCGGAGAAGGGATAGCAGTTGACCCCACAAAGGTTGAAACCGTAACCAAATGGGAAGCACCCACGACAGTCGGAGAGATCCGGAGTTTCCTTGGACTCGCAGGATACTACCGAAGATTCATTGAAAATTTCTCAAGGATTGCAAAGCCTATGACAGAATTGTTGAAGAAGGATACCAAGTTCATATGGACTGAGGATTGCGAGGCAAGTTTTCTGGAATTGAAGAAAAGATTGGTTACCTCACCAGTGTTAATTTTGCCAGATCAGACCAAGGATTATGAGGTGTATTGCAACGCTTCACGTCGATGACTTGGAGCAGTGCTTATGCAGGAAGGAAGAGTTGTTTCGTATGATTCACGATGCCTTAAGCCTCATGAGTTGAATTATGCCACACATGATTTGGAGTTAGCAGCCGTTGTGCATGCATTGAAGACATGGATACATTTTCTCATTGGAAATCATTGTGAGGTGTACACGGATCACAAGAGTTTGAAGTACATCTTCACGCAGAAGGAATTAAATCTCGCAGAGGAGGAGATGGTTGGAGCTTATTAAGGATTATGATATGAGATTGCATTACCACCCGGGAAGGCTAACGTTATGAAAGGCATTTATTGAGCCGTAAGAGCCACGCCAATACCCTAATGATGGGAGGAATACCCAAGGAGTTAGCCGAGGACCTTCGAGAGCTATGTTTGGAAATAGTTCCGAGAGGCTATGTAGCAGCATTGGAGATTCACCACGTTGATGGACAAAAGCAGAGAAGCTCAAAAGGCAGATAAGGAAGTTGCCTCTATAAAGGAGAAAATGAGTGAAGGAAAAGCTAAGGGATTTCGTGAGGATGAGCACGATACCCTATGGTTCGAGGATCGTGTGTATGTGCCAAATGACCCGGAGATCAGGAAGTTGATTCTCCAAGAGGCACATGATTCACCATATTCGATTCACCCTGGAAATACCAAGATGTATTTGGATTTGAAGAATACGTTCTGGTGGACCGGAATGAAGAAGGATATTGCGGAGTATGTAGCAGTTTGCGATGTATGTCAGAGAGTGAAGGCAGAACATCAGAAGCCAGGATTGTTACAACCATTGCCAATACCGAATGGAAGTGGGATAAACTAGGCATGGATTTCATTACAGGATTGCCAAAGACTCGCTCAGGCTATGATTCGATTTGGGTTATAGTCGACCGCTTGACGAAGGTAGCTCATTTCATTCGATCAAGACTACCTATAGCGGTGCTAAGTTGGCAAAGATATACATGACCAGAATTGTGTGTTTACATGGAGTTCGAGGAGTATCGTGTCGATAGAGGAACCCAAATTACCTCAAAGTTTTGGAATCAGTTGCACGAAACATTGGGAACCAGGTTGAATTCAAGATGCTTTTCCACCCACGAGACCGATGGATGATGAGAGAGAGTCATTCAGATTTTGGATGATATGGTGAGATCTTGTGCACTAGATTATGGATCTAGTTGGGATGATAATTTGCCGTATGAAGAGTTTTCTTATAACAATGATTACCAAACCAGCTTGAAGATGGCACCTTCGAGGCTTTGTACGGAAGGAGGTGCAGGACACCGTTATCATGGGACGAAGCTGGAGACCGTCAGTTATTTGGACCAGATTTGATTAAGGAGTCTGAACAGAAGGTTAAGTTGATTCGCGATAGGCTCAAGGTAGCCCAGTCGAGACAGAAAAGCTATGCGGGCTCAAAACGCAAGGCGAGAGAATATGAAGTTGGAGACAGAGTTTATCTTAGAGTATCCCCGCTTCGAGGAGTTAAGCGTTTTGGAGTTAAAGGAAAATTAGCACCACGTTTTGTTGGACCTTATAAGATTTTGCAACGCATGGGAGAAGTTGCTTATAAGCTGGAATTGCTAGAGGGACTGTCAGGAGTTCATGATGTATTCCATGTTTCTCAGCTGAAGAAATGTCACGCCGAAATGGCGGAAGTACCGCTAAGAGATACAGTGCCACTTGAAGCAATTCAGTTGCAGGATGATTTGACATATGAGGAGAAACCAGTCAAGATTCTCGATTATGCCAGCAGAGTTACTCGCAGCAAGGTTATCAAGTTTTGCAAAGTTCAGTGGAGCCACCACACTGAGGATGAAGCCACTGGGAAAGAGAAGAAGATTTGCTCAAGGATCACCCTCACCTATTTTCTAGTTAACCCGAATCTCGAGGGCTAGATTCATCTTAAGGGGGGTAGGTTTATAACTTCCCAAATTTTCAATTTGGAATGTTATACATTAAGTCATCATGCATTTCATATTTTCTTGCATTTTGCCGATCCTAGAAATTTCACGCAACTCAAGGACCCTCGGAGAGAGTTGGAGATTTCATTATTTTCATATTTGGGTTTACTCAAATTCTGAAAATAGGATCATTTTGATTTTATTTATTTCATCTTCAATTATTTTTCCAATATCAAAATAAGAGAGGGAATAATATGACTTCCCCAAAATTTAGGAAAAATGAAGATTTAATAAATAAATCAAATTTTGGATTTTTCGGAGTTTATTTGCCTTAGGGAAAAATGCGTGTTGTCAAAAATTGCATTTTGGCCCCGGGTAAAAGTTCATTTTGTTCGACTCATTTTTATGAGTCGGGGAAAATTAACTTTGTAAATTTTGGAGTTCGTTTAGATTTTATTTTATTCGTTTTTCTGCGCGAGATTTTAATATATAAAAAAATACGCCGCGCCCCCGCCTGGGCCAAGGGCCCAGCTGCCCAAATTCCTCCTCCTCACAAGGCCACGCACGCCATCGCCGGCGAGTCCGAGGAGGACTCCTCCTCCTCTCCCCTTGCTTGCCCCTCCCCAAGCAACCCCCTCCTATATATACTGTTGGGGAACGAGTAATTTCAAAAATTTCCTACGATCACGCAAGACCATGGTGATAGCATAGCAACGAGAGGGAAGAGTGTCCGTCCACATACCCTCGTGAGACCGAAAGCGAAGCGTTATAACAACGCGGTTGATGTGATGTAGTCAGACGTCTTCACGATCCGACCGATCCAAGCACCGAACGTACGGCACCTCCGAGTTACGCACATCGTTCAGCTCGATGACGCATCCCGGACTCGATCCAAAGCAAAGTGTCGGGATGAGTTCCACAAGACGACGGCGTGATGACGATGTTGATGCTCCACCGACGCAGGGCTTCGCTTAAGCTCCGCTGACGATATGACTTCTCCGGTAGCAGGGCTTCGCTTAAGCTCATGACGATATGATCAAGTGGAATATGGTGGAAGGGGCACCGCACACGGCTAAGGAAAGATCCGTAGATCAAATTGTGTGTTTTGGGGTGCCCTGCCCTGTAGATATAAAGGAGCCAAGGGGAGGTGGCGGCCCTAAGGGGAGGCGCAAGACTAAGGAGGAGTCCTACTCCCACCGGAGTAGGACTCCCCCTCTCCTAGTTGGACTAGGATTGGAGGAGGGAAAGAGGGAAGGCGCCGCCCCCTTCCTTGTCCTATTCGGACTAGAGGGGAGGGGGCGCGCAGCCCACCTTGGCCTGCCCTTCCTCTTCTCCTATGGCCCATTAAGGCCCATGGACCTCCGGGGGTTCCGTAACCTCCGGTACTCCAGTAAAATCCCGATTTCACCCGGAACACTTCCGATGTCCAAATGTAGGCTTCCAATATATCAATCTTTATGTCTCGACCATTTCGAGACTCCTCGTCATGTCCGTGATCACATCCGGGACTCGAACAACCTTCGGTGCATCAATACTTATAAACTCATAATGAACTGTCATCGAAGCGTTAAGCGTGCGGACCCTACGGGTTCGAGAACTATGTAGACATGACCTAGAACCATTCTCGGTCAATAACCAATAGCGGAACCTGGATGCCCATATTGGTTCCTACATATTCTACGAAGATCTTTATCGGTCAAACCGCATAACGACATACGTTGTTCCCTTTGTCATCGGTATGTTACTTACCCGAGATTCGATCGTCGGTATCCAATACCTAGTTCAATCTCGCTACCGGTAAGTCTCTTTACTCGTTCCGTAATACATCATCTCACAACTAACTCATTAGTTGTAATGCTTGCAAGGCTTAAGTGATGTGTATTACCGAGAAGGCCTAGAGATACCTCTCCGACAATCGGAGTGACAAAACCTAATCTCGAAATACGCCAACCCAACAAGTACCTTTGGAGACACCTGTAGTACTCCTTTATAATCACCCGATTACGTTGTGACGTTTGGTAGTACCCAAAGTGTTCCTCCCAGAACGGGAGTTGCATAATCTCATAGTTATAGGAACATGTATGGGTCATGAAGAAAGCATTAACATACTAAACGATCAAGTGTTAAGCTAACGGAATGGGTCATGTCAATCGATCATTCAACTAATGATGTTACCTTGTTAATCAAATAACAACTCCTTGTTCATGGTTAGGAAACATAACCATCTTTGATTAACAAGCTAGTCAAGTAGAGGCATACTAGTGACATACTGTTTGTCTATATATTCACACATGTATTATGTTTCCGGTTAATACAATTCTAGCATGAATAATAAACATTTATCATTATATAAGGAAATAAATAATAACTTTATTATTGCCTCTAGGGCATATTTCCTTCAGTCTCCCACTTGCACTAGAGTCAATAATCTAGATTACAAAGTAATGATCCTAACACCCATGGAGTCTTGGTGCTGATCATGTTTTGCTCGTGGAAGAGGCTTAGTCAACGGGTCCGCAACATTCAGATCCGTATGTATTTTGCAAATCTCTATGTCTCCCACTTGGACTTGGTCCTGAATGGAATTGAAGGCCTCTCTTGATATGCTTGGTCCTCTTGTGAAATCTGGATTCCTTTGCTGTGGCAATTGCACCAAGATTGTCACAGAAGATCTTCATCGGTCCCGATGCACTAGGTATGACACCTAGATCGGAAATGAACTCTTTCATCCAGACTCCTTCATTAGCTGCTTCAGAAGCAGCAATGTATACCGCTTCACATGTAGATCCCGCCATGACGATTTATATAGAACTGCACCAACTAACAGCTCCACCGCTTAATAAAAACACGATCCGGTTTATGCGATTTAGAATCGTCCGGATCAGTGTCAAAGCTTGCATCGACGTAACCATTTACGACTAGCTCTTTGTCACCTCCATATATGAGAAACATATCCTTAGTCCTTTTCGGTATTTCAGGATGTTCTTGACCGCTGTCCAAAGGATCCATTCCTCGATTACTTTGGTACCTTCCTGCTAAGCTTACAGCTAAGCATACGTCAGTCTGGTACACAAGATTGCATACATGATAGAGCCTATGGCTGAAGCATAGGGAACATCTTTCATTTTCTCTCTATCTTCTGCTGTGGTCGGGCATTGAGTCCGACTCAATTTTACACCTTGCAACACAGTAAAAACCTTTCTTTGCTCGATCCATTTTGAACTTTTTCAAAACTTTATCAAGGTATGTGCTTTGTGAAAGTCCAATTAAGCGCCTTGATCTATCTCTATAGATCTTGATGCCCAATATGTAAGCAGCTTCACCGAGGTCTTTCATTGAAAAACTTTTATTCAAGTATCCTTTTATGCTATCCAGAAATTCTATATCATTTCCAATCAATAATATGTCGTCCACATATAATATCGTAAATGCTACAGAGCTCCCACTCACTTTCTTGTAAATACAAAGCTTCTCCAAAAGTCTCATTAAACCCATATGCTTTGATCACACTATCAAAGCGCTTATTCCAACTCCGAGAGGCTTGCACTGCACCATAAATTGATCGCTGGAGCTTGCATACTTTGTTAGCACCTTTTGGATCGACAAAACCTTCTGGTTGCATCATATACAACTCTTCTTCTAGAAATCCATTCAAGAATGCAGTTTTTACATCCATTTGCCAAATTTCATAATCATAAAATGCGGCAATTGCTAACATGATTCGGACAGACTTAAGCATCGCCACGGGTGAGAAAGTCTCATCGTAGTCAACCCCTTGAACTTGTCGAAAACCTTTCGCAACAAGTCGAGCTTTGTAGATGTTATATTACCATCGCCGCCTCTTCTTCTTAAAGATCCATTTATTTTCAATGGCTTGCCGATCATCGGGCAAGTCAACCAAAGTCCATACTTTGTTCTCATACATGGATCCCATCTCAGATTTCATGGCTTCCAGCCATTTTATGAATCTGGGCTCACCATCGCTTCTTCATAGTTTGTAGGTTCGCCATGGTCAAGTAACATGACTTCCGTAATAGGATTACCGTACCACTGTGCGTATTTTACTGGTTGACCTCACGAGGTTCAAGAGTAACTTGATCTGAAGTTTCATGATCATCATCATTAGTTTCTTCACTAATTGGTGTAGTTGTCACAGAACCATTTCTTGTGATGAACTACTTTCCAATAAGGGAGCAGACATGCTTATCTCATCAAGTTCTACTTTCCTCCCACTCACTTCTTTCGAGAGAAACTCCTTCTCTAGAAAGGATCCGAATTTAGCAACGAAAATCTTGCCTTCAGATCTGTGATAGAAGGTGTACCCAACAGTCTCCTTTGGGTATCCTATGAAGACACATTTTTCCGATTTGGGTTCGAGCTTATCCGGTTGAAGTTTCTTTACATAAGCATCGCAGCCCCAAACTTTAAGAAACGACAACTTTGGTTTCTTGCCAAACCACAGTTCATAAGGCGTCGTCTCAACGGATATTGACGTTGTCCTAATTAACGTGACTGCGGCCGTCTCTAAAGCATAACCCCAAAACGATATCGGTAAATAGGAAATAGACATCATAGATCGCACCATATCTAGTAAAGCACGACACGACGCTCGACACACCATTTCTCCGTGGTGTTCCGGGTGGCGTGAGTTGAAAACTATTCCACATTGTTTCAAATGTAAACCAAACTCAGAACTCAAATATTCTCCTCCACGATCAGATCGTAGAAATTTTATTTTCTTGTTACGATGATTTTCCACTTCACTCTGAAATTCTTTGAACTTTTCAAATGTTTCAGATTTGTGTTTCATTAAGTAGATATACCCATATCTGCTCAAATCATCTGTGAAGGTGAGAAAATAACGATACCGCCACAAGTGCCTCAACATTCATTGGACCACAAACATCAAGATGTATGATTTCCAACAAATCGTTGCTCGCTCCATAGTTCCGGAGAACGGCGTTTTGGTCATCTTGCCCATGAGGCACGGTTCGCAAGTACCAAGTGATTCATAATCAAGTGATTCCAAGCCCATCAAGATGGAGTTTCTTCATGCGTTTTACACCGATATGACCTAAACGGCAGTGCCACAAATAAGTTGCACTATCATTATCAACTCTGCATCTTTTGGTTTCAACATTATGAATATGTGTATCACTACCGTCGAGATTCAACAAGAATAGACCATTCTTCAAGGGTGCATGACCATAAAAGATATTACTCATATAAATAGAACAACCATTATTCTCTCGATTTAAATGAATAACCGTCTCGCATTAAACAAGATCCAGATATAATGTTCATGCTCAACGCCGGCACCAAATAACAATTATTTAGGTCTAAAACTAATCCCAAGGTAGATGTAGAGGTAGCGTGCCGATTGCGATCACATCGACTTTGGAACCATTTCCAACGCGCATCGTCACCTCGCCCTTAGCCAATCTTCGCAATCCGTAGTTCCTGCTTCGAGTTGCAAATATTAGCAATGTAACCATTATCAAATACCTGTGTACTATCGCGAGTATTAGTAAGGTACACATCAATAACATGTATATCACATATACCTTTGTTCACCTTGCCATCCTTTTTATCCGCCAAATACTTGGGGCAGTTCCGCTTCCAAAGGTCCGTTCGCTTGCAGTAAAAAACACTCAGTTTCTGTGCTTAGGTCCAGAGTTGGGTTTCTTCTCTTGATCAGCAACTTTCTTGCTGTTCTTTTTGAAGTTTCCGTTCTTCTTCCCTTTGCCCTTTTTCTTGAAACTAGTGGTCTTGTTGATCATCAACACTTGATGCTCTTTCTTGATTTCTACCTCCGCAGCTTTTAGCATCGCGAAGAGCTCGTGGAATTGTCTTAGTCATCCCTTGCATATTATAGTTCATCACGAAGCTCTTGTAGCTTGGTGGCAGTGATTGGAGAATTACATCAATGACACTATCATCCGGAAGATTAACTCCCAGCTGAATTAAGTGATTGTTATACCCAGACATTTTGAGTATGTGCTCACCGATGTAAGTATTCTCCTCCATCTTGCAGCTATAGAACTTATTGGAGACTTCATATCTCTCAATCCGGCATTTGCTTGAAATATTAACTTCAACTCCTGGAACATCTCATATGCTCCATGATGTTCAAAACGTCGTTGAAGACCCGGTTCTAAGCCGTAAAGCATGGCACACCGAACTATAGAGTAGTCATCAGCTCTGCTTTGCGACGCTCACAACTTCGCTCAAAGATTCCGCAAAGCAGTTCGCTACCCAGCGGTGCTTCCAGGACGTAATTTTTACGTGCAGCAATGAGGATAATCCTCAAGTTACGGACCCAGTCCGTGTAATTGCTACCATCATCTTTCAACTTTGCTTTCTCAAGGAACGCATTAAAATTCAACGGAACAACAAAGACGAGCCATCTATCTACAAAGAAACATAGACAAGCAAAATACTATCGGTACTAAGTTCATGATAAATTTAAGTTCAATTAATCATATTAAAAACTCCCACTTAGACGGACATCTCTCTAGTCATCTAAGTGATCACGTGATCCATATTAACTAAACCATGTCCGATCATCACGTGAGATGGAGTAGTTTCAATGGTGAACATCACTATGTTGATCATATCTACTATATGATTCACGCCGACCTTTCGGTCTCCGTGTTCCGAGGCCATATCTGTTATATGCTAGGCTCGTCAAGTTTAACCTGAGTATTCCGCGTGCATGAACTGTTTTGCACCCGTTGTATTTGAACGTAGAGCCTATCACACCCGATCATCACGTGGTGTCTCAAAGACGAAGAACTTTCGCAGAACGGTGCATACTCGGGAGAACACTTCTTGATAATTTTTAGTGAGAGATCATCTTATAATGCTACCGTCAATCAAAGCAAGATAAGATGCATAAAGGATAAACATCACATGCAATCAATATAAGTGATATGATATGGTCATCATCATCTTGTGCTTGTGATCTCCATCGCCAAGCACCGCCATGATCACCATCGCCACCGGGCGCCGACACCTTGATCTTCATCGTAGCATCGTTGTCGTCTCGCCAACTATTGCTTCTACGACTATCGCTTCTCCTTAGTTATAAAGTAAAGCAATTTCATGGCGTTTGAATTTCATACAATAAAGCGACAACCATATGGCTCCTGCCAGTTGTCGATAACTCGGTTACAAAACATGATCATCTCATACAATAAAATATAGCATCACGTCTTGACCACATCACATCACAACATGCCCTGCAAAAACAAGTTAGACGTCCTCTACTTTGTTGTTGCAAGTTTTACGTGGCTGCTACGGGCTGAGCAAGAACCGTTCTTACCTACGCATCAAAACCACAACGATACTTCGTCAAATAGACTTCGTTTTAACCTTCTCAAGGACCGGGCGTAGCCACACTCGGTTCAACTAAAGTGAGAGAGACAGACACCCGCCGGTCACCTTTAAGCTGCGAGTGCTCGGAGCGGTGAAACCAGTCTCGCGTAAGCGTCTGGCGTAATGTCGGTCCGGGCCGCTTCATCTCACAATACCGCTGAACCAAAGTATGACATGTCGGTAGGCGTATGACTTGTATCGTCCACAACTCACTTGTGTTCTACTCGTGCATATGACATCAACGCATAAAACCAGGCTCGGATGCCCTTTGTTGGGGAACGTAGTAATTTCAAAATTTTTCCTACGATCACGCGAAGACCATGGTGATAGCATAGCAACGAGAGGGAAGAGTGTCCGTCCACGCACTCGTGAGACCGAAAGCGAAGCGTTATAACAACGCGGTTGATGTAGTCAGACGCCTTCACGATCCGACCGATCCAAGCACCGAACGCACGGCACCTCCGAGTTACGCACACGCTCAGCTCGATGACGCATCCCGGACTCGATCCGGCAAAGTGTCGGGGATGAGTTCCACAAGACGACGGCGTGATGACGATGTTGATGCTCCACCGACGCAGGGCTTCGCCTAAGCTCGCGACGATATGACTTCTCCGGCGCGGGCTTCGCCTAAGCTCATGACGATATGATCGAAGTGGAATATGGTGGAAGGGGCACCAAGACACGGCTAAGGAAAGATCCGTAGATCAAATTGTGTGTTTTGGGGTGCCCCTGCCCCGTGATATAAAGGAGCCAAGGGGAGGTGGCCGCCCTAAGGGGAGGCGCGACTAAGGAGGAGTCCTACTCCCACCGGGAGTAGGACTCCCCTCTCCTAGTTGGACTAGGATTGGAGGAGGGAAAGAGGAAGGGCGCCGCCTTCCTTGTCCTATTCGGACTAGAGGGGGAGGGGCGTGCAGCCCACCTTGGCCTGCCCTTCCTCTTCTCCTATGGCCCATTAAGGCCCATGGACCTCCCGGGGTTCCGGTAACCTCCTGCATTCGAAAATCCCGATTTCACGGAACACTTCCGATGTCCAAATGTAGGCTTCCAATATATCAATCTTTATGTCTCGACCATTTCGAGACTCCTCGTCATGTCCGTGATCACATCCGGGACTCAACAACCTTCGTGCATCAATACTTATAAACTCATAATGAACTGTCATCGAAGCGTTAAGCGTGCGGACCCTACGGGTTCGAGAACTATGTAGACATGACCTAGAACCATTCTCGGTCAATAACCAATAGCGGAACCTGGATGCCCATATTGGTTCCTACATATTCTACGAAGATCTTTATCGGTCAAACCGCATAACGACATCGTTGTTCCCTTTGTCATCGGTATGTTACTTACCCGAGATTCGATCGTCGGTATCCAATACCTAGTTCAATCTCGTTGCGGTAAGTCTCTTTACTCGTTCCGTAATACATCATCTCACAACTAACTCATTAGTTGTAATGCTTGCAAGGCTTAAGTGATGTGTATTACCGAGAAGGCCTAGAGATACCTCTCCCACAATCGGAGTGACAAAACCTAATCTCGAAATACGCCAACCCAACAAGTACCTTTGGAGACACCTGTAGTACTCCTTTATAATCACCCGATTACGTTGTGACGTTTGGTAGTACCCAAAGTGTTCCTCCGTAAACGGGAGTTGCATAATCTCATAGTTATAGGAACATGTATGGGTCATGAAGAAAGCATTAACATACTAAACGATCAAGTGTTAAGCTAACGGAATGGGTCATGTCAATCAGATCATTCAACTAATGATGTTACCTTGTTAATCAAATAACAACTCCTTGTTCATGGTTAGGAAACATAACCATCTTTGATTAACAAGCTAGTCAAGTAGAGGCATACTAGTGACATCTTGTTTGTCTATATATTCACACATGTATTATGTTTCCGGTTAATACAATTCTAGCATGAATAATAAACATTTATCATGATATAAGGAAATAAATAATAACTTTATTATTGCCTCTAGGGCATATTTCCTTCATATACTCCCTCACCCCCCCCCTCTGCTCCCAACCCGCAGCCGCCGCCGCTCCCTCCATAGCCGCCGCCCGCCTTGCCTTGCCCGCCGCCTGTGCCCGCTGCCGTGACGCTGCCGCCTCGCCGCTTCTAGCCGCCGCCGGAGTTCCCAGCGAGGTAGCCGCCGCGCCACCCTCCCCGGTTCAGTTTTTTTATATAAAAAAACGTCCGGTTTTCTTTTCCGTTGTTCGGTTTTTTTAAGACCCTAGATCGGTTTTAATTTTATTTTTTTTGGTTTTGCTGTTTAGCGAACGTTCGCCGGACCGTTCGTCTTAACGAACATGTTCACCGGTTATTCCCGGTTAACGAACGCCCGCTCGCTTAACCGCTCGTCGCTTTTTCTTTTAATCGGATTTAATCCGTTATTTTCCGATCTCGATTTCAGATCCAATCTTCGCTCTAGTTTAACTTCTCGCCGTTTATCGAAATCAGGTGATTCAAGCGCTGGAGTTTCGCTTTCAAACCGCCGTTCTGACTAATCAACTTAAACAAAGTTTTGCTACTGTAAAATTTGACCTAGTTTCAACTTGCTAGAACTGAGCTGTTTTCTTCCGCCGGATGTTTTCCGTTGTTTTGTTTGATTCGTTTTCTTTTGCAACTAGGGTTCTTAAGTTGAACAATCTGGTTAGATCTTTTATTCGAGATTTACTCGTGCATTAGATGAATGCTTATTGTATGCTTGTTGTTTGTCTGCGATAGATCACCCGGAGTGCGCCGCTTGTTACTTCGAGTCTCTAGGTTTCGCGGATCGTCAGCAAGGCAAGTAACACTTGATCATAATTTTTCTACTACCCAGTTTTATGCATTAGATCAATCCTCAAACACTTGCATGATTAGGATCTAATTAAATTGTGGGATGGAAGTAGATGAGGTAGTACCTATTACTTGTTTTACTTATGAAACCTTGGGAGTTACTTCTACGTTGCACATTATGCCATGCTATGCTAGTAGACGTGGATTGGGTGAGTGATATCCATGACAGATGTGAGATTGTTATTAATTTTTTATTTAAGGTGGCAACTTAAACACACATCTGGGTGGATTGAGGCACCTGGTTTCTATCAGGACTTGCCTGTTTTTCTTCGGACCGCCACCCAGGCTCAAAGGGATCATAAGATCATTCATGCTGGAAACTTCCGTGTGCAGCCACAAGCCATTATGGGCTCTGGCATAGTTGAGTAAGTCGTGCGAACTCTTATAGTGGTGGACTAGCAGATGTAGGGGATGAAGGTGTACCGGTCCACCCATCGTAAGGTGCTAGCGCTTCGAAGATCGTGTCTCGGTCATCCGCTTTCTCAAACACCTCAGAAAAGCGAGAACCAAACGGAGGCGATCGAAGTCTTGTGGGGAAAAGTGTCAAACCTCTGCAGAGTGTATAAACTAATCATTATTAGCCGTGTCCCCGGTTATGGACATCTTGAGTATCTAGTACTTGAATATCATGTGAATCTCAACATGTTACTCTAATTAATGTTATTGGGTTTTAATGAGTACTTTTAATTGGGATTGAGGATGTCGTCAACCATTCTCAATGTTTAACAACCACCATGATAGTTAAACAAATTTATTCCTTTGCAAGAGGGAAAAACTGGCTTTATGCAAAATCAGAATCAGAGAGCCTTACCACCAGCCATATATGCATGTAGTATAGGCTTATTCCTTCATTACTCTCTATGTGTTACATTGCCAGCATAATCCATGTGTTGACCCGTTTTCGGGCTGCAACTTTCATGTTGCAGACTTTTCGCATTTACAGTAAGGTGTTTTAGGTCGTGGTTCTATACTCATGATGCCGATGGAGTTGATGGACTCACTTATCTTCCAAGTCTTCCATGTTATCATTATTAGATGGCCTTAAGCCATGTTTATTGTAATAAGTCCTCTTTTGGACAACGCTGTAATAAGTGTGTGATTGCTACTCTGTTATAAATCCTTTGGCATCTTGTGTGGTGTCAAGACATCGATCCAGTGGATGACACCTGAGCACAGAGACTTGATCCATTCGGGTCGGGTCGCTACACCATCATAGGCTAGCTCTTAGGGTTTAGCCTCTACAATCTCGTGGTAGATCTACTCTTGTACTACCCATATCATCAATATTAATCAAGCAGGAAGTAGGGTTTTACCTCCATCGAGAGGGCCCGAACCTGCGTAAACATCTGTGTCCCTTGCTTCCTGTTACCATCGGCCTTGACACAAAGATCGGGACCCCCTACCCGAGATCCGCCGGTTTTGACACCGACAGCCGCCGCCCCCTCTAGATGCATCTAGGGGGCGGCCCCCTCTCCCTTCACCTTATAAATACAGGGGGTGGGAGGGCAGCCGCACCCCTTCCCTGGCGTAGCCCTCCCCATCTCCAACATCTCCTCCTCCGTAGTGCTTGGCGAAGCCCTGCCGGAGAAAAAAGAGCTCCACCACCACCACGCCGTCGTGCTGCCAGAGCTCTCCCTCAACTTCTCCTCGCCCCTTGCTGGATCAAGAAGGAGGAGACGTCCCCGGGCTGTATGTGTGTTGAATGCGGAGGCGCCGTCTGTTCGGCGCTAGATCGGATCTTCTGCGATTTGAATCGCCGCGAGTACGACTCCATCAACTGTGTTCTTGTAAAGCTTCCGCTTAGCGATCGTCAAGGGTATGAAGATGCACTCCCTCTCTCTCATTGCTAGCATCTCCTAGATTGATCTTGGTGACACGTAGGATTTTTTTTTTGAATTATTACTATGTTCCCCAACACCACCTCCACTGGCCGACACAGCCATGGCAGAGGCCTTCTCCCTCAGCCCACGTCGCCGCGTGACCATATTTGGCTGAAACACCGCTGCACCAGCTGCGTCCGCTGCCCCCGACCGCTCAGTGCTCACAGCCACCACACCGCCTGTCCTAGCGCCGCACCCTAGACTAGCCACCCCGACCCGCGTCAAGCCCCACCTGAGAGGACAAGAGTTCCCCGCTGCCACCGCCATACGTGCTTCATCTAGCTGCACCCTCTGGCGGCGGTGATGGAGGAAGGAGATGAGTTGGGGGAGCCCCGGCGGCAATGGTGGCAGCTAGGGTTGCCTCCTACTCGCTCGTGAGGGAGACGTAGAAGGGGAGTGGTTCAAGTTTTTGTCTACAAGGATTTATTTCAATCTAAAATCCGGATGCTTACAATCCTACCTCGCTTGTTGCTTGTCAGAATGATGTACTTCCTGTTGGAAATATGAGAAATTTACCATATGATTTTATTGACAGAAATAGTAGATAAAACGTGACTATCATAGCAAAGATAAGAAAAGTCATGCAACTCGACATAGAGTATGCAAATTGCATCTGAAGTAGTGAATATGAACATAACATATCTAGAATAGAAGCTAGAATAAGAAGTTGTGAGAGTATCTCAAACAGAAAGAACATGAAGATGTACGGAGCTACGGTAGTAGCATTGGGGTTGGCATTAACGTCATCGCCGGCCATGTCGTCGAAGAGATTATCGACATCGGGGAAGAAGTCGTTGTTTGGGAAGTGGTCATCGGCGTCTGTGGTTTCCATGATGAAGAAGTCAGTAGTCGTGTAGAGCGCTCCCCAAAACCCTTATCACCCTTCTACCGTACAGGAGTCGAAGTGGTGGGATTTCGGAGGCCTACTGTCCCGACCTGCGATGTAGGCAGCAAGCCGGGATGGGAAAGAACTTAGCAGTAGCTCAGAGTTTGGAACTCGATGGCAACATGAAGATGATGTTCTGACGTGTCTCTATGGAGAGGAGTGACCTCTCTTTTATAGGCACAAGAGAAGGAGGCGAATTGGCAGCGACGGGAGGCGAAGCAAAAGAGGGAGACGAAACGAACATGCATCAACCAAAGGGTGCAGCATTCATATTCAATCTTCACTACAACAAAACTTTTCAGCTCCCACGTGACCTTTCGTATACCAGTCGTGCGTGGCAAAAATTTAGAGAACGGCTCGGCTCATTCCTGCAATCCATGGTGCATCGTGACAAGGCGTGGCATGGCAAGGCGGGCGATGGAGGAGGAGTTCACGTGAATGTCTCTCTTGTTCTCATCCTCATACATCTTGAGAAACAACCTCCCTTATAAGGAGGTATAACTCCTACTAGATGAGCAGTATGGTACTAAAATTTAGTCCCACCTCTTTCCTTGCGTGAATGGGCTAAGTGGGCCTCTGGGATTTATTAGGAATTCTGAAAATGCTATTGGGCTGGTCCAAAAATAGACTAAATTCCAGCAAACCCCCACCAGATTGCATAGGCACACCAAATTTTCCTTTTGTTCTAAAACACTGTTTTTATATCGGTACTATAGTGGACATTGTTAAGTTGAACTTCCACCTAGAACTCTATGCTACACTAGTAAGCAACTTGAATAGTGGATAGTGGACTAGCCTGGAACTACAAGTTTTCTATGAATCTAGCTTCACACAAAGCCTTCAACGATACTGTGGTGGGAAACGTAGTAGAAAACAAAAAAAATCAAGCCTACACACACCCAAGATCAATATGAAGATGCATAACAGGTTGGGATCATGATCATTATTGTCACCGGGTTGCAGCGGAAGAAGAACGTGTCGGTGTAGATCATACTTGGAGTCCCTTGAACCATCGATGAACGATCCCTCATACCGCCCCTGAACAGTCCATCGTATCGAAGAGCAGAAGCATGGCCTCTCTACTTTGTTGCAAGCATGCAATCTTCACAATCCGGCGGCGCTTCGCCATCCAGAGCTAATCGTCGTCAGAGAATTAGAGGGAGGAGATTAGAACCACACATGACTTCTAATTATGAGGACAAGAGGATTATCCAAGCTCTAATTAGTCAGCTAGGACCGACTAGAACTAGAACTAGAAGAACTAGAGGAGGCTCCAAAACTTATATGTCCAAAGAGCACAAATCCTCATGTATATATAGGTTATAGGGGAGAGGGGAGAGGGAGGGCTGCCACCAAGGAGGGAAAACCTCCTTGGTGCGCCGGCCAAGGGGGAGGAGGAGTTGGACTCCTCCCCCACTCCTATTCAGCCTCCTTCCTTAGGGAAGGGAGGCGCCTTCCCACTTGGGCCTTTGTGGCCCAAGTTGCCTTCCACCTCTTAGCCTTTTTAGGCTCGTTGATATTAAATTAAATATAAAATTGTTCTAAATACTTTCATATCATTTTATATATAATTTAACATTTCTCGAAACATTTTCCACCTATATATATTTTCCACCGATATTCACTGAAACCCTTCTGGTGACCTCGAAATGCTTCTGCATCCACTTGGAACTACTCTAAATATTAATGAAACAATTCCACAAATATATTCCCATCACTCCCGTCCTACTAACACTCAAAAGATCATGATTGCCTTAATCTTGTGACCCCGTAGGTTTGATAACTCATAGACATGAAAGAAACTGTTCGTTCAATGACCGACAGCGAGACCGTGGACGTCCATATTGATCCCTATGAGAACACGAATGATATTCGAGTGAACCTATGATTATCATGTGATGTTCCCTTTGCTTCTCGATACTTTACAAAACCCGAGATGCATCAGTATCCTCACATCACTATGCTCACTATACCGAAATCCTTATTACCGCTTTTGTTCTTCTTTCTCATTATTGTGTTCCGGCATCCCTGTGACGTAGTCACCTGTGTCAGGCTAGATGATGATGGATTTCTTCACAACGAGAGGGCCCTAAGAATATCTCTCCATCGTCGGAGGAACAAACCCCACTCTTGAGCTATCTGGTCACTTGTCAAACTTTCCGATGAGCCTGTAAGTTGTCGTTATGATCACCATCTTACAGATGACGTTTGAGAAATCCCAGAGTCCACCGTGCGCTAAGAAGTGACCATGATACTCGCATGGTCTGAGGAGAAAAATCACACTTAAAACACTCCATGTTATAGAATTGATTACAAATGATATTATCTCAATTCATAACAAACAAGTGTGGGTCGATTCAATATGATCGTTCTTCCAACGTCATAATATCAATGTTATTTTAGGACTATTGTTACACTTAATGATATCCTAAGATCTAGAAAACGTGATCACCAACAACACTTGATCTAGTCTTAGAGGCAAGACTAGGAACCTTCATTTGTATATGTTTATTATTTCACATGTGCCTATGACTTCTCCATTGAATCACATATTCCAGGATCATAGAAGTTATATCATTAAATATAAACACTTAATTATGAATATGGAAATATAATAATACAATATTATTGCCTCTAGGGCATATTTAAAACATATTGGGCTACTGTGGGACTTCCCCGTGGGTGGAGCTTATGTGGCATACTCCGAGACCTTTCATGAGATTACTAGAGAGCACCCTACTCTCATATATTGCGACGTTTAAAAATCGGACTCATATAGGTCTGTTCTTCAAAAGATGTTCTGCAGGACAACAAGTCTTCGTAAATAAGCCACTTAGACCACATTAAGATATACATCAACTTGCCATACAAATTAGGAGAGTATTTGCTACTTGTGAGTTGCGTTGGGATTTCCTCGAAGAGGAGAGGATGAAGAAATATAGTGGAGATAAGTATTTTCCCTCATTTAAGAACCAAGGTTATCAATTCAGTAGGAAAACCACACAAAACCTTGTTAACAACACCTGCACACACAAAAGCAAATACTTGCACCCAACGCAAACAAGGGGGTTGTCGTTCCCCTCTACAGTTATTTGCAAGGATCAAATCTCGTAGTGGTAGGTAATAAGATAAATTGCAAACTAAAATAAAATAAATAAAAGTGCAGCAAGGTATTTTTGTATTTTTATATATGATAAAAGTAGACCTGGGGGCCATAGTTTTCACTAGAGGCTTCTCTCTCGAGCACATAATATATGGTGGGTGAACAAATTACTGTTGGGCAATAGATAGAAAAGCGCATACTTATGACGATATTCAAGGCAATGATCATGTATATAGGCATCACGTCCGAGACAAGTAGACCGACTCCTTCCTGCATCTACTACTATTACTCCAATCATAGAACGCTATCCAGCATGCATCTAGAGTATTAAGTATAAAACGAAGTAACGCCTTAAGCAAGATGACATGATGTAGACAAAGTAAACCCAATAATAAACCCCATATTTTTATCCTTAATGGCAACAATACAAATACGTGTCATTTCCCTTTCTGTCACTGGGATGGCGTACCGAAAGATTGAACCCATCACAAAGCACCTCTCCCATTGCAAGAAAAATCAATCTAGTTGGCCAAACCAAACTGATAGATCAGAGAGAAATACAAAGCTATAGCAATCATGCATAAAAGAATTCAGAAAATACTCAATTAATATTCATGAATAATCTGACCATAAACCCACAATTCATCGCATCCCAAAAAACACACCGCAAAAGAAGATTACATAGAATATAACTTCAAGAACATTATATTGAAGATCAAAGAGAGATAAGAAGCCATCTAGATACTAGCTATGGACCCATAACTCCTCTGATTGTCCTATTGTCAAATCTGGGCAGAGATGGAGGCGTTGGGTCGAGACCTTGAGCAGCCCCGTGCCTGAACCAAAGACGCACCATTGAGCGGAGGACCCCGTCTTCCACGAGGATGAGGAACTGGCCCTCATATATGAAGGGAGGAAGTTTTATCTGGAGAGCCTTGATGGCTCAAGGGTGGCCATCACTCCCGATGTGCCGGGGACGAGGCCGGCCTCATCGGTAAAGCCTTCTACCTCTACTCAAAAGCAAGCTCCTCACCTTCCAGCTCCTGGTCCTCTGACTTCTCCTCCAAAGGGACGATGTTCAAAACGTCCACACAGAGATCCGGCCCCTCTGGGGAGCCCCTCACAAGAGACGCACAAAGCTCAGGCGGAGGCAGAGGTCATGGAGGCAAAGGGAAGTGCTCCCCCAATTCATAGGTAACTTTCTTACTATCGCATTTGCGAAAACGATATCTCGGATCTTTGCCTCTTTTGATCACTTGTAGGCATCCCACTCCTTCGATAATGATGGGTACAAGGGCCGAGGGAATGAAGACTTCAATCATAGAAACGGGAGCCCGTCCTATCTCAGGAGCTACCCTCGAAGTCTCCCAGCCAGAGAACTCGAGGAGCTGTTCGCCCACCCCTTCCGAGGTCGAGAGAGCAATGAACCACCGATGGCGAAAGTCCTCCCTGAGGAATTCGGCCTTCTCTGATCAAGAATTTAACGCCCTCAACTCAGTAGATGCGTACCTCAGGGCGACTCGTCTGTTTTTGACCAGTCGGTAGATGTTCTTTCGTTGGGCTTACAGGTAATACCTCACCTGAGTCCGCACTACTTTTGGAGATTCCTTGTTCTTTTTTGTTTGCTTTAAAGACAAATGAAATTTCCAATCATGGTAGTAGCACCTAAGACTTGATACAGGCAATTTGAACCGTAGCGAGGATTGAATACTTGATATGAAATGTCATCTATGACAGGGCGCTCGGGCAAAGAATAATCAGCTATACTAACCCAAACGAAGGGGAATGAAGTTGAATGCTGCTTTAGCCGAGGTAGAACAAGTAAAAAAGTTCACTAGAGAGGCGCACAATAAGTGCCTCTGTTCCACATGGTACTCCTTTTATGGGGATTTTGAATTGCCTAACAACATAATCCAATGTAGCAGCGGAAGCCCTATGTCACCTTGAGAGGGATCTGAAACATACCCGCGAAGACTTGCTTTATGCAGAGTCACAGTGTCAGGCGAGCCAGCATGTGCTGACTCAAAGGAGGGATGATGCAAACACACTCAAGGCAGAAAATGCCCGGCAGGGTCAGGAGATTAAAAATTTGAGAGCTCAATTAGCTGCCGCCGAGGCGAAAAATCATAAAACGAACGCAATAGTACTTGGTAAGCTCTCATTTCCTTTTAAAATGGCTCCTGGGTGTTTAGCCTTACTAGGTGTGATCAGCTGGCTAATTTGTGTCTACTGGCAGTTTCCCTGACCGGTGGGCCCCTAGAGGCCCCTTGTCTGGTGCCTGAATACATGGCAGATTGTCTGTCCGTGGTTCATGGAAGTGCGCGAAAGTCAATGAAGGAAGTCTTTAAGGCTCTATGGCTTGAGGAGCACGTGCCCGAAGACATGGCCGTCCAAGCCGAGGGTCTTAAGAGAGCCCAGCGCCGAATTCAGGCTAGGAAGGTGTCGGTCTGCCGAATTCAGGCCATGTTCAAGACTCGGTAAACTGGCGTTGATACGACGTACCTGGCCGAGGTAGGCCCCATGGGGCCTGGCGAGGAAGAAATACCCACTAGCCTTGTATATGAGAATGTCATGCCTGGTGCTCGGTTTTCGCAGAAAGACTGCATCCTAGACACCTTGATAGATGGGTTAGACCTACTGTAATTAAGTGAATGTGTATGACTCTATGTATCAAAGTACTTTACGTCATTATTCAATCCGCGCATCCGAACTCTGTCAACCAGCCATCGGCTTCTATCTCCTTGTCCAGTGGCCGAGGAGTGTCCCTTACTACTGGACGAGGTAGTCGGACCAGGTGTTTCGGGTGACAAGGCAATCCTGCTATATGGTTTGAAAGACAGGAGTGGGGCAGAAAGTTATGTTATATTAAGAAAGATCTTCCGAGAAAAATAGTTCTTCCAATAGTTCCTTTTCTTGGGTGGTTGTGTCGAGCACTTTGGTCCGAAGACATGTGACCTCGTGGATAAAGCCCCTGGTCAGGGTTTAAAATACCCCCTCCACTTTATTCCTATGTCATGGCCGACCGATTTGTACATTTAAGAATGCTAGCTTTGGGCTTTATCCATCGAGGTACTGCGCCGGATTATCTAGGAGTAGCAATCACATCGGTGCTCCCTTTGCCCCTTAGCCAAATAATGGGAAAGTAAGGGGCAGGCACAAGAGCCAGACAACCAGCTTGGCCAAATATTAAATCAAATCGATGCATATTTTGGCTTGAAGGACGATAGGGCATAAGAGGTGGAATCGACGCAAGTTTTGAAAAGAACATGCTATATTTTTATTTTATCTCTCGAGGACATATGAAAGATACCCCCAAGGTGTCTGAAAATACAAAGTTGATCTGAAAGGAAAGGGAGAGGAGGTATGTACACACGGGAACAATGCTCGGGATTTTAACCATAAAAACGTCATAGTAGTGTCGCGTTCCACGGGTTGGGCTCTAGAAGCCCGTCCTTCGGATCTTGGATTTGATAGGAGCCTCCAATGAGGACTTGGTAAATGATGAATGGTCCGTCCCATTTAGGGGAGAGCTTGTGGTTCTGCTTCTCTGGGTGAAACCTCATGAATAGGTCTCCGATGTTTAAGTCCTTTGCGCGGACCTCCCTACTATGGTAGCGCCATGCTTGTTGCTAATAGATAGCTGATTGCACCTGAGCGACATTGCATTCCTCTTCAAGGGCATCCAAAGCGTCCTAACGATCTAGCTCGGCCTCCCGCTCCTTGTACATGTCTACCCGAGGTGTATCATGGATGATGGTGCAAGGGAGTACTGCCTCGGTGCCGTATACCATAAAGAACGGGGTATATCCAGTGGATCTGTTCAGGGTGGTGCGCAACCCCCATAGAACAGAATCGAGTTACTTTACCCATTTGTAGTATGCTTCTTTAAGGGAGCATACTAGCCTGCGCTTGATGCCGCTGAGGATTAGTCCGTTGGCGCGTTCCACCTGCCCGTTTGACTGCGGGTGATATACGAACATGTAGTCGAGCTTGATGCCCATCTTTGCGCACCATGATTTGACCTCTTTGGTCGTGAAGTTGGTCCCGTTGTATGTTATTAGACCGTAACGGTGTACCACTCCCGAGATGAACTCAATTACTAGGACTGCTCTGGCCGAGGTAACTGGTTTTGCTTGGATCCACTTGGTGAACTTGTCTACCATGACAAAGTAGATATTTATTTTTTCGTGATCCTCCCTTAAGTGGGCCAACCATATCCAACCCCCAGACCGCGAAAGGCCAAGTGATCGGGATAGTACAGAGGGCTATGGGGGCATGTGGCTTTGTTTGGCAAACACCTGACAGCCTGGGCAATGTTGTACCAACATTGATGCGCCAGCCCTCGCCGTCGGCCAATAGAAACCATCTCGGAAAGCCTTGTTGACCAAGGTCCGAGTAGAGTTGTGATGTATGCTCATGCCAAAGGGTATTTCGTGAAGCAAAAATCTTCCTTCCTCTTCGGATATACAACGCTGGAGGGCTGTCGTGGTGCTTCACTTATAAAGCTCACCCTCATGAACCTTATAGGCTTTAGATTGCCTTAAAATCCGACGTGCATTGGTTTGGTCCTTGATACATCCCAAACGTATCTACTTTTCCAAACACTTTTGCTCTTGTTTTGGAGTCTCATTTGCATGATTTGAATGGAACTGACCCAGACTGATGTTGTTTTCAGCAGAATTGCCATGGTGTTGTTTTTGTGCAGAAATAGAAGTTCTTGGGTTGAGCTGAAAATTTATGGAGAATTATTTCAGAATATATAAAAATACTGGCGAAGAGAAATACCAGAGGGGGTCCACCAGTTCGCCACAAGCCTGGGGGCGTGGCCACCCCCCAGGGCGCGCCTAGCAGGCTTGTGGGCCCCTGGCAACTCCTGCAACCCTATATCTAACTCCATAAGTACCTATTCATCCAGAAAAATTCAAAGAGAATAAATCATCGCGTTTTACGATTTGGGGCCACCTCCACCTCCTATTCTTCATCAGGAGGCTAGATCTGGAGTCCGTTCAGGGCTCCGGAGAGGGGGATTCATCGTTGTCATCATCACCAACCCTTCCTCATCACCAGTTCCATGATGCTCATCACCGAGAGTGAGTAATTCCTTTGTAGGTTTGCTGGACAGCGATGGGTTGGATGAGATTTATCATGTAATCGAGTTAGTTTTATTAGGGCTTGATCCCTAGCTAGTATCAGCTATGTTCTGAGATTGATGTTGGTACGACTTTGCTATGCTTAATGCTTGTCACTAGGGCCCGAGTGCTATGATTTCAGATATGCCTTTATGTTTTCATGAATATAATTGTGTTCTTGATCCTATCTTGCAATTTATACGCACCTATTACGAGTTATGACCCGCATACCCCAAGGTGACAATAATTGGGATTCTTTCCAGTGATTACCGTAGTTCGAGGAGTTCATGTATTTACTATGCGTTAATGCTTTGTTCCGGTTCTCTATTAAAAAGAGGCCTTAATATCCCTTAGGTTCCTTATGGACCCCGTTGCCACGGGAGGGTAGGACAAAAGATGTCATGCAAGTTCTTATCGCAAGCACGTATGACTATATACTGAATACATACCTACATTGTATTGATGAATTGGAGCAAGTTCCACGTCGCTCTAGGTTGTGACTGTTACATGATAAATGTCATCCAACACAATTATCCATCATTGATCCAATGCCTACGACTTTCCCGTATTGAGATTTGCTAAGTTACTTTCGCTGCTACTGATGTTGTTACAATTACTATAAAACTGCTACAGATATTGCTACCACTGCTATCAAACTATCCTACCATCGTGCTACTGATCAGTCTGCTGCAGATATTTAGTTCTCTAGGTGTGGTTGAATTGACAACTCAACTGCTAATACTTGCAAATATTCTTTGGCTCCCCTTGTGTCAAATCAATAAATTTGGGTCCCTATACTTGTGAGTTATCAATACATTTTTCTGGCGCCGTTGCCGGGGATCATAGCTTTGTTTCTTGAGTCACTTGGGATTTATATATGTTGACCACTATGAAGAATCTGAAGGATGATAGAACCAAGATCGTTCCCTCTAAGACGAGGGGAGGTAAGGAATTGCCATCTAGCTCTGCACTTGATTCACCTTCTGTTTTGAGTAAGCTGGCGACACCACCACCTGCTATTGATTCTAATATGTCGCAAGTAAGTGATGATTCTACTTCTACTATGAATGATGCTATTGATGATGCTAGTACTTTGCTTGATGATATTGTGCCACTAGGTGAATTTCTTGATGAACAACTTGCTAAAGCTAAAGAAATTGAAAATGCTGAAATTGATGAATTACTGAAATTGATGAAATTACTGAAACTAAAAATTATTATTCACCTATTAGGCCTAGATATCCTAGAATTGAAATGCCTAAGATACCTGAGGGTTTTATTGTGGGTGAGGAGATAACTAGAGAACTTCTTGCTTGTAATGATAGAGATGATGTTAAGAAACTATCATGTAAGCTGAAAGAAAAATCTTTGAATGCAAGAATGAAATATGATCCTAAGTTTGCTACTTCACCTACGTTTGTTACTGATAAGGATTACAAATTCTCTATCGATCCTGAGTTAATTACTTTGGTTTAATCTGATCCTTTCCATGGTTATGAGTCTGAAATTGTTGTGAGACATCTTACTAAATTGAATGATATAGCCACACTATTTGCTCATGAGGAAAAAATTTGCTACTACTATATCCTTAAGTTGTTTCCTTTCTCGCTAAAGGGTGATGCTAAGATATGGTTTAATACACTTTCCCCTCGTTGTGTGCGTAGTCCCCAATATATGATATATTATTTCTCTAAAAAATATTTTCTGCTCATAAGAAACAAGCTGCCTTACAGGAAATATTTAACTTTGTGCAAATTGAAGAAGGGAGTATCCCTCAAGCTTTGGGGAGGCTTCTCCAATTAATCAGTGCTTTGCCTGATCCTCCTCTTAAGAAAAATGAAATGCTTGATATCTTTTATAATATACTAACCGATGCTTCTAGGGACTACCTAGATAGTTGTGATAGTTGTGTTTTCAGTGAACAAACTGTTGGACAAGCTAAAGAGCTCCTGAATAATATATTGAGGAATGATAATGATTGGACACTTCCTGAACCACCCCCTAAACCAACTCCAAATAAGAGAGGTATTCTATTTCTCAGTCCTGAAGATATGCAAGAGGCAAAGAAATCCATGAAAGAAAAAGGGTATTAAAGTTGAAGATGTTAAGAATTTGCCACCTATTGAAGATATACATGGACTTGATGCCCCTAGACAAGTAGTAAAGGTAAATTCTCTTATAAGATTTGATGAAGGTGATATTCCTTATAATAAATCTACTAGTTAATGCCTAGATGAATTTGACAATTACATTGTTAAGAAAGAACACTTTAATATGTATGTTATGAATCAACTGAAATGTAATGCCTTCATGATTGATCGCTTGAGTGAATTAATGTTCAAAATTGCTAATGATGTTAAAGGTCTAGGTAAACATGCATCCATGGTCCAAACCCAGTTAGAACAAGTTGTTAAGTCTCAAAACGATTTGCTTAATGAGATGAATAATAATACGAATTATCATGCTGTTAGAGTAATGACTAGAGGAGGTAGAATGACTCAGGAGCCACTTTATCCTTAAGGGTCACCCTAAGTGAATTGAACAAGATTCCCAGAGAATTAATAATGATGCACCCAATCCATCTAAGAAGAAAAATAAAAATAAAAATGATAGTACTTTGCATGCTTCTAGTGAACCTGAGGTAGAAAAACCTTCTGAGAATAGTAATGATGTTTCTATTTCTGATGTCGAGACACAATCTGGTAATGAACATTCACATAGTGATAATGATAATGATAATAATGATGTTCATGTACATGCTCAACTAGACAATGATAAAGAAATTGATAATGATGTTGAAATAGAACTTGTTGTTGATCTTGATAACCCACCGCCTAAAAATAAATGTTATGATAAAAACATGGTAAAGAAAGAGAACCATGGGTTCAGAAACCCATGCCTTTCCTAACTAAACCATCTAAGAACAAGGATGAGGAAGAATTTGAACGCTTTGCTGAAATGCTTAGGCCAGTCTTTTGCGTACTTGTTTGGCTGATATTTTAAAGATGGCCCCATATGCTAAGTATATGAAAGATATTGTCACTAATAAAAGAAAGATACCTGAAGCTGAAATCTCCACCATGCTTGCAAATTATTCTTGTAAGAATGGAGTACCTAAGAAACTAGGAATTCCAGGAATACCTACTACACCATGCTCCATTCAACAAAATTATGTCAAACTGCTTTGTGTGATTTGGGAGCCGGTGTTAGTGTTATGCCTTTCTCTTTATATAGAATACTTGATTTGAATAAACTAACATCTCATGAAATATCATTGCAAATGGCTGACAAATCAACTGCCATACCTATCGGTATTTGTGAGGATGTGCCTGTTGTAGTTGCAAATGTTACTATCTTAACAGACTTTGTTATACTTGATATGCCTGAGGACGACAACATGTCGATTATCCTTGGTAGACACTTTTTGAACACTAGAGAGGCTGTTATTGATTGCAAAAAAAGCAAGATCACTTTTCATATTAATAGTAATGAGCATACGGTGCACTTTCCTAAGAAACAATTTCAAGTGAATGGTATAAATATTATTGAAAAAAGCTTAGACAATTACTATTTGAAGTTTTCAACTCCCTCTTCCTACTATCAAAAAGAAATATGAAACTCTTATTATAGGGGTGATGCATATCCCGATTGAGGTAACTTAGTGTTATACGAAGATTCTTCGGTTTCATGTTACTCGGAAATAGTTTGTTAATAAGACTTGATCAACCTTATTAATGGATTTTTTTAGGGGCATGAGGTCGATGAATTTATTAAGCACAAATTTTTGTACCTACTATTTGTTCTCTGTTATTCTTAGTTAAATACAATAAAATTCCATAATTATCCTATTTTCTGAATTATCCGTGCAATAAAAAATGGCCCAAAATAAAACTGCTAAGAATGTTCTAAAATTTTAGCATGAATTTTCTGGAATATTTAAGAATTTTTGGCACTGGACACAACCCTGGGGGATGCCCTTGGTGCCCACGAGGCACCTGGGCGCGGCACCCCCCTGGGCGAGCCCAGGTGGCTCGTGGGCCCCATAGGGGCGCCCTCGCTTATCTCTTTAGCCCACTTCCTCTCTTACCTCTATAAAAAATCTTGGTAGCTCTCTCCCTCATGTTCTTGCTCCCAAACATGAGATTTTTGATCTCCTTGCTAGGAGCTCTATTTCTGAAACTGTTTTGGGGATTGCTCCTTGGTATGTGACTCCTCCATTGCTCCAATTAGTTTTTGCTTTAGTGGGTTATATTTTGCATAATTCATTGCTCCTGGTGCTACTGAAAATGAGCTTGCATGTTGAATTCTTTGAGTTCCAAGTAGTTTGAATGCTGGATATAGCCTCTAGACATTCATATGAGTAGTTGCTATCAATTTTGTGAAATTTTATTGACATCATTTTGTCACCTAAAAATTTCAGAAATTTCTTCGTAGGAAAAATGAACTTCTTTCGGAGAAGCTCCGCGAAACGGAATGCAAAGGGAGTCACTGGGGACTCCTCGGATAGTGACCTCAACATTCCGCGTAGGATGGAGGTCCGGCCGTGAAAATGGCCGCACAATGCCTTCATGAACGAAGCCGGATTCTACCAAGAGTTCGCGCACTTTGTTGCAAATGCCGGATTGACCGACTTCCTCGCAGATGAGTGTGACCAGCACCACATCCTTACGAATTCCTTTGTGCAAAATTTCCATTTCTTGAATAGGCTCGAACACCCCATGGTGCGTTTTGATTTATATGCTGAACATCATGAGATACCACTTGCTGAATTTTGTGAGATATGTTTGATTCCTTCTGATAGGGAATTAAGAGAGCCTAGACTGGAGGAGTTTGAGGGTTTCCTCCGCACTTTAACTGTGGGAGAGGAATGGGGCGCATCGAAAGCCCGAGCTACTAGTTTGCAATTTCCCGCCGTGCATTACTTTGCTTTATTCATAGGGAAATGTTTGACTTCTAGGGAGAAAGGTAGCGAGCTATGCGCCCCTGACCTCGCCATCTTATGCCGAGCACTTTTTAATGACAACACCTATAGCTTTGGAGCTATCATTGCATGTCGCCTTCACACTAATAGGACTAGTGGTAAGATCCATGGTGGTATTTATGCTACTCGCTTAGAGAGATGTTTCCATGTTAATGTATGCCCCCATGATTATTTGTTGCCTAAGATTTACTTAGATCGCCAGTCTATGATAGATCACCATTTTATTGATGCCCCTGAGCCTCCTCACCATATTCGCTATAACTTGGTATTCAGTGAGGATACTCATGATATTATTTCGCTGCCTGCACCTGCTTTGTTTGACTCTCATGCCAGGAACGGATACACCGTCATGCCACTGGACATCACTGCTTACCGGAATGCATTGGTTGCGGTAGAGGATGAGGCCCAGGCTTGGGACGCTCAAGTGCCCCAACCTCAGCACTTTCATATCGGACCAGATGGCTACTACGAGTAGTGATTACCAAGTTAGGCAAGAGCCTAAGCTTGGGGGAGTACGTATTTCTCACCGACATTACATTCATGTTCACACATTTCATTCCAGTTGTCGGTGTTCATCCTCTTTCATTGTATACTTGTGTGTTTCAAAAACTTTGAGAAAATCCAAAAAGATCTTGTTTCTTTTCGGTTTTCCTTTCTAGTTTAATTAGTTATAGTATTAAAAGAAAACCTAAAAAAATTCTCGTTTGCTCTTTTGCTCGTTCGGAGCTTTCCCGTGTAAATATTTTTTTCTCGTTTTTGTTTTTCTTCTTTGTTAATTTGCTTTCGTTAGAAAAACTAAAAATTCCAAAAATATTTCAGTGTGTTTCTCTAAAATTCTTTTCTTTTGTTGAGTCGTCGTAAGGGGAAGACCACGATGAAAATGTTGAGTGGCCCTCATAAGCAATATTCTTGATCTAATAAAGAGCCCATATTACCCTCTCTTCTCCTTTGAATAAAATGTTTGCAGATTCCAGCTTAGTACATGGCACTCTTGCACTATTATTATTTTCATATATCATTTGTTCTGTAACATCCCAATTTTCAATTTGGATGTTATACATAGGTCATCATATGCATATCATATTTTATTTGCATCTCGTTTGCGATCCTAGAAAATCCTAAGCAACTCAAAGACCCACGGAGAGAGTTGGGGATTTCATTTATTTTCATATTTGAATTTTCTCAAATTAAAAAAAAAGGATCATTTTGGTTATAATATTTTTCTCTCCGAAATATTTCCAATATAAAAAAAAGAGAGAAGATAAAAGTACTTCTCCAAAATAAAGGAAATATTGGAGGGAAAATGTTAAAATCAAATAAAAATTTTATTTGAGATCTTATTTGAATTAGAAAAATATGCATTTTTTCAAAATTGCTTTTTTAGATGAGAAAAATGTTCACTTTGTTCTAAATATTTTATTTAGACGGTGAAAATTGTCCTTGGCATTTTTAGAATTTTATTTTTATTTATTTAGGATTTTCTTTTGCGGAATTTATTAAAAAAACTCTTCGCCGACCGGGCTAAAGGCCCAATGAGCCAAGCCTTGCGCCTGCCGCCTCCCTCCTGCGGAGATCGAGCCTCCGTCACCGCCCGAGTCCGGCCGGGGCACGACTCCCGGTCCGACCCGGCACCCCTTTCCCCAAGCCGCCGCCCCCGGCTCGTTTAATACCGTGGCCCGCCGCCTCCCATCCCGTCCCGAAGCCGCCATCAAGGCTTTCTTCGCTGCACCCACCGCCAGCTTGCCGCCACATGCCGCCGCCGCCGCCACCGCCATTCGTAGCCGCCGCCATCACCGCCGGTTTTGTCCGGTTTTTCATTGGTTTATTTTTGGTAAACCCTAGATCTAGTTTGGTTTTTTAATAGATCAGGTTTCCATGGTTTTCTCGGTTTAGAGCTATTTTGCGAACGTTCGTTCGTTTAGATCTAATAACGAACGAATTCGTTCGTTTGTCTCTGTTTGCGGACGTTCGTCCGATAGATGTTTTTCTTTTTTTTTTCTTTTTTTAGCCAGGGACCTATCCGCGAATATTTTTATCGCAGATTAGGTCCTGATCTTCAAACCATCCCAACTTTTCAACCGTTCGTCCAAATCCAGCGAAACCAACGCCAAATATTCGTCTCGAACCCCTCTTTCCAGTATATCAACTTGAACATGATTTTGAAAATTTAAAATTTGGTTTCAAGCATATTTGAATTCGAAAATCTTTTCATCGTAGTTTCAGTTCCGGAGCTCCAATTCGATTGATTCTTTTTGCAAATCGAAGCTCTTCAGTTGAACTTTCAGTTTGGATTTTCTTATCTGAGTTTTACCCTTGCATCTATGCTTAAGTGCTTATGTATGCTATTGTTTGTTTGCGATAGAATTTTCGGAGTGCGAAGCGTGCTACTACGAGTCTCTAGGGTTTGCAAATTGTCAGCAAGGCAAGTAACACTTTGATCATAGCCCTTTATTACCCAGTTTTTATGCATTAGTTTCAACCCTCAAACATTGCATGAGTAGGACCTGATTAATATGTGGGTATTGAGAAGTAGATGATGAGGTAGAACCTATTGTCCTTTATTATCAAACCCTGGGAGTTACTTCTACGTTATGCTTATACTGCTATGCTATGTTCTTAGACGTGGATTGGTTGAGTGTATCCATGACTGATGCGAGAGTTGTTAATTAATGGTTAACTTAAGGTGGCTACTTAAATACACAGCTGGGTGGATTGGTTGCGGGCACCTGGAGAATCCAGTGTTGTCCTAGGATATCCCGGAGTACCCGTGCGATCATCCTACGGTTTGCCACCCAGGCTCAAAGGGATTATAATATTATTCATGCTAGAAACTTCTGTGTGCAGCCACAAGCCATTATGGGCTTTGGCATAGTTGAGTATGTTGCGTGACCTCTTTCAGTGGTAGGCTAGCAGATGTAGGGGAAAGTAGGTGTAACTGTCTACCCAGAGTAAAGAGTTAATGCATCTGAAAGACTGTGTCTCGGTCATCCATTTCTCAAACACCACGTAGTGCGAGAAATCCAACGGAGGAGATCGAGTCTTGTGGGAAAAAGTGCGCAAACCTCTGCAGAGTGTACAAACTAATCATGGTTAGTCGTGTCCCCG
The DNA here is from genome assembly GCA_021605145.1 of Aegilops bicornis. Classification (NCBI taxonomy): domain Eukaryota; kingdom Viridiplantae; phylum Streptophyta; class Magnoliopsida; order Poales; family Poaceae; genus Aegilops; species Aegilops bicornis. Next base: position 145,986,539 of record CM038673.1, read on the forward strand.
GTTATGGACATCTTGAGTATCTGGTTCTTGAATTATCATGTTGATCTCATCACTCTAAATTAATTTGTTGGGTTATTAATACTGCTTAATTGGGATTGAGTTGGAGGAACCATCTCAATGTTTATCAACTACCATGATAGTTAAACAAAATATATTCCTTTGTTGTAGGAAAAAAATGGCTTTTTCGTAAAAACCATGATAACCATAGAGCCTCCACCATCCATATATGCATATAGTGTTAGCATTTACCTGTTCATTGTTCTACTGTGTTATTTTGCCAGCATATTCCATGTGCTGACCCATTTCGGGCTGCAACGTATTATGTTGCAGACTTTTCAGACAAAGAGTAAGGTGCGCTAGGTCGTTGACGTGCACTCAGCTATGCCTTTGGAGTTGATGGAATCATTTACCTTTGATGCTTCCACAGTTGTTTTATTTAGTTGGCCTTAAGCCATATTATTGTAATAAGTTCTCTTTTGAGACATTAGATGTAATAAGTGTGTGATAGCACTCTGTTATAAATCCTTCGAGTACTGTGTGTGTCAGCATTACCGATCCAGGGATGATACGTATGCACAGAGATTTGACCGTCTGAGGTCGGATCGCTACACGTTCGTGCAAGTGAAAGGCAATAATGAGGATAATTTAATGAAGTGACTATGGCAAAGAAAAGCGGGTATGAACTCAAATTGTTTTTTGTTTTAGTAAATATGTTCAACTTAGTATCCATGATTCAGCATATTATGAGTAAACATGTTTATGATGACAATTAGAGATTATAATTGCTCGTGTCATGCTTAAGTAGCTAGGAGTGGATAATGATTTATCTTAGGAGTCAACATGCATTAAAATTGTTATGATGTAGTATGATAGTATGGTATCCTCCTCTGAATGTTTCAAGTTGCTTGACTTGGCACATGTTCACGCATGTAGTTGATTCAAGACCAACATAGCCTCCACGATATTTATGTTCATGGTGTTTATATCCTACTCCTGCTAGTATTCAATGTTAATTATTCACAATGCATGTTTCCGACCGTTGTCGCTCTCTAGTTGGTCACTTCTCAATCTTTTTGCTAGCTTTTGCTTGTACTGAGCGGTAATACTACTTGTGCATCCAAATCCTTAAACATATAGATGAGTCCACTATATCAACCTATATGCGGTATTACTCTGTCGTTCCAAGTAAATTTGCATGCTCCACCTCTAATCATTCAAATGAACATTTGTTTTGTGTGTCTGTACCGCTTATGGAGCGACAGGGGGCGGTCTCCTTCATGCTAAGCGGGTTATTCTCATTATAAGTGTTTATTCACTTGTCCTTACATGAGAGGGGATGGTATTCGGGATGCCCAGTCCCATGATCAAATCGAAAAAAATAACAAAACAAACTCCCCCGGAAAGTTGTTGGTATGGAGGGCACTTGAGGATTCGGCTAGCCATGGCTTGTGTTTGTTGGTGGAGGGGGAGTAAAATTTACCTTTCTACTTGGGAACCACTGCTAATGTGTTTAGCATGGAAGATATTGAAAACTCTCGGTCGTGACGTTGACAGGAAAGGCATGCCTCTCAAAATTATATTTATCTCTGATTTAAGCTTCGAGCTCTGGACCTCTGCAAATCCCTACTTCCCTCTGCGAAGGGCGTACCCATTTGCTTTTATGTTATTTCACTTTTATTGTTGAGTCATCACCTTCTCAATTAAAGCACCAGTCCTGATCTACATGCTTGCATTGGTGGCTCACCTCCTGATCTACATGTTACTCATCTTCGTGGCCATGTTTTCAAATTTTATGCCATTTCTAAGGCGGTTGGATTCATGATCTACAAACTTAGATCTTTTGCATGTCCTCTCTTCCAATGTTATTTTCATCTTTGGGGTTTTGGTGGTCCGACCTGGATCAGAGAATATAATTCATGGCTCTACGAGCTTGATCATGAATGGACCTTGGTGACTAGATCACCACGTCGCATCCTCTCTGGTGCCAACTCCATCTCCATTGGTCGTCGTCCACCGTCGGCAACTTCCCTGATCTTGGCCAACCAACCTGCACCCATCTCGGATCACGGGCCAGCTTCAGGCATTGCTGTTGTTGTTGAAATTTCAAATCCTAGCCTTGGCGCAACGACCCAGCCCTCTCCCACTAGGCCCATTTGCTTCCCCTCCCATAGCATGATCCATCAGGACCAACAACAGCAGACCACGACCCACTCACTTTATGCCTCTCCAACCCACGGCCGGCCCACTCAATGTCCCCTTCTACCACAAACAACCTCGTCACAAATCATGTTTCCCCTGTTTTTTCTTTATGTGGCAAATGCTTATCTATTGGACATCTCCGCATTGAGTGCAAAAATCAGTTTAGATGTCGTAGTTGCTATAGATATGGCCATACATCTCGTTTTTGTTTCAATACCAGGAACAAACCCCCTGTCTATCGGGTCAAATCATACCCACCTACCAAACCACCACCCGTATCCAATAGCCCGTCCGTCGACTCGTCTCCCCAAAACCCCACTACCACCCCTCTGTTCATTCGCTCCCCCTGCCAAACCCTCTGCTCTCCATCAAAGCCCTGCTCTGCTCCACCATCATTCTCGCTCACTCTCACAAACTCCGCCGATGCTATGGCAACCTATCCTTGCGATCCTCTGCCTCTCCTCCCGCCTGGCACTGCTATCATGGAGGCTGACGGAAATCGGCGCCGCCGCACCTACCATTACCTTGGTGGTGAACCCCTGGTCCAATCTAGGGACTGGGCCATCATCTCCCTCGCGCCACCTTCGGACCCCAACCAGTACGAGATGGATGCTATGCTCATTCGTCATTTTCTTGACCATGAGCGTGGCTTTCGCATCGCTGAGATTTCGCGCTGCGGCATGGGAGCTACGTTCGCCCGGTTCTTGCACGCCTACGACATCGACACTGCCATCGCCAATAGTCCATACTCTGTTGGAGACTCCGTTCTACGCGTCATCCGCCATGACAGAGGTATAAATCATAGGGACTGCACTTTTACACATGATGCATGGATTATGATGGTCAATTTTCCACTTGAGGCGTGGAGGCTTGACAAAGTTAGGGAATCTGTCAGTGGATTTGGTAAATTTTTAGTCTGGAATCGAGATATATCAAATAGATCTCGCATTCTTATCAAAGTCTATGTGCCTGATCTTCTTGAAATACCTGATAGTCATGTCATTTGTGAGAGCTTAGATGATTTTGGGCATGGACAATCTTGGACTTGTGTTGTATACATCCTTCAGGCTGACCTTCCTGGAGCCATGGGTGGTGGTGAAGACCCGATCCCCCTGAATGATGTTATGCATCCCATGCCATTTTCTCCTTTTGGTGGTATTTGGAATGATGCTGAGTTTGCTGGCAATGAAAACCACCGTGCTACTCCTGCTGCCCATCATCCTCCTGTAGATGGAAATGAGGATATACCTATGGTCCACACTCCTCCACTGAACCCTGAACATGAGCAGCATGACCAACCTATATAAATTATATGTAAAAGAGGTGTCAGGCAAGGTGATCCACACTCTCCACTCCTATATATTATTGTTGCTGACTTGTTACAATCAGTGGTGAATGCTGCTTGGGCCAATGGTAAACTTTCTCTGCCCATCAATCATGCATATGGTCAAGACTATCCAATCATTCAATATGCAGATGACACTTTAATGATTATGCCAGCTAATGAAGACCAGCTTATTCATCTGAAGTATCTGCTCATCTTTTCATCTTATCTACTGGTCTTTTTGTTAACTTCAGAAAATCTTCCATGATCACTATTAATATTGATCAACAATCAGTCTCTATGCTAGCAAATACTTTTGGATGCAAGGTTGAGAGCCTACCTTTTACTTACTTGGGTCTCCCCATGGGCACCACCAAACCTTCTGTTCAAGATCTTATTCCTGTGATTCCCAGAATTTATAAGAGATTGTCTGGAGTGGCTAGATTCATGAACCATTCTAGCAGACTCACATACATAAACTCTGTGGTTGCCTCCATGACCATATTTGCTATGTGCTCACTCAAAGTTCACCTCACCATATTGGGTCATGTTGATAAATCAAGTAGAAATTTCCTATGGTATGGAAATGAGATTTGTAAAAGAGGAAAACATCTGGCAAGTTGGGATATGATATGCAAGCCTAAAAATCAAGGAGATCTTGGTGTTCTAAGTCTAAGAACACAAAACAAAGCCTTCCTTATCAAGCATCTATACAAAATTTTCAATCAGACTGATGCACCTGTTGGGGAACGCAATATTTCAAAAAATTTACCTACGATCACGCAAGATCTATATAGGAGATGCATAGCAACGAGCAAGGAGAGTGTGTCCACATACCCTTCTAGACTGAAAGCGGAAGCGTTTAGTAATGTGGTTGATGTAGTCGAACGTCTTCGCAATCCAACCGATCCAAGCACCGAACGTACGGCACCTCCGCGTTCAGCACATGTTCAGCTCGATGACGTCCCTCGAACTCTTGATCCAGTTGAGGACAAGGGAGAGTTCCGTCAGCACGACGGCGTGGTGACAGTGATGATGAAGTTACCGGCGCAGGGCTTCGCCTAAGCACTACGATGATATGACCGAGGTGTGTAACTATGGAGGGGGGCACCGCACACGACTACAAGGCTGACGGTAACTTTCCTCATCAAGTTCTACTTTCCTCCCACTCACTTCTTTCGAGAGAAACTCCTTCTCTAGAAAGGATCCATTCTTAGCAACGAATATCTTGCCTTCGGATCTGTGATGGAAGGTGTACCCAACTGTCTCCTTTGGGTATCCTTTGAAGACACATTTCTACACATTTCTCTGATTTGGGTTCGAGCTTATCAGGTTGAAGCTTTTTCACATAAGCATCGCAGCCCCAAACTTTAAGAAACGACAACTTGGGTTTCTTGCCAAACCACGGTTCATATAGTGTCGTCTCAACGAATTTAGATGGTTCCCTATTTAACGTGAATGCAGCCGTCTCTAAAGCATAACCCCAAAATGATAGCGGTAAATCAGTAAGAGACGTCATAGATTGCACCATATCTAATAAAGTGCGGTTACGACGTTCGGACGCACCATTACGCTGTGGTGTTCCAGGTGGCGTGAGTTGTGAAACTATTCCGCACTGTTTCAAATGAAGACTAAAGTCATAACTCAAATATTCACCTCCACGATCAGATAGTAGAAACTTTATTTTCTTGTTACGATGATTTTCCGCTTCACTCTGAAATTCTTTGAACTTTTCAAATGTTTCAGACTTATGTTTCATCAAGTAGATATACCCGTATCTGCTCAAATCATCTGTGAAGGTCCGAAAATAATGATACCCGCCGCGAGCCTCAACACTCATCGGAATACATACATCAGTATGTATTATTTCCAACAAGTCAGTTGCTCTCTCCATTGTTCCGGAGAACGGAGTCTTAGTCATCTTGCCCATGAGGCATGGTTCGCAAGCATCAAGTGATTCATAATCAAGTGATTCCAAAAGCCCATCATGGAGTTTCTTCATGTGCTTTACACCAATATGACCTAAACGGCAGTGCCACAAATAAGTTGCACTATCATTATTAACCTTGCATATTTTGGCTTCAATATTATGAATATGTGCATCACAACTATAAAGACTTAACAAAAATAGAGCACTCATCAAGGGTGCATGACCATAAAAGGTATTACTCATATAAATAGAACAACCATTATTTTCCGATTTAAATGAATAACCATCTCGCATCAAACAAGATCCAAATATAATGTGCATGCTCAACGTTGGCACCAAATAACAATTATTTAGGTCTAAAACTAATCCCGACGGTAGATGTAGAGGTAGCATGCCGACGGCGATCACATCGACTTTGGAACCATTTCCCACGCGCATCGTCACCTTGTTCTTAGCCAATCTTCGTTTAATCTGTAGCCCCTGTTTCGAGTTGCAAATGTGAGCAACAGAACCAGTATCAAATACCCAGGAGGAGCATTAGTAAGGTACACATCAATAACATGTATATCAAATATACATTTCACTTTGCCATCCTTCTTATCTGCCAAATACTTGGGGCAGTTCCGCTTCCAGTGACCAGTCCCTTTGCAATAGAAGCACTTTCGGTCTCGTGCTTAGGTCCAGACTTGGGCTTCTTCACTTGAGCAGCAACTTGCTTGCCGTTCTTCTTGAAGTTCCCCTTCTTCCCTTTGCCATTCTTCTTGAAACAAGTGGTCTTGTTAACCATCAACACTTGATGCTCCTTCTTGATTTCTACCTCCGCAGCCTTCAGCATCGCCAAGAGCCCGGGAATTGTCTTATCCATCCCTTGCATATTATAGTTCATCATGAAGCTTTTATAGCTTGGTGGCAGTGATTGAAGAACTTTGTCAATGACTCTATAATCAGGAAGATTAACTCCCAGTTGAGTCAAGTGGTTGTGGTACCCAGACATTCTGAGTATATGTTCATTGACACAACTATTCTCCTCCATTTTGCAGCTGTAGAACTTATTGGAGATTTCATATCTCTCAATCCGGGCATTTGCTTGAAATATTGACTTCAACTCCTGGAACATCTCATATGCTCCATGACGTTCAAAACGTCATTGAAGTCCTGATTCTAAGCCGTAAAGCATGGCACACTGAACTATTGAGTAGTCATCAGCTTTGCTCTGCCACACGTTCACAAAGTCTCGAGTTGCTCCTGCAGCGGGTCTTGCACCTAGCGGTGCTTCCAGGACGTAATTCTTTTGTGCAGCAATGAGGATAATCCTCAAGTTATGGACCCAGTCCGTGTAATTGCTACCATCATCTTTCAACTTAGCTTTCTCTAGGAACACATTAAAATTCAAGGGAACGGTAGCACGGGCCATGATCTACAACAAGATAGACATGCAAAATACTATCAGGTACTAAGTTCATGATAAATTAAAGTTCAATTGATCATATTACTTAAGAACTCCCACTTAGATAGACATCCCTCTAGTCATCTAAATGATCACGTAATCCATATCAACTAAACCATGTCCGATCATCACGTGAGATGGAGTAGCTTTCAATGGTGAAAATCACTATGTTGATCATATCTACTATATGATTCACGTTTGACCTTTCGGTATTAGTGTTCCGAGGCCATAACTGCATATGCTAGACTCGTCAAGTTTAACCAAGTATTCTGCGTGTGCAAACTGGCTTGCACCCATTGTATGTGAACGTAGAGCTTATCACACCAGATCATCACGTGGTGTCTCGGCACGATTTAATCAGAAAGTAACGGTGCATACTCAGGGAGAACACTTATACCTTGAAATTTAGTGAGGGATCATCTTATAATTCTACCGTCGTACTATGCAAAATAAGATGCATAAAGGATAAACATCACATGCAATCAGAATAAGTGATATGATATGACCATCATCATCTTGTGCCTTTGATCTCCATCTCCAAAGCACCTTCATGATCACCATCGTCACCGGCTTGACACCTTGATCTCCATCGTAGCATCGTTGTCGTCTCGCCAACTATGGCTACCGCTTAGTGATAAAGTAAAGCAATTACATGCAATTGCATTTCATACAATAAAGCGACAACCATATGGCTCCTGCCAGTTGCCGATAACTGTTACAAAACATGATCATCTCATACAAGAATTTATATCTCATCACGTCTTGACCATGTCACATCACAACATGCCCTGCAAAAACAAGTTAGACGTCCTCTACTTTGTTGCTGCAAGTTTTACGTGGCTTCTACGGGCTTCTAGCAAGAACAATTCTTACCTACGCATCAAAACCACAACGATTTTTCTTCAAGTGTGCTGTTTTAACCTTCAACAAGGACCGGGCATAGTCAAACTCGATTAAACTAAAGTTGGAGAAACGGACACCCGCTAGCCACCTCTGTGCAAAGCACGTCGGTAGAACCAGTCTCATGAACGCGGTCATGTAATGGTCCGGGCCGCTTCATCCAACAATACCGCTGAATCAAAGTAAGACGTTGCAGGTAAGCATTATGACTATTATCGCCCACAACTCTTTGTGTTCTACTCGTGCATATAACATCTACGCATAGACCTGGCTCTGATGCCACTTTTGGGGAACACAGTATTTCAAAAAAAATTACATACGATCACGCAAGATCTATCTATGATATGCATATCAACGAGCGACGAGAGTGTGCCCGCGTACCCTCGTAGACCGAAAGCGGAAGCTTATAGTAACGCGGTTTATGTAGTCGAACGTCTTTGTGATCCAACCGATCCAAGCACCGAACGTATGGCACCTCCGCGTTCAGCACATGTTCAGCTCGATGACGTCCCTCGAACTCTTGATCTAATTGAGGACGAGGGAGAGTTCCGTCAGCACGACGGCGTGGTGACGGTGATGATGAAGTTACCGACGCAGGGCTTCGCCTAAGCACTACGACAATATGACCAAGGTGTGTAACTGTGGAGGGGGGGCACCGCACACGGCTAAGAGAAGGATTGGTGTGCCTTTGGGGTTCCCCCTTCCCATGTATATAAAGGGGGGAGGAGGAGGAGGCCGGCCCTAGAGGGGGCGCGCCAAGGGGGGAGCCCTAGGATTCGGCCCCCCCTCCTTCCTTCCATCGGAGAGGGAAAAGGGGAAGGGAGAGAGAGGGGGAGAAGGAAAGAGGGGGGTCGGCCCCTCCCCTAGTACAACTCGGTTTGGTCAAGGGGGGGCGCCCCTCTCACGTGGTCCCTCTTCTCTCCTCCAATAAGGCCCAATAGGCCCAATACTTCTCCCCGGGGGTTCCGGTAACCTCCCGGTACTCCGGAAAAATGCCTGAATCACTCGGAACTATTCCGATGTTCGAATGCAACCTTCCAATATATGAATCTTTACCTCTCGACCATTTCGAGACTCCTCGTCACGTACGTGATCTCATACGGGACTCTGAATAAACTTCGGTCATCAAATCACATAACTCATAATACAAATCGTCATCGAACGTTAAGCCTGCGGACCCTACGGGTTCGAGAACTATGTAGACATGACCGAGACACATCTCCGGTCAATAACCAATAGCGGAACCTGGATGCTCATATTGGCTCCTACATATTCTATGAAGATCTTTATCGGTCAAACCGCATAAGAACATATGTTGTTCCCTTTGTCATCGGTATGTTACTTGCCCGAGATTCGATCGTCGGTATCATCATACCTAGTTCAATCTCGTTACCGGAAAGTCTCTTTACTCATTCCGTAATGCATCATCCCGTAACTAACTCAACATTGCTTCCAAGGCTTATAGTGATGAGCATTACCGAGAGGGCCCAGAGATACCTCTCCGATACACGGAGTGACAAATCCTAATCTCGATCTATGCCAACTCAACAAACACCGTCGGAGACACACAGAAACATCTTTATAATCATCCAGTTACGTTGTGACGTTTGATAGCACACAAGGTGTTCCTTCGGTATTCGGGAGTTGCATAATCTCATAGTCAAAGGAACATGTATAAGTCATGAAGAAAGCAAAAACAATAAAACTAAACAATCATTATGCTAAGCTAACGGATGGGTCTTGTACATCACATCATTCTCTAATGATGTGACCCCGTTCATCAAATGACAACACATGTCTATGGCCAGGAAACTTAACCATCTTTAATTAACGAGCTAGTCTTGTAGAGGCATACTAGGGACACTCTGTTTGTCTATGTATTCACAAATGTACTAGTTTCCTGTTAATACAATTCTAGCATGAATAATAAACATTTATCATGATATAAGGAAATATAAATAACAACTTTATTATTGCCTCTAGGGCATATTTCCTTCAGTACCCTAGGTCAAACTGCTTTGGAATGCTTACTACCAAAACAATGAAGTACCACACTCTAGCAACAACAAAGGCTCTTTCTGGTGGAAAGACTGCATGAAATTGTTTGAATTATTTAAAGACATGACTACCTGCCAAGTCAACTCAGGAAATTCTACATTACTGTGGAAGGACAATTGGAATGGGTCCATCATGAAACTGAAGTTTCCTGAATTACACTACTTCACTCAACAGGAAAATATATCTATTAGGGCAGCCAAAATGTTTTGAGAATTATTATAACCTCTTTCAGTTACCATTATCTATTATTGCCCATCAACAGTTTCACCTGCTATCTGATCAGTTAAATGGCATCAGGCAGAACAATGATCATGACAACTGGTATTTCAATTGGGGTAGTATTGTCAACATGATCAAGAAGATCTATAACTACCTCATGAAAAATGATGAAGCTGCTAATCCATTTAAATGGATATGGAAGTCATGTTGTTTACCAAAGCATAAATCTTCTGCTGGTTAATGCTCAATGATAGAATAAATACTTGTGATCTTCTGACCAGGAAGAGTTTTCACCTTGACTCCACCAACTGTGTATTATGTAATGATGAAGATACGGACGACAAAACTCACCTTCTTTTCTCTTACCCATTTAGTCAAGGCTTCTGGTGGAATATTGGTTTTGAATGGAACACAAATATAAGCATCCATGATATGATAATTGAAGCTAAACAGAGATACCAACTTGATTTTTTCATGGAAATCATGACTATGGGCTGCTGGAGCATCTGGAATCAAAGAAATGGATTGATATTTGAAGGAATTCCTTGCTCAATCACAGAATGCAGATATGACTTCATCAAAAGTTTCAAGTTGACCAAGCTTAGAGCCAAATCTAGTCTTAAGGATGGCATGTCATCCTGGATTGATAATATTTAATTTACTTTCCTCTTCTCCTTACTTTGTATTCCTAGACTTCTCTGGTTGTCTCCCCATCAAGCATTGTAAACCCTTTGATTTTCCTGCCTTATATTAATGAAAATGACACACAGTAGGGCTTTTGCCTTACTGTTTTATGGTAAAAAAAACTTATTGTATAGGACAAATAATGAAAATGAAAAGTGAATGAAAAGGAAAAACTTAAAAAGGTGAAGGAAAATAAAACTAAAATAAATGATAAATAAAAAATAAAGGTAAAATATAGAATGTAAGAAAAACCCAAACAAAACAGACGGAAACCCATCTTAACTGGTAAAGAAACAAATGAATAAAAAATTGGAAAGACCAATGACAGGCCTACGTGCAACGAGAAAAATGCGTGTTAATGGCCCGCTCCAGTTTCAAGTTTATTAGCGCCGAGCGTTTGGCAAGACCTCCTATATGCCACTTACTGCAACAAACAGTCGATATTTCGCAAAGGGAGTAGCTGACCTAGGCTGGCCCATTTACGGTAGTGTGCCGTGAAAATTTTCCTTCGAAATGGCACGCGGTGTGAAAAATTAATAAAAAAGCGACTATGAGGGATTCGAACCCGTGACAATCGGTAAAAACGAGCGCGCCGCCAGCCAAATTTAGCAACGTTAGGCTTAAAGAAGCGGATGGCTACGCCAAAACTTAAAGAACAGCCCGCACAATATTCCCAGAACCGTGCGTGTGGGGGATTGAACACACAACCTCAAGTGAGTGAACCACTTCGCTAACCACTGTGTTCATCTAATTGGTTATCTAAAAATGCTAGCTCAGTTAATATAAACTATACGCGGCAAAAGAAAATTAACTTTATTGAAATTTCGAACATGGTTTATTTTTCACAAAAGTAAATATATTTAGAAAGCCGAACATTTCCAAAATTTGCTAACAAACTTTAAAAGACAAGAACATTTTTTGAGAATCTAAAACATGTTTTGTAAAAAAAGGGAAAAATATTGAAAGCGAGAACATCTTTCGAAATTATGAACATTTTTTAAAAATAGGAACAAAATTGAAAAAACACTAAAATTTTATGAAATTATCAATAATTTTCTCAAAACGTGAATATTTTATGAAATTCGTGCAAACATTTTTTCAATTTGTGAACAAATTATGAAAACATGAAAAAAATTGAATTTTCAATAAATTGTGAAAACATGAACTTTTTTTGTAAACATGCGAACATTTTATAAAAAATGAACTTTTTTTAAAACACGAACATTTTATATAATTTCCATAACACTTTCTAAATTTGCGAACGAATTGTGGAAACATGATCAATTTTTTAATTTGTGAACAATTTTTTAGAATAGGAGCATTTTCTGAAATCCTTGAACATTTTTTAATTTTGAACAAAATTTAGAAATGCGAACATCTTTAGAAGTTTTAAAATTTCTTGAATTTATGAACATTTTCGGAAATGAAATGGACAAAATTGGAAATACTAATATATTCTTGGAATTTTCGAAAAACTATTGAAAACAGGAACAAAATCTGGAAAAAAGAACAAATTTTAAGAAATAAAAACATTTTTAAATTGCAGAAAATTTGTTGAGAAATGAAAATTTCCTTTTGCCTGCGTTGTTACTGTGGTTGCCTGGTTGCTGATTGTGCTACTCTACCTGGTGGCTTTATTTTTAAAGACGGGCGTATGCCTTTTATCTAAAAAAAGAAAAATGAAAGAAAAGAAAACAGAAAAATGAAAAACGGTTAGAAATATAAAATCGGTTCAGGAACCTTCGAGAAGGTTCCCAAAACAGGTAAAAACCGGCTGGGAAAGCTCTAGAAGGTTCGCAAACCGGAACTATAGATGGGCTGGGCCAAGTCGCTCGCTAGGTCGCCTCTCCTGTGCGATTCGACGACAGTTTGATGCAAAGCGCGTTTTGAATAGGGTTTTCCGTTTGGCAATGGGACCTCTTATTCGGCGCTGTTAGCGCCAATTAGAGATGCTGGCGCTCACAGGGGCACGTAGTGGCCGGCCCATTAACTCTCACGTGCGTTTGCAAGAAGCAAACGCGAAGGGAAAAATGAAAAAAAAAACAGATAATGGTTAAATGGGAGAACAGGGTCTCAAACTCTAGTGAGCAACAAGAATGTCACACGCCATAACCACTAGGCCAACTTCACCTTCACGACAACAATCAGGAAACTACTTTATTTGAGTCTTATCTCTACTACTTAAAAATAACGTAAGGTTCCTATTTCATCTTTCTTTCTGTCACCCCTTCGTCCAATCTTTCATGTATATGATAATCAATCATATTAATTTACTTACCTTCTGAACCAATTTTCCTTTAATTTACTTACCAAACTTTTAATCAAAATATAAGGTAATTCACGGGCAGAATTTGATGACAATTACTTACACAATCGCATTATTATTTACAGGTAACTCACAAGCTAATGTATAAGAATATTTATATCTCATTGCAAAGCACGGGCATTGTTCTAGTTATAGTAAAACAAATAGCATAAATTATATACGTAGTATATATTATTTCATAAAATAAAAATTAACATGGTTTCAAATATGTTCATGGATTTATAAAAAAATATCACCAAATTTAAAAGGTTCACAGATTTTAAAATTAGTTCATTGATTCATAGTTTTTTTATAAGTAAATCAAATCTAAAAAAGTTCATCAAATTTGACCAAAGTTCATCGAATCTAAAAGAAAGTTAATCAAAATGAGAAAAAAGTTCATCGAATTTAAAAAATTGTTCATCAAATTTGACAAATGTTCATCGGATCTGGAAAAAAGTTCATCAATTTTGAAAAATGTTCAGCGGATTTGAAAAAAGGTTGATTGATTTTCTAAGAAAAAGTTCATCGAATTGAAAAAAGTTCATATATTTTTGAAAAAGTTCAACGGATTTGAGTAAAGTACATCTAATGTAAAAAGAAAAGGGAAAAGGGAAAAGGAAAGAAAAATAAAATAAAAGAAGGTAATCGTTGCTAGTTACCAGATCTGCTCATTACAAGCTGAGGTAACCAACTAGCCAGCTTAGGTGTTGTGGCAAGGTTACATTTTTTGTTCTGTACATATACAACGCTACAAAGAGCAACGTTTTTCCCTATTTGTTTTCTTTCTTTTCCTCTTTTCTTTTATGTTGTGTGGAAATGCGTGAACTTATTTCAAATTCGAGGAATATTTTTTTAGATTTAATGAACTTTTTTCCAAATTCGATGAACCTTTTTTCAAAATTGATTATTTTTTCAAAATCGATTAACCTTTTTTCAAAACTACATGATATTTGTTTTCAAAATTGATGAACTTTTGTCAAAACCGATGAACTTTTTTCCAAAATCGACAAACTTTTTTTCAAAACCGATGAACCTTTTCCATAGTCGATTAACTTTTTCGTAATTCCTGATTTTTTTCGTTCGTTATTTTTTCCAATTTTTTAATCTTTTCTCAACCCAAGAATTTTTTTTAATAAATCCATTAAATATTTTTTATTTCACAAAAAACTGAGGGCCGGTCTTTTTCCTGAACCAGCAACGCAACACAGAAAGAAAATAGAATGCCAGCAAGGCTAGTTGATGGTGCGACCAATTTGTTTTGAGCGAGCGAGCGAAAGCAAGTCTGGAGAGAGAGAGAGAGAGAGAGAGAGAGAGAGAGAGAGAGAGAGAGAGAGAGAGAGAGAGAGAGAGAGAGAGAGAGAGAGAGAGAGAGAGAGAGATTTTAATGGGCCGCGGCCCGCTCCTGTTCACATGAGCGCCTGATCTTAGAACATGCGCCGATTAGGAGGTCCCAGGCATTTGTGTGCATATTTGACGCCTGGAATGCTGGTTCGGGCTTCAGCATTGGAGATGCCCTTAAAGCTCAGGAGACAATATTAGGGTGGGCGTCGTCAGAGACCACTCGCGGAGCACTTATGCCGCGCTTATGGGAGCAACTAACTAATAGTTACTCTTTGGGGGACTCCCGCAAAATGAATATATATATATATATATATATATATATATATATATATATATATATATATATATATATATATATATAAGGGGTAGCCTTTAACTAGAACGAGATCAAAGAAGGTCTCGCTCAAGGAGCGCCTTTCCAGTCGCAAGTAATGGGCCGACACAACTTTAAGGTTAGTTCCTTCTTTTAACTTTCTTCATTCTTAGATTTTTTTAAGTTTTCTTGGTTTCTTTTTTTGAATATATATTAAATACATGTATTCAAAAACTTAATTTGTTTCAAGAAAATCAATGGGGTCTGAAAACTGGAAAAGGATAACACATTGTGATTATTTGTTAGCATAACCTAAAATAAACGTTTATATGTTTCAAAAATAATGTATGTGACATTAAAAAATGGTCATGCGTTTCAAAAAAATGTAAATGTATCTTTTAAATGTTTATACATTGTATTAAAAATGTTAATGTAATTAAAAAAAGTTAAATGTGTATAAAAAAGTACGTTTTGTTGTGAAAACAATAGATGTTTAGACATCGAAACAAATATTTGAGAAAGTTTAACCTATATAAATATGTTTTAGATATATACCAAAAATGTACAATGTGTATGAAAATAATAGATATCAAAACATATATCTGAAAAAAAATGTTAATGATGTATTCAAAAAATGTTAAACATTTACAATTATTATTTTTGGACACAGAATAAACATATATACAATGTTTATGAAAAAAGTAGAGATCAAAACATATATTTGGGAAAAAATTATATTAAACCTCTATAAAACATTGGTTTGGATTTATAACAAATGTGTTTAATGTGTACAAAAATAATTGACAGCAGAACATACATTTGAAAAAAAATGCTAAAATGTATTTGAAAAATCTTATATGGGTACAAAAAAATGTTCCGGATCGATAAGAAAAATCTATACCCCTCTATAGTGTGGGAATAACTTCCATTATTATCCGTTGGATCTGTTCCATCAGACGACTGAGAAGTGGCAAATCCAAGAGTTGTTGGCCGTCGGATCAAGCCTTGTCCTGCATGAGATCCTTCCACGTGGATATGGGTAAAAGTTGTTGGGCGCTTTATGGAGCCCACCCCGTGCAACTAGGACCATTTGACCGACAAAATTATAGCTTCTCGGCCCTTCCCCCGTGCGGCGACAAATACCGCCGCATCTTATCCCCTTTGCCGCTCTACAATTCTCAAATCGATCGCTGCATCACTCCCATTCAAGCTGCCCATTAGATCGTGTGTCCGTCGCCACCATAATCCTCATCCTTCCAGCCGCGGTCTTTCCATGTACAGTCTCCACTCCTTTCTCTCGCCATAATCCCCAGCCGTGCTCTCCCTGTCCCTGTCCCTTGCCAATTTGGTCACCAGATCGCACTGTGCTCCTGCGCGTGGCGTCATGGTCTCATTGAGTCGTCCTAGGCGTGTGGAACACAAACCCGGTGAACTGGGTGTTACCCTCGCCCTCTGTACCATCCCATAAGCAGATATGGTATTTTTTGCAGTGGTGTATGATTGTTATTGCGTGATTTGGATGACGCACTTAACCTTCAAGTTTACAAAGTTGGAAATCAGGTAACGTGGAGTCATTGCCTTAGTAGAACCAATTTGTTTATTGATCTATGTATTATGATTCAACATAAATAAGATAATACCTCACAATCTTAATTTCTGAACAAGTTTATGTGCACAAAGCTTCATATTTTCTATTTTGATGATCTCTACTTTTCAATCAAGGAGAAATCTAATAATGGTATATAGGACCTTCAAGTTTATGTGCCCTGGTCTTCTCCGTGAGATGCTAATAACACACAACCGGATTTGGGTATTTGATCTGAGTTAGGCTACGTGCCTTTACGCACTAACCACCACGCTGGATAATTGTATATGGGACCCTCGGCGTTGAACGTTCCTTCCAAAAGCTTTCCAGATGTCACAGTTTAGAGATGCAGGCTGATTGTTAGGGTGGACGGTAACCGCCTGCGCTTGTATAGGGAGGTGGGTCTGGTCCCCGGCCAGTCATGCAACGTGCAGGAGTGCTTAGGGTGATGGGCCCATGACCCCTTCGCACTTAGAATTTAGACCGGCGTGTTAACCTCTCTAGAGAGTATAGGTTGGTCTACAGCGTATTGATCATCCGATGCCGGGCATCACCTAGAAAAGTGTGTCGGCCAGAGGTAATCGAGCGTGTTGGGTAATGGGGGTGCACCCCTGCAGGGGAGTAATATACTTGAATAGCCGTGTCAACGGTAACAGGACGCTTGGAGTTGTATCCTGATCTACTACAACGAGAACCAGATACTATTGTGATACTAACTGTTTTACTACTCCAGGATCACTTTCTCATTGGGTAGTCAAGGAAGGATCTCTGGGTGTTGCTGATAAATACATGATACTAAATACTATATATAAACTCCTCTCTCCTACTGCTGCAAGAGGATGGCTGCAGATGATGCTAGTCTTCCATAGGATGAGCTTCTCCCCCTTATTCTAGCATTTTTGCAGTATAGTCCAAAGATATAGCACCATTCCTTTAACACCAATGCATACCTAGCGTAGTTCTGATGTAACTCTTGCGAGTACTTTGGATGAATACTCAAGGTTGCTTTGCTTCCTCTTTTCTTCTTCCTGGATGTTGCGATCAGATGATGTTGCGCAGAAACCAGAGGATCCCGAGGATGATTGCTATGTGGAGTTCGACATCGAGGAGTAGTTCGGAGTTCCCAAACAGGAGGCACATTTGTAATTGTTCTATACTCAGACCTAATTCTTGATGTAATTTTGTGTCTTGCGACCCTAGCTTAATATATGTTGTTTCTTTGTTTATATTTGAGTCATAGAGTTATGTTGTGATAGTATACTAGGAGTCATTGATCTTGATCATGCATGTTGCATGGATGTTTAGTGCATGATTAATTTCGAGGGCGCCACAAGTTGGTATCAGAGTCGACTGCCCGTAGGAACCCCCTTCCAAACTCCTTGGTCGAAGTTGAGTCTAGACTTAAAAGAACTATTTTACTAACTGTGTTGTGTGGCTTACGGGCCCACATCACCTATGGCTGGGATTAGGATATTTTATTCCGCATCTTTACTCTGGGTTCTGATTTCTCTTCTCTTCAGGCTAGAGACTTTGCTAACTCTAACTTGAGGTTCTCGTGATGACTTATTTCTGGAGATCCACTCATTCCAGATGATCGCTTGATTCCCCAGAAGATTTTGAAGATACTCTTTGATGTTTTCCCGAGACCCTTGTGCCACTTCTTTTGCAATTCCCTACCATATAAATCCCTATGGATAATTATATATACTTGTTGTTCATACATTCATTTCCAGTTACTCTTTTCATTACAAGATACTCTCAAATACTCTTCGATGTTCTGAGAATCCCTTGTGTCTACTGCCTTGCAGCTCCTATAGCCACATGAATACAACTATGAGTAATCCCTCACACTTATCAAGGATTTGTTCTTCCCCAGTTGTTCATGTGTTTCACAAGATACACCATATTTTTTAACCAAATAGTTGTATAGGGATAAGGTGCAACGATGTGGAGCACTGGTTCTTGAAATCAAAGAAAATAATAGAAATGGTAGATCGACGGAACCAAAACAGAACATAGGTCAAAAAGCCCCAAAAGCACTTGCATGCGCTACGGCAAGGAGACCCTCCCTATCCTCGTTCTTGTTCCTTTTTGTGGCTGATGGTCTATCTGCAATTCTCAAATAATGTTTCTGCTGATGATGTTACTCCTATGAAGGTATGTGGAAGAGCTCCGGGTATTTCACATCTTTTGTTCGCTGATGATACTTTGCTATTCTTTGAGGCTTCATGGGCATAGAAAGTAAGGATCAAGCAAGCTTTGGGTATCTATAGTACTACCACTCATCAAAGCTTGAATTTCAATAAATGCTCAATTCTTTTTGGGCATGCATGTCCATCTATTGTCCAACAGGAAGTAATTAAGAGAAGTTCTTAATATCACTAGTATGGTCTTTGATGAAAAATACATGGGGCTTCCTACTCCTGATGGGCGGATGTCATAAGGAAGATTCCAAAATCTTCAACTGGGCCTAATAAAACGTCTAATCCAATGGGGAGATGGCCATCTCACTCAATCAGGTAGAGAGGAACTTATTAAGTCTATAGCCCAAGCATTGCCCACATACATTATGGGGGTGTTTAAGTTGCCTTTCTCGGTTTGTGATGAGCTCACTAGGATGGTGAGAGGCTTTTACTGGGGTTCCTCGAAAGGTAAAAGAAAAGTGCACTTGTGAGCTTGGGATAATCTATTGTAACGGAAAGACAAAGGTGGTGTGAGCTTTCGAGAATTCCGCCTTTACAATCAAGCATTGCTAGCAAGGCAGACCCGAAGACTTATTTTGAAACCTGACAACCTTTGTGCACAATTACTAAAGGCTAGATACTATCCTAGTGGTAAGATGAAGACATGGTTTTTACAGGCAATGCACCTTCTCCTTGGTAGGCTATTAGCTATGGGATCAAGCTTCTAAAAAGGGCTTGGTGTGGAGAGTTGGCAATGGGACGAGCATCAAAGTTTGGCAAGGAACTGGATCCCGAGACCATTTGTACTCTCTTACAAGCCTATCATGGTACAAGGGCTTGCTTATGAGCTGCTAGATGGTAATGGTGCATGGAATATAGGACTGCTACATGGGTACTTCTTGATAGCGGATGTTTATAAAATTACCAAAATTTGTGGTTCTCCTCGCCGCGAATATGATACACTGGCGTGGGAACCTGACAAGTTTGGGATATTCTCTGTATAGAGCTTACAATTTAGCTTTCGAGGAAGCACACAAAGGATCATATACTAGGTCTAGTTCTCTGCCAAATAGGCACCGTTCTTGCTGGAAAGGTTGCGTGACGTGCCCCCGACCGTCCGTAACCATTCATGGCAAGTTGCAAAAAATGCATTATCGACTTGGCAGAAAAAATTTAGCAGGGGTTTGGAAAATGATGATCTATGTCTGGTTTGTGGAGCAGAACCGGAGGATAATTTCCACCCTTTCTTCGATGCCCTTTGTGACGCAAACTTTACAAGCCTATCATGCATCATGGTATAATGTGGAACCAACTTTCCACTGTCTATTGATATATCAAAATTTCAAGACCCTTCAAAACGGTGATAAGATAGCACTCTAATTACATATGGAAAATGTCGTCTCCTCTAAACTTATGTGCTAGATTGCTTGCCTTGTCACGATGTCTCAAGAAAATACCAAGTTGTGTGATTTTTGCAACACTAATAATAATGATTTTATTAGTACTCCGATTACTCTCGCCACTAGTGCGGAATCTTATGAAATTAATGCCGCTTTGCTGAATCTTGTTATGAAAGAAAAAAATTCTGGTAGTCCTAATGAAGATGCTGCATCCCATCTAAATACTTTCATTGAATTGTGTGATATGCAAAAGAAAAAGGATGTGGATAATGATATTGTTAAATTGAATCTATTTCTGTTCTCACTACGAGATTGTGCTAAAACTTGGTTTTCATCTTTGCCTAAAAATAGTATTGATTCATGGAACAAGTTTATAGATGCTTTTATTTCCAAGTATTTTCCTCCCGCTAAGATCATCTCCCTTAGGAACGATATAATGCATTTTAAGCAAATTGATTATGAACATGTTGCACAATCTTGGGAGAGGATGAAATTGATGATAAGAATTGCCCTACTCATGGTTTAAGCTTACGGATGATCATACACAATTTTTATGTCAGATTGAATTTTGCATCTAGATATCTTTTAGATTCTGTTGCAGGAGGTACTTTTATGGAAATCACATTAGGAGAAGCTACTAAACTCCTAGATAATATTATGGCAAAATACTCTCAATGGCATACCGAAAGATCTTCTACTAGTAAAAAAGTGCATGCGATTGAAGAAATTAATACTTTGAGTAGAAAGATGGATGAACTTATGAAATTGATTGCTATTAAGAGTGCTCCTATTGATCCTAATGATATGCCTTTGTCCACTTTGATTGAGAATAATAATGAATCTATGGATGTGAATTTTGTTGGTAGGAACAATCTTGGTGATAACGCGTATAGAGGAAATTTCCACCCTATGTCATTTCCTAGTAATTTCTCTAATAATTATGGTAATTCCTACAAAAATTCTTATGGAAATTATAATAAATTACCTACTTATATTGAGAATAATATTAAATATTTCATTAATTCTCAAAAGGTCTTCAATGCTATGGTGGAAGAAAAATTGCTTAAGATTGATGATTTGGCTAGGAATGTTAATAGAATTTCTCATGAGATTGATTCTTTTAAGATTAGATCTATGCCACCCAAGATTGATATTAATTAATCTCTAAAGGCTATTCAAGTTTCTATTAATGAAAGGAGAGAGAACCGCTAAGAGAGATTGGTTTGTAAAAGCATGTTCTTCCAGTTTTTGTGATAATAATTATGTAGATCTTAAAGTGATTGGTTTGACTCCTATTGAATCTTCATTTGCTAAAATAGAACTTTATAAAGATGGGACTGGATATGAGTCAACTTTAGCTAGAAGGCGTCTGTGACGCCCGGATAATCAAGCTACAGTAATCCCCTCTTAATACATGCCATGTCATTGCAGTAATTTGCTAAACCTCACTTTGATCCAAACCCGATTCAAATTAAGTTTAAAATAAAGTCAAACTATTATTTCTTCAAACGGTAAAACAAAAATGTTTGGTGGGTTGAAAATATTCACTAACAATTTGTCATGAAATAATTAACATTTTTCAAAATATAAAATTGCCCACAGGTATTAAAACAGTGGACCAACAACACCTTTTTATCCCATTTAAATATAAACCCAAACTTGTTGTGGCAGTGTGCAATAATGCATAGTAATTATATGGCAAGGTTTAACATTTTACAAAAATACTTTGATGCTAAAAGAAAATACAAAACAATAGCTAAATAAATAAACAAAAACGTAAATGGAAATATACTAGTAAAAAGAAAAGAAACCTAATCTACTGGGGCCCTTGGCCCATCTAGCAAAACGGCCCAGGCCAACCACCACTTGCCTCCCACCTCTCGCTACAGGAGGCAGGGGTGCCGTGGCGGCCATCTGCCGGCGATGGCCGTGCGTGGCGACCATCCGGCCCTGCCCCCTCCTATAAAGTCGTTGCCCGACGCCCCCCCGCCCGATCCCTAGCTGCTCCTCCCTCACCCCCTCGCCGGATCCACCTCCCCTCTCCCCTCTTCCATCGCTCGATCTCGAGCTCAGCCGCTCGAGCTCGTCGCCACTTCTCGTCGTCGACGCGACCACCGACCCTCCCTCACCTCGACGACGCGTTTACCAGCCCCGCCGTCGCCCCTACGCCGCCTGCCACCTTGGGTCGGAGCTCGGAGCCCCTGCAGCGACCTCGTCTCCCTGCTCTGCTTCGTCGTCGACCTCGCTGGACTCCGCCGCCCTCCGACCACCACCGGCTTCCCCGGCCTTCCTAACGACGGCGGTGAGCATCTCCCTCCTTCCTCACTCCACGCGCTCACTTGCGAGTTACGGCGCCCGATTCGCCGTCCGCCGAGTTACTCCGCCACACGAGCTCGTCTCCGACGAGGCTCCGGTGGACCTTTGGTCCCGTTCTAGCTGCCAGTTACTTCGTTAGCTCTCGTGGGTGCTGTTGATGCCGAACGCCGGTCTATTTGACCCCATAGCGCCGATCCCGAACACAGCGTGCTCCGGCACCGCCGCGCGTCGCCCGTGCCGCCGCCTCGTACCACAGCCTCTCCTCCTTCTCTCTCGCTGCTTTGCACCGCATCCCGCGCCCCACTCGCCCTCGCCTCCTTGCCACTCTCACCGCACCACCTCGCCCGTGCTCAACCCGCAGTCTTGAGTCTGCTGCGGTGGCGGATGTTGCAGGCGTTGCCGCCGCCGTCCGCCCACTCTCGCCGTGGCCTTCGGCCACCACTTCCGCCCGCACTGGTCGCGCCCTTGGCGCCCCACCTGCGCCTGGCCGCTCCTCCCATGCCTCCCCGTCTCAGCGACTGCGGCCACGCCGGCGGCCTCGCCACGCCCGTGGCTGGCCTCGCCGATCTGGCGCTCTGCCCGATCGGCGCGACGCCACAAGACGCTAATCGCTCCGCCCCATTAGGCCTTTGGCCCTATGACAAACGGGGTCCAGCCCAGAATGTTTAAAAGAAAGGAATTAAAAATATATATAATAATTTAATTAATTAATTAATTAATTAGTTAACTTAATTAATCCTATTTAGGTTAAACTAATCACCTAATTAAACTAATCAATTCTGTTTAACTAAAATCAGCCAATGACAGTGGGACCCACGGGTCGATTTGACGATCAACGGTCAGATTTGACCATCGACGTCATGGTGATGTCATCTTGACATCACCTTTCACTGTTTTGGATAATGTTGGATTTAAATAAATAATTAAAATCGAAAATGATTTAAATCTTTAGAAAATCATATCTTTTAATCCGTATCTCGGATGAAAATACTTTCTACATGAAAGTTGCTCGTAACGACGAGACGATTCCGGATCACGCAACCCGCTCGTCCGCCACACCCTCTAACCTATCGAACTCGCAACTTTCCCCTCCGGCTCCTCCGCTCAAAACGCGAAACGTCGGGGATCCTTTCCCGGATGTTCCCCCCTTCACCGGTATCACCACATACCGCGTTAGGGCACGCCTAGCATCACGCCTTGGTTTGTCATGCATCGTCATGCATCTGTTTGCTTAAATATTCATTGTTTCTTCCCCCTCTTCTTCCGCTAGACACCGAGACCGACGCTGCCAAAGACGACTACGGAGTTGACGACCCCTCTCTCTTGCCCGAGCAACCAGGCAAGCCCCCTTGCTCACCAGGATATCGCCTATTCTACTCTATCTTGCTTGCATTAGAGTAGTGTAGCATATTCTTGCTTTTACATTATACCTATCCCGATGCATAGCTTTGTCCTTGTTACTCTTGTTGTTACCTTTACGCAATCCTACATGCTTAGTATAGGATGCTAGTATTCCATCTGTGGCCCTACATTCTTGTCCGTCTGCTGTGCTATACTATCGGGCCGAGATCACTCGGGAGGTGATCTCGGGTATATACTATATACTTTATACATGATACATGTGGAGACTAAAGTCGGGTTAAATTTGGTGGAGCACCATGAGTGGATCTTTGTGGCGAGCGACAGGGGTAGGTTGAGACCGCCTAGGAGAGAGGTGGGCCTGGCCTGTTCGGGCGTTCGCGGATACTTAACACGCTTAACGAGTTCTTGGTATTTGATCTGAGTGCGGCCATTTGGTCTATACGCACTAACCATCTACTGCGGGAGTAGTTATGGGTATCCGGCGTCGTGGTATCACCGGCACTTCGTGACGTCGGCCGATCGAAGCGGCGACGCCGGATTGGAACGTAGGCCTGCTCTTGTATTAAGGGGCTAGTTACGCTTCCGGCCGCCCACGCAACGCGGTGTGTGCTAAGGGCGATGGGCCCAGACCTGTGCGCTTAGGTTTAGACCGGCGTCTTGACCTCTCTGTTGAGCCTAGGTGGGGCTGCGGCGTGTTGATCTTCCGCGGCTGGCATGACCCGGAAAGTGTGTCCGGCCAAATGGGATCAAGCGTGTTGGGTTATGTGGTGCACCCTGCAGGAAGTTAATCTATTCGAATAGCCGTGATCTTGGTAACAGGACAACTTGGAGTTGTACCTTGACCTTATGAAAACTAGAACCGGATACTTAATAAAACACACCCTTCCAAGTGCGGATACAACCCGGTGGTCGCTCTCTCTCGTGGATACGAGGAGGGATCGCCGGGTAGGATTATTGCTATGTGATGCTACTTGGAGGACTTGATCTACTCTACGCAACAAGCTGCAAAGGCGGAGGCTGCCCGAAGCGTAGTCTTGACGTGATTAGCTATCCCCTCTTATTACGGCATTCTGCGGTTTAGTCCACCGATATGGCCCTTTACACATATATCCATGCATATGTAGTGTAGCTCCTTGCTTGCAGTACTTTGGATGAGTACTCACGGTTGCCTTGTTCCCCTTTTCCCCTTTCTTTACCCGGTTGCTGCGACTGAGACGAGGAGTCCAGAGCGACGCCACCGTCGATGACGATCGCTACACCGGAGGTGCCTACTACTACGTGCAGCCCGGACGGCGACGCACTGTGAGTAGTTTAGGAGGATCCTGCGGGGAGGCCTGTGCCTCTTCGATATGTATCCCGGTTTGTGCTAGCCTTCTTAAGGCAAACTTGTTTAACTTATGTACGTACTCAGATATTGTTGCTTCCATTGGCTCGTCTATGATCTAGCACTTGTATTCGAGCCCTCGAGGCCCCTGGCTTGTATTATGATGCTTGTATGACTTATTTATATTTTAGAGTTGTGTTGTGATATCTTCCCGTGAGACCCTGATCTTGATCGTACACATTTGCATGCATGATTAGTGTACGATTAAATCGGGGGCGTCACAGCGTCCCAATAATTTGGAGGGTGAAGATCTTAATGAAAAAAATGATAAAAGTGGGATTGGCGAGGTCAAAACTTTAAGCAGTGATGAACCCACTCTTTTGGATTTTAAGGACTTTAATTATGATAATTGTTCTTTGATTGATTGTATTTGCTTGTTGCAATCCATTCTGAATTGACCTCATATTTATAATCAAAATAAGGCTTTTACTAAACACATTGTTGATGCTATGATGGAATCGTTTTGAAGAAAAACTTGAGTTGGAAGTTTCGATCCCTAGAAAGCTTTATGATGAATGGGAACCTACTATAAGATTAAAATTAAATATTATGAGTTTAATGCTTTGTGTGATTTGGGTGCTAGCATTTCCACTATTCCAAAAACTTTATGTGATGTGCTAGGTTTCCATAAATTTGATGATTGTTCTTAGAATTTATATCTAGCGGATTCCACTATTACTAAACCTATGGGAAGGATTAATGATGTTCTTATTTTTGCAAATAGGAATTATTTGCCCATAGATTTTATTGTGATTGATATAGATTGCAATCCTTCATGCCCTATTATACTTGGTAGACCTTTCCTTAGAACGATTGGTGCAATTATTGATATGAAAGAAGGAAACATTAGGTTCCAATTTCCTTTAAGGAAGAGCATGGAACACTTTCGAAGAAAGAAAATTAAGTTACCATATGAATCTATTATGAGGGCTACATATGGATTTAATATCAAAGATGACAATACCTAGATCTATGCAATATGCCTAGCTAGGTGCGTTAAACAATATCGCTTGTTGGGAGGCAACCCAATTTTATTTTGTGCTTTTGTTTTTTCTACTGTTATTGAATAAATACACATTTTTTACTTCTGTAGTAAATGTGTTTTAGTGTTTTAATTAGTGTCTGAGCCAAGTAAAACCTTTGGGATGGTCTATGGTGATAGTTGATTTGATCTTGCTGAAAAATAAAACTTTTGCGTCCAGTAGCAGAATTGTTAAAAATCATAGAAGTGGGATAAAAGTATGATTTTTTACACAAGATTGATATATAAATTGCCTAGGTTGTCCTAATGTTTCAGAATTTTTGGAGTTACAGAAGTATACAAAGTTTCCAAATTACTACAGATTGTTCAGTTTTTGACAGATTCTGTTTTCTATGTGTTGTTTGCTTATTTTGATGAATCTATGGGTAGTATCGGTGGTATGAACCATAGAGAAGTTGGAATACAGTAGATATAACACCAATATAGATTAAGAATGAGTTCACAACAGTACCTAAAGTGGAGATGTATCTTATTATACTAACGGAGCTTACGAGTTTTCTGTGGAGTTTTGTCTTGTGAAGTTTTCAAGTTTTGGGTAAAGCTTTGATGGACCATGGAATAAGGAGTGACAAGAGCCTAAGCTTGGGGATGCCAAGGCACCTCGGGGTTATATTCAAGGACAACCAGTCATCTAATCTTGGGGATGCCCTGGATGGCATCCCCTCTTTCGTCTTCAATCCATCGGTAAATTTATTTGAGGCTATATTTTTATTCACCACATGATATGTGTTTTACTTGGAGCGTCTTGTATTATATGAGTCTTTGATTTTTAGTTTGCAACAATCATCCTTGGTGTACACACCTTTTGAGAGAGACACGCATTAATCGTGAATTTATTAGAATACTCTATGTGCTTCACTTATATCTCTGAGCTAGGCAGTTGCTCTAATGCTTCACTTATATCTTTTTAGAGCATGGCTGTGGTTTTATTTTATAGAAATTGATGAACTTGCATGCTTCAATTTTATTATTTTGAGAGTCTTGAAAACAACATGGTAATTTGCTTAGATTATGAATTTAGTCCTAATATGATGGGCATCCAAGAGGGATATAATAAAAACTTTCATATAAGAGCATTGAATATATGGGAAGTTTGATTCCTTGCATTTGTTTTGAGATATAAAGATGGCGATATTAGAGTCATGCTAGTGAGTAATTGTGGATTGGTAGAAATACTTTTGTTAAAGTTTGTGATTCCCGAAGCATGCACGTATGGTGAACCGTTATGTGATGAAGTCGGAGCATGATTTATTTTTTGATTGTCTTCCTTATGAGTGGCGGTCGGGGACGAGCGATCGTCTTTTCCTACCAATCTACCCCGCTAGGAGCATGTGTATTAGTACTTTGTTTCAATGGCTAATAAATTTTTGCAACAAGTACGTGAGTTTTTATGACTAATGCTGAGTCCATGGATTATACGCACTCTCACCCTTCCACCATTGCTAGCCTCTCTAGTACCGCGCAACTTTCGCTGGTGCATTAAACCCACCATATACCCTTCCTCAAAACAGCCACCATACCTACCTATTATGGCATTTCCATAGCCATTCTGAGATATATTTACATCCAACTTCCATCGTTCCGTTTATTATGACACGCACCATCATTGTCATATTGCTTTGCATGATTGTAAGATAGCTAGCATGATGTTTTCATGGCTTGTCCTTTTTTTGATATCTTGCTACGCTAGATCATTGCACATCCTGGTACACCGGTAGAGGCATTCTTATAGAGTCATATCTTTGTTCTAGTATCGAGTATTGTAATTCTTGAGTTGTAAGTAAATAAAAGTCTGATGATCATCATTATTAGAGCATTGTCCCATGTGAGGAAAGTATGATGGAAGCTATGATTCCCTCACAAGTTGGGATGAGTCTCCGGACTTTGAGAAAAATAAAAGAGGCCAAAGAGCCCAATAAAAAAAGAGGCCAAAGAGCCCAAATAAAAAAATGAGAGAAAATAGAGAAGGGACAATGTTACTATCCTTTTTCCACACTTCTGCTTCAAAGTACCACCATGTTCTTCATGATAGAGAGTCTCTTATTTTATCACTTTCACATACTAGTGGGGATTTTTCATTATAGAACTTGGCTTGTATATTCCAATGATGGGCTTCCTCAATTTTCCCTAGGTCTTCGTGAGGAAGCGAGTTGGATGCACACCCACTAGGTTTTCTTTTTGAGCTTTCATACACTTATAGCTCTAGTGCATCTGTTGCATGGCAATCCCTACTCACTTGCATCAATATCAATTGATGGGCATCTCCATAACCCATTAATTTGCCTAGTTGATGTGAGACTTTATCCTTTTTGTCTTCTCCTCACAACCTCACCATATTCGATCCATTCCACCTATAGTGCTATATCCATGGGTCACGCTCATGTATTGCATGAAAGTTGAAAAAGTTTGAGAACACCAAAAGTATGAAACAATTGATTGGCTTGTCATCGGGGTTGTGCATGATAAAATACTTTGTGTGATGAAGATGGAGTATGGCCAGACTATATGATTTTGTAGGGATAACTTTCTTTTGCCATGATATTTTGAGAAGACATGATTGCTTTATTTGTATGCTTGAAGTATTATTGTTTTACGTCGATATTAAACTTATGTTTTGAATCTTATGGATCTGAATATTCATGCCACAATAATAATAATTACATGGTTAAATATGTTAGGTCGCATTCCACATAAAAAATTCTATTTTTATCATTTACCTACTCGAGGACGAGCAGGAATTAAGCTTGGGGATGCTTGATACGTATCCAACGTATCTATAATTTTTTATTGTTCTTGGATATTATATTATCTGTTTTGGATGTTTTATATGCATTAATATGCTATTTTATATTATTTTTGGGACTAACCTATTAACCTAGTGCCCAGTGCCAGTTTTTGTTTTTTTTTCTTGTTTTTGACTTTTATAGAAAAGGAATATCAAACGGAGTCCAAACTTAATAAAACTTTATGGTGATTTTTCTTGGACCAGAAGAAACCTACGAGACTTGGAGAGGAGGCCAGAAGACCTATGAGGTGGCCACAAGCCCTTATGGGCCCCTCGTAGTCCTTCCAACCCTAACTCCAGCACTATAAATACTCAAATATTCCCCCTATGTCAGAGGGCACACCAAAAAATACTTTTCCGCCGCCACAAGCTTCTATTCCGGTGAGATCCCATCTTGGGGCCTTTTCCGGCACTCCACCGGAGGGGGATTTGATCACGGAGGGCCTCTAGACCAACCTTGTTGCCCTTCTGATGAAGAATGAGTAGTTTACCACGGACCTAAGGGTCCATATATCTAGTAGCTAGATGGCTTCTTCTCTATTTTTGATCTTCAATACAATGTTCTCCTCGATGTTCTTGGAGATCTCTATTCGATGTAATCTTATTTTGCGGTGCGTTTGTTGAGATCCGATGAATTGTGGATTTATGATCAGATTATCTATGAATATTATTTGAGTCTTCTCTGAACTCTTTTATGCATGATTGAGATAGCTTAGTAATTCTCTTCGATCTATCAATTTGGTTTGGCCAACTAGATTGGTTTATCTTGCAATGGGAGAAGTGCTATGTGATGGGTTCAATTTTGCAGTGTCCTCTCCGAGTGACAGAAGGGGCAGCGAGGCATGTATTGTTTTGTTGCCATTAAGGATAAAAAGATGAGATTTATATCATATTGCTTGAGTTTATCCCTCTACATCATGTCATCTTGCTTAAGGCGTTACTTTGTTCTTATGAACTTAATACTCTAGATGCAGGCAGGAGTCGGTCTACTTGTCATGGACGTGATGCCTATATTCATGATCATTGCCTTAGATATCTTCATAATTATGCGCTTTTCTATCAATTGCTCAACAATAGTTTATTTACCCACCATATGCTTTGTTGAAGAGAGAAGCCACTAGTGAAACCTATGGCCTCCGGGTCTATTTTCCCTCATATATTTTCATATCTATAAAATCAAAAACCCAAAAATACCTCACTGCAATTTATTTGTGTTTACTTTATTTTGCTTTTTACTTATCTTTTATACCTATCTCTTTTAGATCTCACTCTTGCAAGTGACCGTGAAGGGATTGACAACCCCTTTTTCGTGTTGTGTGCAAATGTTTGTTAGTTTGTGCAGGTGCATATATTGGGGACTTGCTTGTGCCTCCTACTAGATTGATACCTTGGTTCTTAACTGAGGGAAATACATATCTCTACTTTGCTACATCACCCTTTCGTCTTCAAGGGAAAAATCAACGCAAGCTCAAGAAGTAGCAATACTCGTACTTCTTCTCCCCATTCATGACATCTCTAATACACCTCTCGACCTCCGCACTCGTTAGTGATCCATTTTCACTCTTCCACAATCACACACCCATACCCCAGTGGTGGGTTGGTCCACCCAGTGCGGAATTCCCACAAAAGGTACACCGCAGACAATTGCCTCCAGTGTCGAGTTCCATCCACAGTGGGTAACAAAACAACCCACACATATATTTATGAAACAAAAATTAGAATGTTATTGCTATTTCCCCATTTTAGCAACACTTTTAATTCATTTTCACATGAAGAGGAAAAGAAATATGTCTTATGATATGATACCAATGGCCTTGTGTGCTAGAATCTCAAGCTGGGGGCACCAAGAAACAATTAATCCATTCTTCTTACATTTCACCTTGAGTTGATCAGATAACTTGTGTGCCTCATCAGATCTAACAACCCAAAGGAAAGGTTTGCTAGAATTGCATAGTCCATTGCCAAGCTCCCCCAAATGAGTCACATCATAGTTTGAATAACTCCCATATGATACTATAGCGACCCAACCCAATACAGTCAAGTCTCTGTGCTTTCTGTGCCATCCATGGATCAGTATGCTGGAACAGACAGTACTTCAATGAAATACCATAACATCATATGTAAAATAAGTACCGTAGATTCATAGTATACCTTATGTCATAGTGGAAACATATCAATAGGGGTGTGGAGTCCCATCAACGCCAACGACAAGTTGAGTGTGGACCATAACCCTATATCATACTCTTACTTGCCGTAGAAATCCTACAACATGAGACTTTGCAGCCGTGTAGGTCTGTACATTGAATGTACCGGCAAGATCACAATAAGAAAGTAGATGATAAAACTATACTATATGCAATATGGCTTTATGGATTTGTGTCAGAGGTTTTTGCATAAAAGCTGGTTTTATGTTCCCTGCATCAAAGGATTGTCAAGGAATCTTCACTACAGAGCCATATGATACTGTAGCGACCCGACCCAATACGGTCAAGTCTCTGTGCTTTCTACGCCATCCATGGATCAGTATGCTGGCACATACAGTACTTCGATGAAATACCATAACATCACATGTAAAATAAGTACCATAGATCCAGAGTATACCTTACGCCACAGTGGAAACATATCAATAGGGGTGTGGAGTCCCATCAACGCCAACGACAAGTTGATTGTGGACCATAACCCTATATCGTACTCTTACTCGTCGTAGATCCGTACATTGAATGTACCGGCAAGATCACAATAAGAAAGTAGATGATACAACTATACTATATGCAATATGGCTGTGTGGCTCTGTGTCTGAGGTTTTTGCGTAAAAGCTGGTTTTATTTTCCCTACATCAAAGGATTGTCAAGGAATCTTCACTAAGTTATCTACTATGACATGGTTCCGCCAACCGATGTCTCATAGCACCAATTCATTATAAGTGGCCCACAATTGATTAACAGTCCGGTGTTGAGAATTCAGAGATAGATCCAAGTCCAGAGGCTCAAATTGTCTATAACCATGGACATGTCTAATCGATTAGGTTTTAACTCTGCAGAGTGTTGTGCACTTTACCCACAAGAATCATTCACTCCTTTTATGTCCTCGCACTGCCTGATGTTTGAGGACGGGATGAATGAAACATGGTCTTCCAAAGAGTTCCTATGACCTCTACCCAGTGCCCATCCAATCCTACCATAGTTCTACATCTACAGGCACTGGTCCAGTCAGAGTCACAACAAAGGTCAACTAAAGCCAGAGCCCATAATGACTTGTGGCTGCATAGGTAAGCTTCTGGGCATGAAGTATTCTCCCATCTCTTTGAGTCTGGGCGGAACTTTCCTCAGGAGTACTGGCCTACTCCAGCTCACTAGCATCCACCGGGTACTCCAGGGTGCCTCACAAACAGTCCACCCAGTAGTGTGTATTGAAATCTTGTCCCGAGTCTTGATGTCTGAGGTCTTGAAGATGCAGGCCTTGAAGATGCCATCATGGAGTGGTCGTCATTGACATAGAGTCATCATGAAGTTGTCGTCATTGACGTGGAGTCCTCCTTCTCACATGACTCCTGAGCACTCTTACCAAACCTTGTCTACTAAAGCATAGCATTAAAACTAAATGACGTCCCAGACTTGATAGCAGGGAGATGGGTTCCTACCTCATGCATTCTACTCAACTACAAGATTCAATATTACTACTGGAGGAAAAGTTGAAAGGGTGATACTACATGCAAATAAAACTTGGTAATAACAAATGGTCAAAGTGAACTTGCCTGGTATTACTTGATGAAGATTTATAACGCTCTCAGAAAATGAATTGGTAGAACTATTCGTCAACCCGGTGAAATCAATATTAACAAACATGACATTCACATAAGCAAGCATTCTAGCAAGCAATACTAACAATCAATAGACAACCATAATTAAAAGCCAATATGAAAACAGTAATGAAATCAAAGAACCCAAATAAAATCCAATGAAAAACTTCACAAGAAAACTATAAAGGAAAACTATAGGGTGTTACTACAAACAACAAAACACTTTTTGTCCTGAGTAAAACTTAACAACAAGGAAAAATACCACACTATTAAACTAACAGAAAAGAAATAAGGTTTTTATTAAAATAACATAAAGAAATTTATCCAAAGTTTTCTTGGAAAAGGAATTAACCTAAAAGCATTAGTAAAACTCCTACTATGATAAACACAAGGTTTCAAGTAAAAATAAAAGAAACTAAACTAAAAATTATTTTCAACTACAAAGAAAAGTGGCTACTCTTGACTAACAAAAACATAAAACAAATTTGTCAAAATTGACAAAAGAAATAGTTTAAAACTGTTTAAAACAAAAGACTAAAATAAAACATAAAACAAAAATATTTTTGCTAAAACCCTAATTCAAAATAAACCACTATATGGTACTAGATAAATAAATCAATAAGTAAACAATAGCAAAAAGAATCAATCAAAAATATATTTTAAAACTCAAGATATGGCCAAATTTGTGGTTTGAACAAATTTCATCAAATTCAAATTTAAACTACTCAAATTTGAAAACCAAGCACACCAACAGGAACTTTATAAAATATGAAACTACAACAAAAAGAATCACTCAATTTGGATCTAGAAAATAAAAGATATTAAGATTCTAAAATTGAAACTACATCTTTTTTTTAAACAGAAACTAAAAAAACAAAAACGTTATGGACCGGCCATAGGCCACGTGGTAGCTTATGGTTGGCTTTGGTTCGTTTGCTGCAGTGCTAACAACCAGACGACCGAAAATTAACAGAAAACGTTTCGGAAGTAAAATAAAAAAAACGCGGCCTAATCCTATGCGTCGGATCTCGATCTAACGATGGGGCGGGCTACGGTGGCTTATAGTGGAGGAGGTCGCCGGAGTTGGGCGGCGCGGCATTGGGCACGAACGGGGTGGGCGCTCCCGTGGTCTTCGGCATCGGGCGGAGCGTCCAGGCGATGCGTGGGAGCACGGTGAACTCGGAGGTGGCGACGGTGGGTTTTGGGAGTGGCCATGGGTGGCAGAGCGAGCTCGGCGAGGCGGCAGCAGACGCGACTCACCGGCGAGGGATTGCGAGTGCGTGAGGGCATCGGAGAAGGGGGCCAAGGGTGGAATCGGGCGAGGGAGAGCAGGGCTTTATTGGGCGAGGTTTCTTGGTGCAGGGGGCGTACATGAACGGCAGGGGAGCACGACGGGGATCCACTCGAGCGAGGTAAGGGAGGGGATCGAGGAGTTGGGGAAGGTGAGCGCGACAACGATTCGGTTGGCCAGGTGGGTACCAGCATCAGCGAGAGGGAGGGGAGGAAAACGGATCGGGCAGCTGTTCCGGAGGAGATTTGGCGTGCGCGGGGCTAAGCGGGCCCGGGAGAGAGAGAGAGAGGGGGGGAGGTGGGCCTCTGTTTGTTGGCTTTGGCCGATTTTTTGTTTTTATATAAAACATAGAAAGTAAAAAGGAACAAACCAAATAAAATAAAAATATTGTATAGATGTATAAGATACCAAAATTTTCATAAAACGAAATCCTAAAACATGGACTATTTTTTAAGTCCCAGTAAAATACAAAAAAATCAAATAATGCAAACAATACTACTATTGCATTTAAAATGCAAATAAAAATAGTTAAAATACAAAAATGATTCCAAATTTATTTTATCCCAATTTTACATTGAAGGGAACATTATACCCTTATTCTCATATATTTATTTTTGTTTTAGGATAAAAATAATTTTAAAAATAACTCCAAAATAGCTTTAAATTTGAATTTCAAATCTTTTCCAAATCCCTTCTAATTTCCCCTTTGATTAAAATTGACTATGAATTGAAGTTTCATATTACTCCTCTCATGTTTGAATATTTTCAAAGAAATTTGAAATTTGGGAAATTCCATAACTTCAAATAGAAAATGGATTCGACATGGTTTTCAAAGGGACTGTCAGAATGTTTCTTTTAAACTTCCAACTCCTCTTTGAAGAAGTCATTTTATCTTCTCTCGTGGAAATCATTGAGTTGCATGAAGTTCCTGGTTTAAAAATATTTCAAATGGAATTCAAATCATTTTCAAACCCATTTTCATTTATTTAAATGGAAGGAGTTATATCATCTTCACTCTAGGGTTTTGTGATGAAATGAATTTGAATTCATGGAACCAAATGCAAGATGAAAGTCTTGGGAATGTCCTTTTATTCCATCTCATTCAACTTTGAAAAAGTTTCAAATTCCAGTCAATTCACACAATCATTCACACAACAATCACACAAACAACCATAACTATTTATTTAATATAACATTCCAGAATTTAGGATTTTGGGATGTTACAGATACACAATTGAGCACAATTATCGGAATCCTTATTTTCACGAAAGATATTAGAAAGATGAAGCATATGAGGCAACCTAAATTCCATTTTTTTGTAGTTTTCTTTTATAAACTAAACTAGTGATAAAACAAGAAACTAAAAGATTAGATTGCAAGATCTAAAGATATACCTTCAAGCACTCACCTCCGTGGCAACGGCGCAAGAAAAGAGCTTAGTTGATGGGGTGTGAGTGCCGCTTACCTAACCTTAAGAACGGCGCCAGAAAAGAGCTTGATGTCTACTATGCAACCTTCTTCTTGTAGACGTTGTTGGGCCTCCAAGTGCAGAGGTTTGTAGGACAGCAGCAAATTTACCTCAAGTGGATGACCTAAGGTTTTCAATCTGTGGGAGGTGTAGGATGAACGTGGTCTCTCTCAAACGACCCTGCAACCAAATAACAAAGAGTCTATTCTGTCCCCAACACACCCAATAGAATGGTAAATTGTATAGGTGCACTAGTTCGGCAAAGAGATGGTAATACAAGTGCAATATGGATAGTAGATATAGGATTTTGTAATCTGAAAATATAAAAGCAGCAAGGTAGCTAACGGTAAAAGTGAGCGAAAACGGTATTGCAATGCTAGGAAATAAGGCCTAGGGTTCATACTTTCACAAGTGCAAGTTCTCTCAACAATGATAACATAATTAGATCATCTGGCAATCCCTCAACGTGCGACAAAATTCACTCCAAAGTTCCTATCGCGGAGAACATAAGATGAAATTGCTTGTAGGGTACGAAACCACCTCAAAGTTATTATTTCCGATCAATCCATTGAGCTATTCCTATAAGTTTCACAAACAACCCTAGAGTTCGTAGTAAAATAACACCATATGACACACATCAATCAACCCTAATGTCACCTAGATAATCCAATGTCACCACAAGTATCCATGGGTCAATCATACGATATGAATCAAACAACTTCAATATTCAATCCAACACAAAGAACCTCAAAGAGTGCCCCAAGATTCCTACCGGAGAAACAAGGACGAAAACATGCATCAACCCCTACGCATAGATTACCCCAATGTCACCTCGGGAATCCACGAGTTGAGTGTCAAAACATACATCAAGTGAATCAATAGAATACCCCATTGTCACCACGGGCATCCCATGCAAGACATACATCAAGTGTTCTCAAATCCATAATAGTATTCAATCCGATAATAGTGAAACCTCAAAGGTAAAACTCAGTTCATCACAAGAAGGTAGAGGGGGAGAAACACCATATGATTCAACTATAGTAACAAAGCTCGTGGTACATCAAGATCGTGCCAAATCAAGGACACGAGAGGGAGAGATCAAACACATAGCTACTGGTACATACCCTCAGCCCAGAGGCTGAACTACTCCCTCCTCGTCATGGAGAGCGCCAGCATGATGAAGATGGCCACCAGTGATGATTTCCCCCTTCGGCAGGGTACCGGAACTGGGCCCCGATTGGTTTTTGGTGGCTACAGAGGCTTGCAGCGGTGGAACTCCCGTTCTAGGTTATGTTCTGGAGGTTTTAGGATATATAAGAGGTGTTGGCGTCGAGAACAAGTCAGGCGAGTCCACTAGGGGCCCACAAGATCGGAGGGTGCTCCGGGGGGGGGGGGGCGGGGGTAGGGCGTGGCCTCCACCCTTGTGGTTGCCTCGTGGCTCTTCTGGCCCAACTCTTTTGCTTCGGGGGCTTCTTTTGGTCCAAAAATCATTAGCGTAAAGTTTCAGGTCAAATGGACTCTGTTTGATATTCCTTTCCTGCGAAGCTCAAAAACAAGGAAAAAACAGGAATTGGCACTGTGCTCTAGGTTAATAGTTTAGTCCCAATAATCATATAAAATAGTATGTAAATGCATATAAAAATCCAAGATTGATAATATAATAGCATGGAACAATAAAAAATTATAGATATACACGGGTACACGTCGGTGCTATACAAACGTTTTTTAACCCCTTTCCGCGACGGTGTTTGGAACCGTTGCCAAGTGAGTGTGGGCGATAGGGGGGTCCTTCCCACACGACCCAGAAATCGTCAGGGATAGGCCCTCCTGGGACACCAAATGAGCTCGTGTGCGATCGGGCGAGGCATCGAAACCCAATTATTTCCGTAGGTATGTACATCCCACACGGTGAATCCTAGAAAAACATTTCCGTAGGTATGTATATATCACACAGCCAATCCAAGGAATATGTTTCCGTTCTTATGTACATCCCACACAGTCAATCTAGGGAAACATTTCTGTTCTTATGTACATCCCACACAGTCAATCCAGGGAAAACGTTTCCGTTCGTATGTACATCCCACACAGTTTTATGTGTAGGCTCGTGTGTGAAAGGTGTAACTATCACACATGCTCTGCCTTGGTTAACTATTTTCTTTTATCAACTACATCACACATGATTTGATGAAGAAAACTGTGTGGCATTGGGCTATCCATCACAAGCAACTACTACAGAATACTGCTAACGCGACACTACGATTAGAGACCCTTTGCCGAAACTGTGTGCGATGCAATAATCGCAAACGGTGGTGTAAAAAAACCATCAAAAAGGTGCAAAATGTTTGCGCTGGCAGAACCATCAAACATGGTTCAGATTTTAGTTGCCTGTGTGATGCAAGACACACGGTTAATCCATTCAAACTGTCTGCTATGAGGCAGAACAACAGAAACGGGCAGACATAACAATGTGTGTGCGATGTAGGACACACGGTTAATCCGTTCGAACTGTTTGTGATGGGGTAGAACAATAGAAATGGGCAGCCATATCAATGTGTGTGCGATATACGACGTACAGTTATCTCGGACGAACTGTTTTCGATTAGGGAACACAACAGAAACGGTTCAACTTAACAATATGTGTGTGATATGCGGCATACAGTTCACATGGATGAACTGTTTGCGATGAGCCAAAAGAACACAATAGAGTCGTGTAAACAAGATGGGTGTGATATGTGGCAAATAGCCGACTCGAATGAATTGTTTGCGATGAGAAATTACAACACAGACGGTCAATGCAGTTACTTCGCGTGCGATTCTGTGTGTACAAAAAACTAGTTTCTTGCGGTGGCGGAGTATCGCACACGATGTGTCTGTGAGTACTCGTGTGCGATGATTAGTATGTTACACATATGTTTCCTTATATTAACATGTGTGTGAATTTGCAATATGGACAGTTAATCTGCAAATGCCTTCTTGTCATCGGGCACACGCTTAAACTCAATGAACTGTGTACGATACTAATACTTTCCATGAAAATTTATGAACTTGGGTAACATCATTTGAGTAACATATATATAGTGGTTACACTATTCGACAAAAGGAGGATCTTAGTAACACGGTTTTGACAACCATATGGTCCATATCTACATAATTAACATAGTAACAACTATCACATTTTAAGAGGCTAAGGGCCAACAACCATATAGTCCATATCTACATACTTAACATATATAGTAACAGCTAGCACATTTTAAGAGGCCGAGAGCCAACAACCACAACTATATATCCACTGGAAGCAGCTTGACCATGGCAACTCGGCATCTCGTCAATGAGAAGGAAGAGCCCTCCTGTGCCTTGGTAGATCATGAGTAGAACAGTGTCTCCAATTTTCCAATATGGATGCGTTGCCAAGAGAAGCAAGAACTTGTTGATTTGAATGGTTCCATTTCTGCGGGAAATGCAGTACCTTGCAATAACTTTGGCGTTATTAGCAGGCACTAGTGTAATTCGACCACGCCGGGAAATCGATCCAGGAACTGCTACAGGGGGCAATTTTTGTTGACATATAGAATAAAAAAAGTTTGTAACATATCGTTGAAGATATATATAATTTATGAGCATCAACATTAAAATAAGACTTTCTACCAGCATTTTGTGAACACAATTGGTCTTGTTCAGTGTGTGCAGCATAGGTCTAATTAATCCCATCCAAAATCCAGCGTTCATACGCTGTGCTATCTCTGTCCGATTATCAACAAAGTTTATGGCATGCTTCAAGTCCTTCCAGTGAAATTTTGTATGCTTAGTAACATACAGATCGTTCACTATGCATCCAACATATCCTGCTTAAAAGGTGGAATTGTATTATTTATTCAGAACATGGCACAAGAATATATAGTGCACATAAATTAGAAAGTAGAATTTGTTATTGCCTAGGAACGGAGTCGGAATATGATATCACAATTGGTTGCTTAAATAGTAATATGACAGCAAGGAGAAAGTTGAAAGGACACTAACCTCGATCAGACTTTGATCGGCTGATGATGTTGGGGAAGTAAACATCCATGTTGATTAGACCAAGCTGTGGTGCATGCACTAGAGTTTTATTGCCAGCTTTTAGTACATAACACTTAGACATTTTTCTCCAAAGGTCCGCATTAAAATAGGAGTGACCATCTTTATCAAGTTTTACGCTAACCATCATTGTAAATCCATGCTGCGTTGTCAATATGACATCTTGGGAGTTATCAGCAAAGTAAAGCCCAAGATTTCCTTCTACTCATGTTCTTGCAAAACAAGGGATGTACTGCTTGAAATGAAAATTAAGATCATAAATTAGATATATTGAAATAACAGAGCAAGATGCAAATATGGGAGTAACTGATAGAACAGATACATACATACATACATACATACATACATACATACATACATACATACATACATACATACATACATACATATATATAGACGGTCTATTCTGCTAATATTAGCGGAATAGCTATTCTGATAACACTTCCGCACTGCACGCTCAACGCAAGTGCACGTCATTCTTTAAACCAAGTGTGCTGCAGTACTCACACGAGTGAACTTCTCGTCGAAAAAAACTGCACGCGTTGTTTTTTCGGTACTGTTTTCTCTCTAGTTTGTAACCATTTATCGGAATGAGGCATGTAATATAGCGTTGAAAAGCTATGGATTAGGCGCAACTTCGACATGTTGAACACTTTTTGAGATTCCACACGGTTTAAGAGCAGTTTTGAAAATGGTGCGGCCCATGACGAGTGGCAGCAAGCGTTTTTTCACGATTTCTTCTAAACCGCTCGTCAGAACGAAGCAAATGATACACCATTGGAAATATATCGTCGAGGCGCATCTTTTTAATATCTATTATTTTCTCTAATTCATTAAGGTTTAAGAGAAGTTTCAAATTTACTAAATCGCGGAATTCTGTTTTTTAATATTTTTAAAATTTTCCCTACTGTTTTCGCTTCAGTTTTTGAACCGGTTGTCGAAATGAGGCTTATCATACACCGTTAGAAAGCTACGGACGAGGCGCAACTTTCATATGTTGAAATGTTTTTGAGATTCCTTACGATTTTTAGTTAATTTTGAAAATCGTGCGGCTGACGACGAGAGAGCAGCGGCTGTTTTTCGTAAAAATTTTACAAACCACTGTTCGAAATGATTCAAAGTATACGCTGTTGGATAGATATCGACGAGACACAACTTTTCCATGTAGAACACCATCTCTAGTTCCTTACGGTTTAAGAGCATTTTTGATTTTACAAAAATGCGTACACTCTGTTTTTTGCGACACCAAAATCGCCGTGTTTACTGCATCGGACACATGAACGCACTGCTTGAGACTGAAAAACGCACTGCATCTAACAGACTAAAAATTGTCATGCGTATGCTATGAACGAAATGTACTGCATCAGACAGATAAGTGCACTGCTTCAGACTGAAAACACACTGCATCTAAGAGACTGAAAATTGTCATGCGTACGCGACGAATGAAGTGCACTGCATCAAACAGATGAGTGCACTGCTTTAGACCGAAACCGCACTGCATCAAACGGACTGAAAATCATCATGTGTACGCGACAACAAAGTGCACTGCAACTCCCAATGCAATTTTACTTTTGTGTGCACTGCAATAAGGGAACCACAACTTTTTAACAATGAACTACAATAATTTTTAAAAATGTACTTCTTCAGTTCACCGAGTGCACTGCTTTTTACAAAGAAAAAATAGAGTGTTCTGCACTGTTGGGAAGTTTTTCTTTTCTTTTTTCCATTCATGTGTTCTACACTGGACGAGTAGTTGTATGCATACGTTTCCCCCGTAATTTTTAATAGGTGCCCGTTCTGCACTGCACGAACCAGTCTAGCGCACTACGGAAGGTGCACATGTGCACTGCATGAACAATGCAAATATACCGAAAACACACATTATTGGCGCGCGTTAGTGCCGAAAGAACTGCAGGGCAACCGATGGGAACTTCGAGCCGCACGGTTCTCTCGTCGGCCACGGCAAAAAAAAATCTGAAAAACCCACTGGCTGGAGCCTCATCTGCTGTCGGTGTGGACTGTGAGGCCCCCGCCTCTAGGGATGCAGTGGAGGAGATGGCTGGACTGCACGCACACAACCGAGCTGCAACGGACGACAAAAACTGAAACATAGAAAGTCAAAAACTATCAAATTGGTCAATTTTCATACGCAAAGAACTGAAGAAAAAAATAGTGAGCTGCACATAGTTAGCGATTGCCCCCGCGTGCGTTCTCTGTGTGGACTGCAAGAGAAATTCTGCCCCGAGCCGCCAGACGGCTGCCCCGGCAGAGCGACCACGACCTGAGGCAGCGGTGCCAGGACTAGCGCCGCCCCCGACCACCGCGGGAGGCATGGGCTACGGCGGCGACCTGCAGGAGGGGAAGGAGACCGGCGATCGGCTCTCGACGTTCCTCACGCGGGATCCCAAGCAAGATGGGGAGGAGGGCAGAAGGTAGCCACCGGCGGCCCTGTTGCGCTCGAGCTCCACGAAAAGAGGAGGCGAACCTGTTGGATCTGCCCCCTGAGCACCATGCATTACCTCCACTCCCATGGCAGCGCGGCGCTGTGGATGTGGGAGTTGCTCGTCGGGGAAATAGAGCATGGTTGCCGGCCGGATCCAGCCGGTGTTGTGTGCATTGGAGGTGGGGGTGGCTGGGGCGGCACTCGCGGGGAAGGTGGTCAGGGCGGGTGTCGGTGTACTAGAGTAGGGGTACCCTAGTATCCCGTGCTAGATGCCTGCAGCGATTCTTGACACCCGTGGTGGGGCTTGCTGGTCACTGCCAAGATCCTCCGTGGCTCCTTTGGAGCCGTTCAAGAAAAAAGTATTTGACCAAGAAGACTAGGCCCCGGCAAGAGGAGCTTGCCGGGAAGGCCACTCAAGGCATGCAGAAGACAAGGCCCCGGCAAGAGGAGCTTGCCGGGAAGGCTCAGAGCGCGGCAAGCCTCCTGACGCGACAAGGATTCAGCCGCGGCAAGGCACTTGCCGGGGCAAGCAACCTCTCTTCACCTCCGCTCCAGCTCATCCATCAACGTGTCTCCATGGGACCATTTCATGCGCGCGTGTCGAGAGGCTGTGCAGCCAGCGGAGAGCAGCGATAAGCGGCGCTGACAAGCTTGCCATCGTGGCGAGCGGTGGCGCACTGACGGTCTCTGGTAATTGTTTAGGGCGATACAGACGGGCATTTATTGCTTTGTCCCTTGCCGTCAGAGTTAGGTATTTTGCACTATACACTGTTCAAGTAGGTGTACCAACTACTGTTTTTACATTTGTACCCTCATCTACGTTGCCACCTGTCGGAGCCCCTTTGTGCGTATAAAAGGAGGCCCATGCGCAACGTAGAAAGGGTTGGGCACGTTCAACTCATTCGAGACCAGAGGCACTCACGCTAGGTTTTGTAGCTCTCATCGCTCCCTAGCAAGAACACAATACATCAGACAAGCATCAGTAGGAGTTTTATCTCTCAGGAGAGCTCCTAAGCTGGGTAAACTGCTCGTGTGCTTCGACTTGATCCTCTCTTGATGCGATCTCCGCCCCCTCCGAACCACAAGGGGCCTGGTCCGCCCGGCCCCATAGGTGTTCGTGGGTCCGATCAACCTCCCGACATCTTTGGCGCGCCCGGGTAGGGGCGTCGAGGCTGTGTGAATCTGATCCGGCGTTCACACGAGCAACATCTCCATCAACATGCCACCGAAGAAGAAGGCTTCGGCGGCAGCGGAGCCGCCCGCGTCGTACCCACCATCACCGCAGCAAACGGGTGGTGGGGCGGACGCTGGCGGAGGAACGGGCGCCGACGAAGGAGTTCGTGATGCTGCCAAGTCCAAGGACAAGGCCCCGCAAACCTCGGCGTCCGCACATCCCCCGCGCCCATCTCAGGAGACGCGGGACCAACAGCATCATGGCGTTCACAATGCCATACGCTCGTTAGATCGAGACCCTCAAGACCAGCTTGCGCGCCAACATGCTGGCACGAGTGAGATATGGTCGCCTGGACGGGGTGCTGCTCCTTCTAACATAGTTAGAAGTCCGAGCATATCCCGCTCCTCGCACCGTTCACCAATGCCACCCACTACCCAGCAGAAGCTCTGGCTAGAGCTCAACTGCTCCTCGACTACCTCCAACGGCCCGACAAGGTCGACGAGTGGAGGGCCACTATACAAAGTCTCATCGGCCGCTTAACGGCGACGCCCGCGGCAACCAACTACATCATCGCCGCCGGGCAGGAACGCCAAACGCGAGCCGGTGGCAACGAGACTGTCGGAGGTGCAACTACCATGCACTCTCCGCCCCGAAGGCCAAGATCGCCAACTCACCGGATCCACCTCGACAGCGACTCCACCGCGTCATCGGATCCACGAGCTCGCCGCGATCAGCGCCAAGTTCTTCATGAACGACAGCAAGAGGACGCTCGAACTCGCATCGAGCGCCGGAGAGAAGCGTGACGTCAGTCCGACAAGCACGCCGGGCCCTCTGTAGACATGCGCACGCCAGAGGAACCAGGCGACTTGCCGTACGCGGTAGGTTGCCCTGCGTTCACTCGTGAGCTGCGGCAAGTCCAGTGGCCCAGCCAGAAAAACTTCAGACCAGATGTACCGGAGAAGTACGATGGCAGGACGCATCCGTCGGAGTTCCTCAGCATCTACACCATCGCGGTGCAAGCTGCGGGGGGACGGGACGACAAGATCCTCGCCAACTACTTCCCGCTCGTGCTCAAGCCCAACGTCAGATCTTGGCTCATGCACTTGCCGGACAGCTCCATATCCTCTTGGGCAGATTTATGC
This sequence comes from Aegilops bicornis, assembly GCA_021605145.1. Lineage (NCBI taxonomy): Eukaryota > Viridiplantae > Streptophyta > Magnoliopsida > Poales > Poaceae > Aegilops > Aegilops bicornis. The sequence continues at coordinate 146,030,710 of CM038673.1, forward strand.
CATCAGTTTGTTGGCGCCTTCACAGTGACCACAAGCCTCATGGCCAAGAGAGTGACCTTCATCTGCTCGCCCAGAAGGAAGGAGAGTCCCTGCGCAAGTTCATACAGAGATTCAGCCGTGTGCACTACAACATCCAGATGTCCACCCTGCCGCGGTGATCAGCGCGTTTCATCAGAACATGCGGAACCGCAGGATGAGGGAGGAGATGGCGTTGCGCAAAGTCAAGGACGTCAGTGAGCTGTATGCCTTGGCCGACAAGTGTGCATGTGCCGAAGAGGGGAGGAGACTCCCCGGAGAGAACGCAGAAGCAAGATCTGACAGTGAGGAGACCGCCCCAGCAAGGAAGAGCCGGCGGCGAGGCAACAGGAAGAAGAAAGGCAGAGAAGTGCTAGCTGTTGAGCAGACCGGCAACGGAGGTAGCGACAAGAACGCCAAGGTTGGTGGCTCCAGCAAGGAGGTTGCCGCTGACGCCAACCACCAGTCTGTGGCGGCCGCCGACAAGCAGGACAGCTCCAACAAGCAGTACTGCAAGATCCACCGCACCAAGGGCCACGACCTCCAGAGCTGTAAGAAGGTCGAGGAGCTTGTAGAACAGCAGAAGGCTGAGTACGAGCGGCGCGAAAAGGAGAAGGCAGCCCAGGAAGGTGCTGGAGGAGCAAGCAAGAAGAGACCCGGCCGGGGAGGACGCCGCGGCAAGGCCAAGCAGCGGCAAGGAGACAGACCTCCCCACGGCCGCGACAAGGACGAAGATGACGACGACGGTGAAGACATGGAAGACGACGATGTCGACGAGCAGGAGTTTTAGAAAGCTACTGAGGTCCTCCGCGTCGACGGAGGTGCTTCCCTGCACACTTCCCACCGCCAACTCAAGCAATGGATGCGGGAGGTCAATGCAGCGGAACCATCCGTAGAGTCATGCAAGCCTCTGAAGTGGTCCAAAGACGCCTATCATCTTTGATATTGAGGACAACCCTGATCGCATAATCGCGGTCGGGTGCTTGCCGATGTTGGTCTCACCAACCATCCGCAACCTCAAGGTCACCAAGATGCTAGTTGACGGCGGGCCGGCTTGAATCTGATCTCCTCCGTGGTGCTCCGAAGCTTCAAATCTCGACAATGAGCTCGAAGAGACCGGCACTTTCAAGGAATTAATCCGGGAAGGAGCAAGCCGAAGGGAAGATTACGTTGCGGTAACATTTGGCAGCGAAGCTGAACTTTAGGACCGAGAGGGTTACATTCGACGTCGCTGATTTCCCATTGCCTTACAATGGGATACTTGGCCGCCCAAAGACTTTCGCCAAGTTCATGGCAGCCTCTCACTACGCCTACAACTTACTCAAGATGCCAGGCCCGATAAGCGTCATCTCTGTCCATGGCGACAAGAAGGATGCTCTTATCTGTGCCGACAAGATCTATCGGGATGCAGCAGCCGCGACAGATTGCCAGACACTTGCCGCTGAAGCTACCGGGGGGAAGAAGACCAAGTCCAAGTCCGACAAGAGCTCTGATGCCCACTCCGGCAAGCGCACCTCTTCGGAGTGCTGCGCTACCGTCGAGGACGCACCATCGAGCTCCACCGCAAGTGCAAGAAGAAGATGGCAGCTCCGCCAAAGACCAAGAAGGTGTCCGCCAAGGAGGACGGCCTGGTGGTACCTTCACCATCAGCGCCTCTCTCGACCCTAAATAGGAAGGCGCTTCGTTGCTTTTTCTGGGCGAACGTCGACGTGTTTGCATGGCAACCGTCTGACATCCCCGGTGTTCCCAGGAAAGTGATTGAGCACCGCCTGGCCGTTTGTCCTCATGCGCGGCCCGTCAAGCAGAAAGTAAGGAAACAAGCAGTGGAGCGTCAAGAGTTCATTGCAGAAGAGATCAAGAAATTGGAAGCAGCAGGCCTTGTCAGAGGAGTGCTCCATCCTACGTGGTTGGCCAATCCTGTAGTCGTGTGCAAGGCTAACGGGAAGTGGAGACTTTGTATTGACTTCACAGATGTTAATAAAGCTTGTCCCAAAGGCTAACGGGAAGAGCAGGACTTAAAGAGATACCTGTCCTCCACTCCAACACTTGTTGCACCTAAGACACAAGAGAAGTTGCTGCTATATATAGCGGCAACGAATCAAGTGGTTAGTGCTGCGTTAGTAGCGGAGAGGGAGGCGGATGACGAACCAGCGACCACGGCAGACACATCCAGCGACAAACAGGGGGCTTCGCCGACAAGCTCTGGTCCCGACAAGGACGGACCTGTGTAGACACAAGAACAAATGCAGAAAAGGATGGTGCAGCGCCCAGTTTACTCTGTCAGTTCCCTCCTGCAGGGGGCTAGGTCAAGGTACTCTGGTGTGCAGAAATTGCTTTTCGGCCTCCTCATGGCCTCGAGAAAGCTGCGCCATTACTTCCAAGCACATGAGATAACAGTTGTCACTCGCTTTCCGCTGAAGAGGATACTGCAGAATCCAGAAGCAACAGGCAGGATTGTTGAGTGGGCACTGGAACTGTCAAGCTTTGGCCTCAAGTTTGAAAGTACTTCAACTATCCAAAGCAGAGCATTGGCGGAATTCATAGCAGAATGGACGCCAACACCAGATGAAGAAATTGTGGCGAAGAGTTTTTTCACAAGGTCAAGGAGTTGACTACGATGAGATTTTCTCATCCGTAGCGATGCTTAAGTCCGTCGGAATCATGTTAGCATTAGCTGCATTTATGAAATCTGGCAGATGGATGTCAAGACGAGTTTCCTTACCAGTTTACGCAAGGAAAGGTTGTATGTGATACAATCAGAAAAGTTTTGTCGATCCTAAGGATGCTAAAAGGTATGCTAGCTCAGTGATCCTTCTAAGGACTGGAGTAAGCATCTCGGAGTTGGAATATGCACTTTGATAGGATGGTCAAAGATTTTGGGTTTATACAAAGTTTATGAGAAACTTGTATTTCCAAAGAAGTGAGTGGGAGCACTATAGAATTTCGATGAGTATATGTTGTTGACATATTGATGATCAGAAATGATGTGGAATTTCCGGAAAGCATATAGGGTTATTTGAAAGATGATTTTCAATAGAAAACCTGGATTAGGCTACTTGAACAATAAGCATCAAGATCTATAAGATAGATCAAAATGCTTAATAATACTTTCAAATGAGCACATACCTTGACATGATCTTGAAGGTGTTCAAGATGGATCGACCAAAGAAGGAGTTCTTGCCTGAGTTGTAAGGTATGAAGTTAAGAGTTAAAAGCTCGACCACGGCAGAAGAGAGACAAAGGATTTAAGGCCGTCCCCTACGCTTCAGACGTAGGCTCTATAGTATGCTATGTGTACATAGCGGAAGTGTGCCTTGCCATGAGTCGGTCAAGGGTACAAGAATGATCGAGAACGGATCATTGGACAATGATCAAAAATTATCCTTAGAAGAATAAGGAAATATTTCTCGATTATGGAGGTGATAAAGAGTTCGGCGTAAAGGGTTACATCGATGCAAGCTTTAACACCTATCCGAATGACTCTGAGTAGAAAACCGGATACGTATAGTGGAGCAACCATTTGGAATAGCTTCAAGTGGAACGTGGAAGCAGCATTTACAATATGACATAGAGAATTGCGAAGTACATACGGATCTGAATACTGCAGACCCGTTGACTAAAACTTCTCTTACAAGCAAAACATGATCAAACCCTAGAACTCATGGAGACTTAATCACATGGTGATGTGAACTAGTTTAAGACACTAGTAGACTCTTTGGATGTTGGTCACATGGCGATGTGACCTATCAGTGTTGATCACATGACGATGTGAACTAGATTATTGACTCTAGTGCAAGTGGGAGACTGTTGGAAATATGCCCTAGAGGCAATAATAATTAGTTATTATTATATTTCCTTGTTCACGATAATCGTTTATTATCCATGCTATAATTGTATTGATAGGAAACTCAGATACATGTGTGGGTACATAGACAACACCATGTCCCTAGTAAGCCTCTAGTTGACTAGCTCGTTGATCAAGAGATGGTTACGGTTTCACGACCATGGACATTGGATGTCATTGATAACGGGATCACATCATTAGGAGAATGATGTGATGGACAAGACCCAATCCTAAGCCTAGCACAAAGATCGTAGTTCGTATGCTAAAGCTTTTCTAATGTCAAGTATCATTTCCTTAGACCATGAGATTGTGCAACTCCCGGATCTTGTAGGAATGCTTTGGGTGTACCAAACGTCACATGAATCGGGGTGGCTATAAAGGTGCACTATGGTATCTCCGAAAAGTGTACATTGGGTTGGCACGAATCGAGACTGGATTTGTCACTCCGTGTAAACGGAGAGGTATCTCTGGGCCCACTCGGTAGGACATCATCATAATGTGCACAATGTGACCAAGGGGTTGATCACGGGATGATGTGTTACGGAACGAGTAAAGAGACTTGCCGTAACGAGATTGAACAAGGTATCGGTATACCGACGATCGAATCTCGGGCAAGTACAATACCGCTAGACAAAGGGAATTGTATCACGGTATTGATTGAGTCCTTGACATCGTGGTTCATCCGATGAGATCATCGCGAACATGTGGGAGCCAACATGGGTATCCAGATCCCGCTGTTGGTTATTGATCGGAGAACGTCTCGGTCATGTGCATGGTTCCCGAACCCGTAGGGTCTACACACTTAAGGTTCGGTGACGCTTAGGGTTATAGGGAATAGATATACGTGGTTACGGAATGTTATTCGAGTCGGATGAGATCCCGGACGTCACGAGGAGTTCCGGAATGGTCCGGAGGTAAAGATTGATATATTGGACGAAGGGTTTTGGAGTCCGAAGTGTTCCGGAGGTACCGGGTGATGACCAGCATGACCGAAAGGTGTTTCGGAGCCCGGCAAATGTTGGGGGCTTCATGGGCCAAGGGGAGGGGCAAACCAGCCCACTAAGGGGCTGTGCGCCCCCTTACCTATTCCCACATGACCAGGGGGTTTGGGGCGCCCCATCTAGGGTTCCCACCTCCTGGCTTGGGGGCCAAGTCACCCAAGGGGGAGATCCCATCTGCCAGCCGCCCGCCCCCTAGGGGAAACCCTAGGCGCCTCCCTCCCTTTCCCCTATATATAGTGGAGGTTTTGGGGCTGCCTAACACACGAGAACTTCTCCCTCTTGGTGCAGCCCTACCTCTCTCCCTTCTCCTCTCCCTTGGTGCTTGGCGAAGCCTGCAGGATTGCCACGCCTCCACCACCACCACGCCTGCGTTGTTCTGCTGCTGGATGGAGTCTTCCTCAACCTCTCCCTCTCTCCTTGCTGGATCAAGGCGTGGGAGACGTCACCGGGCAGTACGTGTGTTGAATGCGGAGGTGCCGTCCGTTCGGCACTAGGATCTCCGGTGATTTGGATCACGACGAGTGCGACTCCTTCAACCCCGTTCTCTTGAACGCTTCCGCTTGGCGATCTACAAGGGTATGTAGATGCACTCTCCTTCCCCTTGTTGCTGGAATCTCCATAGATTGATCTTGGTGACACGTAGGAAAATTTTGAATTTCTGCTACGTTCCCCAACAAAGGGCATCATGAGCTAGGTCTATTGCGTAGATTCTTTGCACGAGTAGAACACAAAGTAGTTGTGGGCGTTGATGATGTTCAATATGCTTACCGTTACTAGTCCAATCTTGTTTCGACGGTATTGTGGGATGAAGCGGCCGGACCGACCTTACACGTACTCTTGCGTGAGACAGGTTCCACCGACCGACATGCACTTGGTGCATAAGGTGGCTAGCGGGTGCCGATCTCCCACTTTAGTCAGAACGGATTCGATGAAAAGGGTCCTTATGAAGTGTAAATAGCAATTGGCATATCACGTTGTGGTTTTGCATAGGTAAGAAACGTTCTTGCTAGAAACCCATAGCAGCCACGTAAAACATGCAACAACAATTAGAGGACGTCTAACTTGTTTTTGCGGGTATGCTATGTGATGTGATATGGCCAAGTAGAATGTGATGAATGATATGTGATGTATGAGATTGATCATGTTCTTGTAATAGGATTCACGACTTGCATGTCGATGAGTATGACAACCGGCAGGAGCCATAGGAGTTGTCTTTATTTATTGTATGACCTGCGTGTCATTAAACAACGCCATGTAATTACTTTACTTTATTGCTAACCGTAGCCATAGTAGTAGAAGTAATAGTTGGCGAGACAACTTCATGAAGACACGATGATGGAGATCATGATGATGGAGATCATGGTGTCATGCCGGTGACGATGATGATCATGGAGCCCGAAGATGGAGATCAATGGAGCTATATGATATTGGCCATATCATGTCACTACTATATATAATTGCATGTGATGTTTATTATGTTTATGCATCTTGTTTACTTAGAACGACGGTAGTAAATAAGATGATCCCTTACAACAATTTCAAGAAGTGTTCTCCCCTAAGCGTGCACCGTTGCTAAAGTTCGTCGCTTCTAAGCACCACGTGATGATCGGGTGTGATGGATTCTTACGTTCACATACAACGGGTGTAAGATGATTTACACACGCGAAACACTTAGGGTTAACTTGACGAGCCTAGCATGTATGCAGACATGGCCTCGGAACACGAGAACTAAAGTTCGATCATGTGTCGTATAGTTGATACGATCATCATGAAGATGTTCACCGATGATGACTAGTCCGTCTCACGTGATGATCGGACACGTCCTAGTTGACTCGGATCATGTAATCACTTAGATGACTAGAGGGATGTATATCTGAGTGGGAGTTCATAAGATGAACTTAATTATCCTGAACATAGTCAAAAGACCTTTTGCAAATTATGTCGTAAGCTCGCGCTTTAGTTCCACTGTTTAGATATGTTCCTAGAGAAAATATAGTTGAAAGATGACATTAGCGATTATGCGAACAGTAGAAAGCTTATGTCCCTAATGCACCGCTTAGTGAGCTGAACCCCAATCGTAAATGCATGGATGTTGCGAACATCGGACATACACGCTTTGTTAACTACGTGATAGTTCGGTTAAACGGTTTAGAGTTGAGGCACCAAAGGCGTTTTTGAAACGTCGCGGAACATATGAGATGTTTGAGGGCTGAAATTGGGATTTCGTGCTCGTGCCCACGCCAAGAGGTATAAGCCCTTCGATGATTTTCTTAGCCTGCAAACTAAGGGAGAAAAGCTCAATCGTTGAGCTTGTGCTCAGATTGTCTGAGTACAACAATCACTTGAATCGAGTGGGAGTTGATCTTCCAGAGATAGTGATGTTTCTCCAAAGTCATTGCCACCAAGCTGCTAGAGCTTCGTGATGAACTATAACAAATCAGGGATAAATATGATGATCCTTGAGATATTCGCAATGTTTGACACCGCGAAAGTAGGAATCAAGAAGGATCATCAATTGTTGATGGTTGGTGAAACCACTAGTTTCAAGAAGGGCACGGGCAAGAAGGGATACTTCATGAAACGGCAAATCGATTCTTGCCCAAAGGAAGAAACCCAAGGTTGAACCCAAACCCGAGACTAAGTGCTTACGTAATAAGGGGAACAACCTTCGGAGCAGCATTACCCTAGATACTTGGTAGATGAGAAGGTCGGCAAGGTCGATAGAAGTATATTGGATATACATTATGTTAATGTGTACTTTACTAGTACTCCTAGTAGCACCAGGGTATTAAGATACCGGTTCGGTTGCTAAGTGTTGGCAACTCGAAATAAAAGAGCTACGGAATAAACGGAGACTAGCTAAAGGTGAGTCGACGATATGTGTTGGAAGTGTTTCCAAGTTTGATGTGATCAAACATCGACGCGCTCCCTCTACCATCAAGATTAGTGTTAAACCTGAATAATTGTCATTTGGTGTTTGCGTTGAGCATAGACATGATTGGATTATGTCTATCGCAATACGGTTATTCATTTAAGGAGAATAATGGTTACTCTATTTATTTGAATAGCACCTTCAATGGTCTTGCACCTAAAGGAATGGTTTATTGAATCTCGATCGTAGTGATACACATTTTCATGCCAAAAGATATAAGATAGTAATGATAGTACCACTTACTTGTGGCAATCGCCATGTAAGTCATATTGGTATAAACGCATGAAGAATCTCCATGTTGATGGATCTTTGGACTCACTCGTTTTTTGAAAAGTTTGAGACATGCGAACCATGTCTATTGGTGCATACGCATGAAGAAACTCCATGCAGATGGATCGTTTAGACTCACTTGATTTTGAATCACTTGAGATATGCAAATCATACCACATGGACAAGATGATGAAAAGCCTCGGTTTCAAAGAAGATGGAACTAGATAGAAACTTGTTGGAAGTAACACATTTTGATGTGTGCAGTCCAATGAGTGCTTTGAGGCATCTTGATGAATATCGTTATGTTCTTACTTCACAGATGATTCGAGTAGATGTTGAGTATATTTACTTGATGAAACACAAGTCTTAATTATTGAATGGTTCAAGTAATTTCAGAGTGAAGTTTAAGATCTTCGTGACAAGAGGATAGAATGTCTATGATATGATCATAGAGATGAATATCTGAGTTCTGAGTTTTGGCACACAATTAAGACATTGTGCAAATTGTTTCACAATTAATACCGCACCGAACACCATAGTGTGATGGTGTGTCCGAACATCATAGTTGCACTCTATTGGATATGGTGCGTACCATGATATATATTATCGAATTACCACTATCGTTCATGGGTTAGGCATTAGAGACAACCGCACTCACTTTAATGGGGCACCACGTAATTCCGTTGAGACGACACCGTTTGGAGAAACCTAAGTTGTCGTTTCTTGAAAGTTTGGGGCTGCGACGCTTATGTGAAAAAGTTCAGGTTGATAAGCTCGAACCCAAAGCGGATAAAATGCATCTTCATAGGACACCCAAAATAGTTGGCTATACCTCCTAATTCAGATCCGAAAGCAATAGGGATTGTTTCTTGAATCGGGTCCTTTCTCGAGGAAAAGTTTGTCTCGGAAAGTTGAGTGGGAGGATGGTGGAGACTTGATGAGGTTATTGAACCGTCACTTCAGCAAGTGTGTAGCAAGGGCACAGGAAGTTGTTCCTGTGGTACCTACACCAATTGAAGTCGAAGCTTATGATAGTGATCATGAAGTTTTGGATCAAGTCACTACTGCACCTCGTAGGGTGACAAGGATGCGTCTTGCTTGAGTGGTACGGTGATCCTGTCTTGAAGGTCATGTTGCTAGACAACAATGAACCTACGAGCTATGGAGAAGCGATGGTGGGCCCAAATTCCGACAAATGGTTAGAAGCCATAAATTCCGAGATAGGATCCATGTATCATAACAAAGCATGGACTTTGGTGGACTTGCCCGATGATCGGCAAGCCATTGAAATAAATGGATCTTTAAGAAGAAGACGGACGTGGACGGTAATGTCACCGTCTATGAAGCTCGACTTGTGGCGAAGAGTTTTTTCACAAGGTCAAGGAGTTGACTACGATGATATTTTCTCATCCGTAGCGATGCTTAAGTCCGTCGGAATCATGTTAGCATTAGCTGCATTTATGAAATCTGGCAGATGGATGTCAAGACGAGTTTCCTTACCAGTTTACGCAAGGAAAGGTTGTATGTGATACAATCAGAAAAGTTTTGTCGATCCTAAGGATGCTAAAAGGTATGCTAGCTCCAGCGATCCTTCTAAGGACTGGAGTAAGCATCTCGGAGTTGGAATATGCACTTTGATAGGATGGTCAAAGATTTTGGGTTTATACAAAGTTTATGAGAAACTTGTATTTCCAAAGAAGTGAGTGGGAGCACTATAGAATTTCTGATGAGTATATGTTGTTGACATATTGATGATCGAAATGATGTGGAATTCTGGAAAGCATATAGGGTTATTTGAAAGATGATTTTCAATAGAAAACCTGGATTAGGCTACTTGAACAATAAGCATCAAGATCTATAAGGATAGATCAAAATGCTTAATAATACTTTCAAATGAGCACGTACCTTGACATGATCTTGAAGGTGTTCAAGATGGATCGACCAAAGAAGGAGTTCTTGCTGAGTTGTAAGGTATGAAGTTAAGAGTTAAAAGCTCGACCACGAAGAAGAGAGACAAAGGATTTAAGGCCGTCCCCCACGCTCTGACGTAGGCTCTATAGTATGCTATGCTGTGTACCGCACCGGAAGTGTGCCTTGCCATGAGTCAGTCAAGGGGTACAAGAATGATCCAGGAACGGATCATTGGACAGCGGTCAAAATTATCCTTAGAAGAAATTATGGAGGTGATAAAGAGTTCGGCGTAAAGGGTTACGTCGATGCAAGCTTTAACACCTATCCGAATGACTCTGAGTAGAAAACCGGATACGTATAGTGGAGCAACCATTTGGAATAGCTTCAAGTGGAACGTGGAAGCAGCATTTACAATATGACATAGAGAATTGCGAGGTACATACGGATCTGAATACTGCAGACCCGTTGACTAAAACTTCTCTTACAAGCAAAACATGATCAAACCCTAGAACTCATGGAGACTTAATCACATGGTGATGTGAACTAGTTTAAGACACTAGTAGACTCTTTGGATGTTGGTCACATGGCAATGTGACCTATCAGTGTTGATCACATGACGATGTGAACTAGATTATTGACTCTAGTGCAAGTGGGAGACTGTTGGAAATATGCCCTAGAGGCAATAATAAATTAGTTATTATTATATTTCCTTGTTCACGATAATCGTTTATTATCCATGCTATAATTGTATTGATAGGAAACTCAGATACATGTGTGGGTACATAGACAACACCATGTCCCTAGTAAGCCTCTAGTTGACTAGCTCGTTGATCAATAGATGGTTACGGTTTACGACCATGGACATTGGATGTCATTGATAACGGGATCACATCATTAGGAGAATGATGTGATGGACAAGACCCAATCCTAAGCCTAGCACAAAGATCGTAGTTCGTATGCTAAAGCTTTTCTAATGTCAAGTATCATTTCCTTAGACCATGAGATTGTGCAACTCCCGGATCTTTGTAGGAATGCTTTGGGTGTACCAAACGCCACAACGTGAATCGGGTGGCTATAAAGGTGCACTACAGGTATCTCCGAAAGTGTCTGTTGGGTTGGCACGAATCGAGACTGGGATTTGTCACTCCGTGTAAACGGAGAGGTATCTCTGGGCCAAGTCACCCAAGGGGGAGATCCCATCTGCCCTGGCCGCCGCCCCCCCTAGGGGAAACCCTAGGGCGCCTCCCCTCCCCTTTCCCCCTATATATAGTGGAGGTTTTGGGGCTGCCTAACACACGAGAACTTCTCCCTCTTGGTGCAGCCCTACCTCTCTCCCTTCTCCTCTCCGCGGGTGCTTGGCGAAGCCCTCGCAGATTGCCACGCCTCCACCACCACCACGCCGTTGTTACGCTGCTGGATGGAGTCTTCCTCAACCTCTCCTCTCTCCTTGCTGGATCAAGGCGTGGGAGACGCCACCGGCAGTACGTGTGTTGAATGCGGAGGTGCCGTCTGCTCGGCACTAGGATCTCCGGTGATTTGGATCACGACGAGTGCGACTCCTTCAACCCCGTTCTCTTGAACGCTTCCGCTTGGCGATCTACAAGGGTATGTAGATGCACTCTCCTTCCCCTCGTTGCTGGAATCTCCATAGATTGATCTTGGTGACACGTAGGAAAATTTTGAATTTCTGCTACGTTCCCCAACAACTCGCAACTTGTCGTCCGCCAAGTGAACAAAGATTACCAGAGCCCGTTGATGGAAGCCTACGTTCATGAAGTGAGGAAGCTAGAAGAGCACTTTGACGGCCTGCAAATGGAACATATTCCAAGAGCTCAGAATGATATTGCTGATGGCCTGTCAAAGTGCGCTGCACTTAAGTTACCTGTGGAACCAGGGATTTTCGTGCTCAAGCTGACTCAGCCAACCATAACACCATCAACTGGATAGAACAAGAAGAGGAAGTTGATCTCTGGTGACTACTTTCCGGCAGAGCTCCCCGAAGCCGCCGCCACGAAGGTCCCCAAGATCGACACCAACAGAGCTGAGGAGCAGTCTGCTCCGACAAGCCCCAGGGTTTGTTTCGTTGAAGCAGACACTCCCGACAAGTTCTTCTCCGGCAAGCTTGCCGGGGAGCATCAAGCTCCGGCCGAACCGCAGGTTCTTGCCGTGGAAGCTGATGTTCCCGCAGCAGCAGATGTGCCTTTAGTCCTTGTTGTCGAGCATAAGCTCCAAAGATGGGCGCAGCAGATTGTCCATTTCCTTCGTGACAGGAGAACTTCCGAAGAGCAAGAAGAAGCGGAAAGAGTAGCCCGGCGATCAAATATGTACCAGCTTTGTCGATAGCATCTTTATGCGAAGAAGACTCAACGGTGTGAAATTGAAGTGTATTCCCGGGAAGATGGGCGAAGCTGTTGGCGAGATACACGGAGGCATATGTGGTCACCACATTGGCAAGAAGAGCACTTGCCGCAAAGCTTTCCGGCAAGGTTTCTTCCGCCGACAGCCTCCGGGATGCAACCGCACAAGTAACCAAGTGTGAAGCGTGCGGTTCCATTCCAAGCAGATACACCAGCCAGCTCAAGCTCTCCAGACGATCCCTTTATCCTGGCCATTTTCGTCTGGGGCTCGACATCTCGGCCCTTTCCCCGAAGCTGTCGGGGCTTTGAGTACTTATGCGTTGCTATCGACAAGTTCACAAAGTGGCGGAAGTGGAAGCGATGAGGAAGGTAGCAGCACGATCAGTGATCAAGTTCTTGGTCGATTGTTTGCCGTTTGGAATCCCTAACAGGATCATCCCGACAACGGCACACAATTTACGAGTCGCACCTTCATGCAAGACGTCCAAGATCTTGGCGCCAAGGTCTGCTTTTGCTTACATTGCTCATCCGAGAAACAACGGTCAGCGAGAGGGCAAATCTTTGAAGTGCTGCGCGGCTCAAGACCGTAACTTTCGACGGCTGCACAAGTGCGGAAGAAACTGGATTGAGGAGCTGCGGTGGTTCTTTGGTCGATCAGACGACGCCAAATCGAGCCAACGGCGGACACCCTTTGCTCTAGTCTATGGAGCAGAGGCAGTTCTCCCCACGGAACTCAGATACGGATCGCCTCGAGTGCTCGCTTATGATGAGCTTGAGCAAGAGCAGCTGCGACAAGATGACGCGCTGCTCCTTGAGGAGGATCGTCTTGGTCAGACGAGCCGCTCGTTACCCAGCAAGCTTTGCGTCGCTACCATAGCCGCAAAGTTAGTGCCAGAAGCCTCGAGGAAGGCGACCTTGTTCTTCGGCGCGTTCAGTCCGCCAAGAATTCAAACAAGTTGACGCCAAAGTGGGAAGGCCCTTATCGGGTGAAACGAGTCACTAGGCCCGGCGCTGTCCGCCTTGAGACCGAAGATGGCATTCCGGTGAGCAACTCCTGGAACATTGAGCATCTTCGTAAGTTTTACCCATAGGGCGCGGTTGTTTAACCTGTTTGGCAACCACCTTTTGTACAAGTCTTGCCGCTGTTGCATGTAATCCTTTGTACAAAGCCGGGCGCATGACCCCATGCATCAGTAAAGCTCATGTGTTGCGCACAACTTGTCAAAATTCATGCTTTCATCATTTTATTGCATGTTTTGGCTAACACTTTGTGCAGCAACCACACCCGGTAAGCAGTATCGAGCCGCTGGGCTCCATAACTTTATTTTCCCTTCTTTCTCTTTTCTCAAAGAAAGGAAGGCTCCCTCGCGCACAAGTTAACCAGGGGGGAAGGAGAAGATAATACCATGGACCAAGCGTCGCTCGAGGAAGTTTCGCCTTATCGGGAAGCAAACGACAGAAAAGCTAAGTTGCCAAAGTTTGAGCAATCACTTTGTAAATTTTGAAGTTATCTTCCTCGAACGATAGTACTTTGTATGGAAAACCTGTGCGCAGAGGAACCAACTCGCGGCTAGTCGCGCCCTTACTTTGTTTTGAGTCCGCTCAACAACTTAAGTGAGCTGCAGCTAGTCGCGACAAGGTTGCTTGTCGGAGGCGGCATCGCCAGCAGGCTGCTGATGTTCCGCACTCAGCGCTCGCGGCAAAGGTGCCTGCACCGACAAATTCCCTAAATGCGTAGGGCAGAAACGTACAAAGGAAGGAGTCTAGTAAAGGAAATAACATTGCAATGATCGCCTAAGATAGAGTATATTACAAAATAACTTGGCGCTGATCTAACAAAGTGTTCTAAACATGATCAGCAGCGACAAGGGAAAGATAAAGTTGGCGGCCTAGTCTACGCGGTCGCCATCAATCCGCTTGATCTTGTTCACCTTGTCCACAATGGGTGCGACAAGGGCTTTGAGCTCCTCCACGTTGGCATCTGGCGGCAAGGTCCTGAGGACGCCGTTGAGGTTGAGGCTCGGATTGCGGAAGGCCACCTTTATCAACACCTTCTCGAGGGCTCCTGCACAGATCTGGCGTGATTCCTCGGCCAGCTGCTTTGGGACCTCTTCCCGAGTCGCGGAGGCCCGCCACCACGCCCTTGAAGAATAAGCTAAGCTTGGCGCTGGGTTGGAGATGCTCGTCGGAGGAGTATGCAAGGTCCGCCATCCCGAGCTCCATCAGCTCGTTGTGGATGTCGGCGGCAGTATCCACAAGACCTTTGGTCCAATGCTCCACACTCTCCCTCAAGGCGCCTGGTGTCAACAGATTCGCCAAAGAGCTCCTCCTTGGCCTTGATCGTCTCCAACAGGCCCACCTCCCGCTCTCTGGCGCCGTCCAGCGTCTGCGTCAGAGTGGTCAGCTTCAGCTCAAGATCTGCCTTGGAATCCTTGGCGGCGTCGAGCTCCTTTCCCCTATCGGCGAGACGGCCCTGCAGCTCGCCAAGGGTGTAAGCGTCCTTCTCGCGCTCGTGCTTGAGCGCGGCAAGCTCCTCGCCGCTCTTCTTGAGGCTGGCCTCCATCTGTGCCACCTTCGCCTTCAACTCTTCCTTGGCGGCCTCGGCAGCTGCGGCAGCATCCTTCGCCTCCTTAAGCGCTCCGCCAAGTGACTCCTCGCGCGCGGCAAGGTCTTCCTCGTGGCTGTCCAGGTTGACCTTCCGCTGCGCTAGCTCGCTTTCCTGCGCAGAGAGCTTCTCGGCGACCAGCCGCTGCTCCTCCTCAGCTGCGGCCTTCTCAAGGATGAAGGCCGTGCGCTCTTCTGCAAGTTGCTCCCGCGCTCGCTACGTCCCGAGAGTTTCTTGATTGGCGCTCAGAGCTCTTCTGGCAGCTTTTCCATGTCTGCTCCTGCCCTCGCGACAAGTGCTTCCGGGACTCCAACTTGGCTTGCCGGGCGCAGTAGAGCGACAAGAGCTTCTTCAGCAGCTCCTCCTCCTCGGACTCGCCACGCTTCGCTTGGCGCATCCACCAACGCCAGCCCAGTGAGGCGAGTAACTCACCATCGAAGGTCTCTCCTTCGACCGGGCGCCTGAGCTCGACTCCTGGGGAGTTTGATGAAGACGCCGTCGCCCGGCCTTCAAATAGGCGCTGGGCTGGGGCTCCTCGAGCCTAACGCCAGAAAGCGCGGGGAGTCGGCGGTCGGTGTAGTGCCTGGCGCTCCTGCAGCCTCAGGGCCGTCAGTACGATCGCCCGACCCCTCGCCGGCTCCTGCGTCGGCGGCCTCGGTGGCCTCCTCGCCGACAGGCTCGTCAGCGACGGCCTCTTCTTCCACAGCGGCGGCTTCGTCAGTGTTGTCGCGCGCTTCCTCCTCGCCGACAACCTCGACCTCCATCGGCTCTGCGTCAGACAAAGAAAGAACAGTCAAGCAAATATTCAAAGAAAAACAGAAGAAGGAAACAAGTCCAAGGGAAATTTTTCGCGTAAGGGGGTTACCTGCAACGGGATCTGCAGCCATGGTCTCGACCACTGGATGATCACTGGCGCTGTCCCTTGCCGGGGTAGCCTCCCTTGCCGGAGTGGCCTCCCTTGTCGGAGGACGCTCCCTTGCCGGAGAATCCTCTCTTGGCGGCGTAATCGCAGCGGACATGATTTCGGGGGCGGCTTCCGAGCCCTCCTGATGAGGCTGCTCTGCTCCTATGCAAAACAAACAGTCAGATATCAATGAAGAAGGAGCGCCCATACACTCCTAACAGTAAGGAGAAAACTGTACACTTACCCCGGGGGCTGTGCTGGGGGCTGCTCTGAGGAAGGGTTGCCGGGTCCGGCAAGGGGGTCTCAGACGCGCCCCCTGTTGCCACGGGTGGATCGTCCTCAACGACGACCGCCGGGATCTTGGCCCTCTTCGACGCTCTCTGGGCTAGCGTCCTGAAAAGGAAAGAGTTCAGAACGAAGCAAATTAGATTCAAGATGAAGCAACAGAATTGAAGAAATACAAGCACAATGGTGAAGCTTACTCTTCTTCCTCCTCCTCGGAGCTGAGTGCGGAGAAGTCGAACTCCGGCTCGCCTCCGGTGCGACGAGGCGGAGGGGTGGGCTCTCTTGGCCGCTTGGCGGAGGCGTCAGCGGAGGCCTGAGAGGATCCCGCCCCAGTTGTCACAGCGGTGTGGGGTGCTCCCGCGGCAACATCACTTGCCGCGGTAGAGCTGCCAGCGTCATGTGGCCTTCTTCGCTGTCTGCCGCCCCGTCTCGTCTCCGGCCTTGCGGAGATGCCTCTTCGGCGGAGCCGGGGGCTCCGTTGGCGGCAAGTCGCTGGGTGGTGGAGAAGAAGCGCCCTAGGCAGGACCGCTCGACTCGGCCTCGGGCTCGACAAGCTCGTCCTCACCGGCGAGCTCCCTTCGCTCGGCAAGGCTTGCCGCCTTCGCTGCGTCCGCCTCCTCCACGGTGTACCCGAAGACGCCCGGCAAAGACTGCTGCCGCCTCCTCAAGCCTGGTGGCAATCCGCGCCATCTCCTCGTCGGTGGTGTCGTGGGTGAGCCTCTTCTGCTCGTCGGAACGGATCGGCACTTCTTCCAAGTTGTCGAAGAACTGCTGCACGATCTCGTCGGAAGGCTCCTGCCAGGTTGGAACGATCCCATGGGAATCGCACAACGGCATCATGGCCCGGATGCGGTCGAGTGCGGAGTTGTTGCACAATGGGACGACCCCCCTCGGCAACCTAAACCACTCGGGGTGATCGGGGTCGTTCTTGAACAACTCTAGCAGCATGGCATCCAACTCCAAGATGGTGAAATTCCAGTTCAGGCCCGGGCGCAGCCTCATAATGTCTGCCACGTTTTGGAACTCCCAAGCAGGTCTCCTCCTCTCCTGCAAGGGAGCGATGCGGCGGCGAAGGAAGTCTGCGCCAACTGCGCCTACGGTCAGTCCGGCAAGCCTGAGGTGGTCACAGCTATCTTCAACCTAGCATCCTCCGGCGCTAAGTTACTCCAATCGTTGCCGCGCACTATTGGGGTTTGGCGCACGGCAGTGAAGGGCTGCGGGTTCTCCTCTACGATCCAACACCAGTTGGCTCTCCACCTCCCACTTTCTCGTGGAACTCTCCTTCCAGATACGCTTCTTTCTTGCCGACCCTGGAGACCCAAGCTATCCCTCCGGCAAGCGGCTCCCCTCTCTCTACGCGGGGCATGAAGAAGTGTCGGAAGAGGGCTACGTTGGTATAGATCCCGACAAAGTTTTCGCAAAGGTGTACGAAAACTGCCATGGTCAAGACAACGTTGGGAGTGAAATCAAGGAGGCGGAGGCCATATGTGTTCATGATATCGCAGAAGAACTCGGAAAAGGGCGGGCAGAGCCCGCAATAGAAGAAAAGGGCAAAGAAGGGATACCCAGTTGGGGCCAAATCAGAAGCGGAGGCGGGGAGTACCTTCGTGCGCGGATGCGCACGCGTCTCCGTCGACCAAAAGAGATAGAAGAGCTCCCTCAGCTCCCTTGCTTCGAGCTGAGGGGAGAAGATGGCCCGCTCCTTGCGCAGCGCCGCGAGCCGCTGCGCCTCGGCCGACTTGACGCCCTTCCCCTTGTCGGCTTTCGGAGCCATGGTGGAAGCGGCGGAGGAGGTCGACGGCGGTGAGTGCGCTTGTGGCGAAAGGGGGCGGGGCGCTGCTCTCTTCGCACTGGAGAAGAAGGGGGGAGCGGCGGGGGTTTTCTTGACAAGACGGCAATGGCGAGGTGGACGGCCTGCCTCGCTTCCCCTGCTTATAAGGAGGGGGAGGCGGACGTTCCGCTTTCTAATAAAGAAACCCCACGACCACGCCCACGATCTTCGCACGACGCCACGTTCGGTGCGTGCCGTTAGTGGGGGACGTGGTGGGTCCGGGTGAGTTACGGCGTGATCAAGGCGCGTGTGACCGTGCACTGTTTTGGGCCTGGCCCGACAGCGCTTCGGCACCGTGTCGCCCAGTTCGGGGCTCTGGCCGGTGTACTAGAGTAGGGGTACCCTAGTATCCCGTACTCGTGCACGGGCAGTTGCAGCACCCCGTGGTGGGGCTTGCCTGGTCACCGCCAAGATCCTCCATGGCTCCTTTGGAGCCGTTCGAGAACAAAGTATTCGACCAAGAAGACAAGGCCCCGGCAAGAGGAGCTTGCCGGGAAGGCCACTCAAGGCATGCAGAAGACAAGGCCCCGGCAAGAGGAGCTTGCCGGGACGGCTCGGAGCGCGGCAAGCCTCCTGACGCGACAAGGATTCAGCCGCGGCAAGGCACTTGCCGGGGCAAGCAACCTCTCTTCACCTTCGCTCCAGCTCATCCATCAACGTGTCGCCATGGGACCATTTCATGCGCGCGTGTCGAGAGGCTGTGCAGCCAGCGGAGAGCAGCGATAAGCGGCGCTGACAAGCTTGCCATCGTGGCGAGCAGTGGCGCACCTGACGGTCTCTGTTGCACTGTTTAGGCGACACAGACGGGCATTTATTGCTTTTGTCCCTTGCCGCCGAGTTAGGTATTTTGCAATCGCATAATCGCTCAAGTAAGTGTACCAACTACTGTTTTTACATTTGTACCCTCATCTACGTTGCCACCTGTCGGAGCCCCTTTGTGCGTATAAAAGGAGGCCCATGCGCAACGTAGAAAGGGTTGGGCACGTTCAACTCATTCGAGACCAGAGGCACTCTCGCTAGGTTTTGTAGCTCTCATCGCTCCCTAGCAAGAACACAATACATCAGACAAGCAGCAGTAGGAGTTTTATCTCTCCGGAGAGCTCCGAAGCTGGGTAAACTGCTCGTGTGCTTCGCCTCGATCTGCTCTTCGTGCGATCTCCGCCCCCCTCCGAACCACAAGGGGCCTGGTCCGCCGGCCCCATAGGTGTTCGTGGGTCCGACCAGCCTCCCCGACAGCGGGGGTGCAGCAACGCTAGGACAGTGGGCCACGGTGGGTCGAGGTGCGGTGGGATGGTGCACCACGGCGGGGCGGGAACTTTGACGGGCGGCGGAGCGGGATGTGGTGGGGCGGAGAGGTAGGGGGAAGTGGGGCAGCGGGGTGGCACCGCCGTCGGAGCGGCGGTGGAAGGCTAGGGCAGGCATGGGGTGGGTCGACGGCTGCCAGTGAAGGGCGAGCCTACCGGCATGGAGGTGGGAGGCGGCGGGCGCCAGAAGCCCGACCGACGGCCCACGGTCGCCGGACGGATGGCGCACATCCAGATAGCAGCTGCTCCCCGGAGGTCGCCGGGGGAGGCGCTGCGTGGATCCAGGCGACGGTGGATTTCACGAGGTCGCTGGGGGTCAGGGCGGCGTGGATCTCATGTGGTAGCCGAGGAGGAAGACGGCGGCTGTTAAGAAGGAAGGTGAAGCTAGAGGAATTGGTGGCATGGTGCCGGCCGCGAGTTGCCGTGGCCTGTGTGTACTGAAGCTTCGGGGTGGCGGCCGATGGGGAATGGGGGGATCGGGGCAGTGGGGGTAGGTGGGCGCGGGGAGGGTGTGGTGGGGGCTATGTAGTTTTTTTCCTAATTTCGGTTCGTGGGCAGCCTAGTTTTGAGTGTTATCAGAATAAGAGGTGGATGTGCAGAATAAGGGTCTTAAGGGGTGTTATCATAATATACCCACCCTATATATATATATATATATATATATATATATATATGAAAGCAAAGTACAAAAATATAGAATTAAAAATATATAATGTAACAAAGATTTTATGCAAATATATAGATAATTTAGCAAATGACAAGATATGTTCACAAATTTAGGCCATGCCGACTGTGGTAGGTTGAGATTGAACATACCGAGCGCTCCCTGAAGTCATCCGGAATGGTGAGATAGAACTTCGTTTCCGACTTGCCACGACCACAGTTGCCCGATTTGTGCTCGCACTGTGGACACATGAATGAACATCCACGAATCAGCTAGAACAAAAATGATTCCACGGCGATTTCCGCCGGTTAATTAACAACGACGGACGGACTACGATAAGAGATGAGTGAATATTTCGCTAATTAAGTTGACTACTTTCTCCATGAGAAAAATCCCTGGGCCAATCCCGCAGAAAACCCCAGTCGACCAGAGTCTAGAATGTCGGTGTAGATAGGGGGCGGAAAGCGGTGGAGACGAAATCCTGTGCCGTTTGGAGCACGACCTACGCCGCCGCCAACAGCCATCGAGCTTAGGGTGCAGAGTTGCGAAGGAGTCTGCGACGAGTGAGTGGGGACAAAGTGGGCGAGGGTTTTATTTTCTTATTGCATGTGTGTGTGAACACACACGGTTCGCAGAGGCGACAGAGATGAATAGTGTGCGATAGTAAATCATCGAGATTGAATGGGAATCCAAATTTCCTTTGTCCTTCATCCATGAGTTTTTTTCTACGATGAACATAAACCCTGCTAATCACCATGTTCAAATTTGACATTTTTCCGGGTTCATTTACAATATTTAGGGGATTATGTGCATTTTGTAGGCATTAATGCACGTAATTCAAATTCAAATAATCGGTGCATGAAAGGGTGCACAAGAACGATCTGGAAAACCCATACTCGTGGTATTTAGTAATTTCTCAAGCCTTTTACAAGGAATGGGCAGAGATTTCAATGGAATGCGTGGCAATAGTCAACCACAAACGTGTCATTTACTGGGTTATCAACTATAGAACAATGAAATATGTGCTTGAAAAACATGACGGCTGGCATGGTGCCATGGTATGGCCTCACCGTGCCACAGTTAAAAAGTTGAGAAGGTTTGATTTATGTCGTCATGCACGCCCTTCATAAATCGAACCATCACCGAGGAAGTTCAATGCTTTCGAGAGGGAAATCACCAAGATTGAAGGGGAATCCAAATTTCCGTCCTAGTTTGTCATTCAGTTTTTTCCAACGATCAACATACCGCCTCAAATGCAACGTGTTCAAATTTGACATTTTTCCGAACTCATTTACCATATTTAGGGGATTATGTGCACTTTCTAGGCATTAATTATGCACATAATTAAAATTCGAACAATCGATGCATGAAAAGGTGCACAAGAACGGTCTGGAAAACCATGCTCGTGCTATTTAGTACATTCTCATACCTTTTACAAGGAATGGGCAGATATTTCAAGGAAGTGTGTGGCAATAGTCAACCATAAACGGGGCGTTTACTAGGTTAACAACTATACAAAAATGAGATACATGCTTGGAAAACACATGATGCCTGGTGTGGTGCCATGGTATGACCTCACCGCGCCCTGGTAAAAATGTCGTCATGCACATCTTTCATAAAACGAACCATCACCGAGGAAGTTTCATGGTTTCAATGGGGAAATCACCAAGATTGAAGGGGGATCCAAATTTCCTTTGTCCTTTGTCCATGAGTTTTTTTCTATGATGAACATACAACCTGCAAATCACTATGTTCAAATTTGGCACTTTTCCGGGTTCATTTGCCATATTTAGGGGATTATGTGCATTTCCTAGGCATTAATGCACATAATTTAAGTTCAAATAATCGGTGTATGAAAGGGTCCAGAAGAATGGCCTGGAAAACCATGCTCATGCCATTTAGTAAATTCGCATGCCTTTTACAAGGAATAATGGATAGATATTTCGTTGAAATGTGTGGCAATAGACAACCACAAATGTTTGTTTGTTGGGTTTTCAACTATAGAAAAAAATGAAATAAATGCTTTAAAAACATGACGCCTGGCATGGTGCCATGGTATGACCTCACCATGCCCTGGTAAAAATTTGAGAAGGTTTGGCTTATGTCGTCATGCATGCCCTTCATAAATCGAACCATCACCGAGGAAGTTCCACGCTTTTGAGAGGGAAAATCCCCAAGATTGAAGGGGAAGCCATATTTCCGTCCTAGTTTGTCATTCA
The DNA here is from genome assembly GCA_021605145.1 of Aegilops bicornis. NCBI lineage: Eukaryota > Viridiplantae > Streptophyta > Magnoliopsida > Poales > Poaceae > Aegilops > Aegilops bicornis. Next base: position 146,052,852 of record CM038673.1, read on the forward strand.
GTTTTTTTCCAACGATCAACATACCGCCTCAAATGCAACGTGTCCAAATTTGACATTTTCTCGGGCTCATTTACCATATTTAGGGGACTATGTGCATTTTCTAGGCATTAATGGACATAATTCAAACTCGAACAATCGGTGCATGAAAAGGTGCACAAGAATGGTCTGGAAAACCATGCTCATGTTATTTAGTACATTCTCATGCCTTTTACAAGGAATGGATAGATATTTCAAGGAAATGTGTGGCAATAGTCAACCATAAACGCATCGTTTACTCGGTTAAAAATTATAGAAAAAAGATACACATGGATAGGAAACATGACGCTTGGCGTGGTACCATGGTATGGCCTCACCATGCCCATGTAAAAATTGGAGAATGTTTCCTTTATGTCATGATGCGCGCCTTTCATAAATCGAACCATCACCGAGGAAGTTTCACGGTTTCAAGGGGGAAATCACCAAGATTGAAGGGGGGGGGGGGGTCCAAATTTCCTTTCTCCTTTGTCCACGAGTTTTTTTTCTATGATGAACATACAACCTGCAAATCACTGTGTTCAAATTTGGCACTTTTCTGGGTTCATTTGCCATATTTAGGGGATTATGTGCATTTCCTAGGCATTAATGCACATAATTCAAGTTCAAACAATCGATGCATCAAAGGGTCCACAAGAATGGCCTGGAAAACCATGCTCGTGCCATTTAGTAAATTCTCATGCCTTTTACAAGGAATAATGGATAGATATTTCGTTGAAATGTGTGGCAATAGTCAACCACAAATGTTTGTTTGTTGGGTTTTCAACTATAGAAAAAATGAAATAAATGCTTAAAAAACATGGCGCCTGGCATGGTGCCATGGTATGACCTCACCATGCCCTGGTAAAAATTGGATAGGTTTGGCTTATGTCGTCATGCACGCCCTTCATAAATCGAACCATCATCGAGGAAGTTCCATGCTTTCAAGAGGGAAAATCCCCAAGATTGAAGGGGAATCCAAATTTGCGTCCTAGTTTGTCATTCAATTTTTTTTCCAACGATCAACATACCACCTCAAATGCAACGTGTTCAAATTTGACATTTTCCCGGGCTCATTTACTATATTTAGGGGATTATGTGCATTTTATAGGCATTAATGGACATAATTCAAATTCGAACAATCGGTGCATGAAAAGGTGCACAAGAACGGTCTGGAAAACCATGCTCGTGTTATTTAGTACATTCTCATGCCTTTTACAAGGAATGGACAGATATTTCAAGGAAATGTGTGGCAATAGTCAACCATAAACGTGTCGTTTACTTGGTTAACAACTATACAAAAAATGAAAGAGATGAATGGAAAACATTACGCCTGGCGTGGTGCCATGGTATGGCCTCACCATGCCCTGGTAAAAATTGGAGAATGTTTTCCTTATGTCATGATGCGCGCCTTTCATAATTCGAACCATCATCGAGGAAGTTTTATGGTTTCAAGGGGGAAATCACCAAGAATTAAGGGGGGGGGGGAATTTCCTTTGTCCACGAGTTTTTTTTCTACGATGAACATACAACCTTCAAATCACCGTGTTCAAATTTGGCACTTTTCTGGGTTCATTTGCCATATTTAGGGGATTATGTGCATTTCCTAGGCATTAATGCGCATAATTCAAGTTCAAACAATCGATGCATGAAAGGGTCCACAAGAACGGCCTAGAAAACCATGCTCGTGCCATTTAGTAAAGTCTCATGCCTTTTACAAGGAATGGACAGATTTTTCGATGAAATGTGTGGTAATAGTCAACCACAAATGTTTTTATTGGGTTTTCAACTATAGAAAAAATGAAATAAATACTTGAAAAACATGACGCCTCGCATGGTGCCATGGTATGACCTCACCATGCCCTGGTAAAAATTTGAGAAGGTTTGGCTTATGTCGTCGTGCACGCCCTTCATAAATCAAACCATCACCGAGGAAGTTCCATGCTTTCGAGAGGGAAATCCTCAAGATTGAAAGGGAATCCAAATTTTCTTCATTCTTTGCCCTGGAGTTTTTTTCTACGACGAACATACACCCTGCAAATCACCGTGTTTAAATTTGGCATTTTTTCGGGCTCATTTACCATATTTAGGGGATTATGTGCATTTTCTAGGCATTTAGCACATATAAATCTAATCTAGCTACAGGTGCACTTGAGTGTTGTGAGGGACGTGGATTGCCGTTCGATGGCGGTGCATCCAAAGGTGCACATGCGCGATCCGCGTGGCTGGGGTTCCGGCCATTCATAATGCAACACACAATAGGCTCAGCGCACACTGTTTCCGAAAGCGACGGAGATAAACTGTGTGCGATAGTGAACAAGCAAAATTGTAAGGGAAGCCAAATTCCTGTTGTCGTTTGTTATTGAGCTCTTGAATACCACCGCACTGTACGGCTGCCCGGCCCCTCCGTCCCAGAGCTCTCTCTAGGCGTCGTCCATGGCACCGCGGCTCATAGTAACTAGTAAGGAAGCGATGGCATCTCGCCGCGCCGCGTTCCTTGCCGCCCGCGACCGCACACATGGTAAGGAGGCGATGGCATCTCGCCGCACCGAGTTCATCGCCACCGGCGGCCAGACAATTACATGGGCGGACTTTGAGGTTGGCATGGCCGAATGGGTGGTGGATCTAGAGGCGGCCAAAGCCGCACAGAAGGAGCGGAAAAGGCAGAAAGCAGTCAAGAAAAGAGAGTCCCACCGCCGCAAGAAAAAAGAGTCTGCATGCTATGGTGAGGAGAGCTTGGTGGAGATCGAAGCACGGTGGGCTGCCGCCTACAAGGTCGAGAAGGAGAACGCCGGCGTCTGTCCAGCATGCCCTGATGGCAGCATGTGAGAAGTAGTTTAAGTTTGTAGTATTAGAGCAAATTACAAGTAGTACTTTAAGTTTGTAGTATTAACGTACAATGTCGGTAAGAACATCCTTTGAGGGCATTGAGCGTTGATTAGCATGTGTGCCCATGTGCGTCACACGGTTTCTATGCCGTACCCATCTGCGTTTTTTGCGTTAATGACCCATAAGTCAGTTACTTGTGCGATATTTCCTAATAAACCAGGCGTACCATTGACCGAAAAAATCAAGTACACGTGTACATTTTTTTGGAGACGGGATCTGCCAACTTTCTTTTTTCTCGCACACGAGTATTTTACGCGCTTCGTCTGTGTTGTGTGTTTCCCCCGCCCAAGTTTCAAGTTTCGCACCGAAATTTTCATTAGGCGCACGATTTTAGAATTTATTCCTCCAACCACATCCCCTTCCCCTCAGTATCCCCCCTCCCTCGCCCCTCCCCCTACCGACATCTCAAACCGCTGCCGCCGCAACCACCGCTTCAACCACATCTACGTTCTGCTCGGATCCAGTCAGGTAAGCCACCGGTCTCTATCACGTCCCCAGCCTGATTGCTTAAATGGCGCCTGCAAAACATCCTCATGCCTCCAAATCCCCCCCGCCAGGAGCTGATGGCGGTCCATGGCGCGATGGTCATGTGCGTGTTGACCAGCAGGAACACCTTGCCTCCGCTGCTGCCGACTTGGTGCAGGCTCAGCCCGAGATGAAGTCCCCAGCTGACTACCCCCAGGACTTAACAGGTAAGATCTGACCAGCTAAATCTTACCAATACCACTTGCAACGGCTATGATTTGTACGGTTGATGTATTAAGCATGTTTGTGCCTTGTTTATTTCAGTACTGCACACTTTGTGATGTTCAAATATTACCGTGTCCAGCTCAATTTCACCAATACCAGCAACAAACTTACAATACATGACTCAGGATATCACTAGAGATGCTGCCCATTTGCTATTTTTAGTGGATGCTAACCCTGTTGTACTTAACATGCCTGTCCATGTACTTACGCAGGGTCATAACGGCCGATGCTTTTGTTTGCCGTCGAGGTGAGCTGCATCCCATGTCTTACAGTATTTCACATAATTTATGCAATTGCAGTTTAACTTCTACCATTTACTGGTTGCCTGTAGGTACACATGTCGCTGGCAATCGATCCACGCTTGACCCGGAGGAACAACCCGCCTCCGCCTTGCCGCTAACTTTGGGCGAAGCTCGCCAAGATGAAGTGCCCCAAAGAACTACCTCTCAGGACTTATCAAGTATGTACTCACCAGTTCAATCTTACCAATACCAGTTGCAATTAATGGCTATGTTCTGTACGGTCGATGTATTAAACATGTTCTAGTAAACATGCCTAACATGTTTTTGCTACTTTCCCTACCTTTTTATAGACATCTGGGCCATTCTCTCGCTTCCGGGCAAAGACTTGCCTTGTGATGTTTAACTATGCCAATTGCATTTTTATCAAGATCGGTTTCAATGTCTATTAAGCCTGTTGCAATTAACAGTTGAATCCATTTTTAAATAGTTGTATTTCAATGGCTACAAACTTAAAAAACATGACCTAGGATGTTGTTAAGCCTGTTGCAATTAACAGTTGTATCCATTTTTAATCTGTCCATTTGCTACCATGCTACTCTCTGCAATGAAGATATACTAGAGATGCTGCCCCATTTGCTATTTTTGGTGGATGCTAACCCTATTTTACTTAACATGCTTGTACATGTACTTACGCAGGGTCATAACGACCGATGTTGTTGTTTGCCGTCAAGGTTAGCTGCATCCCATGTCTTACAGTATTTCACATCATTTGTGCAATTGCAGTTTAACTTCTACCATTTACTGGTTGCTGTGAGGTACACATGTCGATGTAGCGATCCACGCTTCGACCGGGAGGAACAGCTCACCTCTGCCGCTGCTAACTTTGGGCGGGCTCTGGCCAAGATGAAGTGCCCCAACAACTACCTCTCAGGACTTACCAAGTATGTACCCACTAGTTCAATCCAATACCAGTTGCAATTAATGGCTATGTTTTGTACTGTCGATGTATTAAGCATGTTGTAGTAAACATGCCTAACACGTTTGAGCTATTTTCCCTACCTTTTTATAGACAACTGGGCCATTATACGCTCTGGCAAAGACTCGCCTTACTGTGATGTTTAACTCTGGCAATTGCATTTTTATCAGTACCGGTTTCAGCCATTAAGCCTGTTGCAATTAACACTTGTATCCATTTTTAAAGAGTTGTATTTCAATGGCTACAAACTTATAAAACATGAATTAGGATCTTGTTAAGCCTGTTGCAATTAACAGTTGTATCCATTTTTTAATCCGTCCCTTTGCTACTGTGCTACTCTTTCGAAATGAAGATATCACTACAGATGCTGCCGTTTTATTACCATTTGCTATTTTTGGTGGATGTTAACCCTGTTGTAGTTAACATTGGCTTCATGTACTTACACAGGGCTACAATGGGTGATGCTGTCGTCGAGGTTAGCTGCATCCCATGTCTTATACACCATCTATTCCTAAATAAAAGTATTTTTAGAGATTCCAATATAGACTACATAAGGAGCAAAATGAGTGAATCTAGATTCTAGTCTAAACTATATCTATAATTGTCTATACATCCGTATGTAGTTCATATTAAAATCTCAAAAAAATACTTGTACTTAGGAACATAGGTAGTTGTATTTTACATCATTTGTGCAATCTCAGTTTAGCTTCTAACATTTACTGGTTGCTTGTAGGTACATAGATGAGCGGTATTGATCCACGCTTCGATCCCTTTTGCGTATGGGGCAATGAGATATTCATGAACAAGCGTCAAGTGAGGAAACTAAGAAAGATTGTTAGGCAAAAGAAACGGGTGATTGGAATTAAGCTCTTTATTTACACTTTGTTGAAGACAACAGTGAACTTTAGGATGGTAAGTAATGTGTTGCCTTTTCCCCCTGCCCACAACAAGTTACTCTATTAGACCTCAGTATCTGATTTTTTTTCTCTTTTTAGTGGTTTCCGAAGCTATTTACTAATGATTAGCTTGCTAACTACATGATCGGAGTGGAGGCAACTAACGTTAAAGTATATAATTCATGCTACCATGATAATGCACTAGAAGTCTTCCTGAAGGCGGTGAAGGATGGGCGGGCAATCGTTGCAAGGGGTTGGACAAAAGTGGTTCGTGCCTATGGCATGTAGGAAGGCACATTATGGGCATTCCGCTTCTTCAACACCGTCGGCTATCAAAATGATTTACACTTGTCTCTTCACCTTTACCGCATTTAAATATTGTGGTTCATCATAGTTAATTGCTGCCTAATCCTGTAATTACTGAACATATTGTATTGGCAACTTTATTTATGGATTTGTTCTTGAACCATTGTGCTGAGAATTTGAATTGCACAATTCGTATTTCAAAATTTCCAATTAGAATAATAAATTACAGGAAAAAATAAAAAGAGAACAGACGGTCATGGAACTTTGCAAACGGTTCTGGCAGTAAAAGCGCTTGTGATGGATAGCCCAATGCCACACAATTTTCTACATCAAATCATGTGTGATGAAGTTAATGAAAGCAAACAGTTAACCAAGGCAGACCATGTGTGATAGTTACGCCTTTCACACACGAGCGTATACATAAAACCGTGTGGGATGTACATCCGAACGGAAACGTTTTCCCAGGATTGACTGTGTGGGATGTACATAAGAACGAAAACGTGTTCCGTGGATTGACTGTGTGTGATATACATACGAACGGAAATGATTTTGTGGGATTCACCATGTGGGATGTACATACCTACGGAAATGATTTTCTCGGATTACCGTGTGTGATGTACATACCTACGGAAATGATTGGGTTTCGATGCCTCACCCGATCGCACACGGCTCCAGCCTGGGTCCCAGGAGGGCCTATTCCCAATGATTTCTGGGTCGTGTGGGAAGGACACCCTATCGCACACACTCACTTGGCGACGGTTCCAAATGCTGTCACGGAAAGGGGTTAAAAACCGTTTGTTTAGGACCGACACGCACAAGTGAGCACTTTTACTGCTAGAACCGTTTGCAAAGGTCCATGACACATTTAGCAGGTTTATTAGTTTACAATTAATAATTCTAGTATTACAAATTCACATTTCATATCGAACAGGTGTTTACCAATTTCATATCAGGTACATAAATATATTATAACATCACAGTACGATACCTACATGAAAACAGCACATTACAACATATAGCTAGTTCAACTTCATAAGAACAATATATTCATTTCCCTAATCGAGATCATCCAGACTCGTTGAGGGAGTCCTGGATTAGGGGGTGTCCGGATAGCCAAACTATCACCGTTGGCCGGACTCCCAGACTATGAAGATACAAGATTGAAGACTTCGTCCCGTGTCCGGATGGGACTTTCCTTGGCGTGGAAGGCAAGCTTGGCGTCTGAGATATGTAGATCTCCTACCATTGTAACCGACTCTGTATAACCCTAACCCTATCCGGTGTCTATATAAACCGGAGGGTTTTAGTCCGTAGAGACGAACAACAATCATACCATAGGCTAGCTTCTAGGGTTTAGCCTCTCGATCTCATGGTAGATCTACTCTTGTACTACCCATATCATCAATATTAATCAAGAAGGAGTAGGGTTTTACCTCCATCGAGAGGGCCCGAACCTGGGTAAAAACATCATGTCCCTTGTCTCCTGTTACCATCCGCCTAGACGCGATTCGGGACCCCTACCGAGATCCGCCGGTTTTGACACCGACATTGATGCTTTCATTGAGAGTTCCTCTGTGCCGTCGCTGTCAGGAAGGATGCCTCATCCTGTCTTTAAACACGACACTGTTGCTGAAGGAGCTTTGGCCACCGGCCAAACTCTCCGACTAGGCGGTTTTCTTATGACCGCCTATTCGGTCGCCGCGCCGACGACGACTTATCGGGTCATCGAAAGCAATCTTCACATTAACTCGGAACTCGCCGAGCAGTTAGATCCGATGGAGCTCTCTTCCTTGAACGAGCTCTTGGATCGCATCGCCGCCCTGGGAGTCGCTATAGACTACGATCAGATTGGGCCTAAAACCAATCTGAGAGAGATCAACTCTCCCCAGGCTACCCACCATGTTGCTGTGGTAGAGAAACAATACAACGACTCTTCTCCTACTTTAAGGACTAGCTATGTCCGGATTCCTGACCCCTCCATGCCGGATTCCCGCGGAGGGGAGGACACCACTCAAGCCCTGAACTTAAAGTCAGGCAGCGGGCTAGATTCATTGGACAACCTCCAAGAACCCAAGCTTCCAAGTTCGGAAACTTCTTGGCCTCGAATCTTAGATCGGATGGGGTTGAATTTAATTCCACCGCCCACCCAAACATAAGAGATCTATCCCAAATCCGCAAGAGCCCGTGAAGCGATACATCATTCTCGGGCCAGATTCCTCCTGGTTATGGACAGGATAAAGGATTGCCGCGAGGAGGACGCATTCTCATTCTTCTCCAAAAATTGCACGGACAAGGGAATCCTAAACGCCATAAGTCGTCGTGAAATTACACGCTTCGCTGACTTGGCGTCCATAGTACGAAAGTACTGTGTGATGGAGAGAGCCTGGAAAACCGAAATCAAATTTTGGGACAATCCGGCCCCGAACACGACCCTAGTCCGAAATAAAAGGGTGCATCATCACTAGGCACCTGGGTTACATACCAAAAAGCAAAAACCCCCCAAAGGGCATGGAACCGTACTGGAGGGATGGCTCAATGGACCCTGCAAAATTTATAGCACAGAGGGCGCCACTCCAACTATAGCCTTAGAGCATGTTGGATACTACGGCAGGTGGCCAAAAGTGGCAAAGAGCTCTTAGCTCCAGAGCACCAGCCCAGCAATACCAAGATCAGATTATCAGTCTTGAGACTTTCGCATCAAATAATATGCGGAAACGAACACTCTGCAGCCTTGCCAAGTCTACGAGATAGCAACAATAAATCCATGGGTGACACGGCTATTACCTTTAACGCCATGATTTAACCTAAATTCCGAACAGCCCGAGCACCAGCCGCATTGGTCCTTAGTCCAATAGTGGACGGCTTTTGCCTTACCAAGGTACTCATGGACGGCGGCAGCGGATTAAACCTCATCTACGAGGAAACCCTTCGAAAAATGGAAATAGACTGGAGCCGCATTGAGCAAAGCAGCACAACCTTTAGAGGAATAATCCCCAGTCGGGAAGCATGTCAGACAGGAAAGATCACACTAGATGTGGTGTTGACGCCGGACAATTATAGGTCCGAGGAGGTCACATTCCAAGTGGCCCGTTCAGCAGCGGATACCAGCTCTATTAGGGCGAGAGGCATTCACAATTTTTCAAGCTATACCCCATTACGGGTACATGAAGCTCAAAATGCCCGGACCCAACAGAATTATCACTCTCACTAGTGACCCGGACATAGCGCTCCGCACCGAAAATAAAATAGCCGCACTTGCCCTTGAGGCACTATCCGAAGCCCTAGCGGCCGAGGAACTCACTGCGCTGCGCTCCACGGTGAACAGAGACGATGTGATACTCGATAAGAGGTCCAAGTCCACCTCTTTTAAACCGGCAGATGAAATAGTCAAATTCCAAGTCCATCCAATGGACCCTACAAAAACGGCCTCCATCGGGGCACAATTAAACCACGATGTGGACGCGCAGACACGAGAATTCTTACGAGAAAATTGGGACATTTTGACTGGCACCCTTCAGACATGCCAGGAATCCCACGCCGGCTGGCCGAGCACAGCCTAAATATCCTAAAAGGATTCAAGCCAGTCAAACAAGCTCTTCGGCGTTTCTCCGAACCCAAGAGATAGGCCATGGGAGAGGAGCTAGCCAAACTATTGGAGGCCGGATTCATTAGAGACATTAAACATCCGGACTGGCTAGCAAACCTGGTAATGGTACCAAAGAAGGACAAATCCTGGCGCCTATGTGTCGATTTTAAGGACCTTAACAAGGCTTGCCCAAAGGATCCCTTCCTCCCCCGCATCGATCAAATTATCGACGCTACCGCAGGACACAATTCATTGTGTTTCCTCGACGCATACCTACCACCAAATTAAGATGGCAGAGCCAGACCAAGCCACAACGGCATTCATCACTCCATACGGCCCATTCTGCTTCAACACAATGCCCTTTGGGCTCAAAAACACCGGCGCAACATATCAGCGCATGATTCAGACATGTCTGGCAAACCAGATCGGCAAAACAGTGGAGGCATACGTAGACGATGTGGTCGTCAAATCCAAGCATGTCGAAACCCTAGTCGACGACTTGAGGCTCACATTCGCTAATCTCCGAACATATGACATCAAGCTCAACCCGGAAAAATGCGTTTTCGGCGTACCAGCCGGAAAGCTCTTGGGCTTCATCGTATCCGGTAGAGGAATTGAAGCAAACCTAGCCAAGATCCAAGCTCTGTCACAATTGGATATCCCCAAAGACCTCAGACAAGTACAAAATTGACTGGATGCATGGTGGCTCTAAGCCGCTTTATCTCCCGCTTAGGAGAAATGGCATTACCCCTTTATCGCCTCCTCCGGCGCACCGAACACTTCGAGTGGACGGATGCTGCCACGGCCGGACTCGAAGAAATCAAAGCCATATTGGCAACAAATCCGTTCCTTGCCGCGCCCAACATGGGCGAACCAATGCTATTATACATCGCAACAACCCATCAAGTTGTAAGCGCGGTGCTCGTTGTCGAACGAGAAACGGACGGACACAAGTTCCCTCTCCAAAAACCAGTTTACTACGTGTCCACTATTCTAACTCCATGCAAGTCACGGTACCTGCATTATCAAAAGATAGCATACGCGGTGTTCATGGCATCCCGGAAGGTGCGGCACTACTTCCAAGAGTGTTCGATAACAGTAGCCTCTGAAGTACCTCTTAATGACATTATAAACAACCGCGACGCAACGGGCCGGATTGCTAAATGGGCTATTGAGCCCCTCGCGTTCGACATAACCTACAAGCCACGGCGAGCTATTAAGTCGCAAGTTTTGGCTGACTTCATCGCCCAATGGACTGAAGCCGAACTCCCTAAAGAGTACGAAGCATATTCCAACTGGATCATGCACTTCGACGGCTCCAAAATGTTGGCCGGCCTGGGGGCTGGCGCTGCTCGATGTCCCCAACCGGAGATACAGTCCAATACGTACTTCAAATAATGTACATGGACTCCAACAACGCAGCCGAATACGAGGCCCTTCTACATGGTCTCCGGATGGCAGTCTCCATGGGCATTCAACGCCTAGAGGTGCACGGGGATTCGAACCTCGCGATATCCCAAATAAATGGGGACTTTGATGCCAAGGATCCGAAAATGGCAGCTTATCGCAATGCCGTCCTAAAAATGTCAGCTCGGTTTGAGGGGCTCGAATTTCACCATATAGCCCGGGATAACAACCAGGCAGCAGACGTGTTGGCACGCATTGGCACAAAGCGCGATGCCGTCCCCCCAACATCTTCCTAGAGAGGCTCTTCAAGCCATCCGTACTATGGGAGGGAGAGTCTGGAAATAACAACCCGGACCCAACCGCACTGCCCCACACCGAACATTCTGATATAGTTGGTGGTCCCGCCAATGAAATAACACCATCAGCCCACGAAATAATGGCAGTCATCGCCCCGTGAACAGAACCATTCCTAGCCTACCTAACTAGGCAGGAGCTTCCCGAGGACCAAAACGAGGCCCACTGCATAGTGCGGCGGTCTAAAGCCTACAAGGTCCATGAGGGAGAGCTTTATAAGAAAAGCACAACCGGAGTCCTTCAAAGGTGTATCTCCGAAGAGGAAGGGCGGAATCTCCTGGCTGAAATTCATGCCAGACTCGTTGGGAACCATGCCGCAGCCCGGGCCCTTGTAGGCAAGGCCTTCCGTACAGGATTTTATTGGCCGACGGCCCGGGCAGATGCTCAGGAATTAGTCCAACTATGCGTCGGTTGCCAGCTCTTTGCTAATCAAAGCCACATGCCACCCACCGCCCTCAAAACTATACCCATCACCTGGCCCTTCGTGGTCTGGAGGCTTGACATGGTTGGACCCCTTAAAGGAGGAACCCACAAGCAAAAGTACCTATTGGTCATGGTGGATAAATTCACCAAATGGATAGAGGCCAAGCACGTAAGACGGCGGCGAATCCGGACCGGTGATAGACTTCATATCAGGGGTAGTGCACCATTACGGCGTCCCCCATAGCATCATCACTGATAACGGCACGAACTTCACGGCCGACGAGGTCAAACTCTGGTGCAAAAACATGGGCATCAAGCTCGGCTACGCTTCAGTCTATCACCCCCAAACTAACGGTCAAGTCGAGCGAGCAAACGGTCTAATCATGAGCGGCATTAAACCCGGGCTAGTGCGGTCCCTCAAGGAATCTAACACGCATTGGGTAGAGGAGCTCGACTCCGTACTCTGGGGGTTGCGGACCACGCCGAATCGCACTACCGGGTTCACACCATTTTTTATGGTATACGGCACAGAGGCAGTTTTGCCCTGCGACATAATTGATGACTCACCTCGCGTGCGCATGTACGAAGAAAGAGAAGCCGAGCTCGATCGGCAGGACAGCTTGGACGCCTTGGAGGAGGAGCATGACGTGGAAAAAGCTCGTTCCGTATTCTATCAACAGCAGGCTCGAAGATATCAAAGCAGGAAATGCACGGGCCAAAGCTTACAATGTTGGCGAACTAGTTCTACGCTGCAGACAAGAAAAAGGTCAAACTCAAGCCCAAATGGGAGGGTCCCTTCATCATCGACCAAGTCCCGACCGACGGAGCTGCACTGCCCGCGAAACGCATCGGATAATCGACTCGAGCCGAACCCATGGAACGCTGCCTGCCTCTCAAGATTCTACGCCTAGCGCCGGATTCTCGAAGTTCGTCTCCTTCCTCCGCCTATATTTTATACTTTAAGCCGTCTTTTATTTCTCTCCTTCTCCCTCCTTTTTCCGAAGGCATTAAAGGCTCGTTTATGCATTGTTCAGACACACTTGACGCGCTTATCCGCACTCATTATATTCGGGGCTTCTTTAATGAAGTTTATTTATACGGGCTTCATGCCCAACACATCTGTCACACTTCCGCATTTACCTTTTATTCACCATTATATGCATCGATATGACTTAAGTTTTGGCCAAGCTGGGTTGCCTGGCTCCTGTGCTGACCCCTACGTTCCCGATTTTCGGCTAGGTGGTAAAGGGAGCACCTCTATGATTGTTACCGCTGGGTCAGCCGGACGCGTACCTCAGACTGGGTGAAGCCGAAAGCTAGCGTTCTTAAGGGAATATTCGGTCGGTGAACTAAAAGATGATTTTTTATTTTTCATTTATCTGCCCCGGATGCTTTTACGCTTTTTCCCAGTCCGGACATGCACTTTAGGGCATGCCTCGAGGAAAGGAACCCCTAATGGAACTATTCTCCCTGGAAGATGTTTCTTACTAACCATGTAATATAACATAACTAGTTGGGCACTTGTCTGATAAAGCACTTATGACCCCTACGCCTGGTCTCCACGCATGCCCTGGTTTTTACATAACCGCGAGGGTATTCGGACACACTCCGGACTATTGGGTCCCAAGGTTGAAGCGAAAAGGTCCGCTAGACAAACGATCTACAATCCGGCTAGAAGGCATTTTACATGTCATTTTAAATTACATAGTCAAATTGAATGATTGTATTCCTCTTCAATGCCATCTAATAGGCTGTCTAGTTTACAGTCCTGCTTGGAATACTTTGCTGCCAACTCTACTAGGACGTACACTAAGCTCACAGGGATCTCCTTCCGCCGGGCCCCACAGTCCGACCTCGCCATGTGGTTTGGGTCCGCCTTCGTGTGCAGCGTCTTCACCATGGCCCAGCCTCCTCGGCACCTTGATGACAGGCCGATATCTTCCATAGTCGGAAGCGCCGCCGTGCTCCCTGAAGCTTCTCTGCAAGCTCTCCAAGGCCTTCGGGTAGGGAGATAGATGGCCACAAGGCCTGGGCACCTTTCATCACCTGCCGAACTCGTTCGTGCAGTTGCAATAGCTCGGGAAGAAGGTCACCCATAGAACCGGGCATTTCCTCTGCAGGACGACCTGTGAGCATACCTACAGACATAACTCTGTTAGTTGACTTCCTTGTCGAACTCTTTTTCAAAGTTCGCTCAAGCACTTACTATAAATGCCGCGACGAAGCCGCCGATTCTCCTTCACGGAGTCAGACAGCTGGGCACGAACATCCTTTAGTTCCTCACCCAGCTGGGTGTTGGCATCCTAGAGATTATTTTTCTCTTACCTCACCCTTGTAAGCACATTCTCACCGGCCTTCAACTAGCGCAAGAACTGTTGCTTGTCCGGATCTAGTCCGGAGCCATCTGCAATATTATTGTCAGATTTACACACACGCCGCACTTCACAAACTACTTATCTTTTGAAGCATATATTACCAGAGGGGGTCTCTGTGGCTCCCCATGGCGGCTAGTCTTGACCTCAAGTTGGGCCTTGCATTCTTCAAGCTCCCGGGACAGTCGGGTATTCTTTTTGTAAGATCCTCAGATAACAAATGATCCTTAAATCAGTTATTCTAACTATTTTAAGTCTCGGGGGCTACTGGCATATATAACCGTCAAATTTCCTCACCCGTATGCCCTTTACATACTGCTCCGTGGCTCTGGCTAGACCATCTTGAGCGGCACGGAGGTGCACATCTCCTGAATTGAAGGCATTCAATGCCTCTTGGGAGAAACATGCGTCACGAAGAACTGTCCGGCGGCGCCTGTGATTCATGGCGCTCTCCACCTTGGAGTTGGTGGCGGACAATCCGTCGGCATCCTCTGTCGGAGGAGCATCCGACACACGCCTCGTGCTCGCCTCCGCTTCTAGACCCGGCTTTGGAGCCTGGCCGGCGGAGGCTCGATTGGCAACCTCTCCGGACACAGTCCGGCGAGCGCTCTTTTTCCTGAAAAGAGCACCAGCGTTAGTACGCCTTCCAGGAATCAATCCTGGGAATATGGTGACGCGCCATACCGTTGCGGCGGCGTTTCGATCCGGACTGCACTTCTTTTTAGCCTGCGGGGCCGTGCTGCCCCTTGTTGGCTAGCCGCCGCGGGCTCGGCTTCCTGCCTCGAAGGCGCCCTCTGCGAAACACCATTGGTATACGGTGATAAAAAATAAGCACGGATGGGTCATTATCAGAGTATTGGGACCTCGATCTCGCCATTGTGAGGCTGGAAGTATTCCGGGGTAATCGGCCGTAATGGCAACCAAGGCATTATCTATGCTCAATTGGTGAAATACCCCATCAATCAGCTCCACCAATATGCCCGGATCCTCTAGGGAGGCCGGATCGAGGAGCCGTTCTGGATCCTCGGGTTGTGGAGGCGGGTTGTTTATGTCTTTACGGCCTGGCGCAGTTCCTCGCATCAAAATCACAAAATGAGATACCTAACCATGGGAATATGGATCGGATGTGCAAAAAGAAATGTCCGCTTACCCAGCTTCGAGGATTGTTCATAGAAAATCCGTTCAATGGACCGACGCGAGAAAATCCTCCTTTTATCCCTTGTACAGCGCGGACAAGATCTTCACCAGATCGGTGACCGATCCCGCCCCTTACGGCCATGACGGGTGGCATCGTCCTCCCGTTGAAATCCCACATGGGGTGGCCCCTATCTCGAGCGGTTGCACCCCGCATAATACATGTGGCCATGACACCGATCATGGTCAGTCCGGAATGAGCTAACAATCTTATTCGGCTCATCAGTAAAGGACGCCCCGCTGCCTTCCCTCTGGGAGCTCCGCAGGCGCCAACTCAGGCGTTTCTTCAAAGGAGCATTGCTGAATTCCGAGAGACCGATCCGAACAGGATCCAGCAGTGGGATGTCTTCTATATAAAACCATTCTGAAGGCCAGTCTTCGGATGCCTTCTTCGGGGTTCCGGATAGATATCCGGTCCCGGCGATGCGCCATAGCTCGGCTCCACCCACTTGATATATTGACCCCTCATGAGAACGGGGTACAAGGCAGAATAATCTCTTCCACAGTGCAAAATGAGCCTTGACGCCCAAGAACAGTTTGCAAAGGGCCACGAAGCCCGCGATGTGCAAAATGGAGGCAGGCGTAAGGTGGTGCAACTGGAGACCGTAGAACTCCAAGAGCCCCGGGAGAAATGGATGAATTGGAAATCCGAGTCCTCTTAATAGATAAGAGATAAAGCATACCCGCTCTCCTTTGGAGGGATCGGGGACACTCTCCGCTTGCTTTCCGCCCTTATAGGTGGCGAGTCCGGCTCGAACCGGAACCATGAAGGCAGGGGGAAGAAATCCCTTGGTTTGGAGTGTCACTAGCTTGCTATGCAGGACTGAGCATCTCTCCCAATTGCCAGGCTGAGGGCTGGGAGCGCGAGAGGAGGAGCCGCGTCGACTGTCCATGATGGAATGGATTTTTGTCAGAGGCGCGCCGATGAAAGCTTCATGAGGGGGGACGGTGTGACTCGAGATCTAGATCCTCGTCCCTTTTATAGGCGGCTCATTTGTGCAGCTAGGGGATAAGTGTAAAAATACCACAGCTTTTCACATTCATTCAAACACGTGGAAGATGGCCATTATTGGGCGTGGAAGCCAAGGAGCGCAGCATTTATCGTGTTTGGACACTATTCGACAAGTATTTGGAATTTGGAGAAGAACCCGCCTCACAATGCCAAAGACAATCTACGCGCGGACTCATCGCCATTGAAGCCTGGTTCGGGGCTATTGAGGAGTCTGGATTAGGGGTGTCCGGGATAGCCGAACTATCACCGTTGGCGGACTCCCGGACTATGAAGATACAAGATTGAAGACTTCGTCCCGTGTCCGGATGGGAGTTTCCTTGGCGTGGAAGGCAAGCTTGGCGTCTGAGATATGTAGATCTCCTACCATTGTAACCGACTCTGTGTAACCCTAACCCTATTCGGTGCCTATATAAACCGGAGGGTTTTAGTCCGTAGGACAAACAAAAATCATACCATAGGCTAGCTTCTAGGGTTTAGCCTCTCTGATCTCGTGGTAGATCTACTCTTGTACTACCCATATCATCAATATTAATCAAGCAGGAGTAGGGTTTTACCTCCATCGAGAGGGCCCGAACCTGGGTAAAAACATCGTGTCCCTTGTCTCCTGTTACCATCCGCCTAGACGCACAGTTCGGGATCCCCTGCCCGAGATCTGCCGGTTTTGACACCGACACTCGTCTTATCCACCTCTGCTTTCACTTCAGTAAGAACCTGTTTTGCACTGGCCAACTGGGAAAGTGCCTCCTCCTTCACCAACACCATCTTAGCAAAGTCTGATTTTAAAAAATCTAAGCTCATTCTCCACCTTCATCTTTTTATCCCGCATCTTCAAATATTCTTCAGCGTTGACAACACTTTCTCTGTTCTCTTCCGCATACATGCTCCAGAGCTTCGCTAGGCACATCTTCAAAGACTGTGGCCACTCTTGATCAACCCACTCCAAGTAAGAACACTTCCGTTCATCCTATAATATTTAAAACTAGATCAGTAACAATTGTAGGGGAAATGGGTTTGTAGCAACATAGAAAATCACCAATGCTTATTTTGAGAAGAAACATGTTAATTATGACATATCTTCTCAAAAAGATCAATGTGCAAATGAATTAATTGCTACTGAGACAACAACCAAATTCTAAAACATCAGAAGCTATAATTAACTACAACAACACTACAAGTTCTTACTCATGCACAATAAATAACAAATTGAACATTTTATGAGGAAGGTAAATATAACTGCAACAACATAGCGACAGTGTTTGGATGACAGAAAATTGATACTAATAGGTGTGTACATGCACAAATTTAGTAACATAGAACTAATAGCACTAAGGTCGTCCACTATTTATGCCAAAACTAGTGTAAATACAACTGTTGCTACATCTCACACCGGTGCCAGACCTTTGGCGAAATGATGCAGCAGAAAATCAGGGACCAGAACTCCGGAGCACCTAGTTGCTCCGATGCCCAGTTCCTTCGTGCCATAAAGATTTAGTATTTTACTGCTTGGCTGCTCGGATGTGTGGACCAAAGTTGGCTGCACAAACTGCTGAAGTGGTGCCAAATAATTTTCTAATGGCACCGCTGATGAGATGGCAACAATTTTAGATACTAGGTACAAACTGTGACATTGTCTTAGGATGCATTTGGTTGAAGGTGTGGTATGAATGGTTGGGATTGTGACAGTGTCTGAATCACATCTAACAAATGATTTGTAACAACGAAAGAGGGTCTAACCTTCTCTGCACATGCCATAAACTTCCTCCCACTGTCCACAGATTCAAACGCAACTAGCTTCACGCATGGAGATTGATGGTGACAACGAGGAGATAGATATTCAGCCACCCCGCTCCATTCATTGCCACTAATGTTCCTAGGAAGCTACAAGAGGAAGAAATGACTCAAATCGACCACCGGGTAAAAATCCTTCATTCCAAGTCATAGCCTCAGAGAGAGAAGAGAGGCATACCTGGGTGGTGAAGGAGTTCGTCGCCGGAGGAGGAACCGCTGGAGAGGTCTTTGAAGAACACCATGGCGACCCCGGCGGTAGGATGCGAGACGGAGAGAGCGAGGAAGCAGCTATAACTTAGGAAGGAAGGAAGGAAGGAAGGAGGAAACATGGGAAATGTGACTTGTGGTCAGGGAAAAAAGGGGGTGGGAAGGGGGGAGGGGCGGGGTAGATATTTTGGCGGTAGGCCAAAATTTTGGAAATGTGGAGGGAAACTTTGCCCACGGTGCCACCGGACCATTCACTGTGAACGATTGTGTGCATCACAAATGATTCTTCTGCTTTACACGCATGGAATGAGTTTGATAGTTCAAAATTTTGGTGGAAATTTCCCCGGGTACGTCATTGCATAATTTAACATCGCTTGCTAATTTGGGCACACAAAAGAGCATCAGCAGACATACCACACTTACTGAATCGAGCAATTTTAGTAATTAAACAGAGCCAGTTGACCTAGACATTGCTCTAACAAAAGACCAGCATTAAAAACAAAGCCTAAGTACGCATAATTTTAACAAATCCTCCGCTGCACCGGCCTATGCATCACCGGTGTGAGACGAGACATCAATGACTTGTCCTGGAGACATGCCGTCGTTGGTGGACTCCGCGTCCCCCCTGCTGAAGTTGACTCCGTCCTCATCCTTGGCGCCGCCCTCAAGGTTGTAGTACTCGTAGTAGTGGCTGCGCCAGAGCTCGCGTTGGTACTCCACCGCTGATTCCTCGACGGACAGACTCTTCTTTACCTCGACGTCGGCCACGCGCAACTCCTTCTCCGGCGCTCCTTGATCTCCACCGCCTCCTGCATCTCCAGCTCCCGCTCGGCGACCTCATGAGGAAGCAGGTGCTCCATGGCCACCGCCGCCTTTTCAGACGTGGGTTGCATGATGGAGTCCGAGGTGGCCGGAATATCTTGGCGTGTGCATCCTCGATCTTGGCATGGATGGCCTCGACCCGGGCCAGGGCGACATCGGTGGCACGGACGGCAGCACGAGCGCTATCGGCATTTGCAGCCGCCATCGTAGTAGCAGCTGCAGCCGTCTCGGCTGCTGCTGCTGCCCTGTCGGCTGCCGCAGACGCCCTCTTGGCAGAAGCGGCCGCGCTCAATGCGGATGCGGCGGCACTCTCGGCATAGGCATCCGCGCTCTTGGCGCAGGCGACGGCACTCGGGGAGGACGCAACCATCGTACGGGCCTTCACGAAGCGTTTCCATGCATCATATTTGCAAGAAGGGGGTGCGGGAATGGGGATCGGGATTCGTGGATTCGGGGGTTGCCGGCTCTGGAGCAGACGAGCCAGCGAAGCTTAAGGAGGGAGACTTAAATAGACCCAGATATTTTCATCGCAAACGGTTCCTAGAAAACAACTGTGTGTGATGTTGTAGATATTTTTTATTAGCTGTGAAATACGAATTTGGAGTAAAGTAATAACAAATGGTGTTTTAAATGAACGAGAAATTTTGTAGTACTAATACAACTGTCATGTCAAAATTTGGAAAATTTCAGGGGTCATTTGAACTTTTAAGACATTTAAGTGATTTTCTAGCCAATTAATGACCGTAATTGAAATTTTAACTACATGTACGTGCAACAGCTAACCATAACGGTTTGAAAAGTCATATTTTGTGTACTTGTGTGCGATTTGATTCCATGTGATGTAAATTGGAAGGATTTTTGAAACATATTGGTCTGATGGCTATGACACAATTAAGCATGGAGTGCCATGGCATTTAAATTCCAAAATTTTTAAAAAATATCAGAAACATATGAAACCTTGGTTGATGTAATGTCATGCCACCAAGATGATGTGGTAAAATTTTTGGCATGTGTGACGAAAGTTTGGACACACACCCCTCACAAACTGGAGCAACTCACTAGACGACTCGTGGTTCCGAGAGGGAACAATGCATGTTTGATGACGAAGGGGAGATAGCTTCCTCTTACAGACTTCATATTTTTTCTACGTGTAACGTGCACTAATACAACTATCATGTGAAAATTTGGAAAATTTCAGGGGTCATTCGACGTTTTTGAGACATTTAAGTGATTTTCTAGCCATTTAATGACCGTAATTCAAATTTGAACTACATCTACATGCAACGGCTAACCATAACGGTTTGAAAATTCATATTTGTGTACTTGTGTGCGAGTTAATTCCGT
This sequence comes from Aegilops bicornis, assembly GCA_021605145.1. Classification (NCBI taxonomy): domain Eukaryota; kingdom Viridiplantae; phylum Streptophyta; class Magnoliopsida; order Poales; family Poaceae; genus Aegilops; species Aegilops bicornis. Next base: position 146,073,432 of record CM038673.1, read on the forward strand.
GTGAAGTTTATTAGAAGGAATTTTCAAACATATTTGTCTCACGACATGGACACATGCATATGTATGCATGGAGTGCCATGGCATTTAAATTCCAAAAAACTAAAAAATATCAGAAATACATGAATCCTTGGTTAATGTAATGTCATGCCACCAAGATGACGTGGTAAAAAAATTGGCATGTTTGATGAAAGTTCGGACACACACCCCTCACAAACCGGAGCAACTCACTAGAAGGCTCGTGGTTCCGAGGGGGAACGATGCATGGTTAATGACGAACGGGAGATAACTTCCTCTTATGGCCTTCACATTTTTTCTACATTTGTGCACTACTATAACTGTAATGTGAAAATTTGGAAAATTCTAGGGGTCATTTTACCTTTTAAAGACATAAGTGATTTTCTAGCCATTTAATGACCGTAATTCAAATTTGAACTACATCTACATGCAACACCTAACCATAACGGTTTGAAAAATAATATTTGTGTACTTGTGTGCGAGTTAATTCCATATGAAGTAAATTAGAAGGAATTTTCAAACATATTTGTCTCACAACATGGACACATGCATATGTATGCATGGAGTGCCATGGCATTTTAATTCCAAAAAATTAAAAAATGATCAAAAACCATGAAACATTGCTTGATGTAATTTGATGCAACCAAGATGATGCGGTAAAAAAATTGGCATGTTTGACGAAAGTTTGGACACACACCCCTCACAAATCGGAGCAACTCACTAGAGGGCTCCTGGTACTGAGAGGGAACAATGCATTTTGGTGACGAACAAGAGATAGGTTCCTCTTACGGCCTTCAATTTTTTTCTACGTTTAACGTGCACTAATACAACTATACTGTGAAAATTTGGAAAAATCTAGCAGTCATTTGACCTTTTAAAGACATTTAAGTGCTTTTCTAGCCATTTAATAACCGTAATTCAAATTTGAACTACATCCACATGCAACGGCTAACCATAACGGTTTGAAAAATCATATTTGTGTACTTGTGTGCGAGTTAATTCCATGTGCAGTAAAATAGAAGGAATTTTCAAACATATTGGTCTCACGTCATGGGCACATGCATGGAGTGCCATGGCATTTTAATTCCAAAAAAGTAAAAAATGATCAGAAAAACATGAAACCTTGATTGATGTAATGTCATGCCACCAAGATGATGTGGTAATAAAGTTGGCTGTTTGACAAAGTTTGGACACACACCCCTCACAAACCGGAGCAACTCACTAGAAGGTTCATGGTTTCGAGAGAGAACAATGCATGTTTGATGACGAACGGGAGATAGCTTCCTCTTACGGCCTTCAAATTTTTTCTATGTTTACGTGCACTAATACAACTGTCATGTGAAAATTTGGAAAATTTCAAGGGTCATTTGACCTTTTAAAGACATTTATGTGATTTTCTAGCTATTTAATGACCATAATTCAAATTTGAACTACATCTACATGCAACAGCTAACCATAACGGTTTGAAAAATCATATATTTGTGTACTTCTGTGTGAATTAAAAAATCATCAGATGATGTAAATATCTGGTGTTCAAAAAAGAAAATGTAGTTATCTGGCAAGACAACCGGCCCCCACACGATTGGCACTCTATCTCGCGGCTTGAGGTTTGGTAGGTGAGTGGCGGGGATCATTAATCAGACACGGTTTTGTATTGGAAACCGTCAGCTATTATGTTCACACACGGATTTTGCTGCGGGAATCTTGTGTAATTCGAACTATAGTACTCGTAAATTCCGGCGATCGGCGTGTGTACTGTTCCCGTCGATCTAGATTCTGGCCGCCAATAAATACTACCTTGCTCACATTGTCCCACCTGCATTCTCATCTACATCCTCCCCTCGCTCGCCCTCTCTCTCTCTCTCTCTCTCTCTCTCTCTTTCTCTCTCTCTCGCTCTCTCTCTCAAATCTCTGCCATGGCATCGTTGGTCTGCCCATGCGCAGACGAGGAGTCACCGCCCCGCGAGGACACTCACTCGAATAGCTCCGACGAGGACCCCTACGCGTCGGACGAGGTTGCGTCGGACCCCCAATATTGGATTGGTTTTGGGGCCAGTACAATCTTTGTGTGTGGAAGTCGTTGCCGTTGGCTGAGAAAGCCATGCAAGTGGCGTTCAAGAAGGAGATGGCGGAGGAGGAAGCCAGGTACCAGGCGGCCTGTGAAGCCCGTGATGCCGCCTAGAAAAAGGAGGCAGCGGAGCTTTGGGGCGGAGTGCGTCGTCGAGGAGGGCGATGTACGAAGACGGGTGCCATAAGGAAGGTCAAAGGCGCTGGGCGCCTCGTTGCTGTGTGGAGGTGCGCCGATATCTCCAGCGTGCCACCGACGAGGAGCTCCGGTGGGCTCCCAAAGAAATGGCAAGATCATTCGCACTCGTCCGCCAGCAAGAGGCAGAGTGGTACGTCAAGAGCTGCGAGGCGGAGGAGGCGGAGTACTGCCTTCGCACTGGGAAGACGCCGCGCACCAGGGAGCTGTTGGCGAGAGGCTGCCGGAATACTAGCCCCAGGAGGGATTATTAGTTTTAGTATTGTTTGTTTTCAATTTTATGCATTGTACCTAGTAGTTAAGTATCATCACCTATATGTGATGATATTATATATATATATATATATATATATATATATATATATATATATTCTGTGATGAACTAATGAAAAATTAATATATATATATATATTATGAATTCCATATTCTATCTATTTTTGTATACTAACTTGAATCTAGCTGTTATCATCCACATATACAGAATGTAAAGCGTATATACACACATTGAAACAGAACATATAAGAACGGAAAACAGAGTACACATATTGAAACAGAGGAATAAATAGAGCAATACTATGATTGGTTTGAATACATAGCTATCCACGTCGAAACGACTCAACAAAATAAAACCCGTCCACAAGTATAGGGGATCAATGGTAGCCTCTTTCGGTAAGTAAGAGTGTCGAACCCAACGAGGAGCTAAAGGTAGAACAAATATTCTCTCAAGTTCTATCGACCACCGATACAACTCTACGCACGCTTAACGTTCGCTTTACCTAGAACAAATATGAAACTATAAGTACTTTGTAGGTGTTGTTGGATAGGTTTGCAAGATAATAAAGAGCACATAAATAAAAAGTAGGGGTTGTTTAGATGAAGACACAACTAAGTTAGTTTTAGTAGAGAGATTTTTTCCACACAAGAAAGTTATTTGTCCCTAGGCAATCGATAACTAGACCGGTAATCACTATTGCAATTTTATATGAGGGAGAGGCATAAGCTAACATACTTTCTCTCCTTGGATCATATGCACTTATGATTGGAACTCTAGCAAGCATCCGCAACTACTAAAGATCATTAAGGTAAAACCCAACCATAGCATTATAAGGCATCAAGTCCTCTTTACTCCCATATGCAAACAACCTACTTACTCGGGTCCGTGCTTCTGTCACTCACGCCACCCACCATAAGTGTCGGTGTACAAAAGTAGGGGCTCCCCTTTTGACCCCTTTACTTGTGCACGAGCAGCCAGAGCCGCGCGCCGCGGCCACACTAAGCAGGGCAGAGGAGGGGAGCTGGAGAGAAGCCGAAGCACCAGAAACACAAGACAAGCGAAGGGGCGAGGTAGGCTCCTGCTACCTCTTGAGCACAGCGTTGGTTTTCCCTTGAAGAGGAAAGGGTGATGCAGTGAAGTAGCGTAAGTATTTCCCTCAGTTTTTGAGAACCAAGGTATCAATCCAGTAGAGGAGATCACGCACAAGTCCCGCGCACCTACACAAACAAATAAGAACCTCGCAACCAACGTGAAAAAGGGGTTGTCAATCCCTTCACGGTCACTTACGAGAGTGAGATCTTAATATTTTTGGTATTTTATGATAAAGATGCAAAGTCAAATAAACGACAATAAAAATAGCTAAGTGTTGGAAGATTAATATGATGGAGAATAGACCCGGGGGCCATAGGTTTCACTAGTGGCTTCTCTCAAGAGCATAAGTATTACGGTGGGTGAACAAATTACTGTTGAGAAATTGACAGAACTGAGCATAGTTATGAGAATATCTAGGTATGATCATGTATATAGGCATCACATCCGTGACAAGTAGACCGACATCTACTACTATTACTCCACACGTCGACCGCTATCCAGCATGCATCTAGAGTATTAAGTTCATAAGAACAGAGTAATGCTTTAAGCAAGATGACATGATGTAGAGGGATAAACTCATGCAATATGATATAAACCCCATCTTGTTATCCTCGATGGCGACAATACAATACGTGCCTTGCTGCCCTAACATCCTTTGGGAAAGGACACCGCAAGATTGAACCCAAAGCTAAGCACTTCTCCCATTGCAACAAAGATCAATCTAGTAGGCCAAACCAAACTGATAATCTGAAGAGACTTGCAAAGATAACCAATCATACATAAAAGAATTCAGAAGATTCAAATATTGTTCATAGATAATCTTGATCATAAACCCACAATTCATCGGTCTCGACAAACACACCGCAAAAGAAGAGTTACATCAAATAGATCTCCATGAGAATCGAGGAGAACTTTGTATTGAGATCCAAAGAGAGAGAAGAAGCCATCTAGCTAATAACTATGGACCCGAAGGTCTGAGGTAAACTACTCACACATCATCGGAGAGGCTATGGTGTTGATGTAGAAGCCCTCTGTGATCAATGCCCCCTCCGGCAGGACGCCGGAAAAGGCCCCAAGATGGGATCTCACGGGTACAGAAGGTTGCGATGGTGGAACTAGGTTTTCGTGGATGCCTCTGATGGTTTGGCGGTACGTAGGTATATATAGGAGGAAGAAGTACGTCAGTGGAGCAACATGGGCCCCATGAGGGTGGAGGGCACGCTTTGGGGGTGGCGTGCCCCCGCCTCGTGCTCTCCATGTTGATTGCTTTACGAGACTCCAAGTCCTCACGGATGACGTTTGTTCCAAAAATCACGTTCGAAAGTTTCATTCCGCTTGGACTCCGTTTCATATTCTTTTCTGAAACACTGAAATAGGCAAAAAACAGCAATTCGGGCTGGGCCTCCGGTTAATAGGTTAGTCCCAAAAATAATATAAAAGTTTATAATAAAGCCCATTAAACATCCAAAACAGAATATAATATAGCATGGAACAATAAAAAATTATAGATACGTTGGAGACGTATCAAGCATCCCCAAGCTTAATTCCTGCTCGTCCTCGAGTAGGTAAATGATAAAAACAGAATTTTTGATGTGGAATGCTTCTTAGCATAATTTGCAATGTAATTCTCTTAATTGTGGTATGAATGTTCAGATCCGAAACATTCAAGACAAAATTTTAATATTGACATAAAAATAATAATACTTCAAGCATACTAACTAAGCAATTATGTCTTCTCAAAATAACAGGGCCAAAGAAAGTTATCCCTACAAAATCATATAGTCTGGGTATGCTCTATCTTCATCACACAGAGTATTTAATCATGCACAACCCCGATGACAAGCCAAGCAATTGTTTCATACTTTTGGTGTTCTCAAACTTTTCAATCTTCACGCAATACATGAGCGTGAGCCATGGACATAGCACTATATGTGGAATAGAATGGTGGTTGTGGAGAAGACAAAAAGGAGAAGATAGTCTCACATCAACTAGGCGTATCAACGGGCTATGGAGATGCCCATTAATAGATATCAATGTGAGTGAGTAGGGATTGCCATGCAACGGATGCACTAGAGCTATAAGTATATGAAAGCTCAACAAAAGAAACTAAGTGGGTGTGCATCCAACTCGCTTGCTCACAAAGACCTAGGGCATTTTGAGGAAGCCCATCATTGGAATATACAAGCCAAGTTCTATAATGAAAAATTCCCACTAGTATATGAAAAGTGGTAACATAGGAGACTCTCTATCATGAAGATCATGGTGCTACTTTGAAGCACAAGTGTGTTAAAAGGATAGTAGCATTGTCCCTTCTCTCTTTTTCTCTCATTTTTTCTTTTTTTGTTTGGCATTTTCTCTTTTTTATGGCCTTTCTTTTTTTTAGTCCGGAGTCTCATCCCGACTTATGGGGAAATCATAGTCTCCATCATCCTTTCCTCACTTGGGACAATGCTCTAATAATGATGATCATCACACTTTTATTTTCTTTACAACTCAAGAATTACAACTCAAAACTTAGAACAAAATATGACTCTATGTGGATGCCTCCGTGATGTACCGGGATATGCAATGAATCAAGAGTGACATGTATGAAAGAATTATGAATGGTGGCTTTGCCACAAATACGATGTCAACTACATGATCATGCAAAGCAATATGAAAATGATGAAGCGTGTCATAGTAGACGGAACAGTGGTAAGTTGCATGTCAATATATCTCGGAATGGCTATGGAAATGCCATGATAGGTAGGTATGGTGGCTGTTTTAAGGAAGGTATATGGTGGGTGTACGATACCGGCGAAAAGTGCATGGTATTAGAGAGGCTAGCAATGGTGGAAGGATGAGAGTGTGTATAATCCATGGACTCAACATTAGTCATAAAGAATTCATATACTTGTTGCAAAAATCTACAAGTTATCAAAGCAAAGTATTGCGCGCATGCTCCTAGGGGGATAGATTGGTAGAAAAAGACCATCGCTCGTCCTCGACCGCCACTCATAAGGAAGACAATAAATAAATAAATCATGCACCGACTTCATCACATAACGGTTCACCATACGTGCATGCTATGGGAATCACAAACTTTAACACAAGTATTTCTCAAATTCACAACTACTCAACTAGCATGACTCTAATATCACCATCTTCATATCTCAAAACAATTATCAAGTATCAACCTTCTCATAGTATTCATCACACTCATAAGAATTTTTTTTACTAATCTTGGATGCCTATCATAATTAAAGCAAATTACCATGCTGTTTTGTAGGACTCTTAAAATAATATAAGTGAAGCATGAGAGAACAATAGTTTCTATAAAACAAATCCACCACCATGCTCTAAAAGATATAAGTGAAGCACTAGAGCAAAAACTATATAGCTCAAAAGATATAAGTGAAGCACATAGAGTATTCTAATAAATTCCGAATCATGTGTGTCTCTCTCAAAAGTTGTGTACAGAAAGGATGATTGTGGTGAACTAACATATAAATACTCAAATCATACAAGACGCTCCAAGCAAAACACATATCATGTGGTGAATAAAAATATAGCTCCAAGTAAAGTTACCGGTGGACGAAGACGAAAGAGGGGATGCCTTCCGGGGCATCCCCAAGATTTGGCTTTTAGGTGTCCTTAGATTATCTTGGGGTGCCTTGGGCATCCCCAATATTAGGCTCTTGCCACTCCTTGTTCCATAATCCATCAAATCTTTTACCCAAAACTTGAAAACTTCACAACACAAAACTCAACAGAAAATCTTGTGAGCTCCGTTAGAGAAAGAAAATGAAACACCACTTCAAGGTACTGTATTGAATTCATTCTTTATTTATATTGGTGTTAAACCTACTGTATTACAACTTCTATATGGTTTGTAAACTATTTTACTAGCCATAGATTCATCAAAATAAGCAAACAACACACGAAAAACAGAATCTGTCAAAAACAGAACAGTCTGTAGTAATCTGTAACTAACGCAAACTTCTGGAACTCAAAAAATTCTTCCAAAATAGGAAGACCTATAAACTTTGTTTATTGATCTACTGCAATTGGAATCAATATTTTATCACGTTCTGGTGATTTTTAACAATTGTTTTCGTTAACAAAAAGTGTCTGGAATTTTCAGCAAGATCAAATAACTATTATCCAAGAAGATCCTATAGGTTTAACTTGGCACAAACACTAATTAAAACACAAAAAAAACTAACCAGAGGCTAGATAAAAGATTTATTCGTAAACAGAAGCAAAAAGCAAAAAAACTAAAATAAAATTGCGTTGTCTCCCAACAAGCGCTATCGTTTAACGCCCCTAGCTAGGCATAAAAACACAGATAGATTTAGGTATTGCTATAATAATAGGATAGATCACGAAAACTCATTTCATATTCTCTATGTTCAGCAGAAATTTTTCTTTGAGGCAAGCAAAAGTAATCAAAAGGGCTAAACTTAATGGGACAGAAGTCCCCAAGATCAACTTTGGGAGGTATAGGTTCCTCCTTCAGCCCTTCGTATTGCACAACCAATTCATCATTATAAGCATTATTTTGACAAAACTTCGTGAGCCTAAACTCGAGAGAACATCCTAGCTCAATATTTATAATAGAAAAATCATTATTAAGTTCAGAAATTCTATCAACTAGAACATTGGTAGGAACCTTTTTTCAAAGGTTTTCATTAAAAGTAAGGAACATAGTCTAGAGATTGAAAACGCATTATTTCCTCTTGATCAAAGAGGATAGCTTCTATGGGAGGACGGCCAGCGTCCACCCTATAGTGTGCAAAGATTTCTTTCGCCTCTTTTATTATAAATCTGAACTCATGAGCCAAAAAGATAGTAGCGGCACACTTAACAGAAGAATGCTCAACATTAGAAAATTCTAGGAAAATCATTTGTATGCAAGGGTGCATGTGCATAAATTGCCTTTCAAGTTCAACTACAAGCATGGAAATAGCGTCCGCAAGACTACTAGTTCTATGAATAATAGAACTACCCATAGAAGGCAAAGCACCTACACAAGTAAAGAAATCTTGAATAACCCCTTTTCCAATAATATTACCACTATCGATTCAGAATTTTTTGTATGTAGGATAGGGGGTTCTTCAGCAAGAGCATCAGAATTTTCCATGTTATTATTGTCCATATCGACAATAATTTCCCCAATTTCAGACATAATGGCATCAAACTCAAGGAACACGAGAAAAGAAGGGACGGAAAGGAGAGGGCAAATAAAATGGCAAGGGTGAAGTGGGGGAGAGGAAAACGAGAGGCAAATGACAAACAATTTAATGTGAGGGATAACGGTTTGTGATGGGTACTTGGTATGTCTTGACTTGACTTGACTTGGCTTGAATCTCCCCGGCAACGGCGCCAGAAATCCTTCTTGCTACCTCTTGAGCACTGCGTTGGTTTTTCGTTGAAGAGGAAAGGGTCATGCAGTAAAGTAGCGTAAGTATTTCCCTCAGTTTTTGAGAACCAAGGTATCAATCCAGTAGGAGATCACGCACAAGTCCCGTGCACCTACACAAACAAATAAGAACATCGCAACCAACGCGAAAAAGGGGTTGTCAATCCCTTCACGGTCACTTACGAGAGTGAGATATGATAGATATGATAAGATAATATTTTTGGTATTTTTATGATAAAGATGCAAAGTAAAATAAACGACAATAAAATAGCTAAGTGTTGGAAGATTAATATGATGGAGAATAGACCCGGGGGCCATAGGTTTCACTAGTGGCTTCTCTCAAGAGCATAAGTATTACGGTGGGTGAGCAAATTACTGTCGAGCAATTGATAGAATTGAGCATAGTTATGAGAATATCTAGGTATGATCATGTATATAGGAATCACGTCCGTGACAAGTAGACCGAAACGATTCTGCATCTACTACTATTACTCCACACATCGACCGCTATCCAGCATGCATCTAGATTATTAAGTTCATAAGAACAGTGTAATGCTTTAAGCAAGATGACATGATGTAGAGGGATAAACTCATGCAATATGATATAAACCCCATCTTGTTATCCTTGAAGGCAATAATACAATACGTGCCTTGCTGCCCCTACATCCTTTGGGAAAGGACACCGCAAGATTGAACCCAAAGCTAAGCACTTCTCCCATTGCAAGAAAGATCTCTAGTAGGCCAAACCAAACTGATAATTCGAAGAGACTTGCAAAGATAACCAATCATACATAATAGAATTCAGAGAAGATTCAAATATTGTTCATAGATAATCTTGATCATAAACCCACAATTCATCGGTCTCGACAAACACACCGCAAAAGAAGAGTTACATAAAATAGATCTCCACGAGAATCGAGGAGAACTTTGTATTGAGATCCAAAGAGAGAGAAGAAGCCATCTAGCTAATAACTATGGACCCGAAGGTCTGAGGTAAACTACTCACACATCATCGGAGAGGCTATGGTGTTGATGTAGAAGCCCTCCATGATCAATGCCCCCTCCGGCAGGACGCTGGAAAAGGCCCCAAGATGGGATCTCACGGGTACAGAAGGTTGTGGTAGTGGAACTAGGTTTTCGTGGAAGCCTCTGATGGTTTGGGGATACGTAGGTATATATGGGAGGAAGAAGTACGTTGGTGGAGCAACATGGGCCCCACGAGGGTGGAGGGCTCGCCTAGGGGGGGGGGGGGTAGGCGCGCCCCCTGCCTCGTGCTCTCCATGTTGATTGCTTTACGTAGACTCCAAGTCCTCTGGATGACGTTTGTTCCGAAAATCACGTTCCCGAAGGTTTCATTCCGTTTGGACTCCGTTTGATATTCTTTTTCTGCGAAACACTGAAATAGGGAAAAAACAACAATTTGGGATGGGCCTCCGGTTAATAGGTTAGTCCTAAAAGTAATATAAAAGTATATAATAAAGCCCATTAAACATCCAAAACATAATATAATATAGCATGGAACAATAAAAAATTATAGATACGTTGGAGACATATCAGCTCCCCCGGCAGGCCCCTTTCCGGGCAGCCTCCGCGGCCCCGGCAAGAACCTTGCCGGGGCAGCTTGCCCAACACCAGCAGGGTGAGCCACCCTTGAGCCCAAGGGTTCCAAACGCCGTCAACAACTACATTGGACCAAGGGCTCGTGAGGCACCTCTGTGGTGGCATGCAGATCTTTGTCAAGATCATAAATACACAAGACTAGATAAGGACCAGAAGACGGCGATCCTCGTCAGGATCCTAGCTGAGGAAATCCACAAGACCCCCGGCAAAGCGCCTTGCCGGGGACGACTGCAACGCCACGGCAAGACCCTTGCCGGGCCCCCGGCAAGACCCTTGTCGGGGACATCAGCGGGGCCACAGCCAGGCCCGCATCAACCAAGGCTCCGCCGCCGTTCGCATGCCGCTGCCAGCCCAACCAGCTGGGCAGGCACCTGCATGGAAACGCACGGCTTCCATGCAAACTCAGCAAAGCACCTGTGTGGTGGCATGCAGATCTTTGTGAAGGCCCCACCGCCGCTCCACCTCAGCAGCCTGCCTGCCTACATGGCGCCGCACGCATCGCTGGCCTGGGCGCGTGTCCGAGGCGGAGCGGCGACGGACGGGACGGGCCTCGTTCCCATCCTCGATAAAGCTAATGGACACCTAAGTAGCGCATTGAATGCACTTTGTCATGTAATGCCGAGCGATAAGCTCGCGCACTGTACGCCTTTCCACCTCCTGTGTGCCATTGTGGCAACCCCTTTTTCCTATAAAAGGAGGCTCGAGGCAACCAGGAGAGGGATTCGGCTCTTTGGAAATACGCGGCCACCATAGCTAGTTCGAGAGCTCAAGAACGCTCTGAAATACATCCACCAAAGCAAGACTAGGGTTTTACGCATCCTCGTGGCCTGAACCTGGGTAAACGATCCGTGTGCTCTCTGTCATACCTGCTCTTCTCGGAACCTCACGCCCGCCGACCGTAGAAGGGATCCCAGTGACCCCATAGGTGTCGTTCCCACCGACGTCTTTGACGCGCCAGGTAGGGGGGCGCAGTCGTGAGAATCTGGTCTAGCAGTTAGCCTAGCAGTTCTTCATCACCATGGCTCCCAAGAACAAGACAATCATGGTGATCGGCTCGTCGGGAGCCGAACGGCCCGTGCCAGTGCGGGCGAGCAGCGGGCCGGTAGCGGACAGAACCCGAGCCACGACCCGCGAGCACCAGCATCGCTCTGGCAGTCAGAGCCTGGCAAGCGGCATCATTCGTGCCCTAGACGACGGGCCGCACACCGCCAAATCCAAAGACGCGGCTGGGCCCCCCGCAGGCTGCGCGGGGCCCTCCAGGGGTGTTGCTATGCCACCTACGGGCGGCGCAACAACCTCCAAGATGCCTCCGCCGGCGCCCATAGCGCGCTCTTCCCAGGGTGCGCGCGACGAGCAGCGCCACCATGCTAGAGACCCCGGATGCCGCCGTGGGAAGAGTCCTGTGCATCATCAGCGGGACGAAGGAGACCAGCATGCCCGCCGAAGTGCTGGCGAAAAGGGCACGCAGCCGCTGGGCCATGAAAGAGCTCCTTCTAACGTGGTTAGAAGTCGAAGCGCGCCACGGTCCATGCAGCTTTCGCCACCACCGACGCCGACAGAAGCTTTGGCACGCGCGAAGCTGCTCCCCGACTCCCCCCCCCCCCCCCCGCTGCGGAGAAGCTCAACGAGTGGAGAGCCACCATCCGGAGCCTCGTCGACATCGCCAACAAAGATGATCCACGACCGGCGGGGCCCTCGGGCCAGCGCTCCGTCGAGCCACCACATGCAAGCGGTGGAAGGACCGGGGGAGCTGCAGCCACAGTGCACTCCCCTCCCCTGCGCCAGTTGCCGCCGGTACTGGTCCGTCGTGACGACGCTTGTGATAACATTCCCATAGCGTTGTCCGACCCACGGACCCACCGTGATCAGCGCCAAGTTCTTCGGGAGCGAGCTCATGAAGACGCTCTAACCACCATCGAGCGCCGGCATGATACACGCCACCAGTCGGATAAGCGGGCGGGCCCGCTATGGACCACCCAGCACCGGGGAGCTCCGGCGGCCTACCTTACGAGGTGGGTTGCCCAACCTTTACCCGTGAGCTGCGGCAGTTCCAGTGGCTGTCCCACCGCACGTTCAAGCCCGATGTCGGCGAGAAGTACAACGGCAAGACCCATCCGTCAGAGTTCCTCAGCATCTACACCATCGCGATGCAAGTTGCTGGAGCTCGCGACGGCAAGGTGCTTGCCAATTACTTCCCGTTGGCACTGAAGCCCAACATCATGTCTTGGTTGATGCACTTGCCGACGGATTCCATTTCTTCTTGGTTGGATCTGTGCCATGAGTTCGTTGGTGCCTTCACTGGAGGCCACCAAGCTCATGGCCAGGCCAGTGATTTGCATATCATTCCCCAGAAGGAAGGGGAGACCCTGCGCAAGTACATACAGAGGTTCAGCCGGGTGCAGTAAAACATCCCCGATGTCCATCCCGCCGTCGTGATTAGCGCGTTCCATCAAAACATGCGCAATCGCAAGATGCGTGAAGAGCTGGCGATGAACAAGGTTAAGGATGTGGCCGAACTTTATGTTCTGGCCGATAGGTGCGTCCGGGCTGAAGAGGGAAGGAAGTACCCCGGTGAGGACGCTGTCGTGGAAACCGACTCTACTGATGAAGACACCGCCGCCCCAACGAAGAAGGGCCGGCGTCGCAACAGGAAACGCAAGGGCAAGGCCGTGCTTGCCGTCGAGGGATCCGACGACACCGGCGCCGCCAAGAAGGCCAAGGTAGACGACCCCGACAAGGAGATTGCCGCGTGCTCCGCCTGCCGGGCCTTGGCAGGCGCCGACAAGCCAGGAGGCTCCGACAAGCAGTATTGCAAGATCCACCACACCAAGGGCCATGACCTCCAGAACTGCCGACAGGTCGAGCTGCTTGCCGAGAAGCAAAAAGCTGAGTATGAGAGGCGGGACAAGGAGAAGGGTCAGTGCTGAAGGGTCCGACAATAAGCGTGGCGGCCAAGGAAGTCGCTGCGGCAAGGATAACCAGCAAGAGAGGCCCGCTCGGGGCCACGACAAGAAGCAGGAAGACGATGATCATGAAGAGGATGACGAGTCCGGCGAGAATGAGTTCCAGAAGGCTGCGGAGGCCATGTATGTCGATGGTGGCGCCTCATAGCACACTTCTCACCGCCAGCTCAAACAGTGGGCGCGTGAGATTACAACCGCGGAGCCATCGTTCGACACTTAGAAGCCGCTGAAGTGGTCCAACACGCCCATCATTTTTGACGCCGAGGATCACCCTGATCGCACAACTGCGGTCAGGTGTTTGCTGTTGTTGGTTTCACCAACGATACGCAACCTCAAGGTGAACAAGATGCTGGTTGACGGTGGGGCCGGCCTGAACTTGATCTCACCCATCGTGATCAAATGGCTGCAAATTCCTGATGGAGACCTCGAGGAGACGGGCATGTTTCAAGGGGTCAACCCGGGAAGGAGCCAGCCGAAGAGGAAGGTCACGTTGCCTGTGACGTTTGGAGGCGAGTTGAACTACAGGATGGAGAGGATTGTCTTCGATGTAGCCGAGATCCCTTTGCCCTACAATGGGATCCTCGGCCGCCCGACACTAGCCAAGTTCATGGCAGCGTCGCATTACGCCTACAACACGTTGAAGATGCCTGGGCCGATGACGATCATCACCGTCTCCTGCGACAAGAAGGACGTGCTGATCTGCGCCGACCTAGTCTACCGGGAGGCAGTTGCAGCAGCTGCCGCCAAGGCACTTGCTCCTGCCGCTGAAGCCCCGGGAGGGAAGAAGAGGACCGGCAAGACCTCTCGCACCCACTCCGGCAAGCGCACCTCTTCGGAGTGTTGTGCTATCGTCGAGGACGTGCCAGAGAGCTCCACCGTCAAGAGCAAGAAATCCAGAGCTGCGCCACTAGAGACCAAGAAGGTGTCCGTCAAGGAGGATGGCACGGAGGGGCTTTCACCATAAGCTCCACCCTCGGCAACAAATAGGAAAACGCGCTCGTCACTGTCCTGCGGGCGAATGTCGATGTGTTTGCATGGCAAGCATCTGACATCCCGGCGTTCCTGTGGAAGTGATTGAGCACCATCTTGCTGTCTGCCCCCATGCGCGACCCGTCAAGCAGAAGGTCAGGAAGCAAGCTTTGGAACGGCAGGAGTTCATCACAGAGGAGATCAGGAAGTTGGAAGCAGCAGGCTTGGTGAGGGGAGTGCTCCATCCGATGTGGTTGGCCAATCCGGTGGTGGTGCGCAAGGAAAACGGGAAGTGGAGGCTGTGTATTGACTACACAAATATCAATAAGGCTTGTCCTAAGGACCCCTTCCCGTTGCCGCGCATCGACCAGATTGTTGACTCCATGGCCGGGTGTGATATGTTATCATTCCTTGATGCCTACTCGGGCTACCACCAGATCTTCATGACAAGAGAAGACGAAGAGAAGACAACATTCATCACCCCATGTGGTATGTGGTACGTATTGCTCTTTACGGATTGCCCTTGTACAAGACTTAGAAGAGACGTTTGCCAACCTACGCAAGATCAACCTTAAGATGAACCCTGAGAAGTGTGTCTTCGACGTTCCGTCCGGCAAACTTCTCAGGTTCTTTGTGTCGCAGCGTGCGATCGAGGCAAACCCAGACAAGATCAAGGCTATTGAGCACATTGAGGCACCCAAGCGGATCAAGAATGTGCGTTGGCTCACTGGCTGTGTTGCCGCCATGAGCAGATTCATCTCCAAGTCCGCTGAGCGTGCCCTTCCCTTTTTAAAGAACTTGAAGAAGGCGGGCCCAATGGAGTGGACCCCAGAGGCCGAGACAGCGCTGCAGGATCTGAAGAAATACCTCTCTTCTACACCAGTACTAGTGGCGCCTAAACCGCAAGAGCCGTTGTTGATGTATCTGGCGGCGACGAATCAAGTGGTCAGCGCCGCGCTGGTGGCGCAGAGGGAGGTCGACGAAGAGGCAGTGGCAATGGCAGGACCGGCGGATGGCAAGTCAGAGATCCCCCGGCAGAGTCTGACACCATCGGAACGGAGCCCGCGCAGCCAAGTGAAGAGGTGCAGAAGAAGAAGATGATGCAACACCCGGTTTACTTTGTCAGCTCCCTCTTGCAGGGGGCTAGGTCAAGGTACTCCAGTGTGTAGATATTTCTCTTCAGCCTCCTTATGGCCTCGAGGAAGCTGTGTTATTACTTGCAAGCCCACGAGATCACTGTCGTCACCCGCCTCCCGTTGCAATGGATACTGCACAAGCCAGACGCAACTGGAAGGATTGTGGATTGGGCCCTGGAGTTATCCAGCTTTGGTTTGAAGTTTGAAAGTACTTCGACAATCTAGAGCAGAGTCTTGGCGGGGTTCATTGCAGAATGGACCTCAACGCCTGACGAGGAAATCCAGGAGACCGCTCTCCCCGGCAAGGAAGCAGGCCACGACTGGATCATGTACTTTGATGGGGCTTTCTCGCTGCAAGGCGCCGGTGCCGGTGTGCTGCTTGTCGCACCCACCGGAGAGCACCTCAAGTATGTAATCCAGATCTACTTTCCCAGGGAGATGTCCACAAACAACACTGCCGAATACGAGGGGCTGCTTGCTGGTCTAAGGATCGCAGCAGACCTCGGGGTTAAAAAGCTCATCGTCAGGGGTGATTCACAGCTTGTCGTCAGAAAAGTTAACAAAGATTATCAAAGCCCGTTGATGGAGGCCTACGTAGATGAGGTGAGGAAGCTGGAGGAGCGTTTTGACAGTATACAAGCAGCGCATGTTCCCTGAGTGGAGAACGACATCGCCGATTACCTGTCAAAGCGCGCTGCATTCAAGCTACTTGTGGAACCAGGTACCTTTTTGCTTCGGTTAACTCAGCCATCCGTCGAACCATCAACGGAGCAGAACAAACGGAGGAAATCAGGCCCCGACAAGTAGTTTCCCACCGAGCCCCCAGGGGCCACCGGCAAGGGTGTTGCCGCGGATTCTGAGCCTGCCGAGGAGCGGCTGGCTCCAGCAGGGCGCCAAGCCCTGGCTGTGGAGAGGCGCCCCCATGGCAGAAGAGATGCCTTTGGTCCTTGCCGTCGAGCCCCAGGCTCCGGCATGGGCACAACATACCGTCCGTTTCCTCCAGACAGGGGAACTTCCTGAGGAGTAGGAAGAAGCAGAAAAAGTAGCCCGTCGGTCTGCCTTGTACTAGTTAAATCGATGGCGTCTGTCTGAGAAAAAGACCGAACGGTGTGAAATTGAGGTGGATTCCCCGGGAGGAAGGACTGGAGCTGTTGGCAGAGATACACGGAGGCATATGTGGCTCCCACATAGGGTCAAGGGCCCTTGCCGGCAAGGCATTCCGGCAAGGCTTCTTCTGGCCCACCGCCCTTCAGGATGCGACGGCACTAGTAACCAGGTGTGAAGCGTGCCAGTTCCATTCAAATAAGCTTCATCAACCAGCTCTCTCTTGGCCGTTTTCGGTCTGGGGGCTCGACATATTGGGCCCTTTCCCTCGCGCTGTTGGGGGCTTTGAGTACTTGTACGTTGCAATCGACAAGTTCACAAAGTGGTCGGAGGTGGAGGCGGTGAGGAAGATTACTGCATAGTCAGCCGTCAAGTTCTTCAAAGGGCTAGTCTGTCATTTTGGTGTGCCAAACAGAGTCATCACCGACAACGGCACGCAGTTCACAAGCCACACCTTCATGCAATACATCCAAGACCTTGGCAGCAAGGTCTGTTTCACTTCCATGGCACATCCACGGAGCAACGGCCAGGCGGAGAGGGCAAATGCTGAAGTGTTGTGAGTCCTGAGGACAAAGACTTTTGACAGGATGCACAATAGCGGAAGGCGCTGGATTGATGAGTTACCGGCGGTTCTTTGGTCGATCAGAACGACACCAAATCGAGCCACTGGCCAGACACCCTTTGCCCTGGTATACGGGGCAGAAGCAGTTCTCCCCATGGAACTCATATACGGGTCACCTCGAGTGCTCGCTTATGAAGAGCTTGAGCAAGAGCGATCGCAGCAAGATGACGCAACGCTCCTTGAGGAAGATCATCTTTGGGCGGCTATGAAAGCAGCACGCTACCAGCAAGCCTTGCGCCGCTACCATAGCCGCAAGGTTCATGCCGAAGCTTTAAGGAAGGCGACCTTGTTCTTCGGCGCGTTCAGTCGGCCAAGAAATCCAACAAGTTGACGCCAAAGTGGGAAGGCTCTTATCGGGTAATACGAGTCACCAGGCCCGACGCAGTCCGCCTGGAGACCGAAGATGATGTCCCAGTGAGCAACTCCTCGAACATCGAACATCTTCGCAAGATTTACCCATAAGGCGCGGTTGCCGGGCCTCCCGGCAAGCCACCTTTTGTACAAGCTTTGCCGGCAAGGCATGTAACCCTATGTACAAAGCCAGGCGCAGACCCTGAGCATATATAAATGAAGCGCTGGTGCCCTAAGTTATATCATGCCTGCTAGGTTGAGTCTCTCCCTCGGTTAGGGTTGATAGTGCTTAGCGGCGACTAACCCCTACCCTAGAGGTCGAGTGTGCGTCTTTCTGTCCTCTTTGGTTCGCAGGGCACATGGACACTTCTGCTAAGCCGCTTGGGGGAAAGAGAACGGACCGGTGCTCCGGCCCCTGCAAGCCAAGACTGCCGGGGGCTGAAAACATAAGGATCCAACCACGGCAAGCCAAGGTTGCCGGGGGCTGCGGATTCAGATAAGTCTTTCATCCCCTATTATGCATTTTCGAATGGAACTGGGACAAATGAGACCTCGTTTCACTCCGAAACCACCATGCCCCCCTTCTTCTTGTACCCAAGCCACCGGGACAGGACCGGGTCGTAGACGCGGTGGCTAGGAAATACACGAGGGGCCTAACTCTACTTCGCCCTGCCTCCGCCAAGAGCGTGAGCATGGTCGACTAAAGTGGGGGGGGGGCGGCAAGGCCTGTTGCCGGGCGACAATGTTTATCTTAAAAATAACAAGCATTCGTTCCTTGGCATGGGCCTCGCTCACGCAGAAAGAACCCGGCAAGCACCCTCTTTCATTAAAAACATCCCATACAGGTACAGTTCATACGAAATAAAAAACATGAGCAAGGGGATTACAAGTCTTAAAATTAACAAGTGCCCGCATGCTTACAAACTAAAAAGAGATAAGGTGCCCGTAATCACTTTCTTTTCCCTCTCCTCGGAAGGTGGAACAAGATACCAGGAGGGCGAAAGGGGCGCCTAGGTGAGGTGCGAGAAGCAGAAGGCACCAAGAGAGCGTCCCGGTGCCGGGGAAGGAGCTGGAAGATGAGGCAGCACAATACGCGACGAAGGCGTTGGTGCCCGCGTACTCCGGTTTGACGGCCGCCGCCCGCCCTCTTCGCCTTCTCCGGCCCTCCTACGCCAGCCGCCCAAGCTGTAAATGGGGAACGCGCCGATGGAGAGCTTGCCGAGGAAGGCCCTCGGCAGGGCGCGTGGCTGAGGGAGGGGCGACGTGGTCAGTCGGAGTCAGGGTCGGCATCCCGCCGCTCAATGCCCTCGTCGTCGCTGTCGCTGTCCTCCTCATCACTCCTGCTCGAGGAGGATTCTTCATCGTCGGAGGAGCTCTCCACGCAGCACTTCAGGCGAGTTCCAAGATCTCCAAAGATCTTGACGGAGAGCAGGCCGCCCTCCATTAACTTGAAGTAGAGGACGAGCCCCACCGTCAGGCTGTGGCTGCGAGCAAATATCTTCCATCCACGGCAGAGGTACATGACGTGAGGAGCGGGGAAGTCGACGTCGACCCGCGTACCGCCGTTCTCGCAGCCCCTCATGTGCAGCCTAAGGGTCTGGGGCAGATCGAGCTCCATCTCCCGAGCAAATCGGGTGGGGAGGCGGAGGCGGCGGCGCGGTGGCCGGCGTAGCCCTATGAAGAACTCGCGGGGCTGGTCCCCGAAGTGGCCCTCCATCATGGGAGGCATCGCTGGCGGAGGCAGGGCCATCGCGCCGCCTCGTCCCCCTCTCCCTCGACCGCCACGACGACCTCGGCTTCTCCCCCTCCCCCTTCCTCTCGTGGCCGGCTCCGCCGCCGCGGGCTCATGGGAAGGAGGGACGCACTGTCGAGCGGCGACCCTCACCCCCACCGTTGAAGGGCCTGTGCCCCCTCTCGCCATGACGGGTGGAAGGAAGAGGCGGAAGTGGAAAAAGATGGATGCTGGGAGAACGTGGGACGACATCCCCCCTCCTTATAAAGGGGAGGGGTCGAGGCTCGGCCGCCCCACTAGAGCAATCCAGCCATCGGAGGCGCAGGGAATCGGGACCGACCAGCTGCCCCAAACAGCGATGGCTCGGTTTCCCGCCTCCACCACCTGCCACTTGCATGGAGGACGCGTGGCGGGTGAGCAGGATCGAAGGGACGGGTGAGGCGACCGTTCCCTGCCCCATGATCATGGGGCGTGGGCGCCTTGAAGACCGCGACCCAAGTCCACTCAGTAAATGAGCCGCGCCTCCACGCCTCCCTCTTTTTATGGGGAAGGCGCGAGCCGCCTCTTTTCCCATTAACCACGATGTGACGCATGTGTGCGGGAACCGCCCCACACATGATCCCCATGTCACGCACGACCCTCCACGTCGCGCGTTCAACGCGGGTCGTGGGGAAGCGCAAGCGGACGAAGAGTTACTGCGGTAAAATCCGCCCCACCTGCCCGCGCACCGTTCTGGGTCTGGCCCAACAACATGTCGCGCTTATGTGTGGCCCAGGCCCGGGGGTTCCTATCGGTGTACAAAAGTAGGGGCTCTCCTTTTGACCCCTTTACTTGTGCACGGGCAGCCAGAGCCGTGTGCCGCGGCCACACTAAGCAGGGCAGAGGAGGGGAGCCGGAGAGAAGCCGAAGCACCAGAAACACAAGACAAGCGAAGGGGCGAGGTAGGCTCCCTCGGCAGGCCCCTTGCCGGGGCAGCCTCCACGGCCCCGGCAAGAACCTTGCCGAGGCAGCTTGCCCAACACCAGCAGGGTGAGCCACCCTTGAGCCCAAGGGTTCCAAACGCCGTCAACAACTACATTGGACCCAGGGCTTGGGAGGCACCTCCATGGTGGCATGCAGATATTTGTCAAGATCATAAATAGACAAGACCAGATAAGGACCAGAAGACGGCGATCCTCGGCGGGATCCTAGCCGAGGAAATCCACAAGACCCCCAACAAAGCGCCTTGTCGAGGACGACTGCAACGCCACGGCAAGACCCTTGCCGAGGACATCAGCGGGGCCACAACCAGGCCCGCATCAACCAAGACTCCGCCGCCGTTCACATGCAGCTGCCAGCCCAACCAGCTGGGCGGGCACCTGCGTGGCAACGCACGGCTTCCAGGCCAACTCAGCAAGGCACCTGCGTGGTGGCATGCAGATCTTCGTGAAGGCTCCACCGCCGTGCCACCTGAGCAGCCTGCCTGCCTACATGGCGCCGCATGCATCGCTGGCTTGGCCGCGTGTCAAAGCGAGGCGGAGCGGCGACGGACGGGATGGGCCTCGTTCCCGTCCCCGATAAAGCTAATGGACACCTAAGTAGCACATTGAATGCGCTTTGTCCCGTAATGCCGAGGGATAAGCTCGCGCACTGTACGCCTTTCCACCTCCTGTGTGCCATTGTGGCAACCCCTTTTGCCTATAAAAGGAGGCCCAAGGCAACCGGGAGAGGGATTCGGCTCTCTGGAACTACGCAACCACCATAGCTAGTTCGTGAGCTCAAGAACACTCTGAAATACATCCACCAAAGCAGGACTTGGGTTTTACGCATCCTCGCAGCCCGAACCTAGGTAAACGATCTATGTGCTCTCTGTCAGACCTGCTCTTCTCACAACCTCGCGCCCCCCGACCGTAGAAGGGATCCAAGTGACCCCATAGGTGTCGTTTCCCACCGACAATAAGCAAATCATGAACATATTGCAAACCCTATTGCAGGGATCCCTCACGCTTGCGCGACACAGAGAGCACCATAGGACAACACCAATAATAAAACATGAAACTCAAACCAATCACGATCAGCAATTAACCCATAGGACAAAACAGATCTACTCAAACATCATAGGATAGCCATACATCATTGGGAAATGATATATAGCGTTAAGCACCATGTTTAAGTTGAGATTACAGAGGGTAAAAGAGGGGTTAGACCGTTGCATAGGGGGAGGAAGAGTTTGTGGTGGCGGCGGAGAAGGTGTTGGTGTAGATCGTTGTCGCGATGATGGCCCCGGCGGCGTTCCGGCGCCACCGGGAGAGAGGGGGAGAGAGCCCCCCTTCTTCTTCCTTGACCTTCCCCCTAGATGGGAGAAGGGTTTCCCCTCTAGTCCTTGGCTTCCATGGCGGCGGAGGGGCGGGAGCCCCTCCGAGATTGGATCTCTCTCTCTGTTTCCTTCTGTTTCTGCGCTCCCTGATTCTACCCTTTCACCGTTTTTTAAATTCCCGGAGATACGTAACTCCGATTGGGCTGAAATTTACGTTTTTTATCCGGATATTGGCTTTCTTGCGGCGAAAGAAGGGCACCAACCGCCTTACGGAGTGGCCACGAGGGCCCAGGGCGCTCCCCTCACCCTCGTGGGCCCCTCGGGCATCGTCTCGCGTTGATTCCACTTCCCAAAAATCTCCGTAAGTTTTTATCCCGTTTGGACTCTGTTTGATATGGATTTGCTGCGAAACAAAAAACATGCAACAAACAGGAACTGGCATCAGCCTTTGGATCAATATGTTAGTCCCAAAAATAGTATAAAAATTTCCCAAAAGGATGTAAAAGTTGTAGAATATTGGCATGGAACATTCAAAAATTATAGATACGACGGAGACGTATTAGCATCCCCAAGCTTAATTCCTGCTCGTCCTCGAGTAGATAAATGATAAAAAAGATATTTTTTGATGTGGAATGCTGCCTAGCATAATCTTGATCATGTAATCTAATCATGGCATGAATATTAAGACACCAGTGATTCAAAGCAATAGTCTATCATTTGACATCAAGACAATAATACTTCAAGCATACTAATAAAGCAACCATGTCTTTTCAAAATAACATGGCTAAAGAGAGCTATCCCTACAAAATCATATAGTCTGGCCATGCTCCATCTTCACCACACAAAATATTCAAATCATGCACAACCCCGATGACAAGCCAAGCAATTGTTTCGTACTTTTGATGTTCTCAAACCTTTTCAACTTTCACACAATACATGAGCGTGAGCCATGGATATAGCAATGTAGGAGGAATAGAATATGATGGTGGAGGTTGAGTGGAGAAGACAAAAAGGAAGAAAGTCTCACATCGACGCGACTAATCAACGGGCTATGGAGATGCCCATCAATTGATGTCAATGCGAGGAGTAGGGATTGCCTTGCAACGGATGCACTAAGATCTATAAGTGTATGAAAGCTCGAACTGAAAACTAAGTGGGTGTCCATCCAACTTGCTTGCTCATAAAGACCTAGGGCATTTGAGGAAGCCCATCATTGGAATATACAAGCCAAGTTCTATAATGAAAATTCCCACTAGTATATGAAAGTGATAACTCAAGAGACTCTCTATATGAAGAACATTGTGCTACTCTGAAGCACAAGTGTGGTAAAAGGATAGTAATATTTTCCATTCTCTCTTTTCTCTCATTTTTTTTTATTTTTTTCTCTTTTTTTTGTAGGCTTCTTTGGCCTCTCTCTCTTTTTTGGGGGGCTTCTTTGGCCACTTTTAATTTGATAACCTCAAAAGGGACAATTTTCTAATAATGATCTATATGATTGCCTCCGGCGGTGTACCGGGATGTGCAATGATCTAGCGTTGCAATGGAATCAAAAAACGGACAAGCCCTGAAAACATCATGCTAGCTATCTTATGATCATGCAAAGCAATATGATAATAAATGCTCAAGTCATGTATATGAAGATGATGGAAGTTGCATGGCAATATATCTCGGAATGGCTATGGAAATGCCATAATAGGTAGGTATGGTGGTTGTTTTGAGGAAGATATAAGGAGGCTTATGTGTGGTAGAGCGTATCGTATCACGGGGTTTGGATGCACCGGTGAAGTTTGCACCAACTCTCGAGGTGAGAAAGGGCAATGCACGGTTCCGAAGAGGCTAGCAATGAGAGTGCGTATAATCCATGGACTCAACATTAGTCATAAAGAACTCACATACTTATTGCAAAAGTCTATTAGCTATCGAAAAAAGTACTACGCACATGCTCCTAGGGGCATAGATTGGTAGGAAAAGACCATCGCTCATCCCCGACCGCCACTCATAAGGAAGATAATCAATAAACAAATTATGCTCCGTCTTCGTTACATAACGGTTCACCATACGTGCATGCTACTGGAATCACAAACTTCAACGCAAGTATTTATACATTCCACAATTACCCACTAGCATGACTCTAATATCACCATCTTTATATCGCAAAACTATTGCAAGGAATCAAACATATCATATTCAGTGATCTACAAGTTTTATGTAGGATTTTATGACTAACCATGTGAATGACCAATTCCTGTCAACTCTCTAAATAGATATAAGTGAAGCAAGAGAGTTTAATTCTTTCTACAAAAGATATGCCCACGCTCTAACAAATATAAGTGAAGCAAAAGAGCATTCTACAAATGGCGGTTTTCTATGTGTAGGGAAACAGGCATTCCAAACTTCAAAAGATATAAGTGAAGCACATGAAGCATTCTATATAGCCATACTCAAAGGATATAAGTGAAGTGCAAAGAGCATTCTATAAATCAATCATGGACTATCTCATACCAGCATGATGCATAAAATAAAAAGGGAAAAACTAAATGCAAAAGACGCTCCAAGGTTTGCACATATCACATGAATGAAACGAAACTGAGAACATACCGATACTTGTTGAAGAAAGATGGGATGCCTTCCGGGGAATCCCCAAGCTTAGACGCTTGAGTCTGCTTGAATATTTACTTGGGGTGCTTTGGGCATCCCCAAGCTTGAGCTTTTGCCTCTCCTCCTTCTCCTCATATCGAGACCTCCTCGATCCTTGATCACTTCATCCACACAAAACTCAACAGAAAGTTCTGTAAGATCCGTTAGTATAATAAAGCAAATAACTACTCTAAGTACTGTTCCAAACCATTTCATATATTTTTTTGAATTGCAGCTAATGTAATATAAATTTTCCATGGCTTAATCCACTGATAGAAATCGATAGTTTCATCAAAACAAGAAAACAATGCATCAAAAACAGAATATGTCTTAAACAGGACAGTTTGTAGTAATCTGAACATTCACCATATTTCTGGTACTCCAAAAATTCTGCGGAAGTTAGTAAAAATAAACAATTTGTATAGAAAGACAGTGCAAAAAGTTTCAGAACCATTTGACGTTCCAGTAAAAAAAATGTAAAATCGTGCCCTACAGCCAAAGTTACTGTTTTGCACCGCACAAACCAACAAGCAATGTAAACATCCTAAAGGCAAATATTGCCACATTATTTTTATAATACAATGGAATTGTACAAGGGGATAATTATTTTTGTTGAAAAGTTCCTGTAGTCAAGATTCACAGAGTTTCCGTGAGCATGAACAAAGTTCAAGGAGCTCCCTCACTTCAACAATGCTTGTATCTCTCACTTTCACTTTCCTTTTTGAAAAGTTTTGGGTTCCCCTCTTTATTTTTTTGTTTTTAAACTCTATAAAAACACTCAAAAGAAATAAATGACTCTCTAAAATTTCTGGGTTATCTCAATGGTAGTGCTACCTCTTGAGCACTGCGTTGGTTTTTCCTTGAAGAGGAAAGGGTGATTCAGCAAAGTAGCGTAAGTATTTCCCTCAGTTTTTGAGAATCAAGGTATCAATCCAGTAGGAGACTACACACAAGTCACCTCGTACCTACAAAAACAAATAAGAACCTTGCAACCAACGCGATAAAGGGGTTGTAAATCCCTTCAAGGCCACTTGCAAAAGTGAGATCTGATAATGATAACAAAATAAATATTTTTGGTATTTTTTATGATAAAGATTGAAAGTAAAGATCGCAAAGTAAAAATATATTGGAAACTTATATGATGGAAAATAGATCCGGGGGCCATAGGTTTCACTAGTGGCTTCTCTCAAGATACCATAAGTATTACGGTGGGTGAACAAATTACTGTCGAGCAATTGACAGAAAAGTGCATAATTATGAGAATATCTAGGCATGATCATGTATAGAGGCATCATGTTCGCTACAAGTAGACCAAAACGATTCTGCATCTACTACTATTACTCCACACACCGACCGCTATCCAGCATGCATCTAGAGTATTAAGTTCATAAGAACAGAGTAACGCATTAGGCAAGATGACATGATGTAGAGGGATAAACTCAAGCAATATGATATAAACCCATCTTTTATCCTCGATGGCAACAATACAATACGTGCCTTGCTACCCCTCGCCATCCTTGGGAAAGGACACCGCAAGATTGAAACCAAAGCTAAGCACTTCTCCCATTGCAAGAAAGATCAATCTAGTAGGCCAAACCAAACTGATAATTCGAAGAGACTTGCAAAGATAACAAATCGTACATAAAAGAATTCAGAGGAGATTCAAATATTGTTCTTAGATAATCTTGATCATAAACTCACAATTCATCGGATCTCGACAAACACACCACAAAAAGAATTACATCGAATAGATATCCAAGAGGATCGAGGAGAACTTTGTATTGAGATCTAAAGAGAGAGAAGAAGCCATCTAGCTAATAACTATGGACCCGAAGGTCTATGGTAAACTACTCACACATCATCGGAGAGGCTATGGTGTTGATGTAGAAGCCCTCCATGATCGATTCCCCCTCCGGCGGAGCGACGGAAAAGGCCCCAAGATGGGATCTCACGGGTACAGAAGGTTTCGACGGTGGAAATAGGGTTTCGTGGTGCTCTCGGATTTTTTCAGGGTATATGAGTATATATATAGGTGAAAGAAGTAGGTCGGTGGAGCCACGAGGGGCCCACGAGGGTGGGGGCGCTCCCTCCTACCTCGTGGCCTCCTCGTTTCTTTCTTGATTTCCACTTCGAGTCTCCTGGATTGCGTTTTTTCCAAAAATAACTCTCCCGAAGGTTTCATTCCGTTTGGACTCCGTTTGATATTCCTTTTCTGCGAAACACTGAAATAGGCAAAAAACAACAATTTGCACTCGGCCTTTGGTTAGTAGGTTAGTCCCAAAAATAATATATAAGTGTATAATAAAGCCCATTAAGCATCCAAAACAGATAATATAATAGCATGGAACAATAAAAAATTATAGATATACTGGAGACGTATCAAGCATCCCCAAGCTTAATTCCAGCTCGTCCTCGAGTAGGTAAATGATAAAAACAGAATTTTTGATGTGGAATGCTACCTAGCATAATTCTCAATGTAAGTTCCTTTATTGTGGCATGAATGTTCAAATTCGAAAGATTCAAGATAAAATTTTAACATTGACATAAAAACACTAATACTTCAAGCATACTAATAAAGGAATCATGTCTTCTCAAAGTAACATGGCCAAAGAAAGTTATCCCTACAAAATCATATAGTGTGGCAATGCTCTATCTTCATCACACAAAATATTTATATCATGCACAACCCCAATGAAAAGCCAAGCAATTGTTTCATACTTTTGATGTTCTCAAACTTTTTCAATCTTCACGCAAAACATGAGCGTGAGCCATGGACATAGCACTATATGTGGAATAGAATGGTGGTTGTGGAGAAGACAAAAAAGGAGAAGATAGTCTCACATCAACTAGGCATATCAATGGGCTATGGAGATGCCCATCGACAGATATCAATGTGAGTGAGTAGGGATTGCCATGCAACGAATGCACTAGAGCTATAAGTGTATGAAAACTCAACAAAGAAACTAAGTGGGTGTGCATCCAACTCGCTTGATCACGAAGACCTAGGGCATTTTGAGGAAGCCCATCATTGGAATATACAAGCCAAGTTCTATAATGTAAATTTTCCACTAGTATATGAAAGTGTCAACATAGGAGACTCTCTATCATGAAGATCATGGTGCTACTTTGAAGCACAAGTGTAGTAGTTAGGATACACTACAAAAAAAAGACACTTCCGTGATGATACGTGTTTGTCACAGTAGGTCGCGTTTTTTGTCATGCATGTACATCCATGACAAATTTATGACAGAATCAAGATAGTCATACTGTCTTTGTTGTAGAAGTGTTCCATGACATTACCAAAATTATCATCACGGAAGTGTCCACTTCCATGATGATAAATCACGCGTCACAGAAGTGCTTTCGTCAAGGGTGACCGACACGTGGCATCCACCGTAACAAAACACCGTTAAGCTATCGGGTCCGGTTTTGGATCCGATAACCCGTTAACAGCCCGACCAATGGGGATTTTCCACGTGTAAAATCATCATTGGCTGGAGGAAACACGTGTCGGCTCACCGTTGGGACAGATGTCATCCACTCATTGGACCCAAAGCGCCTACGATACGTCGACACGTGGCACAGCCCAACAGTGGCCCAAAAAGTTTAAATGGGCCGGCCAAACTAAAGGCCCACAAGATTTTGCGGCCAATAATGGGACGACCCAGCTAAAGGCCCCCAAGATTTTGCGGGCCATAATGGGTCGGCCCAGGTAAAGGCCCACAAGATTTTTGCGCGCCATAATGGGCTGGCCCAGGTGAAGGCCCACAAGATTTTTGTGGACCATAATGGGCTGGCCAAGCTAAAGGCCCATGAGATTTCGCCGACATTAATGGGCCGACCCAGCTATAGGCCCACAAGATTTTGAGGACCCGAGTAGGCCGACCCATTAACTGGCTGCCATGTTTTGGGCCAAATGCCGGCCCATATTTGAACCGGTCCATTAATGGCTTGCCACGTTCCGGGCCTAATAATGGCCCATATGAGATCCGGCCCGTTAAAAGCCTACCACGTTCTGGACCAAATTACGGCCCAGATCAGGTCCGGCCCATTAAGACGCTTTGGGCTAAATTATGGCCCATATCAGATTCGGCCCGTCAACTGGACGCTACGCTTTTGGGCCCATTTGCTAAAGGCCCATTTAGTAATTCAGCCTGATATTAGTTTTAGCCAGTTAAGGGCCCGTTTAACATTTCGGCCCTGTATTAATTTTGGCCTGTTAAACGCCCGTCATATAGTTGGGCCTAACTATGGCCCGGTTTGCATCCGGCCTGCTCGCAGCCGATAATCTGATTGGGCAAAACAAGGAATGAGACAATTTTGGCTAGTTATAAGCCCATGATTTGATTGGCACATTCATGGGCCGGGGTCTATTTCGGCCTGCTGCTGGCCCGTGAGCTGTTCGGCACGTTTCAGGCCCAACCTACTTTTCAGCCTCTTAAAGGCCCATTGAGTTTTCTTGGTAAAATAGGGCCGACGGTTTACTCGGCCTATTAAAGGCCTAAATCTACTAGTGGGCCAATTTACATTTAGGCCTGTTAACGGACCAAGATGACGGGGCCCATGATGCGGATCATACATGGTGATTTGTATGACGGCCCAATTATGTACCATAATTTTACAGTTTGGCCGGTTTACTGCGAAGACATGATATATATACAGTAAAATAACTACAGCATCGTGAATAAGAAAAAAACCTAGACTATACAATAAAGAAATTATGGCATATTACATCCATTGGGCATCAAAGTTCGCCACTATGATAATAAAGCAAAAGCAGAGCAGATTACATACACTGGGCATCAAAGATCGCCACCAGTGCAACTAAACACGCCGACAAAATAATATACAAAACCAACAACACTTCAACAGAGTTCAAGAAAGGTTATCCTTGCTCGGGAGTTGTAGTGCAAGCAGCTGAGCAAGCTGGTGAGACTGCACTTGTTTGACACTTATATCCTCCTCACTCTGA
Source organism: Aegilops bicornis (assembly GCA_021605145.1). Classification (NCBI taxonomy): domain Eukaryota; kingdom Viridiplantae; phylum Streptophyta; class Magnoliopsida; order Poales; family Poaceae; genus Aegilops; species Aegilops bicornis. The sequence continues at coordinate 146,102,879 of CM038673.1, forward strand.
AAGATAAACAAGAAGACAGATGACATGTTTTGCAATCAGTGCTGACAATTCATCACATTTCTTACTGACGAATAAAGTGACACAGTTTAAAATAGCATTAACACAATATGGTATTTTTCAGGTCAAGACATGGCAGGAAATGACATTGTGAAGGAGTTGGCAGCTTCACGACACCTCTGGATTACACATCAAGAACTCATAAGTATCAATGGTTAGTGTGCTGTCAATTTATCCCATTTCAGATTGGCAAAATAAGATCACTTGCTCTGTATAGTTTAATTTACATGGTATGAAGAAGGAACTTGGTTGTACAATTGAAAACTTAAATTGAGAAGAACAAACTTTTGTTTAAGAACTAAAGCACATAATAAACTTTAAACATGCAATTTGATGCAAACACCAAAATAAACAATTTATTGCAGTCATGCCTAACCAAATATACACAACAAAGTTTGAAGGCTTGAGAAGGACAAACTTACATTATTGGTGAAGGCAGGCTCTACAAAGCCCTTGTCCATGCTGATGGGGGGGGGGGGGCAATTCAAGAAGTTTACCACATAATCTTCTTCATAATCATTGCCTTTATTCTACATTTTCAAGAGTAAATATAGATGTGACAATATAAGAAAAAATGGAGAATATTTAATATAAGATGAAGAGTGATGCTACATAACCAAGTAGCTATAAATGTAAGTACAACGATACAGGCAAAAGGTACAACCAAGAGCAATGCAGAGCTAAACTTCTTCAGTACCATCGGTGTTATCCAACCTTATGGTAATAGTAAATATAGATCTTATGTGTAGAAAATGGAGGGCAAAGGAAAATAAGCTGCAGAGTGATGGTACATGAACAACTACCTGTCAATATAAGTACACTGATAAAGGACAGCAGGTACTTACAAGAACAATGCAGAGCTAAAAAAATTCATTGGCATTGGATATATTCTACACTAATATAACCATCCATACAGATCAGATAATTTGGAGCGAACAATTGATAAGCAAGATATCATGCATACTGCTGTCACATAATGAACCAAGTATGTATGCAAGTACAGTGATACAGGAAAAAGGTACTAATAAGAGCAAAGCAGCGGGCAACATATTTGCGATATCCTATCGTTCTTTTCAAACCGGAATTCTTTTTCAAGCAGATTTCCTGCAAAAAAGATCCGTAAGGCACATGCGGAAAAGTAGAAGTTCAAATTGTCATGCGATATCATAGACAGTACCTCATCCTCGGAACGAGACCAGTGCATAACAAGGTTTTTCCATTCAATGTCTTCTAAATTTAGCACATGAGACTTCACCAGAAATTCGTTTATAGACTTGCCATCAAAGTGTGATTTCCTCAGGTAACACCGATACTGCTGCAATGCTTCCTTGAAAAGCGCAAGCAAGCTTTGCTCGTCATGACTATCCAGATTGACCCTCGCCTACTTACAACAATGTAATGTAAATCATTGATGTGTTCAATCAGCTAAAACAGGAAAATAATCACCATGAATAATAGCACTTACACGTAAGTGGGGCGGGAAGATGTGAAAATGGTGTTTGTCTTCACTATAATCTTCCCATGATGGGAATATATGCACGTAGTACCTAACAACATTGAAAGCATTGTCTTTTAAACTAGGAATAACTGGAATGGGGTTCCAATCTGCAGGAATTGGCCTCTCTGCAGTTGGGATATGTCTTTGGCCGGTGGACTTGCTGTACTTTTTGCTGGAGTGGGATTTTTCTATGGTATGGCTGGTGCTATGGCAACTAAAATCAGCATACCTTTTGCTGGAGTGCAGGTCCTGTGTGGTGCGGCTAGTGGTGTGGCCAGTGAAGTATGGGTACAGTCTGCTGGAGTCGGTCCTACGTTTTGTGTCACTGGTTGTACAACCAATATAAGTGGGTGTTGTCTGATTTCTCCGGCACAACCACGTTTTTCAAGGACTTTGCTGGTGCTCCTTCAGGTTCGGCAATCACCCTCTTCCTTTTTGATGTCTGATGCACAAGAACATCATCTGAGTGGAAAAACATGGTATGATGACAGATGGAATATGTATTGATAATGGATGGGCATGGCATCTCGACATATAGGATGAGTAAACTAAGCAGATGGCGGTGCAACAAATTAGAAGAAATGCAAGACAACATATGCAAGATACGGCATAATCAATAAAACCTTGCCAAATTAGAACAGGCACCTTGATGGGTGAATAGGACATGCCATCTGCCTTTGACTCCTCGAGGTTAGAATAGTCATTAGGATCATATTCTGAACAAGAATCAACAGGTGGTGAGCGTATGAGCTTCATTGCATCCAGAATGGCACTCAATGCCTTGGTGCCAATTTTGTAAGTCATTGCAGTGTTTAGCTTCAAGAGTGGACTGCTGCTAGTGCGACACAAAGCAGCTACACAGATCATAGTGTAGATATAACAGGAAAACCGTAAGCATCAGAGTAAAATCAGCAAAATGGAACTTGCTGGAATATATGTGCTAGTATTGACGGTACGTCTAGAAAGCCTTCGGATACCAGCTCTCTTCAACTGAAGGTGTCGTACTGTTAATATCAGTGTAACTCTCAAAGGCGACATAGCTCCCCGCATTTCCTTGCTATTCTTATAGGACTCAAGTGGGCAGGCCACTACAAATCCTATTCCCATGTTTACAAAATCCTACGAATCAAAGAGGCCCGACGAGTTCAAAGTGTCCATACCAACCGACCGTATAGAACTCTACACTGCAAATGTCCCTGCTCATATTCACTACAAGGAACATACTTTACTACTATCATACTCCCTCCGTTCCAAAATATAAGTCTTGGCAGAGATTTCCACTATGGATCACATATAGATGTATCCAGATACATTTTAGAATGTAGATTCACTCATTTTGCTCCATATGTAGTCCATGGTGGAATTTATACAAAGACTTGTATTTAGGAACGGAGAGAGTACTTATTAAAGAAGAACGGAAGAGGAACATGGTAAAGAAGAGCAAGCAGATTTTGGATAATAAAATGTTCGTTGCCCAGTGCCCACACATGATGAACCGGAGCGCATTAAAAAGCAACTCCCTACTGTCTCTCTATATGCGGTGCACGTGCTTTTTCGAAAGTAAAGTAGGAACATTAGCTGACCAACTAAATGTTATCTGTTTTAGTAATATCAGCATCATATCAGATTCGTACTTGAGCAACAAGCTTGGAATTATGAGTGGCACGTTGTTTAGCTTGATGGATTCAGGAGCAATGCTAAGCAGGTATGATGATGGTACTGAATATAAAGGCATGTCTGCATTTGGGACAATAGACCATTTCAGGCGGTTGGATGAAGATCCTACGTCTCCTAACCCTTCTTCTTCCTCGTCTCTGATTCTTCCCATACAGAACACAACACGGGCCGCCGGTCAGACCATCGGCCCCCACCGCCTGTGTTCCTCCGCCACCCCCACCCCCCACCCCCGCCCCCACCCGCGTCGAGTTTTCTTCGTTCGGCGAGGCCCCACCACCGCCCCTCAACAACCAAAGTCCCCACACGAGCCCCTTCGTTCGCACCGGCGAACTCCGGCGAGCTCTGAAAATCGACTGACCCAATTTTGAAATTTAGTCTACTGTGATTTAACTAGTGTGGAATATAAAAGGGGAAAACCATAAGCTTTGGAAGTATAGTGTTGAGCGTGCCATGGCGGATCTGAAGGTGCAAACCGGACAAAGGCAACTTCACAACCAATGTTTGCTCTCAACTAGCAAGTAAGTGATGGACAAGAAATCAGAGTAAAGCAGTGGCGATCTATTTTTCTTGCTGCGATAAATAAGTTGAGCGAATCTGAAAAATCTTGCCTGCAGTGCGGCACCGTGTATGCATCTGCTGAGAATTTGACGGTGCTACGGTAGCGATGGCTGCTGGCGGCGTGGAAGCAGATCTAGGAGGGTAGACGGTGGCGGCAGGGCACGGTGGACGAGACGGTCGTAGGAGCGGTGTCGGCAAGGTGGATGACGGCGGGGATGAAGCGAGAGGACGGGATGCAAGGATCCCGGTCCGAAGCCGTGGATGAGAGAGGTCGATCTCTTCTAATGGACGGCGGCGTCGGGGTATCAGCTCTGGCATGGTGGAGGAGGACGACGGTGGATGGGGTGGCGGGCGGAGGTGGCTGGGGTGGAGAGGGTGTTTTGGCGCCCACGGAGTACGAATGGGGAAATGGAGGTGGAGAGGAAGGGGGGAACCATGTCTTGGTATGCGCTTGTCTCAAATGCGAGGGAATTTACAAACTTAGCCCCCGTTTCAAATTTCCTACATCACAGCAATATTAGTCGGTTGGGGATAGGACGGTAATCTCGCATACACCGAATATTTGCAGATGAGAGTTTGTTTTTGGCGCCCACCGTGTATGAATTGGGGACGGAGTCGATTTCGGACGAGGACACACTGTGTTTTGGTGCCCATCGTGTATGAATCTGGGTGAGAGGCGGTTATGTCACGTTCGAGTGAAATTACAAACCTACCCCTATTGAAACCTATAGAAATCGAGCAGATAAGCTTTGCGTGGAAGGGATAGGCAGTAGTAATTTGCATCTCGCAGATTTTGGTTTCGGTGATTCTGCGAATTTCCCAACCGTTCAAATTTTGCAGAGTGCACGTTTACCGTGCCAACTCAATTCGAATCCCGTTTGTATTCTATTTTTTTCGGGCGGGATCCATTTTTGATTGGAATAAAATTCTATATACATCATTTTTTATATATACTTTCAAAAGCACAACAAAGAATTCTGCTCCTTTATATGTATAATATGCTTTACAAATACAATGATCTCAAAATCAGAAGGTTGAATTCAAAAAATTAAACCAAATTATGTTCTACTAAAATGTATGGATCAGTAATATCTACATATCAAATAACATAGATGCGCGTGAATTCATATGAGTATGCATGTTTGATAGATCAATTTTGGTTTGAGTATGGATTACATGTATCATCATCTCGAATTCAAATATTTGAATCCCTTTTATGCTCACTCCTTTCACGCCCATCTCTCTCGCATGCATACTCCTTCATGTAGCTATCACTCTCTTTTCTCCAGCTCACCCGCATGCTCACTTCATATTTCTCCTATCCTCGCGAACATGGTCTCTCGACGTCTCCCTTGAGAAGTGTCACACTCTCCCTATCATTATACATTACACGGTTTTCATTATCTCTCACGTCTCTAACGTTCTCTCGTATCACTAGGTACCTAAGCTTTCTTTTTCACCGCCACACACACAGTCTCCACTCGTCTTTCACTTTGTGTTTCTCTCTATGGGATTCTCTCACACACCCTATATGTCTCTAGATATGAATCATACCACTAAAATTACTCTCTCTCTCTCTCTCTCCTGTAGACACAACATTTGTTGCGGTCTCCTTTTCATCTCCATCCCAGACTGACATTATTCATTTGTTTACCGATCAGACAAACTCCCCCTCTCTCTCTCTCTCACACACACACAACTCCTGCTTCCACTCCCCTTCCCGACTACCGTCTCTCTCTCTCACACACAAAACTCTTGCATTCGCACCCCCGTCTCGTATTTCTCTCACAAACATTTATCGACTAGCCTCTAGATAGGTTTATACACCCTTTTTCGTGCTTCCACTATCGCATACATGTCTCTCTCCCGCTCCTTGTATCTATGTAGATTTTTCTTCCCTTCTTGAGACACGCCCTCTCGATTGTGCACACACACACACTATCGCCTCATTTTAAACTGATACCTCTCGCACACACACTCTTTGTGTCTTTGTCACACATGCACTCCGTCCTCCTCCTCTCTCCCTCTCTCACTCACACACACATGGGCTTTTTGCAACAACTAGCAAGATGCCCATGCGTTACCTGAACATGAAGATGCATTTGTATGAGTAGTTTATCTTGTGGGAGAAAAGGATGAACAAGGGAAGACCTTATTTGCAAGTGTGGAGAGGGGTGTGGGTATCTTTTTGCAAAATTGCCATAGTTTCCTTCCTATCCGTCAGATATAGATCGCACGGCCTATATTGCAGGATGGCAGACACACAATCATCACCGACTATGCTTTTTTTTATAAGAGTAGGGATAAAAAAACAGAGTTGGTGATGATGGTGGGCCTGTCATCCTACAATATAGGCCGTCCGACTTATATCTAACAAATAGGAACGAAACTATGGCAATTTACCCGCACTCCTCTCCACATTTGCAGATAAGGCCTTCCCGTGTTCATCCTGTTCTCCCACAAGATCTTGATGTTTCGTGAAACGCACGGGCATCTTGCTAGTAAGAGTAGAAATTAGACATATACCACTTCTCGAATCTTGAAACCAACAACATTCCTCCCTTATCTCATCAAAACCGCCAAAGGAATATATTTTGAGTGAAACATATTTTAGTGATATACGTATTTCAAAACTAGACTCTATTTTCTATCAAATTGGTGAATATGTATTAATCTACTTTGATCGTGTGGCAACGCATTGGCACATTGCTAGTAGTTATTATAATTTTGTGGACACCGGACAAACGGTGGAGTACATATACGAAGAGAAGAGGCGCATACGCCTTGATCGGTCTCTCGCTGTCTCGCACACATGAGTGTTACGTAAAGGCAACGTTAACAAATAAACCCTAAAACCCTAGGCACACGATTGCTGCATTTGTGGGTACCGGGTACGTGGTGGAGCACACCTTTGTAGGAATAGTCAGCTCGCGTGATAATTTGATCCGTAGGAGTTGATGGTCGGGACCACAGGTGAACGACTTGGAGGCGGTGGCTCGTCAGTTGCCATAGATCGAGTAGCCACATTTAAAATATCATTTTTTAGCAGGGTTAAGAGTTCCGATTTTCAATGGCGCGTTATAAGTACTAAGTAGTTTTTAGAATGATTGGTATGGAGCGAAAATGGAATTCATAGTACTACCTACTACGTACCTCCTCGGCGTATGGTTGTATGGGTTTATGTTGTGAGATGTTGAACCTGGTAGTTCTAAGGCAAATACTATGTTTAGATTTAGATGTTGGTTTTCAGTAATGAAAATTGGAAGGGGGAAACCCTTCTTTGATTAAAAAAAACTACTACCTCCGTTCTGGTTTACTAATCCCCATCGTTTTTTGGCTCAAAGTTTGTCCACAAATTTTACTTGTAAAATGTGAATGGAAAACGAGATTTTGTTATACACAAACAAAAAAAGGACTGGAGGGAGTGATTGCTCTGACACAGACGCGACCTCTCATAGCGCAGGCATTGAACCGGCACGCTGGCCAAGAGGGCCCCACTCGCTGCAGGCCCGGCTGAACACGCCTCCTCGCCGCATGCAACCGGCTTCAGACTGCCCTTTGCCTTCATTGAATCATGCGTGTGCGGCACCACGTCCTTCCATGAGTCGGCGGCATTTTAGAACAGAAAAAGTGACCAAAATATAATTAATTACGCATGGTCTTGACTTGTTCTGCTTCAGACCTTTGGTAGTAGGAACTAGAGTTTTTCTTTATTCATAACTCTCCTCAATTTTTTTGGCTTTGAAGTGAATCATGGTTGTGGACATTATGTATGAATGTGGAGATATCTATGAACATGAGTTTGATGTGGAAGTTGAACTTGGAATGTCGGGCTTGCGTGTGAACTATACCATGTCCAATGCTTCGTCTGTTATTGTTTGGAAAGTAATTGCTGTTATTACATGACCCGAAAAAATATATTTTGTGCCACATCAATAGATGCACAGACATCACAACAGTCATGCTGACTGGATAAACATTTGAACCTAGCTACTATGAAGGAAATTTTTTATGGACAACAGTTTTAGACAGCAGGAGACGCCCCTAGCCTGCTCTACCTCTAATAGCTTATTTCTGGCTTCTTCCATCTCTTCTTTGGCATGGGTGAAGAGAGCATCTGATTGCTCTTTTAGCTTCTTCAGGAACTCAACTACATTCTCAAGGGCTGCTGCACGCTTTCTTTCAGCCTTTACTAGAGCCACGAGGACACGAACAACTGACGACTCCACCTGGCTTGTGTGTAATCCAGCATCATCTGGGAATTTGCACCTTATGTCTAATCCAACATCAATAGGGAACTGACACCTTGTGTGTAATCCAGCCTCATTCTGGAAACATGATCTCGAGGTTGACCATACTTCCCTCCTCACAGGAACTGCATCCTGACATGAAGTTACTTCTTTTTTAGATAATTACTCAGAGCAACCTAGATCCATTTAGTAGAAGCCAGATAAACAGAACTGGGAGAAGTGAATTCAGAAGAAAAAAATATATAAAAACAGACTACAAGGTGAGAACACCCACTTCCTACATCAAGCTAAAAACGAAAGCATTAGGACGATTAAGACTCTTCTTATGACACATTGAAGAACACGCGGCTTAAGAGAAACAAAAACTACAACATATACACATCGAAGAACACGAGGCTAAACGAAAGTAATTGAAAGGGTGTTACTTACCAAAGCTCGTTTTACAGGTTCTGTGCAGCTCCTCTTTAACTTGCCACGCTCCTTGAAGATGTCCCCAATATTCCGTGTTTGGTCTTCATTGCTCCTCTGCATGTTACTTTCGTGGTTTTAAAATCTCAACATGGCAAGAAAAATATACTACTAGTAATACTCGCGCATCTTGTGGGCAACATTAAAGCACTAAATGCGCCATATTAGAGCATCTCCAACAGAATCGCATAGCAGCGTGGCGCTTTAAAAAAGCGTTCTGATCTTGAGATTGAGAAGTAGAGATAGAGAGTAGAGGATAGTTCTCATCATAGATAGATAAAAATAGATTATTCAACTACTCCTCGTCGCTCGACTCCTCCTCGGTGATGTCCTCCTCCGACGTACCGATTTGTAGGCGTGAAGATACCGGTCGCCGCCGGATTCCTATGGTGACGCTGCTCCTAGCCTCATGTTGAATTGAGCGTCCGCTTTTCGCCTACGCTTGTCCTCGCGATAGGCGGCTCGCTCCGCCCTCCTCTTATCACTCTCCGCCCTCCTTTGCTCGTAGAACTCGTGTTCGTTGATGATGTCATGCGGGAAGCGTTGGCGCCACAGTGCCATGGCTTCCTTGTCCATCTCGCCGATGCCGATACGGTGCTCCCGCCTCCGGTTGTCGCGGCGATCCTCGTCGGCGATAAGCCGCGGCAGAGACGCGAGCTCCTGTGCCCGCGCCCGCGTCGGCACGTTGGGGAAGTTCAATGTTCTATGAGGCCACCGGAGGCGCCTCGCCGCCGCGTCATATGCGCGGGCGACCTCGTTGGCAGTGTCGAAATTGCCGAGGCCGAGGCGCATCCCGTGGAACCGGATCTCGGCGGAGAAGCCGCCGGAGGGGCGCGCGCGGACGCCGCGGTATCCCCAAGTTTCCCGGCGACGCGACGTCATGGTGACGCGGCGGCGGCGAGGCGAGAAAGAGCGGGGAGAAAGCGGTGGCGAGGCACAGAGCGGGGAGAGAGTGGTGGCAAGGCACAGAGCGGTGGGAGGGCGTTGGATTTATAAAGCGCGCCAGACGCCGCGCGCCAAAACTAGCGCACACCCGGCCGCTTTTCCCCCCGCGCGCGCAATCCTTTCCCGACGTCTCTGCTATCTCTACTCTCTTCTCTACTGTTATATTTATTTTATATTTAATATTTATCTCTACTTCTTTACTCTCTATTTTTTTCTGTACTTTTTCCCTACTCTTAGAAAAAACAGAGTTGGTGATGATGGTGTTCCTGCCATCCTGCAATATAGGCCATCCGATTTATATCCGATGGATAGGAAGGAAACTGTGGCAATTTTGCAAAAAGATACCCACACCGCTCTCCGCATTTGCAAATAAGGCATTCCATCGTTCATCCTTTTCTCCCACAAGATAAACTACTCATACAAATGCATCTTGATGCGTGCAACACATGGGCATCTTGCTAGTTCTAAAAAACTATCCATCATTTGCCACACTACTGGTTGCAGATGAAATACCTACCCAAGCACAACGCGATACAGGAGCAACGCACAATTACAAGCTGATATTCTGTTGGACAATGGAGGCTATAACCAATTACTTTTATGGGAACAATAGCACCCAGGAAATTTGAAGGGTAGGTATGAACAAAATCGGAACTGCACATGTACTGGTAAGTGATTCAATACACACATTACCAATCGAGGAGGAGAATGATGGTCGCGGCGGCCTCTGTGAGTCATGGTCGGCAACGGGAGTCAGTTCATTGTCAACGACGGTGGTGCTTCTGTGCTTGGTGTCGGCTCCTGGGAAGCAGATCCGAGACCGTGGAAGACGGTGACGGGGAAGAGGCTCCGTGTACGACGACGATGGTGGACCGACTCCAGTGCGGCGTACGAGGTCGTTGATGAGGTAGATGCGCTGGGTGGACGAGTGCGCCGATGTAGAAGGGGAGGAGCACAAAGGCTGCGGTGCCGTGGAGAAGTCTATTTTGTGGTGGGGATAGAAAATGGGGAGTATTCAGGTGTACTACTCTGGGTGCCGGGGTGGGGTTGGCTGGGTAGGGTGAACCTGAAGTTACGAAAACAGCCCCCTACCAACCGTCATCCGTAGGCCTTTTCCGAAGGCTATGATGGTAACTTCCCACAGCTCGAATCAGGGTCGCGGGAGATTTTCCCGCTGACCTCAATTTTTTTGACATTGAACTCCCCGTGTGGCGTGTTGGGTGATTCAGCTAAGCAACTAGCGAGTAGTACTAGTAAACTCTGCATATTAGGTTTGACCGAAGTCAAACTTTCTAAAGTTTGACCAAGTTTATAGAAAAATATAAACATTTACCATAACAGATATGTATGATTTGAAAGTACATTCAATAATGAATCTAATGGTATTTATTTGTTATTGTATATGTTAATATTTTTTGTTATAAACTTTCTGAGAGTTTACAAAACTTGACTTTGACCAATGATAATACGCAGACTTAAATAAAAATGGAGGGTGTACATAATTTTTTCTTAGTATGTAGTGAATTAATCATTTGTTGAAATTGTGAAATAAATATATTAGGCTACTGACTTCGAATGTAATGGTCTATACAATTCAATAGTTACAATCATTGTCGAATTCCAAGATGTATACGAGGTCTATAGTACTTCACAACATGCTCAAACTCACATAATCCCAGTCAAATGACAATCAAAATGCATTTCATAGTTATTACTTTGTAGGATGCAACAAAACCAACACTAACTCTACATCAGCCATTATAAAAGCAACATTTTGAACATATCCCAATGTGTGAATGAAACGTGCAGAGAGAGCTTGCAAAGATGGAGCAGATAGGGCGGGAAAGATTGTATGTATGTGGACGAGAGAGTAGGAGACAAACCTAACGAAATGAAAGAGGGAGATAGAGAGAGAAAGAGAGAGGAAGAAGTTAGGTCTGTTAGAAAGATGGAGACATGTAATATACGTGAGATGCGTGTGCATCCGGATTCTGTACACGTGGAAGGAGAAGAGACAACAGGTTTGATGAGAGAGCTGGAGAAACATGGACGAGAGGGGAAGGATCTCGTGGGTTGAGTTACTAATAAATTTGTGCGGGGGAGAGAGAGGGATTAGTAATTTTGTGCAAGAGAGAGAGGGTGGGGGGAGGAGTCAGTCAGCCGTCGTCACATCATCCTGCTTCCAAATGGCCCCGCATTCTCTAGCGTAGTGTGGTCGCCGTCTTCGATCTCCTCGATGCCCTCTTTGAAGATTGAGGTGTTGTGGATGCTGCGGTGCGAAGACGCACAAGCGAGAGTGGTGGCCATATAACCTAGGACGGCGATGAATTGTGTGCTCGGGAGAGGGGGTGTGTGTGTGATGTGTGCTTTCTGTGTGTCTGTGTGTGTGAGTGTGTGTGTGTGTGTGTGTGTGTGTGTGTCAGATATTGAGAGTAAACAAACCTAAGGAGATAAATGTGTGTGTATGTGACGGAAAGCTAGTTGCTAAACAGGGTATTCACGAAGAGATTCTGCGGGCGAGGTAGAGAGCGATGTGCGGGCCTTGAGGTGGGCAGGGGTCAGGTGAGGGTGTCAAAATGTGCGTGTTGATGCATGTGTTACATGCGATCATGCGAGGGACGGACGAATCGAGAGAGATGGTTGTTGTGTTACGGATGATCCTCTCTCTCTCTCTCTCTCTCTCGCTCTCTCTCACACACACATACACACACACAAGTAAAATATAAGACCGTTCACTCATGTATACACAACTTATCGACATCTGTCTATGTCTCACTCATGCATGATCATTTGCACATTCACACCTCTCTATGTCTCTATCACACGCACACCGTCTCCACATTGCCCTTCCACCACAACACACATAAGGACACATACACACATTCTCTCTCAGTCACACACATAGGTGTTGTTTGGTTTGAGACTAAGGGGATGTTTGGTTTGTGACTATGGTTGCCACATCTTGCCACACCTAAGGTTAGGCAACTTTGACCAATTTAGGAGGGTGTTTGGTTCAAGCCTTACCTTAGGCAATATACTTTTTGCCACACTAGGGCCCCGCATGACATACACTCACAAAGTGTGGCAAGATTCCCTTAGGCTTGCCAACTTGTGGCTCTCATTTTGAAGAACTAACCTTAGGCAAGTGTGGCAACATTGTCTCTATGACAAGTGGGTCATAGGGGCAATAAAGTGTGGCAAGGCAAAGTGTGGCAAAACCCAAACACATGCCAACTAAACTGTGGCTGCCAAATTTTGGCTTGGCAAACGGTGGCTGGGAATCAAACAGCCCCAAAATCAGTATTAAAAAAAACTAGGGTGCACCTAAAATGTCCAAATCCAAATAAACACGAACTGGAGCTAAATTCAAATATATGGAAATATTATAGCGTCAAGAACTTTTCCCGGAAAAAAAGTTGAGTAATATTCGGGGATTGTTTTCACACACACAAAAAGGTTCAGTGGATGTCCTTCGAGCGCGACACGGTGATGCACCATTCAATCGACCACGCGGCCACGGTTCACGCGCTTGCACATGATTTCGTATCATGGCTGTGGTAACTAATAAAAGCGCTGCCTAAGTCTAATGTTTACTTGTACTAGTACAGTTTTCTTTTAAGTTTGACCAACCCTATATAAAACTAAACTAAGCTCCCATACGCACACTCATCAATATGCCGCCGCCGCTGTTGCGCATGCCGGCGCCCGCCTGCTCCGGCCAACAATTTCTAGGCCATCATCACCGTGTCGCCGCCAAGGCGAAGGCTTGCCCGCTCACGTCGTCTGCAGTCCCTCCTCGCGATGCCGCCGCGCTGCCAAGCACGCGAGCAGCTGGTGCAGCCGCGTCTATGCACGCAACGTATGAAGAGGAGGACGAGCGCATGCTCCAGCACGCCGGCGAGGAGGAACTAGCGTGCCATTGTCGTCTCCGCCCGTGCGGAGGAGGCGTGCATGGTGGTTGTCGCGCGAAGCTTGTCAGCGCAAGACGTCGAGCCGGCAAACCGGGTGCGGACGCGGAATCTACATTCGAGACCTTGAATGCCATGTGGATCCTGTAATCTGAAGGAGCAATTTGGGTCAGTCGACTCTTGTGAGCCATTTGATGCAACATGGATGGCTAGAAGGGCTTCTTCAACCTCCGAAATAGATGCACGGTTCATCTTCTCAGCCCGCCACACGCTGATACGTCTCCAACGTATCTATAATTTTTGATTGCTCCATGCTACTTTTATCTACTGTTTGAGGCAATATTGGGCTTTATTATCCACTTTTATATTATTTTTGGGACTAACCTATTAACCGGAGGCCCAGCCCAGATTTGCTGTTTTATGCCTATTTTAGTGTTTCAAGAAAAGGAATATCAAACGGAGTCAAGCGGAACGAAATCAACTGGAGAAGTTATTTTTGGAAGGAAAGCCACCGGATAGGCTTGGGCTCTACGTCGGAAGATACGGAGCTGGCCACGAGGGTGGGGCGCGCCCCCGCCTCGTGGGGCCCCAGCTCCACCGACGCACTCCCCTGCACCCATATATACCGCAAGCCTCTGTAGCCACCAAAAACCTCTCGGGAGCCGTTCAGGCACCCTCCCGAGGGGAACCCATCACGGTGGCCATCTTCATCATCCGGCGCTCTCCATGACGAGGAGGGAGTAGTTCACCCTCAGGGCTGAGGGTATGTACCAGCAGCTATGTGTTTGATCTCTCTCTCTCTTGTGTTCTCTCTTGTGTTCCCTCTATGGCACGATCTTGATGTATCCCGAGCTTTGCTATTGTAGTTGGATCTTATGATGTTTATCCCCCTCTACTCTCTTGTGATGAATTGAGTTTCCCCTTTGAAGTTATCTTATCGGATCGAGTCTTTAAAGATTTTAGAACACTTGATGTATGTCTTGCCGTGCGTATCTATGGTGACAATGGGATATCACGTGATTAACTTGATGTATGTTTTGGTGATCAACTTGCGGGTTCCGCCCATGAACCTATGCATAGGGGTTGGCACATGTTTTCGTCGTGATTCTCCGGTAGAAACTTTGGGGCACTCTTTGAGGTTCTATGTGTTGGTTTGAATAGATGAATTGAGATTGTGTGATTCATATCGTATAATCATACCCATGGATACTTGAGGTGACATTGGAGTATCTAGGTGACATTAGGGTTTTGGTTGATTTGTATCTTAAGGTGTTATTCTAGTATGTACTCTAGGGCTGTTTGTGACACTTATAGGAATAGCCCAACGGATTGATTGGAAAGAATAACTTTGAGGTGGTTTCGAACCCTACCATAATCTCTTCATTTGTTCTCCGCTATTAGTGACTTTGGAGTGACTCTTTGTTGCATGTTGAGGGATAATTATATGATCCAATTATGTTATTATTGTTGAGAGAAGTTGCACTAGTGAAAGTATGAACCCTAGGCCTTGTTTCCTAGCATTGCAATACCGTTTACGCACACTTTTACCATTAGTTACCTTGCTGTTTTTATTATTTCAGATTACAAAAACCTATATATACCATCCATATTGCACTTGTATCACCATCTCTTCGCCGAACTAGTGCACCTATACAATTTATCATTGTATTGGGTGTGTTGGGGACACAAGAGACTCTTTGTTATTTGGTTGCAGGGTTGCTTGAGAGAGACCATCTTCATCCTACTCCTCCCACGGATTGATAAACCTTAGGTCATCGACTTGAGGGAAATTTGCTACTGTCCTACAAACCTCTGCACTTCGAGGCCCAACAACGTCTACAAGAAGAAGGTTTTGTAGTAGACATCAAGCTCTTTTCTGGCGCCGTTGCCGGGGAGGCTAGGTAAGTGAAGGTATATCTTTAGATCTTGTAACCGAATCTTTTTGTTTCTTGTTTTATCACTAGTTAGTCTATAAAATAAAATTACAAAAAAATGGAATTGAGTTTGTCTCATACGCTTCATCTTTTTAATACCTTTCGTGAGTATGATGGAAAGGAAAATTGTGCCAAAGTGTTAGAAGAAGAATGCATTAAAATATTTGGCACTAAATCTTTGAATGATGAGCATGATTGCAATGTTGTTAGTACGAATTCTTTGAATATCCATGATGCTAATGATATGCAAAGCCACAAGCTTGGGGAAGCTATGTTTTATGAAGATGATATTTTTTGTCCCCCAAGCTTTGATGTGCAAATTTACTATGATGAAAGCATGCCTCCTATCTATGATGATTATTGTGATGACACCTATGCTTTAAAGAATAATGATAACCATGAAACTTGTCATCTTGATCTTAATTTTCAATCACATGATAGTTATTTTGTTGAGTTTGCTCCCACTACTATTGATGAGAAGAATTTTGCTTATGAGGAGAGTAGTAAACTTTCTATGCTTGTAGATCATGAAAAGAATGCTTTAGGTGCTGGTTATATTGTTGAATTAATTCATGATGCTACTGAAAATTATTATGAGGGAGGAATATATGCTTGTAGAAATTGCAATAATATCAAGTTTCCTCTCTATGTGCTTAAAGTTTTGAAGTTATGCTTGTTTTACCTTCCTATGCAAGTTGATTCTTGTTCCCATAAGTTGTTTGCTCACAAAATCCCTATGCATAGGAAGTGGGTTAGAATTAAATGTGCTAGTCATATTGAGGGAGTTCCGGACTATGGGGTGTCCGGATAGCCGAACTATCATCATCGGCCGGACTCCAAGACTATGAAGATACAAGATTGAAGACTTCGTCCCGTGTCCGGATGGGACTTTCCTTGGCGTGGAAGGCAAGCTTGGCGATAGGGATATGTAGATCTCCTACCATTGTAACCGACTCTGTGTAACCCTAACCCTATCCGGTGTCTATATAAACCGGAGGGTTTTAGTCGTAGGACGAACAACAATCATACCATAGGCTAGCTTCTAGGGTTTTAGCCTCCTTGATCTCGTGGTAGATCCACTCTTGTAACACACATCATCAATATTAATCTAGTAGGACGTAGGGTTTTACCTCCATCAAGAGGGCCCGAACACAGGAAAACATCGTGTCCCTTGTCTCCTGTTACCATCCGCCTAGACGCACAGTTCGGGACCACCTACCCGAGATCCGCCGGTTTTGACACCGACATTGGAGCTTTCATTGAGAGTTCCTATGTGTCGTCACCGATAGGCCCGATGGCTCCTTCGATAATCAACAACGACGCGGTCTAGGGTGAGACTCCCTCCACAGATAGATCTTCGTGTCCGGCGGCTTCGCACTGCGGGCCAATTCGCTTAGCCATCTGGAGCAGATCGAAAGCTACGCCCCTGACCGTTAGGTCAGATTCGGAAGTTTAAACTATACGGCCGATATCCGCGGAGACTTGATCTTCGACGGATTCGAGCCACAGCCAAGCGCGCCGCACTGTCTCGATGGGCATGATCTAGCTCTGCGGCCGAGCGATGCCACGGAGGCCGCGAGAATCCGCTCCGACCCTTAATCCGGCGGACTCCCGATCGGGGGCGAGTGGTTGGACATCGCCTCGGGGCTTTAATCTCTACGGCGATCGAGGCGAACTCCATCCCTGTCGCTGCGAAGACCTCGACTCTGTGGCGCGGACTCCTCTCCGGACTCAACCATCCACGCCCTTGCCAATCGAATCCGATTGGGCGCCCGTTATGGAGTTCATGGCGCGGACATCTTTCGGCACTTCGCCCTTTGGCGACATCCTAAATTCACTAAAGTCTATCTCTTTATCCGGAAAGCCTGGCGGACCACGGTCGAAGGTTGGGATACTGACGATGAAGAAATTCAACGCCCACCCACCACCCACTTACGTAGCCACCGCCGATAGCCTACACGACGTGCTCGATTTCGACTCAAGACATCGGCGGTATGGACGGCGATGTAGGAGACAACAATGAACCAGCACCTATAGGATGCTGGACAACCTCACCCATGATGTATACATGGTGGATACACCTAAAGCAAATGAAGGCGAGGAGCAGCGGGGCGCCACGAAGGATAAATCCCTCGAAAAGCAGTCAAAAGCGGCAGCGTAAACGCCGAACAAAGTCCCGCCTCAACAAAGACCCAGCCATAGAGCAAGGCGAACCGGTGGACAACGAACAAGCTATCGAGCAGTCGTCCGAACAAGACAACTTGGATAAACAATCTGTCCCCGGCGAAGACAACAGTCCGGACGATCTCACACCGGACAAACCACCTAAGCAAAATGACTCCAGAAAAGGCTCGTCGCCACTGCGCGTAGCCTGAAAAAGCAGAAGCGAAAGCTCAAAACAGCGGAAGATGCACTCAGGATTAGATGGAGCAAAGTATTCAGCACCGCAGAATAAATGCGGCGATAGTCGCCCGAACAAAGAGCTACCGAAAAGAAAGCTACTGCCCGAATTGACGAGGAGGCCTTAGAGCCCCGACAATTAAAAGCAAGAAGGCCACCGGTCGGTTGGACAACCTCATGGCAAAAGAAGGCGGCGAATGGCGCCAAGACACAAGCCAATATGCGACCCGCATAAGGATTCACATCAAGAGGATGGCCCAGTTAGGTCCATCTATGGGCCAAGAAAGCATGCTCGTCAAAGCAATGCAATACGCCAAAATTCCGAAGATCATGGCACACCCAAATATAGGGGCGCCGCACACCCCCTATGTTTCACCGATGAGGTGCTGGATCATGAATTTCCAGCGGGATTCAAACCCGTAAACATAGAGGCATACGACGGAACAACAGACCCTGGAGTCTGGATCGAGGACTACATCCTCCACATACACATGGCTAGAGGAGCCGATCTCCACGCCATAAAATACTTACCCCTTAAACTCAAAGGCCCAGCTCGGCATTGGCTTAAAAGCCTCCCGAAAATACCATTGGAAGCCGGGGAGAGCTCGAGGACGCATTTAGGGCAAATTTTGGGGGACTTATGTCCGCCCTCCGGATGCAGGCGATCTAAGTCACATAATTCAACAGCCGGAGAGTCAGCCCACAAATTGGAACAAGTTCATTACTAAAAAGAACCAAATAGTCGACTGTCCTGACGCCGAAGCCTTAGCAGCTTTCAAACACAACGTCCGAGACGAATGGCTCGCCAGACACCTCGGCCAAGAAAAGCCAAGAACAATGGCCGCATTAACAAGCCTCATGACCCGCTTTTGCGCGGGAGAGGACAGCTGGCTGGCTAGATGCAGCACCAGCGACCCGAGTACATCCGAAATCAGGGATGGAAATGGGAAATCACGAAGCAGAAAAGATCAACGCCATAATAAGGAAAATGGCCCAAATAGTACGGCGGTCAACGCCGGATTCAAAAGCTCTCGGCCAAACAGCAAAACATTGCCCCTAAAGGATAACAGTGACGAGCTATCCAACCTAAACAAGATTTTGGATAGATCATGTCAAATACATGGTACCTCCAGAAGCACGCAAACCATACCCACAGAGATTGCCGGGTCTTCAAGCGATCCGCCGACTTAACGCCGAACACAAGGGGCTTGACACACCAAATGCGAGTGACGAAACCCAAAAGCAGCACTCTGGAAAATGAAAAACTTTCCCACAGGAGGTTAAAACAGTAAACTCACTTCACGTGATCAAAGGGAAAAACAAAGCAGTGCCCCCTAAAAGTCGCGCCGCACACTGGTTGTCAAAACCAATCACCTTCGACCATCAGGACTATTCCGATAATATCCGGAACGCAGGATGGACTGCCTTGATATTGGATCCTATAATCGACGGATTCCAATTTACACATGTCCTCATGGATGGCGGTAGTGACATAAACCTGATATATCAGGACACAATCCGCAGGATGGGGATAAACCCAACGAAAATTTGCCATAGCAACACCTCCTTTAAAGGAGTACTGCCAGGCCCATACGCCCTTTGCACGGGCTCCATACTGCTAGAAGTTGAGTTTGGTTCATCCGACAACTTCCGTCGCGAAAGGTTACTCTTCCATGTCGCCTCGTTTAAAAGTAGCCATCAAGCACTATTGGGATGCGAAGCTTTCGCCCGCTTTAACGCAATACCGCATTATGCATCTCTAACACTTAAAATGCCCGGTGCACGCGGCATCATCTCGTTGAAAGGAAGTATTAAGTGTTACTCGAGCGCGGAAGAAGGGGAGACTGCATCGACATCTCCACAGCTATCCGGCTCCACTAGGCAAAGAACCTGCAATAGGTCATTCAAACCCCGGATACGACTAGACGAGTCCGGCGCCCACTAGCGGCATACCCCCATACAAGGGGCTGCATGCATGTATAACAAGAGACAATAAAGCTCAAATTTTATTCACTTCTTCGAACCGTACTTTGTTTATTTAAATATTAAGTACATCTTTTGCACGATCCTTTTTCTTTTAAACTAAGTTCCTCTCTTTTACAGATGAACAACGTTCTACACCTGGCCCGTGATACGGCACAACGGAGACACAGGCGAGACGTGCAGTGAGGGACCCGTTGCAAGGATTCTTTTCAGATTAAGACCTGCGTAAACCTTTTTTCACTGTCTCTTGTTGATACACATCCCCGGTTCCTTAATATAACCGAGGAGGAGGCTGGTGCTTTGGCATTGGCCGCACCAGAATTTTTGCGCGTACCTAGACACTAGGGGCTTAGGGCATTATTCTGCCCATTTTCATAAAGACCGAATACCTTAGGGAGTATTCGGCGTCTCGAGTTAGGCCTTATATGCATCAGCTCCGAATCATGTCTTTGGTCAAATGTTGGGTTGCCCGGCTCCTGTGTTTTGCTGCCTTACGTTCCAAATTCACGGCTAACGCGGCACCAGGAGAACTACTGCGATTGTGCCCCGGTTCGGCCGGGCGAGCACCTCAGTAGAGAAAGCCGAAAACTGAGTGTCATGATATAGCGAGAGACTGGTCAACCACTCGATGACTCACAGGAATGTTTAGAATTCCTCCGCATTAACGAAGGACCGGTTTTCGGTCAGGCACATACGCACCCCGAATTCGGGAGAGTGCGGTGCCCCCAGGGGCTATATAGTAGCCCCAACCTCGATCTCCTATGGCTATGTGAAAGTGATAAAGCATTATAGTCCGGTTGCCTGGTTTGCTACGCTGTCACCTCCTTAACATGACCAAGACGTTGGATTAAGAGTGAAAAAGCACTTCTTTTTGCAAACACCCCCGCACTATGTGCGTGGGGGCTAAAGCCAAGGACTGCCATCTTTCAGGTTATATACACATATACATAAACAGCCGCATAGGGAGTAGTTTACTACTTGAACGCACAAGTATAAAAAGCACTCATATTACATTGAAACATTGTTTTCACAAATCATACATGTCATTCCAACATAATATCCTTGAACGCTGCGTCTCTATTAAGCGGCGCCCGCGGAACTTCTTCAAAGTAGTGCTCGGCAGGTACTCGGCTTCTGTCTGAGTCTTGGGATGCAACGTCAGTGGCCTTCATCTCTGCCCAGTATGTCTTGACACGGGCAAGAGCCATCCGCGCTCCCTCAATACACACCGATCGCTTCATTGCGTCGATACGCGGCACCGCACCACGAAACTGCACTACACCAAAATAGCTCTTCGGCTGGGGTCCATCCGGCCCCAAGTGAGTCAAGACATGCTTCATGGCCAATCCGGACAATCGATTCAGCTCGGCCCATTCGGCCAACCGATCGGTCAGCGGCAGAGGACGCTCCGGACTATGGAATTGCGGCCAATATAGCTCTTCCCTTCTGTGCACCTTCTGGCCCCGGAAGTGCTCAACCGCGTCCACAACGCTCGCCGCCAAGTCCAGATAAGCATCCTCTGAACTCCATAATTTATCCAACGGAGCATACTTTGGATCTGTATATTTCCTCCGCAGCAGAAACGGTTTTCCAGCCGCAATTGCCCTGGCCTGACTCAGCTCCTCCTTGGCAGCTCTCAAAGCCGATTGGGCATTCTTGGATTCGGAGACGGCCTTCTTTAGGCCCTCTTGTTCCGCTTGATGCTCTTTTTCAAGAACCTCGCAGCGATCGCTAGCATTCCTTAACTTTTTGGCCATCTCGGCCATCTCCTCTTTGCTTCGGCAGTGAGCAGCCCGTTCAGCTTCTAGCTCTGCGGCCGCCTTTAAAGCGGCCGCATTACTACTCCTGGCTTGCTCTTTCGCTCGAGCAAGTTCTGCCCGCAGCTCCTCAACGGCAGCGGCACCATCTGCATTAAAGCATACACACAGTAAGACATGGGCGTCAAGCTCCGTTACCAGGTGTCCGCATAGAAGTCGCATACCTTGTGACTCGTCAAACCGTTTATTGACCAGCGCGATGTCCACATCTGCCTCGTCAAGTTGCCGCTTTAGTTCGGCATATTCATCAGTCCGGCTGGCCTCCGGATGCTCCGCCACCTGTTTAGAAGCGGCGATGTGTTAAAACTGAGAATTTGATCCTCGGCATGTTGTCAATTTTGAGAACATACCGAGTCTCAGGGGCTACTATCTATACAGGGCGCATTTTATATGCATAACTGTTAGAAGGTACATCATTTTTTTCGTACCTCAAACCCCGTCAGTAAGCTTCTGACGGCTTCATACAATCCGCTCTCCGCGGATGCAATTCTTTCAATCACCGTACCCATTAGAGCATGGTGATCTTCTGAGATAACCGCTCGCCCGAGCAGATCCTTCAGATTCTCCGACCGCACACCACTTGGCGCCGGACCTTCCGCCTCACGGACTTGGGGAACCCTCCGACGACACCTCCGGGTCGTCCGCTTCACATGAGGGTGCGACAGGTGGAGGCGTTCGCTCTCCATCATCTCCGGAAGAAGATTCCCGAAGACGAGCTCACTGAGAAGGGCTGAGGTCCGAACTACAAGGTACAATTTCGGTTATCTTCAGAATAAATCTGAGGATGCTCCTTATTTACAAGACCCCTTCTTTCTACTTACAGCTCATTGGAGGGCTGATCCCTTGGGGAAATAATGCGGCTGGGTTACTTCCAGTAGGACTCTCTGCCGAAGATTCCCTTCCTTTCTTTGAGGCCTTGACCTCCGGATCTTGAAGCGGTCCTCTTCTCTCCTCGGAAGGTGGGACTCTTAATCCCTCCTTCCTTGATAGCCTCCTTCCTTGAGGCAGTTGCTCCCCGCTCCTCCCTTCGCCTTCTTCAAAGGGCGCGACCTTCAACATCTTGGTCAACATGGGATCCGGCGTGGTCTCTGGGAGGGGAGCCGGACACCTTATCAACTTTGCCTTGGCTATCCACTCCTGTTCAAGAAACGGCTCCTTTAAAGGGCATATATATATATATATATATATATATATATATATATATATATATATATATATATATAATAAATGAATGAATAGCTTGTGCGGTTATAGGACTACTTACTTGAGCATCTGGGCGATTGCAGCTTAGTCATGCGTCCTCGGTCAAGTCCGGACACTTCTCTTGTGATCCGAAGAACAGTTTATACATCTCCACGGGCGTCGCGCCCATAAAATTTTGGAGAGCTCGTGGTCCCTCCGGATTGAATTCCCACAGGCGGAGGCGGCGTTTGCGAGGGCTGAAGACCCGGATCACAATAACTGCGCCATCGCAGCAGATTGATCCCTCTTTCCGGAGGTCTCGAATACGGCCCTGCAGCAGGGGAACGTCCTTGGACGACCCCCAGTCGATCCCCTTGTTGACCCATGACGCCAGCCGCTGTGGTGGACCTGAGCGGAAGGCAGGGAGCACCACCCATTTGGTGCCCCTGGGAGCGGTGATATAAAACCACTCCCGTTGCCATAAACCAAGCTCCTCTTGAAAAGAGCCCTCGGGCCACGGAGCACCAGCACATTTGCTTATGACCGCCCCTCTGCACTCTGTTTGCTGCCCCTTGATCGCCTTTGGCTCCACCTTGAATTTCTTGAGCCACAATCCAAAGTGAGGGGTAATATGGAGGAAGGCCTCACATACAACAATGAATGACGAGATATGGAGGATGGACTCCGGATTCAAGTCATGGAAATCAAGCCCATAATAAAACATGAGCCCCCGCACAAAGGGGTCCGTCGGGAAGCCTAAACCCCGACAAAAGTGAGACACGAACACCACGTTCTCGCCGGGCTCAGGAGTGGGAATGACCTGCCCTGGAGTAGGCAGCCTATGCGAGATCTAGCCGGTTAGATACCTGTCGTCTCGCAGCTTTAGCACGTCTTCTTTTGTAACAGAGGAAGACACCCATCGGCCATGCTGGTCGGAGCCGGACATCGTCGAAAGTCCGAAGCGCCTGAATCTGAAGCTTTGGGGTGTTGGAATTCGAAGCGCGAGGCGAACTCGATAGAGGGTTTAAAAAGGAGAGGGTCTTGGTCTCGTTATAAAGTGGTTGAATACCAAGAGCCCACCCCGTGGTCGATTAGGACTCGCCTTTGATAGAGAAGGCAGGCCAACGGGCACGGTTGGGTTACCCACGTCCGTATTGATGAGAATCCCGGAATAAGTGGGCACGATCTACGCTTTGATAAGACATGCCAAGGAAACCGCCTCGCTAAACACGCTGAGGTGGAACTATAAAAAACGATTCATATGAAGGCCTGGCCGTGGTGTGATGTCACGCCGCGGAATGCGTTAGCAGATCTGTGCAAAAACTATTCTCTCTACGGTGTTATGTGGAACTTGTTTTCCAGAGCCGGACACTATCCTGGTGTTCACAATCTTCTATAAATTATTCGGAGGAAGAACCCGCCTTGCAATGCCGAAGAAAATATGCGCACCAGACACGTCGTCATTGAAGCCTGGTTCAGGGGCTACTGAGGGAGTTCCGGACTATGGGGTGTCCGGATAGCCGAACTATCATCATCGGCCGGACTCCAGGACTATGAAGATACAAGATTGAAGACTTCGTCCCGTGTCCGGATGGGACTTTCCTTGGCGTGGAAGGCAAGCTTGGCGATACGGATATGTAGATCTCCTACCATTGTAACCGACTCTGTGTAACCCTAACCCTATCCGGTGTCTATATAAACCGGAGGGTTTTAGTCCCAGAGGACGAACAACAATCATACCATAGGCTAGCTTCTAGGGTTTTAGCCTCCTTGATCTCGTGGTAGATCCACTCTTGTAACACACATCATCAATATTAATCTAGCAGGACGTAGGGTTTTACCTCCATCAAGAGGGCCCGAACCTGGGTAAAACATCGTGTCCCTTGTCTCCTGTTACCATCCGCCTAGACGCACAGTTCGGGACCCCCTACCCGAGATCCGCCGGTTTTGACACCGACACATATTCTTCGGTATGCTCTCTTTATGTTTCAATTCTTATCTCTTATGTGAACATCATTGAAATCATCATGCCTAGCTAGGGGCGTTAAACGTTAGCGCTTGTTGGGAGGAAACCCAATTTTATTTTAGTTTCTTGCTTTTTGGTTCTGTTTAGGAATAAATAATCCATCTAGCTTCTGTTTAGATGTGGTTTTGTGTTTTAATTAGTGTTTGTTCCAAGTAAAACCTTCGGGAAGACTTGGGTGAAGTCTTTATGATCATGCTGTAAAAAACAGAAACTTTAGCGCTCACGAGATTAGCTAAAACTTTTTACTGGAGAGTGCTATTTAGTTGATTCTTTTTTCAGATGATTACTATACAAATTCCTCAGGTCCACAAATTTATTTTAGAATTTTTGGAGTGCCAGAAGTTTTCGTTAGTTACAGATTACTACAGACTGTTCTGTTTTTTACAGATTCTGTTTTCACTGTGTTGTTTGCTTATTTTGATGACTCTATGGCTAGTAAAATAGTTTATAAATCATAGATAAGTTGGAATAAAGTAGGTTTGACACCAATATAAATAAATAATGAGTTCATTACAGTACATTGAAGTGGTCTTTTGTTTTCTTTTTCTAACGGACCTCACGAGATTTCTGTTGAGTTTTGTGTTGTGAAGTTTTCAAGTTTTGGGTAAAGATTCGATGGACTATGGAATAAGGAGTGGCAAGATCCTAAGCTTTGGGATGCCCAAGGCACCCCAAGGTAATATTCAAGGACAACCAATAGCCTAAGCTTGGGGATGCCCCGGAAGGCATCCCCTCTTTCGTCTTCGTTCATCGGTAACTTTACTTGGAGCTATATTTTTATTCACCACATGATATGTGTTTTGCTTGGAGCGTCATTTTATTTTATTTAGCTTTGCTTGCTGTTAGTTATAATAATGTTTTGCATCTTTAGTTTCAATAAAGAAGTCAAGGATAGCCTTTGCCATGCTTATTTTGCTAGTATACATGTTGCTGTTTGAAAATAGAAAGTTTACCGCTGTTGCAAAAATTCCCTAGAAAAGTCATAGAGTGGTATAATGTTGAATATTTTTGCATAACGAGATCTGATAAATTTACTACAGTGGGAATTTTAGTTCATAATTTTTGGAGTTAGGGAAGTATTGATACTCTTGCATTCTTTACAGACTGTACTGTTTTGGCAGATTGCTGTTATGTTTGCATTGTTTGCATATGTTTGCTTGTTTAATGATTCTATTTAAGGATAGGAGTATTAAATATGCAGAGGCATTTAGTATGCAATGTTGAATAATAATCTTAATGATTTGTTACAGTAGAAAATGATAAGGATTTTCATTGGTTTATACTAACCTATCTCACGAGTTCTTGTTGAGTTTGTTGTGAATGAAGCTTTTGATAAAAAGAGAAACCATGATATGAGAGGAATTAAGGAGACACAAAAGCTCAAGCTTGGGGATGCCCAAGGAACCCCAAGATATTATTTCAAGAAGTCTCAAGCATCTAAGCTTGGGGATGCCCCCGTTGGCATCCCACCTTTTTTCTTCAACAACTATCGGTTAGTATCAGTTGAGCCTAAGTTTTTGCTTGTTCACATGAGTTGTGCTATCCTTGCAATGTCATTTTATTTTGTTTTGCTTGCTGTTTGGATACAATACCAAGATCTGAAATTATTAAATGGGAGAGTCTTCATATAGTTGCATAATTATTCGACTACTCATTGATCTTCACTTATATCTTTCTAAGTAGTTTGTCATTTGCTCTAGTGCATCACTTATATCTTTTAGAGCATGGTGGTAGTTTTATTTTGAAGAAATAGATGAAATCTCATGCTTCACTTAGATTATTTTGAGAGTCTTAAATAGCATGGTAATTTACTTAAATAATCCTAATATGCTAAGCATACAAGATTTGTAAGAATTCTTATGAGTGTGTTGAATACTAAGAAATGTTTGATACTTGATAATTGTTTTGAGATATGGAGGTAGTGATATTAAAGTCATGCTAGTTGGGTGATTATGAATTTAAAGAATGCTTGTGTTGAAGTTAGAAAGTCCCGTAGCATGCACGTATGGTTAAAGTTGTGTAACAAATTTGAAACATGAAGTGTACCTGGCTTGTGCATCCTTATGAGTGGCGGTCGGGGGGCCAGTGATGGTCTTTTCCTACCAATATATCCCCCTAGGAGCATGCGCGTAGTGCTTGATTTTTGATGACTTCTAATTTTTTGCAATAAGTATATGAGTTCTTTTGACTAATGTTGAGTCCATGGATTATACACACTTTTACCTTTCCGCCCTTGCTAGCCTCTTCGGTACGGTGCATTGCCCTTTCTCACCTTGAGAGTTGGTGCAAACTTCGCCGGTGTGTCCAACCCAGTGATATGATATGCTCTTTCACACATAAACCTCCTTATATCTTCCTCAAAACAGCCACCATACCTACCTATTATGGCATTTCCATATCCATTCCGAGATATATTGCCATGCAACTTTCCACCATTCCGTTTGTCATGACACATCCATCATTGTCATATTGCTTAGCATGATCATGTAGTTGACATCGTATTTGTGGCAAAGCCACCATGCATTAGTTTTCATACATGTCACTCTTGATTCATTGCACCATCCCGGAACACCACCGGAGGCATTCATATAGAGTCATGCCTTGTTCTAGTTTCGAGTTGTAATCCTTATGTTGTAATCAATAGAAGTGTGATGATCATCATTATTAGAGCATTGCCCAATAAAAAAAGAAAAAAAAAAGAGAAAGGCCAAAAAAAAGAAAGGCCCAAATAAAGAAAAAAAGGGCAATGTTACTATCTCTTTTTCCACACTTGTGCTTCAAAGTAGCACCTTGTTGTTCATGTAATGAGTCCCATATATTGTGCTTCAAAGTAGCACCATGTTTTTCATATAGTGAGTCTCATAAGTTGTATTTTTCATACTAGTGGGAATTTTTCATTATAGAACTTGGGTTGTATATTCCAACGATGGGCTTCCTCAAATGCCCTAGGTCTTCATGAGCAAGCAAGTTGGATGCACACCCACTAGTTTTCTTTTGTTGAGCATTCATAGCTCTAGTGCATCCGTTGCATGACAATCCCTACTCCTCATGTTGACATCAATTGATGGGCTTATCCATAACCCGTTGATTATCCTCGTCAATGTGAGACTTTCTCCTTTTTTGTCTTCTCCACACAATCCCCATCATCATATTCTATTCCACCCATAGTGCTATATCCATGGCTCACGCTCATGTATTGCGTGAAGGCTGAAAAAGTTTGAGATTATTTAAGTATGAAACAATTGCTTGGCTTGTCATCGGGGGTATAGAAGTTGGGAACATCTTTGTGTGACGAAAATGAAGCATAGCCTAACTATATGATTTTGTAGGGATGAACTTTATTTTGCCATGCTATTTTGAGAAGACATGATTACTTTGATTAGTATGCTTGAAGTATTATTATTTTTATGTCAATATGAACTTTTGTCTTGAATCTTATGGATCTGAATATTCATACCACAATTAAGAAGATTTACATTGAAATTATGCCAAGTAGCACTCCACATCAAAAATTATCTTTTTTATCATTTACCTACTCGAGGACGAGCAAGAATTAAGCTTCGGGATGTTTGATACGTCTCCAACGTATCTATAATTTTTTATTGATCCATGCTACTTTATCTACTATTTTAGGCAATATTGGGCTTTATTATCCACTTTTATATTATTTTTGGGACTAACCTATTAACCGGAGGCCCAGCCCAGATTTGTTGTTTTATGCCTATTTCAGTGTTTCGAAGAAAACGAATATCAAACGGAGTCAAAACAGAATGAAATCAACTGGAGAAGTTATTTTTGGAAGGAAAGCCACCGGATAGGCTTGGGCTCTACGTTAGAAGATACGGGAGCTGGCCACGAGGGTGGGGGGCGCGCCCCCCTGCCTCGTGGGGCCCCTGAAGCTCCACCGACGTAGCCCCTGCACCCATATATACATACATATCGTAAAACTTCCAGAACAGAAGATAGATCGGGAGTTCCGCCGCCGCAAGCCTCTGTAGCCACCAAAAACCTCTCGGGAGCCTGTTCCGGCACCCTGCCGGAGTGGGAACCCATCACCGGTGGCCATCTTCATCATCCCGACGCTCTCCATGACGAGGAGGGAGTAGTTCACCCTCGGGGCTGAGGGTATGTACCAGTAGCTATGTGTTCGATCTCTCTCTCTCTCTCTCTCTCTCGTGTTCTCTCTCGTGTTCCCTCTATGGCACGATCTTGATGTATCCCGAGCTTTGCTATTGTAGTTGGATCTTATGATGTTTCTCCCCCTCTACTCTCTTGTGATGAATCGAGTTTCCCCTTTGAAGTTATCTTATCGATTGAGTCTTTAAAGATTTGAGATCACTTGATGTATGTATTGTCGTGCGTATCTGTGGTGACAATGGGATATCACGTGATTAACTTGATGTATGTTTTGGTGATCAACTTGCGGGTTCCGCCCATGAACCTATGCATAGGGGTTGGCACACATTTTAAATCGTGATTCTCCGGTAGAAACTTTGGGGCACTCTTTGAGGTTCTTTGTGTTGGTTTGAATAGATGAATTGAGATTGTGTGATGCATATCGTATAATCATACCCACGGATACTTGAGGTGACTTTGGAGTATCTAGGTGACATTAGGGTTTTGGTTGATTTGTATCTTAAGGTGTTATTCTAGTACGAACTCTAGGGCTGTTTGTGACACTTATAGGAATAGCCCAACAGATTGATTGGAAAGAATAACTTTGAGGTGGTTTCGTACCCTACCATAATCTCTACGTTTGTTCTCCGCTATTAGTTTCTTTGGAGTGACTCTTTGTTGCATGTTGAGGGATTGTTATATGATCTATCTATGTTATTATTGTTGAGAGAACTTGCACTAGTGAAAGTATGAACCCTAGGCCTTGTTTCCTAGCATTGCAATACCGTTTACGCTCACTTTTACCATTAGTTACCTTACTGTTTTTATTATTTCAGATTACAGAAACCTATATCTACCAGCCATATTGCACTTGTATCACCATCTCTTCGCCGAACTAGTGCACCTATACAATTTATCATTGTATTGGGTGTGTTGGGGACACAAGAGACTCTTTGTTATTTGGTTGCAGGGTTGCTTGAGAGAGACCATCTTCATCCTACGCCTCCTACGGATTGATAAACCTTAGGTCATCCACTTGACGGAAATTTGCTACTGTCCTACAAACCTCTGCACTTGGAGGCCCAACAACGTCTACAAGAAGAAGGTTGTGTAGTAGACATCACACGCCTAACCGCCTGCCGCCGCCGCCGTGCCCTCCCCTGAACCACCTGCCACCGCCATGCTCCCCCCACCCCCGCCATCCGTTTAACCCCGGGCACGATCCATTTTTTCTGGCGAACTGCATTCCACACCCAACACTCATAAGATAGATCATGGGACCCTGCCGTCTTCTTCCTTCACTCCATCGAACTTGTTTCACAAATCGACTGACCCAAATTATACTACTAGTACGAACGTATTAACTACAGTAGGAACACGAAGATATGAGCAGTAGTACCAACTGCAATAAGAATAGTAGTAAGACATAGTACTAGTACTACTGTACGTACTAAAGAGTTCAAATAACGAGAAAGAACATAAACATAGTTCTGCCTGGGCCTCAGCAAAACACACCCTTGAAAATAAACTAAGCAACTAGTCCGCTTGACACTGCAGTAGAACCAGCATGAGCGACGGCACTGCCACCTACTCGGAGTCCGAGTCCACGTCCTCGACTTCGTCCTTGTCCCTCTTCCTCTTCGCGGACGCTTCTTTGCTTGAACCGGACACTGGGCTCTGCTTCTTCATCCAACCCTTGTAGATATTTAAACAAAGGTAGGCATCCATTGCTGCGTACAGGATGTGATCTTCATCTAATGTCTTCGACTCCCATGCATGGTGAAACTCGTGATGAGGTTTCTTCAGTTTAGCGTACGAACGATCAATCATGGCTGCTGCCAGGGTCAGCATTGAAGGCTGAGAGGAGGACACCAGCCCTTTCTTCTGGAGGTTGAAGGGGTCGCCTACAACGAGGTCTATCCGACCCAGGATTTCCTTGTCGTTCCTAAAGTCTACAGTAACGAATTTGACTCGGCTGCCCTTGAGGAACTTCTTAAATTCCTTGCACTCAATGTCGGCATGGCATATCTGGTAGACCAAGCATAAGTCATGCACGCAAACCTAGATCACGGCGGGCTTCTTCATCTCTGCCTCCTTTAGTTTCTTCTCGCTTCCCATGACTGTGGTGTACTCAACATCTAGCCCAGCGACCCACTCATGATTTGAGTTTTCGAACATGCGTTTGAAGCGAGCGAGGCATTCTTTCACCTTTGCGGAAGAACGGGTGTAGATGACGTCAAACTCATCGCCGGTGATGGTTCTAACGTTGTACTCACCGCCGATCATGGAGATTTGGGACTCCATGGATTTGGGAGGAGGGTTAGGATTAGTGGAACTGCTGTAATGTGGAAGGATGGGACGACTGGGAGCGAACTGTTGTAAGGTACTGTACTAGTAGAAGACGGGGATGAGTAGGGCGTGCGAACGGCGTGGGGTTGCTAGCTTTCCCGATGGATAAACGGCTACAAGCCCCTAAAGAGTTCTCGAGAACTATGGGGGACCCACTAGATGTCATGTCTACTAGACCCATATCGTAGGCCTGGCGGTATAGCTTCTGCCTGTTCGCACGCCATGCCGGCTTGTGTGTAACTTCAATTAGTTTCGTCAACCGTCGCGCCTCCCACGAACTTCGCCTCCCTCGCGCGGTCGCGCCCTTTGAGACTTCGACCGGCTATAAATGAGCAATTTTTTTGCGTACTCCGCATGCATGATACTCCCTCTGGTCCTTTTTACCTCCTCAACCGTTTATACTAAAAATACCAATATCTACAATACTTATTATAATGAGTAGTATAAATCACCTCTTGGGTGGGTTAGATTTTTTTTGGGTTAGTTGAGTTCAAACTAACCCAAACTAACTCTAACACATGGATCCAAACAGGGCCAAGGTTAGCTATTAGAGTACTACTACCTCCCTTCTAGTTTAAAGGGCTCGATTCAAAATTTTGACCTACTCTTAGTAAGATAGAGGCGGTGGAACAGTTTTTTGTAGTCTTTCACAAAAAAATGTGTTTACCAATGCATGCATGAACACTAGTTACTCTAACCCCCTCTCTTCTTTAATTCTTTGCCACATCAGCATGTCTGCTATTCCCGTGTGCATGATACCAGCTAAGATACCACCATTATGGCCAGCCTTAATCATCGCATGCAATAATTTAGTGCACCTTGAAATATGAACATGTGTGGTGCGTGGGACTTGAGACTATACCTAGCCCAGCATGCAAGATGAGATTTATTATGCACCATTCCCCATACCTGCAGGAAGCCCGTTCGTCTCCAAATCTTTTCCTCTCATGTGTGGAAACAATATGCCTGCCAGAATCTCCTTCTTCCTCCGGCGGTCCCACCACTCCACCCCGTGTGGAAAAAATCTGCATGCATGACTCTCCTCCCCCCGCGCTCGTCCAATCCAGTGTGACCAGCAATATTTCCACCCCTTCCCCCATAATTTACTCCAAAAAATATGCCCACGGAGCTGTTACTTAACTGCAGGTGCATTGGTTCACTAACATATGGGCCCAACAGGGGTCTGGCCCACATGTCAGTGACGCAACTAGACCTGCAGTTAAGTCAGTGCAGCTCAGTCCATATCTTACGTAGGTGTGCCATTGCTCGCTATAAATACTGCGCCTCCCACGACATCGCTATCTCCTCCCCCTCATGTTCACGTTCATCGCTATCTCCTCCCCCTCCCTCTCATGTCGACCACCATGGCATCTCCCCTCCCAAGACCTAGGCACCCCTCGCTGCACCGCGCAGACGGTCACGCGTCGCCGTTCCGTTCCTCGCCGCCACTAGTCGAGGAGGACGCATCAGCGTTCCGCTCCTCGCCGCGACGCAACGTGTCGCCGTTCTGTTCCTCGCCGCCACTAGTCGAGGAGGATGCGTCGGTGTTCCGCTCCTCACCACGACGCGACGCTTCGCTGTTCCGTTCCTCGCCGCCACTAGTCGAGGAGGACGCATCAGCGTTCCGCTCCTCGCCGCGATGCGACGCGTCGCCGTTCCGTTCCTCGCCGCCACTAGTCGAGGAGGACGCGTTGTAGTTCCGCTCCTCGCAGCGACGCGTCGAGGTGGACGCGTCGGTGTTCCCAATCTTGCCAGCACGCGCGTCGGAGGACGTGTCGGCTCCCTACTACGAGGAGAACGCCGCGCCGCCCGCCGAGCACCACCAGCCTTGAGGAGCTTTGGAAAGAAATGGATGTCGCCTTGTGGGAGGCTTTGCCTCTAGCAGAGTGCGCCGAAATAGAGGTGGAGAAGAAGGCCGAGGAAGAGAAGCGCACCGCGGAACAAGCTGCCTGGGAGGCCTATGTCGCGTCCGAGAGAGTCAGGCAATTGGATCTTTGGCAAAAGGCTTGTGCGAGGGCCGTGAAGGTGGTGGAGGACGCCCTTGCCGACGCCCTGAGTGCAGTCGGGCCCAAGCGCCTCATCTACGCTTGGCGGTATGTGGACCTGGTGCACGTTTCCAGCGAGGAGGAGTACCTGTTGGCGCCGGATCACCACACCGGTGAGATCGCGCTCGCCCGTCGGCAAGGCGCCAATCAGCACCTCGCGAGTTGTGAGGCTGAGGAAGAGGCGTTGTGTCGGCGCACTAGGAAACGGCCGCGCACCAGGGCACTCGTGGCGCGCCGCAAGCGCTCCTGCGAGCGTCGTGGCTTTTAGGAGGAGTATAATTTTTGTTTCGTAAGGCGATCTCATTAGTTTTGGGACGCAAATGATAAATCCGGAACGTTCAGGAATTTTTAGAGTCCTTAATTAAGTATGTGAAAGGGAAAGTTTGGAAACCTTGTGTATTCGTACGCATTTTGTAAGTACGTGCATATAGCACAAACTTTACCATATACTATCGCACTACATGTCTCTCTCTATATATGCTTGCAGACGGTGCTACTCCCTCCGTCTAGGTCAATAAGTAGTCTTTGGTTGTGCACCGTGACCAAGAAGGAGGGAAGACTTATACACCTAGACGGAGGGAGTACTACTATTACTTATGTACGTGCAAATGCACGTTTTAACATTAAGATGCGGTTTTTGTAAAAGTAGAAAAACAACACTAGTCAAGCTTGTGAAACGATTCAATGCAAAACAAATGCAAAAATTCTCGTTTGATTGTTTACTTTTAGCTTCCTTCTCTGTGGTTATTTCTCTGTTGTACTTTGTACGGAGTATATCACTGGTTGGAAAATCATGCAAATTCCCAAACCGCTTCCTACACCCTGTATCAAATTTTTTGCCTAACAAGTTGTGCCGTGCAATTGTAATTCCAATTTGAGTACTACTACTAGTAGGAGTACCAGGGGCCAGTTCTTTTAGGATTCTAGATTAGTAATCCCATAACTACTACCTCCATCCTAGTTTATTGGTCCCCATTGTAATCTGTGTCAAATTTTGATCATAAATTTAATTAATGAAATGTTAGTGCATGTCACATGCACTAACATTTTATCAGTTAAATCTTTGATCAAAATTTAGCACAAATTACAATGGTGAGGAATAAACCAGGACGGAGGTACTACTAGTAGTAGTTTAGAAGCCCAAATAAATGAATGAGGCGCCTTAATGTTACTCTCCACTGTGACTAGTCTTATGGGAAAAGCTGGGGAAGCCGCCAAAAGAAGCGGCCCTAGGAGTAGTAGCTAGGGATACTAGGAGTAGTAGCTAGGGATCGAGTGTCTTGAGATGAACCGGAGAAAGTAAATGCAGAGAGATGAAATGCAAAAAAGACGTAGGGGTGTGATGGTTGCTTGTCCGTTTATTTTACCAGGCCACTTATTACTGGGAGTGGTTGGGTTTTGTGATATGACGGCTTTACTGCCGCGCCACGAGCGGGGTGAGACTCCCGTGTAGCGCCACCCTCTACACTAGTACGACTACATCGGTCGTGGTTTATCCCCCATTGAATTTGACTGAAGATTTAACTGACAAAATCTTAGTGCATGTCAACAAAAACAATATCGTTGGATTCGTATTTGAACATAGTTTTCAATGATACTCCTACAATTTTAGGTGACATGCATCATCATTTATCGTACTATATATAATGTTAGTACAACTTTTGGTTGTACTAATCTATAGTAAGGTGCCCGTGCGTTGCACGGAAGAGTGAAATGCATTGATCAGGGAGTTGTTTATTTTGACAAAGGATGTGGGGGTCATCTCATGTGTAACGGGTATCGATAGGTTTGTTCGGATATTATTTCATCACTAGAGCTCACAAACATCCGGGTGAAATAGATAAAAAAGTATCTTTTGCAAACAAAAGCGTTCAACTATTCAACCTGCATCCAAAACTTGTGAAGAAATAACTCTTATTGTGCTTGGCATGAAATGATCTTCAAGAATTAGTTTTTGAGTATCCATTGTTATACATGTTGGCTACAGATGACATGGCACTCTCTTATAGTCAACATTTGGCTATACTATTTAAGTATTAACCATGCCCATGCCCTTATACACCTAGACGGAGGGATTAAATCAGGATGACTTGGGAGGGGGCAGAGGATATGTAAGAAATGGTTCATCATAAGTCTTTCACCAGTCCTGTAGTAAAAAAACTCATACATGGAAGATTCTAGACTAAACCATAAATGGATACACTTTTATTCATGCACGATACTCCAATAGAGCAAGATCATGCATGGAAGTTTCCACATGCTTAGACAGCGGATTACATTGAGCGAAGACTAATGATCAACATTTAACTTGATAATGCAGATGTCCAGGTGAACCTCCTTGGAGTCCCCGTGCACATCGTTGGGGTTCAAATAACACCGTGCCCTTTCCATGTCCACATCGGCAGGAAAGTCCCAGCTCGGCAGAGTCCAAGTATGCTTGGCGTAGCCAGTGTCGCCGCCCACGTACCTCCGAGGGGTAGTAATAGTGAGCACGCACCCATACATCGGCCTCGTGTCAGTGTCAGTGTCAGCGGCGTCGCCCTTGACGCACACTACAGAGAAGTGGCGGTGGCCTGCGCGGGCCTCGCCGGTGGCCACGATCAAGAGGAAGACGCTGTCGTCCTCCTCCGAGACTAGCAGGCGGCGCTGATCCTCCAGCGACTCCGGCACGGTGAACGGGTAGCACGTCTCGTACTTGATGTTCTTCGCCAAGGGCCAGTAGTGATTGCCGCACGCCTGCGTCAGGTGATGCACGATGTCCGCCGGCGAGCCCCAAAACGGCACCGGGCACTCATAGCAGTAGACGAAGGGCTCCTTGGAGGCATCGACCAAGCCGTCCATGTAACGGGAGTGGCTGTAGGGGACGTTCCGCTAGTTGAATATATGAGCAAGTTACTACGAGATTTACTACAAAATAAATCATGACGGCTATAACGGAGATTAAACTAATCATGGGGACTAGCATAGTAGATGAACAGATCGAATTTAGGACACATACTAGAAACATGAATTCTACCACGATTTTGAAAAGGAAGGACAGAAACACATACGGTGCAACGGGAGCAGCACCATTGGCATTGAGGTTGTCACCCATGTCATTGAGGAAGAGGTTGCCGAGGTCGGGGAAGAAGTCGTTGTTGGTGAAGTCGTCGCTGCTAGCAGTCTCGAAAGTGCGCTCCCCAAATTTCAACAGTGCCCGCCGAATGGAGCACATGAGGGAGTGGCTGTAGGGGACGTTGCGGCCGCCGAATGGAGCGCAGGAGTAGCCCATGAAGCAGTAGATGGTCCTCCTCCCTAGTCTCTATTCTTATCTCTATCTCTACTACTCTTCTTTGTTTTTTATAATATACTAGTTGTAGTTGTCAAATCGGATAGTACTGCGCCGTCCACTGCACGCCCGGCATTGAAGTTTGTAACTATTTTAGATTAGAACATACTACTCCTCCGGTGCTAGTAGTAGAGCAGAGTCCTACTCCACTACTACTCTACTCAAGCAAGTTAGGGCATAGTAGCAGTCTTGTAGGGAGTACCCGATCTTGTGATCACTCAAGCAAGTTGTCTGACTTTGATATGACCCTACGCTGCTGGTATGTGTCTCGTAAGTCAAGCAATATGCTATAGTCATCATCACCTGTCCACTTCCCGCAGCACATATTCGCTTCTCCATCTTTGTCCGCTCTTCCATCCCCACTAAGGCGCCTCCCCCCTCGTCCGAAACCCAAGCACTAACAATGGTAGAACCGAGCAGCATCCACCGAAAGAGTGGCTGGAATTCGCTCCCCACGGAGGTAATCAAGCTCATTGTTTCGTGTGTGGACAATCTCAGTACCATGTCGCTCGCCGCGTGCTCGTCGAGGCTGTACCGTTTACTCAAAGCCCTCAGGCCGGAGCTTTTTAAGCCAGCTCCTTGCTTGCTGATGCCGCCTGATCTTCAGAAACGGCGTGTCACGCAGCATAACGATCGTAGGGTGGCGAGCATCAACCCCTTTGACCGCGATCCGATCCCAGTCACCCTCAACTACATAAACGGTATGTACTGGGTCGGCATGAACACGTCTTGGATGGTGCTCGTCGACGGTCGCGGCAGCTGGATGCTCGTGGAGGTCTACACCCGACGATTGATCCCCCTTCCTTCGATTAACCCGCCTTTGCTTTGGCACCACGGCCCAGAGTACTCGGAATCTTACAGTAGCCAACATGATACCAAGTTTGATTTGCTCAAGGCTGTAATCTGCCAAGTGCCCACAAGATCTGTGAATTATAAAGACTTCAGGCTAATTGCGTTCTTCAACCGCGGTCTCGCCTATCTGACAGGTCACTGCGGTAAGTGGATAAATATGCACGTCCATCGCAGGATCATACATCCTCCATGGTTCTCTGATGCCATTGAACACAAGGGCTTCATTTACGCTGTCGACTCCTTCTATGGTTGGACGTATTGCTGGCCTACTCCAGTCATCGCTGCAAACGGCTGTTATAGCATGATGTTACTTTCCTATGATATCACGATGGCTTCCTTATAT
This sequence comes from Aegilops bicornis, assembly GCA_021605145.1. Taxonomy (NCBI): domain Eukaryota; kingdom Viridiplantae; phylum Streptophyta; class Magnoliopsida; order Poales; family Poaceae; genus Aegilops; species Aegilops bicornis. The sequence goes on from CM038673.1 coordinate 146,140,615, forward strand.
TACTGTCAACATTTATCGAAAAAATATTCATGCTCATAACATGTTGTTCTTAAGATTGACAACATCAAGAGCCCTTTTTTATTCGACTCCATCTTTTTCTGAGGGTCATTTGACTCCAACTTGATATGATGTTGTAGGCCGCCTGGTGTCCCTACCATTCCTAATCCCAGAACCTTTCAAAGAAAAGCGACATGGTAGTTGCAGGTGGTTCCTGGCTCGATCAGACGACAGCGAACGATTGATGATCGTTGGCACGTACCGAACATGTTGTTTCGCGGAATACAATCACAGTCACTGCAAGGTCTTTTAGTAGGATCCCAACTTCTCTAGGCCTTCAGGAATTTTTGACTGGAGGTTGGTAAGTAGCCTTGGTACATGCTCTCTGTTTGTCAGACTGAATTATCCGATTAACCAGGAGATAACCGACGCCAAGGATCATGATGGCAGCGCGGTTTCGTTCATCAGGCAAAACTGCGTGTACACAGCATACCATGCGTCTCTGCATGCAGCATACCCTGATATGTGTCGCCACGCTCTGCAGCCCAAAGTAGGAGAGAGGGTCGCAAGTATCAAACTCGACTTCTGGCTGGAGTTTCCCATCGTGCACCCATCCGGTTCAAGCCACGACCAATCTCCACAGCTTAATAAATCTTAACGTCTAACTGAGCAGTTAGTTAGATGCGTACACTTGGTGTAGTAGGATCTTTATTTAGTTTGATGCATACACTTGTTCTTTTTGGTAGCCCTTTTGTAATGATGGCTGATGTTTGGTTTGGAAGAGAGCTGCGTCTTCACTCTTACGGCCTCGCTATCGCTTCGCTTGCACCCCCAGCCCTGGTTGCTGCTCCTGCTGTTTTCAATGTACAATCAGTAGTATATTTCGTCTGTTGGTTGAATAAATGTGTTGTTAGAATGACAAACACAATGTTTTGGAAGTCGTTGCACAGTTCGATCCTTTAGTGCCCCGTACCATACGTAGCGCATACTATTTTTCGTACGGAACACATTTTCCACTTGTTGATAACATGCAGCCCACTGATGAAGGCCCAATAGAGAAGCCCATAATTAACTGGAAGGGAGGCTCTCACATGAATCCGGCCCAGGTACATGCTCATGGTCCCCTAAACATAAATAAGTAAATAGATAAATAAAGATAAATTCTCATGCACCAGTTCTTTAAATTCACGATTTAACAGGAGGATATTATTTCCTATGATAGTGTCGTTACATTCAGTCGATATTATTCTTCGGCAAAGATAGCGACCAGTCTTTTTTCTCCTAGCATTTTCTTCCTGCAACTAGCTGACCCATGCAAATCGTAGTCAACGTCATAAATAGATCCGGTCCATTTTTATTTCTCAATAAGAATGTCCAACCTAGCCCAGCACATTGGCGACAACACTTTATCCTCCACCTTGGTGCGCTTGCCACGGCGCCGCCGTCCGGCCCTGTCAACATAGTTTTTTTCGAAACGGTCCCTATCAACATAGTGAATCAGGAGAGGACTGTAGTTCTGAGTATGACAGTACGGACCCACCAGGTCCACTCCCGAACATAAGCAAGCGCCTCTTTTACTACTCAGATGAACCCCTCATTTTTTTACTCTAATCCACCCTGCTGATATCTGGGACCCACTTCATTTTCAACATATATTCAATTAACGACAGAATTGCACAACTTTTTTTAGTAGTAATTCGGAGGAGCAGGTTATAAACTGGGTTGTGCGGTCTCTGTGGCCGTCTAACAACATGACCCGCCCAACAGTTTTTTCTTTGGGAAAATAGGTAGCCCAGTATTTCTTTTTGAAGAATACCCAAGCTAGGCCTATTTGTTTTCTCCGACTTCTTGTCTGCAAATCTTTCAAGGCGAGGAGGGATGCATTCCGGCCTGGCCAAAGAGTATGGTCAGTGTGTGTTAAAAGTAATATCAAAAGGGGTTGAAAATTCCAAAAAAATTATAGCAAATGGGATATTAGTTTCTTTTTTGTTTTTGTTCTTCACTGATATCTTATACGTATTTCATTGGATTTAACATGACATAGTACTAATTTATTTTTAAATTTGTTTTAGTATGGCTACTAATTTTTGGATTAAGAATATTTTGTTCCCCAGCAAAAAATTGCGAATTTTCAAAATTTCCCACATATTTAGTTAATTTTTTTGACCCTGGTACTGACCAGAAAATGGGGAGCAATTCTAAAAATGGAAAACGGGCTGCACTAAATTCCATATGAATTAGAAAATGAGTAAAAATTATAAAAATAATAGCGAATGGGCTGTACACGCCACAAATTTCGAGGTTGACTTGTTTACGCAAGGCTTTGTCAGTCAACACACGATTCTAGCAGCAGTGGCTGTTGGATGTCCATCCAATGGCCGACGTGCTTCTTCAATATCTGATCTTCCTGCTCCAGCCGCCTAAACTAGCGCCGGCAGGACTGCCTGCTCCCTCCTCTTATGTTCCGCTGTGATGCCGCGCAGGCGTCCTCGGCCCACCCTACTCCCTCCGCTGACGTGGCCGCACGCAATCAACTGCCTCCTTATTACGCGAAAAAAATGATTCCTCCCACTGACATCTGGGGTGCACCGGTTGGGAGGCTGACCTGTGGGCCTACTAAGTTGACGCGTATGCAGGACTTGTCAACTTAGTCAACAAACGATTCTAGCAGAAGTAACCGTTGGATTTGAAGCGAACGGTCCTACTGCTTCTTCAATCGCTGCTCTTCTTGCACCAGCCGCCCAAACCAGCGCCAGCGAGACCGCCTGCTCCTGCCTCCAGTGGCCGGCTGTGCTGCCGTTGAGGCCACATTGCCCCTACTACTCCCACGCTAGCCAGGTCCTGCGGCAACGAAAGCCTCACACAGCAGCCGAACCAGTGAACCCTCGTACTCCTCTCCGTGTGGGCATCCACTGTCGTGTCTTCCCCGGCTCCGCGTCGTGCCCTTCCTAGGCCTCGTCGTCGTCCACCGCCTTGGTGCTCTCGGTGCGGCGTGGTCAATGTGGTCAACGACTGACTTCCATCGGAAGAGTACTGTACGTGGAGAGGCTGACAGTTGGGTCCACGGCCACAGCCCAGTTTTTTTTGATTTGCCAAGTAAGTCGCTTTGTCAGGCCTATTGGGCTGCAAATCTTTCAAGACGAGGAGAGCTTTCAGTCGGCTGGCCGAGAAAATGGCCTATCAGTAATGAGAAATGGACTATACATTTTTAAAACACATCAAACCGGCAATTAGTTTCAAATTTCTTTTTTTCTTTTCGAGATTTTAAATTACATTAATTTTTATGCATGGACAATTTGTTGGATTTTATATTGATATATATTTATTTTTAAAATCAGTTTGAATGTGACTCGAAATTTCGGGATTAATAACAGTTCGGACCGCACCGAAATACGCAAAATTTCGTATAATTTTTAAACCGTGGCCACAATATGAGCTGTAATGCTAACAAAAAGAATATGGGCTCCAAAAAAAATCTTAAGAATTAGTAAATGGGCTGTAAATTATTAGAAATAATGGCAGATGGGATGTATGCTGTTTTCCACAGATATGAGGCTTTCCTAAAAAAAGGTTGACGCACAAGTAGTGACTGTTGGATGTCCATCCAACGGCCGTCGTGCGTCTTCAATCTTCGCTCTCTTCTGCTCCACCGCTCAAACAAGCGCCAAGTGGACTGCTCGCTTCCCTCCTCCCGCGGCCGGCTGTGCCGCCACAGCCTCACCACCCCACCGTACTCCCATCGCTGGCCTAGCCATCCCTCTACTCACCCACACCTGCTGTTATTCTCCGGCGACGACAGACGAACCAGTAAACCCTCATACAGTCATACTCCCCTCCGCATGGGAAACAACTGCCGAGTCTTCCCTGCCTCCATGTCGTTCCCTTCCTAGGCCTCGCGTCATCCACCGCCTTGGTGCTCTCGGCGCGGCCTGGTCAACGTGGTCAATGACCGACGTGCATCTGAAGTGGACTGTACGTGGAGAGGCCGACAGCTGGGTCCACGGCCGCATGCAAGGAAATGCCTCCTTATTACGCGCAAAATAATGATTCCTCCACCTGACAACATGGACGCACCAAAAGGGCCTCTGTATTTCGCAAAAAAAATGTTACCGCCGCTGACAGCTCGGACCCACTAGCTATATGTTCGCACACAAGGAAGTGCCTCCTTATTACGCACAAAAAAAAAGAATACTCCCCCTGTTAGCTGGGACCTAGTATAGTGGCAGGCTTACTTGTGTGCCTACTAAGTTGACGGGGACGGAGGGCTTTGTCAAGGTAGTCAATATGCACGATTCTAGCTCCACTGACCATACGATGTCCATCCAACGGCCGTAGTGCTTCTTCAACCTCTGGTCTTCTTGCTCCAGCCGCCAAAACCAGCGCCGATCGTGCCTCGTGCTCCTGCCTCCCATGGCCGGCTCGATGCGGCTGAGGCCTCACCGCCCCCTACTACTCCCACCGCTGGCCAGGCCATCACTCTACTCACCCACACCCCCTGTTATTCTTCGGCGACGGCAGCCTCACACCACAGCGAACCAATGAACCCTTGTTCTCCTCTACGCATGGGCATCCACTGCTGCGTCTTCCCCGGCTTCGTGTCGTCCCCTTCCTAGGCCTCGCCGTCATCCACCGCCCTGGTGCTCTCGGCGTGGCGTGGTCAACATGGTCAAGGAACGGCTTCCATCGGACGTGGATCAGACGTGGAGAGGCTGACAGCTGGGTCCACGGCCGCAGCAAGGAAGTGCCTCCTTATTACGCGCAAAATAATTATTCCTCCACCTGACAGCGGGGACCCACCAGACGGGCCACCGTATTTCACAAAAAAAATGTTTCCCCCTGACTGCTGGGACCCACCAGCTACATCTTCGCACGCAAGGAAGTGCGTCCGGGCAAAAAAAATGATTCGCCCCCTGACTGCTGGGACCCAGCAGCTACATCTTCGCAGGCAAGGAAGTGTGTGACAGTCGGGACCCACCTGGTCGAAGCGTACATAGCATTGTCATTCTGGTCGCGAACGTGTACGTTCATACTGGTCGATGTAGAGGCCCGCACGTGTCGTAGTAGAGGCGCGCACGTAGCATGTACACGTACGTATAGCGGCCAGGGTGCAAGAAAGTAAATACGGCCACGTATGTACATATGGACGGGGCCTCGAACGCCTACTCGCGCGTACGTACGGCCAGGGTTCGTGTACATGGCTAGGTCAGACGGAGAAACATCGTCGTCATCATGTTCATGGGGAGCCAACCGGCTGGGTCGGAACGGAATGCGTTGTCGTGTTCATTGGGAGGGCTTGGACGGAACAACCAATGGAAACGAGGCCTGGCATACCGCAGAACAGAAGAAACGGCCTTGTGTTCGACCGGCCACGTTTGAAACGGGATCCTGTTCATCAGGAGGGGTCTGGCGTACCGCAAAACGGAGGAAACGGACCTCCTACGGTCGAAACGGGGTCCTGTTGATCGGGAGGGGTGTGGCGTACCGCAAAATGGAGGAAACGGACTTGTGTTGGAGCGCTACGGTCGAAATGGGGGTCCTGTTCATCGGGAGGGGTGTGGCGTACCGCAAAACGGGACTCCACGAGATACTGTTCATCTCCATCGTCGACCCCCTCCAGCCTCCATGGGCTACTGTTCATCCACTATCGACCTCCTCCAGCCTCCACTGCATTTGTTCATCCACGGGCTCCTGTTCATCCAGCCTCCACCGCGCGCTACTCCACCGGCTACTGTTCAACCAGCCCTCTCCACGGGCTCCTGTTCAACCACCCCTCCATGGGCTACTGTTCATCCTGCCCTCCACCGTCTACTGTTCATCCTGCCCTCCATGGGGTGGTCCTGTTCATCCTGCCCTCCACGGGGTCCTGTTCATCCAGCCCCAACCGGCTCGAACGATCGGGGTCCTGTTCATCCAGAGGCAACGCCACGGGGTCCTATTCATCCACCCCACCAGGAACTGTTCATCCAAACCCCCCAAAGAACGCCTTTGTTCATCTAGAGGCCGCATCGATCGACTTCAGTTAGCAGCAGTAGTGAAGGAATCGCTCGATAGGGTTCAGTTAACAGCCATCGATTGATTGCTCGGGTTTAGTAACGCGTAGCCTGCAGTGCAATCGCTCGGGTTCAGTTAGAGCCCAATGCCTCACACTCACGCGCGTGCGTGTACGAGAGAAACGCGCATCGCTCGGCCCCGACCACCATCCGTAACTGGGAACACCTCGATATTTTCCTCGCCCTCGCTTCTACCACGGTTTTTTCCGTCATGGACGGCCGAAAGAATGTCATGCAACTGCGTCTCCGGCCCGCCCAGGAAGAAAAGCCCATTTTCTGTCATGATTTTTTGTCATAGAAGTAGGACCCCACCACATCTATGATGATACCACGTTTTTTCACAATTATTGTCATAGAAGTGCCATAAGTATGACATAAAAGATTTTCGTTCGGCCCAAAATGTCACGGATGTGTCTTTTTTTGTAGTGATAGTAGCATTGCCCCTTCTCTCTTTTTCTCTCATTTTTTTATTTGGGCCTTTTCCTCTCTTTTTTATGGCCTATTTTTTTTCGTCCGGAGTCTCATCCCAACTTGTGGGGGAATCATAGTCTCCATCATCCTTTCCTGACTTGGGACAATGCTCTAATAATGACGATCATCACATTTTGATTTACTTACAACTCAATACTTAGAACAAAATATGACTCTATGTGAATGCCTCCGGCGGTGTACCGGGATATGCAATGAATCAAGAGTGACATGTATGAAAGAATTATAAAGGTGGCTTTGCTACAAATACAATGTCAACTACATAACGATGCAAAGCAATATGACAATGATGAAGCGTGTCATAATAAACGGAACGGTGGTAAGTTGCATGGCAATATATCTCGGAATGCCTATTGGAAATGCCATAATAGGTAGGTATCGTGGCTGTTTTGAGGAAGGTATATGGTGGGTGTATGATACTGGCGAAAGGTGCACGGTATTAGAGAGGCTAGCAATGGTGGAAGTGTGAGAGTGCGTATAATCCATGGACTCAACATTAGTCATAAAGAACTCACATACTTATTGCAAAAATCTATTAGTTATCGAAACGAAGTATTACATGCATGCTCCTAGGGGGATAGATTGGTATGAAAAGACCATCGCTCGTCCCCGACCGCCACTCATAAGGAAGACAATCAATAAATAAATCATGCCCCGACTTCATCACATAACGATTCACCATACGTGCATGCTACGGGAATCACAAACTCTAACACAAGTATTTCTCAAATTCACAACTACTCAACTAGCATGACTCTAATATCACCATCTTCATATCTCAAAACAATCATAAAGAATCAAACTTCTCATAGTATTCAACGCACTTTATATGATAGTTTTTATTATACCTATCTTGGGTGCTCATTACTTTAGGACTAAAATTTTAACCAAAGCAAATTACCATGCTGTTCTAAAAGACTCTCAAAATAATATAAATGAAGTATGAGAGATCAATAATTTCTATAAAATAAAACCACCACCGTGCTCTAAAAGATATAAGCGAAGCACTAGAGCAAAATTATCTATCTCAAAAGATATAAGTGAAGCACATAGAGTATTCTAATAAATTCCGATTCATGTGTGTCTCTCCCAAAAGGTGTGTACAACAAGGATGATTGTGTTAAATTAGAAAACAAAGACTCAAATCATACAAGACGCTCCAAGCAAAACACATATCATGTGGTGAATAAAAATATAGCATCAAGTAAAGTTACCGATGGACGAAGATTTAAAGAGGGATGCCTTCCGGGCATCCCCAAGCTTAGGCTTTTGGTTGTCCTTGAATTTTACCTTGGGGTGCCTTGGGCATCCCCAAGCTTAGGCTCTTGCCACTCCTTGTTCCATAATCCATCAAATCTTTACCGAAAACTTGAAAACTTCCCAATACAAAACTCAACAGAAAATCTCATGAGCTCCGTTAGCGAAAGAAAACAAACCACCACTTCAAGGTACTGTAATGAACTCATTCTTTATTTATATTGGTGTTAAACCTACTGTATTCCAACTTCTCTATGGTTCATACCTGTGACGCCCGGATAATTGAGCTACAGTAATCCCCTTCTAATGATGCCATGTATCCACTATTACTTTTGCTATTCCTCTTTTGATCCAAGGCATAATTCAAATGCAAGTTCAAATTAAAGTCCAAAATTCAAGTTTCTCAAACATGAAAAATAAAATGTTCCAAGTGTGGAAAATATCCCATAACTAATTATGGTGGTGAACCAACATTTTTGCAAAGTGTTTAAATGCCTAAAACTAGTCAACACTATGGCCTAGATAATTATTTAATTGCTTTTTAAATTGTAAAAATACTAAACTATTTTATTTTTAACCTCAAACTATTTGTTGGCGGTGGCATAAGTTACTAGTGTTGATTTAGGGGCTCGTGTTGTATTTTATAAAACTAAAAATAAAAGGAAACTAATTAGAAAATAGAAAAGAAAAATGAAAATAAAATGAAAAGGCCTCCTGTGACCCCCCAGGCCTCGGCCGATCTCACCGAGCCAGCCCACCTACCCCCATCGGTCGCCTTCTCCTCCTGTTCTCCTGGCGCGGCCGCTACAGGGGCCTATCCCCGTCAGACCACCTCGCCGGCGCCGATGCCGGGAGGGGATAAGGACGCCACGCCCCGACCCCTCGATCCCATCCCCTCCCCCACTCACTCACCACTCCACCCTCCTCTCCCTCCTGCTCCACCTCCCCATCCAGATCCATCTCTCGCCGACGCGCCCGTTGCCATCGTTGCTACGCCACCGCGGCAGCCGTCCTCTCTGCGACCGCAGCTCGTGTCCACGGACCCCGCCGGCCATCGCCTCGTCTTCTGGTGCCTTCTGTTGGAGCCGGGGAGCATCGCTGCGACAACAACGGCTCCGTCTTCCTCCTTCGACCGCCGCCGTTCTCCTCCGACCGCGGCGTCTTCTCCGTCTGCAACGAGCTCTGCAGCTCCTAAGCCACCGTCGGGCCCCGTGTGCCTCCCTCGTGAGCACACGCATCTCCTCCCTCTGTCCCCCTGGCCTCTTCGGCGCCGTAGGCCTTCCCCCGAGGCCCCTGTAGGCGTGATCGCGCTCAACCCTCGACTGTGCACGCCCCGGGCCGTCTTGACCGCTCGCCCCGCCCCCGTTGCCTCCTGCTCCCACCCTGCTCGCCCCGCTCCGACGCCTGCCGCTGCTAGCCATGTGCTCGCCATGCCTGCCGCTGCATCGCCCCGCCCCGCTCCCTGCGCTGCTGAACTACTGCTGCCGCTACATCGAGCACCTCGGGCCCCGCCTTCTGCCATTGTCGCATGCCTCGCGGAGCCCGTCTGCTACACATGCCGTCGCCCGCACCCATCTGTCGAGCCTTGCTCTTCTTCTGCTTGGCGCCGCCGCCGCCGCGCCGACCGCCCCACTGCTGCCGCGCCACTCCTCCCCAGCGTGGCCTCGCTGCTGGCCGTCGGTGCCCGCCACCCGTGGGCCCTGCTACCTTCGTGACGGCGCCCTCCCTGTCCGGCGCCCGGTTGGGTTCGCCCATGCCCAGGCACCCGCACCCGCGCCCGCCCCGTTACGCCCGGCGCCCAATATGGCCCCTGGGCCTATGACACAGGGGCCCGCCCAAAAAAATATTAAAAAATAGATTTAGTAAAATAATAATAAAATATAAATGTAATTATAAATTAATCACTTAATTAGTTAGTTAAAAAGTTAATTAACTTCATTAACAAAATGTTTAATTTGTAGTTAGTAAATGAGCCTATGACAGGGGGCCCCACCCCCTGCTGACCAGTCACACGTTGACTGGTCAACTGGGCCCCCCTAGACCCGCATGTCACCCTCTGCTACACCTCTGTGTACACAGATCTGGGTTCACATAGCATTTTAGCTATTTAATTCGGATTAATAACAAATTCAGGATATTGTTTAAATCTTTGAAAAATCGTAGAAAATAATCCGTAACTCGGATGAAAAAGTTTTATACATGAAAGTTGCTCAGAACGACGAGACGAATCCGAAAACGAGGCCCGTTTACCTGTCAGATGCCTCTAACTATCTGAACAAGGAACATTCCCCCTCCGGTTATCTGTCTGACGTAGGTCCAGAACCGTGAAAACCTTCCCGGTTGAATTCCCCCTTCACCTATATCCCATAGTACTGCGTTAGATCACCCCTAGCGCTGCTTTTGACTTGTCGTGCATAGTATTGCACTTTTTTACTCTGTATTGATTGTTTCTTCCCCCTCTTCTCTCTGGTAGACCCCGAGACCGCTGTTGATGCCGTTGTGATCGACTACGTCGACGACGACCCCTTCTTCCCTTTCAGCGGAGCTTCCAGGCAAGCCCCCCTTTGGTCATCCCAATATCGCCCATTCCATTCTCTCATGCTTGCATTAGATTTTGCTACTGTTATTTATTGCTCCTATTCTGATGCATAGCCTGCTTTTGTAACCTGGTTATTGTTACCTACCTGCTTATCCTAAACTACTTAGTATAGGTTGGTTAGTGATCCATCAGTGACCCCCACCTTGTCCTTGTTGCCCCTGCTTCATCATTGATGACTCGATCAACGTGATCGATGACCAGAGACCATCACAACACCTCACCCCCCTTTTAGTTGTACGACTCTACATAGTTACCATCGAGTGCCGAGGGTGAAACGTCATACATCTCTCCTGATGAGATCTATGTAGTGTAGCTATTCGGTCGTGGTCAACGAGGGTGATTTCCTAATTCACCATTCTGATATGGCTCTATCGTGCAACACCTCAAGTGTGAACCTCGAGGGTGGATCCTCTTATGTTCACCTTGATGATCACATCAAGTGGAATTCTTCGGAGGTGATTCCTCGGGTTTTCCCCTTGATGTCTGGACACACGGTTACCTTTACTTTACTTGAGACCGTTGTGAAAGCCGGGCGGGCCCGAAGAGCACCCGAGGAGTTGTTACGGTGGCGGCTGGCTGTTTAGCGGTATCACCAAGGAGGGGGTGATAGCTCCGGACTTGTCCCGAAAGCCGTCACTTCTTTTAATAATGCACTAACAGGTTTGGGTATTTGTTCTGAGTTGGCCTTTGGCCTTTACGCACTAACCACCACGCGAGAATAGATATGGGCCTCGACGTCGTAGTATCAGTCGAAGCTTTGTCAAACGTCTAGTTCACCATTGTGGCACGGTCGGATCGTGTTGGCCATCCGAGGCGGTGTTGGTATCCCCTTGCGCACAACGACCCGGAGTGCAACGGGCGATGGGCCCAAGACCCCGGAGTGCTTAGGATGTAGACCGCGTGGACCTCTCTGCTGAGCCTAGGTAGGGTTAAGACGTGTTGATCTTCCGAGGCCGGGCATTGACCTAGAAAAGTGTGTCCGGCCAGAGTGATCGAGCGTGTTGGGTAACGTGGTGCACCCCTGCAGGGAAGATATCTATTCGAATACCATGTCCACGGTAATGGACGTTCAGACTTGTATCCTGATCTTATACAACTAGAAATGGATACTTGATATGTGATGCATATGTGGCCCCAGGATTGCTTCCTCGCAGGGAGTCGAGGAAGGATCTCTGGGCATTAATTCTACAACATGCTTGTTAATTATAAACTGCTATTCTTTACTCTCCTACATGCTGCAAGATGCTCGGAGCTTCTTGAAGATGCTAGTCTTCGATAGGCTAGGCCTTCCCTTTTATTCTGCCATTCCGCAGTTGAGTCCACAGATACACCCCTTCCTTTGATACCAATGCATACTTAGTATAGATCTCATGCTTGCGAGTACTTTGGATGAGTACGCACGGTTGCTTTGCTACCCCTTTTCCCCCTTCTTCCTTCTTTCCGGTTGTCGCAACCATATGGTGGATCCCAGGAGCCAGACGCCACAGCCGACGGATACTACTACGTGGAGACTACCGACGACCAGGAGTAGTTAGGAGGTCCCAAGCAGGAGGCCTTGCCTCTTCGATCGTTGATGTTTGTGCTAGCCTTCTTAAGGCATCCTTGTTTAACTTATGTCTGTATTCAGATATTGTTTCTTCCGCTGACTCTTGTGTATCGAGCTATGTATTCGAGCCCTCGAGGCCCCTGGCTTGTAATATAAAGCTTGTATTATTTTGATTTGTGTCTAGAGTTGTGTTGTGATATCTTCCATGAGTCTCTAATCTTGATCGTACACATTTGCGTGTATGATTAGTGTACATTCAAATCGGGGGCGTCACAATACCCCGATACTAGCCATAGATTCATCAACATAAGCAAACAACACACGAAAAACAGAATCTATAAAAAACAGAAGAGTCTATAGTAATATGTAACAAACGCAAACTTCTGTAACTCAGAAAAATCTACCAAAATAGTACGACCTAGATAATTTGTTTATTCATCTACTAGAATTGGAATCAGTATTTTATCATATTCTGGTGATTTTTAACAATTGTTTTCGTGAGCAGAAAGTTTCTGACTTTTTCAGCAGGATCAAATAACTATCATCTCTGACACTCCAAAAAAAAATTCCTTTGGTTTTCTTCATAATTTTGTTGGATTTGAAGGAGGTCTCCAAAACCCTTCCAAAAATCTCTCTCAAAGTTTTTCCCTTTAGCAAATATTTTATTTTTCATCTCCTACAACTCTAGTGTTTGGTTTAAATTTTTCTTCTGATTTCCCTCTTCTCAAAATTTCAAGAAGAATCTTTGGAATTTATTCTATTTCAAAAAGAAACTCTAGGAGTTTTTCACCCTCTCCCATATTTGAAATCATTCATGATTCTTCCATGCACCACATGATAAAACCTTCCCAAAAATCTCTCCTTCCACTTTGGTACAACTCAAACATTCTGTCCAAACTAGTAAATCCATTTTTGGATTTTATTCCAATTATTTCCCCTCCCAAAATAATTCTGTCTTTTCTTTTGAGCCTAGGTGATTTGCAAAGCAAGTACCCTAATGCTTTTGATTTTTGAACTCAACTCCACACCCTGGATAGTCCTTGGTATCCACAACCCAGAACCATCTTGATCCACTCTTCTTCTTTTCAAATATTTCAAACTTCACTCACTGCAAGTTTGGAACAGATTTGCCAAATTTGGTGAAATGCATATATACACTTCTCCAAAAGTCCCACCAAAATTCAGGCAACCTCTTGTTGCAATGAGAGACCACTCCACCAAAAATCAGCTCAAGGAAAAATCCCTGGATACCATAATCATTTTGTCGAACACCTGGCATGCACTGTTTTGTTCACATTCAGAAAATTCAGAAAGTTCAGCGTCGATCTCTGTCAGTAACTTCAGTCACGAGTCCACAGTCCTTTTGGCTGGATGCTCGCAGCCTGGCCTGCTTGTCCGAAGCCCCACACGCACGCTTGGCGCCTTCCCGGCGTCGGTGGCACTCTGGCCCGCCTCCGCCGGCGTGCTGCGGCGAATCACCTTGGCGGCGAGGCAGAACTGCGGCATAACGCCGTTCGGCGCCTAAGCGTCTGGTGGCTCCAGCGTGGCCACCTCCTTGCCAGCGCGCATGCGGCACCGTCGCCGTGGCAACGCTTGTGAACCAGCGCTCTCTGCCGCCGACGGGCCGTGCGGCTGTTCCGTCGAGGGCAAGCTGTAAACCTTCCTCCCGTGCTGAGCTGGACCTTGAAATGGCACCACTACTCCTCCTAGGCGATGCTCAAGCTCCTAACCCTCCCGTGCAACCACAGCGCCGCCGTAATCACCTCGCCGGACTTATCCGTTCACGGCAACCGACTCGGGCCGGCTATATATAGCCTCCCCGAGCTTGCTCTCGCCTCCGCACGACTCCACCACCTCACCAGACCCCGCCTAGCCACTGGAGGGGCCTTGAGGGGCCTTTCTTCCCCGACTCCGGCCACCTCCGTCCACCTCGGGCTCCGGCAGCATTCTCTCCAGTGAGAACTCCTCCGCCGCCCTGCTTTCGCCCGTAGCCTCGTACCACCTCTAGTAGGATAACCCCCACCTCAATTTTTGCCCCGCAGCTCTCTCCGGCGAGATCCACGACCGACCGAACCGCCGTCCGCCGGAGCAAGCGTCGCCCGTCGGCGTGGTGCTCGCCGACGACCACTTCCACCTTCCACAGACGGAAGGGCGTGCTGATCACGAAGGTACCGTCCGATCACTGCCTCGCCGTGGATCGCCGCGGCGACCACCGCACCTCTCGGTGCCGTCGCGCCCTGTTTCCCTCTTTCAAATTTTCAAACATGACAGGTGGAGCGCTACTGTCGACCTCTCGATTGCTTCTTTTAAACGAAACGTTATCTGGACTTTTCCGCAGAACTCCCTGGAAACTTTCTGTTTCATTACAGATGGGTCCTTGGGTTAAAACTCTTATAACTTTTTAACATGAAGGAATTTTTGAGTGATTCTTTTTCTGTCCTCTTCATATTTTTGTCTAGTTTTTTATCATATTTATTTGAAAAATATTTGGATCAACTTTCTGTACTCCACGGTATTTACGTTAGCGCGTGTAATTTTGTTTACCGTAGATACCGAAGGAGGTGACGGAACCGCGAACTTTGCCGAGCTAGACCCCGACTACTCCGAACCAGGCAAGCAAAGTTTGAAATTTTGATATGATGAGTGTCTGGGCATGCTTGCACTATTTTTAAATCATGGCACGTTCACGAGCATTTCGATGATAGTTTATCTCGTGAGCATCGTGGCAAATGGGCTCGGTAAACCCATGAGTTGTTGAAAACTTGTTGCATGGCCATGAGTTGGCATGAGTATGGGTAAGATGGCAGGTTGTAGCATGCGGGGCTTATGCCATATCGTTGACCGGTGTCAACATAAGTCGGTCGATTCCCGTCCGTCCTCCCTTCCGTACTACCACCTGTTTCCCGCAAGGGATACGGCTTAGTAGGTTGCAAACCACTTCCTGGTACACACCAAATTGAGAGGCCGGGATGAAGGTTCCATGGCCCTAGATTAAAGCCTTTCATCCGGTCAGGGGGCATGGGTGTTTCCGGTTGGGACCGAGAGGGGGGCACCCCTTAGAGCGCGTGTATATAAATTTGATCCCATGCTATTAAAGATTGTGATCTCCCCGTCTCAAAGTTTCTCTTAAATGCTGTCTAGGGTGATTTCCTGGCAACGTGAGGTGTGATGGGTGTGTACTAGCTAGTTGTGTTTCCTCTGAAATACCGTAAACGGAACTAGTCCTTTGTGACTACGGAAATCCGTTGGTTGTGGACAATTTAGTACAAACTCTGCAGAGTCAAAATTCTTGAACTCATCTTATTCATATCCAAGTACCATGTTCATCTCATTTGTCGAGTGTCAGACTCGGTGACAGGGACTCCTGAGAACTATTTGGGTATCAAATGTTTATTTTCCTGTGAATGGACTAACCCGCTAATTTTCTTGTGAGGAATATTTTCCGTGAGCACTATATCTTGTCAGTTATGAATAATGAACTATAAGCCCTTTCTGCGATGTCGCTCAGACGTCCGATTGCGGCATTGTTGTTACTTATTTTCATTATAAGCCCTTTCAGCGATGTCGCTCAGACGTCCGACTGCGGCATTGTTGTTATTTATTTTCATTATAAGCCCTTTCTGCGATGTCGCTCAGACGTCCGATCATGCATTGTTGTTATTTATTTTCATTATAAGCCCTTTCTGTGATGTCGCTCAGACGTCTGACTGCGGCATTGTTATTACTTTCATTATAAGCCATTTATGTGATGTCGCTCAGACGTCCGACTGCGGCACGCATGTATTTTTATTTCAATATAAGCCCTTTATGAGGTGTCGCTCAGACGCCCGACTGCGGCATGTTTTGCTTATTTATTCACCCTTCGAGGCGTCACTTCAGACAGTCGATCGGTTTTGAGTTTATCCTTCTTTGGGTTTTCGAGCGGACTACCGCCGATTCCCTTCTTATTTATTTTGATAATCTGATTTAATTGAGCATTGTTAAAATTAATAATGACTCATTCATGCATTCATTTGTTATATCTTTTGTCCGAACTGTCTTGTAGTACTTTCAAAGTACTCACGGCTTGTTGATTTGGCGGAATCTTGTGAAGGCGATCTCATGGATGAAGAATTCGATGGCGAGTCCGACGCCTAGAGGAATCCCAGTTAGTCTCGTCGACCCTGGATTAGTCATTGTGATATATCCGCTTCCGCTACCCAAATAAATTCATCGAGCCTCACCTCGACGCTTTCGATAAGCCGCCAAAGGCAAGATAGACTTATTAACCACCCATTGTGTTATTCCACCAACCACTCATATCTCGAGTCAAGAGTATTTCGACCCCACACCTTTGAGTCATATCCGCCACTATGTATAATTATCGGCGAGTTTGTAATAATTGGTTGGGCATCTTGATCCGACTTCGTAATATTGTAATGCTTTGGCTTATTGTATCAAAGTTTTGTCTACCAGTATGAAGGTTTTCCTCATATTGGACTTCATAGATCGGTTGTTCAATAAATATTTTTATTGAAAAACCGGTCGTGACAAGCTTGGTACCAGAGCCAGGCTGACTATAGGAAGCCACTAGGTGCGATCGCTAATCGGTTAT
This sequence comes from Aegilops bicornis, assembly GCA_021605145.1. Lineage (NCBI taxonomy): Eukaryota > Viridiplantae > Streptophyta > Magnoliopsida > Poales > Poaceae > Aegilops > Aegilops bicornis. The sequence goes on from CM038673.1 coordinate 146,157,147, forward strand.
TAGCATAATAGAGCTACTTATTATTTTCACAAATGTAGTCAATTTCTGACAGTCAACATAAATTTATGATTTGACTACTCAGGATTTTTGCCTACTTTTGTAGATGGCCAGCAATGACTGCGAGTCGCAGATGTTCGCCAACATGCCTGATGGGTTTGTCAAGCTTCTCTCCTTCATCGTCCAAGTCACGATGGGGCGGATGTCGCGCCATCTTCTCTATCTCTCGGACAAGGTCAATGACCGTCTAACCATGCACCAAGCCGCGGTGGAATTCAAGAGAGGACGAGTTGAGCGTTACGGTTCGTGGGGAGAGCCATGCCCACAAAGAATCACGCGCTACGAGATGGCAGCCCGTGAGGCGATAGCCCGTGTCGAGGATATCCTGCGCCGATGAAGACTCGCTTGCATCGCTACCTGCCATGTCACGTGCCATACACCTGCCACTACGCGTTCTCTTGCCCCGGAGGAGAACGGGATGAAGCTTTGAGATGCTCATCGAGTATCTTCAGGCTTTGGAGGCAGCCTTCGACAACCTGGTGGGCGACTTTGTAGCTGCCGCATGGACTCGATCCATGGCTGTGCCGCCAACAGGAGGGAGCTCTGCGTCGCACCACCACTGACTTTCGTCTCATCATCAGCATCTTTCGCTCCTACTGCTCGCACCGCTACTCGTCGCCTGCCTACCACGGAGGAGTTCAACCATATCATTGCGCCTACTCCGGTTCGTTCTGCACCACCCCTCGTGCCCGCTCAGATTCGAGTTGTCCCACACAGGCACCTGCTCCACCAACTCCGCAGCACCTCTCGTCTGGAGCCTATCTCTGAGGAGGAGGTTGAGTCCCCAGCCTCCCTTCGCCTCACCCTTGGCAGGCCAAGGGAAATCCTTACCATCTCCGACTAAGTACGCTTAGCCGCCATGCGATGTACCGACTTGTTTGATATGTTTATATGAAAATAGGCTGTGAGAAGTAGTTTGTTTGCGCATCATGTAGAATCTGGAGAAGTGCACTAGACTAAATAACATGTCAGGATTTATGTACGCATATCACGAGTGATGTATTGTATAATTACTACTTGCGTGTAAGATATGTAATGGACAGTCCTTCTCCGTATGCAAAACGTATTTTCTCTTGAAAAATCTTGGAGCATTTACAACTTTTGCATCCTCTTGAATTTATTGATTTTTGCGGCTCAATTTCTTTTCTTATGAGTGTTTCAAAATATATCCCAGAGTGAACTATGTCTCATCCTTGGACGCGCTCCATGCCAACTCCGACAGACGAAAAATTATGGCACACCCCAGGCAACAATTTCACTCGAGGGACAGACAAGTCAACAGGATGTTGAAACGGCACTTTCCCAAATGTGCCGTCTTTATGAACAAAGTCAGCAGCAACATCAGGAAATACTGAACCAAGTCATCAATATGGGAAATCACCGCGGACAGTATCAGCAGCAATCCAAGTTATCTGAGCTACAGAAGACGTGTCCCCAAACATTCTCTCACACTGACAAACCTCTGGAAGCCAAGGACTGGCTTCAAGACATGGAGAGAAAACTAATTATCGCCTAGTGTTTAGACCTTGAGAAAGTGCTTTATGCTCCGCACTATCTCATGGGAGCAGCCGCATCGTGGTGGGAAAATTTCCTACACATGCACCCCAATGAAAATAATATATCATGGGAGGAATTTAAATAAGGTTTTCGTGGGGCACATATTCCTAAGAGTCTTATGAAGATCAAAAGAGAGAATTTGATGACCTCAAGCAAAGGACAATGTCGGTGTCGAGAATACAACAGTCGGTTTACCCTCTTTGTCTCGCTTCACGCCAACGAGGAGCGTATGTCGAAAAACAAAAGATGGAGAAATTCCTAGACGGTCTGACACCCGCGCTTAAATGTCAATTAGTCGTACACACATTTCCAGTTTTTAAGACGCTGGTGGATAAGGCCATTACCTTGGAAAATGAGAGACGCAGCTTAGAAGATTTCCGCAAGCGGAAGAGGGACCAGTCCAAACATACCCGCAACCATCGCAACAAGACAGATGTTCAGAAAAACTGGACACCCAGACCCACGACAAACGTCTCACGCCCAAGCAAGAATTTCCACGCAAGGGACAAGGAGTTCACCTATCACCCGAGCGTTACATTACGCTTTGTGGAGAAGAAGGGCACTATGCCAAGCGGTGCCCCAAGCCAAGAACTTCGACCCCAAAGCCGAACAACGGAAGCAATAATTCGGTACCAAAGCGCAACAATTTCAACCCAAATAACAACCACAGGAAGGGTCATCTGAACCACGTGACCAAAGAGGAAGCACAAAATGCCCCATATATCATACTCGGTACGTTTCCTGTCAACACAATACCTGCCATGGTTTTGTTTGATTCTGGAGCTTCTCACTCTTTTGTCTCGAAAAGTTTTTCTTTGCAAAATAATTTTTCGATGCTTCCCTTGGGAAAATCTATGATCGTCAAGTCCCCTGGAATTAAGCAAGTTACCCAGAATTATTGCCAGGGTGTGGTCATCGAGTTTGAAGGGTTGAAGTTCCACGCAAATCTTATCGTATTGGAGAATAAAGGACTGGATGTCATCTTAGGGATGGATTGGTTAACGACCAGCAAAGGTTTTATTGACTACTTCAACAGGACCGTAATTCTAACCCATCACCACGGGAAGACCATAAAGGTTTCAGCCAAGGAAAGAAAAATATCCCGGCAACTGGGATTGAATAAGGTAGATATTTCTGAATTGAGCAAGGTTCCAGTAGTGTGTGAATTTCCAGATGTGTTTCCCGAAGAACTACCAGGCATGCCACCAGATCGAGAGATAGAATTCAGCATTGAGCTAGCACCCGGAACCGCTCCCATATACAAGAAACCGTACAGAATGGCACCATCCGAATTGGTAGAACCGAAGAAGCAAATAAAGGAATTATTGGAAAAACGGTACATACGAGCCAGTTCCTCACCTTGGGGTTCGCCAATTTTGTTTGCCAAAAAGAAGAATGGAACACTGAGATTGTGCATAGACTATCGAGCGCTAAACATGGTCACAATCAAGAACAAATACCCGATGCCACGAATAAATGATTTATTCGATCAACTCGCTAAGGCCAAGGTGTTCTCAAAGATTGACTTGAGATCGGGATACCATCAAGCGAAAGTGCGAACCGAAGATATTCCCAAGACCGCTTTCACCTCCGGACACGGATTGTATGAGTTCACCGTAATGCCATTCGGACTAACAAACGCCTCGCATATTTTGTTCACCTCATGAACAAAGTATTCATGAAGTTTATGGATAAGTTTGTTGTGGTATTTATCCATGATATTCTGGTATACTCCAAAACACCAGAAGAACACGCTGAACATCTCCGGATTGTACTAGGAGAACTCAGGAAACATCAGCTGTACGCTAAATTCAGCAAGTGTGAATTTTGGCTAAAGCAAGTAGGTTTTACGGGCCACGATCTTGACTCAAGAAGGTATCGCCAGAGACCGAAAAAGTCAAGGCCGTACTTGGCTGGAAGCCGCCACCAGCGTGACGGATGTCTGAAGTTTCTTGGGTATGGCAGGATACTCTTGAAGATTTATTGAAGGATTCTCCACCATAGCAAAGACAATGACACAACTACTCAAGAAAGGCAGGAAGTTTGAATGGGCGGAAGCTTGTAGAAAAGTTTCCAAGAACTGAAGAGGAAACTGACGACAAAGACCAAGATTAATTGTGCGGATATACACAAAAATTTTGAGGTATTTTGTGAAACATCTCGAAAGGGCCTCGGGTGCGTATTGATGCAAGAAGGCAAGGTTGTCGCATATGTTTCCAGACAGCTTCGCAAGCATGAGGGAAATTACCCTACCCATGACCTGGAATTAGCAGCAGTTATTCATGCACTCAAGGAGTGGAGACACTTTTTACTTGTTAATCGTTGTGAAATCTACACGGACCACAAAAGCCTCAAGTATATTTTCACACAACCAGAACTGAATTTACGGCAATGACGCTGGTTGGAATTAGTAAAGGATTATGATGTTGGGATCCACTACCACCCGGCAAAGCAAATGTTGTAGCAGACGCTCTGAGTGGAACCCCAGTCCGGACAACGACAGCATGCGGACTTAAGACCTGAATTCTAGCAGGAATTCGCAAAGCTCAACCTGTTGGTGGTCACCAAGGCGATGTGTCAAACTTAGAAGTACAGCCTACCCTGATAGAGAAGGTTAAAGAGGCTCAACGTGGACACCCCAGCATTGAAGGCATAAAACGTAAGATGAAATTGGGCAAGGCCTCGGAATTCATTATTGATGAGCAAAGAATATTGTGGTACGGGAATAGGCTTTGCGTACCAAATATCCATGACCTTAAACAGCAAATCCTGACTGAAGGCCACACCGCTCCATATTCAATCCATCCTGGAGGAACAAAAATGTACAAAGATCTTCAGGAAACATTTTGGTGGCATGGTATAAAAAGAGACATAGCCACGTTTATTGCATGTTGTGACTCTTGTCAACGCATCAAGGCCGAGCACCAGAAACCAGCCGGGCTATTGCAACCCAATAAGATACCCGAGTGGAAATGGGACGAAATTGGAATGGATTTTATTGTTGGACTACCTCGGCCGCGACACGGACATGATGCCATATGGGTAATCACAGATAGGCTGACTAAAGTAGCTCACTTCATCCCCGTGAAGACAACACACACCACTCAGAAGCTTGCTAGGCTCTACCTCTCCCGTATCGTTTGCCTACATGGAGTCCCAAAGAAAATAATCTCGGACAGAGGCACTCAATTCGTCTCCGGTTTTGGGATCACTTACAACAAGCTGGGAACTCGGTGGCATTCAAGACCGCCTACCATCCCAGACGGATGGGCGGACCGGCGAGTGAATCAGATTCTAGAAGATATGCTAAGAGCATGTGTCCTCACCTATGGGACCACTTGGGAGGAGAGCTTACCATACGCAGAATTCGCATATAACAACAGCTATCAGTCCAGCCTGCAAATGGCACCATTTGAAGCTCAGACAGACGAAGGTGTCGTACCCGCTAAATTGGTGGAAACCGAGGCAGTCATATCTTCGCCCAGACCTGCTCAAAGAGGCTGAAGATAAAGTCAAGGTAATTAAGGACCAACTCAAGACAGCCCAAAGTCGACAAAAGAGTTATTACGATCAGAAGCATCGTGGAGTCCATTTTGAACCCGGTGAATTTGTGTACCTACGAGTATCACCCATGAGAGGTCTGCACCGATTCAAGATTAAAGGGAAGCTAGCACCAAGATTCATCGGACCATTCTGCATAGTAGCACGAAGAGGCAAGGTGGCCTACCAGCTAGACTTACCCGAAGAATTATCCGACATCCACGACGTATTTCACGTCTCCAAATTGAGGAAGTGCGTAAGCAACCCAGAGAAACAAGTACCCCTTAAAAACATAGACGTGCAACCAGACCTTACGTATCGGGAGCATCCGATAAAAATCTTGGAGGAGTCAGAAAGGAGAACCCGACAGAAAACCATCAAGTTCTTCAAAGTTCAGTGGAGCAACCACACCGAGAGTGAATCCACTTGGGAAAGAGAGGATTTCCTTCGAACAGAGCACCCACAGTTATTTGAGGATCAACTGGAATCTCGGGGACGAGATTTTTCCTAAGGGGGTAGGTGTTGTGACACTCAAAATTTTTTTCCTTTGGTTTTCTTCATAATTTTGTTGGATTTGAAGGAGGTCTCCAAAACCCTTCCAAAAATCTCTCTCAAAGCTTTTTCCCTTTAGCAAATATTTTATTTTTCATCTCCTACATCTCTAGTGTTTGGTTTAAATTTTCTTCTGATTTCCCTCTTCTCAAAATTTCAAGAAGAATCTTTGGAATTTATTCTATTTCAAAAAGAAACTCTAGGAGTTTTTCACCCTCTCCCATATTTGAAATCATTCATGATTCTTCCATGCACCACATGGTAAAACCTTCCCAAAAATCTCTCCTTCCACTTTGGTACAACTAAAACATTCTGTCCAAACTAGTAAAATCCATTTTTGGATTTTATTCCAATTATTTCCCCTCCCAAAATAATTCTGTCTTTTCTTTTGAGCCTAGGTGATTTGCAAAGCAAGTACCCTAATGCTTTTGATTTTTGACCTCAACTCCACACCTGGATAGTCCTTGGTATCCACAACCCAGAACCATCTTGATCCACTCTTCTTCTTTTCAAATATTTCAAACTTCACTCCGCAAGTTTGGACCAGATTTGCCAAATTTGGTGAAATGCATATCTACACTTCTCCAAAAGTCCCACCAAAATTCAGGCAACCTCTAGTTGCAAAGAGAGACCACTCCACCAAAAATCAGCTCAAGGAAAAATCCCTGGATACCAGAATCATTTTGTCGAACACCTGGCATGCACTGTTTTGTTCACATTCAGTAAATTCAGAAAGTTCATGTCGATCTCATCGATAACCCGATCCACGAGTCCACAGTCCTTTTGGCTCGATGCTCGTAGCTGGCCTGCTTGTCCGAAGCCCAACACGCAGCGGCGCTTGGCGCCTTCCGGCGTCGGTGGCGCCACAACCGCTGGCGGCGTGCTTTGCGGCGGCGAATCACCGTGACGGGGGCGAAGCTGCGGCAACGCGCCGTTTAAGCGCCGCCAAAGCGTCTGGTGGCTCGGCGTGGCCACCTCCTTGCCAGCGCGCATGCGGCACCGTCGCCGTGGCTTGGCACGCAGAGCACGCTCTCTGCCGCCCGACGGGCGTCTTGGCCCGTGCCGTCGAGGGCAAGCCGTAAACCTTCCTCCCATGCTGAGCTGGACCCTGAAATGGCACCACTACTCCTCCTAGGCGATGCTCAAGCTCCTAACCCTCCCGTGCAACCACTGCGCCGTCGTAATCACCTCGCCGGACTTATCCATTCACGGCAACCGACTCGGGCCGGCTATATATAGCCCCCCCCCCCCGAGCTTGCTCTCGCCTCCGCACGACTCCACCACCTCACCAGACCCCGCCTAGCCACTGGAGGGGCCTCGAGGGGCCTTTCTTCCCAGACTCCGGCCACCTCCGTCGCCCTGCTTTCGCCCGTAGCCTCGTACCACCTCTAGTAGGATAACCCCCACCTCAATTTTTGCCCCGCAGCTCTCTCCGGCGAGATCCACGACCGACCGAACCGCCGTCCGCCGGAGCAAGTGTCGCCGTCGATGTGGTGCTCGCCGAAGACCACTTCTACCTTCCACAGACGCGGAAGGACGTGCTGATCACGAAGGTACCGTCCGATCACTCTGCCTCGCCGTGGATCGCCGCCGGCGACCACCGCACCTCTCGGGCGCCGTCGCGCCCTGTTTCCCTCTTTCAAATTTTCAAACATGACAGGTGGAGCCCGTCTGTCAGCCTCTCAGTTGCTTCTTTTAAACGAAACGTTATCTGGACTTTTCCACAGAACCCCCTGGAAACTTTCTATTTCATTACAGATGGGTCATTGGGTTAAAACTCTTATAACTTTTTAACAGAAAGGAATTTTTGAGTGATCTTTTTCTGTCCTCTTCAGATTTTAGTCTACTTTTTTATCATATTTATTTGAAAAATATTTGGATCAACTTTCTGTACTCCACGGTATTTACGTTAGCGCGTGTAATTTTGTTTACCGTAGATACCGAAGGAGGTGACGGAACCGCGAACTTCGCCGAGCTAGACCCCGACTACTCCGAACCAGGCAAGCAAAGTTTGAACTTTTGATATGATGAGTGTCTGGGCATGCTTGCACTATTTTTAAATCATGGCACGTTCACGAGCATTTCGATGATAGTTTATCTCGTGAGCATCGTGGCAAATGGGCTCGGTAAACCCATGAGTTGTTGAAAACTTGTTGCATGGCCATGAGTTGGCATGAGTATGGGTAAGATGGCAGGTTGTAGCATGCCAGGCTTATTCCATATCATTGACCGGTGTCAACATAAGTCGGTCGATTCCGTCCGTCCTCCCTTCCGTACTACCACCTGTTTCCCGCAAGGGAATACTGACTTAGTAGGTTGCAAACCACTTCTGGTACACACCAAATTGAGAGGCGGGATGAAGGTTCCATGGCCCTGGATTAAAGCCTTTCATCCGGTCAGGGGGCATGGGTGTTTCCGGTTGGGACCGAGAGGGGGGCACCCCTTAGAACGCGCGTATATAAATTTGATCCCATGCTATTCGTGATTGTGATCTCCCCGTCTCAAAGTTTCTCTTAAATGCTGTCTAGGGTGATTTCCTGGCAACATGAGGTGTGATGGGTGTGTACTAGCTAGTTGTGTTTCCTCTGAAATGCCGTAAACGGAACTAGTCCTTCGTGACTACGGAAATCCGTTGGTTGTGGACAATTTAGTACAAACTCTGCAGAGTCAAAATTCTTGAACTCATCTTATTCATATCCAAGTACCATGTTCATCTCATTTGTCGAGTGTCAGACTCGGTGACAGGGACTCCTGAGAACCATTTGGGTATCAAATGTTTATTTTCACGTGAATGGACTAACCCGCTTATTGTCTTGTGAGGAATATTTTCCGTGAGCACTATATCTTGTCAGTTATGAATAATGAACTATAAGCCCTTTCTGCGATGTCGCTCAGACGTCCGATTGCGGCATTGTTGTTACTTATTTTCATTATAAGCCCTTTCAGCGATGTCGCTCAGACGTCCGACTGCGGCATTGTTGTTATTTATTTTCATTATAAGCCCTTTCTGCGATGTCGCTCAGACGTCCGACTGCGGCATTGTTGTTATTTATTTTCATTATAAGCCCTTTCTGTGATGTCGCTCAGACGTCCGACTGCGGCATTGTTATTACTTTCATTATAAGCCATTTATGTGATGTCGCTCAGACGTCCATTGCGGCACACATGTATTTTATTTCAATATAAGCCCTTTATGAGGTGTCGCTCAGACGCCTGATGCGGCATGTTTTGCTTATTTATTCACCCTTCGACGTCACTTGACGATCGATCGGTTTTGAGTTTATCCTTCTTTGGGTTTTCGAGCGGACTACCGCCGATTCCTTCTTATTTATTTTTGCTATGCTGATTTAATTGAGCATTGTTAAAATTAATCATGACTCATTCATGCATTCATTTGTTATATCTTTTGTCCGAACTGTCTTGCGAGTACTTTCAAAGTAGTCACCTGGCTTGTTGATTTGGCGGAATCTTGTGAAGGCGATCTCATGGATGAAGAATTCGATAGCGAGTCCGACGCCTAGAGTAATCCCAGTCGGTCTCGTATGCGACCTGGATTAGTCATTGTGATATATCCGCTTCCGCTACCCAAGTAAATTCATCGAGCCTCACCTCGACGCCGATGAGCCGCCCGATCTGATGAGACTTATTAACCACCCCGCTGTGTTATTCCACCAACCACTCATATCTTGAGTCAGTAGTATTTCCACCCCACACCTTTGAGTCATATCCGCCTCTATGTATAATTATCGGCGAGTTTGTAATAATTGGTTGGGCATCTTCAGTCCGACCCCTGTAATATTGTAATGCTACTGGCTTATTGTATCAAAGTTTTGTCTACCGGTATGAAGGATTTCCTCATATTGGACTTCATAGGTCGGTTGTTCAATAAATATTTTTATTGAAAAACCGGTCGTGACATCATCCAAGAAATCTTATAGGTTTTACTTGGCACAAACACTAATTAAAACATAAAACCACATCTAACCAGAGACTATATCAATTATTTATTACTAAACATAACCAAAAAGCAAGAAACAATAATAAAATTCGGTTGCCTCCCAAAAAGCGCTATCGTTTAACGCCCTTTAGCTAGGCATAAAGGCAAGAATAGATCTAGGAATTATCATCTTTGGTATGCAAAAAGTGGCTCTCATAATAGATTCATAAGGTAATTTAATTTTCTTTCTAGGAAAGTGTTTCATGCCTTTCCTTAATGGAAATTGGAATCTAATATTTCCTTCTTTCGTATCAATAATTGCACTAATCGTTCTAAGGAAAGGTCTACCAAGAATAATAGGACATGTAGGATTGCAATCTATGTCAAGAACAATTAAATATACTGACACATAATTCTTATTTGCAACAATAAGAACATCATTAATCCTTCCCATAGGTTTCTTAATGGTGGAATCCGCAAGGTGCAAGTTTAAAGAACAATCATCAAATTCACGGAAATCTAACACATCACACAAAGGTTTTGGAATCATGGAAACACTAGCACCCAAATCACATAAAGCATAGCATTCATGATCTTTAATGCTAATTTTAATAGTAGGTTCCCATTCATCATAAATTTTTCTAGGGATAGAAACTTCTAATTCAAGCTTTTCTTCATAGGATTGCATTAAAGCATCAACGGTATGTTTGCTAGAAGCTTTATTTTGACTATAAGCATGAGGAGAATTTAACACGGATTGCAACAAGGAAATAAAATCGATTAAAGAACAATTATCATAATTAAATTCCTTGAAATCAAAAATAGTGGGTTCATTGGTATGTAACGTTTTGACCTCTTCAATCGCACTTTTACCAATTTTTGCATCTAGATCTAAATACTCCGAATCATTGGGATGCCTTTTAACTAAAGTTGACTCATCTCTAGTCCCATCATTATCAAGACTCGTATTGCAAAACAAAGATTTGATAGGAGACACATCAATCACCTTTATATCTTCATCTCTATTACCTTCTAGATCTTCCGGTTTGGCGGCCATCTTATTGACTAAGGTGGCCTGCTTATCCGAATTTTGGGCTATTAATTTTTCAAGATGAGCAAACTGAGATTTCAAACCATAAAATTCCTTAGACATATCATCAAGCTCTTTATTCATGTACTCCATAAAGCCTTTTTGTTCTTTAAGCTTGTTTCCAAAGAAATTATTATGCTCAAATTGCAAAGTCATAAAGCTTCTGACGTTGTTCTCAATTTCTTCCAACCTTTTAAGGTGAGGATCAACGTTTTTAGGCAGGGCTATTAGGGCAAATAGGCAACAAGAAGCAAGCGAAAAAGAGGCGAACGGAAAAAGAGGGCGACTAAAACGGCAAAGGTGAAGTGGGGGAGATGAAAACGAGAGGCAAATCGTGAATAATGTAATGCGAGGGATAAGAGTTTGTGAAGGGTACTTGGTATGTCTTGACTTGACTTGACTTGGCGTAGATCTCCCCGGCAACGGCGCCAGAAATCCTTCTTGCTACCTCTTTAGCACTGCGTTGGTTTTCCCTTGAAGAGGAAAGGGTGATCCAGCAAAGTAGCGTAAGTATTTCGCTCAGTTTTTTAGAACCAAGGTAGCAATCCAGCAGGAGACTGCACGCAAGTCGCCTCGTACCTACAAAAACAAATAAGAACCTTGCAACCAACGCGATAAAGGGGTTGTCAATCCCTTCACAGCCACTTGCAAAAGTGAGATTTTATAGAGATAATAAGATAAATATTTTTGGTATTTTTTATGATAAATATTGAAAGTAAAGATTGCAAAGTAAAAATAGATTGGAAACTTATATGATGGAAAATAGACCCGGGGGCCATAGGTTTCACTAGTGGCTTCTCTCAAGATAGCATAAGTATTACGGTGGGTGAACAAATTACTGTCGAGCAATTGATAGAAAAGTGCATAATTATGAGAATATCTAGGCATGATCATGTATAAAGGCATCACGTCGACGAAAAGTAGACCGAAACGATTCTGCATCTACTACTATTACTTCACACATCGACCGCTATCCAGCATGCATCTAGAGTATTAAGTTCATAAGAACAGAGTAACGCATTAGGCAAGATGACATGATGTAGAGGGATAAACTCAAGCAATATGATATAAACCCCATCTTTTTATCCTCGATGGCAACAATACAATACGTGCCTTGCTGCCCCTGTTGTCACTGGGAAAGGACACAGCAAGATTTAACCCAAAGCTAAGAACTTCTCCCATTGCAAGAAAGATCAATCTAGTAGGCCAAACCAAACTGATAATTCGAAGAGACTTGCAAAGATAACAAATAATACATAAAAGAATTCAGAGGAGATTCAAATATTGTTCATAGATAATCTTGATCATAAACCCACAATTCATTGGATCTCGACAAACACATCGCAAAAAGAATTACATTGAATAGATCTCCAAGAAGATTGAGGAGAACTTTGTATTGAGATCCAAAGAGAGAGAAGAAGCCATCTAGCTAATAACTATGGACCCGAAGGTCTGTGGTAAACTACTCACACATCATCGGAGAGGCAATGGTGTTGATGTAGAAGCCCTCCGTGATCGATTCCCCCTCCGGCGGAGCGCCGAAAAAGGCCCCAAGATGGGATCTCATGGGTACACAAGATTGCGGCAGTGGAAATAGGGTTCCGTGGTGCTCTCGGATGTTTTCAGGGTATATGAGTATATATAGGCGAAAGAAGTAGGTCGGTGGAGCCACGAGGGGCCCACGAGGGTTGGCGGCGCATCTACCCCCCTGGGCGCGCCCTCCTGCCTCGTGGCCTCCTCGTTTCTTTCTTGATGTCCACTCCAAGTCTCCTGGATTGCGTTTGTTCCAAAAATAACTCTCCCGAAGGTTTCATTCCGTTTGGACTCCGTTTGATATTCCTTTTCTGCGAAACACTGAAATAGGCAAAAAAAACAGTAATTTGCACTGGGCCTTTGGTTAGTAGGTTAGTCCCAAAAATAATATAGAAGTGTATAATAAAGCCCATTAAACATCCAAAACAGGTAATATAATAGCGTGGAACAATAAAAAATTATAGATACGTTGGAGACGTATCAGGCAACGCTTTCTTTAAAGCCATTAAGCTAGTCATAAAGTGCTCAAGTAATGAATCCACCCAGGTCCCAAGGTATATCAAAGCCAATTTTAATTAGCAATGATTCGGCATTTAGTAGTGAGCACAAAGCAACATATATCATGCAAGGATGAAGTCTAACTCTCTTCCTATGCATCAGCATGTCATACAAGAACAATTAATGCACATCGAGTAAAGGCCAATGCATAACATAAGAAGTTTCTTGCAATTTTATCGTGTTGGAAACATAGAGAGGCGGAGATGTAGTTCCTCTCTCATAATAATTGCAAGTAGGAGCAGCAAGCACATGCATATTATATTCATCAAAATTATCATGTGCAACGGTAAAAGGCCACCCATCAATATAATCCTTAATAAGTGCAAACTTCTCCGATATAGTGTAGTTCGGAGAATTCAAAAATATAATAGGACTATCATGTGTGGGTGCAATAGCAACAATTTCATATTTAACATAAGGAACAATACCAAGTTCATCTCCATAAGAATAATTCATATTGGCATCTTGGCTACAAGAATAGAAAGCATCAAGTTCATCAAAAAGGGGTATTTCGAACGAATCAACGGGATCATAGCAATTATCATGGCATTCATCCTTCGGTAGGAACGAAGGGACATTAAACAATGTATGAGTTGGAGAGTTACTCTCATTAGAAGGTGGGCACGGGTAGCTAATCCGATCTTCCTCCTTTTGTTCTTCGCTCTCCTCATCATCTTTTTCATCCAATGAGCTCACAGTTTCATCAATTTCTTCTTCCATAGACTCCTGCAAAATATTAGTCTCTTCTCGGACAGCTGAGACTCTCTCAATAAATTCATCAATATCATAATTGTATTTATAATTCTCATAGCAATATTTAAGGATAGCTAAGTTTTCAGGTCTATAAACTGAATCATTGAAATCTTCAAACTCTTTAAACAAAGATTCAATTTCACAAGCACCCTTAAAAGCAACAAATTCTTCTAGTCATTCCACATCATAGTAATCATATATACCATTAGCATAAGAGGCTAAGGTTTCATTATCATTAATTTTGCATGAAAAGGGAAGGTGTGGAGCCTTCATCCTAGAGCAACAAGTATAATCATATCTCAAGCATAGTTGCTGAGCATACCAATGCAACATATAAAGTTGATCCTATAATAGTTTCCCTTTTTGAGTCAAGCGATAATACCTATAGTATTCACGTTGATCCAACGTGTCTCCCATTATATAATTGAATGGGGTTTTCTCAGGATTATTAAAGTAGTGCATAATATCTATCACATAATGAGCATCGAGGGTTTTAGGAGGTTCCCCATCTCCATGGGTAGCAAGTAAACCTAACTTTTTTTTGGTATTTCGTGTTCCATATCCATAACTAAAGATAGAGAACAACTTATAATAGCAAGTAAAATCCACTTAGTGATAAAGCAAACAAGCACACACGAGAATATTCACCCCACGCTATCTCCCCCTGGCAACGGCGCCAGAAAAAGGTCTTGATAACCCACAAGTATAGGGGATCAATTGTAGCCTCTTTCGATAAGTAAGAGTGTCGAAGCCAACAGGGAGCTAAAGGTAGAACAAATATTCCCTCAAGTTCTATCGACCACCGATACAACTCTACGCATGCTTAACGTTCGCTTTACCTAGAACAAGTATGAAACTAGAAGTACTTTGTAGGTGTTGTTGGATAGGTTCGCAAGATAATAAAGAGCACGTAAATAATAAGTAGGGGCTGTTTAGATGAAGACACAACTAAGTTAGTTTTAGTAGAGAGATTTTTGTCACCCAAGAAAGTTATTTGTCCCTAGGCAATCGATAACTAGACCGGTAATCACTATTGCAATTTTATATGAGGGAGAGGCATAAGCTAACATAGTTTCTCTCCTTGGATCATATGCACTTATGATTGGAACTCTAGCAAGCATCCGCAACTACTAAAGATCATTAAGGTAAAACCCAACCATAGCATTATAAGGCATCAAGTCCTCTTTACTCCCATACGCAAACAACCTACTTACTCGGGTCTGTGCTTCTGTCACTCACGCCACCCACCATAAGAAAATCATGAACATATAGCGAACCCTACACGGGATTCCCTCACGCTTGCGCGACACGGAGAGCACCATAGCACAACACCAATAATAAAACATGCAACTCAAACCAATCACGATCATCAATTAACCCATAGGACAAAACAGATCTACTCAAACATCATAGGATAGCCATACATCATTGGGAAATAATATATAGTGTTAAGCACCATGTTTAAGTAGAGATTGCAGCGCGTAAAAGAGGGGTTACGCCGCTGCATAGAGGGGGGAAGAGTTGGTGATGACTGTGATGAAGTTGTTGGTGTAGATCGTTGTCGCGATGATGGCCCCGGTGGCGTTCCGGCGCCACCGGGAGAGAGGGGGAGAGAGCCCCCCTTCTTCTTCTTCTTCTTCCTTGACCTTCCCTTTAGATGGGAGAAGGGTTTACCCTCTGGTCCTTGTCTTCCATGGCGGTGGAGGGGCGGGACCCCCTCCAAGATTGGATCTCTCTCTGTTTCCTTCCGTTTCTGTGCTCCCTGATTCTGCCCTTTCACCGTTTCTTAAATTCCCGGAGATCTGTAACTCCTATTGGGCTGAAATTTTGACACGATTTTTATCTGGATATTAGCTTTCTTGCGGTGAAATAAGGGCACCAACCACCTTATGGAGTGGCCACGAGGGCCCAGGGCACTCCCCTCACCCTCGTGGGCCCCTCGGGCATTGTCTCGTGTTGATTCCACATCCCAAAATTCACATATATTCCAAAACAATCTCCATAAATTTTTATCCCATTTGGACTCCGTTTGATATGGATTTTTTGTGGAACGAGAAACATGCAACAAACAGGAACTGGCACTGGGAACTGGATCAGTATGTTAGTCCCAAAAATAGTATAAAAAGTTGCCAAAAGTACGTAAATGTTGTAGAATTTTGGCATGGAACAATTAAAAAATATAGATACGACAGAGACGTATCATACGGCGCGGCCGGCCTTTGGTGCAAGTACGGCGCAGAGGGCCTATGCCCACTCCTGGCAAGGAATGAGGGTACTGACGGGACGTGTACCCAGTTGCGACGCCATGTCGACAGCAGGCAAGCGCTGATGGATCCGCTCTTGCTGTGCGGCGTGCCGCGCCTCTCGCTCTGCGGTGAACCGCAACCTATCAGCGTGGACGCGCCTAGCTTGCTCTACAGCGCACCATCAATCATGTTGTGCGGCGAGCTACAGCCTGTCGGGGCTGACATGCCTATCTTGATCCGCGGCGCTCAAGCACCATGCGCCGAAGGTCTACTCAGCCCTGGCGATGACGCACATCACGGCGTCGTCCATCGCGTTGTCGGGGAGTGCCTCGGCCTCGATGGGCCGTTGCGTCTGCTCATTTTCCTAGTCGATGAGGTTAATGGCAGAGTCGACGCTTTGGTGGGTTGGCATGCTTGGAAAAGGTGGATGTGCTACAGGCTGCGCTTGTCGCCTCCGTGCGTCGCGCGCCATCTAAGTTTATGCACAATATTGCTGGGTGGCGGGAAACAGGTGAGGAAATAGCGGGAAATGGTGGCGTGTTCATAAAACACCATCAAATTAATGGAAACTTAGCATAGAAGGAACATCGAGCTAGCACAAGAAGTAGATGATGATCAGATGAACATGTACCACACTAGGGAACCGGTCGGTGATGAATTCATCAATCGCAAATGGTTGAATACTAGAAAGCGTTTGCCCACAACACACATGGCTTATTCCATCGCGACCAGGTCGGATGGACCAACTGTATGCCACATATCGCAGATTGTTAAAAAGTAATGCGATAGACCTTCTTTAACATGTGTTAAAAAATAATAAAATAAAAAACAAGGACCTCGAGGTTAAATTAACTCATGGGATGGGTCGTATCAGTCATTTAATTTGACAAATACGACCCATCCTATCAGTTAATTTAACATCAACACAACTTCCCATCTAGTCACCCATCTGATGGCTGCTCCAGCCTGAGCACACTTAACTTGAGAGTTCTCTTACATGAGCTACTGGTGGAACAACTAGTCCTTGCTGATATAGCATGCCTCTTCGCATCCTTATGGCATATCAGATGACCGCCCGTCCCCCAATGGCCAATAGATGTTGTGTAGACAGAGCATATCACATATGGCTTATTAGCAGCAATCATCTGTGTTATTATCGGTCTTCGCACACATTTATGATTACAGACCTGTTTGCCGCGTATCACACACATCTTGATATATTGAACCATTTCTGTTCTCTAGTCTCAACGCAAATAGTTCATCCGAGTGAACCACATGCCCTATATCGCACACACCTTGATCCGGTTGACCGTTACTTTTGTGTTGCCTAATCACAATTCATCCGAGTGAACCGTATGGTGTATATCACACACACCTCCATCTGGCTGCCCGTTTCTTTTGTTCCTCCTCATCGCAAACAGTTAATTGAACTGAACCGTATGCCCTGCATCGCACACGCAACTAAAATTTGAACTGCGTTTGATGCATCCTCCATCGAAAACGTTTTGCACCTTTTTTGACGGTTTTTACACCACTATTTGCGATTATTGCATCGCACATAGTTTCGTCGAAGGGTCTCTGATCGTAGTGTCGCGTTAGCAGCATCCTGCAGTAGTGATGTTGGAGACGTATCAAGCATCCCCAAGCTTAATTCCTGCTCATCCTCGAGTAGGTACATGATAATAACAGAATTTTTGATGTGGAATGCTACCTAACATATTTATCCATGTAATTTTTTTATTGTGGCATGAATGTTCAGATCCATAAGATTCAAAACAAAATTTTAATATTGACATAAAAACAATAATACTTCAAGCATACTAACAAGGCAATTATGTCTTCTCAAAATAACATGGTCAAAGAAAGCTTATCCCTACAAAATCATATAGTCTGGCTATGCTCCATCTTCATCACACAAAATATAGGAATCATGCACAACCCCGATGACAAGCCAAGCAATTGTTTCATACTTCTGATGTTCTCAAACCTTTTCAACTTTCACGCAATACATGAGCGTGAGCCATGGACATAGCACTATAGGTGTAATAGAAGGTGGCTGTGGAGAAGACAAAAACAAGGAGATAGTCTCACATCAACTAGGTGTATCAACGGGCTATGAAGATGCCCATCAATAGATATCAATGTGAGTAAGTAGGGACTACCATGCAACGGATGCACTAGAGTTATAAGTGTATGAAAGCTCAAAAAGAAACTAAGTGGGTGTGCATCCAACTTGCTTGCTCATGAAGACCTAGGGCATTTGAGGAAGCCCATCGTTGGAATACACAAGCCAAGTTCTATAATGAAAAATTCCCACCAGTATATGAAAGTGACAACATAGGAGACTCTCTATCATGAAGATCATGGTGCTGCTTTGAAGGACAAGTGTGGTAAAAAGGATAGTAGCATTGCCCCTTCTCTCTTTATCTCTCTTTTTTTAGCCTTCTCTTTTTTTGGCCTCTCTTTTTTTCGCCCGGAGCCTCCCGACTCGGGGGAATCATAGTCTCCATCATCCTTTCCTCACATGGGACAATGCTCTAATAATGAAGATCATCACACTTTTATTTACTTTACAACTCAAGAATTACAACTCGAAACTTAGAACAAAATATGACTCTATATGAATGCCCCCGGCGGTATACCGGGATGTGCATTGATTCATGAGTGACATGTATGAAAGAACTATGAACAGTGGCTTTGCCACAAATACGATGTCAACTACATGATCATGCAAAAAGCAATATGACAATGATGAAGCGTGTCATAATAAACGGAGCGATGGAAAGTTGCATGGCAATATATCTCGGAATGTCTATGGAAATGCCATAATAGGTAGGTTTGGTGGCTGTTTTGAGGAAGGTATATGGTGGGTGTATGGTACTAGCGAAAGTTGCGCGGCACGAGAGAGGCTAGCAATGGTGGAAGGGTGAGAGTACGTATAATCCATGGACTCAACATTAGTCATAAAGCACTCACATACTTATTGCAAAAATCTATTAGTTATCAAAACGAAGTACTATGCGCATGCTCCTAGGGGATAGATTGGTAGGAAAAGACCATTGCTCGTCCCCGACCGCCACTCATAAGGAAGACAATCAATAAATAAATCATGCCCTGACTTCATCACATAACGGTTCACCATACGTGCATGCTACGGGAATCACAAATTTTAACACAAGTATTTCTCAAATTCACATTACTCACCAGCATGACTCTAATATCACCATCTTTATATCTCAAAACAATCATAAGGAAGCAAACTTCTCATAGTATTCAATGCACTTTATATGAAAGTTTTTATTATATCCCGCTTGGATGCCCATCATATTAGGATTAAATTCATAACCAAAGCAAACTACCATGCTGTTTAAGACTCTCAAAATAATATATGTATAGCACGAGAGTTCAACAATTTCTTCAAAATAAAACTACAGCCTTGCTCTAAAAAGATATAAGTGAAGCACTAGAGCAACTAACAGACTACTCCAAATGATACAAGTGAAGATCAATGAGTAGTTGAATAATTATGTAACTATGTGAAGACTCTCTAACATTTAAGAATTTCAGATCTTGGGATATTATTCAAACAGCAACCAAAACAAAATAAATAAAATGACGCTCCAAGCAAAACACATATCATGTGGTGAATAAAAATATAGCTCCTAGTAAGGTTACTGATGGATTGAAGACGAAAGAGGGGGTGCCATCCGGTGCATCCCCAAGCTTAGGCTCTTGGTTGCCCTTGAATATTGCCTTGGGGTGCCTTGGGAATCCCCAAGCTTAGGCTCTTTCCACTCTTTATTCCGTATTCCATCAAAACATTACCCAAAACTTGAAAACTTCACAACACAAAAATCAATAGAAAACTCGTAAGCTCCGTTAGTATAATAAAACTAGTCATTCACTTTGGTATTGTCAAGACAAGATACATAATTTTTCTCACATGATGCCTACTGTACCCTATCATTTCTATAATTTATATTAAGCAATATAAGCCATAGAACATTGCAAACAAGCAAACTATGCATTGAAAATAGAATCCATCAAAAACAGAACAGTCTGTAAAGATCTGAATTGAAATCATACTTCTGTAACTTCAAAAACCCTGAGAAATTAAGAAGTCCTAAGAATTTTTCTATTAATCTTCTGCAAAAAGAATAAACTAAAAATCACTCTTCATCTAGAAATGAGAATTGTTTTCGTGAGCGCAAAAGTTTCTGTTTTTCAGCAAGATCAAATCAACTATCATCATAGACCATCCTAAGGTCTTACTTTGAATTTTATTGAAAAAAACTCTATAAAACATGATCATTACATTAGTTTAATCATGTGGACACACAAAAACAATAGGTAATGGTGTTGGGTTATCTCCCAACAAGCGCTTTTCTTTAATGCCTTTATAGCTAGGCATGATGATTTCAATGATGCCCACATAAAAGATAAGAATTGAAACACAAAGACACCATCATGAAGCATATGACTATAGCACATTTAAGTATAACCCACTTCCTATGCATAGGGATTTTGTGAGCAAACAATTTATGGGAACAAGAATCAACTAGCATAGGAAGGCAAAACAAGCATAACTTCAAGATTTTCAACACATAGAGAGGAAACTTGATATTATTGCAACTACTACAAGCATATATTCCTCCCTCATGATAATTTTCAGTAGCATCATGAATGAATTCAACAATATAACCATCACATAAATCATTATTTTCATGATCTACAAGCATCACTACTGCAGGATGGTCCAAACGCGACACTACGATCAGAGACCCTTTGACAAAACTGTGTGCGATGCCATAATCGTAAACAGTGGTGTAAAAAAACCATAAAAAAAGGTGCAAAAAGTTTGCGATGACAGATGCATCAAACACAGTTCAGATTTTAGTTGCATGTGCGATGCAGGGCATACGGTTCAGTTCAGTTAACTGTTTGCGATGAGGAGGACCAAAAGAAACGGGCAGCCAGATGAAGGCGTGTGCGATATACAGCAAACGGTTCACTAGGATGAACCGTGTGTGATTAGGCAACACAATGGAAACGGTTCAACTGAACAAGATGTGTATGATACGCGGCAAACAGGTCCGTAATCATAAATGTGTGCGAAGACCAATAATAACACAGACAATTGCTGCTAATAAGCCGTGTGATTTGCTCTGTCTACAGTAGAATAACATGTGTATATACATATAACTGAAATAAACATCCAGTTACATAAGTGACTATACAGATCATTCGCACACACTTCAATCAACAATTGCATACATTCTAAAGTAGGAGAAACGATCGTCTAGTCATCTACTTCTTGTGACGCTCCCGCCACTGGTATGTGGCTCGATCCCTCGTCTGGGGTAGAAAGAAGACAATTCCTCATGTCAACGATCCGCCTGTACATCTCGTAGCTTGTGTATGCGTCATTGGCCGCGTACTTGACGTGTTCTTCATCCAGTCTCTCATGCCAAACACTGTGCCAGGCGTTCTTGTCCTTCTTGCTCTCTTCCTTCATCTTCGCGTAGTAGGGGTCGATCATGGCCAAGGCGAGGTCAACCAGGGAGTTCAGTTTGTTGTTGTCGCTCGCCCAGACCTTGTAGTGGTGCTGAATATTGACAAGATTCGGGCATTTGAAGCCACTCCGCCGTCATCAGAGGACAACTCCAGCTGGGAGGCTACACCGCGGCGGCGGCGCAGTCCCCGGTGTAGTGTAGTGCGCGTGGCATCCATGTTGGGTGTGCGTGGAACACCCATGACACGCTCCACGGCCGGTGTCCGTCGACAGCTGCTGCCGGCCGTTGTTGACGCCACACCACTGTCGAAAGCCAGGGCCATCGCCCGCTTCGCCGCCGTGGCCCGAAGGCGGGAGGTGGCCGTCGTGGCCGCCACCCCACTGCCGGCCATCACCCGCTCCGCCACCACGACCCGAAGGCAGAAGGTGGTGGTTGTGGCCGCCACCCCACCGTCGGCCGCCTTGGCCGCCAGCCCACCATCGACCGCCGAGGTCATCACCCGCTCCGCCACCGCCGCCCGAAGGCGGGAGGCGGAGGTGGATGCTTGCACATGCGTCAGCAACCTTGCGTGCTACACCGAGTTCCTGCGGGAGGAGGAGGAGCGCCTCGTCGAGCACACAAAGAGCCTTACCGCCGCCGTGGCCGCGACACACGCCGCCTCAGAGGCGAGGAATCTGGAGATCTATGAGGAGAACCACCGCTTCGAGAGGGGTCTTCTGGAGCGGCAGATGGCGTTCGCGGTGAGCATCGGTGAAGCTGCAACAGCGGCAGGCACCGTATTGCGGTTGCCCAGCTCGTCGGTAGGTTCCTCCTCCTTCGCCTCTTACTGAGCGCGCTCGACAGAGGAGAGGCAGCCGGAACCGGAAGTAGTACAAGGCCCCTCCGCAGTAGTAGTAGTAGTATTTAGGGGCTATTTTGTTCAGTTCATCTAACTATAGATGTGGTGGAACTGTACAACGTACTTAAAATTAGCTAGTATATATAGTTGAACTAGGTATTCAGTACGTGGTTGGCAACAATTGGGAAAAAGTTTGGTCGGTTTAGCTATCTAGTTTAACTGTTTGTATAAATTAAGAATGACTGCTTAATCTATGAATGAAACCTATGCTTAATTACTGAATTTTAGTTGCAAATATTAGATATTGGTAGTGATTTTTAGCTTCATATTTTGACAAATCGCAGTGTTACAAGGTTGACAAATGGCAATGTTACTAGGTCAACAAATGTCAATCTTTCCAGTTTGACAAATGGCAACATACCCAATATGACAGCTTGCACACCTCTCGGTCAGCCGGCGCACCGGACTACGCTCGCACGCCTCCCGTTCAGTTAAGGTCAAGCAGCTGTCCGCACGACACCTACTACAACCATTAAAACCAAGACACGTGGCATCACGTGAATGGTTAACAGAATGCACATGATTTGAATTATACAAACGTTTGAGATATTAAAGTGGCAGCTATTTTTTTAAAATGCCTTTGTTGGCTGTCATTATTCGAGTGCACCTTCTGTCAAAATGGACACGAAAAATATCACAACATGTCGGGTGCCATTCCATGATAGCATGACAAGTTTCATGAATTTTAGACGAGTTTTGCATTTACTAGAATTTAAAAACAAGGCATCTCAATGTTTTGTCGGCAATGAACAGTGCCCTGGTGTTTGAAATTCATTACCATTTCTTGCATGGGACCTAAGCATGCACCCAAGGACACAAATTTGATTTTTCAACCAATTTATATGCACTCGAGCATGTGCATGTAGTTCAAATTTAAATTATGCACATAAATGCATTGAAAACTAAGTTAATGCATAAAAATGTCCAAACGAACCCCGAAAGATCACAAAAATTGACACAACACTCTTGTTGTTCTATGTTGACACGAGAAATTTATGGGAAGCAATAAGAGGCAATGGATATCGTTTCGTCCCCAAAGGTGGGACATTCCCTACCGAAACCATCATGCTTGCTGTGAGAAGCTCTGGATTGTGAGAAGCATATACCCAAACCTGCCCCAAATGGGACAAAAAATTTACCACAACATGTTGATGCCGCTCCATGATAGCATGCCAAGTTTTATGAATTTCAGATGAGTTTTGGATTTACTAGAATTTAAAACCAGGCATCTCAATTTTCATCGGCAATGAACGGTGCCCTAGTGTTTGAAATTCATTACCATTTCTTGCATGGGACCTAAGCATGCACCTAAGGACACAAATTTGATTTTTCAACCAAATTATATGCACTGGAGCATGTGCATGTAGTTCAAATTTGAATTATGCACACAAATGCATTGAAAACTAAGTTAATGCATAAAAATGTCCAAAGAAACCCCAAAAATCACAAAAATTGACACAACACTCCTGTTTGTTCTATGTTGACACGAGAAATTTTTTGGAAGCAATAAGAGGCAATGGATATCGTTTCGCCCCCAAAGGTGGGACGTTCCCTACCGAAACCATCATGCTTGTTGTAAGAAGCTCTGGTGTAACACCCCGAGAATCATGATACAGTAATCACCTTTAAATGATGCCTTGTCTTCATTGTTACTGTTGCTAATCTCACTTTGATTCTATTCCAGTCCAAATCTCAATTTCAAGTTAATGTCAAAAATTTAAATTTCTCAAACATGAAAACAAAAATGTTCATCATGTGCCAAATATTCCAAAACTAATATTGGTGGTGAACCAACATACTTGCAAAAGGTTTAAGTGGCCTAAGCTACTTAAAACGGTCACCTAAGCATTAAATTAAATGTCTTTTTAATTCATAAAATTGGCAACTATTCCAAAAGCCTCCCACCCTTTTTGTGGAAGTGCAATATACTTCTTTGAAATTATTTTGTCCAGTGGCATAATTTTGCAAAGTCATTATTGGCTAAAAAGAAAAGGCAAAAGCTGCTGGAAAAAGAAAAAAAACAGAGGGGAGAGTGAGAAAAGAGCCCCCTGCATCCCTGGGCTTTATCCCATTACACTGGCCGGCCCACCTTACCCCGGGTCGCCTTCCCTGTTCGACCGACCCCGTCGCTACAGGGGCGCGGTCGCCCCGGACCGCCTCGCCGTCGACGACGAGGGGGAGGATAAGGCCTCCACGCCCCCGACGCCTCGGGCGCCTCTCCCACTCACCTCCCCACTTGCCCCGCTCCGCCTCTCCCTCTCCCCACCAGATTCCTCCTTGCTCCCCCTCACCCTTCTCCTCCCTCACCGAGCGAGCTGCTGCCGCGCGCCATCGATCCCACGCTCCCTGTCGACCCCTCGCCTCGCCCCGATGACGTAGCGCTCCGCCGTCGTCCTCTGCGTCGTCCTGTCCAAGCCATTGGAGCCGGAAGCCACCGAGACGAGCCCGACGAACTCTTCTTCCCCTACGACCATCTTCAACTCCGGCGATGATTCCGGTGACGACACGCCTCCCCGAGCCCATTTGAGCACAACTACAGGGCCCGGTGAGCAGTCGTCGTCCTTCTCTCTCTCTCTCCCCGCGCGTTTCCGTCGCCGTAGTGGTCGCATTGGAGATTCCCGAACGCTCCGGCGCGGATCTCGTCGCCGGCAAGACTCCGGTGACCAAATGGCCACGGGCCAGTGCCCAGCGCGCTCACCGCACCACGTAGGCCTCGTCTAGCCGCTTGGTTTGCCCACAAACGCACCCCAGCCCCGATCCCGACGATGACCGAAGTCCGGCGTCCGCCCAGCTCGACGACGTCGTCGTTGCAGCCCGCCCCCGCCTGAGCTAAGGTCACAGTTGGATGCGCCACTCCTCCCGCGTCCGAACGAGCCCGGCCGTGCTCGAAACGGCCCTCTGTGGCGTTTTTCCGGTGAAGTCCCGCGAACCCTGCCGCTGTTTTGGTCGCCGGCGGTGAAACCCCGACGCCGCCGACGTGGCACACCTGGGGCCCGCCTCTGGGTCACCACCCCGTGGCCCTGGGGGCCCGACTGGCCCTGTTGACCTAGTCAATGGCTGACTGGGCATCGCCCGATCGCCGATGGGTCCCCCGTGGGCCCTGTTGACTAGTCAACTAGTCTGTTGACCGCTGATGCAACAATGACGCCATGATGACGTCATATTCCTTTTCTGTTTTTTTAATAATTCCAGAATATTGTTTAAACCTTAAAAATTCATAAAAATTAAACCTTTCCTCGGATGAAAATGTTTTCTATATCAAAGTTGCTCAGAAAAATCCAACGAATCCGAATATGTGGTCCGTTCATCTGTCACATGCCCCTAGCATGCTGAACATGGAACTTTCCCCCTCTTTTCCTTTGTCAGAATCCACCTAACGGGAATTCACCCTCGGATGTTTCCCCCCTTCGTCTGCAACGTGTAGTACCGCGTTAGAGCACGCCTAGCGCTACGTATCGTCATGTCATGCTTAGTGTTACCTCTGTTTGCTATGTATTTACTGTTTCTTCCCCCTCTTCTCTTCGGTAGACCCCAAGGCCGCTGATGCCCCGGTGATCGACTACGTCGTCGACAATGACCCCTCCTTGCCAGAGCAACCAGACAAGCCCCCCCTTTGATCATCCCGATATCGTCCATTCCATTCTCTCATTCTTGCATTAGATTTTGCTACTGTTATTGATTGCTCCTATTCTGATGCATAGCCTGCTTTTGTAACCTGCTGTTGTACCTTACTTGCTTATCCTAAACTGCTTAGTATAGGTTAATTAGTGACCCATCAGTGACCCCCCCCCCACCTTGTCCTTGTTGCCCCCGCTTCATCATCGGAGACCCGATCAACGGGATCGAAGACCAGGCCACCGGCACCGCACATCACTTTCCCCTTAGTTATTCGACACTCTTTGGGTTACTATCGAGTACCGAGGGTGAGACCTCTTCAAAGACTTCCGATGTTAACCTCAGAGTGTAGTCATTCGGTCGTGGTCATCGAGGGTGATTTCGTCCTTAACCACTTCCGATACGACTCTGTCGTGCAACCCCTCAAGAGTGAACCTCGGGGGTGATTCCTCTTACGTTCACCTTGATGATTACATCTAGTGGAATTCATCAGGGGTGATTCCTCGGGTTTTCCCTTGATGTTTGGACACACGGTTACTTGGACTTTACCACTGTTATTTGAAAGACGGGTCGACTTCGAGGGTACCCGCGTGAGCTTAATTGCGAGTGATGTGGAGTCAGGTTGACCTGAAGGGTGCCCGCGAGATGATTACGAGGCGTGGCTGGGCATTCCTAGCGCTTGTCGCAAGTCCTCGAGACGGGGCAACGGGGTCACATCTTTTGTGAGTCTCTCCTTGTTACCGCGCGTTCCTAATCCACTACGATTTGGATATTTGATCTGAGGGGCCTCTGGCCTGATAGCACTAACCATCACGTGGGAATAGTATGGGCGTTCTGCGTCGTATACATCTGCCGAAGCTTAATAGACGTCAGCCAGCGGCGGCGCTACGGGTTGGACTGCGTGGCGCTACCGCCTTGTTGAAGGAGGTAGCTAGGTCTGCTCACCGGCCGCCCACGCAACGCGTGTGAGTTCCCGGGAGATGGCCCATGACCCCTGGGGGCATAGGCTTAGTCCGTGGTGCTGGCCTCTCTATTAAGCCTAGGTCGGGTTGCGGCGTATTGTTTGGCCGAGGCCGGCATGACCCAGGAAAGTGTGTCCGGCCGGAGTTAAGCGGCGTGGTGGGTAAGTTGGTGCACCCTGCAGGGGAAGAAAACAACTATCGATAGCCTGTCCTACGATAACGGACACTTGGAGTTGTATCCCGATCGATACAACTAGAACTGGATACTTGTGATGAGAATTGGATGGTGATGAGTAATGGATTGTGATGATAACTGGATAGTATGGCTTTGGGATTTCTTTCCCGTAGGGAGTCGAGAAAGGATCTCCGGCCAAGGTTGATAACACTACTTCTACTTTACTTTATGCTACTCTACTCCCTCCTGTTGCTGCAAGATGGTGGTTTCAAGATGCTAGTCTTGATGGGACTAGGCCTTCTCTCTATTACGGCATTTACGCAGCCTAGTCCACATATACTGACCTTCCTTTGATAATCTTGCATATGTAGTGTAGATCCTTGCTTGCAGTACTTTGGATGAGTACTCACGGTTGCTTTGCTCCCCTTTTCCCCCTTTCTTCTTCTTTCCGGTTGATGCAACCAGATGACGGAGCCCAGAGCGGATGCCACCGCCGATGCTTACTACTACGTGGAGGCCGCCGATGAACATGAGTAGTTAGGAGGCTCCCAGGCAGGAGGCCTTGCCTTTTCGATCGATGTTGCTTTTGTGCTAGCCTTCTTAAGGCAAACTTGTCTAACTTATGTACGTGCTTTCAGATATTGTTGCTTCCACGACTCTTGTGTATTCGAGCTTATGTATTCGAGCCCTCGAGGCCCCTGGCTTGTAACATAAAGCTTGTATTATTTTATTTTGTGTCTAGAGTTGTGTTGTGATATCTTCCCGTGAGTCCTTGATCTTGATCGTACACATTTGCGTGTATGATTAGTGTATGATTGAATAGAGGGCGTCACAAGTTGGTATCAGAGCCGACTGCCCGTAGGTAGCCCCCTTTCCAACTCCTTGGCTGAAGTTGAGTCTAGTCACTGAAAAACCTTTAGTAACATTGGTTGTGTGTCTTACGGGCCCACGTCGCCATTGGGTGGTATTAGGATCTTTTATTCCTCGTCTATACTCTGGGACTCTGATCTCTCTTCCATTCGGGTTAAACGATTTTGCTAACTCTAACATTAGGTTCTCGTAACTACTTCGTCCCGAGAGCCCTTTATTACGTATGATCGCCATCGCACTGTAAGATTAGAAGATACTCTCCGATGTTATCCCGATAACTTGTGCTCATCGCGTTTGCAATTCCCTACCACCGATAAGCCCCTATGACTAACTACATATCCTTGTCGCTCATACCTTCATCCCCAGTTGCTCTTGTTATTACAAGATGCCCTGAAATACTTGTCGTTGTTCCGAGAATCCTTTTGTGCCTAGTGCCTTGTAGTTCCTTGTCGCCTAAATACACCGACGAATTAATCCTCACACATATCGAGGATTTGTTTTTCCCCAGTTGTTCATATGTTTCACAAAAGTATTTGAAATACTATGCGATCTTCCGAAAATCCTCAGCAGCCTATTGTTGTTGAAATTCTTGTTAGCTTGCATTATGGTTAATTCCATAATTCTAGTAATCTTCATTGACATCCTCTGTCACTATCATTTCGAGTCCCTTGATCCAATATGTCGTGAATGCTCGTAATCCTCAGTTAGATCCTAGCATTCATCCTTCTAGCTCAGACATCACTCCAAACATGAGCTTGTTCTTGTCAAATCAAACCTTGTTTGATTGTAGACCTGTATCGATTCAACTCAATTATCTTTTGATCAGAGCCTCTGCTTCAGATCTCCTGATTTGAAAATCGTAATTCCTTTGTATTCAAGCTTTGAAGTTATCCAGATATATCTATAATTCGATGCCTTTGCATTCTTTCCCTCTTCGATTGAGTAATCGATACTCACATAAAATCCTATGTGGACTGCGGATCCTTTGTTGGATTTTATCCGACAACGCCCTTCATATTCAATAACCTTTTGAGCCTTTCCTCGGATACATAATGCCTTTGGTAAATTATATCCTCTGCCTTCTCAACCATGCTCGCCTTCAAGCTTGTGTTATTTTACTCGTGGAGTTTGTGGTATATGTTCCTAAGATGCCCGATGGGTTGAACCTATGCCTTCCTTAATCTGTGTGAACCCGAAAGTTTTCCAAGGTTCATACTCGTCTGGTATTTCACCAGGTAGACCTTCGCACTCAAATCAATTTTTGTAAGAGCAATGAATGAAAGGTTATGCATTGAAGAAGTGGGAGTCGACCTTGAACTTTGTGTTCATGCCCATGGACACGATGTAGATCTTATCATTAAAGCTTCTCTTAAGTTAATTATTCCCTTGATATAAGTTCATCTTATATCCGAGATCCGCCTTTTGCAATCGTGGTTCCGACCATGTTCTCCTTTAAATACCATTTCTTGTGCAAATTCAAGCACTTGTCTTCGCAGAGCAATACCCTAGTCCAACCTCTGCTTTGATCTCGTCATCGAGTATTACCCTCCCAGATCTCGGGAATATCATGAAACTACATAACTTCTTATGAGTTCTTCCTCTACTATTATTTTTGCCGATTCTAAATTTTCCATGGGTTCCGGGTTATTAGTCACTCGAGAACACCGATAAGTGAATCGATTGCGCACTCTGATTCTATAACTCTAAGTAATTTTCATTGCTTATGAGTTTAATAATCCCTCAAGTCATTCCTAGCCTGATCGCCTATATCATTATCATACTAAATTTTAACTGTGCTACCCGGAGCTTCTTCCCAGAGCACAATTTTCGACGATGAGCTAAGATTACGTTGATCTTCCTCATTTTATCAATTCACCTCGAACAACAAGCTTGATTTTGGTGTCGTACCCGTGGTTCCAATAACCTTTTGCTTCATCATTCCTTTGACTTGATGTCATCGCCGATCGATTACATCTCCATGAAATCTCTCCACCATTGGGGTGATCATCATCAACATTCTGAAATCTTCCAGAATATCAATATTCATGATGAGAAATACCATGCTTGCCCTCGATGATTTGTGTTATCATCGACAACATTTATGCCTTCGCCCAACACAAACTTATTCATATAATTTTGGAAATACATCCTTTATGACATGTCGATGGATTGCTGTTGAACCCATCGGCCACCTTCTCATCTTTTACCTAATAAAATTGCATGAGATGTTCTAAAAATTCCTGATTGATCCTTTGTATTCCCAAGGTCCGATCTTTACCCGATGACCATGTCAATGCTATCCCTAAGCATGGCGGTGGTACTCGAACATCAATAAGAACATTGGGAGCGCAACGCTAACTGTTCTTGATCAATTATCCAAACACCGTTGTATGGGTAAACCTCATAAATTCCTTACCCCTTTGTCTAAATGATTTAATACTTGGAGTTCAATCATGCTCTGCCTTTCCTTGGGAAAGTTATACTCTAATACTTGGGTATAACCATCTTTCCTTTCCATTGGTCTGATTATCATAATAATCACATTTTCCTTTCCATTGTTTTGTTTAACCTTTAATCAAACTTGTCTGAGCAAAGATAATTCCCTGCTTAGGTAAACACCTCGGTGTACAAGCTCTGTCAGTAAGACCTTGTTACTATTGTTGATGACATTCCGGTAACCACCGATGGACGAGAACTTTGCCTATTGGTCCGCCTCGTTTCAACGAAAGGTGAAAATGGTTCTCTTCGTCCCACGCCCTTGGTACCAAACTTTGTTGCCAACATAACTGACATGCTATCCTCTGACCTGCCTTGCTATCATTACCGTTCAAGATGTTAGCGCCTTCCTGCTTTTAACCCACATGGTTGGCCCATAACCCACAGTTC
The DNA here is from genome assembly GCA_021605145.1 of Aegilops bicornis. NCBI lineage: Eukaryota > Viridiplantae > Streptophyta > Magnoliopsida > Poales > Poaceae > Aegilops > Aegilops bicornis. The sequence continues at coordinate 146,187,889 of CM038673.1, forward strand.
CACAGGATCGAAACCTGACTCTCGTGTACCTCCTTGATTTTGAAGTATCCTTTCCACTTGCATTCGTATGTAAATCACGAGCCACCCTCCGAGAGATGATCTATACCCGATACTCTGAACCCCCCTTCTCACCCGCTGTTGAGGTATCGATCGTTTGTCCATTCGGTTGTAACTTCTTATTGTACCTTCATACTTTGCTCTCGATGTTTTTTTTCAACTCGAGAGATACTTCTGGCTCATTCCCTGAATTGTTCACCAGATAATTAACCCTGTAAGGTCAGTTCTCCCGGTTACTCTTTACTTCCCACTTAAATCTCGGACGAGATTTCTTGTAGTGGAGGAGATTTGTAACACCCCGAGAATCATGCTACAGTAATCACCTTTAAATGATGCCTTGTCTTCATTGTTACTGTTGCTAATCTCACTTTGATTCTATTCCAGTCCAAATCTCAATTTCAAGTTAATGTGAAAAATTTAAATTTCTCAAACATGAAAACAAAAATGTTCATCATGTGCCAAATATTCCAAAACTAATATTGGTGGTGAACCAACATACTTGCAAAAGGTTTAAGTGGCCTAAGCTACTTAAACGGTGACCTAAGCATTAAATTAAATGCCTTTTTAATTTATAAAATTGGCAACTATTCCAAAAGCCTCCCACCCTTTTGTGGCAGTGCAATATACTTCTTTGAAATTATTTTGGCCAGTGGCATAATTTTGCAAAGTCATTATTGGCTAAAAAGAAAAGGCAAAAGCTGCTGGAAAAAGAAAAGCAAAAAAAATAACAAGAAAAAAAAGCAGAGGAGAGAGTGAGAAAAGATCCCCCTGCCTCCCTGGGCTTTAGCCCATTACACTGGCCGGCCCACCATACCCCGGGTCGCCTTCCCTGTTCGACCGACCCTGCCGCCATAGGGCGTTAGCCGCTCGGACTGCTCGCCGTCCATGACGAGGGGGAGGATAAGGCCTCCACGCACCCGACGCCTCGGGCGCCTCTCCCTCTCCCCACCAGATTCCTCCTCGCTCCCCCTCACCCTTCTCCTCCCTCACCGAGCGAGCCGCTGCCGCGCGCCGTCGATCCCACGCTCCCTGTCGACCCCTCGCCTCGCCCCGATGACGTAGCGCTCCGCCGTCGTCCTCTGCATCGTCCTGTCCAAGCCATTGGATCCAGAAGCCACCGAGACGAGCCCGAAGACCTCTTCTTCCCCTACGGCCATCTTCAACTCCGGCGATGATTCCGGTGACGACACGCCTCCCCGAGCCCATTTGAGCACAACTACAGGGCCCGGTGAGCAGTTGTCGTCCTTCTCTCTCTCTCTCCCCGCGCGTTTCCATCGCCCTAGTGGTCGCATTGGAGATGCCCGAATGCTCCGACGCGGATCTTGTCGCCAGCAAGACTCCGGTGACCAAATGGTTACGGGCCAGTGCCCAGCGCGCACACCGCACCGCGTAGGCCTCGTCTAGCCGCTTGGTTTGCCCGCAAACACACCCCAGCCCCGATCCCGACGATGACCGAAGTCCGGCGTCCGCCCCGCTCGACGCCGTCGTCGTTGCAGCCCGGCCCCGCCTGAGCTAAGGTCACAGTTGGATGCGCCGCTCCTCTCGCGTCCGAACGAGCCCGGCCGCGCTCGAAACGGCCGTCTGTGGCGTTTTTCCGGCGAAGTCCCGCGAACCCTGCCGCTATTTTGGTCGACGGCAGCGAAACCCCGACGCCGCCGACGTGGCACACCTGGGGCCCGCCTCTGGGTCACCGCCCCGTGGCCCCGGGGGCCCGGCTGGCCCTGTTGACCTAGTCAATGGCTGACTAGGCATCGCCCGATCCATCGCCAAAGGGTCCCCGTGGGCCCTGTTGACTAGTCAACTAGTCTGTTGACCGCTGATGCAACAATGACGCCATGATGACGTCATATTCCTTTTCAGTTTTTTTAAATAATTCCAGAATATTGTTTAAACTTTAAAAATTCATAGAAATTAAACCGTTCCTCGGATGAAAATGTTTTCTATATGAAAGTTGCTCAGAAAAATCCAACGAATCCGAATACGTGGTCCGTTCATCTGTCACATGCCCCTAGCATGCTGAACATGGAACTTTCCCCCTCTTTTCCTTTGTCCGGAATCCACCTAACGCCGAATTCACCCTCGGATATTTCCTTCGCTCGCAACGTGTAGTACCGCTGTTAGAGCACGCTTAGCGCCACGTATCGTCATGTCATGCTTAGTGTTACCTCTGTTTGCTATGTATTTACCGCTTTCTTCCCCTCTTCTCTCCGGTAGACCCCGAGGTCAGCCGATGCCCGGTGATCGACTCACGCCGTCGACAATGACCCCTCCTTGCCAGAGCAACCGTGCAAGCCCCCTTTGATCATCCCGATATCGCCCATTCCATTCTCTCATGCTTGCATTAGATTTTGCTACTGTTATTGATTGCTCCTATTCTGATGCATAGCCTTCTTTTGTAACCTGCTGTTGTACCTTACCTGCTTATCCTAAACTGCTTAGTATAGGTTGGTTAGTGACCCATCAGTGACCCCCCCCCCACCTTGTCCTTGTTGCCCCCGCTTCATCATCGGAGACCCGATCAACGGGATCGAAGACCAGGCCCCGGCACCGCACATCACTTTCCCCTTAGTTATTCGACACTACTGGGTTACTATCGAGTACCGAGGGTGAGACCTCTTAAGCACTTCTGATGTTAACCCTGTAGTGTAGTCATTCGGTCGTGGTCATCGAGGGTGATTTCCTCCTTAACCACTTCCGATACGACTCTGACGTGCAACCCCTCAAGAGTGAACCTCGGGGTGATTCCTCTTATGTTCACCTTGATGATTACATCTAGTGGAATTCATCGGGGGTGATTCCTCGGGTTTTTCTCTTGATGTTTGGCACACGGTTACTTGGACTTTACTACTGTTACTTGGAAAGACGGGTCGACCCTGAGGGGTACCCGCGTGTAACGCCCTCGATGCGGCTATATCTCCCACGTGTCGAGGCACGACTTAGAGGCATAACCGCATTGAAAGCAATGTCGCAAGTGAGGTAATCTTCACACAACCCATGTAATACATAAGGGAAAGAGATACATAGTTGGCTTACACGCCACTTCACACAATACATAAATAAACATCCATCATTCAGAGTACACTCAAGGTCCGACTACAGAACCAAAATAAAGAAGATACCCCAAATGCTACACAGATCCCCGATCGTCCCAACTGGGCACCACCATCGATCATCAGAAAAGACACATAGTAACGACCACGTTCCTCGTCGAACTCCCACTTGAGCTCGGTTGAGTCACCCAGACCGCATCGTCGGAACTCGCAACTGTTTTGGGAAGTATCTGTGAGTCACGGGGACTCAGCAATCTCACACCCACGAGATCAAGACTATTTAAGCTTATAGGAAGGACAGAGTAGTACAAAGGAGCTGCAGCAAGCGACTAGCATATATGGTGGCTACCGCACAAGAGAGCGAGAAGAGGAGCAAAGCACGGTCGTGAAGCTAGTAGCGATCAAGAAGTGATCTGAACTACTTACGTCGGACATAACTCCAACACCGTGTTCACTTCCGGTCTCCGCCGAGAAGAGACCATCACGGTTACACACGCTGTTGATGTGTATTTTATTTGAGGTCAACTTCGGGTTTTCTACAACCGGACATTAACAAATTCCCATACGCCTCATAACCATGGGCACGGCTTTGAAAGATATTACCCTGCAGGGTGTCCCAACTTAGCCCATTATAAGCTCTCACGGTCAACGAAGGATATTCCTTCTACCGGAAGACCCGATCAATCTCGGAATCCCGGACTACAAGACATTTCGACAGCAATAAAACAAGACCAGCAAAGCCGCCGAATGTGCCAACAAATCCCGATAGGAGCTGCACATATCTCGTTCTCGTGGCACACCGGATGGGCAAGACGTCGGGTTGGCATAGACCTGGATTGCCCAGGGGCGCGGACATCACCAGGTTGGGCCAAAGACTCGAAGGAGCACTAGTCCGGGGTTAAAATAAAGATGACCCTCGGGCTCGCGAAAACCCGGGGAAAAAGGCTTAGGTGGCAAATGGTAAAACCAAAGTTGGGCCTTGGCCGGACGAGTCTTATTCAAAGCGAACTGTCAAGGGGTCCCATAAATCACCCAACCGTGTAAGGAACACGAAATCAAGGAACATCACACCGGTATGACGGAAACTAGGGTGGCAAGAGTGGAAAAAACAACCAGGCATAAGGCCGAGCCTTCCACCCTTTACCAAGTATATAGATGTATTAATTATAGCAGATATATATTGTGATATCCCCAACAAGTAAACATGTTCCGACAAGGAACAACATCTCCATGTTCCAAAAGGAACACAACTTCATCTTCACTGCAACTAGCAACGCTTATAAGAGGGCCGAGCAAAGCGGTAACATAGCCAATCAACGGTTTGCTAGGAAAGGATGGTTAGGGGCTGACATGGCAATATGGGTGGCATGATATAGCAAGTGGTAGGCATCGCAGCATAGGCATAGCAAAAGAGCGAGCATCTAGCATAGCAAAGATAGAAGTGATTTCGAGGGCATGGTCATCTTGCCTGAAATCCCGCAAGGAAGAAGAACGAGTCCATGAAGAAGACAAACGGATGTAGTCGAACGAATCCTCACAACTCCGGAACGAAACCGAAGCTAACGAAGAAGCAAACCGAAAGAAGCAAACAACATGGTAAACACACAAGCATAATCATGGCATGATGCACAAACAAGTATGATGCATGTCCGGTTTAATGATTCATGGCAAGGCAATATGCACAAACAACACTACAAGTTAAGTGGAGCTCAATATGCAACGAGTTCACTCTCGGTTAGGCTACCAAACAATATTAAATGTTGTTAAACATGGCAAGAGGTGAAGCATAAGTAAACTAACTATTTAGGCAAATTTAAATGAGGCCGGAAATAACAAACAACAATTCCGGAAATCCCCATATGCATATTTCGAATTTGCTACTGTTCTGCCCTAAACACAATTTTAATGTTATTAAGCAGCAAAATAAAGTGCACCAAGTTAATCTATGCATTTTTCCACCCCATTTACGTATATAATTTATTTAAATCCGAGCTACGGTTATTTAGTTATGAAATAAATCATTTTAGCATGGCATTTAAGCAAATTAATGCAAACAACAATTATAAACATTTAAATGTTGTTATCATGATGCGGATGACATGTGCAGGTTTTTATGCAATTTTTATGAAAACGCGTTGACAAGAGCATTATGAAGCATTTGGTCACCATGGCGAAGCGAAAGGGTGCCAATGCGAACGAAAATGATGCCACGGCAACATTTCGGTTCCGTAGCTCATGGAGATATCGGTGCAAAAGAAAGTGTGACTAAGCGAGTTGAGCAAGATGGTGGGGTGTTCCCGGTTACCGGGTTCCCACGAGACGATGGCATGGCAACGAGGAGGAACAAGCGAGCGACAATTTCGGACACGGTGCAAACGGGCATCTCATACGACATATGCATTCGTTCCACGGCGGTCGTTCTCGGCGGTTATACCTTTGAAGCGTGCGTCGGGCGGAATGCGTCAGAGAGGGAAGTAGACGTTCTCGCGATGATCGTCGAGGGAAGTAGTCGTTCACGGCGACGGTAGAGGTACTCGCGATCTTGGCAACGGTAGTCGTACATGTCCGGAGAGGAACTTGTCGTATCCATGTAGTCGAACTTGGCGTATCCGAAGGGGTACTTGGTGAATCCACGTACTGCATACGTGGTCGTAGGTAGTCGCACTCGGTGTCCTCGGGGCATCGGCTGTAGTCGTGGTACTTGCCGATTCCAAAACGTTCATCGGTAGTGGAACTTGGCGCTTGAGGTTCGAATACCGGTCGGACGTGCAGCCGTGCATCGTCAAACTTGGCGATCCGGGTCGAGTACTTGGCGAGTCCGCACGTAGAGGTACTTGGCGAAAAATCCTGGAGACGATGTGTCCGTGGTACGGTTCTTGGCGGTGTTCTTGCTGGTCCAAAGGAAGCAAGACAGAGGCCGGCGGCAGGACTTGGCGCTGGTCGATGCGGGCGAAGCGGAGGCGCATCCTCCTCCCCGCTCGAACGGGCGAGGCGGGCAGGGGGCTTGGACAGCGACGCAGACTCGACAAAGATCTTGGCGCTGGCGCCAGCGTGGCCTCGGAGTTGGCCGGAGAGGACGACTTCGGGCAGCGGGATGACGCGAGGTCGCTGGGACGGAGGACGAAGGAGCTTGGCGGCGAGGACGCCATCGAGGAGGAGCGAGGCCGTGACCCTAGGGCGCCGAGATGGAGGCAGGGCCGGACGCCGACGGCAAGGGCGACGCGGAGGTTGTCGACGCGCCAACGCTGCCGGGTTTGCCTCGATGAGGTCAACGAGGGAAGGGGCGCGGCGAGAGGATGGGGCCCCGCGCTGGGTGGCCCTCTTGGGGTCGCTGACGGCGGGTGGCGATGGGGACGCTGGGAGAAAGAAGGGCGAGGCCTTGGGCGGAGGCGGAGGCGCGAGGACCTCCTGTTTCATGGCGGTAGAGGGGATCGAGACGAGGGAGCTCGATCAAGGGCGTTGGAGGGAGATGGGGTCGGTCAAGCGGGCGCCATGAGAGGCGTGTTCGAGAAGAGGGTTCAAGGCTGTGGGGAGGAAGGAGGCGGAGGCGAGGGGATCGAGGCGATGGGTGTGCGTGGTGGCGGCGGAAGGAACGAGGGGATGGAGATCGAGCGGAGGCTGGGCTAGGGTTAGAGGCCTAGAGGGCGGGCTGGGCCTTGGGCGGCTGGGTTAGAGCTGGGCCTAAGAGGCCGGCTAGGCACTCTTCTCCCTCTCTATTCTTTAAATTAACAGAGAACTGGAAGAAAGGAAAAGAGAGAAGAAAAGGTTTAGAGGAAGAATTTGGGCATGCGGGTAATTTTCCCGAGCTCACAAAAATGAGCTTGAACTAGGAAAATAGAAGTGGGCATGACCGAAAGTTTAAATTCAAACTCATTTGATTTAAATTCAAATGATTTGAATAGGAAGTGAGGTTTGGGAAGGTCCAAAATGTTCGGATTTTTGGTGGGGCCCGGAAAATGACGAAATAATTTATGGGCAAGGTTGGAGACCAAGAATTGAGATAACAACGGCATGTGATATTTTGCAAGTGGGTTATGGTGATTCCAAAACAATGGAATATTTTATAATACCTCCCTAAATATCGGGAGGGTATGTTTTAAAGAGAACCCACCATGTGAGTTTCCTCGATTTAAATGGATCGAAGATCCATACGGTTTATTTAGTTGAGTTTTTAAAATTAATGATATGATGGCATGATGACATGATGCAATGCAAAAATAAAAGGGCGGCACAAATGAAACACACGGCGAAACCCGGAATATATGGAAGTCTTCTGGAGCGTCGGTCTCGGGGCGTTACACCGCGTGAGCTTAATTGCGAGTGATGTGGAGTCGGGTTGACCTGAGGGGTGCCCGCGAGATGATTACGAGGCGTGGCCGGGCATTCCTAGCCCTTGCCGCAAGTCCTCGAGACGGGGCAACGGGGTCACATCTTTCGCGAGTCTCTGCTTGTTACCGCGCGTTCCTAATCCACTACGATTTGGATATTTGATCTGAGGGGCCTCTGGCCTGATAGCACTAACCATCACGTGGGCATAGTATGGGTGTTCTGCGTCGTATACATCAGCCGAAGCTTAATAGACGTCAGCGACTGAGCGGCGCGCGCTGGGTTGGACTGCGTAAGCGCCTGCCTTGTTGAAGGAGGTAGCTAGGTCTGCTCGCCGGCCGCGTACGCAACATGCAGGGAGTTCCCGGGGAGATGGCCCATGACCCCTGGGGGCATAGGTTTAGTCCGGCGTGCTGGCCTCTCTATTAAGCCTAGGTCGGGTTGCGGCGTATTGTTTGGCCGAGGCCGGGCATGACCTTGGAAAGTGTGTCCGGCCGGAGTTAAGCGAGCGTGGTGGGTAAGTTGGTGCACCCCTGCAGGGAAGAAAACAACTATCGATAGCCTGTCCCTACGGTAACGGACACTTGGAGTTGTATCCGATCGATACAACTAGAACTGGATACTTGTGATGAGAATTGGATGGTGATGAGTAATGGATTGTGATGATAACTGGATAGTATGGCTCTGGGATTTCTTTCTCGCAGGGAGTCGAGAAAGGATCTCCGGCCGAGGTTGATAAAACTACTTCTACTTTACTTTATGCTGCTCTACTCCCTCCTGTTGCTGCAAGATGGTGGTTTCCAGAAGATGCTAGTCTTCGGTAGGACTAGGCCTTCTCTCTATTCTGGCATTTCGCAGCCGGTCCCACATATACAGCCTTCCTTTGATAATGTTGCATATGTAGTGTAGATCCTTGCTTGCGAGTACTTTGGATGAGTACTCACGGTTGCTTTGCTCCCCCTTTCCCCTTTCTTCTTCTTTCCGGTTGATGCAACCAGATGACGGAGCCCAGGAGCCAGATGCCACCGCCGATGCTTACTACTACGTGGAGGCCGCCGATGAACAGGAGTAGTTAGGAGGCTCCCAGGCAGGAGGCCTTGCCTTTTCGATCGATGTTGCTTTTGTGCTAGCCTTCTTAAGGCAAACTTGTCTAACTTATGTCTGTGCTCAGATATTGTTGCTTCACGACTCTTGTGTATTCGAGCTTATGTATTCAAGCCCTCGAGGCCCCTGGCTTGTAACATAAAGCTTGTATTATTTTATTTTGTGTCTAGAGTTGTGTTGTGATATCTTTCCGTGAGTCCTTGATCTTGATCGTACACATTTGCGTGTATGATTAGTGTACGATTGAATCGAGGGCGTCACATCTGGTTTGTGAGAAGCATATACCCAAACCAGCCCCAAATGGGACAAAATTTTTACCAAGACATGTTGATGCCGCTCCATGATAGCATGCCAAGTTTCATGAATTTCAGACGAGTTTTGGATTTACTGGAATTTAAAAACCAGGCATCTCAATGTTTTGCCGGCAATCAACGGTGCCCTGGTGTTTGAAATTCATTACCATTTCTTGCATGGGACCTAAGCATGCACCCAAGGACACATATTTGGCTTTTCTACCAATTTATATGCACTGTAGCATGTGCATGTAGTTCAAATTTGAATTATGCATATAAATGCATTGAAAACTCAGTTAATGCATAAAAATGTCCAAACGACCCCCCAAAAATCACAAAAATTGACACAACACTCTATTGTTCTATGTTGACGCGAGAAATTTTTTAAAAGCAATAAGAGGCAATGGATATTGTTTCGTCCCCAAAGGTGGGACATTCCCTACCGAAACCATCTTGCTTTTTGTGAGAAGCTCTGGTTTGTGAGAAGCATATACCCAAACCTACCCCAAATGGGACAACAAATTTACCACGGCATGTTGATGCCGCTCCATGATAGCATACCAAGTTTCATGAATTTCAAACGAGTTTTGGATTTACTAGAATTTAAAAACAAGGTATCTCAATGTTTGCGGCCGAGTGACGGTAGCAGGGTGTTTGACATTCATTCCCATTTCTTGCATGTGACCTAAGCAAGCAACCAAGGACACAAATTTGAATTTTCAACTAATTTATATGCATTATAGCATGTGTCTGTAGTTCAAATTTGAATTATGCACATGAATGCATAGAAAACTCAGTTAATGTATTAAAATGTCCACGGGAACTCCAAAAAATCCCAAAAATTGACACAAAGTCAGAAAAAGGGGCACGCAGCTACGCGACTCTAACTGCTACGCCAAAAAGGGCCACCAGCTTTCCCCCAAAAAGGGGAGACACTAGAAAAAAATTGAAATCGAGAAGAGGCAATGGTTATTATTTCGTCGAGAAATGTGAAACGTTCCTTACCGAAACCATCACACTTGTTGTGAGAAGCTCTGGTTTATGAGAAGCTTATACCCAAACCTGCCCCAAATGGGACAAAAAATTTACCACGGCATGTTGACACCGCTTCATGATAGCATGCCAAGTTTCATGAATTTCGGATGAATTTTGGATTTACTAGAATTACAAAAGCAAGTACGTCGATGTTTGCCGAAGAGCCACGGTGCCGTGGTGTTCAAATTTCATCCCCATTTCTTGCATGGGACATAAGCATAAACCCATGGACACATATATGGTTTTACAACTCATGTTAGTGCACCGGAGCATGTGCATGTAGTTTAATTCTGAATTGTGCACCTGTAATGGCTAGAAAGCCAATTTAATGTATTAAATGTTCAAATGAACCCTGAATAATTCCAATTCTTTTGCGACACACATATAGTTGCATGTTCACTCTAGATAAAAGGTTTAGAAATTCAAACACCGTCCATTGCCGCTGTGACCCCATTATGTAATTCAAATGAAGATGAAAAATTAAGTAGATCGCACACAGTTTATTATCACCAACCGTGTGAGATGCAGCACAAAATATCCTGGAACACCGTCGGTGTATAGTACGCCTATGGCTTACGCGAGAAGGTGCTCGGCTACAGTTCACAGCCGGCGTCTCAAGCACATTAGCTCGCTCCCCAAATATCATTTCACTGTTCAATCGTCGCTGGTGAAAGATGGGCACGTGGACCTGCATCGTGAAGGCAACTTTGGTGGCCCACTCCGGCGAGAGCGCGGCCGCAGTTGCCATGCGCATGCTAACAAGGTGCATGAGCGCGACCGCAATCTGCGACCGGGTGGCCATGGCCGCCCCAAACGGCCGATGTTGCTTCTCAGGTGGCGGCAGCAACATCTGGCTCAGGGATAACAACTGGCGAGAGCGACACAACAGCTGTCCGTTCCGCAGCGGCGGCCTTAGCTCTGATGGAGTCCACCCACACCCAGCTCCTGGCGGTCACCACACAAATCGAACGAAGCTTCTCCGACAATGGTCGGCAACCCACGGGCGAAGAGCTGGCAATCACCGAGAGCGTTCGAGCAGCCGTCCGTTCCTCCGCCGCATACCTTGTGACGACGGAGCCCGTCCAAGCCCAGATCGCGTCCGCCCAGGCCTAGCTCATGGCAACCTTTTCCAAACAGATGGCGGACACGGATGGAGAGATGCTTGCCGAATATGGTGTGATGGATGCCATGGAGCCCCTACCCTAGGAGACGCCGGGCGCGAGCTGGACATGGAGGCGGCGGCGGAGATCGACAAGCACCAGCCGTAGTAGTACTCTTTGTTTTGTTTAATTAAGAGTGCTAGTCTTTGAAAGGATCGAGAAGAGGTGTCTAGAGGGGGTGAATAGACTCAAGTCAAGAAAAGTTGCAGTTTTTAATCTCTCTTAAGTTGTTGTGGAGTTTAAGCACAAGTTTAAACATTCACAATACTTATCAAGCAACCATGCAAGCATACAAAGAGTATATGAGCAGTGGAAAGTAAAGCATGCAAGTTGCCAGAAAGTAAAGAGAAGGGATTGGAGTGTGCAAATGCAATTTGGAGACACGGAGATTTTTTATCCGTGGTTCCGATAGGTGGTGCTATCGTACATCCACGTTGATGGAGACTTCAACCCACGAAGGGTAGTAGCAGTTCTTGTGAGTCCACGGAGGGCTCCACCCACGAAGGGTCCACGAAGAAGCAACCTTGTCTATCCCACCATGGTCGTCGCCCACGAAGGACTTGCCTCACTAGTGTAGATCTTCACAAAGTAGGCGATCTCCTTGCCCTTACAAACTCCTTGGTTCAACTCCACAATCTTGTCAGAGGCTCCGAAGTGACACCTAGCCAATCTAGGAGACACCACTCTCCAAGAAGTAACAAATGGTGTGTTGATGATGAACTCCTTGCTCTTGTGCTTCAAATGTTAGTCTCCCCAACACTCAACTCTCTCTCATAGGATTGGATTTGGTAGAAATAAGATTTGAGTGGAAAGCAACTTGGGAAGGCTAGAGATCAAGATTTATGTGGTTGGAATGGAATATCTTGACCTCAACACAAGTGTAGGTGGTTCTCTCTCGTAAAATATGTATTGGAAGTGTAGGCATGTTCTGATGGCTCTCTCCACGAATGAAGAGTGGGTGGAGGGGTATATATAGCCTCCACACAAAATCTAACCGTTACACACAAATCACCAAACTCGATGGGACCGATTCAGAGAATTCGGTCAGACCGATTTGGTTCATAATGTGACCGTTAGGTGTTTCGGTGGGACCGACATGTCAAGTCGGTGGGACCGATATCATTAGGGTTAGGGCATAACATAATCTCGATGAGACCAATTACACAAACTCGGTGAGACAGATTTTGGTAATGGACTAACAGAGAGTTGGTCAGGCAAACTCGGTGGGTCCGATTCGCTCATCTCGGTTAGACCGAAACATTACGAAGGGGTGACAGAGAGTTTGCATTGCAATCTCGGTGCGACCAATTGCAATTTTGGTGAGACCGAAATTATTGCAATAGGCAACAGAGAGTTTGCAATCCCACCTCGGTGAGACCAAGATCCCTATCGGTGAGACCGATTTGATTAGGGTTTCTGGCAGTGGCTATGTCAAGATAACTCGGTGGCACCGAATAGAAAGAATAGTCCGAGTTTGACTTTTAGGTTTGGGACATATGTGGATATGAGAAAGTAGTGGAGGGTTTTGGAGCATATCACTAAGCATTTTGAGCAAGCACCTCATTAAGCAACACCTCATCCCCTCTTAATAGTATTGGCTTTCCTATGGACTCAATGTGATCTTGGATCACTAAAATAGAAAATGTAGAGTCCTGAGCTTTGACCTTGAGCCAATCCTTTGTCTTCAGCATCTTGAATGGGTTCCACATCCTCTAGTCCATGCCACTTCATTGTTGAACTTTTCTGAAAGATAATAGATAGAAGCATTAGTCCAACAAGAGATATGTTGACATTAATTACAAAAATCACACAGGGAGAACTTTTGCTTTCAATCTCCCCCTTTTTGTTAATTGATTACAACATACATCAAAGCTTTAGTTAAAGATATAGAGAACAACAAGTAAAGCTTTGGAAAGACATGTAACATGCATAGGCTCCCCCTATATGTATGCACTCATGTAAATATGGAAAATAGGAGCATGTGAATGCATAAGCATGACAGAGTAGTCCATGTGTTACATGTATCATGGCCATATGCATCAGAGCAACTGATTTGAATATAGGAAATGTAACTTCATGCTCATGAGTCCTTCTTGAAAATAGTATGTACAACAGCAAGAGATCCTCATACACATGACTGTGATGCATATGCTTACCTTGTGGTCTTGAGTTGGCTTAGAAGAGAATGAACTTGAGTAAACAAGGTTAGATAACACATATACATCCTTCCCTTAGATGTCTTGCTCCCCCTGAATATTGCATGGGATATTGGGAGAAGATAAGGAACAGAAAATCAGAGCAAAAGAAAAGAAATAGAGCTAATGCAAGCAATCAAATATGAACATGTCTCCCCTCTTAAAGACATGTAACTTCTCTCCTCTTGAACACCAAGCATCTAGGGTTTCTTACACTCTCCCCCTGAGTATTCTCTCCCCCTATAGGAATGATTTAGCTTAAGCTTTGATGTAATCTCTCTCCCCCCTTTGACATCAATTTCCAAGAAGGGCTCTTCTGGATGTTTATTTAAAGAAGGGTTTGGTCCTTGAGTCTCAAAGCAAAGTAGCAAGTCGAATATGATGCTGGTAGAGGACAAGAGTCATTGAGTGGAGCTGGAGCAAAAATACTGTAGGAATAAGTGGCAAGTTCTCTTTCCTGTAGTGAAATCGGTAGCACCGAGTTGTGTGCTTCGGTGGCACCGAGATAATTCGGTTGGGCCGAAGAAAACAAACCGGTGTAACCGAGTCCATCATAGAGAGAACACTTGTCACCTCAGCTCACTAGGCACTTAAGATCTCACAAGGATTTGCAAGGAATTAGCTAAAATATTTGCAATGAATTTGATGCAGAAAATTCAGAACAAAAAGAAAGAAAAGAAATAACAAGATCTAGATGAAGTTTTGTTTGAAAGGGGAAACACATATGCATGAGACGAATGCAAGAGGAAACACAAGAGAACTTCATCTAGAATTGGGCGGCGACAAAGTCACCTATGTTAGAGTATATTGACTTAGGAGTCAAGTGAGAGCACTTGATCATAGGTCATACTCATCGTTTAAGCTCAAAATGGGGTTACCATTTTCCTTTTAAGCATCTTGATGTATTCACATCTTGTTGAGTTGCTTTGCCCCATGATTTGGTGTAAAGCTTCTCTAAGATGGAATAACATACCTTGGGTGATGGTGTTGATCTAGATCATGTAGTTGAACTTGTGTGGGTTGCTCAAGGTAGATGTAGCTCATCGAGGGTTGGGAGCACCACTTGGGATTTGAGTTCATCTTCCTACATGGATTAGCTTTGCAAGTAAGAGCACTTGTGTATCCAAAATGACAATCATAAATCTTAATGTAGAATTTGTCAAAGGATATGTTTGAAGAGTTTTGTGTTTCCTTGTCTTCAACCACCATTGTGTAGAGACTTGATGATGTAGAGATTGCTCAAGATGTGAATGAGTTGCAATCTCATGGATTTAGATTCATCCAAGTACCTACAAGGGTTAGATAGCATGCAAGGGTGCAAAAATATCCAAGACATATAGATAGCATCATGAAAGAAGTATCAAGGATTAGTCATAGGCTCATGCCTTGCATGTATCCAAATGGAGTTCCTACTCCAAGTTTGAAGCATCAACAATGTTCAATTCACCTCTCAAACGGCAAAAGACTTTCTCATCAAGCGGTTTGGTAAATATATCCACGAATTGCTTACGGTGCGAAAATGCTTAAGATCAATGTCCCCTTTGGCAACATGATCTCGAATGAAATGATGACGAACTTCAATATGCTTAGTCCGAGAATGTTGCATGGGATTGTGAGCAATATTAATAGCACTTTCATTGTCACAAAGCAATGGAACATGTTTCACATATATCCCATAATCTTTAAGAGTTTGGGTCATCCAAAGTAATTGAGCACAACATGATCTAGCAGCAATGTATTCCGCTTCGGCGGTGGATAAGGATACCGAGTTTTGTTTCTTGGAGGACCAAGACACAAGAGATCTACCAAGAAATTGACAAGTACTCGAAGTGGACTTTATATCAACCTTGTCTCCGGCATAGTCCGAATTGGAGTAACCAACAAGATCGAAAGAAGACCTCTTAGGATACCAAATGCCAAAATTTGGTGTGTGTATTAAGTATCTCACTATCCTTTTCACAGCCTTAAGATGACACTCTTTAGGGGCCGCTTGATATCGTGCACACATGCACACACTTAGCATAATATCAGGACGAGAGGCACATAGATATAACAATGAACCAATCATAGAGCGGTAAACTTTTTGATCAACCGGTTCACCATCCTTAGTCAAGTCAAGATGTCCACTAGTAGGCATGGGTGTAGACATACCTTTGCATTCTTGCATATTGAACTTCTTGAATAATTCCTTGGTGTACTTTGTTTGAGAAACAAAGGCACCTTCCTTAGTTTGCTTGATTTGCAAACCGAGAAAGAATTTGAGTTCACTCATCATAGACATCTCAAACTTCTCCGACATTAGCTTTCCAAACTTCTCACTAAAATGAGGGTTAGTTGAGCCAAATATAATATCATCAACATAAATTTGGCACACAAATAGTTCGACATTAACCCTTTTAGTAAAAAGAGTAGAATCATTTTTTCCAATTTCAAAGCCTTTTTCAATAAGGAACTTGGTCATGCATTTATACCATGCTCTAGGAGCTTGTTTAAGACCATAGAGGGCTTTGTGAAGTTTGTAAACATGATTAGGTTTCTTAGGATTGACAAAGCCGGGAGGTTGCTTAACATAAACTTCCTCCTCAATTTCACCATTTAGAAAAGCACTTTTAATGTCCATTTGGTACAAGGTGATATCATGGTGATTAGCATAAGCAAGTAAGATGTGAATGGACTCAAGTCTAGCAACGAGAGCATATGTCTCACCATAGTCTATACCTTCGACTTGAGTGTAGCCTTGGGTGACTAGGCGTGCTTTGTTGCGGACGACTTGACCATCTTCATCTTGCTTGTTGCGAAACACCCATTTGGTACCAATGATGTTGTGGTTGTTGTCGGGCTTCTCGACCAATGTCCATACTTGATTTGTCTCAAAGTTGTGTAGCTATTCATGCATAGCGTTTATCCAATCCGGATCTTCCAATGCTTCTTCAATCTTCATAGGTTGAATGCTAGAGAAGAATGAGTAATGTTCACAAAAATTAGCCAAAAGAGTTTTAGAGCGAGTGATTCTCCCGGTTTGGATATCATTGTAGATTTGCTCGACGGGATGATCTTTAGTGATTCTTGCTCGAACTCGTGGGAGCTTTGGCTTGTCTCGGGGTAGAACATCCTCTTCATCTTGTTCTTCTTCTTGGCCTTCTTCATTGTTGACATTGTCATTCTCTTGTCGTGGTGGAGAAGGAGGTTGTTGATGTTCATCTTGGTGTATTTCCTCGTTTTCTTCGTCTTGGTGTGTCCCACTTGTGGATGCTTCCGTATCAATTCTTGGTTCACCTTGTCGTGAGGTAGAATCTTCCACTTGGACGGACGAGGTACTCTCCTTCACCTCCGTTGGACAAATCTTGCCAATAGACAAGTCTTGAATTGCTTCCGAAGGGTCTTTGTCTCCTACATCAATTGGCAATTGCTCTACTTGTGAGCCATTAGATTCATCAAACTTCACATCTACCATCTCTTCAACCTTTCGGGTGAAATTGTTGTAGACACGGTAAGTGTGAGAGTTTGAGCCATAACCAAGTAGGAATCATTCATGAGATTTAGGAGCAAATTTAGAACAATGATGCTTATCAAGAATGTAGCACTTTGTGCCAAATACTCGAAAGTATCCAACTTGGGGTTTGTTACCGATGAGGAGCTCGTATGCTGTCTTGCCGAGTAGCTTGTGAAGATACAAGCGATTTGTTGCATGACAAGCTGTCTCAACCGCTTCCGCCCAAAAGTGTTTTGGAGTCTTGTACTCATCAAGCATCGTTCTTGCCATCTCAATAAGAGCCTGGTTCTTCCTCTCAACAACTCCATTTTGTTGTGGTGTGTACGTAGCCGAGAACTCGTGTGAAATCCCCTCTTCGTCAAGAAAGGTATCCACATTTGCGTTCTTGAAATCCGTTCCATTGTCGCTCCGAACCTTTTTGATCTTCATGTCAAATTGGTTTTGGGCCTTCCTAGTGAAGTTTTTGAAGATCGTTTGGACCTGCGATTTGTCATCAAGAAAGAACACCCACGTAAATCTTGAAAAATCATCAACTATGACTAGTCCAAACGAGTTACCACCAAGACTCTTGTAGGCATTTGGACCAAAGAGATTCATGTGAAGTAGCTCGAGTGGTCTTCTCGTGGTCATGATGTTCTTCGCGCGATGACTTCCTCCAACCTGTTTCCCTGCCTAGCAATCACTACAAAGTCTATCCTTGTCAAATATGACATCTTTTATTCCAAGGATATGATCACCTTTAATAAGCTTATCAAGATTTCACATACCCACATGACCTAGCCTTCTATGCCACAACCAACCCTTAGAAGATTTACCAATTAAGCAAGTTCTAGGTTGAGCCTTTTTAGTGAAATCAACAATGTAAAGATCACCACTACATATACCGGTAAAGACCATTTTACGATTGTGTCTACGAAACACTTGGAAATCTACCTCAGTAATGTAACATCCCAAATTTTCAATTTGGAATGTTATGCATAGAGCATCATTGCATATCATATTTTCATTGCATTTTCTTTGCATTTTGCTCGATCCTAGAAATTCTACACAACTCAAGGACCCACAGGGAGAGTTGGGGATTTTCGTTATTTTCATATTTGAGTTTTCTCAAATTTTGAAAATAGGATCATTTGATTTTAATTATTTTATCTTCAATTATTTCTATTACAAAAATATGAGAGAAGGAATAAAATGACTTTCCCAAAATAAATAAATAATGAAGATTTAATAATAAAATCAAATAAGATTTATTTTGGAGTTTTTCGCCTTTTTATTTGAATTTAGGAAAAATGCGCGTTTTTCAAAATTGCATTTAGGCCCCAAATAAATGTTCATTAAATCCGGCTTGATTTTAGAAGCCGGGGAAATTTTATTTCGGCATTTTTGGAGTCCGTTTGGTACTTCTTTTTACTTTTTTTCTGCGAGTTATTTACTAAAAACGCCGCCTTTATGGGTCAGACTGAGCGGGACTCACGGGCGCCAGATATAAAGCCGCCCACCGGCGCCTCAGCCCACCCGAGCCCGCACCCCAAACCCTAACCCTGACCCGCCGCCTTGCCGCGCCGAGCAGCACTTGAGGTTTGCCGCCTCGATTTCCGCGCCGTTTTTTTATAAAAACCGATCGGTTTTCTTCGGTTTTTTTGTTTTTATTTTTTTATTTTTATTTTTTTATTTTTTTCGGTTTCGGTTAATTAACGAACGTCCGTTCGTTAACCCGTACGTCGTTTTTCTTTTTCTCGGATTTAATCCGTGATTTTTCTGATCGCGATTCCTGATCCGATTTTCGTTTTAGTATAACTTTTCGCTCGTTTATCGGAATCAGGCGATTCAAGCGCCTGGAGTTTCGTCTTGAAACCCTCTTTCCGAATAATCTACTTAAACAAGTTTTTGCATCTGTAAAGTTTGACCTAGATCCAGATTAGTAAAATGAAGCTTATTTCTTCCGCCGTTTGACTTTCGTTGCTTCGTTTTATTTGATTATTTTTGCAAACCGGAGTTCTTAAGTTGAACAATATGGTTAGATCTATTTGAGTTTTATCTGTGCATTAGATGAGTACTTATTGTATGCTTGTTTGTTTGTCTGCGATAGAATACCCGGAGTGCGCCGCCTGTTACTTCGAGTCTCTAGATTTCGCGGATCATCAGCAAGGCCAGTAACACTTTGATCATACTCTTCTCACACCCAGTTTTATGCATTAGATCTATTCCTCAAACACTTGCATGATTAGGATCTAATTAAATTGTGGGATGGTAAGTAGATGAGGTAGTACCTATTACCTGTTTTATTATCACACCTTTGGGAGTTACTTCTACGTTTGCTTATTATGCTATGCTATGCTAGTAGACGTGGATTGGGTGAGTGTATCCATGACAGATGTGAGATTGTTATTTAATGGTTTATTTAAGGTGGCAACTTAAACACACATCTGGGTGGATTGAGGCACCTGGTTTCTATCAGGACTTGCATGTATTTCTTGGACCGCCACCTGTGCTCAAAGGGATCATGAGATTATTCAAACTAGAAACTTCCGTGTGCAGCCACAAGCCATTATGGGCTCTGGCATAGTTGAATAATTTGTGCGAACTCTTACGGGTAGGCTAGCAGATGTAGGGGATGTAGGTTGGTACGGTCTACCCACATGTAAGGTGCTAGCGCTTCTGAAAGACTATGTCTCGGTCATCCGTTTCACAAACATCATGTAGTGCGAGAAATCAAACATAGGCGATCGAGTCTTGTGGGGAAAAGTGCGTAAACCTCTGCAGAGTGTATAAACTAATCATGGTTAGCCGTGTCCCCGGTTATGGACATCTTGAGTATCTAGTACCTGGATATCATGTGAATCTCATCATGTTACTTCTAATTAATATTGTTGGGTTTGTTAATGAGTACTTTTAATTGGGATTGAGAATCATCAACCATTCTCAATGTTTCACAACCACCATGATAGTTAAATAAATTTATTCCTTTACAGTAGGGGAAAATTGGCTTTATGCAAAAACCGTAACCATAGAGCTTTCCACCAGCCATATATGCATGTAGTATAGGCTATTCATTCCATTATTCTCTATGTGTTACATTGCCAACATATTCCATGTGCTGACCCGTTTTCGGGCTGCAACGTTTCATGTTGCAGACTTTTAGAACTGACAGTAAGGTGCATAGGTCGTGGTTCTATACTCAGTGATGCCGTTGGAGTTGATGGACTCGCTTATTCTTCCAAGCCTTCCGCTGTTATCGCTATTAGATGGCCTTAAGCCATATTTATTTTATTAAGTTCTCTCTTGAGACATTCGATTGTAATAAGTGTGTGATTGCTACTCTGTTATAAATCCTTTGAGTCTTGTGGTGGTGTCAAGATTCTTGATCCGTGGATGACATCGAGCACGTAGATCGATCATTTGAGGTCTGGTCGCTACAAAGATGGTATCGAGCCGAGTTGATCAGAGGACACGATCATTAAGCTAAAGCCCTAGATCACTACTCTCTTCTCATTTCTTACTCCTCATCTTTTCTACTCGTTTAGGATGACGAAGCGAGGATCAAGTTCACCCACCGGATGAAGATACACCCTTTGACGACACGAAGGAAGTCACTAAGTACCTGAACATAGGATTACCAAGCTTCACCGGGACCTACAATTCCACTTTACCCGAAGAGGAGCGCTGGAAGATTCAAGCTCAAGTTCCTGGAAGGACGTTTGCGCCAATCACGGAGCCCATAGAGTGTGTTTTCACTGCACCAACCTGGAGTCTGGGAAAGAGCATGGCAGCTCACATAACCATGGGGCACATTGGAGAAGTTTATAAGAAGACCTCAAGGATACTATCTACCAGATTTGCGGACGCCGAGATGAACAATGGGAGATAGTTGGCACTAAGAAGGATCGATCCATTGCAGCTTTCATCCAGGAGTTAAACCATCACATTCGACGCCAAGAGAACCAGATGTGCGCAGACATGATGGAGTTGAAGACAAAAAAAGCCAAGATTATCGAACTAGAAGGAGAACTGAAGGCCACTCGCAAGGACTACATGGAGGAGATTGTAGCTCTAGTGGGACAAAACGGCGATCTTAAGGAGAAGATTGAAGAACTCATGGGAAATTCAGCACCGAGGGAGAAGATGAAGATAGCACCTGTCAGAGAACTACATCATCATCGCATTTACACCGATTCCGATCCTAGTGATGATGATTACGAAGATGAAGCTGGAGCAGATATCATGGAGTCTTCATCGGAGCAGTTTTTCTAGTTGACCTAATAGTAGTAGATTTCCCCCATGTTATATTAGTTTTAGTTTCAGCACTTTGTAACGATAGATAGACCGTTGTATGCCATTGTTTGAATTGATTGGAGTGATATTGTGTGATTTGTCTCATGTGCATATGGGTAGTGTTTCTCTCTAGACCTCATTCTATTCTAAATTCTCGTCTTTTCTTAAAACCCTCAGATGCCTCCGACGCGACCCGAATTTGTTTTCCGGCAGAGATCACTCAGTTGATTCAGCAGCAGAATGCCTTGATTCAAATATTGGTACAGAACCAAGGCAACAACAACAACAACAACCCACCGCCACCACCACCTGTTGACCATTTGACCCGTTTCTTAAGGCTGAATCCGCCGGTGTTTTCCAGTAGCACCGAGCCGATTGTTGCAGATGATTGGCTCCGTAAGATAGGGAGGGAGTTGACCACTGCAGGATGTACATATGGAGAAAGGGTGAAGTTTGCCGCATACCAGCTTGAAGGACCCGCAGCAGCATGGTGGGAGAATTTTACAGCCACTTACCCTGTTGACACTGTCACTTGGGATCAGTTTCAGCAAGCTTTCCGTACTGCCCATGTTTCAGCAGGAGCTATGGCCATGAAGAAGCGTGAGTTTCGCAACTTACGCCAAGGGGCCAGACGGTTGGCGATATGTGGATGATTTCAGTAAGCTAGCACGTTATGCCCCGGATAGCGTTACTACGGACGCTGACTTAGCGGGAGAAGTTTCTAGAAGGACTGAATGATGAGCTGAGCATGCAGTTGATGGTAGCCACCTTCAATAACTACCAGGAGTTAGTAGATCGTGCGCTTATGGTGAAGGAAAGCGGCAGATTGAAAATCACAAGAGGAAGTATGGACAGGGGAAGAATAACTCGGAGCTCGTGAAACTTCGCTTTACCCCGAAGACAGGAGGACAATCTCAGCATACCCATGGAGGAGGTAGCTCGCACAACCATAATGGCACCAAGAATGGGAATGGGAATGGAGGAAGCAATGGACAGAACCGCACCAAACCGTCAACACCATCCAAGGTAGACCTGAGCCACATCACTTGCTTTAAGTGCCGCAAGACTGGGCATTATGCAAACAAATGTCTAGAAAGCCAGAATGGAAATGGCAATGGAAGCTCAGGAAAGAAGCCGAATCCTTTCAACAAAGGACAAGTGAACCACGTTACCGTGGAGGAGGTTGAAGCTTCGGCCGGATGCACGATAATAGGTAAGTTTTTGGTTAAGTCATTTACTGCAGTTGTTCTTTTTGATACTGGTGCATCGCATTCATACATATCAAGGGGATTTGTGGATAAGTACAAATTACCAACCCAAGCCCTTAGGTCACCCATGCTAGTAACCTCACCCGGAGCAGAATACATGGCTAGTATATGGTGTGATCGACTGGATTGGACACTATGTTTTTACCTCGGACCTAATAGTTCTGGAATCCCAAGGACTGGATGTGATATTAGGCATGGATTGGTTATCGAAGTATGGAGGAACATAGATTGCGCGATAAGTCAATGGTTCTTACCACCCCGGAAGGACGGAGAATCACGGAGGGATCCCGGCATGCGCGGAGGAGAGCACATGTAAATTCCTTATCGAGTTGTGCGGGAAGAAGTACCGATGGTAAAGGATTTCCGGACGTGTTTCGGAAGAGTTGCCGAGCATGCCACCGGATAGAGACATTGAGTTTCGATTGAACTCTTGCCGAGCCTTTGGGCCGATATCTAAGAGACCGTATAGGATGCCAGCCCAAGATTTGGAGGAAATTAAGAAGCAGATTAAGGAGTTACTGGATAAAGATTTTATTCGCCCAAGTTCTTTGCCTTGGGGATCACCAGTACTTCTAGTGTAGAAGAAGGATGGATCTTTAAGAATGGTTGTTGATTATCGTGGATTGAATGAAGTGACCGTTAAGAACAAGTACCCGCTGCCGATGATCAATGACTTGTTTGACCAATTGCAAGGAGCTAAGGTGTTTTCCAAGATCGATTTGCGATCAGGGTACCATCAATTGAAGATTCGAGAGCAGGATATACCTAAGACGGCTTTTACCACCAGGTACGGGCTGTATGAGTACACCGTTATGTCATTTGGTCTGACTAACACACCTGCCTATTTTATGGACATGATGAACAAATTGTTTATGGAGTTTTTGGATAAGTTAAATCGTGGTGTTCATTGATGATATTTTGGTTTACTCGAAGAATGAAGAGGAACATAAGGAGCATTTGTGTTTGGTACTCGAAGCTCGAGAGAACATCGGTTATGCCAAGTTTAGCAAGTGTGAGTTTTGGTTGAAGGAAGTTGGATTTCTTGGACATGTTATATTCGGAGAAGGTATAGCGATGAGACCCACTAAAGTTGTCCTTTGTAACAAACTGGGAAGCACCAACAAAAGTTGGAGAGATCCGGAGTTTCCTTGGACTAGCAGGATATTACCGGAGATTCATTGAGAATTTCTCAAGGATTGCGAAGCCTATGACAGAATTGTTGAAGAAGGATACCAAGTTCATTTTGGACCGAGGAGTGTGAAGCTAGTTTCCAAGAGTTGAAGAAACGTTTGGTTACCTCACCAATGTTAATTACGCCAGATCGGACCAAGGATTATGAGGTGTATTGCGACGCTTCACGCCGAGGACTTGGAGCAGTGCTTATGCAGGAGGGAAGAGTTGTTTCGTATGCTTCACGACAGCTTAAGCCTCATGAGTTAAATTATGCTACGCTTGATTTGGAGTTACCAGCCGTAGTACATGCGTTGAAGACATGGAGACATTTCCTCATTGGAAATCATTGTGAGGTGTATACGGATCACAAGAGTTTGAAGTACATTTTCACGCAGAAGGAGCTGAATCTCAGGCAAAGGAGATGGTTGGAACTCATCAAAGATTACGATATGAGATTGCATTATCACCCCGGAAAGGCTAACGTTGTAGCAGACGCATTGAGCCGTAAGAGTCACGTCAACACATTAATGACGGGAGAAATACCAAAGGAGTTAGCCGAGGATCTTCGAGAGCTATGTTTGGAAATAGTTCCGAGAGGCTATGTAGCAGCACTGGAGATTCAGTCAACTTTGATGGACAAGATCAGGTAAGCTCAGAAGACTGATAAAGAGATTGCCTCTATAAAGGAGAGAATGAGCGAAGGAAAGGCTAAGGGATTTTGTGAGGACGAGCACGATACCCTAAGGTTTGAGGACCGTGTTTATGTGCCCAATGACCCGGAGATCAAGAAGTTGATTTTGCAAGAGGATTTGAAGAATACTTTCTGGTGGACCGGAATGAAGAAGGATATTGCAGAGTACGTAGCAGTTTGTGATGTATGTCAGAGGGTGAAGGCAGAACATCGAAGCCGCCAGGATTGTTACGACCATTGCCTATACCCGAATGGAAGTGGGATACACTAGGAATGGATTTCATCACGGGATTGCCAGGACTCGTTCGAGGCTATGACTCGATTTGGGTTGTAGTCGACCGTTTGGCGAAGGTAGCTCATTTCATTCCAAAGAAGACTACCTATAGCGATTGCCAAATTGGCTAAGATATACATGACCAGGATTGTATGCTTGCATGGAGTTACGAGGAGTATCGACGATAGAGGAACCCAATTTACCTCAAAGTTCGGAAGCAGTTACGAAAACTTTGGGAACCAGGCTGGAGTTTAGCACAGCTTTCCATCCACAGACAGATGGACAAACCGAGAGCGTCAACCAGATTTTGGAGGATATGCTTAGAGCTTGTGCTTTAGACTATGGGTCAAGTTGGGATGACAATTTGCCGTATGCAGAGTTTTCTTATAACAACAGTTACTAAACCCGATGCGAAGATGGCACCTTCAAGCCTTATGCGGAAGGAGGTGCAGGACCCCGTTGTTGTGGGATGAAGTTGGAGACCGCCAGTTGTTTGGACCATATTTGATTAAGGAGTCTGAACAGAAAGTAAAGTTGATTCGCAATAGGCTCAAGGTAGCCCAGTCAAGACAGAAGAGCTATGCGGATTCAACATGCAAGGAGACAGAATACGAAGTCGAAGACAGAGTTTATCTTCGGGTATCGCCGCTTCGAGGAGTTAAGCGTTTTGGAGTTAAAGGAAAGTTAGCACCTCGATTTGTTGGACCTTATCGTGTTTCGGAACGTATGGGAGAAGTTGTGTATAAGTTGGAACTACCCGAAGGATTGTCAGGAGTACATGATGTGTTTCATGTTTCTCAGTTGAAGAAGTGTCACGCAGACATGGCTGATATACCACTGAGAGATACCGTGCCACTGGAAGCGATTCAGTTGAATGATGATTTGACCTATGAGGAGAAACCAGTTAAGATTTTGGAGTATGCCAGCAGAGTCACCCATGACAAGGTCATTAAGTTTTGCAAGGTTGATTGGAGCCACCACACGGAGGATGAAGCCACCTGGGAGCGAGAGGAAGATTTGCTTAAATACCACCCTCACCTATTTTCTAGCCAACCCGAATCTCGAGGGCGAGATTCATCTTAAGGGGGTAGGTTTGTAACATCCCAAACTTTCAATTTGGAATGTTATGCATAGAGCATCATTGCATATCATATTTTCATTGCATTTTCTTTGCATTTTGCTCGATCCTAGAAATTCTACACAACTCAAGGACCCACGGGGAGAGTTAGGGATTTTCGTTATTTTCATATTTGAGTTTTCTCAAATTTTGAAAATAGGATCATTTGATTTTAATTATTTTATCTTCAATTATTTCTATTACAAAAATATGAGAGAAGGAATAAAATGACTTTCCCAAAATACAGAAATAATGAAGATTTAATAATAAAATCAAATAAGATTTATTTTGGAGTTTTTCGCCTTTTTATTTGAATTTAGGAAAAATACGCGTTTTTCAAAATTGCATTTAGGCCCCAAAAAAATGTTCACTAAATCCGGCTTGATTTTATAAGCCGGGGAAAATTTATTTCGGGATTTTTGGAGTCCGTTTGGTACATCTTTTTATTTTTTTTCTGTGAGTTATTTATTAAAAACGCATACCGCCCACGGCCGTGCAAGCAGGACTCCGCCGGGGCGCTTGTTTATAAAGCCGCCTCGGCGCCTCAGCCCACCCGAGCCATCCGCGCCCAAACCCTAGCCGCCCATTGCCGCCACGAGCCGTGCACCTCCAGGGTTAAATCGCCGCCTCGATTTCCGCGCCGTTTTTTATAAAAACCGATCGATTTTCTTCGGGGTTTTTTGGTTTTTTTCGGTTTTTTTATTTTATTTTTATTTATTTTTATTTTTATTATTTTTATTTTTTAACTTTTTTTCGGTTTCGGTTAATTAAGGAACGTCCGTTCGTTAACCCGTTCGTCGTTTTTCTTTTTCTCGGATTTAATCCGCGATTTTTCTGATCGCGATTCCGGATCCGATTTTCGTTTTAGTATTACTTTTCGCTCGTTTATCGGAATCAGGCGATTCAAGCGCCTGGAGTTTCGTCTCGAAACCCTCTATCCGAATAAACTACTTAAACAAGTTGTTGCATCTGTAAAGTTTGACCTAGATCCAGATTAGTAAAATGAAGCTGTTTTCTTCCGCCATTTGACTTTCGTTGCTTCGTTTTATTTGATTCTTTTTGTAAACCGGAGTTCTTAAGTTGAACAATCTGGTTAGATCTATTTGAGTTTTATCTGTGAATTAGATGAGTACTTATTGTATGCTTATTTGTTTGTCTGCGAAAGAATAAGAGTGCGCTACTTTGTTACTTGAGTCTCTAGGTTTCATGGATCATCAGCAAGGCAAGTAACACTTTGATCATACTCTTCTCACACCCAGTTTTATGCATTAGATCTATTCCTCAAACACTTGCATGATTAGGATCTAATTAAATTGTGGGATGGGAAGTAGATGAGGTAGTACCTATTACCTGTTTTATTATCAAACCTTTGGGAGTTACTTCTACGTTTGCTTATTATGCTATGCTATGCTAGTAGGCGTGGATTGGGTGAGTGTATCCATGACGGATGTGAGATTGTTATTTAATGGTTTATTTAATGTGGCAACTTAAACACACATCCGGGTGGATTGAGGCACTGGTTTCTATCAGGACTTGCTCAGTATTTCTTCGGACCGCCACCCAGGCTCAAAGGGATCATGAGATTATTCAAACTAGAAACTTCCGTGTGCAGCCACAAGCCATTATGGGCTCTGGCATAGTTGAATAAGTTGTGCGAACTCTTACGGGTAGGCTAGAAGATGTAGGGGATGTAGGTTGGTACGGTCTACCCACATGTAAGGTGCTAGCGCTTCTGAAAGACTATGTCTCGGTCATCCGTTTCTCAAACATCATGTAGTGCGAGATATCAAACGGAGGCGATCGAGTCTTGTGGGGAAAAGTGCGCAAACCTCTGCAGAGTGTATAAACTAATCATGGTTAGCCGTGTCCCCGGTTATGGACATCTTGAGTATCTAGTACCTGGATATCATGTGAATCTCATCATGTTACTTCTAATTAATATTGTTGGGTTTGTTAATGAGTACTTTTAATTGGGATTGAGAATGCTGTCAACCATTCTCAATGTTTCACAACCACCATGATAGTTAAATAAATTTATTCCTTTACAGTAGGGGAAAATTGGCTTTATGCAAAAACCGTAACCATAGAGCTTTCCACCAGCCATATATGCATGTAGTATAGGCTATTCATTCCATTATTCTCTATGTGTTACATTGCCAACATATTCCATGTGCTGACCCGTTTTCGGGCTGCAACGCTTTCATGTTGCAGACTTTTAGAATGACGAGTAAGGTGCATAGGTCGTGGTTCTATACTCGGTGATGCCGTTGGAGTTGATGGACTCGCTTATTCTTCCAAGCCTTCATTGTTATCGCTATTAGATGGCCTTAAGCCGTATTTGTTTTATTAAGTTCTCTCCGAGACATTCGATTGTAATAAGTTGTGATTGCTACTCATATAAATCCTTCGAGTCTTGTGGTGGTGTCAACATTCTTGATCCGTGGATGACATCGAGCACGTAGATCGACTGTTTGAGGTCTGGTCGCTACAAGTAAATAGGACATTGAAACCGAAATCAGCAAGTCTAGATACTGAAAGTAAATTGTACCCAAGAGATTCAACGAGCATGATATTTTGTATGGATCTATCATGTGAGATGGCCACCTTACCTAGGCCAACCACGTTACCCTTTGAGTTATCACCAAAAGTGACATACTTTAGAGGGCCGTCGTTTTCAGCAAGCTCACGGAACATATCTTTATCTCCGGTCATATGATCAGTACATCCACTATCAAAGACCCATTCCTTTCCTCCGGCCATGTAGCCGCGAAGATTTGCCATAAGACCAAAGTGTCTCATCGCATGATCAAGATCATAGTCACTATCATCATCCTCATCATAGTATCCATGTTCACCATCATCTTGTGATTGATCAACTCCTAGAGAGGGAAATTCATTAGATAAATGCTCATTTCTATGGTTATCTTTATGAATTCTAATAGCTTCAGAAATGATATTGCTAATGATCCCAACATCTCCTATGGCACGCATGAGTTTGGTAAGCTCAAATAAACAATCACCAAAGCTAGGATCACTAGAATTCATCTTACTCAAGGCAATTGACTTATGGAGAATTTCGTCTAAATTTTCCAAGGAATAATTTGGAATTCGTTCCTCAAGAAATATCCATATAGTATAGGCACAATCAAGAGTAGGCAAGCTAGCAATCAAATTTTTGGGCAAACCTCTTATGATAAGATTGATAGTTCTAAGATTGCGAATCATGTCAAGATCCTCTTCGTGTGTGGGATGCACGGGATCAATATGAGGTGCACAAGGGCTAGCAATGTACTTGTTCAAGTGATATTCATTAAAAATCTCAAGCATTTCATTTTTCCACTCATGAAAATATTCTCCATCAAGAATAGGCAATCGACGTCTAAGACTCCCCAAAGTAGACACATCCATCTTCCTCCAAAGGTGTTTAAACCAAGGCAATGGAGACCAAATCTCTGATACCAATTGAAAGGATCGAGAAGAGGTGTCTAGAGGGGGGTGAATAGACTCAAGTCCAGAAAAGTTGCAGTTTTTAATCTCTCTTAAGTTGATATGGAGTTTAAGCACAAGTTTAAACATTCACAATACTTATCAAGCAACCATGCAAGAAT
This sequence comes from Aegilops bicornis, assembly GCA_021605145.1. Lineage (NCBI taxonomy): Eukaryota > Viridiplantae > Streptophyta > Magnoliopsida > Poales > Poaceae > Aegilops > Aegilops bicornis. The sequence goes on from CM038673.1 coordinate 146,217,005, forward strand.
ACAAAGAGTATATGAGCAGCGGAAAGTAAAGCATGCAAGTTGCAAGAAAGTAAAGAGAAGGGATTGGAGTGTGCAAACGCAATTGGAGACACGGATGTTTCTGTCATGGTTCCGATAGGTGGTGCTATAGTACATCCACGTTGATGGAGACTTCAACCCACGAAGGGTAATGGTTGCGCGAGTCCACGGAGGGCTCCACCCATATGAAGGGTCCACGAAGAAGCAACCTTGTCTGTCCCACCATGGCCGTCGCCCACGAAGGACTTGCCTCACTAGGGTAGATCTTCACGAAGTAGGCGATCTCCTTGCCCTTACATACTCCTTGGTTCAACTCCACAATATTGTAGGAGACTCCCAAGTGACACCTAGCCAATCTAGGAGACACCACTCTCCAAGAAGTAACAAATGGTGTGTTGATGATGAACTCCTTGCTCTTGTGCTTCAAATGATAGTCTCCCCAACACTCAACTCTCTCTCATAGGATTGGATTTGGTAGAAAGAATATTTGAGTGGAAAGCAACTTGGGGAAGGCTATAGATGAAGATTTATGTGGTTGGAATGGAATATCTTGACCTCAACACAAGTGTAGGTGGTTCTCTCTCAAAAAATATGTATTTGAAGTGTAGGCATGTTCTGATGGCTCTCTCCACGAATGAAGAGTGGGTGGAGGGGTATATATAGCCTCCACACAAGATCTAACGGTTACACACAAATCACCAAACTCGGTGGGACCGATTCAGAGAATTCGGTCAGACCGATTTGGTTCATAATATGACCGTTAGGTGTTTCGATGGGACCGACATGTCAACTCGGTGGGACCGATATCATTAGGGTTAGGGCATAACGTAAACTCGATGAGACCAATTACACAAACTCGGTGAGACCGATTTTGGTAATGGACTAACAGAGAGTTGGTCAGGCAAACTCGGTGGGACCGATTCGCTCATCTCGATTAGACCGAAACGTTACGAAGGGGTGACAGAGAGTTTGAATTGCAATCTCGGTGCGACCGATTGCAAATTTCGGTGAGACTGAAATTATTGCAATAGGCAACAAAGAGTTTGCAATCCCATCACGGTGAGACGAGATCCCTATCGATGAGACCGATTTGATTAGGGTTCCTGGCAGTGGCTATGTCAAGATAACTCGGTGGCACCGAATAGAAAGAATCGGTGGGTCCGAGTTTGACTTTTAGGTTTGGGACATATGTGGATATGAGAAAGTAGTGGAGGGTTTTGGAGCATATCACTAAGCATTTTGAGCAAGCACCTCATTAAGCAACACCTCATCCCCTCTTAATAGTATTGGCTTTCCTATGGACTCAATGATCTTGGATCACTAAAATAGAAAATGTAGAGTCCTGAGCTTTGACCCTGAGCCAATCCTTTGTCTTCAGCATCTTGAAAGGGTTCCACATGTCTAGTCCATGCCACTCCATTGTTGAACTCATCTGAAACATAATAGATAGAAGCATTAGTCCAACAATAGATATGTTGACATTAATTACCAAAATCACCCAGGGAGCACTTGTGCTTTCAGTCTTTAACTTGTTAGAGTAATGTTTAGGTCAGCTAGCTGAGTTTAATTGTTGAACTTGCTCGATTAAGAAGTGTGGGTTTGCTGTAGTCTCCTTTGTGTACCTAAATTATGCAATGACGTGAATGGCCACTGTAACCAGGGAATTTCGAACCAAAATTTTTGACGTTCAGACTCAACACACACGGGTTAAGCTATCTGAATCGTTTGTGATGTTCACATATCGCATACGATTCTGAATAAGGGATCGTGTCATTGATGACACTTTCTTGCGCTTGATTTTCATTGAAGCGATTCCAAATTTTTGGCTTCCGCGGAAATATCTACCTCCCTGCCCCCTCCCCCTTACCAAAAGCCACATTCCCCTGTTTCCGCCTTCCTTTCGAAGTTGAAACCTTCACTCCTTCCTTGCAGCGCCGCCGCCTCCTCGTCACCGACCCTCCTTCATGCTACTCGGCCTCGTCTATCCAGGCAGGTAATCCACACCCGACCCCCTTCCTCCTCCTCCTTCCACATCCCACATGCCCCAACCGCCCGCGCGAGCGCGACACCTTCGACCCAAATCACCGACCCCTCCAGCAAATAAGCGCCACCCTAAGCCATGGTGCACGCAGTATAGCCATGATCTCAAGGAGCATTTGGCAGCGGAGAAGCAAATTGCGGCCGCACGCGCGGATGATGTCGCGATTGCTGCCATTCGTGCTGACCCCCAGATCTTGGAGGAGTACCTTGCCATTTGCTAGCTACGCTGGTTAAGCATGCTTGGTTTACCCGTTGCGTGTGCTGCTCCTACCTTTCCTTCACAAATTCTAGTGATTGTGCTATCTAACTTTACCATGCAATCTGTTGCTCTAGTGTATATGTTCTATATGTCATGTGATGTCTACTACACAACCTTCTTCTTGTAGACGTTGTTGGGCCTCCAAGTGCAGAGGTTTGTAGGACAGTAGCAAATTTCCCTCAAGTGGATAACCTAAGGTTTATCAATCCGTGGGAGGTGTAGGATGAAGATGGTCTCTCTCAAACAACCCTGCAACCAAATAACAAAGAGTCTCTTGTGTCCCCAAAACACCCAATACAATGGTAAATTGTATAGGTGCACTAGTTCGGCGAAGAGATGGTGATACAAGTGCAAAATAGATAGTAGATAAAGGTATTTGTAATCTGAAATAATAAAAAACAGCAAGGAAACTAATGATAAAAGTGAGCGTAAACGGTATTGCAATGATAGGAAACAAGGCCTAGGGTTCATACTTTCACTAGTGCAAGTTCTCTCAACAATAATAACTTAATTGGATCATATAACTATCCCTCAACATGCAACAAAGAGTCACTCCAAAGTCACTAATAGCGGAGAACAAACGAAGAGATTATGGTAGGGTACGAAACCACCTCAAAGTTATTCTTTCCAATCAATCCGTTGGGGTATTCCTGTAAGTGTCCCAAACAGCCCTAGAGTTCGTACTAGAATAGCACCTTAAGACACACATCAACCAAAACCCTAATGTCACCTAGATACTCCAATATCACCTCAAGTATCCGTGGGTATGATTATACGATATACATCACATAATCTCAATTCACCTATTCAAACCAACACATAGAACCTCAAAGAGTGCCCCAAAGTTTCTACCGGAGAATCACGATTTAAAACGTGTGCCAACCCCTATGCATAGGTTCATGGGGCGGAACCCGCAAGTTGATCACCAAAACATACATCAAGTGAATCACGTGATATCCCATTGTCACCACAGATACGCACGGCAAGACATACATCAAGTGTTCTCAAATCATTAAAGACTCAATACGATAAGATTACTTCAAGGGGAAAACTCAATCCATTACAAGAGAGTAGAGGGGGAGAAGAAACATAAGATCCGACTATAATAGGAAAGCTCGCGATACATCAAGATCGTGCCAAATCAAGAACACGGGAGAGAGAGAGAGAGAGAGAGAGAGAGATCAAACACATAGCTACTGGTACATACCCTCAGCCCCGAGGGTGAACTAATCCCTCCTCGTCATGGAGAGCGCCAGGATGATGAAGATGGCCACCGGTGATGGGTTCCCCCTCCGGCAAGGTGCCGGAACGGACTCCCGGGAGGTTTTTTGTGGCTACAGAGGCTTGCGGCGGCGGAACTCCTGATCTATTATCTGTTCTGGAAGTTTTACGATACATAGGTATATATGGGTGCAGGGGGTACGTCAGTGGAGCTTCTGGGGCCCCACGAAGCAGGGGACGCGCCCTAGGGGGGTGGGCGCGCCCCCACCCTCGTGGCCAGCTCCCGTATCTTCTGACGTAGAGTCCAAGTCTACCCGGTGGCTTTCCTTCCAAAAATAACTTCTCCAGTTGATTTCGTTCCGTTTCGACTCATTCGATATTCCTTTTCCTCGAAACCGAAATAGACATAAACAAAGAAAATTTGGGCCTCCGGTTAATAGGTTAGTCCCAAAAATAATATAAAAGTGGATAATAAAGCCCAATATTGCCCAAAATAGTAGATAATATAGCATGGAACAATCAAAAATTATAGATACGTTGGTGACGTATCAAGCATCCCCAACCTTAATTCCTGCTCGTCCTCGAGTAGGTAAATGATAAAAAAGATAATTTTTAATGTGGAATGCTAGTTGGCATAATTTCAATGTAATTCTTCTTACTTGTGATATGAATATTCAGATCCAAAAGATTCAAGACAAAAGTTCATATTGACATAAAAATAATAATACTTCAAGCATACTAGCAAAGCAATCATGTCTTCTCAAAATAACATGGCCAAAGCAAGCTATCCCTACAAAATCATATAGTCTGGCTATGCTCTATCTTCACCACACAAAATATTTAAATCATGCACAACCCCGATGACAAGCCAAGCAATTGTTTCATACTTTTGACATTCTCAAAACTCTTTCAATCTTCACGCAATACATTAGCGTGAGCCATGGACATAGCACTATATGTGGAATAGAATGGTGGTTGTGGAGAAGACAAAAAGAGAGAAGATAGTCTCACATCAACTAGGCGTATCAACGGGCTATGGAGATGCCCATCAATAGATATCAATGTGAGTGAGTAGGGATTGCCATGCAACGGATGCACTAGAGCTATAAGCATATGAAAGCTCAACAAAAGAAACTAAGTGGGTGTGCATCCAACTCGCTTGCTCACGAAGACCTAGGGCATTTTCAGGAAGCCCATCATTGGAATATACAAGCCAAGTTCTATAATGTAAAATTCCCACTAGTATATGAAAGTGACAACATAGGAGACTCTCTATCATGAAGATCATGGTGCTACTTTGAATCACAAGTGTGGTAATAGGATAGTAACATTGTCCCTTCTCTCTTTTTCTCTCAATTATTTATATATATTTTTATTTTATTTTGTTTGGGCCTTTTCTCTTTTTTTATGGCCTCTTTTTTTCTCCTTTTTTTATATTTTTCGTCCGGTGTCTCATCCCGACTTATGGGGGAATCATAGTCTCCATCATACTTTCCTCACTGGGACAATGCTCTAATAATGATGATCATCACACTTTTATTTTTCTTACAACTCAACAATTACAACTCGATACTTAGAACAAAATATGACTCTATATGAATGCCTCCGACGGTGTACCGGGATGTGCAATGACTCATGAGTGACATGTATGAAAGAATTATGAACGGTGGCTTTGCCACAAATACGATGTCAACTACATGATCATGCAAAGCAATACGATGTCATAAGAACGGAACGGTGGAAAGTTGCATGGCAATATATCTCGGAATGGCTATGGAAATGCCATGATAGGTAGGTATGGTGGCTGTTTTGAGGAAGGTATATGGTGGGTGTATGATACCGGCGAAAGTGTGTGCGGTATTAGAGAGGCTAGCAATGGTGGAAGGATCGGGAAAAGTGCGTATAATCCATGGACTCAACATTAGTCATAACGAACTCATATACTTATTGCAAAAATCTAGAAGTCATCAAAGCAAAGTATTACGTGCATGCTCCTAGGGGGATAGATTGGTAGGAAAAGACCATCGCTCGTCCCGACCTCCACTCATAAGGAAGACAATCAATAAATAAATCATGCTCCGAGTTCATCACATAACGGTTCACCATACATGCATGCTACGGGAATCACAAACTTTCACACAAGTATTTCTCAAATTCACAACTACTCAACTAGCATGACTCTAATATCACCATCTTCATATCTCAAAACAATTATCAAGCATCAAACTTTTCTTAGTATTTGAGGGAGTCCTGGATTAGGGGGTGTCCGGATGGCCGGACTATAACCTTTGGGCGGACTCCTGGACTATGAAGATACAAGATTGAAGACTTCGTCCCGTGTCCGGATGGGACTTTCCTTGGCGTGGAAGGCAAGCCTGGCGATACGAATACGTAGATCTCCTCCCATTGTAACCGACTCTGTGTAACCCTAGCTCTCTCCGGTGTCTATATAAACCGGAGGGTTTTAGTCCGTAGGACGAACAACAATCATACCATAGGCTAGCTTCTAGGGTTTAGCCTCTCTGATCTCGTCGTAGATCTACTCTTGTACTACCCATATCATCAATATTAATCAAGAAGGAGTAGGGTTTTACCTCCATCGAGAGGGCCCGAATCTGGATAAAAACATCGTGTCCCTTGTCTCCTATTACCATCCGCCTAGACGCACTGTTCGGGACCCCCTACCCGAGATCCGCCGGTTTTGACACCAACATTGGTGCTTTCATTGAGAGTTCCTCTGTGTCGTCACCTTTAGGCCCGATGGCTCCTCCGGTCATCAACTATGATGCGGTCCAGGGTGAGACTTTTCTCCCCGGACAGATCTTCGTATTCGGCGGCTTTGCACTACGGGCCAATTCGCTTGGCCATCTGGAGCAGGTCGAAAGCTATGCCCCTGGCCATCAGGCCAGATTTGGAAGTTTGAACTACACGGTTGACGTCCGCGGAGACTTGATCTTCGATGGGTTCGAGCCACAGCCAAGCGCGCCGCACTGTCACGATGGGCATGATCTAGCTCTGCCGCCGAACAGTGCCCTGGAGGCCGCATCAGTGTCCGCTCCGACCCTTAGATCAGAGCCGACTGTGCCAATCAAGGACGGGTGGCTGGACGCCGCCTCGGGGGCTGCAATCTCTACGCCGATCGAGCCGAATACCAGCCTTGTCCTTTGCGAAGCTCGCGACTCCAAGGTGCCGGACTCCCCCCGGACTCTGAACCTTCCGTGCCCCTGCCAATCGAATCCGATTGGGCGCCGATCATGGAGTTTGCCGCCGCGGACATCTTTCAGCACTCGCCCTTCGGCGACATCCTGAATTCGCTAAAGTCTCTCTCTTTATCAGGAGAGCCCTGGCCGGACTATGGTCAGCAAGGTTGGGATGCGGACAACGAAGAAATTCAAAGCCCAGCCACCACCCACTTCGTAGCCAATGCCGATGATTTAACCGACATGCTCGACTTCAACTCCGAAGACGTCGATGGTATGGACGCCGATGTAGGAGACGACCAAGAACCAGCGCCTACAGGGCACTGGAAGGCCACCTCGTCATATGACATATACATGGTGGACATCCCAAAAGAAGGGAACGACGATGGAACAACGGAGGATGACCCCTCCAAGAAGCAGCCTAAGCACCGGCGTCAGCGGCGCCGCTCTGAATCCCGCCAAAGCAAAAACGGTGATTCCGGCACGGGAGGCAATAACACCCCGGACAGTGCCGAAGACAACCCCCTCCAGCAGGATTCAGCGCAGGAGGATGGAGAAACCAGCCCTCATGAGAGAGCGGCAGACAGAGAGGTAGAGGACGATAATTACATGCCTCGCTCCGAAGAAGAGGCAAGCCTCGACAACGACGAATTTTTCGTGCCTGAGGATCCTGTCGAACAAGAGCGTTTCAAACGCAGGCTTATGGCCACAGCGAGCAGCCTCAAGAAAAAATGGAAACAATTTAGAGCTGACCAAGACTTGCTAGCCGATAGATGGACTGAAGTCCTTGCGGCCGAAGAGTACGAACTCGAACGCCCCTCCAAGAGCTACCCAAAACACAGGCTGCTACCCTGATTAGAGGAGGAAGCATCTAGACCTACATCACCAGCGCATGATGCGGCCGACCGGCCACCTCGTGGCCGAGACAGAGAGGCCTCTCGACCCTCCACTCATGCCGCACCCCGGCGTCGCTCAAAGAATACCAAGGCACGGGGAAATGCGCCAGACCTGCGAGATATATTGGAGGACAAGGCAAGGCAAACAAGATCGATCTATGGATTGCGTGGGCGCCCCACGACACGTGACGATAACCATCATGCCGGGTATGGTAAATCCGGCCGGGCCGAACAAAGTAGACAAAGCTCGTTTGAGCTACGTCGTGATATAGCCCAAGATGTAGGCGCCAAGACACCCACTATGCTTCACAGATGAAGTAATGGATCATCAAATCCCCGAGGGTTTCAAACCCGTAAACATCGAATCATACGATGGCATAACAGATCCCGCGGTGTGGATCGAAGATTATCTCCTTCATATCCACATGGCCCGCGGTGATGATCTACACGCCATCAAATACCTCCCACTCAAGCTTAAAGGACCAGCTCGGCATTGCCTTAACAGCTTGCCAGCAGAATCAGTTGGTTGTTGGGAGGACCTGGAAGCCGCATTCCTCGACAATTTCCAGGGCACCTATGTGCGACCACCAGAGGCTGATGACCTAAGCCACATAATTCAGCAGCCAGAGGAATCAGCCGGACAATTCTGGACACGGTTCCTAACCAAGAAATATCAGATAGTCGACTGTCCGGACGCAAAGGCCCTTGCAGCCTTCAAACATAACATCTGTGACGAGTGGCTTGCCCGGCAACACTCATGACCCGCTTTTGCGCGGCAGAAGACAGCTGGCTAGCTCGTAGTAATAACATGACCAAGAGCCCTGGTAATTCGGATACTAAGGACATCAATGGCAGGTCGCGTCGCAACAAGCACAAGCGCCGCATTAACGGCGACAATGCTGAGGATACGACAGTTAATGCCGGATTCAGAGGCTCTAAACCCGGTCAGCGGAAAAAGCCATTTAAAAGAAATACTCCGGGCCCGTCCAGTTTGGACCGAATACTCGATCGCTCGTGCCAGATACACGGCACCCTCGAAAAACCAGCCAATCACACCAACAGGGATTGTTGGGTGTTCAAGCAGGCAGGCAAGTTAAGTGCCGAAAACAGAGACAAGGGGCTGCATAGCGATGACGAGGAGGAGCCCCGGTCGCCGAACAATAGGGGACAGAAGGGCTTCCCCCCACAAGTGTGGACGGTGAACATGATCTACGCAACCCACATCCCCAAAAGGGAGCGGAAGCGTGCACTCAGGGACGTATATGCGTTGGAGCCAGTCGCCCCAAAGTTCAACCCATGGTCCTCCTGCCCGATCACTTTTTGTCGGATTTCGGGTTCCGGCAGACCCTTGAGGTTCGAACACTGGGATGCGCACGGAAATCTACCCTCTACCTACCTGCACCCCGCCGCCTCGCTAGGATCTAAACTACGAAAGGAACAGCACAAGAGACATAGGGTTTATACTAGTTCGGGCCACCATTGTGGTGTAATACCCTACTCTAGTTTGTGGTGTGGTGGATTGCCTCTTGGGCTGATGGTGATGAACAATACAAGGAAGAACAGCCTCGCGAGGGCTCTGTTCTTGGCTGGTGCGATGAACTACTAGGGGGAGTTCAGTCGCCTTCTCTCTCTCTCTAATTCCAGATTGTCTCTAGCTACCGATTTCAGACCCCCCTACCCTGTGGGCGGCTAGTACTATTTACATGCAAAGGCCCTGGGCCTCTTCCAAAATATTGAGCGGGAAGGGCGCCAACAATTGGCCATTTTGAAGGGGAACATCTGGTACACTTATCCTGACTAAAGTTGGTCCTCGCCTGTCAAAGGCTCTGGTGGTGACGCCGGCTTGGGCTCCACAAGGACTTCCTTCCTGCCGTTGGACTGGTCTTGGTCTTGTTGCACCGAAATGGATGCCTTTGCTTGATGCTCTTGCCTACGCTTGCTGCCTTTGCACCAAAGAGGAAAGGAGGACACTGCGCGGGCTGGCGCCCGCCTAGCGCCCTTGGTCGTCATGGCTTGTGTCATGGGCACCTCGTGAGGTACCCCGCCTTGATCTCCCCGCCTCCTCGCGAGCCAGCTTGACGAGGCCGTGCCTGAGGAAGCTCCCTGTCGTCCGCCCTGCGAGGCTTGGTCCCTCGCGAGGGTCTTGAGCTCGTGTTGATGAAGATGGGCCGTGACGGGCCCCCCTTTGAGCCACGCCGCAGGCCGCAGGCAGGCAAGTCTGGGGACCCCCGTTCCCAGAACGCCGACAGTAGCCCCCGGGCCCAAGGCGCGCCCGGACTTGGCCGAGTAGAGAGGCGAAGGGGCAAGTGTGAAGCGCCGCGGGCCCTAACAGCCTGCGGCCTTGGGCGCCGCGTGGCGGTTGATTGGACGTGGGCACCTCAAAGAATCAAGCGAAGTCGATAAAGGAGCGGCGTCTGCCTAGGATTTGCTTCCCTTGCCTTCTCTGGTTACTGCTCAGATCCCTTTCTTCCGCCTCTCCTTCCTGCCTCCGAAATCTTCAGATCCACTTCAACTGCACGCCCTAGCAAGGCATGGCACCTCGCCAAACCCCGGCCAGAGCTTGGTACGCGCCTGCCCTGGACTCGCCGAACGTGTCGGAGGCGAGCCTTGCCCGGGTGCGCCAGATGGCGGCGGCGCGGGGCATTGACGGGGCGAAGGTGTTCAGGGCTGGCTCCGCCCTCCCTGAGGGCCAAGGGAGCACATTCTATCCACTCTTTGTAAGTGCCATTGTTGCCGGTCTGATGCCTCCCTTTTCCGAGTTCTTCTTCTCTGTCCTCCGCCATTACAAGCTACAAGCTCACATCTCCACCCCAACTCTGTTCTCCTCCTGGCGATCTTCGCCTACTATTGTGAGGCTCACGTCGGGTGCAGCCCTCGGCCGCCTGCTGCGCCACTATTTCTCCCTCCGACCTCTCGTGGTTCCTTCTCTGCGTGTGCGAAGCTTGTCACAGACGGTAGCTCCATCGCTGCTTGAACCCCGGAAGAGGATTGAGGGCTTCAGGAGCAAGTGGGTCTTGGTAGATGTTGGGCGATCCACCTCGGCTAATCTTGCCCACGGAGCACCCCATACACTCCGACGACCGGGTCTCGAGTGGAACTCGTGGATCCTCATGAGGCCGGTGTTGGAGAGGATGGACATGGATCTGAGGCCGGCCAGCATGGCGGCGGCGAAGCTCACCAGCGCGTCGCTGCTGAGGGAATTCCTGGAGCACCAGCTGGCTCTGCTTCGTTAGTACCCACTTCCAATGTGGAGGCCCCACCCGAGCCCTGCTGTCTTGGCCGACGAAGACCTGGCTGCGGTTCTCCAATCTTTGGCCAGGGGCGACGTGGCGAGGTTGGAGGGCGCTCCTACGCCCCTGTTCCTCCGCGACGACTGGGAGCAGGTAGTGGAGTCCATGCCCGTCTTCAACGGGGATGGGCCCGTGCCCGCGGAGGCTCCCGAGGACCCGGTGGACGTGTCCTCCGGCGACTCCAGCGAAGAGAAGGGAGAAGGAGAGCGGGAAGGAGGGCTCGACTCCAAGGCGACCGACGGAGAGTCGAGGGTTCCCCTCCCTTGGCGCAAGTCCCGCGTTCTCCGCCTCTCACCGAGCGACGACGACGAGGATGATGACGAGCTGGGCGGCGGAAGCTTGCCCCCGATCCTGAAGAAGGACAGGACCGGGCTTGTCCCCTGTGGGTCTGCCCCGGTATCGAGGCGATCCGCAGGCGCGCCTCCTGCTCCCGAGCTCCTTAAGGTTGATCCTTGTAGCCGGCTCTCGGGCTTCAAGTATGGCCGGAGGTTGCTCAAGCTCGCGAGCGACGACCAGTAAGTGCTCGATTGCTATCTTATTTCTTGTTTTGTTGTTGAGGCTTGACGTCTGTATCTCTTGGCTAGGCTAGCGCCCGCGGCAAAGAAGCTGAAGGGATCTCCCGAGGTTCCGTCTGGGGCAGCGCCTCCACCCCTGAAAGAAGGTGATCGTGATGCACGGGCCTCCCCTGCCCGGTCATCCTCGCAAGGCCTGGTGGAGCTGGCTGGGGCGAGCTCAGCCCCCATGGCCCAAGCGACTCCTGAGGGTCCTTGCCTGATGGCGCCACCACAGCTGTTGGGGCGCAGCAGGTCCCGCCTCAGGACACCGTGGTCACACTGCCGTCCTCTCCTCCTACTCCACCAACTGCTGTCTCTCCGACTCCTCCTACCGTTCTGGATCGTGCTGCTGCCGAACTGGACCGGTTGCGGCAAGATCTTCTGGGCGCCGACCCTCGCTTGGTGGCCGGGCGCCTGGAGCTGGCTTCTGGCTGGATTCGCTCCGACGCTTCAATCCGGGCGGCGCTGGTCCAGGCCTCGAAGGCTTGCGACGAGGAGAAGCAGGCCGTCCATGGGGCGAAAGCTGCTCGCGACGCCGCCTTGGGGGAGGTAGCCGATGTCCGAGGTCGCTGCAAGGCGCTGGAGAGCGAGCTGCGTGGCTCAAGGGACCAGCTTGCTAAGGAGGCCCGCCTTCGCCAAGAGCAGGAGGAAGGCATGAAAGCTCGTGAGGTGGCCGTCAAGGATCATGACGCCAAGCTCAAGAAGCGCCGTGAACGCCTAGGAGTGCTGGAGCAAGAGTTGGAGGCGAGGAAGGTCGAGCTGGACGGCAAGGCACGGGTCCTTGCCGAGGATCGCGTGGCCTTCACAGATATGGAGGTGAAGGCTCGCACCTTGCTGAGGGAGCTTTACGATAGCAGCCTGGAGAGCCTGCTGGCCGGCGCAGAAGACGGCCCCGCCAAGATGCTTCCCTTCCTGGTTCGCGCTCTTGAAGATGTCGCCCTTGGCCTTGGCCCTACGGCTGAGGCCGAGGCGCGTGTCTTGTCTTCTGCGGCCGACGCGGGTCCTCACCACGTCTACCTTCGCGATCCCAACGTCGACCTCGACGACCCTCATCGGAGCCAGCGGCGGCGAGCTTGCCGCTGCCGCTGCCGAGGCCGTGAAGGGTCGTGGCGGAGGCTCACTGGGAAGTTCGGGCCTTCAAAGACCAAGTCAAGCGGGCGCTGCCAACCATGTGGCTCCACAAGGCGAACTCCGCTCACGCAGCTCCACCGCCGACAAGTGACTCCGCTATGGCTCCTGCTCGCTTTTGATTCTTGCACATGCATCCTGCCTCGGGGAGGCGTTTAAACTTGCATTTGGCGTTGTGATAACAGTTATGGGCTGTAATATTTGCTTTTGAATTCCTTGAAATTTGCGCTTCCTACTTGCTCATGTTCTACGCCGGCAGAGCCCGGCCCCGCGCATACCTCAGCCGCCGTTAGCCCCGACCGGAAACCAGGACGGGACCAAGGAGTGAGGGGCTATGTGACAAGTTAGGCTCCTGAGTCACGATGATCAGGAGTCCCACTTGGCGCACGAACAACAAGTAGGGAGGTGAGATGTGGGTGGATCTACCGTTCTACGTCTGCAGAGCCCGCCCCACAAGAAACCTCAACTGCCGTTAGCCTTTCGAACTAAGGAGTTAGGGGCTACGTGACCAGTTAGGCTCTGAGTCGTGATGCTCAGGAGTCCCCTCGACGCTCAAACAGCCTTTCGTACCTTGGCTCCGCCGGGAGGGATGCGTGATTTAACCAGGCCCGAGGGGGCTGGTGGTGGCGGCGTCTGGGCGTTACCCAGGCGCAGCCCCCGTGCCCAGCCCCCTCACGCGGCACACCCGAGGGGAGGCGTTGCAATGAGGCCAGACACTGAGCTCTAGGCTCCCTGAGGTTGATGCAGCCCGGGGGCCACCCTCAGTTGTTTATCACCAGCGGAGCATAAGCGCTCCGTGATGTGTCTGAGCATAGTCGCTCCTCGGCAAGGTCGCCAGCCAGCATGAGCATGGTGCTTCTACTAGTGCGTGGGAGGGGCTCCCCTCGGGAGGAGCCAGGCGTGTACCCCCGCCGACACGTGGCTGGCATGCGAGGGCTGGCGGGGTGAGTCTGGGCACCCGTGAGCCAGCAGGACTCACGGGCCCTACCTCAAGGTGGTTTGCGCCGCACTGGCCTTATCTTGTGATGTGTTCCTGCAGATTTGGTTAGATGTCGGCGCTCACGTCCCTCGGGTCTCGGCCCTCGAGCTGGTCTCACCGTCGCCGGTATGCTGTGTCGCGATGCCGTGGACAAGGCCAGAGGGTGAGGGCTGGAGAGCCAGTAGGAGCCCTAAGTCGCGATGCTCAGGTACCCCCCTTTAACGTGCAAGTGGTCGACATGAACAAGAAAAAGGTGCCATGGATTGGCATCAAATAACAAGCATGATGGGTCGAACGCATGACCCGAAATAAACGCAAGAGGGATACATGCCGCCGGGTCTGGCCCGAGCGACTTGGGGATGATGCAGCCCGAAGGGCGCCCCCAACAAGGTAAGCTAGGAACAGGAAGTAAAAGGGATACACGCCGCAGGGACGGACCCACGCGGCCTGGGAATAATGCAGCCCTGGGGGGCGCTCCCAGTTGGAAATGAAACTTGAAAGATGTCACCTGGTAGCGTTGAAGACGAAAGGGTGTTGGTGCAGCAGACTCGGTGGGCTGCGGGAGCCGATCCTCACGAGCCCCCAGGCTCAGGGGCCTCGAGGAGGCTCGGAGGCGCTGATGGCTCCTCGTGGACCATCTCCATCTCTGCCAGGCTGCGGATTGCTCGGCCTCCCGAGCCTCCAGATGTCCCTCATGAGGCGCCCAGTGCGTGGCGGCTGCGTTCGGCAGGCCGTAAGGCATGCGAATGTAGCTGTGGGGTGGACCTTCGCAGCGCCCCACGCGAGAGGGCCAGAGGCGCTGCTGAGAGGCGGCTCGGTTGAGCCCTGGTATGTCGATGCAAGCGCGCAGCCCACCATCCTCGCCAGGATGGGGTGCTACGGCAGGTAAGCGGCGGCTGCCACTCATGACTCTTGACTCCTGCAGCTCTTGAATGGCCTTGCTGACGAACTCATGAGGGTTTGGCCCTCCATGCCTTGCTCCTTCTTGAGGGAAACGTGCTTCGAAACACGCCTCCAAGTGGTGCCCAAGCGCCTCCCTCGTGACCTTAGCAAGGTCGGTGGCCCTCCAGGGAGGAGCCCCCAAGCCCTACCTCAGGAGGGCGTCGGGCGCGCTTTCCTATGCGATAGAAGGAGGTTCCCCCTGGGAGCAGGCGCGAACCCTGAGGGGCCGGGCCGGACGATGTCTTCTTCTTCTTAGGGGCGGTCTCGGGAAGCCACCTGCTTCCGCGATCCGGGTCTTCCAGTGATGCGGCCTGAAAGGCTCGCTCGAGGGAGCACACTGCATCTTTCTCTTCGCAGGGCACCGTGATGACTCCGCCACTTCCTGGCATCTTGAGGACGCTATAGCCGTGGTGAGTTACGGCCATGAACTTGGCCAGCGCTGGGTACCTGAGGATGGCGTTGTATGGCAGGCGAATGTGGGCGACGTCGAAGTCGATGAGCTCGGTGCGGTAGTTGTCGCGTGCGTCGAAGGTGACAGGGAGGCGAACCTGCCCGATCGGGACCTTGGAGCCGTCGGTGACCCCAGAGAAAGGCTTGGTTGGCTGAAGCTGATTGTAAGGCACTTGGAGATTGTTGAACGTTTCCACGGACAGGACGTTAAGCCCTGCCCGCCATCAATGAGGGTCTTGGTGACTAGCACGTTGCTGATGATTGGGGAATAGAGCATCGGGAGGATTCCGGCTATGGCCGCACACTTGAGCTGATCCGCTGAGCTGAACGTGATGGTGCACGCCGACCACCTGAGGGGCGCCCTGCTTCGAAGCTTGGGGAGGATCGCATTCACTTGGGCGTAACCGCTTCAAGATGCGTTGAGAGGCTGGGACTTGAGCTCCGCCCAGGATGCAGGCGATCGCGCGAGGCTCCTGGAAGCCCCCAGCCCCCTCGTCCTGATGATGGTCTTCGTTTCTCCTTGGCTGCGGCGGCAGAGGAGGGAGGCCTGCGTTGCCTTGCGGGCGATCCTCGCGAGGCTGATCCCTCCAGCCTCCCTCGCGAGGCGGGTCTTGCCAGCGATCCTCGCGAGGTTGGTCGCGCCATCCTTGGCGAGGGCCGCGGTCTTCCTGACGTCCTGTGTTCCTTCCTCCTCCTCGTCCGTAGCCCCAGCTTGCTGCGGTCGGACGTCGGCCGATCCTCCCTTCTCGACGGCTCGGAGCTCTTGACATTCGCTGGTGTTGTGGGTGTGGAGGTCGTGGTACACGCAGTACCGGCTGCCCTTGGAAGACTCGGGCTGATCTACGCCCGCTTGGTGTCGATTACGCAGCACGGCAGCGGCGCCTTTGCGCTTCACGCCCTTGGCCTTGGATTTCTTCTTCGGTCTGCGGCAGGCAGCTCGAGGAGGGAGAGACGCCCTTCCTCGGCCCTGGCGCACTTGGTCACCAAGTTGAACAGCTCCAAGGAAGTGCACAGATCTTCATGCATCGCCAGCTCCTCCTTCATCTTGACGTCGCACACACCGTCCGAGAAGGCGGAGATGATGGCCTCCCCGGTCACCTTGGGAATCTTGAGGCGTGCGTTGTTGAAGCGCTGGATGTACTTCTGCAGGTCTCTCTGGTTGCCGCTTGATGCGGGCGCATGTCGCCACGGCGGGTGGCCGGTCACGCAGTACCTTGGAAGTTGGCGATGAAGCGGGTACGCATCTCGCCCCTGTGTGGAGATCATGCTCGGAGGCAGGCTCAGAGCCAAAAGGGCCCTGCCCTTGAGCGCCATGGGAAACCAGTTCGCCATGACCTTCTCATCTCCGTTGGCGGCTTGATGCCCAGCTCAGAGCTGGAGGAACTCAGGGGTCGGCCGTACCTTCAGAGCGAGGAGGCAGGTCTGCTTGAACTTGCCGGCCACGAACGCCGCGCAGCTCGGGGTGAAGGCACGGTAGCTCATCGTGGGCCACGGGAGGCCTTGGGTGACGAAGAGTTTGGTCTTGCGGGTCCCCATGCGCTGCAGCTGGGAGCAGCACGGGGTCTTGACGTGCCGGAGCAGGAGCGTGGTCGCGACGAGCTGGAGCGGGGAGCACTCGGACAGCTTCTTGCGGGCGAGGGACCTCCTCGCAGCTCTGCTCTTGCCGCGCTGGCGCTGGACGGAGCGGGTTCCACCCAGGGACAACGCGCCTTGGGGCCAGGGCGCCTTCTTGAGGGGGAGGCGGCCGAGGCGCCCCCAGAGCTTCGTCGCCCACGCAGGACGGAGTGCGGTGCAGCGGGACAGACGGCGCGGGGGAGCCCCCTGCGGCGCGGACGAGCTCGGCGACGCGGTCGAGCCACTCTTCGTAGATGTCGTCGACGGGACGGTAGCGCAGGAGCTCGTTTGCCGTGATGAGTGCAGCTCGAGCCTCCATGGGCGCGCGGAATGCGCGAGACGAAGTACCAGCCGGGACGAGCGAGGGGGTAGCAGTGCGCCGTCTTGCATCACGGAGGGATGCATGGATGATGCTTGCTGCTCGTTCCCCCCCGGGCCGGTGGCGGCGTTGACGGCAAGTGGCGGGGAACGACGAGGGCGCCCGCCGACGGGAGCCACCTGGGCGATGTGGGAAGCGAGAGCGGCTCGGCGCTCGGCGCGGGCCCGACAAGCGTCAGACATGGATGCGGGGGTCGACGGAGAACAGGGTGGCGGAAGACGAATTCCGGCGCACCCCTACCTGGTGCGCCAAATGTCGGATTTCGGGTTCCGCAGACTTTGAGGTTCGAACACTGGGTGCGACGAAATCTGCCCTCTACCTACCTGCACCCCGCCGCCTCGCTAGGATCTAAACTACGAAAGGAACATCACAAGAGACACAGGGTTTATACTAGTTCGGGCCACCATTGTGGTGTAATACCCTACTCTAGTTTGTGGTGTGGTGGATTTCCTCTTGGGCTGATGGTGATGAACAATACAAGGAAGAACAGCCTCGTGAGGGCTCTGTTCTTGGCTGGTGCGATGAACTGCTAGGGGGAGTTCAGTCGCCTTCTCTCTCTCTGATTCCAGATTGTCTCTAGCTACCGATTTCAGACCCCCCTACCCTGTGGGCGGCTAGTCCTATTTATATGCAAAGGCCCTGGGCCTCTTCCCAAATATTGAGCGGGAAGGGTGCCACCAATTGGCCATTTTGAAGGGAAACATCTGGTACACTTATCCTGACTAAAGTTGGTCCTACTTTGTCAAAGGCTCTGGTGGTGACGCCGGCTTGGGCTCCACAATGACTTCCTTCCTGCCGTTGGACTAGTCTTGGTCTTGTTGCAGTGAAATGGACGCCTTTGCTTGATGCTCTCGCCTGCGCTTGCTCCCTTTGCACCAAAGAGGAAAGGAGGACACTGCGCGGGCTGGCGCCCACCTGGCGCCCTTGGTCGTCATGGCTTGCGTCATGGGCACCTCGTGAGGTACCCCGCCTTGATCTCTCCGCCTCCTCGCGAGCCAGCCTAACGAGGCCGTGCCTGAGGAAGCTCCCTGTCGTCCGCCCCGCGAGGCTTGCTCCCTCGCGAGGGTCTTGAGCTCGTGTTGATGAAGATGGGCCATGATGCCCCCCACACCCCTTTGAGCCACGCCGCGGGCCGCAGGCAGGCAAGTCTGGGGACCCCCGTTCCCAGAACACCGACACTTTTGATCGAAGGGACCACCCCACTAGCATCCGTCATGGCGGATTCGCCGCATTGGTTCTAGACCCAATCATTGACGGATTTCACCTCACTAGAGTCCTTATGGACGGCGGCAGCAGCTTGAACCTGCTTTATCAGGATACAGTGCGAAAAATGGGCATAGATCCCTCAAGGATTAAACCCACAAAGACGACCTTTAAAGGCGTCATACCAAGTGTTGAGGCCAACTGTACAGGCTTAGTTACACTTGAGGTGGTCTTCGGATCCCCGGATAATTTCCGAAGCGAGGAGTTAATCTTCGACATAGTCCCGTTCCGCAGTGGCTATCACGCACTGCTCGGACGAACCGCATTTTCCAAGTTCAATGCGGTGCCGCATTACGCATACCTCAAGCTCAAGATGCCAGGCCCTCGAGGAGTCATTACGGTCAATGGAAACATCGAACGCTCTCTCCGAACGGAGGAGCATACGGCGGCCTTCGCGGCGGAAGTACAAAGCAGCCTCTCAAGGCAATTCTCCAGTCCGGCTATTAAACGTCCGGACACCGCCAAGCGTGCCCGGAGTAACCTACAACAAGACCGCATGGCACATTCCGAGCAAGCGTAGCAATGCGGCCCAGCCCTCGCGAAATTGCGAAACCAGTACTACGTGTACATAACTACGCTCTGGAAATACCATGGGCATAGGGGGAGGGGCACGACCACGGCATGCCCAAAATGCGGCTCAACCGCACTAGGGGCTCCCGATTTTGTCATTCTTTTTCTTACTTTCAGGGACTCCACTCTCACGGAAGGCCTGTCCGGCAAGATAATCGCTGAACACACGATGCAACAGCCGTGGAGGCGTAAAGTTACGCCGAGTGTCCAGGTGGTCTCTATAACGAGCAGTATACTTGTTTCACATATCATCTCGCATCTCGCCCCTGGAGGGGACATGTCAAATAGTCCCATCTCTTGGTTATCACACTATTTGTATCGTCCTGCTTTTACCGCAGCCTTTTCGAATAAACAATACATAGCTTTTGTGTATTATTGCATTCCCTTTTTTATCTATATATGTTCATTAATGACATGTTGCACCCATACACTTTGGTACGGCCAAATACACCAGGGCTTAAGTACCCCAACATACGGTGTGATAAGTCCGAACACTTTCACAAGTGCGGCACCCCGAACTTCTATCATTATATGCATCGGCTCCGAATCATGTCTTGGGTCAATAGTTGGGTTTGCCTGGCTCCCATGTTTTGGTACCTTACGTTCCGTTATATCGGCTAAGGTAGCGCTGGGAGAACCACTATGATTGTGCCCCGGTTGAGCTGGGCTAAGCACCTCAGTAGAGAAAGCTAAAACTGACCGTCATGATAGGGCGAGAGCTGGTCGCTGTTCGAGAGGTTTTCGAGTCCCTAAAGACTTATGCCGCTTAGAGCGAGTGTCGGTGTACAAAAAGAGGGGTACACTTTTTGTACCCCTATAACTGTGCACGGGCAGTCTGAGCCGCGGGCACCACCGCACTGAGCAAGGCAAGGGAGGTGAGCCAAGGTAAGGCCGAAGCTCGAAAGGAGCAGAACGACGCCAAGACCAAGACCACAAAGAGCAAAGGGGACGAAGCGGACTCCCCCGGCAAGATCCTTGCCGACAGGCGGTTTTAGCAAACCCGGCAAGACCCTTGCCGTGGCAGCTCGCCCCACACCTACGGAGCGAATCACCCTTGAGTCCACTGCCCCCATGGGGCAAGGATTCGGGAGACATTCCCGTGGTGGCATGCAGATCTTTGTGAAGACATTCAAGATCAGATACACACTATAGAAGATGACGACCCTTGGCGGGATCCCAGCCAAGGAGGACCACAAGGCCCCCGGCAAGAGCCTTGCCGGGATGACAAGAAGCGCCACGGCAAGACCCTTGCCGGGCCCCGCAAGACCCTTGCCGGGGCTACGGCGAGGCCCTTGCCAAGAACCCCCGTAGGGCCACCATCAGGCCCACGCCAATCAAACCTCCACCACCGTTCGCATGCAGCTGCCAACCCAACCAGTTGGGCAGGCACCTGCGTGCCGGCAAGCGGATATTCGTGGAGACCCACCACTGCGCCACCTCAGCTGCCTGCCTGCCTACATGGCACCGCGGGCACCACGGGCACCGCTGGCCAGGGCGCGTGTCGACACGAAAGGGAGCGGAGACGGACGAGACAGGGCTCTCCCCCGTCCCCGATAAAGCAAGGACACCTAAGCAAGACGCATTAAAGGCGCCTTGTCATGTAATGCGAGGGATAAACTCGCATCACTATACCCTTTCCACCTCCTGTGTGCCACTGTGGTTACCCCTTTCCCTATAAAAGGGCCAAAGCGACCAGGAGGAGGATTCGGCTTTTTGGAGCTCCTCACGCCCCATTGCTAGTTCAGGAACACAGATAAACAATACACCAAAGCAGGAGTAGGGTTTTACGCATCCTCGCGGCCCGAACCTGGATAAAGAAACCGTGTGCTATCTGTTTGATCCGCTCTTCTCACGACCCCCCGCCCCGCGACCGTAGTAGGGATTCTTGTGATACCATAGGTGTCGTTCCCACCGACATCTTTGGTGCGCCAGGTAGGGGGGCGCAGTTGTGAGGATCGGCTTTAGCAGTTAGCCCAGCACTCCTTCATCTTCGTGACCCTTGAAGAAGAAAGGAGGCCAGAAGGTCGACACTCGAGCGATCGCAAACAGAAGCTAAGTTGCGCTGAACCCTTATTTGTGCTACCCTTCTTATTTGAGGTTATTCCCCCCCGGAGATGTCACGCCTTTATATGAGAAACCTGCACGCTAGGGGGCTCTCCCATGATCGGCAACGCCCTTGCCCTATTTCGAGTCCGCTCAATATCAAGCGGCTGCGTCGAGAATGGCAGAATAACCTTCCACGACCAACAACGCCCTCGATTCTAACTCAAGTCAAGCTCGATAGTTCGAGCGGCCGCGTTCGGAACGCAAAGGTGGCTCGTCCGGCAGCATGCGTACCTGGCAGGCCCTGGGGATCCGTCCCCAAAACGCCGCTAGGGGCTTCCGCACCGGCAAGCCTACCCGATCGACGTGGGGCACGCATACAAAGAGGAATCGAACGGGGAAATAACATGCATGAAAATTAAGAGTACTTCAAAGTTATGTTACATCACGTCATAGCTGTGGTTCTAACTAAAGATAAAATTTGTCTTGGTCGGGAACCCGCAACGGCGGAGAAGAACGGGATGCCTAATCCCGGCGCTGGCTTTCCACCCTCTTGATTTCGTCGATGCAGTCGGTGATGGGCTTGATGCGCTCCTTGAGCACCGTGAGGTCAACACCATCCGACAAGCTCTTCATCGCGCCATGAAGTCAAGGTCGGGATTCGGCGCCATCTTGGTGAGGACCTTGGTCACGACCCTCCGGCAAAGTCGTTGGCCTCCTCGGCCAGCGTGGCTGGCCCCTGGTGGAGTGAAGATAGGCCAAGGCTCCGAGGACGCCCTCGAAGAACTGGGTCAGCTTAGCGTTGACGGTCCCGCTGTGCTCGGGGGCGTACCTCACGTTTGGCATCCCCATGGTGGCCAATTGCAAGGTGACCCTGCCAGCAACGACCTCTAGATGGCTGATCCACCTGTTCTCACCCACCACATATTCCTGGTGGGAGGCGGCCTCGTTTGCCCGCAGCTGCTTCTCCTCCTCGAGGCTCCTGGTCAAGGTCTCCTCCCAAGCCCTGCCCTCCGACAACATCTTCTCGAGATCCTCCAGCTTCAGCTTGAGGTCTCAGATGGAGTTCTGCGCGTCGGAGAGCTCCCCAGTCTTGCTGATGACTGCTCCTTGCGCCTCTGCCAAGGCGCGGTTGAGCGTGCTCTTCTCGCCGGACAGCTTGAGGGCTTGCTCCTTCAGCTTGTCCCGCTCTGCTTCCAGCTCCTTCACCTTGCCGGCATGGGCCAGAGCTTGGGCATCGAGTGCCTCTTTGTGCCTCTGCTCCAGCTCGCGAGTCCGTCGCGCGACAAGGGCCTCGAGCTCCTCATCCTTGCCGCGGAGCATTGTGATAAGCTTCGCTTCACGCGCGGAGAGGTCCTCTTCCTGGGAATCCAAGGCGGCTTGATGCTGGTTCCGGGCGGCTTCGGCCGCGGCAGCCAAGTTTGCCGCCTTTTCCTGGGCCTTCTCGATGTCGGCCATCTTCATGGTGAGCTCCACATCGTGCTTGGCCAATTCCTCCTGAAAGGCCCTCTGCTCCTCACGAGTCTGGTGGAACCAGGTCTGCGTCTCGTGACGCTACGCTTGAAGTCCACCTCCGCGTTGTCCACCGTTGCCATCATGGACTTGACCTTGTCCAGGCGGGCACGGTAGAGCACTTGGAGCTTCCGGAAATCGGCCCCATGGCGCGGAAAAGCTGATCTTCTAGATAATCGTCACCGCCAACGCCCGACTCATCAACCACCTCAAGCCCGGTGGCAGCAAGCACCTCGCCGTCAAAGGCTTCCCCTTCGGTGGGCGCTCGGCTTGACACCCCTGGAAGATGGACGAAAAGATCGTCGCCCACCTTCAGATATCTGCCGGGGCCCGAGGTTGAGGAGGAGGGAGGCTGGTCTCCCGCCACCTCTTCCTCGGCGGAGGCCTTGCCGGCCTCACCGGCAGGTCCACCGCTGGCGCCCTCGGCAGAAGCCTCGCCGGTCGCCTTGGCGGTCCCTGCAGCAGCGTCCTTGGCAGCACCCTTGGCGGCTTGGTCAGCGGCGGCCTCATCAGCATCTTTGGCGGCCTCCTCGGCGGCAATCCTGCTGGCCTCCGCCGCGGCCTCCTCAGCAATGTCTCCAACAACAGTGTCCACATCCTCCATGTCTGTTGAAGGAGGGCCTGGGCAGCAATGGGAGCAATGAAGCCAAGAAAAGAATAAGGGAAATCGAGACGAAGAACAAAGCGACTCACGGTGCCAGGAAGCTGTGAAGCGGGAAGTTCCCTCTCCGCTTGACATTTGGCGCCCGTGGCAGGTCACCGGCGCCCAAGTTCCCCTCTTCCTCCATGGGTGTGGGATCCGTGCTCGATGCCCTTGTCGGGACGCCCCGGGCGGGCGTAGTCGATGGGGTGGTGTGTTAGGAGTAGCCCTCTGTGGCTCCTCCTGCTGCCGCTCCCCTCACCGCAAACCCGGCAAGGTCAGCATCATAGCATCGAGCGCCTACCACATGTCGAGTAAGAAGAGGGTGACAAACTTACGCTGGGGGCTGCGCCGGGGGCTGCTGTCCGGGCTGCTCAGCACCACCAGTTGTGTCTTTGAAGCCCCAGCCGGGGACTGACTGCTCGCTGAGGTCCTCGCCCTCTTCACCCTCTGGGCCAAAGTCTCTGTCTCCCTGCAGAAGCAAAAATGGATCAAGACAAGCGACCCGATTCGGGGAAATGGAAATGACAGTAAGGAACAGAGTACTTACTCGTCATCTGTCTCCTCCTCTTCCACCAGATTCCTTTTCCTCTCCGGGCTGAGAGGCCCGAGATCAAAAGGGAGCTCCACGTCATCATCCGAGTCGACGCCTGCCGGAGGAGGCGAAGAAGGCGGTGGGGTTTGTGCGCGCCCGGATGAGGAAGGGGTTGTCGCCTTCTTCTTCTCAGCGGCCTTCGTCAGCCCCTTCGCTGCCGTGGCCCTCGTGTGGCGCCCGGACCCCTCCAGGGTCAATTGAGGCTGCGTAGCCCTGCCGGGCCGGACCGGCTCGCCAGAGCCAGACTACACTCACCCTCTTCCCCTGGCTGGCGTCGAGCCCGCCGCCACGTCCTCCTCCTCCTCCGACTCGTCGGCCTCGTCCTCGACAAGCGGAGCTCCAGCGTCGACGCTGCTGACCTCCTCGGTGGCCGCCGCCCACAGGGTGAACTGCTCCTCCTCCGCAGTCGTCGCGGCCTTGTCCTCCACGCCCCCAGTGCTGCCGGCCTCCATGGCAAGCTTTGCCTCCCTCGCCCTGGTGGCGATGTAGTCCAGCTCCGCCTGGGTGGTGTCCATGACAAGCCACCGCTCGACGTCAGCATTGACATATACCTCGATCAAGGAGTCGAAGAATTGCTGCACATCTACGTCTGACGGCTCCTTCCAGCTCGGAACAGGGCCTTGTGCGTTGCAGTCTGGCATCATAGCAATGATCTCGGACCGGCGAGAGTTATTGCACAATGGGACCACCCCCGCTGGCAACTTGAAGAACGGCCCCTTGACGGCCTTGCCGACCTTTGCGGCAACCCTCGCGGCCTTGCCGGTCAGTTCGACCTTGCTGTCACGACCCACATCAAGCTGGAAAAGCCGCTGGCAGAAGTGGGCATGCGCCATCACCGTGAAGTTGTGGTCAAGGCCAGGGCGGAGCCGCATAATGTCAGCCGGGTTCGTAAAAAGCCAGGTTGGCCTCCTCTTATTATGCAACGGGGCGATCCGGCGGCGAATGAAGTCCGCCCCGATCATCTCCAGGTTGAGCCCAGCCCGGGTGAGCCCAAGGATCCTGGTGGTGGCGACAGTAAGCCTCCCGTCGGCAGCATCGACATCACTCCAATTGCTGCTGCGGACCGGTGGCGCTCGGCGGACCTTCAGAATTCCGGCGGGTCTTCGTCTTCAATCCAGCACCACCGGCCACGCCATTCCTCCCACCTCTCCTTCATGGCACCGCCCCGCACGCCCCTTGGATCTTGGGATCCAGGCGACGATCCAAGACGGCGCCTCCAGCTGGATTCGAGGGGAGAAATAATGGCGAAAGAGTGTCGTGTTGGGCTGCACTCGGCAAAGCCTTCGCAAAGATGCGCTGAAGAGAGCTGTGCAAGCCACCGCATTCGGAGTGAAATCCAAGAGGCGAAAGCCGAAGGTGTGCATGATGTCGCAGAAGAAATTGGAAAAAGGGGGGCATAACCCGCAAGAAAGGTAATCGACAAAAAAGGGATACCGATTTGGAGCAGGATCGGCGCAACCAGCAGGAATGACGTGCGTCGCCGGGTGCCCCGAATTCTCTCCCCCCGTCTTCACTCCCCATAAGGGCTTGAAGGAGGCCCGGAGTTCATGAACATCAACCGACGAGGGGAAGAAGAAGGCGGACTTCGTCCGGTCCCCCGACAGCGCGCTCTCCGGCGGCTCCACGGTCCCAGAGCCCTTAGCCACCCCCTTGCCCTTGGCGGATTTGGGCGCCATGGCGGCCGAGAGGTCTAGAGGATTGAGGAAGAGGGGTGGCGAAGCAGCGACGGCGGGCGACGGCGAAAGCTTAGGAACGAAGGAAGAGAGGAAATGGCGGCTCTGAGATTGGAAAAGGTACGAGAGAAGAGGAGAAAGTGAGCAGCGCGCCCACGGTTATTCCTTCTTATGGGGGAAAACACGGGCCGCCTCCTTTCACATTAACTACGACGTGACGCATGCGCACAGAGCTTAGCCCCACGCATGCCGCCCACGTCACGCACGCCTCCCCACGCCGAGCCCCGCGCGGGAGGCATGGGAGGCGCAGTGCGCGAAGAGACTTAATGCGGTAAAAACCACCCCGCCTGCCTGCGCACCGTTTTTGGGCCTAGCCCAACGACACGATTGCGCTTACGTGTGGCCCAGGCCCGGGGGCTCCTGTCGGTGTACAAAAAGAGGGGTACACTTTTTGTACCCCTATAACCGTGCACGGGCAGTCTGATCCGCGGGCACCACCAAGACCGAAAGCAAGGCAAGGGAGGTGAGCCAAGGTAAGGCCGAAGCTCGAAAGGAGCAGAACGACGCCAAGACCAAGACCACAAAGAGCAAAGGGGACAAAGCGGACTCCCCCGGCAAGATCCTTGCCGGGAGGCGGTTTTAGCAAACCCAGCAAGACCCTTGCCATGGCAGCTCGCCCCACACCTACGGAGCGAATCACCCTTGAGTCCACTGCCCCCATGGGGCAAGGATTCGGGAGACATCCCCGTGGTGGCTTGCAGATCTTTATGAAGACATTCAAGATCAGATACACACAATAGAAGATGACGACCCTTGGCGGGATCCCAGCCAAGAAGGACCACAAGGCCCCCGGCAAGAGCCTTCCCAGGGATGACAGCAGGCGCCACGGCAAGACCCTTGACGGGGCCCCGACAAGACCCTTGCCGGGGCTACGGCGAGGCCCTTGCCAAGAACCCCCGTAGGGCCACCATCAGGCCCACGCCAATCAAACCTCCACCACCGTTCGCATGCAATGCCGACCCAACCAGTTGGGCAGGCACTGCATGGGGGCAAGCGGATCTTCGTGGAGACCCACCATGCGCCACCTCACCTGCCTGTTCGCCTACATGGCACCATGGGCACCACTGCCGTGGCGCGTGTCAACACGAAAGGGAGCGGAGACGGACGAGACAGGGCTCTCCCCCGTCCCCGATAAAGCAAGGACACCTAAGCAAGACGCATTAAAGGCGCCTTGTCATGTAATGCGAGGGATAAACTCGCATCACCGTACCCTTTCCACCTCCTGTGTGCCACTTTGGCTACTTCCCTATAGAAGGAGGCCCAAAGCGTCCAGGAGGAGGATTAGGCTTTTTGGAGCTCCTCACGCCCCATTGCTAGTTCAAGAACAGAGATAAACAAACCACCAAAGCAGGAGTAGGGTTTTACGCATCCTCGCGGCCCGAACCTGGATAAAGAAACCGTGTGCTATCTGTTTGATCCGCTCTTCTCACGACCCCGCGCCCCGCGACCATAGTAGGGATTCTTGTGATCCCATAGGTGTCGTTCCCACCGACAACGAGGAGTTGGCTTTGTCCGGCCTAGGCGTGGATAGCGCCCCGAACTCGGTCTTCTGAATACTAGGGGCTTCGCCAAAATTTAAAATTATAGAATTCTATGGCTAAGTGAGAGTGTTCAAGCATTATAGTCCGATTGCCTTGTTCGTTGCGCTGAGAGCCGCCCTCGAAGGACCCAAAAATGGGAAAAAGAGTGCTCAGGTTTATCCCGAACACCCCAAAGACTGTGGCATGCAAAAGTAAGCCAACGACTCGCCATCTCTCAATTTTAATAAACGGCCACGTAAGGTAATATTTTAAATTGAAAGCGTTGTTTAGCGATATGAACAAGTTTTCAAAGCATACAGGATCACAAATGCGAAGTTTACTCAAAAATTACATCTTTGGAGCACTCATCCGCTATAAGGCGGGCACCTTCAGACGCCCTCATAATACATCTCGGCTTGCAATGCTCCTTGCCCGGCGGTGGTCCGTCCGTCACAAGCTTCTCAACGTCCATCTTGCCCTAGTGCACTTTAGCACGGGCAAGGGCCCTACGGGCACCTTCGATGCATACGGAGCGCTTGATGACTTCAAACCATGGATAGGCATCCACCAGCCGCCTCACCACTGAAGTAGCTCCTGTGCATGGCTTCCCTGTGCCACATGGACTATGAGACCCTTCATGGCCTGTTCGGCCACCTTATGAAGCTCGACCAGCTGCTTCAGCTGGTCGCTCAAGGGCACCGGGTGTCCGACCTCAATATACTGAGACCAAAACACCTTCTCCGTCGAGCTCCCCTCTTCGGCTCGGTAGAATGCGGCAGCGTCGGACACACTCCGGGGAAGATCTGTGAATGCTCCTAGAGAGCTCCGGACTCGGGTAAGTAACAAGTAATTCACTTTCACGTGCCTGCTTTGCATAAAGAATGCCTTACCCGCTGCTATCTTCTTCAGCGACTCAATTTCCTGGAGGGCTTTTTGGGCTTCGGCCTTGGCAGATTTGGCGCTCTCAAGGGCCGAGGCGAGCTCGGACTCTCGAGTCTTTGAGTCAAGCTCCAAACTCTCGTGTTTTTCCACGAGAGCCTGGAGCTCTTGCTGCACCTCCGCCACCCGCGCCTCCTGCTTCTCTCGCTCGGTGCGCTCCACGGCCGCCTTGTCTTCGGCCTTGGACATCGCTTCCTTCGTGGTCGCCACCTCGGTTGCCAGGCCCCTGTAATACTCACATTGGTCCTGTCATTTTTTGCAACCACATCTTTTATATATATACTTAAATAAGGTATTACTTACCTTCCTTGTCCTCGAGCTGCTTCTTGGCAAGGCCGAGCTCGTTCTCGGACCGCTCGAGGGCCTGCTTCAATGCATCGACCTCCGTGATTCAAGGCGGGCAGAGGTCAGCCAAGATCCTGCATTCCCATATTGACATACTTATGTTAGACTCCTGCGTATATCTTTTTGATCCTCAGTTCGGCTTTTCTTTCCGAACACCAAACTGAGCATCAGGGGCTACTGTCTATGCGGTAATATTTTTAGATATCTTAAATACATAAGTCAAAGCCTGTTAGAAGGCTGGCACAGGCTTCAGTCAGCCCGCGCTTGGCGGAGTGAACCTTCTGGATAACCACACTCATAATAGTGTGGTGCTCCTCGTCGATGGAGGCGCCGTTAAGCACCTCCAGCAGATTATCCGGTGCCTCCGGTTGGACGGAGGTCACCAGCATCATAGGCTTGCCCTTCTTACTAGGGGGGATTCTGCCGCACTCCGTAAGCACTGAAGGTTCCGGTGCGGTGTCCGGCCTAGGGCCGGACTTGGATCCCTTGGGGGTTTTGTCCCCTTTGCGCCTGGAGTCCAGGAGGTCGCCTTGCGGCGCCTCCAGGACCACCACCTCCTGGCTTGGACCCTTTTGGGACTCCACCTCGGCATCACCCGCAGCGCGAGGAGAGGGGGCGGCTGGAAGTGAAGTGCTATTCACATCCGACGAACCCAAGGAGCCGCTCGACGAAGCATCGAGCCCGACCTTGGGCGGACTGTGTGATTATATTCGGCGTTAGAAGATACTGTGCAACAAGGGAACGCCATGAGTTATTCTGGTATCCGGATACTTACGATTTTGCCAGGGGCTTGGCCCTGGATGGCCACTCCTCTTCGCCGTCGTCGGTGTTGGTGGAGTAGTCCGGAGGAAGGGTCCTTCCCTTCTTGGACCCTCCGGCCCCCCAGTTGGGGCGGCCTTCCTTTTATTCTCTCTCCCCGCTGGGGAAGAGACCTCTTTTTCCTCCTCCTCGTTGTCGCGGGAGGAGTCCACCTCAGAGTCATTGGACGATGAGTCAGACACCACCAGGCACCGGGAAATCTTTTGAGTTCCCGTGGCCTTCTTCTTGGCCTTTTTCTCCTAAGACCACGTAGGTGCGGAACCAGCAGCTCCGGCCAAGCCGGGCGTCCGCTGGTCTTCGGCAAGGGAGCCGGACAAATAATCTGCCCGGACGTCTTCTGCCAATCTTGTCAAAGGAGAGGGAGTTTAGATCCGGCATAGAGTCAAACTATGAAAAACAAGTATCCCGTAAAGGGTAAAATAGCTTACCGCGTTGGCTTGATGCTGCGCGCTGAATCCGCGATCCTCGGTAGCGGATGCGGAGCCTCGGCGCCTTGAACAAGACACCTTCCAGGCGTATTCGTACGTAGTGTCGAAGAGCCTACTCAGGGTTCGGTGCTGTGCGGACCAAACTCCCACAAACTGAAAGCCCGTTGTTGGCACGGGAGGATCCGGCGGATGAGCATGACCTGGACTACGTTAACGAGTTTGAGCTTCTTGCTCACCAGGTTTTGGACGCAGGTTTGGAGTCCGGTCATCTCCTCCGTATTACCCCACGACAGGCCCGTCTCTTTCCAGGAGGTGAGCCGTGTGGGGATGCCAGATCGGAATTTGGGGGCCGCTGCCCATTTAGGGTCACGCGGCTCGGTGATGTAGAACCAGCCTGATTGCCACCCCTTTATGGTCTCCACGAAGGAGCCCTCGAGCCATGTAACGTTGGGCATCTTGCCCACCATGGCGCCTCAAGACTGGCATGGACGCCCACTACCTTTGGTTTGACATTGAAGGTCTTCAGCCATAAGCCGGAGTGGGGCTGGATGCAGAGGAAGGCCTCGCACAGGACGATGAACGTCGAGATGTTGAGGATGAAGTTCGGGGCCAGATCGTGGAAATCCAGGCCGTAGTAGAACATGAGTCCCGCACAAATGGGTGAAGTGGGAAACCTAGTCCGCGGAGGAAATGGGTGAGGAACACCACCCTCTCATGGGGCCTGGGGGTGGGGATGAGCTGCCCCTTGTCGGGGAGCCGGTGCGCAATGTCATTGGACAAGCATCCGGCTTTCCTCAGCTTCTTGATGTTTCCCTCCGTGACGGAGGAGGCCATCCACTTGCCTCCCGCTCCGGACATGGCTGGAGAAGGTTGAGGTGGGATGTGCGGACTTGGACGCTGGAGCTCGAGTGCACGAAAATGGATAAGCAAAGGAGGAAGAATGCGTAGATGGAAAAGGTGGATCCTTATCCCCTTATATGGGCGGACGAAACTATGTGCCCCCACCATCCTGGTAAAACTCGCTTATCTCCCAAGCGCCGTAAATTAATGGCACGGTTGGGTTACCCACGCCCGTATTGATGAGAATCCCGGAATAAGGGGACACGATCTCTGCTTCGACAAGACGTGCCAAGGAAACCGCCTCGCTAAGTGCGCTGAGGTGGGACAGTAAAAACGAATAAAGGCTTGGCCGTGGTGTGATGTCACGCTGCGGGATACGTCAGCAGATTGGATTTGTGTAAATGTTATTCTCTCTACGGTGGTATGTAGAACTTATTTTTGCAGAGCCAGACACTATCCTTGTGTTCAAAATCTTCTATGAAGTATTCGGAGGAGGAACCCGCCTTGCAATTCCGAAGACAATCTGCGCGCCGGACTCGTCGTCATTGAAGCCTGGTTCGTGGGCTACCGAGGAGTCCTGGATTAGGGGTGTCCGGATGGCCGGACTATAACCTTTGCCGGACTCTGGACTATGAAGATACAAGATTGAAGACTTCGTCCTATGTCCGGATGGGACTTTCCTTGGCGTGGAAGGCAAGCTTGGCGATACGAATATGTAGATCTCCTCCCATTGTAACCGACTTTGTGTAACCCTAGCCCTCTCAGGTGTCTATATAAACCAGAGGGTTTTAGTCCATAGGACGAACAACAATCATACCATAGGCCAGCTTCTAGGGTTTAGCCTCTCTGATCTCGTGGTAGATCTAATCTTGTACTACCCATATCATAAATATTAACCAGGAGTAGGGTTTTACCTCCATCGAGAGGGCCCGAACCTGGGTAAAAACATCGTGTCCCTTGTCTCCTGTTACCATCCGCCTAGACGCACAGTTCGGGACCCCTACCCGAGATCCACCGGTTTTGACACCGACAGTATTCAACACACTCATAAGAATTCTTACAAATCTTGTATGCTTAGCATATTAGGATTATTTAAGCAAATTACCATGCTATTTAAGACTCTCAAAATAATCTAAGTGAAGCACTAGAGCAAACACAAACTACTCTGAAAGATATAAGTGAAGATCAATGAGTAGTCGCATAATTATTTAGCTATGTGAAGACTCTCTAACATTTAAGAATTTCATATCTTGGTATTGTATTCAAACAGCAAGCAAAACAAAATAAAATGACAATGCAAGGATAGCACAACTCATGTGAAGAAGCAAAAACTTAGGCTCAACCGATACTAACCCATAGTTGTTAAAGAAGAAAGGTGGGATGCCTACCGGGGCATCCCCAAGATTAGATGCTTGAGACTTCTTGAAATATTATCTTGGGGTGCCTTGGGAATCCCCAATATTGAACTTTTGTGTCTCCTTAATTCCTCTCATATCATGGTTTCTCTTTTTATCAAAAGCTTCATTCACAACAAACTCAACAAGAACTCGTGAGATAGGTTAGTATAAACCAATGCAAAACCTTATCATTTCCTACTGTAACAAATCACTAAAATTATTATTCAGCATTTCATACTAAATTCCTCTGCATATTTAATACTCATATCCTCAAATAGAATCATTAAACAAGCAAACATATGCAAACAATGCAAACATAACAGCAATCTGCTAAAACAGTATAGTCTGTGAAGAATGCAAGAGTATCAATACTTCCCTAAATCCAAAAATTATGAACTAAAATTCCCACTGTAATAAATTTATCAGAGCTCAATATACAAAAAGATTCAACATTATACCACTCTCTGACTTTTCTAGGGAAATTTTGCAACATCGGTAAACTTTCTGTTTTCAAACAGCAATAAGTATACTAGCAAAATAAGCATGGAAAAGGCTATCCTTGACTTTTTTATTGAAACTAAAGATGCAAAGCATTAATATAAATGACAGAAAGCAAATACTAACAAAAGGAAATGACTCTCCAAGCAAAACACATATCATGTGGTGAATAAAAATATAACTCCAAGTAAAGTTACCGATGAACGAAGACAAAAGAGGGGATGCCTTCCGGGGCATCCCCAAGCTTAGAAGCTTGGTTATCCTTGAATATTACCTTGGGGTGCCTTGGTAATCCCCAAGATTAGGCTCTTTCCACTCCTTATTCCATAGTCCATCGAATCTTTACCCAAAACTTGAAAACTTCACAACACAAAACTTAACAGAAAACTTGTAAGCTCCGTTAGCGAAAGAAAACAAAACATCACTTCAAGGTAATGTAATGAAGTCATTCTTTATTTATATTGGTGTTAAAACTACTGTATTCCAACTTCTCTATGATTTATAAACTATTTTACTAGCCATGGAGCTATCAAAATAAGCAAAGAACACAATGAAAACAGAATCTGTCAAAAACAGAACAGTCTGTAGTAATCTGTAACTAACGCCAACTTCTGGAACTCCAAAAATTCTAAAATAAATTTTTGGACCTGAGGAATTTGACTAGTAATCATATTCAAAAAGAATCAACTAAATATCACTCTCCAGTAAAAAAGTTCTAGCTAATCTCGTGAGCGCTAAAGTTTCTGTTTTTTACAGCATGATCATAAAGACTTCACCCAAGTCTTCCCAAAGGTTCTACTTGGCACAAACAATAATTAAAACATAAAACCACATCTAAACAGAAGCTAGATGGATTATTTATTCCTAAACATAACCAAAAATAAATAAACTAAAATTAAATTGGGTTGCCTCCGAACAAGCGCTAACGTTTAACGCCACTAGCTAGGCATGATGATTTCAATGATGTTCACATAAAAGATTGGAATTGAAACATAAAGAGAGCATCATGGAGAATATGAATAGCACTTTTAAGTCTAACTCACTTACTATGCATAGGGATTTTGTGAGCAAACAACTTATGGGAACAATAATCAACTTGCATAGGAAGGTAAAACAAGCACAACTTCGAAACTTTAAGCACATAGAGAGGAAACTTGATATTACTGCAATTCCTACAAGCATATGTTCCTCCCTCATAATAATTTTCAGCAGAATCGTGAATGAATTCAACAATATAACCAGCACCTAAAGCATTCTTTTCATGATCTACAAGCATAGAGAATTTACTACCCTTCATATAAGCAAAATTCTTCTCATGAATAATAGTGGGAGCAAACTCAACAAAATAACTATCATGTGATTGAAAGTTCAGATCAAGATGAAAAGTTTCATGGTTATCATTATTCTTTAGAGCATACGTGTCATCACAATAATCATCATAGATAGGAGGCATGCTTTCATCATAGTAAATTTGCTCATCAAAGCTTGGGGGACAAAAAATATCATCTTCATCAAAAATAGCTTCCCCAAGCTTGTGGCTTTGCATATCATTAGCATCATGGATATTCAAGGAATTCATACCCACAGGCCAGAGCTCAATTTACCTTCGCCACAGCTCTAAAATAAGGAGAATTCCAAAATAGAAGGTCTTCATGAAGGTCTGTCTTGTTTCAGGAATATAGGTACCGAAGTTCAATAGCGGTAGGTACAACTGGGAGGGGAATTAGGTTGGCCGCCAACTTCGCCTGCCTTTCTATCTGAGTTCTTCCCTCTTGATGCTTTCGAACGACTAACAGCATTGCAGTCATGCTCATCATATAAATATTTAGTGCCAAACATTCTAATGCATTATTCTTCTAACACTTTGGCACAATTTTCTTTTCCATCATACTCACGAAAGATATTAAAAAGATGAAGCGTATGAGGTAAACTCAATTCCATTTTTTGTAGTTTTATTTTATAAACTAAACTAGTGCTAAAACAAGAAACAAAGAGATTCGATTTCAAGATCTAAAGATATACCTTCACTTACCTAGCCTCCCCGACAACGGCGCCAGAAAAGAGCTTGATGTCTACTACGCAACCTTCTTCTTGTAGACGTTGTTGGGCCTCCAAGTGCAGAGGTTTGTAGGACAGTAGCAAATTTCCCTCAAGTGGATGACCTAAGGTTTATCAATCCGTGGAGGCGAGGGATGAAGATGGTCTCTCTCAAACAACCCTGCAACCAAATAATAAAGAGTCTCTTGTGTCCCCAACACACCCAATACAATGGTAAATTGTATAGGTGCACTAGTTCGGCGAAGAGATGGTGATACAAGTGCAAAATAGATAGTAGAAAAGGTATTTGTAATCTGAAATAATAAAAAACAGCAAGGTAACTAATGATAAAAGTGAGCGTAAATGGTATTGCAATGATGGGAAACAAGGCCTAGGGTTCATACTTTCACTAGTGCAAGTTCTCTCAACAATAATATCATAATTGGATCATATAACTATCCCTCAACATGCAACAAAGAGTCACTCCAAAGTCACTAATAGCGGAGAACAAACAAAGAGATTATGGTAGGGCAGAAACCACCTCAAAGTTATGCTTTCCAATCAATCCGTTGGGCTATTCCTATAAGTGTCACAAACAACCCTAGAGTTCGTACTAGAATAACACCTTAAGACACAAATCAACCAAAACCCTAATGTCACCTAGATACTCCAATGTCACCTCAAGTATCCGTGGGTATGATTATACGATATGCATCACACAATCTCAATTCATCTATTCAAACCAACACATAGAACCTCAGAGAGTGCCCCAAAGTTTCTACCGGAGAATCACGACGAAAACGTGTGCAAACCCCTATGCATAGGTTCATGGGCAGAACCCGCAAGTTGATCACCAAAACATACATCAAGTGAATCACGTGATATCCCATTGTCACCACAGATATGCACGGCAAGACATACATCAAGTGTTCTCAAATCTTTAAAGACTCAATCCGATAAGATTACTTCAACGGGAAAACTCAATCCATTACAAG
Organism: Aegilops bicornis; assembly: GCA_021605145.1. NCBI lineage: Eukaryota > Viridiplantae > Streptophyta > Magnoliopsida > Poales > Poaceae > Aegilops > Aegilops bicornis. The sequence goes on from CM038673.1 coordinate 146,252,149, forward strand.
AGAGTAGAGGGGGAGAAGAAACATAAGATCCAAATATAATAGCAAAGCTCACGATACATCAAGATCGTGCCAAATGAATAACACGAGAGAGAGATAGAGAGATCAAACACATAGCTACTGGTACATATCCTCAGCCCCGAGGGTGAACTACTCCCTCCTCATCATGGAGAGCGCTTGGATGATGAAGATGGGCACCGTGATGGGTTCCCCCTCCAAAGGGTGGAGCAGAGACTCGAGAGGTTTTGGTGGCTCTGAGAGGCTTGCGGTGGCGGAATTCCCGATCTATCTTACATTCTGGAAGTTTTACGACACGTAGGTATATATGGGTGCAGGGGGCACGTCGGTGGAGCTGGGGTCCCCACGAGGCAGGGGCGCGCCCCACCCTCGTGGCCAGCTCCGTATCTTGACGTAGAGTCCAAGTCTATCCGATGGCTTTCCTTCCAAAAATAACTTCTCCATTGATTTCGTTCCGTTTTGACTCCGTCGATATTCCTTTTCCTCGAAACACTTTGAAATAGGCATAAAACAAAGAATCTGGGCTGGGCCTCCGGTTAATAGGTTAGTCCCAAAAATAATATAAAAATGGATAATAAAGCCCAATATTGCCCAAAACAGTAGATAATATAGCATGGAGCAATAAAAAATTATAGATACGTTGGAGACGTATCATCATGCAGTGTGGTGCTCACTTATTAACTGTTTTATTAATTAGTTGTCGTCTTTAGTTAGCTGTTTGGTTCAATTCTGCGAATGTGATGTTCAATTCTTCAGGCTGCAATTTTGTATTGTCTTCCATGTGAGAAATAAATCGAATTTATCTTTACAAAATACATGAGAAACTAATACAATTGCTATATTTCCGAGTTGTCAAGCATGCTTGGTTTGGTTATACATTGTGCAATGTGGTGCTTTCGATTAACGCTTGGTTCATTTGTGTTGTGGTGTTTAGTTAACTGTTTGGTTCAATTCTGCAATGCGATGTTCAATAGTTGTGGGTGCATTCTGTTATTGTATACCATGTGAGGAATAAATTGAATTTGGCTATAGTAAATACATGATAAACAAATACGATTGCTACAATTGGTTGTAGTTAACGGTTTGGTTAATTGTCTGATCTTCTATTAGGAGTATGTTATATTGTGCAATGTGGTGCTCAAATAATGTTTGGTTCATTGGTTGTGGTGTTTTGTTAATTGCTTGGTTCAATTCTACAATGTGATGTCCAATTGTCATGGGTAGAATTTTCTATTTTTGTGCATGTGAGAAATAAATCGAATTTGGCTGCACTTAATACATGAGAAACATATACAAGTGCTATATTTCCTAGTTCTTAATTATGCTTGGTTTGGATAAATGGGTTTTCCATGTGGCTTGAATTAATCTGATGAATCTGCAATGTGCTTATTTTTCATCAACATATTTTACTGATAGCATGCGAACCCTTACTTAACCTGATGACTAACTCCCGTATATGTGTTGGAGGGAAACAATGGGAAGCACTGAGGTTTACAATCAAGGTTAGCACGTGCATGGTCCGTTGGCTAATAGCACATTATTGTGCAATTGCAGGAACCATTCTAATATTTAGGTTTTTAACAATTTGGTCTTGCACATGCAGGTCCTGCTGTCAAAGGTTTTGACCCACTATTCGACCCTTTTTGCATCTGGGGAAATGAGTTTTCCATGAATATCAATCAAATCAAGAAACTCAGGAAGATTGTTAGGATAAAGAAATTAGCGACAAAAAATAACAAGATCTTTGTCTGCACAATGAAGAAGACATCAGTTCACTACAAGATGGTACTAACTATTATACCTTGCCTTTTTTTATTCCTTTGCCCCATTTCCAATATAGAGAAGATATTTATTCACATCCTTGTTTTCAGGCCTTTCCAAAGCAGTTCACGGATGATTACCACTCAAACCACCTCTATGGTCAGGAGGCGAGGAAGCTTTTCATACAACACCCACGGTTCAATATTGAAGTGTTCCTGAAGAGGACGAAGGACGGACGGTCAATCATCCACGTGCACCGCCTAAAGTTGCAAAGACCTTCAACATAAATGAAGGCTCAATATTCGCCTTCCGCTTCAGCAGTTTTCCAGATGAGATGCATCTGTCTATATACCGTCTATGATGCTAATTTCGAAAGGTTCTACATGTTGCATGTGGAACTTGGTGCCGGTGCAGTTGTGTAATGGGGTAGCTGAGTGCTGAAGCTATATCATGTTGTACTCTGATGTATTTCAATTATGAAATTCTGCTTCCTTAATATGGAAATGAAATATATTGTGTGCTTAATATGAATATCAATTAGATTAATAAATGGGTCATTAATAACAGGGCAATTAGCCTGCTAATGGAGAATTAGACTGCTAATTGGGTTTTGCTATTGCAAACGGTTACTGAAAAAATACTATGGGCGATGACCTCAGGCAACGCACACAGTTTCTAGGAATAAACCGTGTTGGATCAATGAAAAATCACACACGACTTTCTCTTGAAAAATATTTGCATTAGGCCACCTTGCGCAAACGTTTACCACATAAAAACTGCGTGTGATGGACAGCCTTTGCCACACAGTTTCTTCTACGGACCATGTGTGATACATTCAATAATGCAAACGATTTAACGGGAAAAATTGTGTGTGATGTATCTGTGAACGGAAACGTTTTCCTTGGAGCGACTGTGTGGGATGTACATACGAACGGAAACATTTAGAGGGGACTAACTGTGTGGGATGTACTTGTGGCCGGAAACAATTTCGCTTGTATAATTGTATTTTTTAGCTCTACTGACGTATTTCCGTATTTGAGCGCTCGCCGGTCGCACACGACCTCATTTTGCCGAGCGTGTGTTCCAGGAGGGCATATCCCCGACGGTTCCCGGGTCGTGTGAGAAGGACCCCCCTATCACCCACACTCACTAGGGACGGTTCCAAATGTCATCGCGGAAAGGGGTTAAAAACCGTTTGTATAGGACCGACGCGTACTCTCCGCATAAGCAAGTTTATTCTCGTTCGGAATGGTAGGAGTATCATAAGAAACTCGAATACTATAAATTGTTTCCATATTAAAAGAATAATGTTCAGAAAAAGGGTAATCATAATTATGACATGCTTTATACATATAATCATCACTACTTTTTATAACATAAGTGACATCACAATAATCATCATAAGTAGTAACTTTGTTCTCATCATAATCGATTGAAACCTCTTCCAAGATAGTGGAATCATTACTAAATAAAGTCATGACCTCTCCAAATCCACTTTTATCATTATAATAAGATTCAACATCCTCCAAGATAGTGGGATCATTACTTCCTAAAGTTGACACTTTTCCAAACCCACTTTCATAAATATTGCAATCATCATAAATAGGAGGAATGCTATCATCATAATAAATTTTCTCATCAAAACTTGGAGGACTAAAAATATCATCTTCATTAAACATAGCATCCCCAAGCTTGGGACAAACATTAATTGCAGCAAATAAATTCTCAAACATATCATTTTCATCAAACATAGCATCCCCAAGCTTGGGCCTTTGCATATCACAAGCATAATCATTCTCATCATTAATAATATGGATAGCACCAATAGTATAGCAATTATTATCACAACTTTCTAAGTTGCTGCCAAAAAGATTTTCAAGATTATAACAAGTATCATTACTTTCCCAATCATATCATCATAATGAGTAATAGGCATAATAATAATAGGAGCAACATCATTTGGGAGGGATACCTTTTTACCTTTGCTTCCCCGTCTTTTCTTTTTCTTCCTCACATCATGTGTGGGTTTTATCACCCTTTTGGAGCTCCTTATTAATGAGATTGGTTGAATAAAAAACTCCTTCTTGTTACCTGATTCATCATAAGAGAAAATAGGAGGATATTGGGAAACCTATTCCCCTTCATTAGTATTCTCTTCATCTTATATTTGCTTTCTTGTGTTTAAGTAATTATCAATATAAGGATTCGCAATGCAATTTACCGCACAATACATATAAATTTCCTCTAGATTAAAATCAAAAAAATTCTCAAGGTTATATTCTGGAATACCCTTAGTTATACGTTTCATTTATTCATATCCCAGAAGAAAACTAAGTTAATTATGATGTGCAAGCGAAATCAAGTCATCACAATTTTTGGACACGATACGATCATGAAACAATTTGCATTGGAGATTTGAATGACCAGGTTCATTGCAAAGTTCACAAGGATGGCTAAAAATATTAAACAGTTCAGCACAAACATCTAGCCCCTCTTGTAACCATTTAGTTTCTAAATGCGTATGCCTCTTGCAAAATCTATCTTCCCTTTTTGGTATGTAACGGCAAACTCTATGCACTCCACAAAAATTGACATGCTTATAAGAAACATTTTTATCATGACTAGTGCAATCTTCATTAGTATTATGGATATTCAAAGAATTCATACTAACAACATTGCAATCATACTCATCATTCAAAGGTTGTATGTCAAATATTTTATTGCATTCTTCCTCTAGCAATTGAGCACAATTATTGGAATCCTTATTTTCAGAAAGATATTAAAAATATGAGGCATATGAGGCAACCTAAATTCCATTTTTTGTATTTTTCTTTTATAAACTAAACTAGTGATAAAACAAGAAACTAGAAGATTCGATTGCAAGATCTAAATATATACCTTCAAGCACGCACCTCCCCAGCAATGGCGCCAGAAAAGAGCTTAGTTGACGGGGTGTGAGTGCCGCTTACCTACCCTCCCCAGCAACGGCGCCAGAAAAGAGCTTGATGTCTACTACGCAACCTTCTTCTTGTAGACGTTATTGGGCCTCCAAGTGCAGAGGTTTGTAGGATAGTAGAAAATTTCCCTCAAGTGGATGACCTAAGGTTTATCAATCCGTGGGAGGCGTAGGATGAAGATGGTCTCTCTCAAACAACCCATCAACCAAATAACAAAGAGTCTCTTGTGTCCCCAACACACCCAATACAATGGTAAATTGTATAGGTGCACTAGTTCGACGGAGAGATGGTGATACAAGTGCATTATGGATAGTAGATGTAGGTTTTTGTAATCTGAAAATATAAAAACATCAAGGTAACTAATGTTAAAAGTGAGTGAAAACGGTATTGCAATGCTAGGAAATACGGCATGTGGTTCATACTTTCACTAGTGCAAATTGTGTCAACAATGATAACATAATTAGATCATATGGCAATCCCTCAACATGCGACAAAAGTCACTCCAAAGTTCCTATCATGGAGAACATAAGATGAAATTCCTTGTAGGGTACAAAACCACCTCAAAGTTATTCTTTCCGATCAATCCATTGAGCTATTCCGATAAGTGTCACAAACAACCTTAGAGTTCGTAGTAAAATAACACCATATGACACACATCAATCAACCATAATGTCATCTAGATACTCCAATGTCACCACAAGTATCCATGGGTCAATTATACGATTTGCATCAAACAACTTCAGATTCATAATATTCAGTCCAACACAAAGAACCTCAAAGAGTGCCCCAAGATTCCTACTGGAGAAACAAGGGCGAAAACGTGCATCAACCCCTATGCATAGATTATACCCCATTGTCACCTCGGGAATCCGCGAGTTGAGTGCCAAAACATAAATCAAGTGAATCAACAGAATACCCCATTGTCACCACGGGCATCCCACGCAAGACATACATCAAGTGTTCTCAAATCAATAATAGTATTCAGTCTGATAATAGTGAAACCTCAAAGGTAAAGCTCAATTCATCACAAGAAGGTAGGGGGGAAAACACCATATGATTCAACTATAGTAACAAAGCTCGCGGTACATCAAGATCGTGCGAAATCAAGAACACGGGAGAGAGAGAGAGAGAGAGAGAGAGAGAGGGGGGGGAGAGAGAGAGAGATCAAACACATAGCTACTGATACATACCCTCAACCCCGAGGGTGAACTACTCCCTCCTCGTCATGGAGAGCGTCGGGATGATGAAGATGGCCACCGGTGATGATTTCCCCCTCCGGCAGGGTGCCGAAATAGGGTCCTGATTGGTTTTTGGTGGCTACAGAGGCTTGCGGCGGTGGCTCGCGGTACATCTAGGTTCTGTTCTGGAGGTTTTAGGATATATAAGAGGTGTTGGCGTCGAGAACAAGTCAGGGGATTCCACGAAGGGCCCATAAGGTCGGAGGGCGCTCCCGGGGGGTAGGGCGCGCCCTCCACCCTTGTGGTGGCCTCGTGGCTCTTCTGGCCCAACTATTTTGCTTTGGGGGCTTCTTTTGGTCCAAAAATCATCGTCGTAAAGTTTCAGGTCAATTGGACCCCATTTGATATCCCTTTCCTGCGAAGCTCAAAAATAAGGAAAAAATAGGAACTGGCACTGGGCTCGAGGTTAATAGCTTAGTCCCAAAAATCATATAAATAGCATATAAATGCATATAAAACATCCAAGATTGATAATATAATAGCATAGAACAATCAAAATTATAGATATGTTGGAGACGTATTATTCGTGCTGGTGGTGGCGCTGGCGGCAATGTGGGCTTCGGCCAACCTTGCGTGCGGTGGCTGTTGGCGGCGAGGGTGGTGGCGCTGGCTCGGGGCTTCCCTCGGGGTCCCGACGTGGATGTGGTCTGCCACAGCGTGGTGGTGGCTCATGGCGGTGGTCTGGGTTGTTTCACGGAGGCGGCTGGACTTCTTTGGCGTCGGCCTGTCGATGAGCGCCCTTGACGACCTTCGATTCCTCTCCCCGTCGTTCCGGCACTACCTTTATCGGAGGGTTGGCCCTCTCCCAGCTGCGGCCCATCGCTTGTCTCACGCCCGGTAGCAGGACCTGACTCGTCTCGCGCTTGACTGTAGGACCGAGCTCATCTCGCGCCTGGTGGCAGGACGGGTCGATGGAGGCAATTTCGGCCGACCTATTGGGTCTCGACGCTGGGGGCAGCTCGGGGGTGCGAAAGGCGGTACCTTTCCACTCGTCTCTTTGATTGGGGTAGCGGTGGGTGGCGAGTGATGTGGCATCAAGGTCCTGGATGCCGGGGCGGCGGCCCTGGTGGTGGTGTTGTGGTGCTCATGGGCAGAGCCCGTGGCTTGGTGCTGCTTGGTGGCCATGGTCGTGTGGGCGGCATGGTAGCCAGGGTGTGATATTCAGTGGCGGTGAATATTGGCCGAGGTGAAAACCTGTTCTATCTTCGGACGGACCGGCGGCGGCGAAGCTCGTCCCCTTCTTGAAGGCACCGCCACGGCTCTCACTGCCCATCATGCTGCTCCAGGGGAAACTCTGGCCCTTGGGTCATGCGGTGGAGGCGCTTCGGTCTCGTAACCTTCCTGAAGGCACCGCCTTGGAGCCCATGGTTCGTCGTATGTAGATTCAACTCTTCGCGGTGACGTTTTCACGATTGAGGCCCCTGGTTGCTCATGTAGTGCTAAGGGTGGTGTTGCTGCGCTCAGCGTCTATTTATCATGCCTTGGGTGTGTGCATGTTTTGAGAGCGTGCGTTGTACCGGGTTGTTGCACTACAAAAAAAAATACACTTCCGTGATGATACGTGTTTGTCACAGTAGGTCGCGTTTTTTGTCATGCATGTACATCCATGACAAATTTATGACAGAATCAAGATGGTCATACACATCTTTGTCGTCAGAGAAGTGTTCCATGACATTACCAAAATTATCATCATGGAAGTGTCCACTTCCATGACGATAAATCGCGCGTCACAGAAGTTCTTTCGTCAAGGGTGACCGACACGTGGCATCCACCATAACGGAACACCGTTAAGCTATGGGTCGGTTTTGGATCCGATAACCCGTTAACAGCCCCGACCAATAGGGATTTTCCACGTGTAAAATCATCATTGGCTGGAGGAAACACGTGTCGGCTCACCGTTGGGACAGATGTCATCCACTCATTGGACAGAAGGCGCCTATGATACGTCGACACGTGGCACGGCCCAACAGAGGCCCATTCCTGTGAAAAGGCCGGCCCGTTTGACTTGGTCAAAAGGTGGCGGGCCGGCCCATGTAAAGCCTGTTAACGGCATGTTCGCATATAGCCCATTTACAGCCCGCTAACCCAAGGCCCGTTACGCCCTATCCGAATTAGGCCCAGTAGCGTCATCTGGGCCACCCAATATGATTCCAGCCCGTTTTCACTTCTGGCCATGTATGGCCCATGACGTCCTTCGGCTGATATGAGTCCCTATATAACTCTTGGCCTATTAACGGCCCGTGGTGAAACTGGCCCGTAATGAACAGTGTATTACTTTACACCCATTAACGGCCCGTGGTGAAACTAGCCCGTAATGAACAGTGTATCACTTTATACCCATTAAGGGCATGTTATTCCGTTGGGCCGTTTCCAGCCCATGTTATCTTTCGGCCTTCTCAGAGCCCATTTATTCTTGGGCTCATTTCCAGCATTCGTTTACTTACGGCATGTTACTGTCATTTTCTGCTTATGGGCCAAATTCAACCCGTGGTTACAGTCGGCCCGTTTGTGGTCCGTTAACACGTTGGGACGTTTTCATAGCGTCATGAAATACGGCCTATTAACGATGGCCCGTTAGGGTCGGCCCATGAACGGACGATTCCAACTCTAGCCCGTTTACGGCCATAATGCGGCCTGTTATTGGCCCATGTTTGGCCAATCGATCATACTGCCCGTATAAGGCCCATTGATGAAACGGCCCGTAGAAGGCCCATTGTTTCTACGGCCCGTAGAAGGCCCACTATTTATACGGTCCGTAGAAGGCCCACTGTTTCTACGGCCCGTAGGTCCAGTGTCACTACAGTGAATATTAGCCCATGGTTATTGTGGCCTAGTTTTAAAAAAAGGTTATTGCAGCCACTAGCAAACCGCAAAAAAAGAACTGCACTGACTACAAGCAAACAAATAAACAAGACAACAAGGAAATAAATAAGCAAGCAACTTACACTAGGCTATCACGGCTATTACACATATTACATCCACTAGGCATCAAAGTTCGCCACCAGTGCAAATATAGGGAACACAACAGCATATAAACGCCGCAGCAAAACAAGTCCAGAACTGAAACCACATCAGAAGAGCTCAAGAAACAATATCCTGGGTACCCATAATGCTGGCAAGATTCTTAGCAAGCTTATTAACTTTCTCTTGTTTGGCGCTTAATTCCTCCAGTAACTTCTTTGTTGCACCGGAAAGTATGCATCTGAATTCTGCGGGGACTTCCTCGGTCCTTGACTTCTGTCGTCACATAACATCTCGATCAATGTCTTTCAACTTGAAGTTGAGACTCAAGAAGTTTAACTGATTCAGCAACGAAGTTCAAGAGCTGGTGCCAGTGGTAGCCAAGAATCGAACACTACATCAAGACAGGAGTTTGGGGTTGTCTCAGTGTCCTCAGTATAGTTTTTATCAGCTTTCTTGGAGACCAACAGGGATGTCTCACTATCTTGAACCTTATCTGCATTACTTCCTTTACCATTTCATAACATGGTACTCTTCTCCAATATTTTATCCGCGTTCTAAAAGAGAAACAAACAAACACATCTCAGGTTTACAATGTAGTATATGAAACTCATTTTCATAAACCAGTTCAGTAGTAAGGTGGACAGGATAACAGCATGAAACAAACATATATCTATGTAGTATGATCACTGTATGGTCTATATCATTCTAGTTTATGTTGCCAAATCAAGATAGATATGATTATCATATCTATTTAAGACAAAGAAGCATAGACAGAATATAAGTGTGGGAAACTACACAGCAATAACAACACTTGTAATGTGCATGGCATGAGAATATAACTGTTTATTCAATTGAAACTGAAATCAACATAGAGAAAGTTACAACAGAAAACGGCCAAACACGTTGAAGAAACAGGTTTAAAACATACCTGTTGCGCCATTGGAGTTTCAATTGCATCCTTCACATTTGAAATTGGTTGGTATCAAGAATACGGTGATGCAAGAGCAAAGTAGTATGAACCATAGCTACGGAACCTGACACGAGAACAATTCTTCTTACGCTTTAAGGGTTGACTTTGGGTTCGGAGTGGTGGTCCTCGTGATTTGGGCAATCGCAGTTGCCTTACTAACTGCTTTCGTGTTTGGGTGCTTTCTGTGGTGGAGACGGTGTTGTGTCAACGGGAACTGGGTGTCTATCTGCTGGGGTTGGGGTTAGAAGGGGTGTAGCTGGTTCTCTCGTCCAAGCTGGGTAGGGGTACAATCTGCATGAGTGTGGGTTATGTGTGGTGGGGCTGATTCTTGGGCAAGTACAACCGTGGTTCTATCTACATCGACAGTAGCACGATCTTTTCTCGAAGACTGTGTTTTTACTCCCACAGACATCGCCATCACTCCCTCCAATTGAAATGGCTGATAAACAAGAAAAGTAATTGAATGTCTGAGACATTGTAAGATAGACAGGTGCAATGGATAGTAGGGAAGAAAACAGGGCATGAAATAATTCATATTTATGTTGTCTAAGCAAACAGAATAGCAGGACATAATTTCACATATATGATGGCTAATTAAACGGGATAGCATGACACAATTTCACATGTATGATGGCTAACTAAACAGGATAGAATGACATACTTCAAAATATGATGACTATGTAAACAGGATGACATGACATAACCATACGATGTGTCTATTAAAGTGGTTGGCATGCCATAAATCACAAACATGCCGTCGATGGAAACATGATGGCATGATATAATTCACGGATAGAATGACATAATTTAAAATATGATGACTATGTAAACAGGATGAGATGATATAACTATATTATGTCTTTAGAAAATGGGTTGGCATGCCATAACTCAGATACATGTTGTCTATGTAAACATCATGGCATGACATAATTCAAATATATGATTTATATACTAAGGAGGTGAGCAGAGGGCAATTGCATATATGATGTGTCAACTAAGGAGATGGCATTCAATATTGTGTATATGATGTAAAAACTAAGCATTTCAATACAACATATGCATTATATGAGTAATATAACCCTGCCAAGTTTGAGCATACACCTTAGGGGGATAATAGGACTGGTCATCGCCTCTGAATCCTCCTCTGAAGAGCTATCCGTAACCAGCAAGATATCTGCTTGAGCATGTAGCATTGTACGCTCACGAAGACCTTGTTTTCACTCCAGATTTCTCCATCACCAATTCAAATGGCTGATGCACAGGAAGAGCAGTTGAATATACAAACATTGTCGACAAAAGCAATGAGAAATACAAAAAAGGAGGCATGATATAATTCACATATATGACGCTTGCCTAAACAACATGGCATTGCATAATTCACATACATAATGCCTTGCAACAAGATAACATTGCATAATTCACATATATAATCTCTTGCAACAAGATGGCATTGCATAATTCACATATATGGTAATTAGACACTAAACAGGTGGCATTCAAACAAAGCATGTCTAAACTAAGCAAATGACATAGCAATGCAAGATACCATACGCATGATATGAGTAACATAACCCTGCCAAGTTAGGGCATGCACCTCAGGGGGGAAATATGACTGGTCATCTGTCTCGAATCCTCCTTTGAGGAGCTATCGGTAACTTGACAAGACATGCGCTTCGTCGAGATAGCATTATGCGCTCTGAAGACCTTGTTTCCACTCCAGATTTTTCCATGACCGTGCCGAATGGCTGATGCACAGGAAGAGTAATTGAATGTACTAAAATTGTTGACAAATTTAACACATAATAAAAAAATGATGGCATGATATAATTCACATATAAGATGGTGGCTAACCAGGGTGGCATTGCAAAATTCACATATATGATGCCTGGCTAGACAAGATGGCATTGCATGATTCACATATACGATAAAGAAACTAAACATATGGCATTGACACAAAGCATGTCTAAACTAAGCAGATGACATCTTTAATGTATATAGTAGGCAATGCAAGGCACCATATGCATGATATTACCAACATCAGCATGCCAAGTTAGAGCAAAGAACTCATGGGGTAAATAGGAGTGCTCTTCTCCTTCTGAATCCCCCTCAGAACAGTTATCTTCCTCTTGATTACGATCCAAAATGGGTGGAGGGGGGCTGCCTTTGCGCCCACCCTGGAACGACATCTGCATGAAATTTTATTGCCACGCAAGGCTCGTCTCTTTTGCTCTACATGATCAGTTCCATTGTGTACAATAACCGGCATGCATAGGAATAAAACATAGTGAGATTATGTAAGGAGTGCATGCACAAATCCAGAGTGATGGTAGCAAACTGTGGATAGACCCAAAACCAATGATAGCTGGCAGATAATAGCTTTAGTTAAAAAATACAGATAATGGCTCCTTTAATGTTTGTTTGCACCCAACATGAAACTCATAGTAGACACCGGAGATTAACCAGATAGTAAACAGATAGTACTGATTGCTGCCCCAATATGTACCCCACAACCATTTAAAAACTCAAGTTTCAGCATTAGTTTGGACACGACTCGAGTCTAATAGGTGAACATGACGATAATGTAGCATGTCATCATATTAAGCGACGCATAACGTAAGCAGACACGGAAGAGTGCGACCTCTCTTGCAGACCCGTGTAGTCCTCAAGGTCATCTGCTCAGTTGATGATGGTAATGCAGTTATCGTGGCTGCCGGCGGCGGGGAAGAAGATCTGAGGCGGCGAAAGACAGTCTGGAGAGCGGATCCCTGCTGTGGTGAACCCTTCCGTCGTTGGAGAAGCTGAGCTGGGGTGGAAGACAACGCCGCAGGAGCAGGACAGACCACACAAGGTTTTCTTTGACACATATCTGTAACAGAAGTAATTGAGTAAGGGCTTGTTTGAATTTGAGGATTCTTATAATGTAGGGATAGGAAATAGACAGGAATAGGATAGGAATGCACGTGCAAAGCAGAGAATTTAAAACACAGGATTTCGCCAACTGGGTGTTTGATTCACAACAATTGGAAGATCACAGGATGCAAAAAAGCATGGTGAGATTAAGTCAAACCACAAGAAAATGTACGGTTATAATGCTATTATGCTACTATCTCTTAGTCTTGTGCTTGATGAATAGGAATATGAAAAGGAGGAGAAGTGGAAATTAGAATTCCTATGGTTTTTCTTTCAAGGACACACTAAAGGAACAAATCCTACAGTTTTCCTTTGCTCCATTCCTTTGCACCAAATTCATGGAAAGTAGTACCATAGGAAACTTTCCAATTCCTATGTTTTTCATTCACTTTTCCTTTCAAGCCTTTGGCGATTCTAGTAGGTAGGCTTGAGCAAGGAAAATCCTACACTAAAAAATGTTTTTGTGCTACTTCTATTACTTTGGACCTGTGCCATCGCCATACTAGCTCAACTCCCAGGCCCATCGACAAATGCACAGCTCAAACGTGCAGAGATAAATAATGATGGCGTTCAAGAGAGTCCATCACAGATAGCTAAGTTGCCTGGTACCTCACTTCTTGTCATATAGTAGGACAAAATAATCGTATTTCCTGTTACTACGAGTGCTCAGTGGACAATATATATAACATGTAGAGTAAAAAAGAGATGCAACAAGTGTACAACCTCTTTGGCGAAGCCATGTCGATCTAAGCGTGATTGGGTTGGCCGGTGAGGATGCTCCGGATGACTTTGCTGTCGGAGGAGGGGAAGAAGATCTTAGGCGTCTGGAGATGGAGCCCGAGGTACTGCTCTGCTGTGATGGAGGGTTTAAATCGTTGGAGCAGCTCCGGTGAGTTGTACGCGCCGAGGCTGAAGTAGGACAAGAGAGACAACGAACAACGTTAACCTGAGTGGAATTCTAATAGCATCTCCAATACATGACGTAAAATACATAACCACAAAGTGCTAGATGTAAAATACATCAGCCGCTCATCTCTGAACTTAACTGTCGAAACTGAACTTAACTGTCAAAACTGAACCTAACTGTCGAAACTGAATTTTGCTGTCGAAACTGAATTTTGCTGTCGAAACTGAACGCACTAGCAAGGTGGGTGTCCGTGTAAAAACCGGCGGATCTCGGGTAGGGGGTCCCGAACTGTGCGTATAGGCGGATGGTAACAGGAGACAAGGGACACGATGTTTTTACCCAGGTTCGGGCCCTCTCGATGGAGGTAACACCCTACTCCTGCTTGATTAATATTGATGATGTGGGTAGTACAAGAGTAGATCTACCACGAATCAGAGAGGCTAAACCCTAGAAGCTAGCCTATGGTATGATTGTTGTTCGTCCCCACGGACTAAAACCCTTCGGTTTATATAGACACGAATAGGGTTAGGGTTACATGAGTCGGTTACAATGGTAGGAAATCTACATATCCGTATCGCCAAGCTTGCCTTCCACGCCAAGGAAAGTCCTATCCGGACAAGGGACGAAGTCTTCAATCTTGTATCTTCATAGTCTAGGAGTCCGGCCAAAGATGATAGTTCGCTATCCGGACACCCCTAGTCCAGGACTCCTCGGTAGCCCTGAACCAGGCTTTAATGACGACAAGTCCGGCGCGCATATTGTCTTCGGCATTGCAAGGCGGGTTCCTCCTCCGAATACTTCATAGAAGGTTTTGAACACAAGGATAGTGTCCGGCTCTCCAAAACAAGTTCCACATACCACCGTAGAGAGAATAATTCTTTGCACAGATCTGCTGACGTATTCCGCGGCGTGACATCACACCACGGCCAGGCCTTTATTCGCTGTCCCACCTCAGCGCGTTTAGCGAGGCGGTTTCCTTGGCACGTCTTATCAAAGCATAGATCGTGCCCCCTTATTACGGGATTCTCATCAATACGGACGGGGCTAACCGAACCGCGCCATTGATTGCGGTGCTTGGGAGATAAGCGAGTTTTATCAGGCTGGTGGGGGACGCATAGCCTCGTCCGTCCATATAAGGGGATAAGGATCCACCCTTTTCACCTACGCCTTCCTCCTCCCTTGTTCATCCATTTCCGCGCACTCTGAGCTCCAGCGCCCAAGTCCGCACATCCTTCCTCAACCTTCTCCAGCCATGTCCGGAGCGGGAGGCAGGTGGATGGTCTCCTCCGTCACGGAGGGCCAAGTAAAAAGACTGCGGAAGGCCGGATACTTGTCCAGCGACATCGCGCACCGGCTACCCGACGAGGGGCAGCTCATTCCCACCCCCAGGCCCCATGAGAGGGTGGTTTTCCTCACCCACTTCCTCCGTGGACTAGGTTTTCCACTTCACCCATTTGTCCGGGGGCTCATGTTCTACTACGGCCTGGATTTCCACGATCTGGCCCCGAACTTCATCCTCAACATCTCGGCGTTTATAGTCGTGTGCGAGGCCTTCCTCTGCATCCCGCCCCACTTCGGCTTATGGCTGAAGATCTTCAATGTCAAGCCGAAGGTAGTGGGCGGCCGCCAAGCGGAGTGCGGAGGCGCCATGGTTGGCAAGATGGCCAAAGTCCTATGGCTCGAGGGCTCCTTTGTGGAGACCATAAAGGGGTGGCAATCGGGGTGGTTTTACATCACCGAGCCGCGCGACTCTCAATGGGCGGCGGCCCCCGAATTCCGATCTGGCTTCCCCACACGGCTCACATCATGGAAAGAGACGGGCCAGACGTGGGGGGATTCAGATGAGCTGTCCGGGCTCCAAACTTGCGTCCGAAATCTGGTGGACAAGAATCTCAGGCTTGTCAATGTAATCCAGGTGATGCTCATCCGCCGGATTCTCTCATGCCAACAACGGGCCTTCAAATTGTGGGAGTTCGATCCGGCACAACACCCAACTCTGAAAAGGCTCTTCGACACTACGCACGAAGATGCCTGGAAGGTGCTGTTCAAGGGCGTCGAGGCTCTCACATCCGCTACCGAAGATCGTGGATTCAGCTCGCAGCGTCAAGCCAGCGAGTTAAGTTATTTTACCCTTTATGGGACTCTTGTTTTTCATAGATTGACTCTATGTGGGATCTAATACTCCCCCACCTTTGACAGGACTGGCTGAAGACTTCCGGACAGATTAACTGTCCGGCCCCTTTGCTAGAAGACCCAGCGGACGCCCGATTGACGGGGCTGCTAGCTCCGGCACCCCACATGGTGCCGGAGAAGAAGGCCAAGAAGAAGGCCACGGGAACTCGAAGGAGCTCCCGGCGCCAGGTGTTGTCGGACTCATCGCCCGACAACCCTGAGGCGGAATCCTCCTCTGAGGAGGAGGAGGAGGAAAAAGAAGCCTCTCCCCTAGCGGGGGAAGAGAAGAAAAGGAAGGCCGCCCCAACTGGGGAGGCCGGAGGGTCCAAGAAGGGAAGGACCCTTCCTTCGGACTTGGGCACCAACACCGACAACGACGAGGAGGAGTGGCCAACAAGGGCCAAGCCCCTGGCGAGATCGTAAGTGTCCAGATACCCATGGCTTTTTTTCATTGCATAGTGTTCTCTAATGCCGAACAATCATGCAGCCCGCCCAAGGACGAGCTCGCCGCTTCGTCGAGCGGGTCCCTGAATTCGTCAGAAGTGGAGAGTACTTCACATCCGGCCGCCTCCTCACCTCACGCTGCTGACGACGCCGAGGTGGGGCTCCAAGGGGGGCCTGGTCAAGAGGAGGTGGCGCAGGAGGCGCCACAAGGCAGCCTCCCGGACTCCAGGCGCGGGGGGAGCGAGACCCCCAGGGGCTCTAAGCCCGACCCTTGTCCGGACTCCATACCTGAACCTTCAGCGGTTCCGAAGTCCGGCAAGCGGCCCCTTCGTAGGAAGGGTAAGACGCCGGTGTCCTCCGTCCAACCGGAGGCACCGGATAGCTCTTGGGCGCTTAGCGCCTCCATCGAGGAGGAGCACCGCCTTGTTATGAGTCTCGGTGATCCAGAAGTTCGATCCGCCAAGAGCGGGCTGATCAAGCTCGCAACGGCCTTCTAACAGGCTTTGAGGTAAGTTTTCAATATATGTAAGAAGATTACCGCATAGACAGTAGCCCCTGATGCTTAGTTCGGTGTTCGGAAACAAAAGCCGGAATGAGGATCTAAAAAGATATATGCAGGAGTCTAACATAATTATGTCAATATGTGAATGCAGGCTGCCCCGCCGACTCTCGCTGACCGGGATCAAGGGAGGTCAATGCATTGAAGGAGAGCCTCGGCGGTCCGAGAACGAGCTCAGCCAAGCCAAGAAGCAGCTCGAGGACAAGGAAGGTAAGTAATACCTTATGGAATTTAAAAAATGTGGTTGCAAAAGATAACAGGAATAACATGGGTACAGCAGGGGCCACGAGCGAGGTGGCAACCCTGAAGGAGGCGGTGTCCGCGGCCGAAAACAAAGCGGTCGCGGAGCGCACCGAGCGAGAGAAGGGGGAAGCGCAGCTGGTGGAGGTACGGCAAGAGCTCCAGGCTCTCGTGAAAAAACACGAGGGTTTGGAGCGTGACTCGAAGACCCGAGAGTCCGAGCTTTCCTCGGCTCTTGAGAGTGCCAAAGCTGCTAAGGCCGAGGCCCAAAAAGCCCTCCAGGAGATTGAGGCAATAAAGAAGATAGCGGTGGGTAAGGCATTATTTATGCAGAGCAAGAATGTAAAAGTCAATTATCTAGTACTTACCCGAATCCGGAGCTCTCCAGGAGCGTTCGCAAATCTGTCGCGGAGTGTCTCCGATGCCGCCGCTTTCTACCGAGCCGAAGAAGGGAGCTTGACAGAAAAGGTGTTTTGGTCTCAGTATGCTGAGACCGAACACCGTTCCTTGAGCGACCAACTGAAGCAATTGGTCGAGCTCCACAAGGTCGCCGAACAGGCCATAAAGGGCCTTATAGCTCGGATGTGGCCAAATGAGGCCATGCCTGGGAGCTACTTCGGGCTAGTGCGGCGGCTGGTGGATGCCTGTCCATGGATCAAAGTCATCAAGCACTCCGTCTGTATTGAAGGTGCCCCTAGGGCCCTTGCCCGTGCCAAGGTACACTGGGGCAAGCTGGACGCGGAGAAGCTGGTGACGGATAGGCCGCCGCCGGGCAAAGAACATCGCAAGCCCAAGAAGTATTATGAGGGCGTCCTGAAGGGTGCCCGTCTTATAGCGGGTGAATGCTCCAAAGATGTAATATTTGAGTAGACTCGCATTTGTTATCCTGTATGCTGAAAACTTGTTCATATGCGCTAAGCAACGCTTGTGAATTTAAAATATTACATTCTGTGCGGCCGTTTATCAAATTTGAGAGATGGCAAGTCGTTGGCTTCAGCCCCCATGCCACGAGTGCTGGGGTGTTCAGGATAAACTTGAGCGCTCTTGTTCTCATTCTTGGGTCCTTCGAGGGAGGTGCTCAACGCAACGAACAAGGCAACCGGACTTATAGTGCTTGAACACTCTCACTTAGCCACAGAATTCTATAATTTTAAATTTCGGCGAAGCCCCTAGTATTCGGAAGACCGAGTTCGGGGCGCTATCCACGCCTTGGCCGGACAATGCCGACTCCTCGCTCTAAGCGGCATAAGTTTTAGGGACCCGGAAAAACCTCTCGAACAGCGACCGGCTCTCGCCCTATCATGACGGTCAGTTTTAGCTTTCTCCACTGAGGTGCTCAACCCAGCTCAACCGGGGCACAATCGCAGTGGTTCTCCCAGCGCTACATTAGCCGATATAACGGAACGTAAGGTACCAAAACTTGGTAGCCGTAAAAACCCAACTATTGACCAAATACATGATTCGGAGCAGATGCATATAATGCTATAAGTTCGGTGTGCCGCACTTGTGAAAGTGTTCGGACTTATCACACCATACTTTTGGGGTACTTAAGCCCCTGGTGTATTGGCCGTACCAAAGTGTACGGGTGCAACATGTCATGAAATGAACATATATATAGATAAAGAAAGGAGTGCAATAATAGGCAGAAGCTATGTATTGTTTATTCAAAAGAAACAGCAATGGAAGCAGAACGATACAAATAGTGCGATAAGCAAGGGATGGGACTATTTAACATGTCCCCCTCCAGGGGTAAGCTGCGGGATGGTATGTAAAACACGTATAATGCTCATAGTAGAGACCACCTGGACACTCGACATAGCTTTCTGCTTCCCTGGCTGTTGCATCGTGAGTTCGGCAATTCTAGTGCCGTACAAGACTTCTGGAAAACGGAGTCTTGAAAGTAAGAAAAAAGAAGAAAGAAAAAGAATGACACAATTGGGAGTCCCTGGTGCGGTTGAGCCGCATTCTGGGCGTGCCGTGGTCGTGCCCCTCCCCTTAGGCCCATGGTATCTCCGGGCGTAGTTATATGCAGCGTAATCGGCTTCAGCAGTTCGCGCGGGCTGGGGTTGGGGCCGGATTGCTACGCGTGCTCTGATCGTGCTAGGCGGTCTTGTTGTAGGTTACTCCGGGCGCGCTTGACGGTGGCCGGACGTTTAATAGCCGGACTCGAGAATTGCTGTGAGAGGCTGCTTTGCACCTCCGCCGCGAGTGCCGACGTGTGCTCCTCCGTTCGGAGAGAGCGTTCGGTGTTTCCATTGACCGTGATTACTCCTTGAGGGCCTGGCATCTTGAGC
The DNA here is from genome assembly GCA_021605145.1 of Aegilops bicornis. NCBI lineage: Eukaryota > Viridiplantae > Streptophyta > Magnoliopsida > Poales > Poaceae > Aegilops > Aegilops bicornis. The sequence goes on from CM038673.1 coordinate 146,271,580, forward strand.
TCGAGGTATGCGTAGTGCGGCACCGCATTGAACTTTGCAAATGCGGTTCGTCCAAGCAAAGGCGTGATAGCCGCCGCTGAACGGGACTATGTCAAAGATTAACTCTTCGCTTTGAAAGTTATCCGGGATCCGAAGACCACTTGAGTGTAATCGAGCCTCGCATAATTGGCCTCTACACCTGGTATGACCCCTTTAAGGGTCATCTTTGTGGGTTTAATCCTTGAGGGGCCTATGCCCATTTTGCGCACTGTATCCTGATAAAGCAAGTTCAGGCTGCTACCGCTGTCCATCAGGACTCTAGTGAGGTGAAATCCATCGATGATTGGGTCAAGAACCAATGCGGCGAATCCGCCGTGACGGATGCTAGTGGGGTGGTCCCTTCGATCAAAGGTGATCGGCGGGAGGACCATGGGTTGAACTTCGGGCGTGGCTCCATTGCATATCGTCCCCTTAGCGCACGCTTCCGCTCCCTTCGGGTATGTGGGTTGCGTATATCATGTTCACCATCCGCACTTGTGTGGGAAAGCCCTTCTGTCCTCTATTGTTCGGGCGGGGCTCTTCCTCGGCATCGCTATGCAGCCCTTGTCGTTGTTTTCGCGCTTAGCTTGCCTGCTTGTTTGAACACCCAACAATCCCTGTTGGTGTGGTTGGCTGGTTTTCGGGGTGCCATGTATCCGCACAAGCGATCGAGTATTCGGTCCAAGTTGGACGGGCCACTGGTATTTCTTTTGACTGGCTTCTTCCGCCGACCGGGTTTAGAGCCTCTGAATCCGGCATTCTTGTCAGATCTTCAGCATTATCACCGTTACGCGGCGTTTATGCTTGTTGCGACGCCGACCTGCCATTGCTGTCCTTGGTATCCGAACTACCGTGGTGTTTGGCCAAGTTGTTGCTTCGAGCTAGCTGGTTGTCCTCTCCCGCAAAGCGGGTCATGAGTGTGGTGAGGGCTGCCATGGATTTCGCTTTTCCTGTCCTAGGTGCCGGGCTAGCCACTCGCCATGGATGTTGTGTTTGAAGGCTACTAAGCGCCTCTGCATCCGGACGATCGACAATCTGATTTTTCTTTGTTAGGAACCGCGTCCGTAATTGTCCGGCCGATTCTTACGGCTGCTAAATTATATGGCTAAGGTCATCGGCGTCGGTGGTCGCACATATGTGCCCCGGAAGTTATCAAGGAATGCGGCTTCCGTGTCCTCCCAACAACCGATTGACTCTGCTGGCAAGCTGTTGAGCCAATGCCGAGCTGGTCCTTTAAGCTTGAGTGGGAGGTATTTGATGGCATGTAGATCATCATCGCGGGCCATGTGGATATGGAGGAGATAGTCCTCGATCCAGACCGTAGGATCTGTGGTACCATCGTATGATTCGATGTTTACGGGTTTGAAGCCCTCAGGGATTTGATGATCCATTACTTCATCTGTGAAGCATAGTGGGTGTGCGGCGCCTCTATATTGGGCTATCTCACGGCGTAGCTCATATGAGCTTTGTCTCATCGTGTTCGGACCGCCGGGTTTCTTTGTATCCGGCGTGACGGTAATCATCCCGAGTCGTTGGGCGCCCAGCGTCTGAGATCGATCTTGTATGTTTTGCCTTATCCTCCAATATATCTCGCAAGTCCGCGCGCTTTTCCCGTGCCTTGGTACTTTTGAGCGGCGTCGGGCGTGGCTTGAGCGGAGGGCCGAGAGGCTTCTCCGTCGCGCCACGGGTGGCCGGTCTGCCATGTCGTGCGCTGGTGACGTGGGTGCTTCCTCCTTTGATCGATGCAACGGCCTGCGTTTGTGGTAGCTTTTGGAGGGGCGTTCGAGTTCATACTCTTCGGCTGCAAGGACTTCAGTTCATCTGTCAGCTAGCAGGTCTTGGTTAGCTCTAAGCTGTTGCTGCTTTTTCTTGGGGCTGCTTGCTGTGGCCATGAGCCTGCGTTTAAAACGCTCTTGTTCGACGAGGTCCTCTGGCACGACGAATTCGTCGTCGTCGAGGCTTGCCTCGTCTTCGGAGGGGGGCGCATAATTATCGTCCTCTACCTCTCTTTCTGCCAGACCGTCAGGCGGACTTGCTTCTCCCTCCTCCCGCCGAGTCCCGCTGAGGGGGTCATCTTCGCACCTGTCCGGTATTATTGTCTCCCGTGCCGGAATCGCCGTTTTTGTGGGCGGATTTAGAGCGGCGCCACGACGCCGGGCGCTTGGGTTGTTTCTTGGAGGGGTCATCCTCCGCCGTTCCATCGCCATTCCCTTCTTTTGGGATGTCCACCATGTATATGTCATATGATGAGGTGGCCTTCCAGTGCCCCATGGGCGCTGGCTCTTGATCGTCTCTGGCACCGTCGTCCATACCGTCGATGTCTTCGGAGTCGAAGTCGAGCATGTTGGTTAAATCATCGACAGTGGCTACAAAGTGGGTGCTAGGTGGGCGTTGAATTTCTTCGTCGTCCGAATCCCAACCTTCCTGACCATAGTTCGGCCAGGGCTCCCCTGACAAAGAGAGAGACTTTAATGAGTTCAGGATATCGCCAAAGGGCGAGTGCTGAAAGATGTCTGCGGCGGTGAACTCCATAACCGGCGCCCAGTCGGATTCAACTGGCAGGGGCGCGTGAGGTTCGGAGACCGGAAAGGAGTCCGGCACCTGGGAGTCACGAGCTTTGCAAAGGACAGGGATGGTGTTCGGCTCAATCACCGTAGAGATTTCAGCCCCCGAGGCGGTGTCCAACCAACCGTCCTCGATAAGTAAACCGGCTCCGGATTACGGGTCGGAGCGGCATCGGTGCGGCCTCGTGGCAATCGCTCGGGCGGCAGAGCTAGATCGTACCCATCGAGACAAAGGCGGCACGCTCGGCGTGGCTCGAATCCGTCGAATATCAAGTCTCCGTGGACATCGGCCGTATAGTTCAAGCTTCCAAATCTGACACGATGGCTGGGGCGAAGCTTTCGATCTGCTCCAGATGGCCTAGCGAATTGCCCGCAAAGGCAAAGCCGCCGAATACGAAGATCTGTCCAGGGAGAAAAGTCTCACCCTGGACTGCGTCATTGCTGATGATTGAAGGAGCCATCGGGCCTATAGGTGACGACACAGAGGAACTCTCAATGAAAGCACCAGTGTCGGTGTGAAACACGTCGGATCTCGGGTAGGGGGTCCCGAACTGTGTGTTTAGGCGGATGGTAACAGGAGACAAGGGACTCGATGTTTTTACCCAGGTTCGGGCCCTCTCGATGGAGGTAATACCCTACTCCTGCTTGATTAATATTGATGATGTGGGTAGTACAAGAGTAGATCTACCACGAGACCAGAGAGGCTAAACCCTAGAAGCTAGCCTATGGTATGATTCTTGTTCGTCCTACGGACTAAAACCCTTCGGTTTATATAGACACTGAATAGGGTTAGGGTTACACAGAGTCGGTTACAATGGTAGGAAATCTACATATCCGTATCGGCAAGCTTGCCTTCCACGCCAAGGAAAGTCCTATCCGGACAAGGGACGAAGTCATCAATCTTGTATCTTCATAGTATAGGAGTCCGGCCAAAGATGATAGTTCGACTATCCAGACACCCCCTAGTCGAGGACTCCCTCAGTGGGGCTACACGTCGGTCAACTGACTTTTTCATCTCTGGTCAGTCGATTTTGCAGCCGTTGGATATGAAATCAAGGGCATGCGGTTCATCTTCAACCTCCACCCCCCTGAGCCGCCAGCCACCACCGGCCAAACACTCCCCACCGCCGGGTCCGCGCCGCCTGCCATCCTCTAGCCCCCCGTGCCGAGCTTTTCTCCGGCAATCCCCACGCCACCGCCCGCCAACGCCCGCCACCGTCGTGCACTCAACTCCCCATCCTGAACCCTAAGATAGATAGTGGGGTACCGCTCCGGCGAGCCCCCCTCCCCGCTGCGGCTGGTTCTTCCTTCACCCCGACGAGCCCACCCCTTGAAAATCGACTAACCTAAAAGTCAATTCAGTCGACTAAAGGGTAGCCAAATCGGAGCAGCATCGCAAGCAAGAGCAAGAGCGAGAGAAGCAGCGCGAGCAAGAGCAATAGCAAGAGCAGACCAGGTAGGGGACCGAGAGCAAGAGCGAGCAACATGAAGCGAGAGCTAAAGCAGCAGCAGCTCCTACTGATGTGGACGTCGCCGCCGAGGGAGCGACGCCGTGGAGGAAGTGGCCGGCGATGCCGCCGTGGATGGAGTCGCGTCGTGTCGGCTCGGGACCGAGCGCCGGCAGCACAACGAGACACGGGTTGAGATGGAGGGAGTTGTCGGAGCACAACGAAACAAAGATATATCTTAAAAATTTCAGGCTAACAAGGTGCGGGTTGAAGAGGCAGGAGTTTCGCAGCATGATAGACACAGACGCTAGCTTCAATTTTCGGCATAATAAGGCGCGGCTTGAAATTTCGGAAGAACAAGCTTAACGTGTACCCAAAAAAACACAATTTGCACCTCAACACGCACAACACACACACAAACACCATTTAGACTAGAGTAAGGTACACGTGCATTGCACGTATGAGATTTGGCAACCAAATTATGAATAAATACCACATTATAGCATGCAAGCTTTGAGTCATATATGCATGATGTAGATGTTCGCTTAATTCTTATAGTTCATTTCATTCAAAATCATCTAGTTTTTATAAGAAAGCTAATCTATTTTAAGATTCATGGAATTGTGCGTTGTAAGACATAAAGTAAAAAACAAATAATGGCAAATCATGTAGAAAAACATTTGGGCAATTCTGATACGGAAGATTCTAGAACAAATAAGAAGTGCTTGTGTTTTGATGTTTGTGCATTATGCTTAAGTTCAACCATGGAGTCTTCTAGATTATACATGTGGCGAAATCTGGTGGAATCTAGATGATATCCAACGGCCAATAGTGCTCAAATTTGCCATCTTTGGACCATCAGATTCGCCTCATCCAACGACCATCTTTCAAAGTTAAAGTTACCTGCACACAATATAAAAAAATATATAATATAATATATATATACGGGTATAGATATAGATATGTGATGCGAAAGCCGCCCATCATCTCCAATTAGAATAGTGTGTCCATGCATGGATGTGACGTGGGCAAATGATGTCTGCCATCGGTATCTCAAATTCAAATCGGTCTGACCTTGTTCAATGTGTATACATTACAACATGCTCGCTTTCCAAACCACACCGCGCAGATCTCCGTTATATTCATGCATGCATGGGTTTCAAACATCAGGATCTCTTATTCAAATATTTGAATTCAACTTTACATTGATTATGACCTCACCTATTCTTTTACACCCACACAGTAGTCTTTTCTTTATAATTGTACCACTAACTTTCTCTCGTGCATGCATGCACACACACTACCAGTCGGCATTATCCATCGCACGCATGTAATCTTTTTATTCAGGTCGGTCTCCCATGAAGGCACACACCCACACACATCCCCCTCTCCATCATATTGGGCATTCTTTATCTCTCACGCGTGCATGCGCAACGATCGATGTTCCTCTATGTATGTGTGTATATAGCTAGGTCTTTCATAGTTTTCCACACAAACTAATCAATCGATATATCCAGTGAGGTCTCACCCTCTTTCCGACGTCCACATCAATCAATCTATACCTCTCTATATAGGATTAACATATATAGCTAATACACCCACATTAATTATATATCCAACGTCCCCCTCTCATCATCCATGCCTTTCGCTTCATCTCTCAGACGCGTGCACAATGGCGAAGACAGGGGCAGTAAGGGCCCCTGCCCCTAACATCACTATATATCGAGGCTAATATGAATGTGATCATTAGACAATTGCTGCTAAAAAAGGTTTAATTACATGAATTGACCCTCCTCGTAAAGGATTAGCAATGCTTGGCCCCCAAGATCATTTATTTTTCATGGCTCCGCCACTGCGTGCAACAGCGCATGTGTTCGCCCCCTCTCTCTAAATATCGATCTCGGACTTGTGCATTCCTTCATAGTCTCCCTCCACTCGGCCCCTCGCACCATCTTCTAGCCCCCCACAAGATTTTGACACATGTACAATCTAGCAGACTCCATGGTTGAACTTAAGCATAATGCACAAACCTCAAAACAACAGTGGTTCTCTTTTGTTCTAGAATCTTCCGTATCATAACTGCCCAAACTTTTTTTCTAGTTGAATTGCCATTATTTGTTTTTACTTTATGCTTTACAACGCACAATTCCATGAATCATAAAATAGATTAAGGGCTTCTTTGATTCAAAGGATTCTCAAAAGAATTTTGGAGGATTCTAATCATTAGGAATTTTTCCTATCATGGTTGTTTGATTCGTAGGATTGTAAACCATAGGAATTTTTCCATATGATTCATTTGCACTAGATTTCATAGGAAACATCCCATCCACTCAAACCTCTTTGAAAGAATTCTGCGTTGTTTCTATGCACAATCAAACACTCGTACAATCCTGTAGGATTCAAGACGACATTCCACTATAATCCCATGTTTTTCCTATTCACGCGTTCTTAGCTTTTTATAAAAAATAATTGATTTTGAATGAGATGAACTATAAGAATTAAACGAAGGGCTACATCACGCATATTTGACTCAGAGCTTACATGGTATAGTGTGGTATTTATTCATAATTTGGTTGCAAAATCTGATGCGTGCAATGCACGTGTACCTTACTAGTACTTAGAGTATGTGCAAACCACGTAAATTAGAATACCAATGGCACGCTACACAGTGTCTCTCTTCCAGTTCATGAAGCCACGTGGCACATGTGGAGGCTTTGTCGCGACCTCCTTGCGTGGATTGATCACAGTGACGTGCTGCTGGTTCCGTAAGAATGTACTCCTCCTCCGTGAGCCATACTGGCGGTACATGCACGAAGCGAAGATGTGCACGCACGCCACACACACACTCATTCCCTCGCACGCACACGCGGGTACACGGGCGGACGCAATTTTGTACCAAGATCCACCCCATGTGATAATTTGACGCGTGTAAAGTCGTTCACTTCATTGATGGTCAATTAATACAACGCATGCAAATTGAGTGGACGTGAGGGCGGAAGAAAGACATTATTACTCCACTATGCGCATGTAGTAGTTACATCGTGGGTTGCTAGTAGTACTTCCATTGGTCTCCTTCGTATTTTGTGCCAATTTTTGACAAGAACATAATATTTACGCATTTGAGCATTTTAGTACTTTAAATTTAAGTTCCGAAAAAATCATCGGGAGACGTTACAGTCCTCGAAACCAAAACCATAAATTAATATTTACCTTGTTCCCATCACATTCGAAAGCCTGCTCACACCTACTAGTACGTACCAAACCTGAACGTATTCCCACTATTCAGGTATTAGTACTACTAGTGCTAGTACTTAGGTTATAAAAAGGGGAACTACCTAACCGAAAATTACTCTACCTTTCCTCCTCATAAGTGCTTCTTCTTCGTCCATCGTTGCCATGGCCGGTGAGCAGAGCTCTAGGTCGAGAACTACTCGTAACAAGGGAGCGGCAACCTAGGCTGCGGAAAAAAAAGAGAGGGCTCGCCGCCACGCAGAGACCTCGAAAGATCTCTCACGGGCAGGCGATGGCTCCCAGGAGCGCCCTAGCCGCGGAGGCGAACATGCCGAGCCGGCGGAGCTGGAGTTGTTATCCCTCGACGGCATGCCCGATCAGCTCAATAAGCACCTCAATAAGCAGAAGGAGTTCATCCAAGGCTTGACGGAGTTCTTTGAAGGAGAGCCTCGACGACATGCCCGCTGAGCTCAATCAGCAGGGGGAGTTGACCGCCGACTTGGTGATGCTGCTGAAGAAGAGCAGTGCCTCGGAGAAAAAGGCGACCGGTGAAATCCTGCGACTTCAGGAGGATAAGGCGAAGCTCTGCCACGAGATCGGCCTGTTGAAGGAGAAGAACACCGGCTGGAAGAAGCTGCATGAGAATAGTAGTTCCTCGATGAAGATGCTGCAGGCCCTCGTCATGGAATAGAAGGAGGAGTTGGCGAAGCTCCGCATCGAGCACCCGGCTACTGTCAAGGTACGTAATGCGGCCGTGGAACAGATGATGAAGGCTCGCGTCAAAAAATCCCGCGTCAGGGACAGAATGAAGAAGATGGCGGAGGAGACGCGCAAGGAGATGGAGGTCGTGGAGGCGATGAAGAAGCGATTACGACTCCATGACAAATTAGATCATTTGGGGCGATAATCTTCCTTCTTCTTTTGCTGCTGTGTTTCATCTTTTGCTTGGTGTTTACGCCGCGACGTGTCACGTTCTCATGCGAGGCATGAATAGAACAATGGTTTTTTTTTTGAGGAATGAATAGAACAATGCTAACAATGAGATGACTAGCAAATTAGATCATTTTTATCGCCATATGGCACTGGGCTGCCGTGTTTCGTGCTCCTCCGTCACAGTACTACTCCAGTGGAGAACTTGAGTATACTGCACGGTTCTTTGCTCCTCCTCGATCAGATCGTTGGTGCATTTATACGATCAGTCAAATCACAAGGCCCCACCGTCCAGCAGTAATGAGCCGTCAAATCACAAAGGCCCTTGCCTCTTGTGAAACCGACCAAGCTAGACTGCCCCGCCCTCTAGCCTTTTAAAAATGTATACTTTTGTACAGCAGTAATATCGATGGATTGCGCCATGGTGCAAAACTTGAAATTAAAAAAAAGGTGGTACTACCTCCGTCCGGGTTATTGGTCCCCATTATATCTCGTGCCAAATTTTGACCATAGATTAAACTAACAAAATGTCTACGCATGTCACCAAACATTATATTTTTGAAAACTATGTTCAAGTACGAATCCAATGAGATAATTTTTCTTGACATGCATTAACATTTTGTTAGTTAAATATTTAGTCAAAATTTGACACAAACTACAAAGGGGACCTATAAACCAGGACGGAGGTAGTACATATATAGATCTATAGTCGCCATATTATGCATATAGTACTATTAAAAAGGCTAGTCACAATAATGGTGTCCAAAGACAACCCACCCCTCAAATAAAACTAAGCACCCTGGAATTCTTTGACAAAATTAAGCACTCTGAAATTCTTTGACAACTAAACTGCTGGCTATATGATGTTGGCCATATATATTGTACGTATATAATGTGAAGAAACGAGTGGTAGTACTATACCAACTAAAAGATGAAATGTAAGAAATACTAGTATGTACGTACTGAAGAGTTAAACTAACAAGAAGAAACATAACATAGTTCTGTTGGGGGATCAGCACAACACACCCCTCAAATTAAACTAAGCACACCTGAAATTAAAATATGCAACTAATCCGGTAGACACTGCATTAGAAGTTTAGAACCGCCATGAGCAACGACATCGCCACCTTACTGGAGTCCTCGTCCACGTCCTCGACTTCGTCCTTGTCCCTCTTCCTCTTGGCCGATACTTCTTTGCTTGAACCGCCAACTTGGCTATTGCTCTTCATCCAACCCTTGTAGATATTGAAACAAAGGTAGCCATCCATTGCAGCGTACTAGATGTGGTCTATATCTAGTACATTCCGCTGGCATGCATGACGATGAAACGTGTATGGAGGTTTCTCCAGTTTACTGTATGAAGGATGAACCATGCCTCCTGCCAGGGTCAGCATTGAAGGCTGACGAGAGGACACCAGCCGATTCTTTTGGAGGTCGAAGGTGTTGCCTACAACGAGGCCTATCCGACGCAGGACTTCTTTGTCGTTACCAAAGTCTACAGTAACGAATTTGACTAGGTTGCTCTCGAGGAAGTCCTTAAAATCCTGGCACTCAACGTCGGGATGGCATATGTGGTAGACCAAGCATAAGTCATGCACGCAAACCTGGATCATGGCGGGCTTCTTCCTCTCTTCGTCCTTTAGATCCTTCTCTCGTCCCACGACTGTGGTGTACTCAACATCTAGCCCAGCGACCCACTCATCATCTGAGTCTTCGAACATGCGTCTGAAGCGAGAAAGGCATCCATTCACCGTCGCGGAAGTACGGATGTAGATGACGTCGAACTCATCGTTGGTGATGGTTCTAACCTTGTACTCACCGCCAATCGGGGAGATTTGGGACGCCATGGATTTGGGAGGAGGGTTAGGATTAGTGGAACTGCCGTAATGTGAATGCACGGGACAACTAGGAGCGAACCGCCGTAGTATTAAAGGACGTGCGGGGATGAGTAGGAGCGAACTGCCAGCGCGCGAACGGCAGGGTAGTGGCTTTCCATTCTCCCATGATACGGGCTTCCGAGAGCCCTTGGATCTGAGATCAAACGGTTGCATGGCGTGATTCTAGACCTATGGGTGAATATCCTATCCTGGAGGGTTATTCCGCAAATTTTCAGCAACTTAGCATGCGACCGCTTGATCTCAGATCCAAGGGCTACCAAAGCAGCTCAGTATCATGGTCGCGCCTACCACGACCGTCGTCAGCCGCTGGCTGGTTGCGCCTTGGAGATTTAACACGGTGCGTTAGGCTATCTGATGTTGGCATGTCATACATAGTCACCACTTAGTCACTCATACTACAACATGGTTGGCTATAAGGTTGGCTATAAGTGTATATATTTTTACTCCTCTCTATCTCTTTCGTCGTACTCCCTCCGTCCCATAATATAAGAACGTTTTTGACACTAGTGTAGTGGCGAAAACGTTCTTATATAATGGGACATGTGAGTACTAGTATTTATTGCATTTGCCAAGGAGTGACCTCTTCCAATGAAATGGTGTTGCTAAGTTTGCTTCATTTAATTAGCTATAGACTCAAAATTGTCTTTTCACCTAGGTACACGCTTAGCACCGCTTTCTTCCTTGGATCACCAAACTAGTCTCTCTCTTCTTGATTAATTTGCCACATCAGAATTTATGCCTATGTGGCAAGCTTAAGCACCTGTAGGAGCAAGTAAGTACAATAGTGCGCTTTACATGGCATTTTTGCATATGTGGAGGAAAGAGAGGCAAGGAAAAAGTGGAGAAGTGAGCTCTCATGCAAGAGCCAGCCTCTACTACATGGTGGAGCATTGGGAGAGGCACCTGTATGGAGGTGGTCAGAATCGGGAGACTCACGCCGGTCGTAAGCGCCTTGATTAAAATGATAATGGCAAGTCAAATCACGGGGCCCCACCTGTCCAGTTGTAACTCGCTGTCAAATCACACAGCCCTACGTTTGCAGCAGCCTACTTCCTCGACTTCTCGCGTCTCTGTCGACTTGACTAGGCAGAACTGTCCCGCCGCCTACCGGGCAGGAAAAGCCCCGCGCTCGACTTTTAAATGGTATATAGTATACTAATTTCGTATCCATGGATTGCGCCCGCGCCATGGAGCAAAGCGTCTAGAAAACGGCGGTACACATGTACGGAGTATACAACACGCCCATCGCGTTCACGTCGCACCCCAGACGGTCGGTTGGTCTGGCACGCTGCTCTTCGAATGGAACGCGCGTCATATTGCGGTCGCACACACATGTGGAACGGCAATTGAGAACCGACAATAGGCAAACTCCCTGGCCCCGCAAGTCGGGTGACTTAATAGAAGAGGGAGACGAGCGATAGTACTAGAGAAGTGTTGTACTACGTTGGTGCCTGGACGATCCCTGCAAGACACGGAAGATCAGTTCGTCCATGCATGTGACCAGACTCCAGCAGACACGCCTGGATTGGCTATCGTCTACATATCGTGCAGGTTGTGTTGTACATGGTTGTAGTTGTGGTGAGAAATCTAAAAAAAGGTTTCTTGTCATCTCACAAAATTAGGTGTCATGTGCTTCGGATCACTGCGAGGGTTAAACAGCGACAACTGAGTTGGGCTAGTCATTGGGGGCACATGCACGAATAGTGACTACTCGGCTGACATCTAGGTCAAGCCGGCTATGTTAATTAGGACATCTATCGATGGACCCCTTCTCTACGAGTTTATCTTTAATTTGAGCTTTGTTCCTCGTCTAGTTTGTTCGTCGGGATTCATGTTGTCTCGTTTGGGCAGGGAGGTTATGATTTCTTGTCATGTGGCATTTTTTCGTGTTATATGTTATAATCCGGTGCTTCAGATCAAAATGACGACAACTGCGCCTCCGGGCCATGTGCATGAAGACTTCTCGACAGTCATGGACAAGGTCAAGCCGGCTCCTGTAGAAAAAAGAAAACTAAGTACTACTCCACTATATAGGCAGGAGCCTCCGCGCTTGCTTGCTAGTGTTCCTCTCTTCACACTGTCTCGGCCTCTCCAGATCTAAACACGACAGCGGTGGCCACACTCTCTCTCTCTGCTCACCGCTGGTCATAGATCCAGCCGGATCCTCTCCGCCGGGAAGGTGAGAAGGTGCAACGTTCACGCGGTCGTCCTCGGTGACGGCTCTTACCCACTGCTGGGCGCGTCCCGATCAGACTGCCTTGCCGTTCTCTCCCAAGCACCGCCCGGCGAGGAGGGCCTCGACCCTTCTTCCTCGCTGCTGTAGTGTGGGCAGATCCGGCCTCCCGCCGCCCACCTAGCGACATCCCGTCGACCATCAGGTATAATTTCCTTCGAAACCGGCCTTGATCTACTTCCCGAGCTCCTGACGTCGCTGCATTTGTAACTTTTACTATTTCTCAGGCCTCCTCGTAGATAGGATCGATCGGTTGTTCGAAAACCACTTAATTTTTTTATGTTTAAGAGGTAAAACTAGTTCATGCACTCGAATCTAGTACTACTTGGTTCAAACAAGGAAGAAAGGGGGTGGGGGTGGGGGAGGATTTGTTACCTGAATCTAGGACGTGGTCGAAAGAGGAACTCATGGGGGCGAAAGGTAGCAGAGGCGGCTATCCAACTGGTCTCTAGGTCTAATAGGGAAATAAAGGAAACAGCGGTACAAACTCAATATAAACCCGATCTATTTGTTGAAAAAGGAAAGAAAGTGGGGATCGGGGACAAGTCAATAGAGTAAGTCCAGCACTAGATTTGCTAGCCTCACACAGTATAAGGTGGCTATACCGAACAAAAATGGGACCAACCCAGATATCCTGTTCTGATATTTGTTGCCCCGAGCCACTCTTATGTAATGCCACTGGTAAAATGTAGCAGTCGCACTGTTAAAAGTAAGGACACATTAGACCAATGTTGTTTTAAATGTAATGCCTCCAGTAATATGAATCAATGGCACTTCTTTACATGTCCTGCTAAAATTTCCCATTAAGATAAGTTGGATCTTTTCGTTAGAAATGCAACTGTCCTAGTCCGCCTACTCTCCCATGCCCAAAGTAATGTCGTATTTAACGGTTGTCATAGTTAATCATAATTCCCACACTAATATCTAGCAATGCCACTGCTTTAGAAATTGCTACTGTCCTTGTAGGATTGCCATTCAGATAAGGAACATGCTTCTTTTCATTTGATGCATGTTTCATCACTTGTTAGTCACCCTCCTTTCCACCTTTTTGTGCAAACAGAGATATACATTTCACGCTCGATCTTAGTTGAACTGCACAAATGATATCCAAATTATAGTTGAGCATTCCAGGAGCTTCACAACCAACCTTGATGTTGCTCAATTTTATTGCAACTAATGAAGAAGAAGCTCTGTGGGTTTCGTTTTCTGATGGAAATGGAACCGGGGCTGGAGCCCTTTTCTTAATTTTTTTTGAAGAAGAAGCTGCTAGCTCACGGGACATTGCTTCATTTTAGGTGAACTGCACCAAAAGGTCCCATGAATTGAATCATCCATGTTGGTGACTGAAAGAGCCAGCTTCAGCATCCCAGTTTAAGCACCCCCGGCCTCCATCCTTGCGACACACGGTACACCTCGTTTGCCACCTGCTCGACCCTAGTGTCACAGATAAAATGAAGTAATAATATAGTTAAAATAGAGCGAGTGTCATCTCTATCATTTCATTTCCAATGTAGATAAAGAAAGTGCGTCTTTTTGTTAAAGTATGTTTCATCAACTAGTCCCATTGTTAATGTTTAAGCGTTTACATAACTGGGTGCTTAATTTTAGTTGATATGTACAAAAATAGAGATTTGAATGTCTCAAGGCGCCTCCTTGTACTCTTGTTGTACTTGATGTTCATCCTTTGGCGGAAGGTGTATCTGGGAGACTTGGGGCGATGTCCAAGATGAGGCGTCATAGGGCCCATCTCGCCCTCGCAGCCTGGCATACTATGATACTATTGCAATATTTTCTTATATTTATTTTGTGTGTTTCTTCAACTAGTGCCACTATAATGTAATCACGCTTTTTCATTATCTATGCAAGCAGGGTTATTCAGCTGCATTTTGGTGGAACTGCACAAATGTACGTATGGAACCGGCATATATGCAGAGTGCGAGGTGTGCCAAGTAAAAATTACCGACACCAACCATGCTGCATGCACGCATTAGCATCCACCACCACCAGTGGGATGTGTGGTGCTCTCTGTGGACGGATCTTTCTCGGCAGCAAATCCTCTAACCAAATACTAGTAGCTTATATTGGCAGTTTTCTGGGGAGTACTCTTTTCTGAAAGAAGCAGCAATATATTTTTCTTTATGTGTACACTATGTCACAACTTTGACCCAAAGGTCCAGAGCTATTTTAGGGTGATTGGCGTAGTACTCGGAGACTGATTGTAAGCATGATTTTTCATTAGCTGTCACACTGATTGTAAGCATGAGCAGGTGGAAGATTAGGTTAGTGCGAAGCTTACCTTAAACCCTACTGCCGCCGTTGAAACGAGGCGAGCGTCGAGGGAACCGTGGAGAACGGCGGGGAAGCGACGTCGCGCCATCCGGCCTCCTCTTGCGGTGGGAGAACGAATACTCCTGTGGCTCCGGCTGGCTCTACACCCTCACGAACGGCACACCATACTCGATCGATTCATTATCCTCTGGGTGCTCGACCTTCGACCTGTACCCCCATCACCTCTGCCTGACTGTCGCCTCGGGCGAATCTGTCTGCTCCATTGCCCATAGGAGATACTCGATGAACTCAGAGGATCATGGCGTGATCGCCACCGAGGAGTACATGTACATCGCCGCCCTCATCGCCGCTGCCTCGCTCTTTTCGCACACATTGCCACATGGCCCGCACTGCGTCCTCGAAATCTCCCACTCATTGTCAAACCAACTAAGGATCTCCTTCAACCTGGCTAACTTTGCACAGTCAGCCGCCAAGCGATCCGCCTCGATTCACGCTGCATCCTCTCCATAGATGTCCTTCTGAGTGGTCCGGTGCTAGCTTTGGAAGATGGGAGGAGAGACGGTGATCTTGCAATAGAGAAGAGGGAGAGGAGAGGAGGTGGTTTTGGAATGGAGATGATGGAGAGGAGAGGAGGTGGTTTTGCAATGGAGAGAAGATAAGAAGAGGGAGAGGCGAGACGGTGGTTTTGGAATGGAGATGATGGAGAGGAGAGGAGGTGGTTTTGGAATGGAGATGATGGAGAGGATAGGAGGTGGTTTTGGAATGGAGATGATGGAGAGGAGAGGAGGTGGTTTGAATGTCTTGGGTCAATAGTTGGGTTTGCCCGGCTCCCATGTTTTGGTACCTTACGTTCCGCTATATCGGCTAAGGTAGCACTGGGAGAACTACTGCGATTGTGTCCCGGTTCTTCCGGACGAGCACCTCGAGAGAAAGCCGAAAACTGATCATCATGATCTGGCGAGAGCTGGTCAGCTGTTCGAGAGGTCACAAAATCTTTAAGGATTTCTCCCGCATAATGCCATAACCAATGCAGCGTGCGATGGATCGGTTCTTTCTCCGATCAGGCGCTTATAGAGCCCCTAGTACGGTCTTCCGAACACCAGGGGCTGCGCCGACCATACTAAAGCTCCTATGGCTAAGTGAGAGTGATAAAGCCCTATAGTCTGATTGTCTGGTTCGTTGTGTTGAGCACCTCCTTCGGAGGACCCAAAACTGGGATAAAGGGTGCGGTGTTTATCTGAACACCCCGTACTTCATACGTTAGGCGAAAGCCGACGGTAGCCAACTCTCAGATTTAACATATAAAACGGCCGCACAGGAGGGTAAACTTTCATATAACAGGCGGTAACTGATATAATCGACCTTGTTTTAACATTACAAAGGACAACATGATTTGCATTATTGGAAATATAAAGTCCTTGGTGCATAGCTCTGCGGCTAGGTAGGATCCTTTCAGGACATTCTCATAATATAACTCGGGCTTGCGGTGCTCCTTCCCCTCCGGCGGTCCTTCGGTCATCAGCTTTTCAGCATCCATCTTCCCCCAGTGCACCTTTGCACAGACGAAGGCCATTTGTGCACCCTCTATACAGACCGACCGTTTGATGACGTCAAGTCGAGGACAGGCTCCCACAAGCCGCTTCACGAGCCCTAAGTAGCTAGTTGGGATCGGCTCAGCAGGCCATAGCCGGATAATTAAATCCTTCATGGCTAGTTCCGCCGCCTTCTGTAGTTTGATCAGTTGTTTCAGTTGATCGGCAAAAGGCACCGGATAATTCGGTGCCAAATACTGCGACCAGAAGAGCTTATCCACAGTATTCCTTTCTTCGGCTTGGTAGAATTGAGCAGCATCTGATATGCTGCGAGGTAGCTCGGCAAATACCCCTGGGAAATCTGGATTCAAAATTAGAAACATAAGTCCCCCCCCCCAAATACTTACTTTACAGGAAAAAGCCTTACCAACCGCGGTCTTTCTCGCCTCTTGGATCTCCGACAGGGCGCTTCGGGTTTCCCCCCGGTCATCGCTCGTGGCCTGATGAGCCTTGGTAAGTTCGGACTCTTTATCCGTTAAACTCTGCTCCAAGGTCTAGCATTTCCCTACGGCCTCTTGTAGCTCCTGTTCAGCTTTAATAACCCTGGCCTCGTGTTTCTCACGAAGAGCCTGCTCAGTGGCTGCCTTTTTCTCGGCCTTGGCCACAGCCTTCTTGAGGGCTTCGACTTCGGTCACAATTCCTAGCGCAATGTCATAAAACTCAGTTCATACTGAAAATTCATTCGCAATAAACGCGAACAAGACTTGTGCATACCCTGTTTATCCCTCAACTGCATTTTCAACTGGTCAAGTTCTTCCTTGGCCCGCTCCAGACTTTGATTCAGTCCGGAGATTTCCGCAGTATGGGAGGCAGCAGCCGCTACAGACGCCTGCTTATAACAGAAGAAAAATAACTGTCATTCAATGAGTCTTCCTGAGAATATATATTCGATCCTCTGTCTGGTTTCTTCACCGAACAGTGTATCAAGGGCTACTATCTATACCATAACACTCTTTGACAACACATAAAACATACCTCAAAGCCTCTTATAAGGTTGATACAGGCTTCGTTCAGTCCACTCTCAGTTGACTAAATTTTCTCAATCACTGCACCCATAAGGGAACGGTGTTCATCAATGATGGAGGCGTCTTTCAACGCCACTAACAAAAGCATCCGACACTTCTGGATAGACAGAGGTCGTTGATGGAACAGGCACTCCCCCTCCAGCCAAAGGAGGCTGCCTGCTTGATCCTGGAGCTGAATAGGTCTTTGGAATCGCATCCGGCTGGGAGCCGAACTACGTATTGCTCCTGCCATCAGCCCCCATGGGAATCTTTTCCCCCATGTGTTTGGCCCCTGAGGTTTGACCTTCAAGCGCCGCCTTCATGGTTCTTTCCTTTCCTCCTTGGCCGGGGTCCTTCTGGGACGAAGCTTTGGTGTTGTGCACCTGTTTGGAGGAAGGGGCCTTTGGGGGCGTCCCGCCCTCCATAGCATTTGAGCTCAGCAAGTCCTCTGATGAGGATTTTTTGGCATGAGACCCCGCCGGACTACAAAAAATATGGCTTGGGTTAAAATACTAAGCCACGATGAGTCCGGACGCCTAAAACGTACTCGGATTTTATACACTTACGAGTTCACCAGGGGCTGGGCCCTTGGATCCCATGTCGGGCCGCTGTCGGCGGCGGCAGTGGACTCCTCCGGAAGAGGGGCCTTTCCCCTTTTGGGCAGCTCGGCCTCCAAGTGTACAGAGGCCATCCTCTTATTTCTTCCCCCGCAGGGGGTTCATCTTCCTCCTCCTCCTCGTCCTCTTCGGAGGCCGAATGGGCATTGGAGCCTCCGGTTATTGCGTCCGAAGTGCCACGGCGATGAAGACCGCCCCGGGTCTTTTTGGCCTCCTTCTCGGCCGTCTTCTTCGGCACCTTGTAAGGTGCCGGGACCAACATCTTCGTCAGAAGTGGGATGGCCGGTTCTTCGGGCAGCGGGGCCGGACAATGGATCCGCTCCGCCTTCTTCGTCCAGCCCTGGGAGAGTTGTATAAAACACGTTAAGCGTTTCTTTTGGGTTACGCGGTTAAGAAAGTTTGATAACTCACCGAACTTGCCGGGCGGGACAGTTGGTACCCACGGTCTTCGGCGGAGTCCGTCCATGATTTGCTGGACTTGAAAAGCAACTTCCAGATGTCCGTGTGCGAGGAGCCGAAGAGCTCCCGCAAGGTTTGGTGCCGGGCTGGATCGAATTCCCACAAATTGCAAGTCCGGTGCTGACAAGGCAGGATCCGGCGAATCAACATCACCTGGACCACATTGACAAGCCCAATGTTCTTGTCTCCCATATCTTCAACGCGCGACTCGAGCACCGATAGTTCGTCAGATGAGGACCATTCCAGGCCTTTCTTGACCCAGGATGTAAGCCGCAGGGGGCACCGGATCGGAACTCGGGAGAGGCGACCCACTCTGTGCCGCGCGGCTCAGTGATATAAAACCACTGCTGTTGCCACTCCTTGACAGAATCATTAAAGGTTCCCGTTGGCCATATGACGTTGGGCATCTTGCTCACCATGGCGCCCCCACACTCGGCGTGCTCGCCGCCCACCACCTTGGGCTTCACATTAAAGATCTTCAGCCATAAGCCGGAGTGCGGTGAAATGCAGAGAAAAGCCTCGCACACGACAATGAATGTCGAGATGTTAAGGAAGGAATTAGGGGACAGATCATGAAGATTGGTACCATAATAATACATGATGCCGCGAACAAACGGGGGGAGGGGAAACCCCAGCCCACAAACGAAATGAGGGAGGAATACAACCCTCTCATGGGGTTCCAAAGTAGGGACGATTTGTCCCGCCGTCGGAAGACGATGGCCGATTTTCTTGGCCAGGTACCCGGCCTTCCGAAGCTTTTTAATATCCTTCTCTTGGACGGTAGAGGCCATCCATTTGCCTCCCGCTCCGGATCCAGACATCTTCGGAGGACCTATTGTGGGCAGGGAAGAGGAGCGCTTGAGCGTTTGAGCTTGAACGGAAGGGAACGAGATGGGAGGAAGGCGTGGGTTAGAAGAATAAACCCTTGTCCCCTTATAAGGACGGAAGAGGCGATGCACCTCCCCACTTGCCTGGTTAAACCTCTCACTCCCAAAATGTCGTAATTAATGGCGCGGCTGGGTTACCCACGTCCGTATTCATGAGAATCCCGTAATAAGGGGGACACGATCTCTGCTTCGACAAGACGTGCCAAATAAATCGCCTCACAAAACATGCAGTGGCAGGCTGATGGAGGAAGACGGTTCGTCATGACCAAACCATGGCAATACGTCACGTTATGAAAAACGGTCGGTGGATTAGATGTGTGGAAATGTTATTCTCTCTACGGTGGTATGTGGAACTTGTTTTGCAGAGCCAGACACTATCCTTGTGTTCAAAATCTTCCATGGAGTATTCGAAGGAGGAACCCGCCTTGCAATGGCGAAGACAATCTGCGCGTCGAACTCATCGTCATTGAAGCCTGGTTCAGGGGCTACTGAGGTAGTCCTGGATTAGGGGGTATCCGGACAGCCAGACTATATACTTTGGCCGGACTGTTGGACTATGAAGATACAAGATTGAAGACTTCGTCTTGTGTCCGGATGGGACTCTCCTTGGCGTGGAAGGCAAGCTTGGCGATACAGATATGTAGATCTCCTCCCATTGTAACCGACTCTGCGTAACCCTAGCCCCCTCCGGTATCTATATAAACTGGAGGGTTTAGTCCGTAGGAACAACAACAATCATACCATAGGCTAGCTTCTAGGGTTTAGCCTCTACGATCTCATGGTAGATCAACTCTTGTAGTACTCATATCATCAAGATCAATCAAGCAGGAAGTAGGGTATTACCTCCATCGAGAGGGTCCGAACCTGGGTAAACATTGTGTCCCCCGCCTCCTATTACCATCCTCCTTAGACGCACAGTTCGGGACCCCCTACCCGAGATCCGCCGGTTTTGACACCGACAATATGCTAGATCATTATGACACTACTCATCATACCCTTAGGTCTTAGACCACAACATATGATCTTGAGGTAGATAAACTCTTGTAACCCTATATTCATCAAGATCAATCAAGCAGGAAGTAGGGTATTAACTCGATAGAGAGGGCCCGAACCTGGGTAAACATCGTGTCCCCTGTCTCTTGTTATCCATCGATCCATGACACGTAGCTTGGGACCCCCTACCCGAGACCTGCCGGTTTTGACACCGACAGGGGGTTCCAAGGTGCGGAAGGTAGATCCGGCGGGGTGTGAGGTCCACGCTGCGGCGGAGGACTAGATTCGGTGGCTTGTTGTTGTTGCGGGGGGTCGGGGAGGGGAAGGGGAGAGGCTCTGGGGAAGAATGTTGGGGGCAAAGAGGGGAAAACAATGGAGTTACCAAAGCATCCCTTTTCCGTTCATGTGGCAAGGGTAAAACAGGAATATAGCAGAGCTAAACTTTCGGGCGCGAGATATTTCGATGTGAGCGGGAAGTTTGAAAGCTTTTGGCGCCAGAAATTAAGTGTTCTGCTCTTGTACGGCCGACTATGATCATGGCCGAGAATTTATTTGTTTTAGACAAAAAAAGTGCAAGTTTTGAAAATCAATGTCTCCAACTCAAAACTTAGATTGTCCATTCAATTCAAATATGGATCATTGAGCTAGTACAAGAAAATACCATCATACGGTCCAATTCAAATGAAATTCCAAATGTGTTTATCCTAAATATGATGACAAACGCAAAAATGTGTATGTGTATGAATAAAGTGGATGATTATAAAGTTTGAACATGCTCGGATGTGTATATCTCTATGTTTGATATATGAATCTGAAATCACGAAATCCCGGCTTAAAAAATGTACCTCCGTTTAAATGAATTACAAAAGCTAATGATGGAGTCGAATTCCAAAATTCCAATCTTAGATTTGTAATTCTGGTACATCAAGGTATATCACGCATGTTCAAAATTATCGTTATCTCATAGTCCAAACTGTAAAACAAATTGATCAACCAAGAGTGCACACACTATTGACCATATATATCTCAATTATGCAAAAGTCCCTCAAATATAGACACCTCACTCTTTATCTGAAGCCAACCACCCCACCCCCCGCCCCCCACACACAAGTCGTTCTCTCCCCCAGACACGAACACACGAGCACATTAACACCCCCCTGTATTCTAAAGTCCGGACCCCAATATAGGTCTCTATCACTTTGTCTCTCGGGCATGCACACATCTCTTCCCCAACTCTCTAGGTCTCCCGGCATCTCTGTTTCCCAAGCACACGCTGTGGCACCCTGGCTCAGAGCGACCGGTTTACCTTGCATTGCCAGCCCAGAGACCTTGTCTTCTGGCGACACACAACAACATGGCATGCTGTGGCTATGCTCAACTGGTACTTGTTCCACGGACGTTCTTACCGGACGTGATCATTTCCAGACCACAAACATGATAATCTCTACAACACACATGTGATCCTTTCGGCGATCACTACCCGACCAATCCATGGCCTATGATCCTTACGACGATCATAACCCGACCAACTCTTGGCCCGTGATCTTTACGGCGATCACAACCCGACCAACTCATGGCCAAACTCAACACGATGGCCTCACTGCCATCCTCAGTACAAACTTAGTGTGCATATTTTATTAAGTGTTGACCCATGGTGTACCATACTTCCGAGCCTGTTCCTAACCGTGGACTCGGCTATCGATAGATTAAAAACACTCTGCAGAGGTTAGTACACTGTACCCACACTACAGAACCCATGGCCTCGCACTCCCATTCGGGTGGACCAACAGCGTTCCGACGAAACCATTTCATTGTCATGACACTCTCCGGCCCTTTCGACTCGGACCCCACCGGGCTAGTCACAGGTGGCCCGTGTTCACCTCCAAACACCTCGACCACCGTCGTGGCCACGATCCACTCACGGGATCCGGTACCAAAATTAACTTAACAACGGGCTCACAAGGCTATGCTTGCCTCACCGGGCCGTGGTACAAAGACGCCCATAACCTTCCCTAAATGGAGGCACTGACCAAAGGAACGACAATGAAACGCATTAAGGTCGTCCCATACCGGCAAATGTGGTTGCACTGGGAAAGACTCGTTTCAGCGGCACCATGACCCGGTCAACAACATATTCAAGTTGATTTATTAATCAGGTTCAACTTAATGTGGAAAATAACCGGTGCCATCATGCCATACTTTGCATCACTTAACATATGCATCACATAACCATGCAAACAACTGAATCAATGATGCTCCTACGGGGCCATCATCAACTCATGCTACTACTCTGGTTAAGACCACACCTCACTTGTACCAGAATGATTACTAGCAATCTCATCATTTTTCATCATGCAAAAATAATAATTAAACTAATTATCAAACTCTATGACCATATCATTTATTCATCATTTGCAACTAGGTTCTCCTTAACTTACCAACAAAATTCACTTCAAACATTATGTAGTTCAAGTATTTTAACATAACAAGTATTTAACAGAATGTAATCATTATATAACCAATTTAAAGGCATCAATTTTCATAAGTTCAAGTAGGGAAAATCACAAATATTGAAGTGGCATCATGAAAATGTTATTGTGGCTTGCCTTAGTGCTGATGAGGTTCACAAAGCTCCTGGTGATCCTCCAGACAAGCCGGCTCTTCTGAAAATATTCAAAACCACAAAAAGAAAATATCAAGAAACCTTCTGAAAATTACCAGAAAATCTAGACATCAAATAAAAATCCCATCTTTTGGGTGCTGTTAGATTTTTGGACAAAGAACACAATGAAAAAAGAATCAATGCATTTGGACTTATAGATAAAAAGTTATGGCTATTTGAAGTATCCTGGAATTTAAATGAATTTGAAATAATTAAACAG
Organism: Aegilops bicornis; assembly: GCA_021605145.1. Taxonomy (NCBI): domain Eukaryota; kingdom Viridiplantae; phylum Streptophyta; class Magnoliopsida; order Poales; family Poaceae; genus Aegilops; species Aegilops bicornis. The sequence continues at coordinate 146,294,625 of CM038673.1, forward strand.
AGGGGGTGACGTCGAAAGCGTAAACTCCCGGGGCGCCACCACTCATACCGCTTCGCGCGCGTAATGAGTGGCTGACTAGCGGGCCTCGCTAGTCAGGCCAGAAGGAGGGGAGAGAGAAACAGAGGGAGGCGGCGCTTAGCCGGAGCTCACGCCGGTGTTGAGGCTTCTTGGAGGCAAACGAGAGGGAGGGATCGATGGAGAAGATGATTGCGCACCTGCTCGTACCCGTAGCGTAGCTAACGGTGACCGGACGGCGTCGGATTTGACCTCTCCAGCAGCAGCAAAGGGCGGAGGTTGCCAGAGTTGAAGAAGACGGCGGCTTGGGGCGGCTCCAGGAGCTCCAGCGGGTTGGTTTAGCTTCACGGAGGAGAGGCAGAGGCCCTTACGGGGTCGCCTTGGCTTGGGAGGGGCCGGAGCTGCGGGAACAATCCGAAGGGGATCGCCGGTGAGCTCGGCTCCGGCATGGCAGCCCGTGGCCTGCCCGGCCGGGCAACGGCTTCTACTAGCTCTAGGAGGGAGTGGGAGTGGCTGAGGTGCTCCGGGAGGCTGCGGAGGGGCTGCTTTTATAGACGGGGCAGCGAGGAGGGCTCGGGCTCCGCCGGAGGACACCTGTCCCCGGCGTCCGGCGACGAACGGTGCCCAAGAGCGATGGAGAAGGCGATGGAGGTCACGCAGGCACTGTGCACGGGCGCGGACGAGCACAGGAGCAAGGGGGAAAGAGACGAACACAGTGCGCGTGCACTGTACCGTTGGCCGGACCGTGCCCGTGCTCGCTGCGGCGAGCTCCGGCGTCGGTGAGTGGCAGGGGGGAGTTATGGAGGTGGAGACGAGGATGGTGGCGAGGGCTGGCACGCTCTGGCCGGCTGGGCAGCAAGCACACGCTCAATAGAGGCGCTGGCGACGCGCAGAGCGCGCGTATTGCATGTCAGCACGCTCGGACGAATGCGGTCACCGCGTGAACCGTGACATCAGGCCACCCTACGCACTAACAAAGATGTCAGGTGTGTAGTCCTTAGTAAACTGAGATGTTACCTTTGGCTAGTATCTAGGTGTAGTAGAAGTAAAGTTGTGCTGCTGACAAGTTACTGGACAGTAACTTTGGAGAGTTACCGTGGTCAAACCACCGGGGTTCAAGGGCTGAGCTTTGGGGATTTACTATATCGTACTAAGGTAAATAAGCACAGGAAAAATCAGCTACAATGGAGCTAGTATAAAGGTAGTTGCTGTACAAACTACCATTTCAGCCCAGAAGTGACTTTATTTTCTGTAGCCAAAATATTCCAAAAAGTGGTGAAATATTTTTGCTCAGAAAGGTGCCCTAGGGTCCAAAGAATATTTAGGATTTTTCTCAGGATTTTTGGGGCAAGAAAAATTAGGGTTGCTTTGGAGCTCAAAGGTTTAGTTAGGGTTTTGGAGGCCAAAATGAATATTTTTCATTAAAGAAAAATATTCCAAGCAATATTGTTGGGTTGGCCAGGGGTGAAATGATGGTTGTGAGAAGGAGAGGGAACACTTGGGTGAAAATCAAGGGGTATCCAAGTGGTTAAGTCCAAATGAAATGATTCAAAACTCCATATTCAAAACCAACTCAACTGAAAATCAAGAAAAGGAGAAGAGGCCAAAAACCAGGCTATCACAAACCTCCCCCACTTAGAATGAATCTCATCCTCGAGATTCGGTTGCTTGGGAAAACCATTCTGGATAACATGCACTTAGAAATTCTTCTAATTCCCAGGTTGATTCTGACTCGGTATGATGCATCCATTGGACCTTGTAAGACTTTCTTGATTTACTACGAGTGACCCTTTCCATCTGATCCAAAATTTTCACTGGCCTCTCTTCGTAGGTCAAGTCCTTTGCCAGTTCTATCTCTGCCAAATCGGTCTTTTTCTCGGGCGGTGTTATGCACCGTCGCAGTTGTGAAACGTGGAACACGTTGTGTACGTCTCACAGCTCAGGGGGCAATTCCAACTGATATGCCACAGCACCTACTCGTGTCATAACGAGAAATGGACCAATAAACCTGGGTGCCAGCTTTCCATGGGTTTGAAACCTCTTGACTCCTTTCATAGGCGTGACTCGAAGGTGGACTTGTGCTCCGGGTTCAAAACTGATCTGTCGGTGCTTTGCATCGTAATAACTTTTCTGTCGCGACTTGGCTAATTGCAATCTGTCTCGGATCTCCTTGACTTGCTTTTCGGCTTCCAGCATGAGATCTGTTATGAAAATACGGCTATCGCCGGTTTGAGACCAATTTAATGGAGTGCAGCACTTACGGCCATACGAAGCTTCATACGGTGACATTTTTAAACTGGCCTGGATCCCATTGTTATACGAGAACTCGGCGTACGGCAAGCAATCTTCACATTGTGATCCTTGGGCCAAAACATAGGCTCGGAGCATATCTTCGAGTATCTGATTTACTCTTTCAGTCTGCCCATCCGTCTGAGGATGATAGGCGGTACTGTATTTCAACTCTGTTCCGAGGGCCTGATGGAGATGGGACCAAAAAGCAGAGGTGAAAATCGAACCTCGGTCAGAAGTGATGGTTCGTGGAATTCCATGCAGACTGACAATTCTGGATACATACAGTCATGCAAGCTCATCTGCTCGGTATGAAGTTTTGATTGCGAGGAAGTGGGCCACCTTGGTTAATGTTTCTACTATGACCCAGATCGTGTTATTGCCCCGTTGGGTCTTAGGTAGTCCTGTGATGAAATCCATACAGACATCGTCCCATTTCCATTGTGATATTGGCAGTGGTTGGAGAAGTCCGGCTGGTTTCTGATGTTCTGCCTTTAATTTGTTGCATATGTTGCAACAGGCTACGAAATAAGCGATGTCTTTCTTCATTCCATCCCACCAAAATATTTGTCGAAGGTCTTCATACATTTTCGTACCTCCAGGGTGGATTGAATACGAGGATTCATGGGCTTGGACAAAATTTTCTGCTTTAGATCAGCTTGATTAGGCACACAAATCCTTCCCCTGAATCGGAGGGTATCGTACTGATCCTTCGAGAAGTCGGAAGACTTGAGACGTTTCTGCAGATCGGCATCGCCTGACTGGGCTTCGCGGATTTCTTCCTCAAGAGTAGGGGTAACCTTCAGAATATTGGCAAGGCCAGCCTCAACTATGACCAGGTTGAGCTGAGCTATCTCCTCTTTAAGTTCGGAAGATAAAGATTCCAACATGACATTTAAACTGACGGGTTTTCGACTGAGTGCATCGGCAACCACGTTGGCCTTACCCGGATGGTAATTTATTCCAAGGTCATAATCCTTGACCAACTCAAGCCATCTTCATTGACGGAGATTTAAATCTGGCTGGGTAAATATATATTTGAGACTTTTGTGATCGGTAAAAATTTGGCACCTTTTTTCGATGAGGTAGTGTCTCCAAATTTCTAAAGCATGTACTACCGCGACCAATTCCAAATCATGAGCGGGGTAGTTTCCTTCATGGGGTCGTAGCTGTCGTGAGGCATAAGCCACTACCTTGCCATCTTGCATAAGTACGCATCCTAGTCCTTGCTGGGAAGCGTCACAGTATACGTCGAAACTGCGGTAGATATCAGGAAGTGTTAATACTGGCGCAGTTGTCAAGCGTTTCTTCAACTCGGTGAAACTTTTCTCACAATCCGAAGTCCATTCAAACTTCTTATCCTTTTGAGCAGCTCTGTCATGGGTTTAGCAATCTTGGAGAACCCTTCAATGAAATCATGCGGTAATATCCGCTAATCCAAGAAAACTCCGGATCTAAGATACGGTGGCGGGTGGCAACCAGTCGAGCACATCTTTCACCTTGCTTGGGTCCACGGCTATACCTTCAGCGGATAGCACATGCCCGAGGAATCCAACTTGTTTGAGCCAAAACTCGCATTTACTGAATTTGGAATATAGCTGGTGCTCACGGAGTCGTTGTAACACTGTGCAAAGGTGTTCCTTACGCTCTTCTTCACTTCTTGAATAAATAAGTATATCATCGATGAAGACGACCACGAACTTATCGAGGAAATCCATGAATACCTTATTCATCATGTGCATGAAGAAGGCGGGGGCGTTGGTGAGGCCGAAGGACATGATTGTATATTCATAGAGACCGTAGCGAGTGGTGAATGCGGTCTTAGGAATATCCTCCTTTTTAATTTTAAGCTGATAATATCAGTCCGCAAATCGATCTTTGAGAATACCTTGGCTCCACTGAGCTGATCAAACAAATCATAAATTCTTGGCAGAGGGTATTTTTTTTATCGTGACATCATTCAACTGTCGGTAGTCCACACACATACGGAGGCTGCCATCTTTCTTGTCCACAAAAATAGCAGGTGATCCCCATGGCGATGAACTGGGGCGAATATACCCTTTTTGGAGCATTTCATCAAGTTGTTTCTTTAGCTCCACTAATTCGGATGACGGCATTCGATAATATTTCTTGTGTATTCGCGTGGCTCCGAGCACAAGTTCTATTGCAAAATCAAGCTCTCGATCAGGTGGCATGCCTGGCAGTTCTTCTGGGAATACATCAGGAAATTCACTGACCACTGGAATTAATTCCATTTCAGTTATTGATGTAAAGACCATTTCCTTGGAGGGTATCCTCCTACGAGCAATAAACTTTGTATTTTGTCCATCTTGGTCGGTCAAGTTGACTTCTCTGGTTGCACAATTTATGCATACTTGGTACTGAGTCAGCCAATTCATACCCAGGATAGCATCCAATTTATCAGACTCAATAAGTATCAAAGATGTTGGAAAATGGATTTCGTTGATACTAACTTCCAGATTGCGGCAGACTAGATTGCTTCTGATAAGAGATCCCGGGTTTTGTACCAGCATATTCTTGCCCAAAAGCAAACAAGGAAATTTGTTTTGGGCAACAAAACTCCGAGAAATAAAAGAGTGGGAAGCCCCAGAGTCAAATAAAATTACTGCAGGTATGTTATTAACAGGGAACATACCAATGACGACTTCGGGATTTTCTTGGGCTTCATCGGCGGAAATGTGATTAAAGTATCCCGTGACGTTGTGCTGACTTGGACCTGCCTCCAAACAATGGACTTGTGGCTTGAACGTAACATTGATCCAGTTGTTCTTGGGGCACAATTTAGCATAATGTCCGGTTTGTCCACAACTGTATCAGGAATTATTGTGCAGGAGATTCTCCAGAACCGGGTTGAGCATGTCATTCTTGACTTGGGTGTTGGCCTTGTTAACATTTTGTTGCCAGTTAGGCTGTTATGCCACCGGAGTTGGCTGCCAGGTACGAACCTTCTGCACTGGTTGCATTTCCCTTTTGGGCTCAAACTTGCGCTTGTGATCGTTATGGGCAGACTTATTATCTGATGCAAGCCGGTGTTCCCTTTCAGCAATGAAAGCCTTGTTCACCAAGGTTTGGAAATATGGAAAATCGAACACACTGAGAGCACAACGAAGTTGCGGGTTTAATCCACCAAGAAATCTGTCCATCTTTCTTTCTTCAGTGGCCACGTCATATTGAGAGTAACGTGATAGGTGATTGAATTTCTGCAAATATTCCCCCGCTGACTGACTTCCTTGGAGGAGCGCGAGAAATTCACGTTGCTTAGTCTTCATAATTCCCGCAGGGATGTGATATTTCCTGAATTGCTCCTTGAATCTTGACCAGGTAATTGCTTCATTATCAGTCACTATGGCCTTTTCATTTTCCCACCATATGGCAGCAGCGCCTTCCAGATAATGGGTTACAAGCTGAACCTTATCCTCTTCATCAGTTCGAGCAACCTCAAGCTTCTTTTCCATAGTTCTCAGCCAATCATCTGCATCCAAGGGGTCAATGGCCTGACTGAAACTGGGAGGCTTAGTCCTTTGAAAATCAGATAACTTGGAGTGAGGGGCGGGCTGATTTCCATTCTGTCCAACCGTTGCTTGAATACTTCTGAATATTTCCATCAGATCATTATTTCGTTGTTCCTCGAACATACGCATAATTTGCTCGGTGGAGGGCGGATTTGGCGGTGGAGGCGGGGGTGGAACGTACGGCTCGGGTGATTGTCCTACCTGTCGTGCGGGACACCAAACAGGAGAACCCTCGCGAATGTTGCTACTGCAGCCTCCCCGTGTCATCCTAATATGATTTTTCCCGAATCAACGCAACCTAGATGAGAAGCATTCAACAAAAACTGGGGAGAAGCCAGCAATAAAAATCCAAGTGAAACCGAAAAGATGAAGAAACTACGGTGAATAAAATAAAGTCCAACATAATTATACATAGACTCATACATGAATGATAACAACATGCCAGGTCCAACTACCCTCATACATGAAACGAAACATCATGACTCGTACGACTACATCCATACTCCATCCCGACGACTGAGAATACTCGCAAGCTCTACTGCTCTGCTGGTGTTGCGGGGTCCTCTCCTAAAGCGGACTCAGATCCAGAACTGACGGGGTTAATGGAGACCTCCGGGTTACAAGTGACACGACGACGCTGCCTCGAGGGCTCTCCCTCAGGGGCAGGTGGAGGGTGGATCATCGGGGCTACAGGAGTGGCGAGGAGTGAAACCCACTCAGCAGGAGCACTAAGTGGACTCGCAGTCGCGGTGCCCGAGCTACTCGGAGGGGTAACCGGGGAAACAGGGGATCTAGAACTGGCAGGGACGTAGGGAGTAAATCCTACAGATGGAGAAGCAGTGGCTGAGCGAGCAGAGACTAAGGTAGAAGCTAAAGCAGTACGGGCACGAATCAGCTCATGAGCTAGCTCATAGATCAGAAGATAGCTAGCAGTGATGTAGCGAGAAAGGTGACTAGCTACACTATCAGACTCCGGATCAATGACAGGGAAACGGACACGACCATTATCATGGAGAGAAGGATAGTAATGGAAACCTGGGTGGTTCTGCATCCGGACCTCGTTGTAGCGAAGCTCAACAAGTACCTCAAATGCAGCAAACTGGACAGCCTGAGAAGCGGTAGAAGCATAGCCACTACGAGAGGTACGAGTGTAAGAGTTGGAATCGGAACTGGCGCGTAGATTAACCATGGCGTGATACTCATACACTGAGTCAGCTAGGCGCTCCTGGTACACACGATAGGCTCCGTGAGGGTACAGTCGACGCCACACGTTACGAAGGAGATGCGGCGACGTGTATGGCATCAGCTGCAACTGGCACAGATACAGCACCGGAGCCATCTACACTCACAACCATTAGCAGGTTAGCATAGAAAATATAATGAGCGCATGTAATGCAACAACCAGCTACAATTATTACCGACACTCAGCTACAACTTGTATCTAACGTCCAGTTAACTCGGCTTAGTCTAGCATGGCCTACAGTCAACGCGGCTCTGATACCAAGCACTGTGGCACCCCGGCTCAGAGCGACCGGTTTACCTTGCATTGCAGCCCAGAGACCTTGTCTTCTGGCAACACACAACAACATGGCACAGAAAAACAACCATTTTATTCATGCTAGCGGAGCATAGTTTATATTACAACAGTTAGCAAGGCCAAGCGGCACACACGGTGCGGCTGAACAATATGTACATTATTTAGTGAACATAAAGGGGCCTCGATCATGATAACTACTCGGTAGCGGAACAACATCGTAGCAGGACTCCATAGCACAAGGACACCGATGTTGACACGGTCTAGACTCGGACAGCACTCCTTCCCAACGAGACTTTCCTGAAATCTGGCATGACATGCCAGGTCAGTACATTGAATGTACTTGCAAGCTCACAATAAGCATAAACATAATGACAAACAACATCATGATATTTAACCATTTAATCAACAATGCAACCATACATCTAACATGTTGTGGCTATGCTCAATCGGTACTTGTTCCACGGACGTGCTTACCGGACGTGATCATTTCCAGACCACAAACATGATAATCTCTACAACACACATGTGATCCTTTCGGCGATCACTACCCGACCAATCCATGGCCTATGATCCTAACGGCGATCATAACCCGGCCAACTCTTGGCCCGTGATCTTTACCGCGATCACAACCAGACCAACTCATGGCCAAACTCAACACGATGGCCTCACTGACATCCTCAGTACAAACTTAGTGTGCATATTTTATTAAGTGTTGACACATGGTGTACCCTACTTTCGAACGCGTCCGTAACCGTGGACTCGACTATCGATAGATTAAAAACACTCTGCAGAGGTTAGTACACTGTATCCACACTATGGAACCCATGGCCTCGCACGCCCATTCGGGTGGACCAACAGCGTTCCGACGAAACCATTTCATTGTCATGACACTCTCCCGACCCTTTCGACTCAGACCCCACCGGGCTAGTCCTGGGTGGCCCCGTGTCTACCTCCAGACACCTCAACCACCGTCGTGGCCACGATCCACTATGGGATCCGGTACCAAAATTAACTTAACAACGGACTCACAAGGTTATGCTTGCCTACCGGGCCAGGGTACAGCACGCCCATAACATTCCCTAAATGGAGGCACCGACCAGAGGCACGACAATGAAATGCATTAAGGCCGTCCCATACCGGCAAATGTGGTTGCACTGGGAAAGACTCGTTTCAGCGGCACCATGACCCGGTCAACAACATTTTCAAGTTGAGTTATTAATCAGCTTCAACTTAATGTGGAAAATAACCGGTGTCATCACGCCATACTTTGCATCACTTAACATATGCATTACATAACCATGCAAACAACTGAATCAACCACACTCCTACGGAGCCATCATCAACTCATGCTACTACTCTGGTTAAGATCACACCTCACTTATACCAGAATCATTACTAGCAATCTCATCATTTTTCATCATGAAAAAATAATAATTAAACTAATTATCAAACTCTATGACCATATCATTTATTCATCATTTGCAACTAGGTTCTCCTTAACTTACCAACAAAATTCACTTCAAACATTCTGTAGTTCAAGTATTTTAACATAACAAGTATTTAACAGACTGTAATCATTATATAACCAATTTAAATGCATCCATATTCATAAGTTCAAGTTGGGAAAATCACAAATATTGAAGTGGCATCATGAAAATGTTACTGTGGCTTGCCTTAGTGCTGATGAGGTTCACAAAGCTCCTGGTGATCCTCAAGACAAGCCGGCTCTTCTGAAAATATTCAAAACCACAAAAAGAAAATATCAAGAAACCTTCTGAAAATTTCCAGAAAATCTAGACAGCAAGGAAAAATCCCATATTTTGAGTGTTGTTAGATTTTTTGGACACAGAACACAATGAAAAAATAATCAATGCATTTGGACTTATAGATAAAATGTTATGGCCATTTGAAGTCTCCTGGAATTTAAATGAATTTGAAATAATTAAACAGAGGGGGGGTGACGTCGAAAGCGTAAACTCCCGGGGCGCCACCACTCATACCGCTTCGCGCGCGTAATGAGTGACTGACTAGCGGGCCTCGCTAGTTAGGCCAGAGGGAGGGGAGAGAGAAACAGAGGGAGGCGGCGCTTCGCTAGAGCTCACGCCGGCATTGAGGCTTCTTGGAGGCAAACGAGAGGGAGAGATCGACGAATAAGATGATTGCGCACCTGCCCGTACCCGTAGCGTAGCTAACAGTGACCGGACAGCGTCGGATTTGACCTCTCCAGCGGCGGCAGAGGGCGGAGGTTGCCAGAGTTGAAGAAGATGGCGGCTTGGGGTGGCTCCAGGGGCTCCAGGGGGTTGGGTTGGCTTCACGGAGGAGAGGCGGAGGCCCTGACGGGGTCGCCTTGGCTTGAGCGGGGCCGGAGCTGCGGGAACGATCCGGAGGGATCGCCCGTGAGCTCGGCTCAGGGCGGCAGCCAAGGCCTACCCTGCCGGGCTACGGCTTCTACTGGCTCTAGGAGGGAGTGGGAGTGGCTGAGGTGCTCCGGGAGGCTACGGAGGGGCTGCTTTTATAGGCGGGGCGGCGAGGAGGTCTCGGGCTTCGCCGGAGGACACCTGTCCCTGGCGCCCGGCGACGAACGGTGCTAGAGAGCGATGGAAAAGCGGCGGGACGCCACGCGAGCCTTGTCTTGTGGCGCGACGAGCACATGAGCGAGGAAAGAGGCGAACGGTCTTGCGCGCCTTTGTGCCGTGGGCCGGACCGTGCCCGTGCTCGCTGCGGCGAGCTCCGGTGTCAGCGAGCGGCAGGGGGAGTTATGGAGGTGGAGACGAGGATGGTGGAGAGGGGTGGCATGCTCTGGCCGGCTGGGCAGCGAGCACGCGCTCAACAGAGAAGGCAACGCCAGCAGAAGGCTGCCACAGACAGCATGCCAAAGATGCTCGGACGAACGCGGTCACCGCGTGAACCGTGACATCAGGCCACCCTACGCACTAACAAAGATCTCTGGCGTGTAGTCCTTAGTAAACTGAGATGTTACCATGGTTTGGTTAGTATCCAGGTGCAGTAGAAGTAAAGTTGTCTTTGGCGACAAGTTCTTTGGGATAACTTTGGAGAGTTACCGTGGTCAAACCACTGGGGTTCGAGGGCTGAGCTTTGGGGTTTTACTATCTCTTACTAAGGTAAATAAGCACAGGAAAAACCAGCTACAATGGAGCTAGTAAAGAGGTAGTTACTGTAGAAACTACCATTTCAGCCCAGAAGTGACTTTATTTTCTGTAGCCAAAATATTCCAAAAAGTGGTGAAATATTTTTGCTCAGAAAGGTGCCCTAGGGCCAAAGAATATTCAGGATTTTCCTCAGGATTTTTGGGGCAAGAAAAATTAGGGTTTCTTTGGAGCTCAAAGGTTTAGTTAGGGTTTTGGGAGGCCAAAATGAATATTTTTCATTAAAGAAAAATATTCCAAGCAATATTGTTGGGTTGGCCAGGGGTGAAATGATGGTTGTGAGAAGGATAGGGAACACTTGGGTGAAAATCAAGGGGTACCCAAGTGGTTAAGTCCAAATGAAATGATTCAAAACAACAAATTCAAAACCAACTCAACTGAAAATCAAGCAAAGGAGAAGAGGGCAAAAACCAGGCTGTCACACACGCACTATGTAGAGTGTATCTTTCCCATACACACAAAACGTCGCCCCCAAACGTCTATCTCCCTAGTTATGTGGTTCTCGCACACTCACCTCACACACCACCCCCACTGCAAACAAGCACACTTTGTCTCCTTGTGCACCACTCTCCTCTTTCTATCTCTCCCACATGCGGAGCCTCCCCAGCTCCTTCCCTGTATACATATATGCAGTGACTCTTTCCATAGCTCCCTAATGTATCATAGTTCTCAATCTCGCACGTTGTTTTCTACACCATCTATTCTAGATCTCTCATGAAGTCCCTATCACACACATGATGACTCACTTCCCTTGCGTCTCCGTACATAGGCCACTTTCGAACAACATCAACATTGTCTCCCTATCTATACGCCACTTCTGCACACAAATGACCCCTCTCTATCCCCCTCTCTTCCTCTCTCTCTCTCTCTCTCTGTAGCTAGCTCTCTCTCTCTCTCTCTCTCTCTCTCTCTCTCTCTCTCTCGCTCGCTCTCACACCCCTCTCCCACACACACTCGATGTCTCTTCCAAATAGTCTGCTCCCCGCCCGCACCCATGCTATCCTGCTACTACACATGACTTTGTCTCTCTTTGACACACATGTCACACCATTCCCCCTTCCCTATACTAGGTTTACATCATTAGTGGTCTCTCTACTCCACATACACACACTCCCTCTCACACACAAACGCGCGCACAAACACACAAAGACACGCACAAACACCCATCTATCTGGATCCTTCTTTTAAGACACACACCCTTGCATATTCTCTCCAGCTCTAGGTATGTATATACCCCCTCTCTCTCTAGCTCAGAAGCACACCAAAATTCTCCGTCTCTCCAACTCACACATCTCTCCCCATGTCCGCATGTGTATCTCACACACTCACTCTCTGATTATGTCTATGTGTCTCCATGTTACACAACACAAAGCCCCATGTATATGTCTCTCTCTATCCTCCACACACATAGACACAAAGAATCTCTTATCATTGCCTCAGTCTCTACACATATCACACACGCACACTGTCTCTCTCTCCCGCAAACACGCTCAACAAGGGTTCCCCGTGAATAACTTACAGTCTATTCATCAACAGTCGTGGCAGTACGGCGAACACGAGACGTGAAAAAGAACAAATCTACACGTGCCTAGACCACCTAGTATGACTACTAGGAGTAGAGCAAGCCGAAAGCGTGCCGTCGTCACCCCCTCCTTATCAGCGACGGGAAAACCTCTGTTTTACACAGTCGAGAAGTCATTGTGCTAAGGCCCCACATGCTGAGCCGTTGAATAGAATGTAGATCCTAGTTCACGGAAACAAGTATCGATAATACGTTTGTATCTCCATACTTATATTTCTTCTCTTATAAAAAAACCGAGTTGGTGATGATGGTACGCGTGCCATCTTGCAATATAGACCGTCCGATCTATATCTGACGGATAGAAATTAAACTAAAAGATACCCGCACCTCTCTCCACATTTGCAGACAAGGCCTTCCCTCGCTCATCCTTATCTCCAACAACCTCATTGTTGAGCAATTAAAAAAGGAAGCCTCTGGAACAAACTGGCATGGTGGTCACTGCCCGCGTCGTCCATCCCCATGCCTCCGCTCAGTCTGACCACCGATCACCACCACGCCCCACTCCTCTTCACCTTATCTCCTCTTTCTTGAGATATCATTAGTTTTTACACATGGGATTACTCCCGCATGGGTCAATCACAACAGGTGTTTACAAAAATGCATATTGATGTTCCGTGCAATGCACGGACATCTTGCTAGTACTCCTACAGAAGACTTAGTTGGTGATGATGGTGTGTCTGCCATCCGTCATTTCTGACCATTAGATCTACATCTAATGACTGTGAGGTAAGTTGTTGCCTTTCCTCACCAACATCCCACTTTTCTACCAATGTGCAGAAAAACCCATAATTAGTATCTTAAAACCAACCACATCCCTCCCTCACCTCACCAAAACAGCCCAAGGAATATATTCTGATTGAAACATAATATATCTCTAGTGATATATGTATATCAAAATTAGAGTGTATTCTATGAAGTTTGTGAATAAGTATTATTCTAATTATGATCCGTTGCAACGCACGTGAACATTGCTAGCATTTCCAACCATGCAAAAAATGCTAGTATTTCCATAGTTTCGAGTTTTACATCAAGATATTAGTCACTCATGGTTGATATTTACTTTCAATCACGTACACATAGGCACTATGTAGCTAGCCTTGCTTATTGTTTCCAAATCTTAACTTTCACTCCTACTTACAGTATGTAGAGTATTTAACAAAAAACTAACACTTTCAACCAGCCCTAGGAAGAAACTATTGTACAAAAAATAGCAAAACCATACCCAAAATTTCTTAATCTGCGCCAAAAACTACTACGTAGTGCCGATTAGGCTCATTTCTTAATCTGCGCCAAAATCATACTTTATGCGTGCATGCATTGCAACTAATACATTGGTAGACATAATTTTTTGAGGAAAACAAGAGCATTAATTGGGTGCTTTTGCAAATTACAAAAAAGTATTCCACCACTCACTATCTACCTTGGTTGGTGAGATTTTCGAATTGAGCCCTATAAACCGGAAAGGAGGGAGTACTCTGTAGCTTGTGGCATTGCATGCATGGACTTCACTCCCTTATTGGCTCTATAAAAGAAATTCCTCTTGATGTGATTTTTTTTTGAAACAGAGGCAAAAGCTTTGCATCATCTCATTCATAAAGAAGGAACTACTAACAAAGTTCAATGAGATCCATTACACCTCCACAGATGGAAGCGAAAAGCCTAGTCTCACTGTATCAAATAACTCAAATGTTCTGCCCCGCATTAACGTCGTTGATAAACAGGCTGCTAGTGTGTGCGTGAGAGGAGCGGCTGAGTAGGCCAGCTATGCGCTTGAATAGAGCACCGAGAGTACCCACTACGTAGGTGTACTTTCCCTACATTGATAGTACAACGATGGTTCTAGAGAACAGTAGTACCCTCCACTTCCAACTGTAGCTCCTTGGCCCTGAGATTCAAGAGTTCAAAACTGGTGCACTATACTAGAAGTACAGTACATCGCACTACTAGTTGAGAAAGTAGTACTAGTACTGCTACAGTACGAGTACATAGTAAATAATAGCCTCACCCCTTCGCTAAGGAATGATCGATGAGCTACAGTTGGAAGGGACGAGGCCCTGCGGTTACTACGCTCTTATCTCCTCCTCGCCAGTTCCCCTTCCCCCAAAGAGAAGTCAGTTCGTTGCTGCTCCCATGGATTCGCCAACCGGTTCTCCTCCTCGTCGGGGGTGGGAGACCTTGGACGATGATCCTCTTGGAGAAATCGCAGGCCGCTCCGACGTCCTCACCGCCATAAGACTCGGTACTTCCTGCACCAACTTTTTGAAGACGGTGCTTAAACAGGCTTTGGAAAAGGCCATGCTTGTTGGTCTTCCATGCGTCCTTGAGGAGAAGGTTCTTCTATGGAGTAATCCTTCGAACAGTCCACCGCTCCCTGGACATGGTTGCATGTTGACTCCGCTAGAGTTGCCGACGTTGAGAGGTAGTTGGATTTTGACCGATGAGCAGGTCAGTCTAGAGTTTGATCATGTAGTACTTAGTTATTCCATTTCCATCCCGTAATTTCTCCGCTGCCCACCGTCTTATATATATAGGTCTGGGTCGGTGCCAACGAAGATTGGCTTGCATACCTCCGGCCGGATACCACCATCATTTTGCACAACATCCACAGCAGTGCGGCCGTTCCCATAGACCCCTTCTCCACCATTGGGATCGGCCTTCAGGACTGGCTGGGCTTGAATACGTATGATGATGCCTACATGAGATTGAAGAAGATAGCAATTGGGGACCCGCCGACAAAGCGACGTGGCTACGATGATTACTATCTCATCGCGATGTTCGACATAAGCATTGCCATCAATGCAAGAGGCAGTAACGGCAGAGGCTGGCGCATGTTGGCCGCGGCAGATTTGTACCCCTACACGTTCGAAGACGTCATGCGCCATCTAGGCCGCATCTTCGTGGTGACAAGCCAGGGGACTTGTTTCATCTGGTTGCCATCCTACGGTACGGGAGATTACAAATAGAATGCACAAACCATCATTTGCATCCCTAACGGTACTCCATTATTTTGCGAGGACCAGTCATCCCCGATCAAAATAAGATCGTCGATCCTGGATGTGCATTTGCATCCGCGCCGGTCTAACTTGGAACCTTGTAGCTGACTTTGGCATATTGGGATCAACTATCTTAGCAGTCGTTACCCATGGTACCACTGATGTGCAAC
Organism: Aegilops bicornis; assembly: GCA_021605145.1. NCBI lineage: Eukaryota > Viridiplantae > Streptophyta > Magnoliopsida > Poales > Poaceae > Aegilops > Aegilops bicornis. The sequence continues at coordinate 146,309,911 of CM038673.1, forward strand.
ATGGTCACACAATCTACCATGATCGGACCGTCACCATCTACCCAGGTATTCCATTTAGTATTATATTTTTTAACCCTCTCACCTTGTCTTTCATTGTTGTACTACTTACTAGTACTGGTAGGAGTAATTTTCACCTCGGAGGACGTGTATAGCTAGCTAGGCCCTTGAAGACTTGAACCCACTAGCTCCCACCATTTTTGTTTTTCCATGTCTTACTATCTCATCCATGTAGCCAAGAGTGGATATATATAATAAGCCGGTTATTTTACTTCCTCTATACCAGAGTAGTACTATTTGCTGCACAATATTACTGACCGCCATATTTGAGCACAACATTATTATGCATGGACCTTGACTATGTACGTCACCATGTGACCAGATGTGAGATGTCGCGTGTACCAGATGAACAACGCCGAGTTCGACCCCCGTGATGCTATGTGGGTGACGAGGAACACTCTTGGAGAATACTTGGAGATGATGGAGAGCAGAGGAGGTGGTTTTGGAATGGAGAAGAGGGAGATGAGCGTGCGGCAGCGATTTAGGATTGGGCGAGAGGGTCGGCGCGCTGTGACTGGATCAAAATCAAAATCAATTTACCCTTCAATTAAGAAAGAGACCCCGCATTAACTAGTCTCCCTTTTATTCTGGGTCATAATTGACCATGATTTTCGCACATAAAATATATATGTTATACGTTGCAAAAATAATATAATTTGAAAGTACATTCAGATATGAACCAAACGATACAATTTTTGGTGACATGCATTCACATTTTGCTTGTCAAATACAACACGTGGTCAAACTTTGACCCAAAATACGCAAAACAACAAAAAAATACTTCCAAGACCAGCGCCGCTCTTCCGCTCTTCTCCTCTTAAATCACCGCCGCTCCTCTCCTGTTCCAATCTAAATCCAGCGCTGCTCCTCTCCTCTTCCATTTCAAAACCACCGCCCCTCCTCTCCTGTTCCAATCCAAAACCAGCGTCGCTCGTCTCCCGTGCAAACCAAAACAAGCGCTGCTCCTCTCCTCTTCCATTCAACAACCACCACCGGCGAGTGAAGGTGCTGTGAAGAAGTAGATCGATGGAGGAGTACAACCGATACTTGAGGATCGCAGACGGCGACCCTGTGAAGCTAGCTAGGATGTTGCGAATCTGATCTTGGTTTGACAACAAGGACCAACTAGCGGCGACGGCCACATCCATGGCCAAATATCTGCAACAGAGCGAAAAGGCAGCGATACTCCGGAGGGAGTCGCGCCGGAGTACATAGAGTTGCTCCTCTGGGCCATCGAGCAAACAGATTCACCGAATCCGATCGTGAGGGAGCAGTGGTGGGAGTATCGATCCCAGATGGAGCATCCACCAGAGATTGAAGGATCGAGCATCTACAGGGTGCCGTTTGTGAGGGTGTCCTGCCAGAGCGAGCCGGTGGAGTCTTCGTCGACCGAACCCAACTGCAAGAGGAGAAAAGCAGTTGGCCCGACGACGCTTCCCCGCCATTGTCTCCCTCGCCGTTCACATCGTCTCACGGGGCGGCTGTCTGCCGCCGAGGAATAGGAGGGGGCTGCCTCCCCCCCAGCCCAATAGTCGAGCAAGTTGTGAATTGTCAGGAAGAGCTTAGGGTTGTTAGTATTTGCAGGTTGTGAATTGTGTTTTGTGTTGTGTATTTTGAGAGTACTTTCAGATATGAATGTCTTTTGAATTTCAGATTTGCAGTATTGACCATATGAAGAATTTTATGAATTCTAGAGATCTATTTTAGCACTTAAAAAATGTAGTTTCATAGGAGTATAAAAGTGCAGACGAGAAGAAAGCGCAAGTTCAGTTTCAGATAAGAAACTGCAACTTTCAGAGGCAGAGCATTTATATTAACACGGCCTTTTCAAACAGTGTTAACATCATGTTGGAAGTTTTATTCATGGTCGAAAATGGAACTACCAGCCAGTTAACATCATGCTGATCAACATTCATGCATAGCACATCTTCATATGATGCACAGTCAAAATGCCCACACAATGGCGAGTGTGCAAAACATAAAGAAAACGAGGGACGAAGTTTTGGCAAGTGTTGGACGTGGTTTTGGGCTGCCCCGTCTAGGTTTTCATTTTTAACATGCGCAGGCCACGACCTCGGATGGGAGGGTCTGTTTGTATTTTCTTAGGGCCGTCATGTATCGACCGGCCTATGGACCTCCCATCCGAGGTTTTATTTTTGGCAGCCCAATTTATGTTTTTTTTTGAAGAAAACGCAGAGGTCTGTTCTATTTTTCTATATAAAAATAGGAACGCCAGGTACAACTTGTGTTTCCCTTCTAACTATAATATATATATATATATTTAAATTATTTTATATGTTATTATATATTATTTTTATGGTCATCATATATTTAACAGATACTTACATATGTAAGGAAACAATATCCCACATCTTATTAACTTATAAAAATAATTTCTTAACAAATAAAATCCTAGATTGTTTTGGCACGAAAATCCTAGTGATTGTGTACAAAAGCTTGGTAAGATTTAAGGACGAATGTAATATTTAAATATATTTATGACAAAATGCTCAGCCCTTTTTTATTTTTTGATAACATTGCTGGCCCAACCCAACATTATAATTAGAATCAGCCCAGCAAAATCATGTATTTCGAGAAAGTGCAAATGGCCTGTAATTTTTTAGGAAATAAAATAAATGGGCCGCATGGACGCTACATTAATTGTTCACCCAGCCTAGCTAATGGCTGTAATTCAAAAAAAAGATCAAATTGACTGTAAATTCTACCGCGCAAAAAAAGACTGTAAATTCTGAAAAAATGGGTTGAATACGTGCCTCTTTTTTGGAGGCTGAAATGTGGGCCAATAGGTCGAAGCCAACGCAAGTCATTGTCAATTTAGTCAATAAATGATTCTGACATGTTAGCCGTTGGATTTACATCCAACGACCGGCATCCATCTTCAATCTCTCGTCTTCTTCTCTAGCGCCGCCGGGACAACCTCCCGCCTCCTGCTGCTAGCAGCTCTGCTTAGCACGCTTTGCTATGAAGCGCTACTCCACCGTTGGCCAGGCCATCCCTCCACCCCTCCACACCTCCTGTTCTTCTCCACCGACTGCCGAACCACACTGCACTAGAACCAGTTAACCCTCGTACACCTCTCCATCTGCGACTCTACTCCCGCATCTTCCCATCTCCGGCTCGTTGCTGTCCGGGGCCTCGCCGTCGTCCACCACCTTGGATGCACTCGGCGCGGCGTGGTCAACGTGGTCAACGAACGACACCATCGGAAGTAGATCAGGCGTGGAGAGGTCGACACCGGGTCCACGTCCGCACACAAGGAAATGCCTCCTTATTACGCGCAAAATAATGATTCCTCCACCTGACATCTGGGACCCACCGGAAGGGTCTCTATATTTCATGAAAAAAACGTGCCCCCCGCTGAATTGTCGGACCCACCAGCTATCTTCGCACGCAAGGAAGTGCCTCGTTATTACGCACAAAAAATGAATACTCCCCCTGCCAGCTGGAACACAGCATACTGGGAGGCTGAGTTGTGGGCCTACCAAGTTGACAGGGACGGAGGGCTTTGTCAACTTAGTCAATATGAACGATTCTAGCTCCTGTTACCGTACGATGTTCATCCAATAGTTGTAGTGCTTCTTCAACCTCTGGTCTTCTTGCTCCATCCGCCCAAACCAGCGCCGGTCGTGCCGCGTGCTCCTGCCTCCCGTGGCCGGCTGTGATGCCGCGAAGGCCTCACCGCCCACTACTACTCCCACCCACCACTGGCCAGGTCATCCCTCTACTCACCCACACCCCCTGTTATTCTGCGGCGGCATGACACACGCGCTCAACCAACCGGTGAACCATCGTACTCCTCTTCGCGTGGGCATCCACTGTTGCGGCTTCCCCGGCTCCAAGTCGTCCCCTTCCTAGGCCTCGCCGTCGTCCACCGTCGTGGTGCTCTCGGTGCGGCGTGGTCAACGTAGTCAAGGAACGACTTCCATCGGACATGGACTGTACATGGAGAGGCCGATTTGGGTCCACGGCCGCAAAGAAGGAAGTGCCTCCTTATTACACCGAAAATAATGATTCCTTCACCGACAATGGGGACCCACCGGACGGGCCATGTATTTCGTGAAAAAAGTTTCCCCACCGGGACCCACCAGCTACATCTTCGCACGCAAGGAAGTGCGTCCGGGCAAAAAAAACGATTCGCCCCCCTGACTGCTGGGACCCACCAGCTACATCTTCGCACGCAAGGAAGTGCGTCCAGGCAAAAAAACGATTTGCCCCCTGACTGCTGGGACCCACCAGCTACATCTTCGCACGCAAAGGAAGTGCGTCCGGAAAAAAAAATGATTCGCCCCTCTGATTGCTAGGACCCACCAGCTACATTTTCGCACGCAAGGAACTGCCTGACAGTCGGGACCCACCTGGTCGAAGCGTACGTAGCGTTGTCATTCTGGTCGCGAACGATGTGCATTACATATATACTGGTCGATGTAGAGGCGCGCACGTATCGTAGTAGAGGCGCGTACGTGTCGTAGTAGAGGCGCGCACGTAGCATGTACACATACGTACAGCGGCAAGGGTGCAAGAAAGAAAATACGGCCACTTACGAACATACGGGCGGGGTCTCGAACGCCTACTCGCGCATACGTACATGGCTGGGTCGGAACGGAGAAACAGAGTCGTCGTCGTGTTCATGGGGAGGCAACGGAATGCGTCGTGTTCATGGGGAGGCAACGGAATGCGTCGTGTTCATCGGGAGGCAACGGAACGCGTGGGAGCCAACCGGCTTGGACGGAACAGGCAATGAAAACGAGGCCTGGCGTACCGCAGTACGGAGGAAACGGCCTTGTGTTCGACCGGCCACGTTCGGAACGGGGTCCTGTTGATCGGGAGGGGTGTGGCGTACCGCAAAACGGAGGAAACGGACCTCCTACGGTCGAAACGGGGGTCCCGTTGATCGGGAGGGGTGTGGTACCGCAAAACGGACGAAACGGACCTCATACGGTCAAAACGGGGGTCATGTTGATCGGGAGGGGTGTGGCGTACCGCAAAACGGACGAAACGGACTTGTGTTGGAGCGCTACGGTCGAAACGGGGGTCCTGTTCATCAGGAGTGGTGTGGCGTACCGCAAAACGGGACTCCACGGATATCGTTCATCTCCACCGTCGACCTCCTCTAGCCTCCACGGGCTACCGTCGACCTCCTCCAGCCTCCACGGGCTCCTGCTCATCCAGCCTCCACCACGCGCTACTCCACGGCTACTATTCAACCACCCTCCACGTCTCATCGTTCATCCAGCCTCCACACCACGGGTCCTGTTCAAGCACCCTCCACGGCCACCCTCCACCGCTTCATGTTCATCCAGCCCTCCACATCACGGGTGATGTTCATCCAAAGGCAACGCCACCGCCATCGCTCATCCAAACCCTCCGCAACGCCATCGCTCATCCAATCGATCGGCTTGATTAGCAGCAGAGCGGCGAATCGCTCCATCGGGTTCCTTTAACAGCCATCGATCAATCGCCGGGTTCGAAACGCTGTAACTCGCAAAGGCAATCGCTCGGGTTTAGTTAGAGCCCAACGCCTCGCCGGGTTCGATTAGAGTCAACGCCGCACACACGCTGCAATGCGTGTCACGAGAACGCAGCGCATCGCCGCCCCGACCTCCCACCGTAACCGCAACTCCCCAAAATTTTCCTCGCCTCGCTTCTACCACGGTTTTTCCGTCATGGACGGCCCAAAGAATGTCATGCAGCTGCCTCCGACCGCCCAGGACGAAAAGCCCATTTTCTGTCATGATTTTTTGTCATAGAAGTAGAAGCCCACCACATCTATAATGTTACCGGGTTTTGTCACAATTATCGTCATAGAAGTGTCATATGTATGATAGGAAAAAAATTCGTTCGGCCCAAAATGTCACAGATGTGTCTTTTTTTGTAGTGTTGATGATCTTTACTTTATATATAAAGCGGACCAAAAGCGCTATATATTAGTCTTGGTGGTTGTTGAAGTAGATCTTGAATATGTGCATGTCATATAAACTCAATTGGATTGGAGAAATTATTTAACTTTCTTTACAGTGACTATCAAAGTATCTACCAAGCCTAATAACTACTTTAACAAACCAAACCACACCTAAATAAGCAGAACAAACGGTTTGTGAGCACACAGGTAGCGTGTATGGCTCACCGTTGGCTCGATGTCGCTGAATGAGTTGACGAGCACGTCGTCGGCGTCCTCCAGCCCGTCGAACTGCTCAATCGACGTCTTAAGGAAAACATGCAGTGACTCCGGCGCCGACGCGAACGGCGGCACGTCTTCCGGTCCCAGTTCCACGCCCAGTGCTCCGCGCACCAGCAGCTCACGCCCGTTCGTCACCGGCAGCGCCAGCGCCCCGCCCACACCTCCCCGTAGACGTCGTTCACCGCGCACGATTGCGAGAAGAACGCCGCGGCGGGCACGCCGGCCGCGCGCGCCACTCGCCCCGCCCACGGCAGGTGTGAGTCAGTACACGAGAACGCGCACCGAGGTGGCCTCCTCCGACAGCAGGAGCTCGCGCAGCATCTCGGACCCCACGGCCTCCAGCCGGGAGAAGTACTCAGCGGGGTCCGGGCATGAGGCGAAGCCGCCGGCGTCAAATCCGTCGGAGATGGCGGCCAAGCGGAAGGGCGCGCCGGGGGGCGGGGTGGAGGAGAGCACGTGGCGGGTGGAGACGAACGTGGGGCGGAGGCCGTGCGCGCCGGGCGGCGGCCCAGCTCCAGCATCGGGTTCATGTGGCCCTGCGCCCCGGGAACGGTAGCAGGAGGATGGCCGCACCCTCGTCGCTGCCTCCATGACCGACGCACGAGCTGGTGGTGGCCGCCCGCGTGCTCTCCATGGTTCAGCACTTCAGCCTTCAGCTTGGTGGGGTTTCTTGGATGTTTTCTTTCTTTCGGTGGATTTTGTAGGCATGGAAGCAGAGTGACGCGCAAGTTTTCTCTTGGAGCGGGATGGATTTGTTGCTACGCTCCTGTCCGGTGGCGATGGAAGCAACGAGGAAGTTGTTCCCGCCCAGCCCCAGGGCAAAAGACGGAGTCAGACCCTGTTTGGTTAAGCTTTAATCGACGGATTCCACTGTCGCGCAGCAGAATCTAAAATAAAGGGCGAACGTAGCAGAATCCGATTCTAGAAATCAGTTGCCAAAATCTGAACCAAAAGCGGAAGCAATCCAGGACGTACTTTCCAAAATCTGATTCCGTTGCGGGCGAAAATCTGAAAAAGCTGTATCAGCCGGTTTGCCAAATGACCTATCTTTTTCATATCAGATTTTCTACAGCAGATTTTTCACAGCTGCTTTTAGAAATCCAGAGCCGAACCAATCACTCGGGAAACGTTTCTATCCGGCGCGCTGGCTTAACTGTTATGCCAGATGCGCGTGATACGCTGGATGAGAAGCAATCCTGCGGCCAGCGTACTCGCTCTTTGTAGGCCCACATTATCCCCTCCTGGGTGTCTTCCTCCTCACACCATCCACCAACGCATCTCTCTTCTTTTTCACTTCTTCTTCGCACCATCCACCAGCACATCTCCACGGCCTTCTGGGCACCAACCTGGCATGCTCCTCGTGGCCAGCGAGCCTCTCTCCTCGAACAGCCATTGACACAACACCCTTGAGCTTGGCCTACCCCCCCCCCCCCTCCTCTATCTCTTCCTCCCCTCTAGAACCTCCGTTTGCACGCCCCTCACCACCGCTGCTGGAACAGCCCACCCCGCTACTGTTCCAAGCTTCCTTGTTGGGCTTCTGGAGCCGACGGCGGTGATGCGAGCAACGAACCTTTTTTTGCTTCAACCGAACAAACGTTGTGAAACGAGATGAGGGCAGTGCTAACAGCCGGCAGCATCGGAAGCTACAACCGGCTTTGGCGAAAGCTACAACCAACCATAGTGCACGGGCAAAAGCTGGAACCAGACACAAAAAAGCTACAACCACCGATATGAGTGTTGCAACCAGTGCCAAAAAAGCTTCAAGCCTAGATAGAAAAAGCTTCAACCATGAATAGGGGAAGCTTCAATAGCCACTCCCAAGCTGAAAAAGCTGCAACCGTTACGAAAAAAGTTTCAACCTTAGGTGAAAAAAGATTCAACCGAAAGATATACAAAGTTTCGGCCAGACTCTGTAAGACGAAAATAGTTGCAACCTTTACAGAACAAGCTTCGATCGTAGATGAAAACTACTTCAATCAACACGGTGGAAAGCTTCAATCTGCGAAAAAGCTTCAACCAGCATGAAACAAAGCTTCAACCGGTATGAAGAAAAGCTTCAACTGGCGCACCAATGGTGCGAGCAGCGACGTTGAGAGCTGAGGCCGGCAGCACGAGAGTGCAGCGACGGATGTGCTACGACGGCGGCTGCTAGGTGCTGCAACAACAAAGGCCGTCGACGTACTTCAAGACGGCGTCGTTTTTGCTACGGGAGCGACGGCTTAGTGCTGGACCGGCGAGGACAGACGCTGCAACGGCAACCGGCGGTGACCGACGGTGACGAGGACAGCGAGCGTATCCAGCAGCGTGGGACGGCGGAGGAAGGAAGTCCAGGTGAGCGGGTGGTGGCCGACGGCCGGGAGGACGTCCAGTCGACGTGGGGTAGTGCTCGCGCTGTGTACGGAGAGATAGAAAGAGATTGTGGGAAGTCAACGCGTAGATCGGACGGTTGAGGCTTGCTGCATCGAGCGGCTGGGGCACGACCGGCCCAACTATTGGGCCGGCGTGCCGGCGCGCAGTACTGCCCCAATCACTCGGAAACACTTGAGCAGAAGTCAGCTCTAGTGCGGTGAGTATGCGATGACACTGGTCCTACACCAACAGTGGCACCCAAATTTCAGATACTACTGGTTTAAAATGCAATGTAGCTCACCGCTAGTAGGGCTGCAAACGGTGCGAGTTGGACTTGGCTCAGCTGAAATCGTATTAAAAATTAAGCGAATTCAAACTGAGTGAAGCTCAAGATCGAGATGTAGAACATGACTCGTGCATAATTTGTAACGATCTTGCGTCGATCTCGAGCTAGTTTCGAGCTAAATGAGACGATAAAAATTATAAAATCTACGACTTTCATTCCAACTAGATGACGTGAAAGTGAAAAAAGGCTTACTCCAATTAAAGGTACGGCCATTTCTTTGCCCTGGGGAGAGCTCATCTTCTCTTGGACAAACTGCATATTGTGGGCTTCATCAATGAATGAAAAGAAAAACAAAGGTGCATATGCTGGGAACCTTTGTAAGAAACAACGGAATATTGAACACATGGCCCGACATACCATATTTGCTTGTAAATAAAATGGAGATAAATCCTACAAAAGATAAATGATAATAAATTATCATATTTCCATTTAATATATGGCATGATCATTTAACATAATGATATTATGCCGAGCTATCGAGCTAAAATCGAGCGAGCAAGTATTGACTCAAGATCGGCTCGTTTCTCGACCGAGCCACAGAAAGTGTTTGTACTCAGCTCGTTTCTTTTCGAGTCGAGTCAAAAAACGAGTCAATCTCAAGTGGCTCATGAGCCTCGAGCTTTTCTTGCAGCCCTAACCACTATCGATCCAACAATTCTACGCCAATAGTGCGCACTAGGTTCTGGTTTCAGTTACCTAAGACATTGCTCAGATTTGTTCGGACTTGTTCTTTGGCGGTGGTTGGATTCAGCAACGATGGCGCGTGAGCACCGTTCCCTCTCTTTAGGCATTGTTGTTGGAGAATCTTCTCGTAGTACAGGTGATGTCAAGAGATGGTTAGTGCTGATGTGGTAGTTTTTGTAGATTGTTGATCACCGTTTTGATCGCTTGTTTTTTATCTTTTCTTCACCATGGCATAGCTACGATCTTATTTGATTTTGCTAGTTGCTAGTGTGGTTTTCTACGTGTGTGAATTGGTGTTAATTATGTCCATCTTATCTATACAGAGCCTGGTTGTGTGCTCTTTATGTTTGTATCCCTTTAATGTTACATTTTAAACAAAAAATCCACTCTTTGTCGGAAAAAAAATCCTATCTTCCCATGAAAGGAACAGAGAATAATTGATCATGTCCTCCAAAAATGCAGGGAGATATGGACACATTTGTAGTTTATCTGTTATAATTTATTCCCAGCTGTCTACTATAATAAGTTGTCCGCCTCCGACGAGATAGCATTAATGATGATTGCGTGTCTTTGGTTTGCTCCGATGCATGTAGTTGTCGCTAGGTGGTTACCGACCTGGATCTACCTTGACAGTTGATGAATAAATTAGATTCCCGCAAAAAAAACCTTGTCACCTCAACTTGCACAATATACTTGTCTAGAAGATGTGCAATACGATCTAGCAAAATTTACCGTAATTTTCGGGACATTCAATTGTTAATCACAGTCTGTTCTCTGCAAACAATTTATTCCATATAGTTACCCTGATTAACACTGAAGCTTGAATCTAATAAGCTTATTCCACGGTTAGACCCATGTCACGATCAAGTCAAACGCTTCATCGCCAATCCCAAAATATTAGTAGAAATTAACTACCGCAAATGATCTTGAAAAATCTTAAGTAATTATTTCTACCCTGTTTACCTCCAAATTAGATTATACAAAAGATTAGTCTTATAAATTTGTCCATCTTCTTTTTTGCGGATATAAATTTGTCCATCTTTTGAAATGGAAAACTGACTACAGCTTGAGAGACAAATATCTTCTCTCCTCCAAGTATTATTTTTTGTGAGCAAACGGCGGGAGCGTCGCCTTCTCTCGTCCCAATATCCCTGTCATCTCTGCCAGACTAGATCCCATTCCAACAAAATATCAACAAGAGAAACATGACAAATAAGAGAGAGAAAAAAATAATTGTGACCGGAGAGGGAAGTCTTGGAATGTTGAATCTACATGAGCACCTTCCGTGTGGCTGTCAACTAAGCGTAAAAGTGACTTGATTATCTTCTTCGAATGCATAGTCCCTTTTGTTGCTGCTGTTATGCCTGCGTGCTCCTTCCTATGTATTTCGGCCTGAACTCGTGTTTTATGTTTGCCTATAACCTTGTGAACTATGTGATTTACTCAGCTTATTATGGGCATTATATTAATTTAAAGCCAGACGCTTCCTGCATCTTCATTCTAAAGAAACTTAAGTCGTGGCATGGGGAAACTATATGAGCACCTTCCCTGTCAACTTGATTAACTAAAGGGTAAAAGTGACTTGGTAGGTCATAGCCATGCTCAGAGAAGCTTCCCATCACTACTTATCTTACTTGGCCGCCACTCTACTCGAATCCTGCAGCGCCCCTATATATACACTTATTTGCCAAACACTTTCATCGTACACTCACTCCCTTCACTGGAACATCCAAAGCCGAGAAAACAGAGACATGGACAGCGCGACCTCGTCGTCCGGCGATGAGCGCGGCGGTGTGCACGTCCTGCTGGTGCCGCTGCCGGCGCAGGGCCACATGAACCCGATGCTCCAGCTCGGCCGGCGCCTCGCGTACCACGGCCTGCGCCCCACGCTCGTCGCCACGCGGTACGTGCTCTCCACGGGCCCGCCTCCCGGCGACCCCTTCCGCGTGGCCGCCTTCTCAGACGGGTTTGACGACGGCGGCATGGCCTCCTGCCCGGACCCCGTCGAGTACTGCCGCAGGGCCGAGGCCGTGGGGTCCGAGACGCTGGCGCAGGTCATCGCCGCCGAGGCGCGCGCCGGGAGGACGCCGTCCGTGATGGTCTACGACCCGCACATGGCGTGGGCGCCGCTTGTGGCGCGGGCCGCCGGCGTGCCGACCGCCGCGTTCATGTCGCAGTCGTGCGCCGTGGACCTGATCTACGGGGAGGCGTGGGCGGGGCGCGCGCCGCTGCCGATGGCGGACGGGAGCGCGCTGCGTCACCGGGGCGCGGTGAGCGTGGACCTCGGCCCGGAGGACCTGTCGCCGTTCGTGGTGTCGCCGGGGCTGTACCCCAAGTACCTCGACGTGTCGATCCGGCAGTTCGAGGGACTAGAGGACGCCGGCGACGTGCTCGTCAACTCCTTCCGTGACCTCGAACCGCAGGAGGCGGAGTATATGGAGTCCAGATGGCGCGCCAAGACAGTCGGCCCGACGCTGCCGTCCTTCTTCCTCGACGACGGCCGCCTGCCGTCGAACAAGGCCTACGGCGTCAACTTCTTCAGCAGCGCCGCGCCGTGCATGGCATGGCTGGATCGTCAGCCTCCTTGCTCAGTAGTCCTCGCGTCTTATGGGACGGTCTACAGCCTCGACGCCGGTGAGCTTGACGAGCTTGGAAATGGGCTCTGCGATTCCGGCAAGCCATTTCTCTGGGTCGTGAGGTCCAACGAGGCACGGAAGATATCTGAAGAGCTCCATGGCAGGTGCAAGGAAAATGGATTAATTGTGCCTTGGTGTCCCCAGCTTGAGGTTCTCGCGCATAAGGCCATAGGTATGAAATTGTCAATCTTTGATAAAGTAGATCTAAACAAATACTACTAGTTATCTGATTGTTTCGCCAATAATATTGCCTACTTTGGATGTGCAGGTTGTTTCTTGACTCATTGTGGATGGAACTCAACGACAGAGGCACTTGTTGCTGGCGTGCCAATGGTGGCGATGCCGAGGTCGGCCGACCAGCCAACCACGGCAAAGTATGTGGAGAGTGCATGGGGGACCGGCGTGCGGATGCGGACAGATGACAAAGGCTTGGTGATAAGGGAGGAGGTAGAGAGGTGCATCAGGAAGGTGATGGATGGGGAGGGAAAGGTTGAATACCGCAAAAATGCGACAAACTGGATGAGGATGGCCAAAGAGGCAATGCAGGAAGGAGGGAGTTCCGACAAGAATATTGCTGAATTTGCGGCTAAGTATTTATCATGATGAATTTAGGTCCAATTATCCACAACCACTCAATAGTCGTCGCATACTATGTATGCACATGTTGATAGAGTATTATTCCTCTTCACCAATGTCAGCGCATTCACCGAGAAGCATATAGCTAAGCTCAAGTTTTCTTGTATGAGTGACCTTAACACAAATTCGATGTAAGGTCGTGGAGAATTACATATGCTTGGTTTTATGCACATAGGTGTAAGCGCTAGATAAAGATGATCACTTGCTACCACCAAAACTTGAGTATTCAAAGTTTGAGTAAATTTTCTGTTTTTACACCATATTTGTGCTCCAGTGATAACTACTGTCCTATTTTAGTAAAATTGCCCCTAGTTACCCGATTTAAGAAGTTTATTTCACGTTTTGCCTCATTTGATGTCGGATCCTCCGAAGACCATTGTCATACTCATTTGATGTCGGATCCTCCTAAGACCATTGTCATATTCTCCAACTCTTCTAGACTATATTCTAATTAAATTACGCTTCTCCAACTCTTCGAGACTATATTCTAATTAAATTACGCTATTGAAGTTTAGAGATCTCTTAAGTTTATGATCTTAAATAAAATTTGAAATTCAATTAACTTGAGTTTCATGTACTATAAAATGTTTAACAGATTTAATTTAACATCTACAATTTGATCAGTTCTCCTAACACTACAGGAATCAGCTAATTTGCCGTCCTCCAAGGCGGACGGCAAAGGCACGGACGGCGGACGGCAAAGCCTTTGCCGTCTGCCGCGGACGACAAAATGCACCGGCAAAGAAAGGATCGGTAAAGAGCTTCTTTGCCGTCTGCTTTCGGAAGCGGACAACAAAGGGGCCTTTGCCATCCGCGGCGGAAGGCAAAGAAACCCGACGGCAATAAATTCGATAGTCCGTTGGGTGGCTAACGGCAGTGTTTGCCGTCTGCGGATGACGGCTAATATCATCAGGCCTTTGTCGTCTGCCTGATGACGTCAGTTGGATGTCACTTTCCAGCAAGTCTTTGCCGTCCGCCGCTGTAGCCAAAGGCTTTGCCGTCCGCCACTGTAGGCAAACTGACCAAATGGGTCAGCTCCCAGGAAGCACAGTTGGCTGCCACGTGGCTTCTTTGCCGTCTGTCGCGGACGGCAAAGAGCCCATTGCCATCGGTGGCTGACGGCAAAGAGCCTGCATTGGCTCTTCTTTCTGTTTTTTTTAATCCAACAATTTCCACAGCAAATATATATGACATATATCGATATATTTTACAGGGTTATTTCACATCAAACATATGACATATCCATCACATAAGTTTCATCGTACATACATATATAGTTCTATCCATTCATACATAGCAAGTTGCACATACACATTGTTCCATCATAGCAAGCTAAGAATACTAGAAGAGAATGAAAGAAAAAACAAGCACTCCATCATAGCAAGCTAACTTCCGTGAAGTGAATGAGATCTGCAAAATGGCAAATAAGAAAGTTAGAAAAAGGTTACTAGAAGAAGAAATATATGTCATTTATGAGCTAACTTAGGTGAAATGGATCATTTATGAGCTAACTTAGGTGAAATGGATCGTTTATGAGCTAACTAAGGTGAAATGGATCATTTTAGAGCTAACCTAGGTGAAATGGATCGTTTATGAGCTAACTAAGGTGAAGTGGATCATTTTAGAGCTAACTTAAGTGAAATGGATCATTTATGAGCTAACTAAGGTGAAATGGATCGTTTATGAGCTAACTAAGGTGAAATGGATCGTTTATGAGCTAACTAAGGTGAAATGGATTGTTTATGAGCTAACTAAGGTGAAATGGATTGTTTATGAGCTAACTAAGGTGAAATGAATAATTTTAGAGCTAACCTAGGTGAAATGGATCGTTTATGAGCTAACTTAGGTGAAATGGGTCGTTTATGAGCTAACTTAGGTGAAATGGATTGTTTATGAGCTAACTAAGGTGAAATTGATCGTTTATGAGCTAACTAAGGTGAAATGGATCGTTTATGAGCTAACTAAGGTGAAATGGATCGTTTATGAGCTAACTAAGGTGAAATGGATCGTTAATGAGCTAACTAAGGTAAAATGGATCATTTATGAGCTAACTTAGTTGAAATGGATCGTTTATGAGCTAACCTAGGTATGATGCATCATTTTAGAGCTAACCTAGGTAAGATGGGTCATTTTGGAGCTAACCTAGGTAAAATGGGTCATTTTAGAGCTAACTTGGGTAAAATGGATCGTTTATGAGCTAACTAAGCTAATTATGCCATTTTTGTCATAAGTAAGCTAACTTCGGTAAAATGGATGGTTTTGGAGGTTAGTAAGCTTATTAAGTCATTTTGCAGGAAATAAAGCTAAGTCTAGGTCTTTATGCATTTGTTAAGCAAAACACTAGAGAAACTTACCATGATCATGGAGGTGTAGGAGCGGGCTACTAATAATCTCGATCACTATCCTCAATAAATGCATAATCATCATCATCACTATCATCAATGGCGTGCTCATAGGGTTCAGTGGCATCAAAATGTGGAAGACCACCTGGACGTAATCGGTCAAGCATTGATAGGTCATCCGCAGCAGTAACCTCTTCTTGCTCCGGCTCTTCTTGTTCCTCCTCTGGGGTGATGCCGGATTCACTGACGATGTCTACTTCAATGTTTTGGGGTGAAGTATATCGGTTCTTGAAACGTTTTTTCGGAAAGACGTGTCACTTGGAAGAATTCTCCTTCATATGTGTCTGGGTTAATGTGAGGTTCATAATCCTCTTCCTTTTGGGGAGATAGTCTAGCACGTGGCGGCACTTCATAAACGACATCCCAACCTTTCGGATTTGGATTAGTTTGGCAGGCCCACGGTAGATAGAATACTTGGGTCGCCTGTTGAGCTGTAATATAGGCATCAGGAACATCTAAATGGGTGCTTTGTTTGATTTCAACTATCCCTATATGTTCATGAGTCCTTCTAGTCTCCTTCGGCTGAAACCAATAACATTTGAAGAGTACGACATCGGTGGGTTGTCACCATAGAATAGAAGTTCATAAATTGCTTCAACTCTCCCATAATACTTGGTACCTCCTTCACCGATAGCAGATACACAACAATTTGTAGACTTTCGGTCGGCCATAGATAGCTCTTTGCCATAAGTACGAAAGCGATACCCGTTGATGTCGTATTTGTCAATGAACAGACCTTATAGTCAAAAGCATTAGCGACTTGTCTCAATTCGGCGTCCATAGACTCTGAATTAGCCTACAAGTTTAATACGAAAGGATTGTTGCATTAGGAAGAAATTAGCGAATGAAATGAAATGGTGTAATAGGAATTACCGTTTGTTTGAACCAAGAGATGAAACCGGGGTAGCCGCCTCCTTGCTTTGCGAGAAGCTCATACTCTTCGACATAATCCTTTTGGATTACCGGTCCATACGAGAATATGGTGATGTATCGACTGTATGAAATATCCAGGAATAAGAGCAGTTCAAAGGAAATAGAAGTTTTTGATTACCCACTCATGCTATATTATCTACTGTTTTAGGCAATATTGGGCTTTATTATCCACTTTTATATTATTTTTGGGACTAACCTATTAACCAAAGGCCCAGCCCAGATTTGCTGTTTTATGCCTATTTCAGTGTTTTGAAGAAAAGGAATATCAAACGGAGTCAAAACGGAACGAAATCAACTAGAGAAGTAATTTTTGGAAGGAAAGCCACCGGATAGGCTTGGGCTCTACGTCAAAAGATACGGGAGCTGGCCATGAGGGTGGGGGGGGGAGGGCGTGCCCACCCCCCTAGGGCGCGCCCCTGCCTCGTGGGGCCCCCGAAGCTCCACCTGCGTACCCCCTGCACCCATATATACCTACGTATCGTAAAACTTCCAGAACAGAAGATAGATCGAGAGTTCCGCCGCCGCAAGCCTCTGTAGCCACCAAAAACCTCTCGGGAGCCCGTTAGGCACTCACGGGAGGGGAACCCTCACCGGTGGCCATCTTCATCATCCCGGCGCTCTCCATGACGAGGAGGGAGTAGTTCACCCTCGGGCTGAGGGTATGTACCAGTAGCTATGTGTTTGATCTCTCTCTCTCTCTCTCTCGTGTTCTTGATTTGGCACGATCTTGATGTATCGCGAGCTTTGCTATTATAGTTGGATCCTATGTTTCTTCTCCCCCTCTACTCTCTTGTAATGAATTGAGTTCCCCCTTTGAAGTTATCTTATCGGATTGAGTCTTTTATGAGAACACTTGATGTATGTCTTGCCGTGTTTATCTGTGGTGACAATGGGATATCACGTGCCACTTGATGTATGTTTTGGTGACCAACTTGCGGGTTCCGCCCATGAACCTATGCATAGGGGTTGGCACATGTTTTCTTCACTCTCCGCTAGGAACTTTGGGGCACTCTTTGAAGTACTTTTATGTTGGTTGGATGAATCTGAGATTGTGTGATGCATATCATATAATCATGCCCACGGATACTGGAGGTGACAATGGAGTATCTAGGTGACATTAGGGTTTTGATTGATTTGTGTCTTAAGGTGTTATTCTAGTACGAACTCTTTTATAGATTGATCCGAAAGAATAGCTTTGAGGTGGTTTCGTACCCTACCATAATCTCTACGTTTGTTCTCCGCTATTAGTGGCTTTGGAGTGAATCTTTGTCGCATGTTGAGGGATTGTTATATGATCTATCTATGTTATTATTGTTGAGAGAACTTGCAGTAGTGAAAGTATGAACCCTAGGCCTTGTTTCCTATCATTGCAATTCCGTTTACGCTCACTTTTATCATTAGTTACCTTGCTGTTTTTATATTTTCATATTACAAATACTCATATCTACCATCCATATTGCACCTGTATCACCATCTCTTTGCCGAACTAGTGCACCTATACAATTTACCATTGTATTTGGTGTGTTGGGGACACAAGAGACTCTTTGTTATTTGGTTGCAGGGTTGTTTGAGAGAGACCATCTTCATCCTACACCTCCCACGGATTGATAAACCTTAGGTCATCCACTTGAGGGAAATTTACTACTGTCCTACAAACCTCTGCACTTGGAGGCCCAACAACGTCTATAAGAAGAAGGTTGTGTAGTAGACATCAAGCTCTTTTCTGGCGCCATTGCCGGGGAGGTTAGTGCTTGAAGGTATATCTTTAGATCTTGCAATCGAATCTTTTTGTTTCTTTTTTTAGCACTAGTCTAGTTTATAAAAGAAAACTACAAAAAAAGGAATTGAGTTTATCTCTTACGCTTCATCTTTTTAATATCTTTCGTGAGTATGATGGAAAGGAAAATTGTGCCAAAGTGCTCGAAGAAGAATTACATAGAATGCTTGGCATGAAATATGTGAATGATGAGCATGATTGCAATGTTGTTAGTATGAATTCCTTGAATATCCATGATGGCAATTATATGCAAAGCCACAAGGTTGGGGAAGCTATGTTTGATGAAGATGATATTTTTTGTCCCCCAAGCTTTGATGAGCAAATTTACTATGATGAAAGAATGCCTCTTATCTATGATGATTATTGTGATGACACGTATGCTATAAAGAATAATGATAACCATGAAACTTGTCACCTTTATCTTAATTTTCAATCACATGATAGCTATTTAGTTTAGTTTGCTCCCACTATTATTCATGAGAATACTTTTCCTTATGTGGAGAGTAATAAAATTTCTATGCTTGTAGATCATGAAAATAATGCTTTAGGTGATGGTTATATTGTTGAATTCATTCATGATGCTAATGTAAATTATTATGAGAGAGGATCATATGCTTCTACATATTGCAATAATATCAAGTTTCCTCTCTATGTGCTTAAAGTTTTGAAGTTATGCTTGTTTTACCTTCCTATGCAAGATGATTCTTGTTCCCCTAAGTTGTTTGTTCACAAAATCCCTATGCATAGGAAGTGGGTTAGACTTAAATGTGCTAGTCATATTCTTCATGATGCTCTCTTTATGTTTCAATTCTTATCTCTTATGTGAGCATCATTGAAATCATCATGCCTAGCTAGGGGCGTTAAACGATAGCACTTGTTGGGAGGCAACCCAATTTTATTTTAATTTCTTGATTTTTGGTTCTGTTTAGGAATAAATAATCCATCTAGATTCTGGTTAGATGTGTTTTCATGTTTTAATTAGTGTTTGTGCCAAGTAGAACCTTTGGGAAGACTTGGGTGAAGTCTTTATGATCATGCTATAAAAAACAGAAACTTTAGCGCTCACGAGATTAGCTTCAACTTTTTACTGGAGAGTGCTATTTAGTTGATTCTTTTTGCAGATGATTACTAGACAAATTCCTCAGGTCCACAAATTTATTTTATAATTTTTTGATTTCCAGAAGTTTGCTTTAGTTTCATATTACTACGGACTGTTATGTTTTTGACAGATTCTGTTTTCATTGTGTTGTTTGCTTATTTTGATGACTCTATGGCTAGTAAAATAGTTTATAAACCATAGATAAGTTGGAATAAAGTAGGTTTAATACCAATATAAATAAAGAATGAGTTCATTACAGTACCTTGAATTGGTGTTTTTTTTTCTTTCGCTAACGGAGCTCACGAGTTTTCTGTTAAGTTTTGTGTTGTGAAGTTTTCAAGTTTTGGGTAAAGATTCGATGGACTATGGAATAAGGAGTGTCAAGAGCCTAAGCTTGGGGATGCCCAAGGAACCCCAAGGTAATATTCAAGGACAAACAAGATCCTAAGCTTGGGGATGCCCCGGATGGCATCCCCTCTTTCGTCTTCGTTCATCGGTAACTTTACTTGGAGCTATATTTTTATTCACCACATGATATGTGTTTTGCTTGGAGCATCATTTTATTTTATTTATATTTGCTTGATTTTAGTTATAATAATTTTTTGCATCTTTAGTTTAAATAAAAAAGTCAAGGATAGCCTTTGCCATGCTTATTTTGCTAGTATACATGTTGCTGTTTGAAAACAGAAAGTTTACCGCTGTTGCAAAAATTCCCTACAAAAGTCAGAGAGTGGTATAATGTTGAATCTTTTTGAATATTGATCTCTGATAAATTTATTACAGTGGGAATTTTATTTCATAATTTTTGGAGTTATGGAAGTATTGATACTCTTGCATTCTTCACAGACTATACTGTTTTGGCAGATTGCTGTTATGTTTGCATTGTTTGCATATGTTTGCTTGTTTAATGATTCTATTTGAGGATAGGAGTATTAATTATGCAGAGGCATTTAGTATGCAATGTTGAATAATAATTTTAGTGATTTTTTACAGTAGGAAATGATAAGTTTTTGCATTGGTTTATACTAACCTATCTCACGAGTTCTTGTTGAGTTTGTTGTGAATGAAGCTTTTGATAAAAAGAGAAACCATGATATGAGAGGAATTAAGGAGACACAAAAGTTCAAGCTTGGGGATTCCCAAAGGCACACCAAGATAATATTTCAAGAAGTCTCAAGCATCTAAGCTTGGGGATGCCCCCGTTGGCGTCCCACCTTTCTTCTTCAACAACTATCGGTTAGTATCGGTGGAGCCTAAGTTTTTGCTTCTTCACATGAGTTGTGCTATCCTTGCAATGTAATTTTATTTAGCTTTGCTTGCTGTTTGAATAAAGTACCAAGATATGAAATTATTAAATGGGAGAGTCTTCACATAGTTGTATAAATATTCGACTACTCATTGATCTTCACTTATATCTTTCGAAGTAGTTTGTCTTTTGCTCTAGTACTTCACTTATATCTTTTAGAGCACGGTGGTGGTTTTATTTTGAAGAAATAGATGAACTCTCATGCTTCACTTATATTATTTTGAGAGTCTTAAATAGCATGGTAATTTGGTTAAATAATCTTAATATGCTAGGTATTAAAAAATAGTAAAAACTTTCTTATGAGTGTGTTGAATACTAAGAGAAGTTGATCCTTGATAATTGTTTTGAGATATGAAGATGGTGATATTAGAGTCATGCTAGTTGAGTAGTTGTGAATTTGAGAAATACTTGTGTTGAAGTTTGTGATTCCCGTAGCATGCACGTATGGTGAACCGTTATGTGATGAACTCAGAGCATGATTTATTTATTGATTGTCTTCCTTATGAGTGGCGGTCGGGGAATGGCGATGGTCTTTTCCTACCAATCTATCCCCTAGGAGCATGCGCGTAATACTTTGCTTTGATAACTTGTAGATTTTTGCAATAAGTATGTGAGTTCTTTATGACTAATGTTGAGTCCATGGATTATACGCACTTTTTCCCATCCTTCCACCTTTGCTAGCCTCTCTAATACCGCGCACTTTTCGCCGGTATCATACACCCACCATATCCTTCCTCAAAACAGCCACCATACCTACCTATCATGGCATTTCCATAGCCATTCCGAGATATATTGCCATGCAACTTACCATTGTTCCGTTTATTATGACACACTCCATCATTGTCATATTGCTTTGCATAATCATGTAGTTGACATCGTATTTGTGGCAAAGCCACCGTTCATAATTCTTTCATACATGTCGCTCATGAGTCATTGCACATCCCGGTACACCGCCGGAGGCATTCATATAGAGTCATACTTTGTTCTAAGAATCGAGTTGTAATTGTTGAGTTGTAAGAAAAATAAAAGTGTGATGATCATCACTATTAGAGCATTGTCCCAGTGAGGAAAGGATGATGGAGACTATGGTTCCCCCATAAGTCGGGATGAGACTCCGGACGAAAAAAAGAGGCCATAAAAAAAGAGAAAAGGCCCAAATAAAAAAATAAAAAATGAGAGAAAAATAGAGAAGGGACAATGTTACTATCCTTTTACCACACTTGTGCTTCAAAGTAGCACCATGATCTTCATGATAGAGAGTCTCTCATTTTGTCACTTTCATATACTAGTGGGCATTTTTCATTTTAGAACTTGGCTTGTATATTCCAATGATGGGCTTCCTCAAAATGCCCTAGGTCTTCGTGAGCAAGCGAGTTGGATGCACACCCACTTAGTTTCTTTTGTTGAGCTTTCATATGCTTATAGCTCTAGTGCATCCGTTGCATGGCAATCCCTACTCACTCACATTGATATCTATTGATGGGCATCTCCATAGCCCGTTGATACGCCTAGTTGATGTGAGACTATCTTCCCTCCTTTTGTCTTCTCCACAACCACCATTCTATTCCACATATAGTGCTATATCCATGGCTCACGCTCATGTATTGTATGAAGATCGAAAAAGTTTTGAAAATGTTAAAGTATGAAACAATTGCTTGGCTTGTCATCGGGGTTGTGCATGATTTAAATACTTTGTGTGGTGAAGATAGAGCATAGCCAGACTATATGATTTTGTAGGGATAACTTTCTTTGGCCATGTTATTTTGAGAAGACATAATTGCTTTGTTAGTATGCTTGAAGTATTATTATTTTTTATGTCAATATGAACTTTTGTCTAGAATCTTTTGGATCTGAATATTCATACCACAATTAAGAACAATTACATTGAAATTATGCCGAGTAGCATTCCACATCAAAAATTATCTTTTTACCATTTACCTACTCGAGGACGAGCAGGAATTAAGCTTGGGGATGCTTGATACGTCTCCAACGTATCTATAATTTTTTATTGCTCCATGCTATATTATCTACTGTTTTAGGCAATATTGGGCTTTATTATCCACTTTTATATTATTTTTGGGACTAACCTATTAACGGAGGCCCAGCCCAGATTTGTTGTTTTATGCCTATTTGGTGTTTCAAGAAAAGGAATATCAAACAGAGTCAAAACGAACGAAATCAACTAGAGAAGTTATTTTTGGAAGGAAAGCCACGGATAGGCTTGGGCTCTACGTCGGAAGATACGGGGAGCTGGCCACGAGGGTGGGGGCGCGCCCACCCCTAGGGTGCGCCCGCCTCGTGGGGCCCCCAAAGCTCCACCGACGCACCTTGCAGCCATATATACCTACGTATCGTAAAACTTCCAGAACAGAAGATAGATCGGGAGTTCCGCCGCCGCAAGCCTCTGTAGCCACCAAAAACCTCTCGGGAGCCCTGTTCCGGCACCCTGCCGGAGGGGGGAACCCTCACCGGTGGCCATCTTCATCATCCTGGCGCTCTCCATGACGAGGAGGGAGTAGTTCACCCTCGGGGCTGAGGGTATGTACCAGTAGCTATGTGTTTGATCTCTCTCTCTCTCTCTCTCTCTCTCTCTCTCTCTCGTGTTCTTGATTTGGCACGATCTTGATGTATCACGAGCTTTGCTATTATAGTTGGATCCTATGTTTCTTCTCCCCCTCTACTCTCTTGTAATGAATTGAGTTTCCCCTTTGCAATTATCTTATCAGATTGAGTCTTTTATGAGAACACTTGATGTATGTCTTGCCGTGTTTATCTGTGGTGACAATGGGATATCACGTGCCACTTGATGTATGTTTTGGTGACCAACTTGCGGGTTCCGCCCATGAACCTATGCATAGGGGTTGGCACACGTTTTCTTTATTCTCCGGTAGGAACTTTGGGGCACTCTTTGAAGTACTTTTATGTTGGTTGGATGAATCTGAGATTGTGTGATGCATATCGTGTAATCATGCCCACAGATACTTGAGGTGACAATGGAGTATCTAGGTGACATTAGGGTTTTGGTTGATTTGTGTTTTAAGGTGTTATTCTAGTATGAACTCTTTTATAGATTGATCCGAAAGAATAGCTTTGAGGTGGTTTCGTACCCTACCATAATCTCTACATTTGTTCTCCGCTATTAGTGGCTTTGTGGTGATTCTTTGTCACATGTTGAGGGATTGTTATATGATCTATCTATGTTATTATTGTTGAGAGAACTTGCACTAGTGAAAGTATGAACCCTAGGCCTTGTTTCCTATCATTGCAATACCATTTACGCTCACTTTTATCATTAGTTACCTTGCTGTTTTTATATTTTCAGATTACAAATACTCATATCTACCATCCATATTGCACTTGTATCACCATCTCTTCGCCGATCTAGTGCACCTATACAATTTACGATTGTATTGGGTGTGTTGGGGACACAAGAGACTCTTTGTTATTTGGTTGCAGGATTGTTTGAGAGAGACCATCTTCATCCTACACCTCCCACGGATTGATAAACCTTAGGTCATCCACTTGAGGGAAATTTGCTACTGTCCTACAAACCTCTGCACTTGGAGGCCCAACAACGTCTACAAGAAGAAGGTTGTGTAGTAGACATCATGCCTCGGCGATATTCTTCTCAGTGTGCATCACGTCGACGTTGTGTGGGAAAAGGAGGTCTTTGAAGTAAGGCAGATCCCATAAGCATGTCTTGTGAGTCCAGGCGTGTTTAGAATTATACCCCCTGAAGTACCCTAGACGCTATGGATCTGGCTCGAGAGCGTTTAACTGATCCAGGGTCTGTTGGCATGTCAACGCAGGTGGTGTAGAGTTTTTGAAAACTCTACCTGTGATGAAGTTCTTCTTGTCTTTCCTGAACTTATGGCGAGGATCCAGGAACTGTCTATGCATGTCGAAGCAAGAAAACTTGCGACTGGCCTGAAGCCAACGAAACTCAAGAGATCCCTTGCATGTGGGGCACGGGAATCTTCCATGCACACACCAGCCAACGAATAGCGCATACACCGGCAAGTCATGCGTCGAGTACATGTACCAGACACGCATTATGAAGTTTCATTTGCTATAGGCGTCGTATGTCTTGAACCCATTATCCCAGGCTTCTTGCAATTCGTCCTTAAGCGGCTGCATGTACACATTCATATTTTTCCCCGGATAGTTGGGCCCTGGAATTATCAACGTCAGGAAAATGTTCTTTCTTTGCATAATCTGTCCGGGGGGGGGGGGGGGAGATTGAGTGGAAAGACAAATATGGGCCAACAACTGTATTGGGTTGCCGTCAGACCAAACACACTGAACCCATCCGTGCTTACGCCGACTCGAGGATGCCTCAGATCTACCTCTTTGTCATCATGTAATTCATCAAACTTCTTCCACGCAACACCATCTGATGTGTGTACCATCATCAGATTCCCATCTGCATCTAGTTCGGTTCTTTTGCCCGTTTTGTGCCATGTCATCTATCTGGCCGTCTCTTCAACCATGAAAAGACGTTGAAGTCTTGGTACGATTGGCATATACCGAAGAACACTAACGGGGATTTTGGTTTGCGTCTTCTCACCCATACCGTTCTCTACCACAACATACCTGGAAGACTTGCAAATGGGACAATAGTTCAAGTCTGCATATTCAAGCCTAAGTAAGGCACATCCTTTCTCACATGCATGTATCTTCTCATAGGGCATCTTCAGTGCACGGAGGATTTTGTCTGACTGGTACAGGTTTGCAGGCATTACATGGCCTTTGGGTAGAAAGCGTCCAAATACTGTCATAATTGCGTCATAGCATTCTTTGCCCCAGTTGAACTAAGCCTTCAGAGCCATTACTTATGAGATGGCATCCAATTGACAAAGCTCAGTGTGCTCGTGGAGCGGAAGTTTTGAAGACTCCAACATTTCATTGAAGGCCTTTGCAGATTCCTCCATCCCCTCGTCCGAATCCCGAGCATCATCCAAGTCTTGCACCACGTTTTCCATCCCGGTACCATGCTCGTCGGTGCGAGGACGAACCACCTCAGCTCGGTCACGTTGGGCAGACTCACCATGAAATGCCACACCGTATAATTGGGCGTAAAACCACTCTTCTGGAGGTGTTTTCCCATTTCAGCCTCTGTCCTCTTTTCCCAATTGTCGCACCGGGAACAGGGGCACCAGGTTTTCCTCTGGCCATTTGCAAATGCGGCTTGCACAAACGCCTTGGTTTTTGTGAACCATTCAGTGCTCCATTTGTTACGACCAGTGTGACGGTGTACATCCACGCACGATCACTCATCTTGACTTTCGAGCTCTTGGACACACAACAAATATATATATATATATATATATATATATATATATATAATTCACCATGTATATATTCATCATTTGATCTAGTTTGTCAATTTTATTACGTCCATGCAACCTACACTCTAATAGGTAATGATAGGTCCTAATCCCACCAGAGTATGTGTAGATTGGGTTCCTTTTCCCATGCTATGCTCTAGATCCAACGCAAAATTTCGGCAGCACCTCGCTGTTCTCCACGATACACGTCTACGCAATAAACAGAGAGGATGTGTACCGGAGAACAACAGGGATACATCGAAAATTTATGCGTCGGATCGAGCAAAAGCATATGGGAAAACGAACCCAATCTACACATACTCGGGTTGTCCATGGATAGCGTTGGACAATTCGAAAGAATCACGGTTATAAATATGCAAATGCATGCATACTTATAGATGTAACCCTTTCGAACGGGAGATGCATAATGGTTACGCATACTGATGATTGACACCTATAGCTAGCAAGTTTCATCGGCACGAAGACCGGAACAGAGCAAATGAAGGGGTAGGAGGAGATGTCATTTGTGCTCACCAACGAACGCAGGGGCGGAGCTCGTCGAATGCACGGAGGTCGTCAAACACCACACCCTTTGCAAATGATTTAAACAACTGCACATTTGAATCCACCCGATAAACACAAATATGTATGATGTTTTGCATAACAAAATCGAAAAATATACAACCTAACTCATAATTCACAAATATATGACCCCGCCGGCCTCTGGAAGGCCAAAGAGCACCTTCTACATATTCTTCTTTTCTTATTTTCTTCTTCTTCTTCTTCTTCTTCTTCTTCTTCTCCCCTCCTCTTCTTCTCCTACACCTACACTTTCTTCTTCTTCTTCTTCTTCTTCTTCTTCTTCTTCTTCTTCTTCTTCTTCTTCTTCTTCTTCTTCTTCTTCTTCTTCTTCTTCTACCCTCCTCTTCTTCTCCTACACCTCCACTTTCTTCTTCTTCTTCTTCTTCTCCCCTCCTCTTCTTCTCCTACACTTTCTTCTTCTCCTTCTTCTTCTTCTCCCCTCTACCTCTTCTTCTTCTTCTTATTCTTCTTCCCCTTCTACATATTATTCTTTTCTTCTTCTTCTTTTTTCATCTTTTTTCTACTTCTTTTAATTATATGACTAATTATCTAAAACCCATGCACTAAATCTAACACTAACACATATATATGTAGCACTAAACCTAACACTAACAATTAAACAGCAAAAAAGAAGAAAATAACTCACCCGGATCATGGGTGGCGGAGTGGGCGAGGCGACGCCGGGTGGTGGGGCTGACAGGCGGGCGGGGTGGTGGGGCGACAACGCTGGGTGGGCGGGCGGGTGGCAGGGCGGGTGGTGGGGTGGCGGGTGGTGGCGGGGCGGTGGGTGGCGGCGGCGGAAGGTGGTGGGGTGGCGGCGGGTGGCGGGCGGCGGCAGGGTGGGGCTGCGGCGGTGGTGGGGCGGCGGGCGGCGGGCGGCGTGGTGGCTCGGGGAGGAGAGAGGAGAGAAACAGAGAGATGGATCCAGGGCGGGGTGGGTCTCGCCGTTAGGTAGGTTAGTTCTTTGCCGTCCGCCAAACCTTTGTCGTCAGCTTTTTTTCCTCTTTGCCGTCGCTAGCTGACGGCAAAGAGGGGTCATTAAGTTTGGATTAATCAGCTCGTTAGTGGGGACCACCACCCTCTTTGCCGTCCACTAGCTGACGACAAAGAGTAGGCAGATGGCAAAGACCGTTCTTTGCCATCAATCAGTTCATTGTCGTCTGTTTTCTGCAAGCGGACGGCAAAGACCTTCTTTGCCGTCAGCTAGCGGACGGCAAAGACTTGGCAGATGGCAATTAGCTAATTCCAGTAGTGTAAGTTAATTTAACAACAAAGCCTTCGGCCCCAAACAAGTTGGAGTAGGCTAGAGCTAAAACCCATAAGATTTAGAAACCAACTCATGATTCTGGCATGTGGATAGCTAACTTACACGAACCCTTGTACATGGCTAGTTCTTTGGTGATATGTCAGTCCAACAGATATCTCTTTACAAACTCCTTCCATGTCAAGTTTGGTCTACCGTGACCTCTTTTGACATTATCAGCATGCTTTAACTGCCTTAATACACTGGAGCTTTTGGAGGCATGCGATCTATATACCCAAACCATATCAAACGATGTTGGATAAGCTTATGTTCAATCGAATCTAGCCCAACTTTGTCATGTAGATGCCGACTGGTTAGAAGAGTCCCACATGGCCCCCGCATCGCCTAGCTTAGGCGACACGGGCGGCGACCCAACCCCGCCGTCTAGCAGCTCCATCCACCGGTGCCTCCTCCCTCGCCGCCGCCTGGGGCCACCGTCGGGCAAAGCCCGCGTGCTGGCGGCGGCGGGGCCTCTCTGTTGCTCGGCACCCTTCCTGGCTGGGAGCGCTCCATCCAGATGCGCCCGGCGCGTTGCGCAAGGCCGGGCCGGCAGCTGGCCGCACGGCGGCCTCGGGCTTCTCAGGTGAGGCTGTGGTGGCGGGGCGGCCGGTTTCGGTTGGTTTCGGCCAGATCCACGTGCAGCGCGGGGCGCGGATGGTGAGCCTGGCGGGTGGGGACGACAGGCGGCGGCCTCGGTCGAGCTCCGGCGTGGCTGGCGTGGGCCAGCAGCGTCGCGTGGCGCGGCTCGGGTCCGGATGTGCGCGTGGGGTGCAGATCGATGGCTGGGCACGACAATAGCTGACGCGCGTCGGGCGCGGCGACCAGCAGCTGGGCGTGGTGGATGCGCTGCTCTGGAGTGCGCGATGTGCTGCGGAGGGAGCTGGTCTGCTCTGCTGTCGCTCGTGTGGCTCCGATTGGGTCTGGTGCGAGCTCGTCCTTCGATATGGATGCTGCGCGATGCGATGCGGCGTGGGTTGCTGCGGTGGTGGTGGTCATGGTGGTCCTGCGGCGGATGGACGGCAGCTTTGGCCGGGGGGTGGTGCGTCTCTGGTCGTTGTGGATCATGGGATCCCGCGGTCAGACTGAAGTTGGCCTCAGCACGTGGTGATTGGTGGGCGGTGGTCGGTGGTGGTAGGTGGTCGGCGCTTTTGGGGAAGGTAGTAATTTCAAAAAAGTTCCTATGCACACGCAAGATCATGGTGATGCATAGCAACGAGAGGGGAGAGTGTTGTCTACGTACCCTCATAGACCGTAAGCGGAAGCGTTATGACAACGCGGTTGATGTAGTCGTACGTCTTCACGATCGACCGATCCTCGATGCAACGTGACGGCACGTCCGCGTTCAAAGACACGTTCGATTCGATGGCGTCCCGCGAAGTTACGATCCAGTAGAGCTTCGGGGAAGAGCTTCGCAGCACGACGGCGTGGTGACGGTGTTGATGAAGCTATCGATGCAGGGCTTCGCCTAAGCACCGCTATGATATGACCGAGGTGGATTATAGTGGAGGGGGGCACCGCACACGGCTAAGAAAGATCAATGATCAACTTGTGTGTTCTAGGGTGCCCCCTTGCCCCCGTATATAAAGGAGCAAGGGGGAGGCTGTCCGGCCCTTGCAGGACACGCCAGGAAGAGGAGTCCTCCTCCTAGTAGGAGTAGGACTCCCCTTTCCACGCGGCCTGCCCTGGCCGGCCCTCTCTCTCCACTAAGGCCCATGTGGCCCGTTACTTCTCCCGGGGGGAGGGGGTTCCGGTAACCCTCCGGCACTCTGGTTTTCTCCGAAATCACCTGGAACATTTCCGGTATCCGAGTATAGTCGTCCAATATATCAATCTTTATCTCTAGACCATTTCGAGACTCCTCGGCATGTCCGTGATCACATCCGGGACTCCGAACTACCTTCGGTACATCAAATCACATAAACTCATAATACTGATCGTCACAGAACTTTAAGCGTGCGGACCCTATGGGTTCGAGAACTATGTAGACATGACCGAGACACGTCTCTGGTCAATAACCAATAGCAGAACCTGGATGCTCATATTGGTTCCTACATATTCTATGAAGATCTTTATCGGTCAAACCGCATAACAACATACGTTGTTCCCTTTGTCATCGGTATGTTACTTACCCGAGATTTGATCGTCGGTATCTCAATACCTAGCTCATTCTCATTACAGGCAAGTCTCTTTACTAATTCTGTAATGCATCATCCCGCAACTAACTCATTATGCAAGGCTTATAGTGATGTGCATTACCTAGAGGGCCCAGAGATACCTCTCCGACAATCGGAGTGACAAATCCTAATCTCGATCTATGCCAACTCAACGAGTACCATCAGAGACACCTGCAGAGCACCTTTATAATCACCCGGTTACATTGTGACATTTGGTAGCACACAAAGTGTTCCTCCGGTAATCGGCAGTTGCATAATCTCATAGTCATAGGAACATGTATAAGTCATGAAGAAAGCAATAGTAGTAAACTAAAACGATCAAGTGCTAAGCTAACGGAATGGGTCAAGTCAATCACATCATTCTCCTAATGATGTGATCCCGTTTATGAAATGACAACTCATGTCCATGGTGAGGAAACATAACCATCTTTGATCAACGAGCTAGTCAAGTAGAGGCATACTAGTGACACTTTGTTTGTCTATGTATTCACACATGTATTGCATTTTCGGTTAATACAATTCTAGCATGAATAATAAACATTTATCATGAATAAGGAAAAAATAATAACTTTATTATTGCCTCTAGGGCATATTTCCTTCAGTCTTAGACAACGGGTCTGCACCATTCAGATCCGTATGTATCTTGCAAATCTCTATGTCTCCCACCTGGACTTGATCGTGGATGGAATTGAAGCGTCTCTTGATGTGATAGGTTCTCTTGTGAAATCTGGATTCCTTTGCCAAGGCAATTGCACCAGTATTGTCACAAAAGATTTTCATTGGACCCGATGCACTAGGTATGACACCTGATCGGATATGAACTCCTTCATCCAGACTCCTTGATTTGCTGCTTCCGAAGCAGCTATGTACTCTGCTTCACGCGTAGATCCTGCCACGATGCTTTGTTTAGAACTGCTCCAACTGACAGATCCACCGTTCAGTATAAACACGTATCCGGTTTGCGATTTAGAATCGTCCGGATTAGTGTCAAAGCTTGCATCGACGTAACCATTTACGACGAGCTCTTTGTCACCTCCATAAACGAGAACCATATCCTTAGTCCTTTCGGTATTTCGGGATGTTCTTGACCGATGTCGATGATCCACTCGGGATTACTTTGGTACTTCCTGCTAAACTAATAGCAAGGCACACATCAGTGCGGTACACAGACATTGCATACATGATAGAGCCTATGGCTGAAGCATAGGGAACACTTTTCATTTTCTCTCTATCTTCTCGCATTGGTCGAGCATTGAGTCTTACTCAACTTCACACCTTGTAACACGTGCAAGAACTGCTTTCTTTGCTTGATCCATTTTGAACTTCTTCAAAACTTTATCAAGGTATGTGCTTTGTGAAAGTTCAATTAAGCATCTTGATCTATCTCTATAGATCTTGATGCCCAATATATAAGCAGCTTCACCGAGGTCTTTCATTGAAAAACTCTTATTCAAGTATCCTTTTATGCTATCCAGAAATTCTATATCATTTCCAATCAACAATATGTCATCCACATATAATATTAGAAATGCTACAGAGCTCCCACTCACTTTCTTGTAAATACAGGCTTCTCCAAAAGTATGTATAAAACCATATGCTTTGATCACACTATCAAAACGTTTATTCCAACTCTGGTATGCTTGCACCAGTCCATAGATGGATCACTAAAGCTTGCATACTTTGTTAGTACCCTTTGGATCATATACAACTCTTCTTCCAGAAATCCATTCAGGAATGCAGTCTTTCCATCCATTTGCCAAATTTCATAATCATAAAATGCGTCAATTGCTAACATGATTCGGACGGACTTAAGCATCGCTACGGGTGAGAAAGTCTCATCGTAGTCAACCCCTTGAACTTGTCGAAAACCTTTTGCAACAAGTCGAGCTTTGTAAACAGTAACATTACAGTTAGCATCAGTCTTCTTATTGAAGATCCATTTATTCTCGATGGCTTGCCGATCATCAGGCAAGTCAACCAAAGTCCACACTTTGTTCTCATACATGGATCCCATCTCAGGTTTCATGGCATCAAGCCATTTTGCAGAATCTGGGCTCATCATCGCTTCCTCATAGTTCGTAGGTTCATCATGGTCAAGTAACATGATCTATAGAACAGGATTACCGTACCACTCTGGTGCGGATCGTACTCTGGTTGACCTACGAGGTTCGGTAGTAACTTGATCTGAAGTTTCATGATCATCATCATTAGCTTCCTCACTAATTGGTGTAGGTGTCACAGGAACTAGTTTCTGTGATGAACTACTCTCCAATAAGGGAGCAGGTACAATTACCTCATCAAGTTCTACTTTCCTCCCACTCACTTCTTTTGAGAGAAACTCCCTCTCTAGAAAGGATCCATTCTTAGCAACAAATGTCTCGCCTTCAGATCTGTGATAGAAGGTGTACCCAACAGTCTCCTTTGGGTATCCTATGAAGACACATTTCTTTGATTTGGGTTCGAGCTTATCAGATTGAAGCTTTTTCACATAAGCATCGCAGCCCCAAACTTTAAGAAACGGCAACTTTGGTTTCTTGCCAAACCATAGTTCATAAGGCGTCATCTCAACGGATTTAGATGGCGCCCTATTTAATGTGAATTCAGCCGTCTCTAAAGCATAACCCCAAAACGATAGCGGTAAATCAGTAAGAGACATCATAGATCGCACCATATCTAGTAAAGTACGATTACGACGTTCGGACACACCATTACTGTTGTGGTGTTCCGGTGGTGTGATTCTTGAAACTATTCCGCATTTTTCAAATGAAGACCAAACTCAGAACTCAAATATTCTCCTCCACGATCAGATCGTAGAAACTTTATTTTCTTGTTACGATGATTTTCCACTTCACTCTGAAATTATTTGAACTTTTCAAATGTTTCAGAGTTATGTTTCATTAAGTAGATATATCCATATCTGCTCAAATCATCTGTGAAGGTGAGAAAATAACGATATCCGCCGCGAGCCTCAATATTCATCGGACCACATACATCAGTATGTATGATTTCCAATAAATCTGTTGCTCGCTCCATTGTTCCGGAGAACGGCGTTTTAGTCATCTTGCCCATGAGGCATTGCTCGCAAGTACCAAGTGATTCATAATCAAGTGATTCCAAAAGTCCATCAGAATGGAGTTTCTTCATGCGCTTTACACCAATATGACCTAAACGGCAGTGCCACAAATAAGTTGCACTATCATTATCGACTTTGCATCTTTTGGCTTCAACATTATGAATATGTGTATCACTACTATCGAGATTCATTAAAAATAGACCACTCTTCAAGGGTGCATGACCATAAAAGATATTACTCGTATAAATAGAACAACCATTATTCTCAGATTTAAATGAATAACCGTCTCGCATCAAACAAGATCCAGATATAATGTTCATGCTCAACGCTGGCACCAAATAACAATTATTCAGGTCTAAAACTAATCTCGAAGGTAGATGTAGAGGTAGCGTGCCAACGATGATCACATCGACTTTGGAACCATTTCCCACACGTATCGTCACCTCGTCCTTAGCCAATCATTGCTTAATCCGTAGTCCCTGTTTCGAGTTGCAAATATTAGCAAAAAAACCAGTATCAAATACCCAGGTGCTACTGCGAGCTTTAGTAAGGTACACATCAATAACATGTATATCACATATACCTTTGTTCACCTTGCCATCCTTCTTATCCACTAAATACTTGGGGCAGTTCCGCTTCCAAAGGGCTACCCCCTTTGTAGTAGAAGCACTCAGTCTCGTGCTTAGGTCCAGACTTGGGTTTCTTATCCCGAGCAAAGAACTTGTTTGCTGTTCTTCTTGAAGTTCCCCTTCTTCTTCCCTTTACCCTTTTTCTTGAAACTGGTGGTCTGGTTGACCATCAACACTTGATGCTCCTTCTTGATTTCTACCTCCGCAACCTTTAGCATTGCGAAGAGCTTGGGAATTGTCTTATCCATCCCTTGCATGTTATAGTTCATCACGAAGCTTTTGTAGCTTGGTGGCAGTGATTGAAGAATTCTGTCGATGACACTATCATCCGGAAGATTAACTCCCAGTTGAATCAGGTGATTGTTATACCCAGACATTTTGAGTATATGCTCACTGACAGAACTATTCTCCTCCATCTTGCAGCTCTAGAACTTATTGGAGACTTCATATCTCTCAATCCGGGCATTTGCTTGAAATATTAACTTCAACTCCTGGAACATCTCATATGCTCCATGACATTCAAAACGTCGTTGAAGTCCCGGTTCTAAGCCGTAAAGCATGGCACACTGAACTTTCGAGTAGTCATCAGCTTTGCTCTGCCAGACGTTCATAACATCTGGCGTTGCTCCTGCAGCGGGTTTGGCACCCAGCGGTGCTTCCAGGACGTAATTCTTCTGTGCAGCAATGAGGATAATCCTCAAGTTACGGACCCAGTCCATGTAATTGCTACCATCATCTTTCAACTTTCCTTTCTCAAGGAACGCATTAAAATTCAACGGAACAACAGCACGGGCCATCTATCTACAAAAACATAGACAAGCAAAATACTATCAGGTACTAAGTTCATGATAAATTAAAGTTCAATTAATCATATTTAAGAATTCTTGTGACAGCCTGATTTTGGCCCTTTCTTTTTCTTTTGTTTTTCTCAGGTTTTTGCTTGAGTTTTCCTTTTTCTATGGCTTTGTGGTCTGGGAACTGAAGAAGATGCCCTCTTCTTTGCTTCCAGAGTGGCTTGTCATACCCAAATCCTTCCCTAGACCCTGTCATTTTCATCCTAGCCCAAATCCCAATATTCTTTTTATTTGGAATATTCCTTTTCTATTAAAGGAATAACTCAAATTGCCCTAGGTTGTGAAGCAACCTTTATTTCCATCACTCCTAAAATTCCCAAATAATTCTCATAAATTGTTTGGGTCATATATTTCTCAAATATGACAAAATATTTCATTTTTCATGTTTATCATCATGCTCAAATAATTCATTTCCTATTCTGCCCTAAATGGCACATTGTGAAGCAAGTGCTATTTTCCTTTTCCCCATTGACCTCAAACTCCTTGTACACCATTTCATGTCCATATAATTTCCACATGCCAAAATGCAACCTCATTTGCCTAGTAATTTTTTAATTATGATTTTTCAAAGTTTCTATCCAGAAAGAAGCTTTGTGAAGGAGGTGCAAGGTAGTCATATCCGAATGAGTTTCCATTTAGCATGATCCCTCATATCATCATATCATAGCCCTCCACCAAAGTAGAGCTCATGTCATGCCTCCATGTGAGCTCATCTTCAATTCTTTGATTCTGTCCAAAATTTCAGTTTGTGAAGCAAGTATATTTTATCTTGCTCCATTATGGCTGCCAATTTTTCTAGGCCTTCTATTATCCATATAACTTACCTGCACCCATTTTGAGCATGGTTCATCAAGCCATTTTTCCTCTAGAATTTTTGCAAGTTTCTGTCCAGAATGAAGCTTTGTGAAGCAAGTGCCACTTTGGTCGGCCACGCCAAAGAGCGCCGCTTGCGCCAGTGCTAGTGGTGATCACGCTTGCGTTATGGCTGAACGCGTGCTCTGGCTTGTTCTGGCCACTGTGCTCGTCTCCTCCCTCCTCGTCTCGACCTCCATTCGTGTCCTCGAGCTCGCCCTTGCTCGACTGCGTCACCCTGCATCGGTGCCTCGTCGTGGTTCGCCATCAATGTGCCACTAGAACAGTGCCCGTGCCATGCCAAGCCTTTGACCTCCATTAGAGCCCTGGTCAAGCTCACTTGTGAGCTCCAGAGCCTTTCCCTCGGCTATATAAGCGTGCCCCGAGCCCTCTCGCAACTCATCCACTCCTCACTTGCCTCCCTAGCCCACCGGAGTCCTCACCCCCCTCCTCTTTTCGCCGGAGTTCGCCTCGGCCATCGCCGGTCTTCTCGTTTCCGGCAAACCTAGCCCCTCCCCTCTCCTCCAGAGCTGTCCACCACGTTACCCTCGTCACCGCGGTTCGCTCCACCCACTTTACCATCGCCGGAGCGCCTTGCTTCGCCGAGCACATCCACCGTCCGAGCTCTCTGTAGCTTCCTCCGTCGCCACGGCCTCCCCTCCTCTCCACTCCTCCCCGGCGCTCATTCTACCTCTGAACGGGACCGCCTCGTCTCCACGAACACGTAGGTGGTCTCTGCTCGCCTGTGGGTGGCCGGAGTTGGCTGGGCCCTTCGCCGGAGTCCGCCGCCCGTGTCCCTGTCCCCGCGAGCCGTCGTCGCCCTGCCTCTCCCCGGCGCTGCTGCTTCTCCAAGAGGAGGCGCCGTGCCGCCCCGTACCCTCCGGTGGCCGCGCGGGGAAGAAGACGACGACCGCTCGGCCCCTCCCATGACCGCGTGGGTCCCGCAGGCCCCACCAATCAGCCGCACGGCGTTGACCCCTCCCGGTCCAGCGTGGATAAGTGAAGGGCCCCACCCTCGTGGGACCCGCACGTCAGTGTCACACGCCCTGGTCCCGCCTCGGCTGACTGGATTAAGTGGAGGCGTACTCAGTTGTGTACGTTTTCACCTTCGGGAAAGCACAGTATCCCTCTGCTTCAGCAGAAAGTACGCTTTCCTTTACTGAAAGCGGATTTCCTCTCTGTTCCAGCCAAGAATGGGTTTTCTTAAACAGAAAGCGTATTTCTAACTTTGCGCTTCTGCCTTATCCACTCAGGGACTTGTTTGTGTTGATACTTTTGCAGAAAAGTCCCTAAACTTCAACCCTTCATATATTTTTAACCACAACTCCGAATGAGGTGATTCCAAAGCCCACGTCTTTGTTTCGTCGAGCCCATTCTGTTGGTATCATTTTCACTATGCTTTAGCATTCTGAAAATGACCTTTTTGCCCTTGCATGTAAACAGCCCCTCCAAGAGAGAACTGTTTTCGGCAAATCTTTTCGCGGCTTCACCGCACTCCTTCCCGGTTCCTTCTTCACCCCCAGGCAAGCCACAATACCCACTTGCATGATAGTCATGCAGTAGCCATGGTTTTCAACTTGAATATTTATTATATGATTGCTTGTTTAAAATATGGTTATCGTTGTTTCGGTAATGCTTCTGGGTTAGTGCTTACTTGCTTGCTATGTTGTTATGCACCTGGTTATCATGTCCTGCTAGTTGCTAGTCTTCCTTTCATATGCTTATGCTTGCTAGTAGTACATGTTGATGTTGGTGATGGCCTTCGGTGCATGACTATCGTCAGTTCCGAGCGTCGTCGTTATGCATGTCCCATTGCATCCAGTTGGTTAAATGATTACATGGTAGCATTGTTGATATGTCTTGCATGATATTTATTGTTCATGCTAGTTGTATACTAGGTTTCTATGAGTAGTGTTGTACTTGTGATATTCATGCTCGTCATTATACTATGCTCAATTGGATATGATTCATTGTGGATATGGTGGATAGTTATGTTGCACCCATGCTTATGTTGATATCATGTTCAT
The DNA here is from genome assembly GCA_021605145.1 of Aegilops bicornis. Taxonomy (NCBI): domain Eukaryota; kingdom Viridiplantae; phylum Streptophyta; class Magnoliopsida; order Poales; family Poaceae; genus Aegilops; species Aegilops bicornis. The sequence continues at coordinate 146,347,156 of CM038673.1, forward strand.
GCATTGTAATTGCATCATGTTATTTTATCATGGCTCAACATATTGCATTCAAGTTTAACTGGATTAAATTGAACTTGAACAACTATTCGTTGAGTCATGGTGCCATCATATCGAACTGACCAGTGCAACCACACTTACCTTTATGGGAAGGTCCTAACTGGGTCTATTGTCGTGCCTCTCGCCGGTGCCTCCCATGAGGGAAGGTTATGGGCGTGCGTACCCTGGCCCGGTAAGAAGACATAACCTTGTGTGCCCGTTGTTGTTGTTATGGATCCGGTCCCCGTGAGGGACGTTTTGGCCACGACGGTGGTCGTTGTGTCGTTGGTAGACACGGGACCACCAAGGACTAACCGAGTTGGGAGTGGGTCGGAGTGGCCGGGAGAGTGTCATGGCAGTAGATCGGTTTTGTCGGAACGCCGTTGGTCCACCCGAATGGGAGTGCGAGGCCATGGGTTCCGTAGTGTGGGTACAGTGTACTAACCTCTGCAGAGTGTATATTAAATCTATCGGTAGCCACGCCCGCAGATAAGGGCCCGGTTCATGTCGGTCACACTATGAGTCAACAGTAATAATAATAATGTGATTAATAACAACTCCGGTTCGATGATGAGATAAGTTGGTTGTGATCGCCGGAAAGATCACTGTTTGAGACCAAGTGTTGGTCATGGTTGTGATCGCCGGAATGATCACCATGGTATCGAGGATACTGAGTTGTTGGATATTCGTGATGTTGTGCGAGAATCGTGGGTAAGGATCAAGCTCCTTGTGGTCATTTGATGATTACTACGGTATTGTTTATACCAAGCTTGATTTGATCACGAGATGATCGTGTAATGTCCGGGTTGGTAAGTGATGCATGTGATGGTTACGAGGTAACCCGAGCAGAATAAATGGTGCATGTAGTGTCATCATGTTGCATGCTAGTATCATCAGATTTATATGTTCATGCCATGTTCATATTGTTCTAGCGGTATTATGTTCATGTTATGATGATCTCATGATAATTCCTGCTTAACCTGTAATTGCCATGCTGTTGTTTGTCTTGAATGCTTCTGGTTATTGTGAGCTTGCAAGTACATTCAATGTACTGACCTAGCGTGTCATGCCAGTTTGCAGGTCGTGCCTGGATTGCTTGCTTGTTTGGTGTTGTTCCTATGTTTGCGAGCTAGGATAAGCGTTCCAGCCAGAGTCCCTGCGGAGTGGAGTTCACCACCGTCGTCTTTGTTCCGCTGCTAGAGTTATTCCGCTGCTTCGAGTTGTTCTGCTGCTTGCATAGAGCAATTGAGGATGGCGTAGTGTCGTCGTGCCGATGTTATTCATTGTAATATCGGAGACCATGTATTCATATTCGTGTAATAATAGAAAGCTGGTTTGTTCTATGCTAAGCAGTTCCGTATTCCAGAAGACTTCTCCCGATCTCCGGCTGGAATACGGGCGCCCGATTTCTCGAGCCGGAGTGCCATGTGCTTGGTATCGTGAAAGGTATGGTTGTAGGATGCCTTAGTCCGTGCGAACGTTAGAAAGCGGTAGTATAGACCCCAGTTGGTTTGTTGCATTTGATTGTTGCATTTGTTTGTCGCATAGCATGCATATAGATTATTATTTTGTCGCTAACGTTTGATCTTGTGAGTGTAGGCGGCATCGTTTCCGGTCCACCGTCTGCACCCTCCTTCTTAGCATGTCTGCTCTTTGGTGTTCGGCGTCATCTCTGTCCCAGCAGAGTGATGCCCTGGTACATAGAGTTCCAGGCACCATTTGCAGGAGTTATGCTCAGGTATCGTGTATATTTTCCACCACCCACCCATATTATTTCAGTGATAGACTTGTTTCTATCCCGAATCATGCCATCCATCTCGTCCCTCCGCAACCCCATCGATCTTGGTTACCAGAAAAGGGCAATGCCAGCGAGCCTTGTTTTTTCACCGCTACCCTACTCAGTCATTCTATTCTTTGGACGTGTACGAATCCCTTTTGTACGCTTGATGATGATATGGTCATGAATTTTGTGTCTCGATACTTGATCGTCAAGTCCGTCCTCACCTGTGTATCCATCCAGATCTAGCCACGCTTCAGCCAGTGCTTAGTGTAGCTTCGGTTACGCCAACTCCCTCCACACATGGATATAATTTTCATGCACACCGCCACCGCATATTAGACCGTAATACCGGAATTTCCGTGCGATTTGTGTGCTTAGCTGTGCATGCATATTATGGTGTGAGTAGCAGTAATATGTGATGATTGCTTGATTAATTAAATTAGTAGTATGCTTGTGTGCTTTTGTTTTAGTCGTTTCTTTTATTTCTTTCTTTGGGCCTTCGGTGTTACAAATTTTCCCCCTATTAAAGTTGCTCGTCACCGAATAATTGCACCAAGAGTCGACAAGAAATGCATATATTTGGAAACTCAGCTAAATGAATGGAATTGTCACAGATTGCGGTGAAATTGGAAATAGCTCGTCTGAATACAAAAAAAATCCTGGATGGAATGTCAGTATAAAGTTTGCATTAACGTGCACTCCTCATAGCAGAAATGATCAAATCAGCAAGAAGATAAATTGTGTGCAAGGTTGATAGAATATTATCAAAGGTATGGCTCAGATACAAGTTTAATTTTTCGTTGAGGATGATTTTGGAACCCGATGTACCTGGAAGCAAGAAAAAATATGGAATGTACTCATAAAGGAGGATAGTCCTGCAAAACCCCGTTTCTTACAAGAAATCAATAACAAAAATATTAAGATGCTTCTGGTGTAAGCAACCAAATCTACCCTCGCAAGATACCCGAGAAGCTTCCAAGGCAAGATTCATCTATCTTCCTCAGTATGATACATGGATGATTTCCCGTACAAAGTACTCTGCCTTCTTCAAGAGGGCAACCGTAAAAGCTTCCAAAGATAAGGTAATCGAGTCTTTCTCCAGCAAAGTCTTTAAGGGGGTAAGCTTCTGAAGTACGATACCAGTCTTCTTCAACAAGCTGCCCGATGGAAGTTTCAAGCACAAGCTAGCCAATCTTCCTCAGTAAGACATTGGTACAAGGTAGTACGCTGTGAATTGACAGCATATGGCAGTGAATCCCAAGAATCAGATCCGCAACATTTTGGTCAGAAGCAAGAATCAGTCAGAATACACGTCCGTCAGATTCTCATATATATGCGGTGAGCATACCACCAAGATCTTACAAGTCACTGGGATGAGGATCTGACAACCACGTGAGGATGGTTAAGAGAAGAAAGCCAGTATACACAACAGTGTGACAAAGGGATTATGAGGATTGACAACATCAATGAGCTCAATACAAGTACCGGTGAACCTGGAAAATGATCCTGATGAGCCCTTGTCCCCTTTTTCTCCAATGACGGCACCACGCCTGTGATCTAAGCTGTTTTTAGATATCCGGGTGGATGCCGATTTTTATTTCTCTCTTCAATGACTGTCACGAGTTCTGAGCTGCTTTTCGGCCGTCCTGAGCCGTGGTTGAGTTATTTCAGTAATGTCTCAGATCTGAGTTGTAAAGACCGTTCTGGTGGCTACTGATTTATTTGCCGATTTCTTGCAAAGGTTCGGATGATCATTTTCCTGCGGTCAGAACTTGAGGGGTGTTGAACCTGTCAGTTAAATGGGGTACCTTGTCAGAAAAATGAGGATAGGCTACGATTGCCGAAAAATTGTACCGACAGTACCTATGGTGATACGAAGAAGCAATATGACCCAGCTCTTTCAGCCAAGGATCCAGACCAAGAAACGATAATGAAGGAGCAAGACCAGTGATGTGGGTATGAAAATTGTTGCAAGACCCGCGTGGTGCGTAACCACCACAAGAAAAGTCTGCAGATATTATCCTCTGTGTCAAACTCTTATGCTAGCCACGACAAAGCGACAATCAAATATTTGGTACGGCTCCGATACTCAAGACAGTGGAACCAGTTAAGATGATTCAGAAACTTCCGCGATAAGCCAGAAGCTGTCGGGAAAACGGGTATGACCCAACTCACTGTTTGGAACCCGAAGGACCTGCATTTAGTGGAGAAACCCAATACAAGGAGTTAGAGCTTGGGTGTCCACTAGAAAATCTGATCACCACCTCATGAAAGATTGTCAGTGCCGGATGACACACCCAGCGGAAATCGCTCTTGGATTTGTGAGACCGACATATATTTCAGTCATGAGAATCAATCACAGTCGGCTAAGTCAGCAGATCTAAAAAGAAATTGGAGCCTGTATAAGCATGAACAAGCAGGGTAAGATCTGTCAGAATATGGATATATTAAAGCAAACCACCCCAGGGCCAGTCAGATAAAAATTTAGTGGGAACAAAAATAATAAAAAGAATACCCGAGTTGGAAACGGTTTCCTTAAGTCAGTATCTTTATACTTGTTCCCTGAGCAACAAAATCTCGAGGATGAGATTTCTTTAAGGGGGTAAGGTTTGTGACAGCCTGATTTCTGGCCCTTTCTTTTTCTTTTGTTTTTCTGAGGTTTTTGCTTGAGTTTTCCTTTTTCCGTGGCTTTGTGGTCTGGAAACTGAAGAAGATGCCCTCTTGTTTGCTTCCAGAGTGGCTTGTCATACCCAAATCCTTCCCTAGACCCTGTCATTTTCATCCTAGCCCAAATCCCAATATTCTTTTTATTGGGAATATTCCTTTTCTATTAAAGGAATAACTCAAATTGCCCTATGTTATGAAGCAACCTTTATTTCCGTCACTCCTAAAATTCCCAAATAATTCTCATAAATTGTTTGGGTCATATCTTTCTCAAATCTGACAAAATATTTCATTTGTCGTGTTTATCATCATGCTCAAATAATTCATTTCCTATTCTGCCCTAAACGGCACATTGTGAAGCAAGTGCTATTTTCCTTTTACCAATTGACCTCAAACTCCTAGGACACCTTTTCTTGTCCATAACATTGCCACAGGCCAAAATGCAACCTCATTTGCCTAGTAATTTTTTAATTATGAGTTTTCAAAGTTTCTATCCAGAAAGAAGCTTTGTGAAGGAGGTGCAAGCTAGGCATATCCAAATGAGTTGCCATTTTGCATGATCCCTCATATCATCATATCATAGCCCTCCACCAAAGTAGAGCTCATGTCATGCCTCCATGTGAGCTCATCTTCAATTCTTTGATTATGTCCAAAATTTCAGTTTGTGAAGCAAGTATATTTTATCTTGCTCCATTATGGCTGCCAATTTTTCTAGGACTTCTATTATCCATATAACTTACCTCCACCCATTTTGGGCATGGTTCATCAAGCTATTATTCCTCTAGAAATTTTGCAAGTTTTTGTCCAGAATGAAGCTTTGTGAAACAAGTGCCACTTTGGTATTTCCAAATGGAATGAAATCTTTACAGCAGCTTCATACCATCATATAACCCCTCTATGCCAAACTTCAGCTCACAGAGATCAAGTATGTGAGTGTGTCATCCAAATCCCTAATTCTGGCCAGTTTTGCACTTTCTACAGCAACCCTCATCTAAACTCCTCCTCTTAGTCTGATTTTTGGTGATCAAAATCACCTTAGTGTGTGACCATCGCCAGACAAACTCTTTACCATGTTACCTAGCTGGTTTAACCATAGAGAGTTACAAACACCTTCTTACTGATTTACTTTGGAAATAAGTGTGAATCTCTTCTTTGCCCTTGGACCGATTTATGTCCTCATTTTGACTAAGAGCACAAAGGTAAATCTACTGGACATGGTCGGACACGCCAAAGAGCGCCGCTTGCGCCAGTGCACGTGGTGATCATGCTTGCGTCATGGCTGAACGCGTGCTCTGGCTTGTTCCGGCCACTGTGCTCGTCTCCTCCCTCCTCGTCTCGACCTCCATTCATGTCCTGGAGCTCGCCCGTGCTCGACTGCTTCGCCTTGCATCGGTGCCTCGACGTGGTTCGCCATCAATGTGCCGCTAAAACAGTGCCCGTGCCATGCCCAGCCTTTGACCTCCATTAGAACACTGCTCAAGCTCGCTTGTGAGCTCCAGAGCCTTCCCCTCGCTATATAAGCGTGCCCCGAGCCCTCCCGCAGCTCATCCACTCCTCACTTTTGCCTCCCTAGCCTACCGGAGTCCTCGGCCCCCTCCTCTTTTTGCCGGCGTTCGCCTCGGCCATCACCGGTCTTCTTGTTTCCGGCAAACCTAGCCCCTCCCCTCTCCTCCAGAGTTGTCCACCGCGTTACCCTCGTCACCGCGGTTCGCCCCACCCACTTTACCATCACCGGAGCGCCTTGCTTCACCGAGCACCTCCACCGCCCGAGCTCTCTATAGCTTCCTACGTCGCCGCGGCCTCCCCTCCCCTCCACTCTTCCCGGCGCTCATTCTACCTCGAAGGGACCGCCTGCCTCCACGAACCCGTAGGGTGGTCTCGCCGCCCGGGAGGTGGACGGCTGGTCGGGCCCTTCGGCCGAGTCCGCCGCCTGTCCCCGTGTCCCTCATGAGCCGCCGCCGCCCGCCTCTCCCCAAAGTCTTTGTTGTTGCTCAGAGGAGGCGTCATGCCGCCCCGTACCCTACGATGGCCGCGCCCTGGTCGGAGGTGGCCGGAGCTGGCCGGCCCCCCCAGCGCCCATCTCCCCTGCTCCCTTCCTCTGCCTCATGCGAGGCACATCGCAGGGAAGAAGACGACGACCGCTCGGCCCCTCCCCGACCGCGTGGGTCCTGCGGGCCCCACCAGTCAGCCGCACGACGTTGACCCCGCCCGGTCCAGCATGGATAAGTGACGGGCCCCACCCTCGTGGGGCCCGTACGTCAGTGTTACACGCCCTGGTCCTGCCTCGGCTGACTGGATTAAGTGGAGGCGTACTCGGTTGAGTACGTTTTCACCTTCGGGAAAGCGCATTTTCCCTCTGCTTAAGCTCAAAGTTACCTTTCTTTTACTGAAAGCGTATTTCCTCTCTGTTTCAGCCCAGAATGGGTTTTCTTAAACAGAAAGTGTATTTCTAACTTTGCGCTTCTGCCTTATCCACTCAGGGACTTGTTTGTGATGATATTTTTGTAGAAAAGTCCCTGAACTACAACCCTTCATATCTTTTTAACCACAACTCCAAATGAGGTGATTCCAAAGCCCACGTCTTTGTTTCGTCGAGCCCGTTTTGTTGGTATCATTTTCACTATGCTTTAACATTCTGAAAATGTCCTTTTTGCCCATGCACGTAAACAGCCCCTCCGAGAGAGAACTGTTTCCGGCAAATCTTTTCGCGGCGTCACCGCACTCCTTCCCGGTGCCTTCTTCACCCCCAGGCAAGCCACAATACCCACTTGCATGATAGTCATGCAGTAGCCATGGTTTTCAACTTGAATATTTATTATATGATTGCTTGTTTATAATATGGTTATCGTTGTTTCGGTAATGCTTCTGGGTTAGTGCTTACTTGCTTGCTATGTTGTTATGCACCTGGTTATCATGTCCTACTAGTTGCTAGTGTTCCTTTCATATGCTTATGCTTGCTAGTAGTACATGTTGATGTTGGTGATGGCCTTCGGTGCATGACTATCGTCTGTTCCGAGCGCCGTCGTTATGCATGTCCCATTGCATCCAGTTGGTTAAATGATTACATGGTAGCATTGTTGATATGTCTTGCATGATATTTATTATTGATGCTAGTGGTCATACTAGGTTTCTATGAGTAGTGTTGTACTTGTGATATTCATGCTCGTAATTATACTATGCTCAGTTGGATATGATTCATTGTGGATATGGTGGATAGTTATGTTGCACCCATGCTTATGTTGATATCATGTTCATGCATTGTAATTGCATCATGTTATTTTATCATGGCTCAGCATATTGCATTCAAGTTTAACTAGATTAAATTGAACTTGAACAACTATTGGCTGAGTCATGGTGCCACCATATCGAACTGACCAGTGCAACCACACTTACCTTTATGGGAAGGTCCTAACTGGGTCTATTGTCGTGCCTCTCACCGGTGCCTCCCATGAGGGAAGGTTATGGGCGTGCGTACCCTGGCCCGGTAAGAAGACATAACCTTGTGTGCCCGTTGTTGTTGTTGTGGATCCAGTCCCCGTGAGGGACGTTTTGGCCACGACGGTGGTTGTTGTGTCTTTGGTAGACACGGGGCCACCCAGGACTAGCCGAGTTGGGAGTGGGTCGGAGTGGCCGGGAGAGTGTCATGGCAGTAGATCGGTTTTGTCGGAACGTCGTTGGTCCACTCGAATGGGAGTGCGAGGCCATGGGTTCCGTAGTGTGGGTACAGTGTACTAACCTCTGCAGACTGTATATTAAATCTATCGGTAGCCACGCCCGCAGATAAGGGCCCGGTTCGTGTCGGTCACACTATGAGTCAACAGTAATAATAATAATGTGATTAATAACAACCCCGGTTCGATGATGAGATAAGTTGGTTGTGACCGCCGGAAAGATCACTGTTTGAGACCAAGTGTTGGTCATGGTTGTGATCGCCGGAATGATCACCATGGTATCGAGGATACCGAGTTGTTGGATATTCGTGATGTTGTGCGAGAATCGTGGGTAAGGATCAAGCTCCTTGTGGTCATTTGATGATTACTACGGTATTGTTTATACCAAGCTTGATTTGATCCTGAGATGATCGTGTAATGTCTGAAGTTGGTAAGTGATGCATGTGATGGTTACGAGGTAACCCGAGCAGAATAAATGGTGCATGTAGTGTCATCTTGTTGCATGCTAGTATCATCAGATTTATATGTTCATGCCATGTTCATATTTTTCTAGCGGTATTATGTTCATGTTATGATGATCTCATGATAATTCCTGCTTAACCTGTAATTGCCATGCTGTTGTTTGTCTTGAATGCTTCTGGTTATTGTGAGCTTGCAAGTACATTCAATGTACTGACCTAGCGTGTCATGCCAGTTTGCAGGTCGTGCCTGGATTGCTTGCTTGTTTGGTGTTGTTCCTATGTTTGCGAGCTAGGATAAGCGTTCCAGCCAGAGTCCCTGCAGAGTGGAGTTCACCACTGTCGTCGTTGTTCCGCTGCTAGAGTTATTCCGCTGCTTCGAGTTGTTCTGCTGCTTGCATAGAGCAACTAAGGATGGCATAGTGTCGCCGTGCCGATGTTATTCATTGTAATGTCGGAGACCTTTTATTCATATTCGTGTAATAATAGAAATCTAGTTTGTTCTATGCTAAGCAGTGTCGTATTCCAGAATACTTCTCCTCGATCTCTGGGCTGGAATACGGGGCGTTCCGGTTTCTCTGAGCCGGGGTGCCACAACTCCCACTTAGATAGACATCCCTCTAATCATCTAAGTGATCACGTGATCCATATCAACTAAACCATGTCCGATCATCACGTGAGATGGAGTAGTTTTCAATGGTGAACATCACTATGTTGATCATATCTACTATATGATTCATGCTCGACCTTTCGGTTTTAGTGTTCCGAGGCCAAATATGCATATGCTAGGCTCGTCAAGTTTAACCCAAGTATTTCTGCGTGTGCTAAACTGGCTTGCACCCGTTGTATATGAACGTAGAGCTTATCACACCCGATCATCACGTGGTGTCTCGGCACGACGAACTTTGGCAACGGTGCATACTCAGGGAGAACACTTGTACCTTGAAATTTAGTGAGAGATCATCTTATAATGCTACCGTCAATCAAAGCAGAATAAGATGCATAAAAGATAAACATCACATGCAATCAATATAAGTGATATGATATGGCTATCATCATCTTGTGCATTTGATCTCCATCTCCAAAGCACCGTCATGATCACCATTGTCACCGGCGCGACACCTTGATCTCCATCGTAGCATCGTTGTTGTTTCGCCAACTATTGCTCCTACGACTATCGCTACCGCTTAGTGATAAAGTAAAGAAATTACATGGCGATTGCATTTGATACAATAAAGAGACAACCATATGGCTCCAGCCAGTTACTGGTAACTCGGTTACAAAACATGATCATCTCATACAATAAAATTTAGCATCATGTCTTGACCATATCACATCACAAGATGCCCTGCAAAAACAAGTTAGACGTCCTCTACTTTGTTGTTGCAAGTTTTACGTGGCTGCTACGGGCTAAGCAAGAACCGTTCTTACCTACGCATCAAAACCACAATGATATTTCGTCAAGTTAGTGCTTTTTCAACCTTCAACAAGGACCGGGCGTAGTCACACTCGGTTCAACTGAAGTTGGAGAAACTGACACCCGCCAGCCACCTGTGTGCGAAGCACGTCGGTAGAACCAGTCTCGCGTAAGCGTACGTGTAATGTCGGTCCGGGCCGTTTCATCCAACAATACCGCCGAACCAAAGTATGACATGCTGGTAAGTAGTATGACTTGTATCGCCAACAACTCACTTGTGTTCTAGTCGTGCATATAACAACTACGCATAAACCTGGCTCGGATGCCACTATTGGGGAACGTAGTAATTTCAAAAAAAATCCTACGCACACGCAAGATCATGGTGATGCATAGCAATGAGAAGGGAGAGTGTTGTCTATGTACCCTCATAGACCGTAAGCGGAAGCATTATGACAAAGCGGTTGACGTAGTCGTACGTCTTCACGATCGACCGATCCTCAGTACCGAACGTACGGCACCTCCGCGTTCAGCACACATTCAGCTCGGTGACGTCCCGCGAAGTCACGATCCAGTAGAGCTTTGGGGAAGAGCTTCGTCAGCACGACGGCGTGGTGACGGTGTTGATGAAGCTATCGATGCAAGGCTTCACCTAAGAACCGCTACGGTATGACCGAGGTGGATTATGGTGGAGGGGGCACCGCACACGGCTAAGAAAGATCAATGATCAACTTGTGTGTTCTAGGGTGCCCCCTTGCCCCGTATATAAAGGAGCAAGGGGGGAGGCCGGCCGGCTCTTGCAGGGCGTGCCAGGAGTAGGAGTCCTCCTCCTAGTAGGAGTAGTACTCCCCTTCCGTACTCCTACTAGGAGGGGGAAAGGAAGGATGAGGGAGAAGGAAAGGGGGCACCCCCCTTCCCTAGTCCAATTCGGACCAGAGGGGGTGGGGGCGCGTGGCCTACCCTGGCCGGCCCTCTCTCTCTCCACTAAGGCCCATGTGGCCCATTACTTCTCCCGGGGGCTTCCGGTAACCCTCCGGCACTCCGGTTTTCTCCGAAATCACCCGAAACACTTCCGGTATCCGAATATAGTCGTCCAATATATCAATCTTTATGTCTCGACCATTTCGAGACTCCTCATCATGTCCGTGATCACATCCGGGACTCCGAACTACCTTCGGTACATCAAATCACATAAACTCATAATACTGATCGTCACAGAACTTTAAGCGTGCGGACCCTATGATCACGATGGGTGGACTCCGCTCATCATTCATGAGAAAATGGCAGGTAATAACTGGGATGCCCAGTCCAATGATCAAAAGATCAAAAACAAATTCGCAAATTATTTAAACAAACTCCCCCAGGAATGTTGATAGTTGGACGGCACCCGTTGTTTCGGACAAGCCGTGGAGTGTGAATATTGGTGGAGGGGGAGTAAAAACTTTACCTTTCTGCGTGGGAACCGCCTACAATGTATCTAGTATGAAAGATATTGGGAACTCTTGGTCGTTATGTTGACAATGAAAGCATACCTCTCAAAATTATTTTCATCTCTGTTTAAGCTTCGAGCTCTGGAACCTCTGCAAATCCCTGCTTCCCTCTACGAAGGGCCTATCTGGTACTTTTATGCAAGAGTCTGTAGTATTCCTTCTCATTCCAACCTAGTTTTTAGTTGGCAAGCATCATGTGGTGGAGAAAGATCTAAGAATATATGGCCATTCAAATATATTTGATCATGAATTATTATTGTTGACAATTATCTAGATGATAAATGAGTTGGGAGGCGAAACATTAAGCCCCTATCTTTCTCTGTGTTCGATGGATGCTATTTGTTCTAAAAATATGCTTTGAGTGGTAGCAATCATGGAAGACTATATGATAGTTGAGTATGTGGGATTTGCTAAATCAAAGCTCTTACATAGACCCTTCCTGAAAATAAGATGAATTGTAATTGCTTGATGACTAATAACACGGTTTGTTAGTTTTCAAGAAAGTTTATGATCTATACTTTAACATGTGAATAGTTTGTTACTTGATCATGAAAAGTTCTATGAGTTGAGCTACTGCTATGATATATGATGATGCTAGAAAAGGTGATTGAAATTATCATTGATCAAACTTATGCACCTGCTAGCATTCACACTTCATAAATTATTTCTTTTATCATTTACCTACTCGAGGACGAGCAAGAATTAAGCTTGGGGATGCTGATACGACTCCAACGTATCTATAATTTATGATGCATTCATGCTATTTTATTATCCATCTTGGATGTTTTATGGGCTTTACTATGCACTTTTATACTACTTTTGGGACTAACCTATTGACCCAGAGCCCAGTGCCAGTTTCTATTTTTTCCCTTGTTTCAGTGTTTCGTAGAAAAGAAATATCAAACGGAGTCCAAACAGAATGAAACCTTCGGAAAAGTTATTTTTGGAAAGAAAGCAATACAGGAGACTTAGAGTGCATGTCAAGGGATCAACGAGGAGAGCATGAGGCAGGGGCGTGCCCACCCCCTGGCGCGCCCTCCGCCCTCGTGGGCCCCTCATGGCTCCCCTTACCGACTTCTTTTGCCTATATATTCCCATATACCCTAAAACCTTCGGGGAACAGAATAGATCGGGAGTTCCGCCACCGCAAGCCTCCGTAGCCACCTAAAACCAATCGGGACCCTATTCCGGCACCCTGCCGGAGGGGTAATCCCTCTCCGGTGGCCATTTCATCATCCCGACGCTCTCCATGACGAGGAGGGAGTAGTTCACCCTCGGGGCTGAGGGTATGTACCAGTAGCTATGTGTTTGATCTCTCTCTCTTGTGTTCTTGATTCGACACGATCTTGATGTATCGCGAGCTTTGCTATTATAGTTGGATCTTATGATGTTTCCCCCCCTTTGCTCTCTTGTAATGGATTGAGTTTTCCCTTTGAAGTTATCTTATCGGATTGAGTCTTTAAGGATTTGAGAACACTTGATGTATGTCTTGCCGTGATTATCTGTGGTTGTAATGGGATATTCACGTGATCCACTTGATGTATGTTTTGGTGATCAACTTGCGGGTTCCGTGACATTGGGAATCTATGCATAGGGGTTGGCACACATTTTCGTCTTGACTCTCTGGTAGAAACTTTGGGGCACTCTTTGAGGTTCTATGTGTTGGTTGAATAGATGAATCTGAGATTGTGTGATGCATATCATATAATCATACCCACGGATACTTGAGGTGACATTGGAGTATCTAGGTGACATTAGGGTTCTGGTTGATGTGTGTCTTAAGGTGTTATTTTAATACGAACTCTAGGGCTGTTTGTGACACTTATAAGAATAGCCCAATGGATTGATCAGAAAGAATAACTTTGAGGTGGTTTCGTACCCTACCATAATATCTTCGTTTGTTCTGCGCTATTAGTGACTTTGGAGTGACTATTTGTTGCATGTTGAGGGATAGTTATATGATCCAATTATGTTATTCTTGTTGAGAGAAAGTATGAACCCTAGGCCTTGTTTCCTAGCATTGCAATACCGTTTACGCTCACTTTTAGCATTAGTTACCTTGCTGTTTTTATAATTTCAGATTACAAAAACCTATATCTACCATCCATATTGCACTTGTATCACCATCTCTTCGCCGAACTAGTGCACCTATACAATTTACCATTGTATTGGGTGTGTTGGGGACACAAGAGACTCTTTGTTATTTGGTTGCAGGGTTGCTTGAGAGAGACCATCTTCATCCTATGCCTCCCACGGATTGAAAAACCTTAGGTCATCCACTTGAGGGAAATTTGCTACTGTCCTACAAACCTCTACACTTGGAGGCCCAACAACGTCTACAAGAAGAAGGTTGCATAGTAGACATCATGCTCTTTTCTGGCGCCGTTGCCGGGGAGGCTAGGTAAGCAGCACTCACACCCCGTCAACTAAGCTCTTTTCTAGCTCCGTTGCCAGGGAGGTGAGTGGTTGAAGGTATATCTTTAGATCTTGCAATCGAATCTTTTTGTTTCTTGTTTTATCACTAGTTTAGTCTATAAAAGAAAACTACAAAAAATGGAATTAAGGGTGCCTCATATGCTTAATCTTTTTAATATCTTTCGTGAGTATGATGGAAAGGAAAATTGTGCAAAAGTGTTAGAAGAAGAATGCATTAAAATGTTTGGCACTAAATCTTTGAATGATGAGCATGATTGGAATGTTGTTAGTATGAACTCCTTGAATATCCATAGTACTAATGATGATTGCACTAGTTATGATGAAAATGTCTCCTATAAACATGTCAATTTTTGTGGAGTGCATTGGGTTTGCAAGTACACACCAAATAGGGAAGATAGATATTGCAAGAGGCATAAGCATTTAGAAACTAAATTGTTGCAAGAAAGGCTAGATGTTTGTGCTGAAAATTTAAATTTTCTTGTCCGTACTTGTGAACTTTGCAATGAACGGGGTCATTTAACTATCCGATGCAAATTGTTTCATGATCTAATCATGTCCACAAATTGTGATGACTTGATTTCCCTTGCACATTATAATGAACTTAGTTTGCTTATGGGTTACGAAGAAATGAAACGTATAACTAAGCATCTTCCAGAATTTGCCCGTTATAAACTTCTTGATTTTTGATCTAGAGAAAATTTATATGTATTGTGCGGTGAATTGCATTGAAAATCCTTATATTGCCAATTACATAAATACAAGAAAACAAATAGAAGATGAAGAGAATACTAATTAAAGGGAATAGACTTCCCAATATCCTCCTATTATTTCTTATGATGAATCAGGTAACGAGGAGGAGCCTTCTATTCAACCAATCTCATTAATATGGAGCTCCAAAAAGAGGATTGAACCCACACATGATGTGGTGAAGAAGAAGAAAAGAAAAAGGAAGAGAGGTAAAAGGATATCTCTCCCAAATAATGTTGCTCCTATTATTATTGTGCCTCATGAAAATGAATCAAAAATAATTGTGGAAGATGATGCACTTGATGATGATCTCGTTATGCCTATTGCTTTTTGTGATGATTATGATTGGGAAGATAATGATACTTATTATGATCTTGAAAATCTTTTTGGCACTTGCTTGGAAGAATATGATAGTTGTTATACTATTGGTGCTATCCATACTATTAATGATGAGAGTGATTATGCTTATGATATGAAAAGTCCCAAGCTTGGGGATGCTATGTTTGAAGAAGATGATGTTTTTGAGAATATATTTGCTGCAATTAATGTCTGTCCCAAGCTTGGGGATGCTACGTTTAATGAATATGATATTTTTAGTCTCCCAAGTTTTGATATGCAAATTTATTATGATGATAGCATGCCTCCTACTTATGATGATTATATTAATGAAAGTGGGTTTGGAAGAGTGTCAACTTTAGGAAGTAATGATCCCACTATTTTGGAGGATGTTGAATCTTATTATGATAATTATGAAAGTGGATTTGGAGAGGTCATGACTTTATTTAGTGATGAGTCCACTATCTTGGAAGAGGTTTCAATCGATTATAATGAGAACAAAGTTGCTACTTATGATGATTATTGTGATAGAACTTATGCTATAAAAAGTAGTGATGATTATATGTATAAAACTTGTCATGATTATGATTACCCTTTTCCTAAACATTACTCTTTTAATGTGGAAACAATTTATAGTATTCAAGTCTCTTATGATACTCCCACTATTCCGAATAAGAAGAATTTTGCTTATGTGGAGAGTAATAAAATTTCTATGCAAGTAGATCGTGAAAAGAATGCTTTAGGTGCTGGTTATATTGTTGAATTCATTCATGATGCTACTAAAAGTTATTATGAGGGATGAATATATGCTTGTAGTAATTGCAATAATATCAAGTTTCCTCTCTATGTGCTTAAAGTTTTAAAGTTATGCTTGTTTTGCCTCCCTATGCTAGTTGATTATCGTTACCATAAGTTGTTTTCTCACAAAATCCCTATGCATATGAAGTGGGTTAGACTTAAATGTGCTAGTAATATTCTTCATGATGCTCTCTTTATGTTTCAATTCTTATCTTTTATGCGAGCATCATTGAAATCACCATGCCTAGCTAGGGGCGTTAAACGTTAGCGCTTGTTGGGAGGCAACCCAATTTTATTTTTGTTCCTTGATTTTTGTTCCTGTTTAGTAATAAATAATTCATCTAGCCTCTGGTTAGATTTGGTTTTATGTTTTAATTAGTGTTTGTGCCAAGTAATACCTATAGGATCTTCTTGGATGATAGTAATTTGATCTTGCTGAAAATTCCAGAAACTTACAGTTCACAAAAACAATTGTTTAAAATCACCAGAACATGATAAAATACTGGTTCCAATTGCATCAGATCAATAATCCAATTTTCTAGGTCGTCCTATTTTGTTAGATTTTAATGAGTTCCAGAAGTTTGCGTTAGTTACAGATTACTACAGACTGTTCTGTTTTTGACAGATTCTGTTTTTCGTGTGTTGTTTGCTTATTTTGATGAATCTATGGCTAGTAAAATAGTTTATAAACCATAGAGAAGTTGGAATACAGTATATTTAACACCAATAAAAATAAATAATTAGTTCATTACAGTACCTTGAAATGGTGTTTTGTTTTCTTTCGCTAACGAAGCTTACGAGTTTTCTGTTAAGTTTTGTGTTGTGAAGTTTTCAAGTTTTGGGTAAAGATTCGATGGACTATGGAATTAGTATTGGCAAGAGCCTAAGCTTGGGGATGCCCAAGGCACCCCAAGGTAATATTCAAGGACAACCAAGAGCCTAAGCTTGGGGATGCCCCGGATGGCATCCCCTCTTTCGTCTTCGTTCATCGGTAACTTTACTTGGAGCTATATTTTTACTCACCACATGATATGTGTTTTGCTTGGAGCGTCATTTTATTTTATTTTGTTTTGCTTGCTGTTTGAATAATATCCCAATATCTGAAATTCTTAAATTAGAGAGAGTCTTCACATAGCTACATAATTATTTAACTACTCATTGATTTTCACCTGTATCTTTTTTGAGTAGTTTGTCATTTACTCGTGTGCTTCGCTTATATCCTATGAGTAAATGGTTGAATGACTTGAATGTCATAAATCTTAAATTATATATGTTTCATATGCCTTTCCCATGGGGAGTAATGACTTCACATATAAGAAGTAGAGGTGGTAAATTTATTGAAGGTTAGCAAACATTGTATTGGTCACTTGAACAATTCATGAAAGAATATTGAAGGAAGAGAGATTTCACATATAAATATACTATCTTGGACATCTTCTATGATTGTGAGCCCCATTAATTATTTTCAAACCTGAGCAAATTAGTTGAAGTTGTACAAGGAAGACAACATAATGAGTTATGCTTGGGTATATTTGTATAGAAGTTATATTGTTATGGAACCTTTAACATGTGGTGCTTGCTATTTAGAATCCTTGGTAGCCAAAATATTTGTACTAAGCGGGAATACTGCTTGTGAATCCAAATTCCTTGAACCAAGTTTCTTCCATGAGTGTCCAGCATATCTACCTATATGCGGTATTTACCTGCCCTTCCAAGTAAATTTGCATGTGCCAAACTCTAAACCTTCAAATAATAATCTGTTTTGTATGCCCGAATCGCTCATGTAGCGACTAGGGGCTGTTAGTATCTTCCATGCTAGGTGGGTTATTCTCACGATGAGTCGACTCCGCTCATCATTCACGAGAAAATGGCTCGTAACGGGATGCCCAGTCCTATGATCAAAAGATCAAAAACAAATTCGCAAATAATTTAAACAAACTCCCCGAGGAATGTTGATAGTTGGACGACACCCGTTGTTTCGAACAAGCCGTGGAGTGTGAATATTGGTGGAGGGGAAGTAAAAACTTTACCTTTCTGCGTGGGAACTGCCTATAATGTAACTCTTGGTCGTTATGTTGATGATACGTCTCCAACGTATCTATAATTTTTGATTGCTCCATGCTATATTATCTACTGTTTTGGGCAATATTGGGCTTTATTATCCACTTTTATATTATTTTTGGTACTAACCTATTAACCGGAGGCCCAGCCCAGATTTGTTGTTTTATGCCTATTTCAAAGGTTTCGAGGAAAAGGAATATCGCATGAGTCAAAACGGAACGAAATCAAATGGAGAAGTTATTTTTGGAAGGAAAGCCACCGGATAGACTTGGACCCTACGTCAGGAGAGGAGGGAGGTGCTCACGAGGGTGGGGACCCGCCCACCCCCTAGGGCGCGCCCCCTGCCTCGTGGGGCCCCCGTAGCTCCACCGACGTACCCCCTGCACCCATACATACCTACGTACCCTAAAACTTCCAGAACAGAGAATAGATCGGGAGTTCCGCCGCCGCAAGCCTCTGTAGCAACCAAAAACCTCTCGGGACCCTGTTCCGGCACCCTGCGGGAGGGGGAACCCTCACCGGTGGCCATCTTCATCATCCCGGCGCTCTCCATGAAGAGGAGGGAGTAGTTCACCCTTGGGGCTGAGGGTATGTACCAGTAGCTATGTGTTTGATCTCTCTCTCTCGTGTTCTCTCTCGTGTTCCCTCTATGGCACGATCTTGATGTATCCTGAGCTTTGCTATTATAGTTGGATCCTATGTTTCTTCTCCCCCTCTACTCTCTTGTAATGAATTGAGTTTTCCCCTTGAAGTAATCTTATCAGATTGAGTCTTTAAAGATTTGAGAACACTTGATGTATGTCATGCCATGCGTACCTGTGGTGACAATGGGATATCATGTGATTCACTTGATGTATGTTTTGGTGATCAACTTGCGGGTTCCGCCCATGAACCTATGCATAGGGGTTGGCACACGTTTTCGTCGTGATTCTCCGGTAGAAACTTTGGGGCACTCTTTGAGGTTCTATGTGATGGTTGAATAGATGAATCTGAGATTGTGTGATGCATATCGTATAATCATACCCACGGATACTTAAGGTGACATTGGAGTATTTAGGTGACATTAGGGTTTTGGTTGATTTGTGTCTTAAGGTGTTATTCTAGTACGAACTCTAGGGCTGTTTGTGACACTTATAGGAATAGCCCAACGGATTGATTGGAAAGAATAATTTTGAGGTGGTTTCATACCCTACCATTATCTCTTCGTTTGTTCTCCGCTATTAGTGAATTTGGAGTGACTCTTTGTTGCATGTTGAGGGATAGTTATATGATCCGATTATGTTATTATTGTTGAGAGAACTTGCACTAGTGAAAGTATGAACCCTAGGCCTTGTTTCCTACCATTGCAATACCGTTTACGCTCACTTTTACCACTTGTTACCTTACTGTTTTTCTTATTTCAGATTACAAATACCTATATCTACCATCCATATTGCACTTGTATCACCATCTCCTCGCCGAACTACTGCACCTATACAATCTACCGTTGTATTGGGTGTGTTGGGGACACAAGAGATTCTTTGTTATTTGGTTGTAGGGTTTCTTGAGAGAGAACATCTTCATCCTACGCCTCCCACGGATTGATAAACCTTAGGTCATCCACTTGAGGGAAATTTGCTACTGTCCTACAAACCTCTGCACTTGGAGGCCCAACAACGTCTACAAGGAGAAGGTTGCGTAGTATACATCAAGCTCTTTTTTGGCACCGTTGCCAGGGAGGTTAGTGCTTGAAGGTATATCTTTAGATCTTGCAATCGAATCTTTTTGTTTCTTGTTTTAGCTCTAGTTTATTTTATAAAAGAAAACTACAAGAAAATGGAATTGAGTTTGTCTCATACACTTCATATTTTTAATATCTTTCGTGAGTATGATGGAAAGGAAAATTGTGCCAAAGTGTTAGAAGAAGAATGCATTAAATTGTTTGGCACCAAATCTTTGAATGATGAGCATGATTGCAATGTTGTTAGTATGAACTCCTTGAATATCCATAGTACTAATGATGATTGCACTAGTTATGATGAAAATGCCTCCTATAAACATGTCAATTTTTGTGGAGTGCATTGGGTTTGCAAGTACACACCATATAGGGAAGATAGATATTGCAAGAGGCATAAGTACTTAGAAACTAAATTGTTGCAAGAAAATCTTGATGATTGCGCTGAAAGATTAAATATTTTTCGTGCCCCTTGTGAACTTTGCAATGAAAATGGTCATTTAAAGCTCCAATGTTATTTGTTTCATGATCAAGTCGTGTCCAAATATTGTGATAATTTGATTACCCTTGAGCATCATAAAGAGCTTAGCCTTCTTTTGGGGTATGAAGAAATGAAACGATAATCGAGGGTAATCCAAAATATAATCTTGATAGAACTCTTGATTTTGATCTAGAGAAGATTTATATGTATTGTGCGGTGAATTGCATTGAAAATCCTTATATTGCCAATTACATAAAGAAAGGAAAACAAATAGAAGATGAAGAGAATACTAACGAAAGGGAAGAGACTTCCCAATATTCTTCTATTATTTCTTATGATGAATCAGGTAACAAGGAGGAGCCTTCCATTCAACCAATCTCATTAATAAGGAGCTCCAAAAAGAGGATTGAACCCACACATGATGTGGTGAAGAAGAAGAAAAGAAAAAGGAAGAGAGGTAAAAGGTATCTCTCCCAAATAAAGTTGCTCCTATTATTGTTGTGCCTCATAAAAATGAAGATGATACACTTGATGATGATCTCGTTATGCCTATTGCTTGTTGTGATGATTATGATTGGGAAGATAATGATACTTCTTATGATCTTGAAAATCTTTTTGGCACTTGCTTGGAAGAACATAATAATTGCTATACTATTGGTGCTATCCATACTATTAATGATGAGAGTGATTATGCTTATGATATGAAAAGGCCCAAGCTTGGGGAAGCTATGTTTGATGAGGATGAAATATTTGAGAATATATTTGCTGCAATTAATGTTTGTCCCAAGCTTGGGGATGCTATGTTTAATAATGAAGATATTTTTAGCCTCTCAAGTTTTGATATGCAAAGTTGTTATGATGATAGCATGCCTTCTACCTATTATGATTATATTGATGAAAGTGGGTTTGGAAGAGTGTCAACTTTAGGAAGTAATGATCCCACTATTTTGGAGTATGTTGAATCTTATAATATTTATGAAAGTGGATTTGGAGAGGTCATGACTTTATTTAGTGATGTATCCACTATTTCGGAAGAGGTTTCAATCGATTGTGATGAGAACAAAGTTGCTACTTATGATGATTATTGTGATAGAACTTATGCTATAAAAAGTAGTGATGATTATATGTATAAAACTTGTCATGATTATGATGACCCTTTTCCTGAACATTACTCTTTTAATGTGGAAACAATTTATAGTATTCAAGTCTCTTATGATACTCCCACTATTCCGAATAAGAAGAATTTTGCTTATGTGGAGAGTAATAAAATTTCTATGCTTGTAGATCATGAAAAGAATGTTTTAGGTGCTAGTTATATTGTTGAATTCATTCATGATGCTAATGAAAATTATTATGAGGGAGGAATATATGCTTGTAGAAATTGCAATAATATCAAGTTTCCTCTCTATGTGCTTAAAGTTTTGAAGTTATGCTTGTTTTGTCTTCCTATGCTAGTTGATTATTGTTCCCATAAGTTGTTTTCTCACAAAATCTCTATGCATAGTAAGTGTGTTAGACTTAAATGTGCTAGTCATATTCTTCATGATGCTCTCTTTATGTTTCAACTCCTATCTTTTATGTGAGCATCATTGAAATCATCATGCCTAGCTAGGGGCATTAAACTATAGCACTTGTTGGGAGGCAACCCAATTTTATTTTAGTTTATTGTTTTTTGGTTCTGTTTAGGAATAAATAATCCATCTAGATTCTGTTTAGATGTGGTTTTGTGTTTTAATTAGTGTTTGTGCCAAGTGGAACCTTTGGGAAGACTTGGGTGAAGTCTTTATGATCATGCTGTAAAAAACAGAAACTTTAGCGCTCACGATATTAGCTAAAACTTTTTACTGGAGAGTGATATTTGGTTGATTCTTTTTGAAGATGATTATTATACAAATTCCTCAGGTCCACCAATTTATTTTAGAATTTTGGGGAGTTCCATAAGTTTGCGTTAGTTACAGAGTACTACAGACTGTTCTGTTTTTGACAGATTCTGTTTTCGTTGTGTTGTTTGCTTGTTTTGATGAATCTATGGCTAGTAAAATAGTTTAAAAACCATATAGAAGTTGGAATACAGTAGGTTTAACACCAATATAAATAAAGAATGAGTTCATTACAGTACCTTGAAGTGGTTTTTTGTTTTCTTTCGCTAACGGAGCTCATGAGTTTTCTGTTAAGTTTTGTGTTGTGAAGTTTTCAAGTTTTGGGTAAAGATTCGATGGACTATGAAATAAGGAGTGGCAAGAGCCTAAGATTTGGGATGCCCAAGTCACCCCAAGGTAATATTCAAGGATAACCAAGAGCCTAATCTTGGGGGTGCCCCGGAAGGCATCCCCTCTTTCGTCTTCGTTCATCGGTAACTTTACTTGGAGCTATATTTTTATTCACCACATGATATGTGTTTTCCTTGGAGCGTCATGTCATTTTATTT
The DNA here is from genome assembly GCA_021605145.1 of Aegilops bicornis. NCBI lineage: Eukaryota > Viridiplantae > Streptophyta > Magnoliopsida > Poales > Poaceae > Aegilops > Aegilops bicornis. Next base: position 146,369,670 of record CM038673.1, read on the forward strand.
AGCTTTGCTTTCTGTTTGAATAAAGTATCAAGATCTTAAATTCTTAAATGTTAGAGAGTCTTCACATAGTTGCACAATTATTCGACTACTCATTGATCTGCACTCATATCTTTTTGGAGTAGTTTGTCGTTTGCTCTAGTGCTTCACTTATATATTTTAGAGCATGATGGTAGTTTTGTTTTGAAGAAATAGATGAACTCTCATGCTTCACTTAGATTATTTTGAGAGTCTTAAATAGCATGGTAATTTGCTTAAATAATCCTAATATGCTAAGCATACAAGATTTGTAAGAATTCTTATGAGTGTGTTGAATACTATGAGAAGTTTGATGCTTGATAATTGTTTTGAGATATGAAGATGGTGATATTAGAGTCATGATAGTTGAGTAGTTGTGAATTTGAGAAATACTTGTGTTAAAGTTTGTGATTCCCGTAGCATGCATTATGGTGAACCGTTATGTGATGAAGTCGGAGCATGATTTATTTATTGATTGTCTTCCTCATGAGTGGCGGTCGGGGACGGCGATGGTCTTTTCCTACCAATCTATCCCCTAGGAGCATGCGCGTAATACTTTTCTTTGATAACTTCTAGATTTTTGCAATAAGTATATGAGTTCTTTATGACTAATGTTGAGTCCATGGATTGTACGCACTTTTCCCATCCTTCCACCATTGCTAGCCTCTCTAATACCGCGCATTTTTCGCCGGTATCATACACCCACCATATATCTTCCTCAAAACAGCCATCATACCTACCTATCATGGCATTTCCATAGCCATTCCGAGATATATTGCCATGCAACTTTCCACCGTTCTGTTTATTATGACACGCTCCATTATTGTCATATTGCTAGCATGATCATGTAGTTGACATTGTATTTGTGGCAAAGCCACTGTTCATAATTCTTTCATACATGTCGCTCATGAGTCATTGCACATCCCGGTACACCGCCAGAGGCATTCATATAGAGTCATATTTTGTTCTAAGTATCGAGTTGTAATTGTTGAGTTGTAAGAAAAATAAAAGTGTGATGATCATCATTTTTAGAGCATTGTCCCAGTGAGGAAAGGATGATGGAGACTATGATTCCCCCATAAGTCGGGATGAGACTCCGGACGAAAAATAAAATAAAATAAAAAAAGAGGCCATAAAAAAAAGAGAAAAGGCCCAAACAAAAAAATTGAACAAAATGAGAGAAAAAGAGAGAAGGGGCAATGTTACTATCCTTCTACCACACTTGTGCTTCAAAGTAGCACCATGATCTTCATGATAGAGAGTCTCCTATGTTGTCACTTTCATATACTAGTGGGCATTTTTTATTATAGAACTTGGCTTGTATATTCCAATGATGGGCTTCCTCAAATGCCCTAGGTCTTCGTGAGCAAGTGAGTTGGATGCACACCCACTTAGGTTCTTCTGTTGAGCTTTCATATACTTATAGCTCTAGTGCATCCATTGCATGGCAATCCCTACTCACTTACATTGATATCTATTGATGGGCATTTCCATAGCCCGTTGATATGCCTGGTTGATGTGAGACTATATTCCCCTCTTTTTGTCTTTTCCACAACCACCATTCTATTCCACATATAGTGATATATCCATGGCTCACGCTCATGTATTGCGTGAAGATCGAAAAAGTTTTGAAAATGTTAAAGTATGAAACAATTGCTTGGCTTGTCATCGGGGTTGTGCATGATTTAAATAATTTGTGTGGTGCAGATAGAGCATAGCCAGACTATATGATTTTGTAGGGATAACTTTCTTTGGCCATGTTATTTTGAGAAGACATAATTGCTTTGTTAGTATGCTTGAAGTATTATTATTACTATGTCAGCATGAACTTTTGTCTTGAATCTTTCGGTTCTGAATATTCATACCACAATTAAGAAGAATTACATTGAAATTATTACAAGTAGCACTCCGCATCAAAAATTAGCTTTTTTATCATTTACCTACTCGAAGACGAGCAGGAATTAAGCTTGGGGATGCTTGATACGTCTCCAACGTATCTATAATTTTTGATTGCCCCATGCTATATTATCTACTGTTTTGGGCAATATTGGGCTTTATTATCCACTTTTATATTAATTTTGGGACTAACCTATTAACCGGAGGCCCAGCCAATTTCTTTGTTTTATGCCTATTTCGGTGTTTCGAGGAAAAGGAATATCGACGGAGTCAAAACGGAACGAAATCAACTAGAGAAGTTATTTTTGGAAGGAAAGCCACCAGATAGACTTGGACCCTACGTCAGGAGATGAGGGAGGTGCTCACGAGGGTGGGGGGGCGCCCACCCCTCTAGGGCGCGCCCCCTGCCTCGTGGGGCCCCTGTAGCTCCACCGATGTAACCCCTGCACCCATATATACCTACGTACCCTAAAGCTTCCAGAACAGAGAATAGATCGGGAGTTCCGCCGCCGCAAGCCTCTGTAGCCACCAAAAACCTCTCGGGACCCTGTTCCGGCACCCTGCCGGAGGGGGGAACCCTCAACGGTGGCCATCTTCATCATCTCGGTGCTCTCCATGACAAGGAGGGGGTAGTTCACCCTCGGGGCTGAGGTTATGTACCAGTAGCTATGTGTTTGATCTCTCTCTCTCTCGTGTTCTCTCTCGTGTTCCCTCTATGGCACGATCTTGATGTATCCCGAGCTTTGCTATTATAGTTGGATCCTATGTTTCTTCTCCCCCTCTACTCTCTTGTAATGAATTGAATTTTCCCCTTGAAGTAATCTTATTGGATTGAGTCTTTAAAGATTTGAGAACACTTGATGTATGTCTTGCCGTGCGTATCTGTGGTGACAATGGTTTATCACGTGATTCACTTGATGTATGTTTTGGTGATCAACTTGCGGGTTCCGCCCATGAACCTATGCATAGGGGTTGGCACATGTTTTCGTCGTGATTCTCCGGTAGAAACTTTGGGACACTCTTTGAGGTTCTATGTGATGGTTGAATAGATGAATCTGAGATTATGTGATGCATATCGTATAATCATACCCACGGATACTTGAGGTGACATTGGATTATCTAGGTGACATTAGGGTTTTGGTTGATTTGTGTCTTAAGGTGTTATTCCAAAGACGAACTCTAGGGCTGTTTGTGACACTTATAGGAATAGCCCAACGGATTGATTGGAAAGAATAACTTTGAGGTGGTTTCATACCCTACCATAATCTCTTCATTTGTTCTCTGCTATTAGTGACTTTGGAGTGACTCTTTGTTGCATGTTGAGGGATATTTATATGATCCGATTATGTTATTATTGTTGAGAGAACTTGCACTAGTGAAAGTATGAACCCTAGGCCTTGTTTCCTAGCATTGCAATACCGTTTACGCTCACTTTTACCACTTGTTACCTTGCTGTTTTTATTATTTCATATTACAAATACATATATCTACCATCCATATTGCACTTGTATCACCATCTCTTCGTCGAACTAGTGCACCTATACAATCTACCGTTGTATTGGGTGTGTTGGGGACACAAGAGACTCTTTGTTATTTGGTTGCAGGGTTGCTTCAGAGAGACCATCTTCATCCTACGCCTCCCATGGATTGATAAACCTTAGGTCATCCACTTGAGGGAAATTTGCTACTGTTCTACAAACCTCTGCACTTGGAGGCCCAACAACGTCTACAAGGAGAAGGTTGCGTAGTAGACATCAGTTGACAATGAAAGCATACATCTCAAAATTATTTTCATCTCCATTTAAGCTTCGAGCTCTGGCACCTCTGCAAATCCCTGCTTCTCTCTACGAAGGGCCTATCTTTTACTTTTATGCAAGAGTTCGTAGTATTCCTTCTCATTCCAACCTACTTTTTAGTTGGCAATCATCATCTGGTGGATAAAGATCTAAGAATATATGGCCATTCAAATATATTTGATCATGAATTATTATTGTTGACAATTATCTATATGATAAATGAGTTGGGAGGCGAAACATTAAGCCCCTATCTTTCTCTGTGTTCGATGGATGCTATTTGTTCTAAAAATATGCTTTTTGTGGTAGCAATCATGGAAGATTATATGATAGTTGAGTATGTGGGATTTGCTAAATCAAAGCTCTTACATAGACCCTTCCTGAAAATAAGATGAACTGTAATTGTTTGATGACTAATAACACGGTTTCTTAGTTTTCAAGAACGTTTATGATCTATACTTTAACATGTGAATAGTTTGTTACTTGATCATGAAAAGTTCTATGAGTTGAGCTACTGTTGTGAATATGATGATGCTAGAAAAGGTGATTGAAATTATCATTGATCAAACTTATGCACTTGCTAGCATTCACACTTCATAAATTATTTCTTTTATCATGTACCTACTCGAGGACGAGTAGGAATTAAGCTTGGGGATGCTGATACGTCTCCAACGTATCTATAATTTATGAAGTATTCATGCTATTTTATTATCCATCTTGGATGTTTTATGGGCTTTACTATGCACTTTCATATTACTTTTGGGACTAACCTATTGACCCAGTGCCCAGTGCTAGTTTCTGTTTTTTCCCTTGTTTCAGCGTTTCGCAGAGAAGAAATATCAAACAGAGTCCAAACGGAATGAAACCTTTGGAAAAGTTATTTTTGGAAAGAAAGCAATACGGGAGACTTGGAGTGCACGTCAGGGGATCAACGAGGAGAGCACGAGGCGGGGGGGGGGGGGGGGCCCCCCCCCCAGGGCGCGCCCTCCACCCTCGTGGGCCCCTCGTGGCTCCCCTTACCGACTTCTTTCGCCTATATATTCCCGTATACCCTAAAACCTTCGGGGAACAGAATGGATCGGGAGTTCCGCCGCCGCAAGCCTCTGTAGCCACCATAAACCAATCGGGGCCTTATTCTGGCACCCTCTCGGAGGGGGAATCCCTCTCCGCTGGCCATCTTCATCATCCCGGCGCTCTCCATGACGAGGAGGGAGTAGTTCACCCTCGGGGTTGAGGGTATGTACCAGTAGCTATGTGTTTGATCTCTCTCTCTCTCTCTCTCTCTCTCTCTCTCTCTCTCGTGTTCTTGATTCGACACGATCTTGATGTATCACGAGCTTTTCTATTATAGTTGGATCTTATGATGTTTCTCCCCCTCTACTCTCTTGTAATGGATTGAGTTTTCCCTTTGAAGTTATCTTATCGGATTGAGTCTTTAGGGATTTGAGAACACTTGACGTATGTCTTGCCGTGCTTATCTGTGGTGACAATGGGATATTCACGTGATCCACTTGATGTATGTTTTGGTGATCAACTTGTGGGTTCTGTTACATTGGGAATCTATGCATAGGGGTTGGCACACGTTTTCGTCTTGACTCTCCGGTAGAAACTTTGGGGCACTCTTTGAGGTTCTATGTGTTGGTTGAATAGATGAATCTGAGATTGTGTGATGCATATCGTATAATCATACCCACGGATACTTGAGGTGACATTGGAGTATCTAGGTGACATTAGGGTTTTGGTTGATGTGTGTCTTAAGGTGTTATTTTACTACGAACTCTAGGTCTGTTTGTGACACTTATAAGAATAGCCCAATGGATTGATCGGAAAAAATAACTTTGAGGTGGTTTCGTACCCTACCATAATCTCTTCGTTTGTTCTCCGCTATTAGTGACTTTGGAGTGACTCTTTGTTGCATGTTGAGGGATAGTTATATGATCCAATTATGTTATTATTGTTGAGAGAACTTGCACTAGTGAAAGTATGAACCCTACGCTCACTTTTAGCATTAGTTACCTTGCTGTTTTTATAATTTCAGATTACAAAAACCTATATCTACCATCCATATTGCACTTGTATCACCATCTCTTCGCCGAACTAGTGCACCTATACAATTTACCTTTGCATTGGGTGTGTTGGGGACACAAGAGACTCTTTGTTATTTGGTTGCAGGGTTGCTTGAGAGAGACCATCTTCATCCTACGCCTCCCACGGATTGATAAACCTTAGGTCATCCACTTGAGGGAAATTTGCTACTGTCCTACAAACCCCTGCACTTGGAGGCCCAACAACGTCTACAAGAAGAAGGTTGCATAGTAGACATCAGCAGGCAAGTCTCTTTACTCGTTCTGTAATGCATCATCCCGCAACTAACTCATTAGTTGCATTGCTTGCAAGGCTTATAGTGATGTGCATTACCGAGAGGGCCCAGAGATACCTCTCCGACAATCGGAGTGACAAATCAATCTCGATCTATGCCAACTCAACAAGTACCGTCAAAACACCTGTAGATCATCTTTATAATCACCCAATTACATTGTGACGTTTGGTAGCACACAAAGTGTTCCCCCGGTAATCGGGAGTTGCATAATCTCATAGTCATAGGAACATGTATAAGTCATGAAGAAAGCAATAGTAGTAAACTAAAACGATCAGGTGCTAAGCTAACGGAATGCATCAAGTCAATCACATCATTCTCCTAATGATGTGATCCCGTTTATCAAATGACAACACATGTCCATGGTTAGGAAACATAACCATCTTTGATCAACGAGCTAGTCAAGTAGGGGCATACTAGTGACACTTTGTTTGTCTATGTATTCACGCATGTATTATGTTTCCGGTTAATACAATTCTAGCATGAATAATAAACATTTATCATGAAATAAGGAAATAAATAATAACTTTATTATTGCCTCTAGGGCATATTTCCTTCAGGCGCATCTCCGGGAGAAATCTTTGCTCCGGTCTTCATCGAAGCTGGCGACGGCGCCGCCTGCGGGTGCCGTGATCTTCTTGGAAGCATCATCATGGAGTTGTGCTCCTCCTCCCCACGGCTTTGGCTCGAGAGGGAAACCTCATATCCGCTGGATCGGGCGATGGAGGCGTCTTTGCATCTTTCTCCACCTTGGGGGCATCGTCTTGGAGCCGGCTACGACTGGGAGACAGGTGGATTGCGGCATTTTCGCTGTGGATGGCACCATCTTCGCCGCGTGGTTTGCTGAGGCAGGGCGCTGGTTTCTGTTTAGCAACGACCATGGCGTCGAGTGGAGCACGGGTCGCGGCGTGGACTTCGGTAGTCAGTTCTTCCCGGCGTGTCCGAGGTGCTCTCCTGTGGGTTGCTTGGTTGCTTTGAAGTCGGAGCTGCGGTGGAGCGGGTCCAGGTGGTGACGATGACAGGCGCCCGGTGGTCATTTGCGGTGGGCACGGTCGGCACAAGACCCGCATATTTCCCTTGTGAGGCTCGTTGTCAAAGTCGGAGCTGTGGGTTGCTTGTGTGTGTGGTCATCCGGTGGCATGTGCCGCCGTGGTTTGTCCCATGTCGGTGGCCAGGTTGGCCGGTGGTGCCCATGTCTTGTGGGTTGAGTTGTATCGGTTTTAGCCCGGTTTTCCGTCAATTAACCGAGCAATCCACTTCTTCTTAATCAATGAAAATGGCGAATCTTTTTCCTTGTTTCAAAAAAAAAAACTCTGTCATGTATATCATCATTTCAAACCCGATCCTTTCTTGTGTGGCCACATATCCATCTTAGTATGTGCATCTCATTACACCCAACTGTTGAACATGTCGTATTTTAGTTGGCCAACACTCAGTGCCATGCAATATTGTGGGTCAAATCACTGTTGAAAGTACAACTATATCTAGGTGGTTTTGGTAATTCCTAACAACATATAACTCATTGAACTAATGCTATTTCAACATGATCATTTCAGAAAGTTCAATGATTGGCATGGCATGGATTAGGAATGTGGACCCCTCAAAATGCTAAGGACACATATTGGCTCAAGCTCAAGACTCTACATTTTCATTTTAGTGATCCAAGATCACAGTGAGTCCATAGGAAAAGCCAATACTATTAAAAGGAGATGAGGTGTTGCTTAATGGCTTGATTGCTCAAAATGCTTACTGATATGCTCCAAAAGCCCTCAACCACTTTCTCATATCCACATATGTCCCAAACCAAAAGTCAAACTCGGCCCTACCAAAATTATCTATCCAGCGCCACCGAGTTCATTTGACATAGCCACTGCCAGAAACCCTAGTCACTTCAGTCTCACCGATAGGGATCTCGGTCCCACCGAGATGGGATTGCAAACTCTCTGTTTCCCTTCGTAACATTTTGGTCCAACCGAAATGAGCGATCGGTCCCACCGATTTTGCAATGCAAACTCTCTGTTTCCCTTTCGTAACATTTCGGTCTCACCAAAATGAGCGATTCAGTCCCACCGAGTTTGCCTGACCAACTCTCTGTTTGCCTATTACAGAAATTGGTCCTACCGAGTTTATGTGATCGGTCTCACCAAGATTACGTTATGCCCTAACCCTAATGAAATCGGTCCCACCTAGTTGACATGTCAGTCCCACCGAAAATCCTAACGTTCACATTTTGAACTAAATCGGTCTGACCGAGTTTCAAGATTCGGTCCCACCAAAGTTTGGTAAATTGTATGTAACGGTTAGATTTTTTGTGGAGGCTATAAACCCTCCACCCACTCTTCATACATGGAGAGAGCCATCAGAACGTGCCAACACTTCCAACATACATTTTCTAAGAGAGAACCACCTACTCATGTGTTGAGACCAAGATATTCCATTCCAACCAGAAGAATATTGTTCTCTAGAATTTCTCAAGTTGCTTTCCACTCAAATCATCTTTCAACAAAATCCAAATCTGTGAGAGAGAGTTGAGTGTTGGCGATACTATCATTTGAAGCACAAGAGCAAGGAGTTCATCATCAACACACCATCTATTACTTTTTGGAGAGGGGTGTCTCCTAGATTGGTTAGGTGTCACTTGGGAGCCTCCGTCAAGATTCTGGAGTTGAATCAAGAAGTTTGTAAGGGCAAGGAGATCGCCTACTTCATGAAGATCTACCCAAGTGAGGCAAGTCCTTCGTGGACGATGGCCATGGTGGGATATAGACAAGGTTGCTTCTTCATGGACCCTTCATGGGTGGAGCCCTCCGTGTACTCGCGCAACCGTTACCCTTCGTGGGTTGAAGTCTCCATCAACATGGATGTACGATAGCACCACATATCGGAACCATGCCAAAAATCTCCGTGTCTACATTGCGTTTGCTCCCTCCAAACTCCTCCCTTTACCTTCATGTGCAATGTTTTACATTCCGCTGCTATACTCTTAGACTTGCATGTGTAGGTTGATTGCTTGACTTTTGCAAAGTTGCTAAAATCTGCCAAAACTTAAAATTGGGAAAAGGCTAGATTTTTATTTGGTCAAGTAGTCTAATAAGCCCCCCCCCCTCTAGACATACTTTCGATCCTACAAGTGGTATTAGAGCTTTGGTCTCCATTTGCCTTGATTTTCATAGCTTTTGGTGATCATAGCCTTGGTTTCACAACCTAGGAGATTATTGTGTCTAGCGAGGGAAATTACCACCGTAGAGGTCCTTACTTTGATGGTACTAATTTTTCTAGTTGGAAGCATAAGATGAAAATGCATATTCTTGGACATAACCCCGCTGTTTGGTCTACTGTGTGTGTTGGCTTGCAAGGTGAATTCTTTGATGGGAGAGAACGGAACCGTGAAGTGCTACCTCTTGAGCACTGCGTTGGTTTTCCCTTGAAGAGGAAAGGGTGATGCAGCAAAGTAGCGTAAGTATTGCCCTTAGTTTTTGAGAACCAAGTTATAAATCCAGTAGGAGGCTATGCGCGAGTCCCTCGCACCTACACAAAATAAACAAATCCTCGCAACCAACGTGATAAGGGGTTGTCAATCCCTACACGGTCACTTACGAGAGTGAGATCTGATAGATATGATAGGATAATATTTTTGGTATTTTTATGATAAAGATGCAAAGTAAAATAAAAGCAAAGGCAACAGAAATAACTAAGTGTTGGAAGATTAATATGATGAAGATAGACCCGGGGGCCATAGGTTTCACTAGTGGCTTCTCTCAAGAGCATAAGTATTTTACGGTGGGTGAACAAATTACTGTTGAGCAATTGATGTAATTGAGCATAGTTATGAGAATATCTAGGTATGATCATGTATATAGGCATCACGTCCGAGACAAGTAGATCGTCTCCTGCCGCATCTACTACTATTACTCCACACATCGACCGCTATCCAAAGATGCATCTAGAGTATTAAGTTCATAAGAATAGAGTAACGCCTTAACCAAGATGACATGATGTAGAGGGATAAATTCATGCAATATGATAAAAAAAACCCCATCTTGTTATCCTCGATGGCAACAATACTATACGTGCCTTGCTGCCTCTCATCCTTTGGGAAAGGAAACCGCAAGATTGAACCCAAAGCTAAGCACTTCTCCCATTGCAAGAAAGATCAATCTAGTAGGCCAAGCCAAACTGATAATTCGAAGGGACTTGCAAAGATAACCAGTCATACAAAAAAGAATTCAGAAGATTCAAATATTGTTCAGAGATAAACTTGATCATAAACCCACAATTCATCGGTCTCAACAAACACACCGCAAAAGAAGATTACATGGAATAGATCTCCACGAGAGAGGGGGAGAACATTGTATTGAGATCCAAAAAGAGAGAGAAATTCATCTAGCTACTAACTATGGACCCGAAGATCTGAAGTAAACTACTCACACTTCATCGGAGAGGCTATGGTGTTGATGTAGAAGCCCTCCGTGATGGATGCCCCCTCCGGCGGAGCTCCGGAACAGGCCCCCAAGATAGGATCTCGTGGGTAGAGAAGGTTGCGGCGGTGGAATTAGGTTTTTGGCTCCGTATCTAATCGTTTGGGGGTACGTAGGTATATATAGGAGGAAGGAGTACGTCGGTGGAGCAACAGGGGGCCCACGAGGGTGAAGGGCGCGCCCCCCTACCTCGTGGCTTCCTCTTTTGTTTCTTGACGTAGGGTCCAAGTCTACTGGATCATGTTCGTTCCGAAAATCACATTCCCGAAGGTTTCATTCCATTTGGACTCCGTTTGATATTCTTTTTCTGCGAAACTCTGAAATAGGCAAAAAACAACAATTCTGGGCTGGGCCTCTGGTTAGTAGGTTAGTCCCAAAAATAATATAAAAGTGAATATTAAAGCCCAATAATGTCCAAAACAGAAGATAATATAGCATGGAGCAATCAAAAATTATAGATACGTTGGAGACGTATCAAGCATCCCCAAGCTTAATTCCTGCTCGTCCTTGAGTAGGTAAATGATAAAAACAGAATTTTTGATGCGGAGTGCTACTTGGCATAATTTTCAATGTAATTCCTCTAAATTGTGGTATGAATATTCAGATCCGAAAGATTCAAGACAAAAGTTCATATTGACATAAAAATAATAATACTTCAAGCATACTAACTAAGCAATTATGTCCTCTCAAAATAACATGGCCAAAGAAAGTTCATCCCTACAAAATCATATAGTTTAGTCATGCTCCATCTTCGTCACACAAGAATGCTCTCATCATGCACAACCCCGATGACAAGCCAAGCAATTGTTTCATACTTTAGTAATCTCAAACTTATAAACCCTCACGCAATACATGAGCGCGAGCCTTGGACATAGCACTATGGGTGGAATAGAATATGATGATGGGGGTTATGTGGGGAAGACAAAAAAGGAGAAAGTCTCACATCGACGAAGCTAATCAATGAGCTATGGAGATGCCCATCGATTGATGTTAATGCAAGGAGTAGGGATTGCCATGCAACGGATGCACTAGAGCTATAAATATATGAAAGCTCAACAAAAGAAACTAAGTGGGTGTGCATCCAACTTGCTTGCTCACGAAGACCTAGGGCACTTGAGGAGGCCCATTGTTGGAATATACAAGCCAAGTTCTATAATGAAAAATTCCCACTAGTATATGAAAGTGACAAAACAAGAGACTCTCTATCATGAAGATTATGGTGCTACTTTGAAGCACAATTGTGGTAAAGGATAGTAACATTGTCCCTTCTCTCTTTCTCTCTCATTTTTTTGGGCCTTCTCTTTTTTTATGGCCTTTCTCTTTTTTTATTCCTCACTTGGGACAATGCTCTAGAAAATGATGATCATCACACTTCTATTTATTTACAACTCAACGATTACAACTCGATACTAGAACAAAGTGTGACTCTATATGAATGCCTCCGGCGGTGTACCGGGATATGCAATGAACCAATAGTGACATGTATGGAAGATTTATGAAAGGTGGCTTTGCCACGAATACTATGTCAACTACATGATCATGCGAAGCAATATGACAATGATGAATGTGTCATGATAAACTGGATGGTGGAAAGTTGCATGGCAATATATCTTGGAATGGCTATGGAAATGCCATAATAGGTAGGTATGGTGGCTGTTTTGAGGAAGATATAAGGAGGTTTATGTGTGAAAGAGCGTATCATATCACGGGGTTTGGATGCACCGTGAAGTTTGCACCAACTCTCGGTGTGAGAAAGGGCAATGCACGGCACCGAAGAAGCTAGCAATGGTGGAAAGGTGAGAGTGCGATAATCCATGGACTCAACATTAGTCATAAAGAACTCACATACTTATTGAAAAAATCTACAAGTCATCAAAAACCAAGCACTACGCATGATCCTAGGGGGATAGATTGGTAGGAAAAGACCATCGCCGTCCCCGACCGCCACTCATAAGGAAGACAATCAAAGAACACCTCATGTTTCAAATTTGTTACATAACGTTTACCATACGTGCATGCTACGGGACTTGCAAACTTCAACACAAGTATTTCTCAAATTCACAACCACTCAACTAGCACGAATTTAATATCACTACATCCATGTCTCAAAACAATCATCAAGCATCTTCCCTTAGTATTCAACGCACTCATAAGAAAGTTTTTACTAATCTTGAATACCAAGCATATTAGGATTTTTTAAGCAAATTACCATGCTAATTAAGACTCTCAAAATAATCTAAGTTAAGAATGAGATATCAATAGTTTCTATAAAACAAATCCACCACCGTGCTCTAAAAGATATAAGTGAAGTACTAGAGCAAAAACTATATAACTCAAAAGATATAAGTGAAGCACATAGAGTATTCTAATAATTTCCGAATCATGAGTGTCTCTCTCAAAAGGTGTGTACAGAAAGTATGATTTTGGTAAACTAAAAAGCAAAGACTCAAATCATACAAGACGCTCCAAGCAAAACACATATCATGTGGTGAATAAAAATATAGCTCCAAGTAAAGTTACCGATGGAAGTAGACGAAAGAGGGGATGCCTTCCGGGGCATCCCCAAGCTTTGCCTTTTTGGTGTCCTTAGATTATCTTGGGGGTGCCATGGGAATCCCCAATCTTAGGCTCTTGCCACTCCTTGTTCCATAATCCATCAAATCTTTCAACCAAAACTTGAAAGCTTCACAACACAAAACTTAGCAGAAAATCTCGTGAGCTCCGTTAGCGAAAGAAAACAAAAGACCACTTCAAGGTACTGTAATAAACTCATTATTTATTTATATTGGTGTTAAACCTACTGTATTCAAACTTCTCTATGGTTTATAAACTATTTTACTAGCCATAGATTCATCAAAATAAGCAAACAACACATGAAAAACAGAATCTGTCAAAAACAGAACTGTCTGTAGTAATCTGTAACTAACGCAAACTTCTGGAACTCCAAAAAATCATAAAATATAGGAAGACTTAGAAAAAAATTTATTGATCAGCAGCAATTGGAATCAATATTTTATCACGTTCTGGTGATTTCTAACAATTATTTTCGTGAACAGAAAGTTTCTGGAAATTACAGCAAGATCAAATAACTATCATCCAAAAGATCCTATAGGTCTAACTTGGCACAAACACTAATTAAAAAATAAAAACACATCTAACCAGAGGCTAGATCAAATATTTATTCCTAAAAGGAAAAAAAGAAAAAAACTAAAAATAAAATTGGGTTGCCTCCCAACAAGCGCTATCGTTTAACGCCCCTAGCTAGGCATAAAAGCAAGGATATATCTAGGTGTTGCCACCTTGGTGGGCAATTCTTCAATGATACATCTATCACCCATAACAGTTTCTTTCTTTTTATTAATTATCAAGCTTCTAGGAACAAGATCGAAAAAATCATTTGTAGCAAATGGTTCCTTAATGATAGCAAAAAGATTGGGATGAATACTTATAGATTTAAGATCTGCAGTTTCCTTACTAGAGGATTCACCCTTATTTTTAGGGACATACATAAGCTTGGAAATTTTAGTTGGAGGACTTGGAGTATTCTTTACGGAAGAAAAAGGGGTTCCCAAGTTGGTAATGATACCCTCAAGTTTATCGATTCTAGTAGAATCTTGATTTATTCTCTCATTAACTATGGGTTCCTTCTCCTTAATATTTTTCAAAGTGACTCCTACCTTAGATCCATATTGGGTAATTTGGTTGTGGATCTTTTTATCCAGATTTTCAATTAACTCTATGGTAGCAACTTTATTTTCAATAATTTCAAGTCTTTGCATTACATGCTCCAAAGTTAACATAGTTCCATTAACCAAAAGAGGTGGTGAGCCAAATAAACATATCATAGCATTATAAGAGTCAAAAGTATGGCTACCCAAGTAATTCCCTCCGGTAATGGTATCAAGAATATATCTATACCAAGGATTAGCGCCTACATAAAAATTGCGGAGAAGAAGGGAAGTAGATTGCTTCCTGGCAGATCTATTTTGAGCATTGCAAATTCTATACCAAGCGTCTTTTAGATTTTCTCCTTCCCTTTGTTTAAAATTGAGAACTTCATTTTCGGGAGACAACTAAGAAGATAAAGGACTAGCCATGACGGCAAGGCAAGCAAACGGAAAAGAGGCAAACGGAAAAGAGAGGGCGAATAAAACGGCAAGGGTGAAGTGGGGGAGAGGAAAACGAGAGGAAAATGGCAAATAATGTAATGCGGGATATAAGGGTTTGTGATGGGTACTTGGTATGTTGAATTTTGCGTAGACCTCACCGGAAACGGCGCAAGAAATCCTTCTTGCTACCTCTTGAGCACTGCGTTGGTTTTCCCTTGAAGAGGAAAGGGTGATGCAGCAAAGTAGCGTAAGTATTTCCCTTAGTTTTTGAGAACCAAGGTATCAATCCAGTAGGAGGCTACGCACGAGTCCCTCGCACCTACAAACACACATAACTCCACGCAACCAACGCGATAAGGGGTTGTCAATCCCTACATGGTCACTTACGAGAGTGAGATCTGATAGATATGATAGGATAATATTTTTGGTATTTTTATGATAAAGATGCAAAGTAAAATAAAAGCAAAGTAAAAGGCAACGTAAATAACTAAGTGTTGGAAGATTAATATGATGAAGATAGACCCGGGGGCCATAGGTTTCACTAGTGGCTTCTCTCAACAGAATAAGTATTTTACGGTGGGTTAACAAATTACTATTGAGCAATTGACAGAATTGAGCATAGTTATGAGAATATCTAGGTATGATCATGTATATAGGCATCACGTCCGAGACAAGTAGACTGACTCCTCCCTGCATCTACTACTAGTACTCCACACATCCACCGCTATCTAGCATGCATCTAGAGTATTAAGTTCATAAGAACAGAGTAACGCCTTAAGCAAGATGACATGGTGTAGAGGGATAAATTCATGCAATATGATAAAAACCCCATCTTGTTATCCTCGATGGCAACAATACTATACGTGCCTTGCTGCCCCTACTGGCACTGGGAAAGGACACCGCAAGATTGAACCCAAAGCTAAGCACTTCTCCCATTGCAAGAAAGATAAATCTAGTAGGCCAAACCAAACTGATAATTTGAAGAGACTTGCAAAGATAACCAATCATACATAAAAGCATTTAGAAGATTCAAATATTGTTCATAGATAAACTTGATCATAAACCCACAATTCATCGGTCTCAACAAACACACCGCGAAAGAAGATTACATCGAATAGATCTCCATGAGAGAGGGGTAGTACATTGTATTGAGATCCAAAAAGAGAGAGAAAGCCATCTAGCTACTAACTATGGACCCGAAGGTCTGAAGTAAACTACTCACACTTCATCGGAGAGGCTATGGTGTTGATGTAGAATCCCTCCATGATGGATGCCCCCTCCGTCGGAGCTCCGGAACAGGCCCTAAGATGGGATCTCATGGGTACAGAAGGTTGCGGCGGTGGAATTAGGTTTTTGGCTCCGTATCTGATCGTTTGGGGGTACGTAGGTATATATAGGAGGAAGGAGTACGTCGGTGGAGCAACAGGGGGCCCACGAGGGTGGAGGGCACGCCCTAGGGGGGGTAGGCGCGCCCCCTACCTCGCGGCTTCCTCTTTTGTTTCTTGACGTAGGGTCCAAGTCTCCTGGATCATGTTCGTTCCGAAAATCACGTTCCCAAAGGTTTCATTCCGTTTGGACCCCGTTTGATATTCTTTTTCTATGAAACTTTGAAATAGGCAAAAAAACAACAATTCTGGGCTGGGCCTCCGGTTAGTAGGTTAGTCCCAAAAATAATATAAAACTGAATATTAAAGCCCAATAATGTCCAAAACAGAAGATAATATAGCATGGAGCAATAAAAAATTATAGATACGTTGGAGACGTATCATGAAGCTACCACGGAAGAGTTGAAGATGCTGCAATACAACACTCAAGCTTGTGATATTCTCTTAAACAGGTTGTGCCCCGAAGAATTCAACAAAATCAGCCGTCTTGAGAATGCAAAGGAAATTTGGGATACTTTGATTGATGTGCACGAGGGTACCGACTCCATTAAGGAATCCAAATTGGATGTGCTTCAAAGTCAACTTGACAAGTTCAAAATGAAGGATGGTGAAGGTGTCGCCGAAATGTACTCTAGGCTTGCCCTCATCACAAATGAGATCGCCGGCTTAGGGAATGAAGAGATGACCGATAGATTCATCATCAAGAAGACCTAAGAGCCTTGGATGGAAAATATGATACCGTGTGCACATTGATCCAAATGATGCCCAACTACAAAGATCTCAAGCCAACGGAAGTCATTGGAAGAATTGTTGCTCATGGGATGTCACTCAAGGATAAGGAAGAGCTTTACAACAAGTCAAGTGGTGCTTACAAAGCTTCATGTGATGCTCCTACATCATCAAGTGAGAAATAAACCTTCAATGAGGAATTGAGCCTAATGGTGAAGAACTTCAACAAGTTCTACAAGAGTAGAAGCAAAGAAAGAAGTTCCAAGTTAAGGTCTTACAATGACAAAAGATCTTCTAGTCGTGAGCGTAATTGCTACAATTGTGGAAGACCCGGACACTACTCTAATGAGTGTACGCCCCCCTACAAAAGAAGAGAAGAATCACCTCCAAGAGAGAGGAGGAGTAGAGATGATCGTTATGAACGAAGAACCTCTCGGAGAAGCAAGGATTCGGAAAGGAAGGACAAATCATCAAAGACCTACACAAAACAAAGACATCAAGCTTATGTTGGTGAATGGGTATCTGGCTCCGACTCCGACTCCGACCAGCACTCTGAAAGAAGTTATCACTCCGACTCCGAATATACTCAAGATGAAGGTGTTGCCGGTCTAGCACTTGTGTCAACCAACTCCTATGACATATTTTGTTGGGGAATGTAGCAGAAATTTAAAATTTTCTACGCATCACCAAGATCAATCTATGGAGATTCTAGCAACGAGAGAGAGAGGGAGTGCATCTTCATACCCTTGAAGATCGCTAAGCGGAAGCGTTACAGGAACGCGGTTGATGGAGTCGTTCTCGCGGCGATTCAAATCGCGGAAGATCCGATCTAGCGCCGAACGGACGACGCCTCCACGTTCAACACACGTACAGCCCGGGGACGTCTCCTCCTTCTTGATCCAGCAAGGGGAGAGGAGAAGTTGAGGGAGAACTCCGACAGCACGACGATGTGGTGGTGGCGGAGCTCGTGGTTCTCCAGCAGGGCTTCGCCAAGCACTATGGAGGAGGAGGAGGTGTTGGAGGAGGGAGAGGGCTGCGCCAGGGAAAGGTACGGCTGCCCTCCCACCCCTCCACTATATATAGGGGCAAGGGGAGAGGTGGAGGCGCCCTAGGGTTTCCCTAGGGGCGGCGGCCAAGCAGATTGGATCTCCCTAGGGAAAATCCTAGGGAGACTTGCCCCCCAAGCCAAGCAGGTGGAGGATTGCCTCCCTAGCCAGGCGGAGGCGCCCCACCTCCCCAAGTAACGTGGGAAAGGGTGTGGGGGGCGCACCACCCCTTAGTGGGCTGGTTTGCCCCTTCCCCTTTGGCCCATGAGGCCCTCCAACACTTGCCGGGCTCCCAAACACCTTTCGGTCATGCAGCCATAGCACAGTACCCCGGAACACTTCCGGACTCCAGTACCCTTCGTCCAATATATCGATCTTCACGGCCGAACCATTCCGGAACTCCTCGTGACGTCTGGGATCTCATCCGGGACTCCAAACTACCTTCGGTAACCACATACTATTTCCCATAACAACTCTAGCGTCACCGAACCTTAAGTATGTAGACCCTACGGGTTCGGGAACCATGCAGACATGACCGAGACACCTCTCCGCCAATAACCAATAGCGGGATCTGGATACCCATATTGGCTCCCACATGTTCCACGATGATCTCATCGGATGAACCACGATGTCGGGGATTCGATCAATCCCGTATTCAATTCCCTTTGTCAGTCGGTATGTTACTTGCCCGAGATTCGATCGTCGGTATCCCAATACCTCGTTCAATCTCGTTACCGGCAAGGCACTTTACTCGTTCCGTAATGCATGATCCCACGACTAACTACTTAGTCACATTGAGCTCATTATGATGATGCAATACCGAGTGGGCCCAGAGATACCTCTCCGTCATACGGAGTGACAAATCCCAGTCTCGATTCGTACAACCCAATGTACACTTTCGGAGATACCAGAGTGCACCTTTATAGCCACCCGATTACGTTGTGACGCTTTGGTACACCCAAAGCATTCCTACAAGATCCAGAAGTTGCACAATCTCATGGTCTAAGGAAATGATACTTGACATTAGAAAAGCTTTAGCAAACGAACTACACGATCTTGTGCTATGCTTAGGATTGGGTCTTGTCCATCACATCATTCTCCTAATGATGTGATCCCGTTATCAATGACATCCAATCTCCATGGTCAGGAAACCATAACCATCTATTGATCAACGAGCTAGTCAACTAGAGGCTCACTAGGGACATGTTGTGGTCTATGTATTCACACATGTATTACGGTTTCCAGTTAATACAATTATAGCATGGACAATAGACAATTATCATGAACAAGGAAATATAATAATAACCATTTTATTATTGCCTCTAGGGCATATTTCCAACATATTTGACTCACCAAATGAAGGACTTGGAAGATGCTTCATGGCTAAAGGCCCAAAGGTATCACACCTCGAGTATGTTGATTTCAATAGTGATGAAGATGACTTGCTAGGTGATGATGATTTACTTGTTGACAACTCTAGTGATGAAAACATTGATAATGATAAGAGAGAGATTGAGCGTCTTACTAAAGAACTAAACACTCTTAAGTTAGCTCATGAAACTACCTTGGAAGATCATTGAGAAATTTTAAAGACTCGTGAGAAGCTACGCTTTTAAAAGCTCAACCTTGAGCAAGAGCATGGGTTCTTAAAGGCAATCAATGATGATCTTCGCAAGAAAAGTTCTTCATACATTGCCAACTGTTTACTCTTGTCTACTTACATGCCACAAGTAAAATCTAGCAACAAGAGTAAGAAAGATTCTTCTTCTAGTAGTAACAATAATCATGTTAAATCCAATGTTGTTGCTTCTAGTAGTTCTCTTGATTCCACTAACGATTCTCTTAGCCAAGTTACACTTGAGCAAGAAAATAGCTTATTGAAGGGAATTGTAGAGAAAGGTCTTTACAAGAGCCTTGCCGTAAGTAAGCAATTTGAGGAAATTGTATGCAAGTAAGGAAGGCACTAGAACAATCAAGGTGTTGGTTTTGAACGAAAGTTCAATGCCAATGGAGTTGAGTGGGAAGAAGATCAATACCCCAAGATGAAATTTGTTCCTCAACAAGAGAAGTATGATCCTACTTCTTTCCAAGGGACACAAGCTCAAGATGATCTTCCACCACAAGACAACAAGCAAAAGGGCAAGGACAAGCTTCAAGAGGAGATTGATGCATTTGAAGAAGCTCCTAAGGCCTTGGTCAAGTGGGTTCCCAAGACTACATCAAGTTCTACTTCATCAAGTACGACTACAACTCCAAGGATTCCCATCAAGATGATGTGGATCCCGAAGAAGAAGAACTAGAGAGTTCTTGAGGGTGACTCCGCCAACATACTTCACTCATATCATTTTGGCAAGGACAAGTGCAAACATCTTCCACATCTTGCACTAGTTCAAGGAGTCACAAACCCTCTTGTTGGTAAGACAAGGGAAAAGGTAACCTAATGCTTTCATGGACATCATCTTGTGTGAACATCACTCTATGTCTATGGATATCCTTGTTTGTTCCTTGTGGGACTAACCCATGTAGGTATTGAAAGTGCAACTCACTGCCAATGGATTGCTCCAAATGATATACATCAACATTGAGCATCCACATCTTCAACATCTACATGAAGTCATCATCGACAAAACCCAAGGTTGGTTCATCCCTCTTAGGGGGGATATCACATCTAGGGGGATCTTTACACAAAATATTGAGCTAAAGCAACTCTAATGGTGTGAACACAAGAATGCTTTATGTAAAAGTGTTAACCCCACTTCTGCTTAAATGATGAGTATGACCTATGATTAAATATTCTCATTTGACTCCTAAGTCAATATACTCATATATAGATGACCTAGTCATCGCCAATTGCTTGATAGATGCTGGAGTGTTTGTGCATGCTTTGCCACATATTTCATTTGCCATTTTATTGTGTGAGCATGTTGATTGCATATTTTACTCATTCGAGGACATCCATTTGTTGCTTTGATTGTTTGGCTTTTCTTCTTTTGCCAAATAGATGGACAAGAATGCCTAAGAACCTCCTCTAGCTATCTATGCTTTTCTCGTCTCAAACTCTATTTATGATACATCACAAAGTTTGATCAAGTCAGATTCGAACACTCTGTGTGAGGAGCACTCGGAGTCCCCGATTCGTCATAGACTTAAACTTCCAAAACCTCTCTGTGCGTTTCGGTCCAACCGATTCATCCTTTTCGGTCCTAATCGAAGTTCACCGAGTTGATCTAGGTTTTCAATCTCGGTGCAACCGATTAGAACTTCGGCCACATCGAGTTGCGAACCGCCATGATTCTCAAGCATCTCGGTGCCACCGAGTTGTTCCACTCGGTCACACTGACAGTGTCAGGATATATATACCGACGGGTTGAATTTTGGAAATTTCTCCAAAACCCTTCATCCCGCGCGTCTCCTGCTCTCCGCCTCGGGTCTCCAAATCGTGCTCTCGTCGCCAGCGACCTCCCGTTGCTGGTTTCAACGGATTTCAACGCCGTCGTTGCCGTCGTAGCGAGCTGTCAGGACCCCGGTCCTAAGTCACACCGATCTAGCATGTAACACATCATATCACTTTGCGGCCTCACGCACGGTATTCCCACAGGTGCCACCTTACCTGGCCCGGGACCGCCTTTTGGCTCACGTATATGATAGTGTCGCTAGCATCCATATGAAAGAGAACCCGAGCCGACATGACTAGTCGTGAATCCAAAGTGGCACTAACTTACAGGGACAGGCATACATGACCCAACAGCGAACGTGTCGGTCATCAACGTATGAACCCAAGTCGTAGCAAGCTACAAGGACTTAAAGGAACAGCACGTGACATTCCCCCGAAGGGACAGACACATGAACAAAGAAGGACACATGCCGGCCAGCCTAAGTGTTCCGGAGCAGTAGCAAGCTACCATGTCTCAGTGGAAGCACTAGGAGACATTTACCGATAAGAGAGGCTACCAAGAATAAACAACTAGGTTGTCGGATCCCGCACATACCAAGCATTTCAATAACATACACACAATATGCTCGATGTGTGCAAATACACCATGGCATCACAACAAAACTCTACGACTCAAAGTATTTATTCATTGGCTCCGAGGAGCCAGATATTACAAACATGGATCTGATGACCCAACATTCAAGTCATACAAGCAACAAGCACAGGCGGAAGCATAAACATGTCTGAGTACAGACATATGAAAAGAGAGAAGGATAGTAAGCCTATCCATCTACAAGACCCTCCAAAGGGTACAAGATCGTAGCTGAGGTAACAAGCTAAACATCGAAGTCCACGTGGAACTACTAGTGAGACTGAAGTCTCTCTGCAAAAACATAAATTAAGCAAATATGAGTACAAATGTACCCAGGAAGACTTACATCAGAACTAGCTACATATGCATCAGTATCAACAAAGGGGGTGGTGGAGTTTAACTGCAGCAAGCCAGCTTTGACTCAGTGGCTATCCTGAACTACGATTGCAAGTAACTCTTTTGAGGTGGCGCACACGAGTCCACATATTCACCATATCAATACACCACTATGGATCCACGCCCGTCTCCCTACAAGAACGCCATCCATATCACTCATGCTTATCTTGCGCATTTTAGAGTATCCACTTTCACTTGTCTATGAACTGTATAGGCAACCTAGAGGTCCTTTACCGCAGGGGTGTACTTCTTCACACAGGCTCTCGCCACTTACCGCCTTGTACATGTTATGTATCTCGGCAACCTTCAAGCAGAAGCCTGGCGAGGGTGTCGGCTACGACCTGAATAACCACACAAGTCCCTAGTTCGGGTTTATCGCCTATTCAGGTTCCATCCGCAGGAAGTCCGGCCGAGGTTTCCACATACGGCCCTGAACGATGTGTGCAGGGTTCCCGAGGCACCAAACGGGCGTCCCGGTACATCGTGCCACATGCCTACCGCATCACAACCCACCCCTCGGGTCAGCGCTGCACACGGCCTCCAGCATACTACAAACACCAGAAACTACTTGCAACTCCCGAACAGAGGACAAGGGCGGTTAATAAGTCGAGAGTGTCCATTGGTTACAGGCCCAACGCGTGGTAGTAGCTGTTCCTGGATCACTAACACAAAACTCAGTTCCTGAGGACGGTTTCAATGAGACAACCCACCATGTACTCCTACATGGCCTCTCACCGCTACCTTTACCAAATCATGTTCTCACACTTAGCTCACACACAGTAGGACATGTTCATCACCATTCCAATTCATCTCCGATGAATTAGACCTGACTTAACTCTAAGCAGTAGCAGGCATGACAAACAAGCATGAATGAGTAGGCACATCAGGGCTCAAATAAATCTTGCTCATGCTAGTGGGTTTCATCTATTTACTGTGGCAATGACAGGTCATGCAGAGGAAAAGGGGTTCAACTACCGCAGCATGAACAGATGAATCATTGTTGTCCTAATGCAATAAAAGAGAGCAGGAGCGAGAGAGTGGGATTGTATCGGAATGAACAAGGGGGTTTTGCTTGCCTGGCACTTCTGAAGATAGTATAGCTGTTCATCGGTGTCATTGAACTCATCGTCGGAACACGTCTATCGAAAGGGAACAACCACCGGCAACAGAGAAGGAACACAATCAATGCAATGCACAATATGATGCATGATCATGACATGTCAATATTCTGTGATTTGAGCTAATGCAACTAGCAACAGGTTAAATGGAGTTGGTTTGAATCCAAGATTCAAATTCAAACTCCATATGTGGATATTCAAATGCCATTTATATGATTGGTCCTAAACAGCAGCTATAAGTTGTTCTAACATACATGGAAACGGTACAGATGGATAGATTGGATTTTTCTGATCATTTTTCATATATAAATCTTTTCATTTGGAGTTACATATTATTTTCTATGAATTTTAGAAGTTTTAAACATTTTCTGGAATTTCCTGGTTTATTTTTAATCCAGAAAACGTATTATTTTGTCAGCACTACACAAGGGTGATGTCAGCAGGTCAACTGGGTCGGCCAGGTCAAACCTGACCAGTGGGGTCCATTAGTCGGTGACCTAGCGTTGGCCGGTGTCGCTGCCCGGCGGGTCCGGTCAACGGCCACGTCAGCGTGGTCATTTCTGACCCGTGGGTCCCGTGGGGTTATAAACAAATCTAAGAAGGAAATAAACCCGGAGTTAATTAGGCGTGGGGCCCACCTGTCATTGACCCCAGGGGCGTTAATGGTGGTAGTTAGCCCCTAATGACGTGCCACGTCAGCTCCCCGGAGTTCGGCCGGCGGCGACCATTTCGCGCGGCGGAGGGCGTCAGGTTTGAGCTACGGTCGATAGTTTCGAGCGCGGTTTCCTGCTACGAAACGGTAGGACTCGAGCGCATCTATTCCAGCAAGCTGTAGCAGCTGGGATGGCCGGAGCTCGCTGCAGTGGCCGGAGTTTGGGTTTGAACGGGCACAGGGCTGCGGCGAGTAGGAAGCCAGCTGAGGGGCTAGGAGGCTCCCTGGGAGTGCCCTGAGCACAAGTGCGTGCTTGGCTACGTGGTGCAGCGCCTGTGGCCATGGCGGCAAGAAGCTCGGGCGGCGGCGCAGTTCGGTCTCAGGCGAGACGACAACTACGGCGTGCAAGCGAGACGGGAAGAGGGGGGTTCGGGGGAGGATCTCACGGCGGAGACGAAGAGCAGGTCATCCAGCTCGGGGGAGGTCGGAGCTGAGCAGGGCGGCGAAGACAATCTCGGACGCCCGAGGTTGAAGACGAGGCCGTGATGGCGTTCGCAGGCGCCCGTCAACACGTGGATCAGCGATGAGGACGAGGGCAGTGTTGCGGTTCTTCTGGATGCGTCGACGAGGCAAGTGGTGGACGGTGGCAGCGGTGGACAACGACGGTGACGTTGGCAGTGGCCATGCTCGGCCATGGGGAGGGAAAGCAGAGGAGCGAGGGGGAGAGAGAACCAGAGAGTGAGGGGGTCCGTGGCAGTCTCCGTGGCGCTGGGAGAGAGCCTCGGGGCGTGAAGGTGCAGGAGGAGGCATGGCACCTCGGGCTCACAAGATCGCCTCTTGCCTCTCGCCATCTTGGCAAAGGTTAAAGACAACCGCTTCGGCCAGGTGGGCTGGGCCAAAGCTGGGCTACCAGGTGGCTACGCCAGGTAAGGCCAGGTCAGTTCTCTCTCTCTCTCTCTCTCTCTCTCTCTCTCTCTCTAGTTTCCTAGTTTTCTTTTTTATCTTTTCTGTTGTTTGTTTTCTGGTTTATTTAAAATACCAGAACACTCGAAAAATCCTATAAATAATTGTGGGTACTATTTGAATTATTCTCAACAGCCCCCAAATACTTTCAGAATTATTTGGAAATTTGAAAATATTTATAGCATTTAAATGTCCAAATGCAAATAGTTATGATTTAATTCAGTGACCCCAAATGACCTAGAAAAATGTGCACTATTTTTGGCAGAGGTTCAAGACCAATCCAAAGATGATGAACATTTTGTGAAGGGCATTTTGGGCTATTGAGACAATTTTCAGTTCAACCTGTTATTATCAGGGGGGTGCTAGGGTTTGTTAATCCCCATTTCAAGTTTAAAGAGAATTTAAACATGCTGCAAGGATGCTAATGCAACTAATTGCAATCAAATTCTAGGGCTGTGACAACTCACCCCCACTAAACAAGAATCTCGGGTCGAGATTCAAGACGTGAGGTAAGAAGACACGGGGGACACAAAGCTAACACCATCTTCTCGATCCAATTGCTCTTCTCGAATATGTTGATTCATTGCATCATATTGATCTTGACATCTTTGCTTTCGAGATCGTCACCCAACACGACAAGGGAAAGAGAGGGAAACTCTACAGGATTCGATTTTCACGAAGATCAAGCAAATCATGATCAGCTCACGGAATGAGATGTAGTAACATGTCTCGAGTTGAGACACAAAACACACATCAAGAGGGATGGAAGAAACAGATGGCGAAAGTTCGATTTGGTAGGCAACAATTCCATGCTTGAGTAGATGGTGAGGGGGTTTCAAAGTAGCGAGGAGTTAAGTTGCCCATGATACCATAACGAGACATCTTAGGAAGGTGACTCATAGATCTATTCCCTTTGGTGGAAAAAATAATTACTTTTGATCCATAGATCATTGAAACTCTTCATACTAGCCTAAGGCAAATTACAAACGTTCGTTTGAAAGAATTCGAAAGAATGGCATACTCAGTTTGGAAAGGAAACTAGAGTTATAAGGCAACTCGGCAAACGGAAGGCACATTGCAATTGATACCGAGGATATAACCTAGTGTCTGAGCATGCTCTCAAGAACTTGAGCATTTACTTATTCATCATGGTCTTACCAACATCCGTGCCGAGGATCCTGGCAACACATCATACTACCATGATGAATAGTGATGGACGATGCAGATGCAAAGGAAGACAACACTTTCTCAGATTTCACCTTAGCCATGCTAAGAAAATAAAAACTGGATGATCGTCTGAGAGACATTTAGCACTCCGCTTCTAATGTTCTCCTTGATGTTCTACATACCACAGTCATACTTAAAGCATTAATCTGGCCATCAAGTATAGGTCAGACTTCGGGAAGACAAGGATCCATAAGGAACAACTTCTAGAATAAGTCATATGAAATCCTCATGGGGAAGCGGCCAACTTCCTCAATCAAGATACTACAATAATAGGTCTTCCGGCTGGGTGTGTTGGCCGCGACATCCACTTTACCGGGTTACAGAGAGACCAATATTATAGTTCTTGGAAAACATTCCAACCATCGTATCTGCCTGAGATTCAGATCTGGTTGGTGTTAGGATATTCCAGACTCAACATGTCTGTAAGTGAAAGGTTGCAACACAAATCGACGAGATGACATTGCAAGATTCTCGGGAAACAGACTACGATAGTAAGCTCCAAACATGAGTTGGTTCTGCTACACACATGTCAACACGCTATCCCAGACAAACATGACCACGTAGTAATCTTATAATAAAACACTACCAAGTTCTGGTAGGGAACCATCATTAATGATATCGAAGTCTCCACGCGTAGAAGTCCAAAGAATTTACCTTAGAACAGACTCATTTATCTTGAACAAATCAATCAATGGCTTGGTGTGCTAGGAAATACATGTGGAATGGAGGTAGCTAATATCACAAACCAATGTATACTTTGCACATGCATGACTAATTTGGGATGATTCCAGAGGAAGCAATGTTGACTTTCTCGAATTCACGGCGGCAACTTGCATCAAATGCACATGAATTAGAGGAAGTCACTTCTTTCATCCGAACGTATGCTTCATGAATGGGACACGAAGATAATGCTTATAAAAGTTTCCAACACTAACTTAGATGTTCAACATGAATCATGGACAAGATGAAGTTGATGTCAATGGGCTCAACAACAATCCATCCAGGCTTCCATATAAATGGAGTTCCATAACTATGTAAACAGTATGATACATTGGTCAGACCAACAGATATAATGGTGTATGCTCGAGGAAACAACCACGAGTAAGACAACATTACGGACATCGCTGGTTCTGATTTGATTTGGCGATAGATCATACTCAGGACAAGATAATATATCCAAAAATTGATCACGAGGATCAATCAATGAAGATATCATCTTTCTTCAACACACACACAAACGCAAAGATATCCCTTCAGAATGAACTAAGTTAGACAAAGCTTTTATCTTCCAGCTCTCCAAGTTGTTGTTTAGCTTAACAAACTAGCTCCGGGGTATCCAACACAGATTCTTGGAGAAAGGGTGGTTTACAAGAAACCAACTTGATCACGAGCTCAACATAACAGTCAGGGGACAACCTGGCAATACTTCCGAGAATATAATCGGAAAATCACGAACCACCGATATGTTACTAAGCTCGAGAACAATCTTGCTCTCAAGGCAAGATGATATGACGAAATAAGAAAGGATTGACACAGTCCTAACTCATTGATCGAAGAGTGCACCGGAAGAATGTACGAGGTAGCACGATCAGTCTTAGAATGGTGATTCAATAACCAACACTCTAACGATGAGATTATTGTCCATTAACTACCAAGCAACGGGGTTGCTAGGAGTATTGATTTCACACATCACAGTTCACTTGTCAGTATTCCAGTCACAACAACACAGAACTGAGCAATGAATAATGATGGCAAGAAGTATCACTATATATATATATATATATATATATATATATATATATATATATATATATATATATATATATATATATATATCAAGAAGTCATAGGAGGTGGTGCAATTACCATGACATTCTCGACATAAAGGGGGTAATACTCCAGGGTAGAACAGACTAGAAGCTAGATTGGCATTCTTAATCTGCGGAATACAACTGCTTTGACCCAATCTTAGATAAGGATGAGGTACCGGAGTTTGTTTCTCCTAGTCATTCTGAAATACAATGGCTTTACGGACCGCAAGAATAGAAGGCATCAATGAACACGGATGCACAAATACTCCCGACTAACAATTGATACATGAGGGTCAGAAAACAACTAAAAAGGGACAACTCAAAGGGACTTATCACTTTCTGAGTTGTGGATGCATAGGTTAGTATGTCGAACAAATCCCAACATATTTCTTCTCGATAACCCATGCGGAAAGGTAGATCTGGCTGAGTCACAATATAGAATGGAGAACTCATCAAGAGCACTTTGCGATCTTTTGGTTCAAAAGAACTTCTACCATATGTTGTTCATGGCATTTGGAAGAAGGAGATACCACGGACCTCGAGGATTATCATAAAGATTACTAATATCCTAAAGGAATGGCCAAACACTATCAACAGGAGGTAAGTGGAGTGGATCTTGGGTTCAAGAACCCAGGAACGGAATACCTACTAACTAATAACATCACGGGATGCTTTCGAGAATGATGGCCAGAATCATCACACTGGGAACACAAAACATTACTATATTACTAGGTGGTTCTCTAAGACGCCTAGGGTCATAACAATAGCTCCAACATATATGTCGAGGCAACGGAGTACCTCAACTCACTGATTAGTGTGGTTAAACTGGCCCAAAGAAACACCGGGAATGGAAGAAGGGAGTTGCAAATGCATCAGAACATTTAGAAACCTGGGATGACTCGGACAGCATAACGGCTATAATTGCTCGAAAAGATTTGAGATATCCGGTAAAAATGGTGGCATAACCACTCGAACATCATAATATCAAGGTTCCGAGATCAACTGTCAATACATGGAGATAGTAGGAACTGAACTGAGGCTTGAATTCACCAATCTTATAAGCCTACAGATTAGTAACACGTGATCCTGATAGAAAGAATAGAAAGCCTAGTTCCTTAACCCCATAGGAAAGATAAGATGACTCGGATCAGAAGGGCATAAGGTAAAGGAGTAAAAAGAGCCTTACGTTCCCTTCCACAATCAATTCCCTTATATAACTAAAGCATTTCTAGACTCGACTTCGACCAGTTTGGCTTCGTAATCCTACAGGCAGTCAGGATCTGATACCAAAGCTGTCAGGACCCCGATCCTAAGTCACACCGATCTAGCATGTAACACGTCATATCACTTTGCAGCCTCACGCACGGTATTCGCACGGGTGCCACCTTACCTGGTCCGGGACTGTTTGTGCATTTTGGCTCACGTATATGATAGTGTCGCTAGCATCCATATGACAGAGAACCCGAGCCGACATGGCTAGTCGTGAATCCAAAGTGGCACTAACTTACAGAGACAGGCATATATGACCCAGCAACGAACGCGTCGTTCATCAACGTATGAACCCAAGTCGTAGCAAGCTACAAGGACTTAAAGGAACAACACGTGACATTTCCCCGAAGGGACAGATAAATGAACAAAGAGGGACACATGCCAGCCAGCCTAAGTGTTCCGGAGCAGTAGCAAGCTACCATGGCTCAGTGGAAGCACTAGGAGACATTTCCCGGTAAGAGAGGCTACCAAGAATAAACAACTAGGTTGTCGGATCCCGCACATACCAAGCATTTCAATAACATACACACAATATGCTCGATATGTGCAAATACAACATGGCATCACAACAGAACTCTACGACTCAAAGTATTTATTCATTAGGCTCCGAGGAGCCAGATATTACAAACATGGGTCTGATGACCCAGCATTCAAGTCATACAAGCAATAAGCACAGGCGGAAGCATAAACATGTCTGAGTACAGACATCTGAAAAGAGAGAAGGATAGTAATTAAGCCTACCCATCTACAAGACCCTCCAAAGGTTACACGATCATAGCTGAGGTAACAAGCTAAACATTGAAGTCCACGCGGAACTACTAGTGAGACTGAAGTCTCTCTGCAAAAACATAAATTAAGAAAACGTGAGTACAAATGTACCCAGCAAGACTTACATTAGAACTAGCTACATATGCATCAGTATCAACAAAGGGGGTGGTGGTGTTTAACTGCAGCAAGCCAACTTTGACTCGGTGGCTATCCTGAACTACGATTGCAAGTAACTCTTTTGAGGTGGCGCACACGAGTCCACATATTCACCATATCAATACACCATATGGATCCACGCCAGTCTCCCTACGAGAACGCCATCCATAGCACTCACGCTTATCTTGTGCATTTTAGAGTATCCACTTTCACTTGTCTATGAACTGTATAGGCAACCCAGAGGTCCTTTACCGCAGGGGTGTACTTCTTCACACACGCTCTCACCACTTACCGCCATGTACATGTTATGTATCTCGGCAACCTTCAAGCAGAAGACTGGCGAGGGTGTCGGCCACGACCTGACTAACCACACAAGTCCCTAGTCCGGGTTTATCGCCTATTTAGGTTCCATCCGCAGGGAGTCCGGCCGAGGTTTCCACATACGGCCCCGAACGATGTGTGCAGGGTTCCTGAGGCACCAAACGGGCGTCCCAGCACACCGTGCCACGTGCCTACCGCATAACAGCCCATCCCTCGGGGTCAGCGCTACGCACGGCCTCCAACATACTATAAACACCAGCAACTACTTGCAACTCCCGGACAGAGGACAGGGGAGGTTAATAATTCGAGAGGGTCCCTTGGTTTCAGGCCCAACACATGGTAGTAGATGTTCATGGATCACAAACACAGAACTCAGTTCCTGAGGATAGTTTCAATGAGACAACCCACCATGTACTCCTACAGGGCCTCTCACCGCTACCTTTACCAAATCGTGTTCACACACTTAGCTCACACATAGTAGGACATGTTCATCACCATTCCAATTCATCCCCGATGAATCAGTCCTGACTCAACTCTAAGCAGTAGCAGGCATGACAAACAAGCATGAATGAGTAGGCACATCAGGGCTCAAACAACTCCTACTCCGGTTAGTGGGTTTCATCTATTTATTGTGGCAATGACAGGTCGTGTAGAGGAAAAGGGGTTCAACTGCCGCATCATGTAACAGATGAATCGTTGTTTGTCCTAATGTAATAAAAGAGAGCAGGAGCGAGAGAGTGGGATTGTATCGGAATGAACAAGGGGGTTTTGCTTGCCTGGCACTTCTGAAGATAGCATAGCTCTTCATCGGTGTCATCGAACTCATCATCGGAACATGCCTATCGAGAGGGAACAACCACTGGCAACAGAGAAGGAACACAATCAATGCAATGCACAATATGATGCATGATCATGATATGTCAATATGCTGTGATTTGAGCTAATGCAACTAGCAACAGGTTAAATGGAGTTGGTTTGAATCCATGATTCAAATTCAAATTCCATATGTGGATATTCAAATGCCATTTATATGATTGGTCCTAAACATCAGCTATAAGTTGTTCTAACATGCATGAAAATGGTACAGATGGATATATTGGATTTTTCTGATCATTTTTCATATATAAATATTTTCATTTGGAGTTATAGATTATTTTCTATGAATTTTAGAAGTTTTAAACATTTTCTGGAATTTTTGGTTTATTTTTAATTTAGAAAACGTATTATTTCGTCAGCACTACACAAGGGTGATGTCAGCAGGTCAACTGGGTCGGCCTGGTCAAACCTGACCAGTGGGGTCCTTTGGTCGGTGACCTAGCGCTGGGCAGTGTCGCTGCCCGGTGGGTCCGGTCAACGACCACGTCGGCGCGGTCATTTCTAACCCGTGGGGTCCCGTGGGGTTATGAACTAATCTAAGCAGGAAATAAACCCGGAGGTAATTAGGCGTGGGGCCCGCCTGTCATTGACCCCTGGGGGCGTTAATGGTGGTAGTTAGCCCCTAATGATGTGCCACGTCAGCTCGCCGGAGTTTGGCCAGCGGCGACCATTTCGCGCGGCGGAGGGCGTCAGGTTTGAGTTACAGTTGATAGTTTCGAGCGCGGTTTGCGGCTACGGGACGGAGGGACTCGCGCGCATCTTTTTCAGCAAGCGGTAGCAGCTGGGATGGCTGGGGCTCGCCGGGACGGAGCTCGTGGCGGTGGCCGGAGTTTGGGTTTGAGCGGCCGCAGGGCTGCGGTGAGCTAGGAAGCCAGCTGAGGGGCTGGGAGGCTCCCTGGGAGTGCCCTGAGCACAAGTGCGTGCTCGGCTGCGAGGTGCAGCGCCTGTGGCCATGGTGGCAAGAAGCTCGGGCGGCAGCGCGGTTCTGTCTCAGGCGACAAGGCGACTACGGCGTGCAGCAGATGGGGAAGAGGGGGGTTCGGGGGAGGATCTCACGGCGGAGACGAAGAGCAGGTCATCCAGCTCGGGGGAGGCCGGAGCTGAGCAGGGCGGCGAAGACGATCTCGGATGCCCGAGGTTGAAGCGGAGGCCGTGGCGGCGTTCACAGGCGTCCGACAACGCGTGGATCAGCGATAAGGACGAGGGCGGAGCTGCGGTTCTTCCGGACGCGTCGACGAGGCAAGTGCGGCGACAGTGGCGGTGGCCATGCTCGGCCATGGGGAGGGAAAGGAGAGGAGCGAGGGGGAGAGAGAACCAGAGAGTGAGGGGGTCCGTGGCAGTCTCCGTGGCGCTGGGAGAGAGCCTCGGGGGCGTGAAGCAGGCAGGGAGGAGGCATGGCACCCTCGGGCCCGCGCACTGTCTTGCCTCTGCCTACTGGCAGAGGTTGAAGACTACCACTTCGGCCAGGTGGGTTGGGCCGAAGTTGGGCTGCCACGTGGCTGCGCCAAGTAAGGGCAGGTTAGTTCTCTCTCTCTCTCTCTCTCTCTCTCTCTCTCTCTCTCTAGTTTTCTAGTTTTCTTTTTATCTTTTCTGTTGTTTGTTTTCTGGTTTATTTAAAATACCATAACACTCATAAAAATCCAGTAAATAATTGTGGGTACTAATTGAATTATTCTCAACAGCTCCCAAATACTTTCAGAATTATTTGGACATTTGAAAATATTTATAGCATTTAAATGTCCAAATGCAAATACTTAGGATTTAATTCAGTGACCCCAAATGACCTAGAAAAATGTGCACTATTTTTGGCAGAGGTTCAAGGCCAATCCAAAGATGATGAACATTTTGTGAAGGGCATTTTGGGCTCCTTGAGACAATTTTCAGTTGAACCTGTTATTATCAGGGGGGTGCTAGGGTTTGTTAATCCCCATCTCAAGTTTAAAGAGAATTTAAACATGCTGCAAGGATGCTGATGCAACTAATTGCAATCAAATTCTAGGGTTGTGACACGAGCTCATCGCTGAACTAGGGTATGAATTCGACCCCTTGTGCATTATTTTTACCTCTGATTCTGAGCACAAGGTCAATGCCATGTTTGTTACCATGTTTGAGATCATCCTGTCCAGCAGAACATTCCATAGATTAGATTTGACTCGAAAATTTAGGGTTAGGTTTCCGCAGAACTCATCTCGGACCGATCGAGTTGTGGAAATCGGTCTCACCGATTTGGCTTAGGCCATTGCACTTGCACTTTTCGGTCTGACCGAAAGTTGCAAATCAGTGCAATCGAGTTCAACTCTCTATGAAACCCTAGCAATCTCGGAGTCACCGTACTGTGACTTGGTCTGACCGAGTTCACTAGTTTAGACTCCAAAAGTTGCTTCGGTGTCACCGAGTTTAACAAATCGGTAGCTCCTAAATGCTTACTATGGAGAACTAAAACTAAGTTTTTGACTCATCTGTTTTGCAAAAACCTGTGCACTTTTTGATGCTCATCCACTCTACCTCATCTATATCTATTCACAGGGTCTGTTGTCAGTTTGCTTTGCCAGTATGTCTGATCAGAGTGATAGTCAAAACAAGTCAGAAGAGCAAGTGAACATGAGTGAGGGCACTAGTCCCTCTAGCAGCTATGATGAGGGCAGCAGGAGCACTCCAAGAAATTTTTCCAAAGCAGCTACAAGGTCAAGGATGAGGATTATGTGGCTGTTGAGGAAGAGGTCATCTCCAAAAAGAATGTGCTGAAGAAGGAATATGGAGTTGCTGCTGCAACAGAACCTGGTATGCACAAGAAGGCACCTGCCAAGAGAGTTCCTATGTCTAAAAGTCGGAGCCTCCACTCATGAAACTTCCAAGTCAACTGGAGGAGTGGAGGAGAGGCTGCTGGTGAGGGCAAGAAAAAGGAAAGGAAGAGAGGAAGATGGTGCAAGAAGGTGGATCCAATGGCAGAATTTGAAAAGCACTCATCTGATGAAGAAGAGGAAGAGGAAGAGGATGCTGCACCAGCACCCAAATCTCAAAAGTTGATGGAGGATGCCATCAAGTCTGGGGATGCCCCTTCAAAGCCCAAGACTGCCCCAAAGCTTCTGCTCAAGCTTCAAAGACTTCAAAGCCCAAGAGAAGCACAAGAAATATTCCAGCTACTGAAAATACCAAGGCCCCAGTGCCTGAGATGGATGAAGAAGAAGATGCCAAAACCCAAGTGCTTAGGAAGCTTAAACCAAAAATTCCAGATCATGATGGTAGCCATCCAGTGGCAGAAGATATGAACATCAGGAAGGATGCAGGTCTCAGACTTTGGAGACAAAGTGACCCTTATGCTGTGAAGATAAAGACTGTTGTGGACTACAGGTTCCATACCAAAGAGTTGCAAGATTTCTATGAAACCATATTGCTTGACAAGAAGCCCATGAAGGAAATATGCCCTAGAGGCAATAATAAAGTTATTATTTATTTCCTTATTTCATGATAAATGTTTATTATTCATGCTAGAATTGTATTAACCGGAAACATAATACATGTGTGAATACATAGACAAACAGAGTGTCACTAGTATGCCTCTGCTTGACTAGCTCGTTGATCAAAGATGGTTATGTTTCCTAGCCATAGACATGAGTTGTCACTTGATTAACGGGATCACATCATTAGGAGAATGATGTGATTGAATTGACCCATTCCGTTAGCTTAGAACTTGATCGTTTAGTATGTTGCTATTGCTTTCTTCATGACTTATACATGTTCCTATGACTATGAGATTATGCAACTCCCGTTTACCGGAGGAACACTTTGTGTGCTACCAAACGTCACAACGTAACTGGGTTATTATAAAGGTGCTCTACAGGTGTCTCCGAAGGTACTTGTTGAATTGGCATATTTCGAGATTAGGATTTGTCACTCCGATTGTCGGGGAGGTATCTCTGGGCCGACTCGGTAATACACATCACTATAAGCCTTGATAGCATTGTAACTAATGAGTTAGTTGCGGGATGATGTATTAAGGAACGAGTAAAGAGACTTGCCGGTAACGAGAATGAACTAGGTATTGAGATACCGACAATCGAACCTCGGGGAAGTAACATACCGATAACATAACGAGAATGTAACGTATGTTGTTATGCGGTTTGACCGATAAAGATCTTCGTAGAATATGTGGGAGCCAATATGAGCATCCAGGTTCCGCTATTGGTTATTGACCGGAGATGTGTCTCGGTCATGTCTACATAGTTCTCGAACCCGTAGGGTCCGCATGCTTAACGTTCGGTGACGATTTGTATTATGAGTTTATGTGTTTTGATGTACCGAATGTAGTTCAGAGTCCCGGATGAGATCGGGGACATGACGAGGAGTCTCGAAATGGTCGAGACGTAAAGATCAATATATTGGATGACTATATTCGGACATCGGAAAGGTTCCGAGTGATTCGGGTATTTTTCGGAGTACCGGAGAGTTACGGGAATTCGTACTGGGCCTTAATGGGCCATACGGGAAAGGAGAGAAAGGCCTCAAAGGGTGGCTGCACCCCTCCCCATGGACTGGTCCGAATTGGACTAGGGAGGGGGGCGCCCCCTTCCTTCCTTCTCCTTCTCCCTTCCCTTTTTCCTATTCCATGTGGGAGGAGGAATCCTACTAGGACTAGTAGAATGCCCGTGCGTTGCCACGGGCATTTTAAAAATCTGTCCTGTTCATCATGACCATGTTCTGCTGCAAAAAAAGGTTTATGGACATATGATATTCATCATTGCATTTAATGCTACTAAATTTCTTGATCCATCAAACCATGGTAATGAATCTGAGTTCAATGCCCATGCGTTGCCACATGCTAACAAAGTCTACAAAGAAAAATGTTGTGTGACATTGGAGTCATTGACTATCCACATGGGATGATACTTCATGGTCGTCATGTGGTAGACAAATGTGTCTCATTATCGCCTTCCTCTCCTCCATTTTCTCGGCCTCATGTGGTAGACAAATGCGTCTCATTATCGCCTTCCTCTCCTCCATCTTCTCGGCCACCACGTGACAAATTTGCTTCCTTCCTCCCACTGTCCACCAATCCGTGTTTTCTCCCCCTACCTTGCACAATTATACTAAGAATCTTGTTCAACTCCAATCAATCTTGTCCATTTGGCCATCTAATAGATTATAGATGACTCACACATGTCGGTTATTCCAATATTGTGACATTGGCAGAATCAACGCACTAAACATGTGATTGTGACCGGGCTTGGTTAGCAGTTGAAACATGCCTAAGATAAAGAAATGTTTACTCAAAACAGATATTTCCAGGGATAATTTTTTGAAGGAAAGGGAGATATTTGGGTTCATCACAAATTACCGCATATATCTTATGGAACAAATTTCATCAACTCGGCTTCTAAAATAGGACTTCTTATTTGAGGAACATAGAGTTGAGAAATAATAGAAAAACGATGTTATATATATACTCCATGATGGCCTTTCTTTTTATGGCTACAATAGTTCTGTGAAGCAAATAGTGAAGCCTGAATAGCATGAGGTTATTCCTTTTAAAAGGTAAGTCACATGACACCTAGAAATATATTTTTCCTTCCTCTTGGACACAGAATAAGCCAGGTCATTGTATATTGAGGAAATAAAGTAATATAACTACAAACAATAACTTTCTCCTTTGCACAACAATCAATATTAATATATCGTTATGACATTATGCTAACGGGGTCTTGGGGGTGGCTGCCATGCGCGTCGCCTTCAACAGAGCCTCCCGGTGCAACCTTGGACTTGGCTGCCTCATGCAGCACAACCGCCTCATTGCCGCCCCACCTCGCGCCACCGCATATATCTTATTAGGTTAGCACCGATCACGTCAAACATGTACCATTAGGATCCGCACGCACATCAGATGATATTGTTGATTTTATACCTTCTTCCTCCCCAACTATCTTCTCATCTTCGCATTTCTAATCCAAACTCGCCATCGTCGTCGATGGCGCAGCCGGCTCGCACCTTCCATAAAGTTAAATTAAGAACAACAGAAATAAACAAGCATTTAGTCCGTCGATCTCATCTCATGATCCAAGTGGCCAAGCCCATGTACAACGCACATCAACAACAATTCAAACACTCGCTCGTTGACGGATAGTTAGTACGATGTCTCCATTATTACTACCACTACACCTGTATTGCTATCGAATATATAGAGATATTTATATATAGTTAGAAGCAGGTGTGTTGCTATAACTCTTAAATCAATATGATGTTAATATGTATTTACACTCTTCTCTCAATCTTCTAAAACAAAATTAATTAAGCAGTGAATTTTGAAAAAATATATGGGCACAAATTATAATCTTAATCCTGCCATACTGTTTTCTGTTCTTTGAAGATGATCAACACTAATAGTGAATTTGGAACATAAGAAAAGTTGAGGAACGCCGTGCACTCTCCCGATTCTTTGCTCATGGCCTCTGAGACAAAATAATAACAACTATTCAAATAGAGAGATCAAAGTTCAGAACTTCAGACCGCCAATGGACTGCATTTCCTCCCATTCTGATTGAATGTTTCTTAAAGGATGGTATAATTTGAAATTATGGCCTCAATGAAAAAGCTTTCAAGGTATTCACACATGGCCTACAAGACATGGCTTTTTGTGAGTGCACTCTTTGCGGACCTTTCATTCTATTAATCAGTCACAACAAGAATGATATGATTTCTTTTAGTTGTTCCAACTAACAAAAAATGAGCTTCTTGAATAGGTGAAGAATTTATGACAGAAAAGGAGATAAGGGCAAAACAAACTGGAATGAGCCTTGATTAGGTAGAAGGAAACCCTAAACAAAGTTGCTACAATCTGAAAAGGCTCTAGGTTGGCACAATCCTATTTAGATACTGGGACCAACTTGCGAGGATTCACCTATCTGGATATATATGGCATAAACCATTAACTACATGATTATTTTCCCATGAAGTTCTGTACACAGCTTACAATAAAATAGCTCGGTTCATCTACACTAATTTTTGCTCAGATCAATGGCAACATGTGACAGAATGGTACACATAGCCTAAGAAAGAGGATTGAGAATAATCCAAAGTGGAAGGCAATACACCAACCATTAATCAACCAAGAATAGTAAAAAAAAATAAGAGCATGTGCCATACTCATACCAAATGGAGAAAGATTGAAATGAGAAAATGTTTTTCTATGAAGGAACAAAATTAAGACAACATGAATGGATAAAGTAAGAGGATTGGTCCTTTGTAAAGAAGAATTGGGAAGGAAGTACAAATCTAACCTTGGAATGAGGATTGATTATTCTTGTCTACCATCCGAACAAAGCATTTTCTCAAAGCTTTCTCTGCAATGTAGCGCGCTAGCACTCTACAATGCAAAAAAAATAAATATCATGAATATATTAGTATGTGAATGTGAATAAGATAATTAATATGAAGTCATGTATATGCATTAGATACTTGCTAAAAAAGGAGAAGATAAAACAACAATCAAAACCGACACACATATTCTTTAGAATAAGATAAGGTTGATTGAATAGTATATACAATGTCAACCGGCTTTTTATATCTATTCTACAATATGGGTCAATTCTGACAAGGATCCAAGATAATTGAAAAAAGTAACGCATGAACAAAAAAGGGAATGCACAAAATTTCACATCAATTTAGAGGAAATACTTAAGAATGATGAGGAAAAAAATATCTATATGAGTAGCTCACATTTTAAAGCAGGCAGGCACACCTATTCCATAGAGGTTTAGTTTTAGGGAGCTTGTAAAACTAAAAGACGTAAACTGTTTTAAACATGTACTATCTTTGTGAAGCTTTAGGAATGTTGTGTATTAAGTAAGAGGCAGGAGTTGTGGATGTTTAAAAAATAACCCCTGAAAGAAATATGTGTCTAAACAGATAGGAAATCAAGGTGCTCATGTTACCTTTTGAAGGTAGAAAATCACATGTAAAGCAAGAAGTGAGATATAAGGGATCATATGCATTGATGCTTTTTTATAAGGTGCACTACTAAAATACTATGGTATAGTGTGTACGCAAATAATGGGCATAAACAATTGATACATGTAGATTATTATGTTAGAAGTATTTAGTATAAACAACCCACACAAAGTTACTATTTTCTATCTAGTATAATGTCATACATGGAAACATGAAACTGGTACGGCTACAATCATTTAGACCTCTCTCTCTCCCTCTCCATGGCCCCTCTCTCTCTCATCATTGGTGGTACAACATAAAGAAAAAAGAGAGACTAAAACACATGAGAGCTAGAGGATATACATTTTATCTACATTATAGATATGTACAGAGAAGTAACCGTGGATGTCAATCTTAACGCAACAAGGAACCTAATGGTTTTCCAATGCATATAAGTAGCCTGATCAACATAGTTTCTGAATGTATATGTAACTCATTTTATTGATTAGAGTAGCCATTGTATCAGGCAGTTTTGGATCTTCTGAATCTCAAGCAAAAAGATTGAAAACCAACTATTTCCTAAAATTACATATCAAAGAATATCCTATTTCAAATATAGATAAAGTGACATGCCAAAGCAAGCAAATTTAATAAATATGGGAGATTATTTATTTCCACAAGCTGAATGGAGCTCTCGACCAACATTTTCTTACCATATAAGGAAGCTCATGTCTAGAGCCGTGGAAGTGCAAACATCCAAAGATATAATATTGCGCAAAAGGGCTAGGCAAGCTTTCATGGAGTACCCGGCGTTTCAAATGTTCAGAGACGAGACATCCAAATCTGGACATCGCGTCCGTATTATCTCAGCCTGCATAAAATGAATTAAAATGTATGAGAAAGATAAAATATTCCTGAGTTTTAGGAAGCTAAGAACCAATTAATATATTTTTGGGCAAGAAAGAAGTGTATAAAATTAGAATCACATGGTGTAGTACAATCTCAAATAATAATTTAAGCTAGAAAAAAAGAGTACATAATTCAGTCTGGTGTTTTTATTTCCATTCACAATTCATTGACATCAATTTATCTTCTCTCTTCCTTTGTGTGAGACTGCAGCTACATATTTAAGTCACATATGTACATGAGATTTTTTACGCACATAAATAAACTAAGATCATGCTTTCGCTTTTAAATCCTGATTGGATGCTAGCATTTATTCCATGGCTCCGACATCAATTAACCAGAAGGTTTGATACAATACAATCCATCATCACTGCAGCAGCCGATACAATCAATTTATAATGTAAAATGGATGGATCAAGCACAAAAAGGCCATGAAAATACAGACATGCATAGATCCACCACCATTTGGAGAAAAAAATGCATCCCACTCTCTGGAAAATTCCTTACTTACCGCGGCTCAGTGGTGACGAACACTTCCGGCCTTGGACATCCTCCAACTCGCCGGTGATGAAAGACTGGCTCATTGTGGAACCGTCGCTCCCAATAGCACAGAGCTTCATGACTCCACCCCTCTCTGTAGAGTTGCCGTTCTTGAGCAGGCCCAAGTTGGCAGCAGCCCCATCACCTAAACAAATTGAACTGTTAATGATCCAAATCATAGGCACCAATAGTAACTCAAAATGGCGAATTTAACGACCTTTGGTGAATCTGAAGCCATGGAAAGAAATTAGTGAAATTCAAAAGAATAAATCTGGGACATCTCTCCGAAGTATGTTAGTATGATCCAGAATGTCTGAGAACAAAACCAATGTTGAAATGGAAATTACCCCAAATATGCAGGTACATGTTGCTAACAACAAATTGCATGACTTATAAAATACATCAATTATGTCACAAGCTATCAGGACTTCCGAATCATAATGAGTTTCAAATTTAGCGTACATAAAGAGTCCAACCAATCAATATATGATCTAGAAAAGTAAACATGCGCATTAACTTAAGTACTCTCAATCAAACTAAGCAATTGACTTCGCAAACATGGGATTATAGAGAACCCGACAATAATAAAGAATGTTTCGGGTTTAAAAATAAGGATGATCAGGACTAACCTGCGTAAACACGTTTTAGAATGTGTCTCGATTCTGAGTATATTCATCATTCGACATCTCCTTGATAATTTCCAAATTTCCAAATTTCCCGTGCATCGCCTAGACAGAGCTTGGGGGAGGCTCTCTTCCTCTCATATGCATCTCTTTCCTGATGAAATTATGAAAGCATATGATAAAACAATGTTAAGAAAATAAAACATTTGCAGACGTCTTTTGTGCAAGTATCTTGATGCGGAGCATCCTACGGTCATCACCATGTCAAGAGTCCATTTGGCAAGTGACACGTGCGACCTCTACTTCACATACTCAAAGGTGAATCTTCTCCTTTATACGTGCTCACTTGACCCCTTCGAGGATGGTATACTACTTGACACTTCTCCCGTGTGCATGCATAGGTATTGTCGGAGCTTCACGGATGTTGAGGAGGAGTGCAAGCGCCAAGGAACAACTACACCATCCGCAAGGGAAGCCCGAAGCGACGATGAAAGAAGATGGAGACAAACCCCAGGACCGGACATCCGCCGGGACCGGACATCCGCCCTGGAGCTTCACCCACAGCAGCCGCCCACCGCCAAGTACCCTACAGGCCCGGACATCCGCCCAAGAAGCCCGGACATCCGGCGCGTCCCGACAGCCCGGACATTCGGCCACAGGCCCGGAAATCCGACGCCCCTATCCAGAGAGCACCGAGGCCGACCTCACCAGCCCGGACATCCGGCCCATGCCCTGGATATCCGGCCTCCCGCGAACGCCCGGACATCCGGCCCCCAGCCCGGACATCCGGCGCCTGCCTGCGCGCAGAGTCGGGCCAAAGGCCCATGTATCCCCTCCTCACTTACCCCTTCGTGGACTAGCCTATATATACTCAATCCCTTCCTCTAGTTAGGGTTAGCAAATATGATAGCTCATTCTTAGGTGAGCTTTGCTCCCTACGTCTACTCTTGAGAGAGAGAGACCCTACTCCATTGGAGGCCAAGACCTCCATCTAGGAGAAGATCCTGCGGGATATATCATCAAGACCCCTCTTGGGCGGACCCCTTCAAGACCTCCTCACGGAGATGAACTCTACCTTGTATCTTTCCTTTGTTGTTCGTGTACCTTGTGGATCTTGTGTGTTTGATTGTCTAGTGGATGTGTGATTGGACTTGTTCTTGAGTGTTTCCCCTGTGATTTCTCCCCGTTCTTCCCCGTGTTCTTCGTGCTCTCCGAGGGATCCCACTCCAAACGTGAAAGATCGGCCTACACCGGGTTAGCCCCGTACCATATGGTATCATGAGCCACGTTTATCACGTATTTGGAGTCCCTCCCACCGTTTTCTAGCCTTCTTTTGCTTGATTTCGTCCTAAATCCGAAAATCCCCACCAAAAATAGCCCCAAATTTTTTTGTGATTTGTTAGTTTGATGATGTTTTGTTGATTTTGATCCGTGGATTTGCTTGGTTTCAAGTGGATCTAGCTTTCCCCCAAGTTTCCCCACCTTCCATCCACGAAATCCATCAAATTTTGCCCCCGAAATCATCAATTTCCGCCCCCAAGTCGAAAATTTCCGCCCCAAACGAGATCTGGAATCGTCGGACCGGACATCCGAGCCTCAGGCCGGACATCCGGGCCATCCGGCCGGACATCCGGGCCCCAAGCCGGACATCCGGGGCCTGGAGAACCAAATCCGCACGGTTCTGGACATACACCCCCGGAAATCCGGCCGCTACCCCGGATATCCGGCCCCTGGGATTTCAGCTTTTCACGTTTCACCGTTTCGGCCATAACTAATTCATCCGGAGTCAGATTTTGACGTTCTTTAGCTCGTTTTGAGGCTATTGACATCCCCCATCCCACAAAAATACCACCAACATCATTTGACTCCATCAAATTTTCCAAAATTTGGCAAGTTTGCCTAGGCCTTCCACCATATCATCCGCATTACCACCACCGACTCGCAACCTAACCCATATTGCACCCCATTACATTTGAGGTTGTTAGAGTAGTGATTCGAGTCTCCTAAGGTGTTTCGGCTACTTAGGGACGATTGCTTCTTCATCAACCACCACCACCACTTCCGCATAGGCGTGCCCACCATACACTTCTGCCACCCCCAACTTAACCCAATAGTTGTTTGAGCTTGTTTGAGTTGTGGCTTGTGTCTCCTAAGGTGTTTCGGCTACTTAGGGATGGCAACTTCAACTCCAACACGTGTATATCCCATCATTCCACTTCCACATTGCCAAGT
Organism: Aegilops bicornis; assembly: GCA_021605145.1. Taxonomy (NCBI): domain Eukaryota; kingdom Viridiplantae; phylum Streptophyta; class Magnoliopsida; order Poales; family Poaceae; genus Aegilops; species Aegilops bicornis. Next base: position 146,413,300 of record CM038673.1, read on the forward strand.
GCAAACCACCACCGCTTTCCGCTACCACCATTTGACATTTGCCTTTGAGATTTTGAGTTTGCGGTTTTTCCGTTTCCTAGGGTGTTTCGGCTAACTAGGAATGGCTCGACATCAAGAACACCGCCACTCATCATCGCCAAGGACGGTAACCTCGACGACACCATTGTATATTACCCTTGCAATTGCATTGATAACCCCTTATCCCATTTTGCGTTACTTGCCTATCGAGACTAGCCATTTGAGTATTGCCGGCAACGTGACTTGTGCACATTAGTGGTCTACACCTTCCATTGCATACATACCATATCATATTGGTATCATATCATCTCTTGTGTCACAAGATTGTTCCTGCATATACACAATTGCTATCTTGGTTTGTGCATTTCGCAAAGTGGCCATACATACAAAAAAAGAGAATAAAGCTTTTAAGCAGAAAGAGAGCAAAGAAGCTTGTAAGCAATAGCCATAGCATCAAAATATATCATATGTTATCATACTCGATCATCTTGGATCATCTTGTGAGAAACACCGGGAACCATATATGCATAGCATACTTGGGATAGAGAGTTTATCCATTTTGCATCTTATAGGTTGTGCACAAGTGTCGTATCCGCCTATAGAGCAATCGTGCTAGCGTCTCTCTTGAGTTGTGCAACACGAGCATTTTGGTGGATTCCACATTTTGAGCTCATTCCTTGGTTGCACGACCCCATTTATCTATCCGAGTGTGTGTTTCCGCAGCCACATATTGCTATTGGTCTACTTGTTTCTCTTGCAAATTTGTGAATCTCTTTCAACATTATTGACTCTTGCTAACATTTTGCATCAAATTTTTGTGCCACTATCCTCACCGAGCTCTACCATAAGCTTTAATTGATAGGTGTGAGTGAACACGTCCGGTACCAATTCCACTATTCTTTCATTTCACATTGAGTGAAACGGGATACATCATCAACTTTGGGAAAATGTAACTTGGTATTGTTTATCTCATTTCCTACTCACCTCTACTCGAATCTTGTGATGGATAGGCAAGGCATTTCACCTTCGGTCTACAACAACAACGACGAGTTCGATGCCACGAACAACAACTACAACGACGCCAAGATGAAAGCTCAAATGGAGGAGATCAAAGCCCTCATCAAGTCCTACAAGCGATCTTCCTCATCTTCGAGCAGACGCTCAAGAGCACATGCTTCCGAGCTACTGTCTCCGGCAAGATCACATCGGCATCGACACCATCACCAACAAGAACGTGAAGGTCAAGAGCTCTACATCAACAACCGCTCAATGACTTCACCATCTCCCTTGGCATCTTCTCCAAGCAACTTCAAGGCATCTTCGCCTACGGACATACGTCATCTTCGCCAACAAGAACCTCAAGGCTACGCTCAAGAGAAGCTCCCCAAGCTCAAGTCCGCGACTTCACCGAGCTACTATGACCTCGACATCGACCATGCGATTCCTTTCTATGGGACTCAAGAACCCGAGGAGTACCTCGAGTGGGAGCGTTTGATGGACGACTACCTCAAGCTACATCAAGTTCCTCCGAAGATCAAGTGAAGTGCGCCACAAGAAACTTCCACGACTACGCCTTGGCATGGTGGCTTCACACACCTTCGGAGTACTACGACATGAGTTGGCCCAAGACGAAGAGAGCTTTGCGGCGAGAGTTTGTGCCTCCAACCTACACGGAACAACTTCGATGCCAATTGGAGAACACCACCCAAGGATCCAAGTCTATCGACAAGTACTTCAAGGAGATGAAGATTGCCTTGCGACGAGCCGGCGTGGACGACCCCATTTCGATGAAGTTCCACTTCATGATGGGATTGCACAACGACATCTCCAAGACCATCTTCCTCGAGAACTACAAGTCCATTGACGACTACTACATTGGTGCTCTCAAGGCGGAACAAGAACTCATGAAGGCCAAGGCTTCTCCACCCCAAGCACACTTCGCGGCGACCAAGCTCTACGACAAGCATGAGGCTAGTACCACCACGATGTCCAAGCCCGATGAGCTCCAATACGATGCTCCCAAGTTTGACTTCACCGCCATCCCTCTTTGTGGCACTGATGGTGCCGAGTTGTAACATCCCAAATTTTCAATTTGGAATGTTATACATTAAGTCATCATGCATATCATATTTTCTTGCATTTTGTTGATCCTAGAAATTCACGCAACTCAAGGACCCTCGGAGAGAGTTGTAGATTTCAAATTTTTGTATTTGAGTTCTCTCAAAACTATGAAAAGAGGATCATTGGATTTATTTATTTTATCTTCAAATATTTTTCCAATATCAAAAATAAGAGAGGGAATAATATGACTTTCCCAAAAATTAGGAAAAATGAAGATTTAATAAATAAATCAAATTTTGGATTTTTCTCGGAGTTTATTTGCCTTAGGGAAAAATGCGTGTTTTCAAAAATTGCATTTTCGGCCCCGAGTAAAAGTTCATTTTGTTCGACTCATTTTTAGGAGTCGGGGAAAGTTTACTTTATTAATTTTGGAGTTCGTTTAGATTTTTTTCTCTCAGATTTTTCTGCTTGTGAAACCGATTTAAAAAATCCATGGCGCCTTGGGCCAAAGGCCCAAGCCGCCAAGCCAGCCGGCCGGCCAGGAGGCCAAGGCCATCGCTAGCGCGCCGCACGAGGGAGCCAGGGAGCCGCCCCGGTTTCCTTTTCTTTTACAAATCCTAGTAGGATTTGGGCCCGTTTCGTTATTCCGTTTTTATTCCTAGGATTCCTAATCCTACTCTAATTCTTGTCCCCTACTCCAAGCAAAATCCCTCCCTCCCCAATATAAATACCCAAGCACCCCTCCAACACATCAAACCAACACCTCTCCTCTCCTCCGCGAAGAAGAAGAACGCCGCCGCCGCTTCTACACCGCCGCCGCCAAGTGCCGCCGCCACCTAACGCCGCCATCACGGAGCCCCTCGCTTCTTCGAGGTACTAGCCTCGCTGGCCACCTTTTCTTTTCCTCGGTTCGGTTTTTCGTAAATCGTTCCGGTTTCCGTTCCGGTTTTCTAGATCGGTTTTTCGTTTCGGTTTTCTTTCCGAAACCCTAGATCGGTTTTACTTTCCGGTTTTGTTTAGCGAGCGTCCGCCGGACCGTTCGTCCTAACGAACGAGTTCACCGGTTTGCTTCGGTTAATGAACGTCCGTTCGTTTAACCGTTCGTCGTTTTCTTTAACGGATTTATTCCGCTATTTTCCGATCGCGATTTCAGATCCGATCTTCGTTCTAGTTTATCTTCTCGCTCGTTTATCGGAATCAGGTGATTCAAGCGCCTGGAGTTTCGTTTTGAAACCGCCATTCCGATTAATCAACTTAAACAAAGTTTTGCTACTGTAAAATTTGACTTAGTTTCAACTTGCTAGAACAGAGTTGTTTTCTTTCATCATTTGACTTTCGTTGCTTTATTTGATTCGATTCTTTTTGCAACCAGGGTTCTTAAGTTGAAATTTCTGGTTAGATCTTATATTCGAAATTTACCTGTGCATTAGAAGATTACTTATTGTATGCTTGTTGTTTGTCTGCGATAGATCACCCGGAGTGCGCCGCTTGTTATTTCGAATCTCTAGGTTTCGCGGATCATCAGCAAGGCAAGTAACACTTGATCATACTTTCTCTACTACCCAGTTTTATGCATTAGATCTATTCCTCAAACACTTGCATGATTAGGATCTAATTAAATTGCGGGATGGGAAGTAGATGAGGTAGTACCTATTACCTGTTTTATTACCAAACCTTTGGGAGTTACTTCTACGTTTGCTTATTATGCCATGCTATGCTAGTAGACGTGGATTGGGTGAGTGTATCCATGACAGCTGTGAGATTGTTAAATTAATGGTTTATTTAAGGTGGCAACTTAAACACACATCTGGGTGGATTGAGGCACTGGGGTATCCGATGATTGCCTGCTTTTTTGGGACCGCCACCTGTGGTCAAAGGGATCATGAGATTATTCAAACTAGTAACTTCCGTGTGCAGCCACAAGCCATTATGGGCTCGCATAGTTGAGTAAGTCGTGCGAACTCTTATAGTGGTGGACTAGCAGATGTAGGGGATGTAGGTGTACCGGTCTACCTGGCCGTAAGGTGCTAGCGCTTACGAAAGACTATGTCTCGGTCATCCGCTTCTCAAACACCCTGCAAAGACGAGAAATCAAACGGAGGCGATCGAGTCTTGTGGGGAAAAGTGCTAAACCTCTGCAGAGTGTATAAACTAATCATGATTAGCCGTGTCCCCGGTTATGGACATCTTGAGTATCTAGTATTTCAATATCATGTGAATCTCAACATGTTACTCTAATTAATATTGTTGGGTTTTTAATGAGTACTTTTAATTGGGATTGAGGATGCTGTCAACCATTCTCAATGTTTAACAACCACCATGATAGTTAAACAAATTTATTCCTTTGCAAGAGGGAAAAACTGGCTTTATGCAAAATCAGAATCAGAGAGCTTTTCCACCAGCCATATGTGCATGTAGTATAGGCTTAATCCTTCATTACTCTCTATGTGTTACATTGCCAAAGACATTCCATGTCTTGACCCGTTCGGGCTGCAACTTTCATGTTGCAGACTTTTCGCATAACGAGTAAGGTGCTTTAGGTCGTGGTTCTATACTCGGTGATGTTACTGGAGTTGATGGACTCACTTATCTTCCAAGTCTTCCGCTGTTATCGTTATTAGATGGCCTTAAGCCATATTTATTGTAATAAGTCCTCTTTTGGGCAACGATGTAATAAGTGTGTGATTGCTACTCTGTTATAAATCCTTCGAAGTACTGTGTGGTGTCAGCATTACTGATCCAGGGATGACACATGAGCACAGAGACTTGATCCATTTGGGTCGGGTCGCTACAGAGATGGTATCAGAGCACACGCTGACTGTAGGACACGACCACTAAGTTAAAGCCATAGATCACTACTCTCTTCCCATTTTCTAACTCCTCATCTTTTCTACTCTTTAGGATGAAGGACGCGAAGATCAAGTACGCCCAACCAGATGAAGGCACACCTTTTGGATTTCACTTGAAGGAAGTCACCAAGCACCTGAACATTGGACTACCAAGCTTCACCGGACTTTCAACGCCACTCTGCTCAAGAAGATATTTGGAAGATTCAAGCTCACATTCCGGAAGGACATTCGCCCCAATCACCAAGCCTATAGATAGTGTTTTCGATTGCACCAACCCGAGTCTGGAAAGAGCATGGCAGCTCATATCACCATGGGACGCATTGGAGAAGTTTACCAAGAAGACCTCAAGGACACCATCTATCGATTTGTGGACGCCGAGATGAACAATGGGAGATAGTCGGCACCAAGAAGGATAGATCCATTGCAGCTTTCATCCAGAGTTAAACCAGCACATTCGACGCCAGGAGAACCAGATGTGCAATGATATGATCGAATTGAAGGATGCGAAGGGAAGGATCATCGAACTTGAAGAAGAACTAAAGTCTACACGTAAGGACTATATGGACGAGATCGCAGCTGTAGCAAGACACAATAACGATCTTAAGTATGAGATTGAAGAACTCAAGAAGAAATTGGCGCTCAAGAATGAAGACAAGTACATCGGCTGTCCAAGCAACTACATCATCATCGACGACACCGATTCGGATCCAAGTGAACCCGACTTTGAAGACGAAGCTGGAGTAGACATCATGGAGTCTTCCACCGGTTCAAATTAATAGATGACCCCCACATATTAGTAGTATTCCCTCCATGTAACATTTTAGTTCACGCACTTTCGCGATAATTAGACCGTTGTAAGCCCTTTGTTTGAATTGAATGAAGTGATTTTGTGTGCATTTGCTCATGTACATTTGGGGTAGTGTTTCTCCTTAGACCTCACTCTATTCTTAATTTCTCGTCTTTTCTAAACCCATCAGATGCCTCCAAGACGCGACCCCGGGTTTGTTTTTCCGCCGGAGATCACCCAGTTGATTCAGCAGCAGAACACTTTGATCCAAACACTAGTACAGAATCAAGGCAACAACAACAACAACAACCCACCGCCACCACCACCAGTTGACCATCTGGCTCGTTTCTTAAGGCTGAACCCGCCGGTGTTTTCCAAAGAGCACCGAGCCGATAGTAGCAGATGATTGGCTCCGTAAGGTAGGGAGGGAGTTGACCAACTGCAGGATGTACGAGATGGAGAGAAGGTGAAGTTTGCTGCACACCAGCTTGAAGGACCCGCAAAGAAGCATGGTGGGAGAATTTCTGACTACTTACCACTGTAGACACCTTTGTCCACATGGGATCGGGCCAAGAAGCTTTCAAGACCGCCCATGTCTCGGCAGGAGCTATGGCCATGAAGAAGCGTGAGTTTCGCAATTTACGCCAAGGAGGAAGGACTGTTGGCCAAGATGTGGATGATTTTAGTAAGTTAGCACGTTATGCCCCGGATGACGTTGCTACATGTATGCGACTAAGCGGAGAAGTTTCGGAAGGACTGAATGATGAGTTAAGCATGCAGTTGATGGTAGCAGGTTTCAATAACTACCAGGAGTTGGTAGACCGTGCCCTCATGATTGAAGGAAAGCAGCAACAAATTGAGAACCGCAAGAGGAAGTATGGGCAGGGGAAGTATAACTCTGGAGCCCAGCAGAAGCCCCGTTATACCCCTAAACAGGGAGTTCAGTTTCAGCATACCCATGGAGGAGGTAGTTCGCACAACCATAATGGCCACAAAAATGGAAATGGCAATGGAAGCTCTAGAAAGAAGCCAAACCCTTTCAACAGGGGACAGGTGAACCACATTGATGTGGAGGAGGTTGAAGATCAGCCCGATGCAAAGAATGTCGGTAAGTTTTTGGTTAAGTCATTTACTGCACTAGTTCTTTTCGATACCGGTGCAACGCATTCATACATATCAAGGGATTTGTAGAAAAGTATAGCCTGCCTACTCAGATTCTTAAAACCCCTATGCTAGTAAGCTCACCAGGAGCGGAATATATGGCCAGACAAGGATGTTTTCAAGTACCATTAAGTATAGGAAGACATGTGTTCCCGACAGATTTGATCATTTTGGAATCCCAAGGATTGGAGGTGATTCTCGGTATGGATTGGCTGTCGGTGTATGGGGGAAACATCGATTGCGCAAGTAAGACGATTTTGCTCACAATACCAGAAGGAAGAAGAATTAGGTATGTATCACGACATGGACCAAATAGGAATCAAGTAAATTCCTTATCAGGAGTTGTGCAGGAAGAGGTGCCAGTGGTGAAGGATTTCCCTGATGTATTTCCTGAGGAATTGCCAGGAATGCCACCGGATAGAGACATTGAGTTTTTGATTGAACTTTTGCCAGGTACAGGCCCCATATCAAAGCGACCATACAGGATGCCCGCACAGGATTTGGCGGAAATCAAGAAGCAGATTAAGGAGTTATTGGATAAAGGTTATATACGCCCAAGTTCTTCGCCTTGGGGATCACCCGTACTTTTAGTAGAGAAGACGGACGGGTCGTTAAGGATGGTTGTCGACTATCGTGGTTTAAATGAAGTAACAAACAAGAACAAGTACCCACTACCAATGATAAATGATCTGTTTGAGCGTTTGCAAGGAGCTAGAGTGTTTTCCAAGATCGATTTGCGATCAGGGTATCATCGGTTGAAGATTCGAGAGCAGGACATACCCAAGACAGCATTTACCACGAGATATGGACTGTATGAATATACCGTTATGTCATGTGGACTGACTAACGCTACCGCCTATTTCATGAACACGATGAACAAAGTGTTTATGGAGTTTTTGGATAAGTTCGTCGTGGTGTTCATAGATGATATTTTGGTTTTCTCGAAGAATGAAGAGGAACATAAGGAACATTTGCGATTGGTTTTGGAGAAACTAAGGGAACATCAGTTATATGCCAAGTTCAGCAAATGTGAGTTTTGGCTAAAGGAAGTTGGATTTCTTGGACATGTTATATCCGGAGAAGGGATAGAAGTTGAACCCACATAGGTTGAGACCATAACCAAATGGGAAGCACCAACGACAGTTGAGAGATCCAAGTTTCCTTGGACTCGCAGGATACTACCGAAGATTCATTGAGAATTTCTCAAGGATTGCAAAGCCTATGATGGAATTGCTGAAAAGGATACCAAGTTCATATGGACCGAGGATTGTGAGGCAAGTTTTCAGGAGTTGAAGAAAAGATTGGTTACCTCACCGGTGTTAATTTTGCGGATCGGACCAAGGATTATGAGGTGTATTGCAACGCTTCTCGTCGAGGACTTGGAGCAGTGCTTATGCAGGAAGGAAGAGTTGTTTCGTATGCTTCACGACAGCTTAAGCCTCATGAGTTGAATTATGCCACACATGATTTGGAGTTAGCAGCTGTTGTGCATGCATTGAAGACATGGAGACATTTTCTCATTGGAAATCATTGTGAGGTGTACACGGATCACTAGAGTTTGAAGTACATCTTCACGCAGAAGGAATTAAATCTCAGACAGAGGAGATGGTTGGAGCTTATTAAGGATTATGATATGAGATTGCATTATCATCCCGGGAAGGCTAACGTTGTAGCAGACGCATTGAGCCGTAAGAGCCACGTCAATACACTCACGGTGGGAGGAATACCCAAGGAGTTAGCCGAGGACCTTCGAGAGCTATGTTTGGAAATAGTTCCGAGAGGCTATGTAGCAGCATTGGAGATTCAGTCTACGTTGATGGACAAAATCAGAGAAGCTCAAAAGGCAGATAAGGAAGTTGCCTCTATAAAGGATAAAATGAGCGAAGGAAAAGCTAAGGGATTTCGTGAGGATGAGCACGATACCCTAAGGTTTGAGGACCGTGTGTATGTGCCAAATGACCCAGAGATCAGGAAGTTGATTCTGCAAGAGGCACATGATTCACCATATTCGATTCACCCTGGAAATACCAAGATGTATTTGGATTTGAAGAATACTTTCTGGTGGACCGGAATGAAGAAAGATATCGCAGAGTATGTAGCAGTTTGTGATGTATGTCAAAGGGTGAAGGCAGAACATCAGAAGCCAGCAGGATTGTTGCAACCATTGCCGATACCCGAATGGAAGTGGGATAAACTAGGCATGGATTTCATCACAGGTTTGCCAAAGACTCGTTCTGGCTATGACTCAATTTGGGTTATAGTCGACCGCTTGACGAAGGTAGCTCATTTCATTCCAGCCAAGACTACCTATAGCAGTGCTAAGTTGGCAAAGATATACATGACCAGAATTGTGTGTTTACACGGAGTTCCAAGGAGTATCGTATCAGATAGAGGAACCCAATTTACCTCAAAATTTTGGAATCAGTTGAACGAAACATTGGGAACCAGGCTGGAATTCAGTACAGCTTTCGACCCACAGACCGATGGACATACTGAGAGAGTCAATCAGATTTTGGAGGATATGCTGAGAGCTTGTGCACTAGATTATGGATCTAGTTGGGATGATAACTTGTCGTATGTAGAGTTTTCTTATAACAACAGTTACCAAACCAGCTTGAAGATGGCACCTTTCGAGGCTTTGTACGGAAGGAGGTGCAGGACACCGTTATCATGGGACGAAGCCGAGACCGTCGATTGTTTGGACCAGATTTGATTAAGGAGTGCGAACAGAAGGTTAAGTTGATTCGCGATAGGCTCAAGGTAGCCCAGTCCTGCATGTAAAAGCTATGCGGATTCAAAACGCAAGGCGATAGAATATGAAGTTGGAGACAGAGTATATCTTAGAGTATCCCCACTTCGAGGAGTTAAGCGTTTTGGAGTTAAAGGAAAATTAGCACCACGTCGTCGGACCGTATAGGATCTTGCAACGCATGGGAAAAGTTGCTTATAAGCTGGAATTACCAGAAGGACTGTCAGGAGTTCATGACGTGTTCCATGTTTCTCAGCTGAAGAAATGTCACGCCGAGATGGCAGAGGTACCGTTAAGAGATACAGTGCCACTTGAAGCAATTCAGTTGAAGGATGATTTGACATATGAGGAGAAACCAGTCAAGATTCTCGATTATGCCAGCAGAGTTACTCGCAGCAAGGTTATCAAGTTTTGCAAGGTTCAGTGGAGCCACCACACTGAGGATGAAGCCACCTGGGAAAGAGAAGAAGATTTGCTCAAGGACCACCCTCACCTATTTTCTAGCCAACCCGAATCTCGAGGGCGAGATTCATCTTAAGGGGGGTAGGTTTGTAAAATTTGGAATGTTATACATTAAGTCATCATGCATATCATATTTTCTTGCATTTTGTTGATCCTAGAAATTCACGCAAGTCAAGGACCCTCGGAGAGAGTTGTAGATTTCAAATGTTTTGTATTTGAGTTCTCTCAAAACTATGAAAAGAGGATCATTGGATTTATTTATTTTATCTTCAAATATTTTTCCAATATCAAAAATAAGAGAGGGAATAATATGACTTTCCCAAAAATTAGGAAAAATGAAGATTTAATAAATAAATCAAATTTTGGATTTTTCTCGGAGTTTATTTGCCTTAGGGAAAAATGCGTGTTTTCAAAAATTGCAGTTTGGCCCCGAGTAAAAGTTCATTTTGTTCGACTCATTTTTAGGAGTCGGGGAAAGTTTACTTTATTAATTTTGGAGTTCGTTTAGATTTTTTTCTCTGTATTTTTCCGCGCGCGAAACCGATTTTAAAAAAAATCCGCAGCGCAAGCCGCCAAGCCAGCCGGCCGGCCAAGAGGCCAAGGCCATCGCTAGCGCGCCGCACCAGGGAGCCAGGGAGTCGCCCCGGTTTCCTTTTCTTTTACAAATCCTAGTAGGATTTGGACCCGTTTTTATTCCTAGGATTCCTAATCCTACTCTAATTCTTGTCCCCTACTCCAAGCAAAAACCCTCCCTCCCCAATATAAATACCCAAGCACCCCCTCCAACACATCAAACCAACACCTCTCCTCTCCTCCGCAGAAGAAGAAGAACGCCGCCGCCCGCCGCCGCCCTACACCGCCGCCAAGTGCCGCCGCCGCCACTAACGTCGCCGCCACGTGAGCCCTCGCTTCTTCGAGGTACTAGCCCCGCGCCGCGTCACCTTTTCTTTTCCTCGGTTCGGTTTTTCGTAAATTGTTCCGGTTTCGTTCCGGTTTTCTAGATCGGTTTTTCGTTTCGGTTTTGTTTCCGAAACCCTAGATCGGTTTTACTTTCCGGTTTTGTTTAGCGAGCGTCCGCCGGACCGTTCGTCCTAACGAACGAGATCATCGGTTTGCTTCGGTTAATGAACGTCCGTTCGTTTAACTGTTCGTCGTTTTCTTTAACGGATTTATTCCGCTATTTTCCGATCGCGATTTCAGATCCGATCTTCGTTCTAGTTTATCTTCTCGCTCGTTTATCGGAATCGGGTGATTCAAGCGCCTGGAGTTTTGTTTCGAAACCGCCGTTCCGATTAATCAACTTAAACAAAGTTTTGCTACTGTAAAATTTGACTTAGTTTCAACTTGCTAGAACCGGGTTGTTTTCTTTCGTCGTTTGACTTTCGTTGCTTTATTTGATTCGATTCTTTTTGCAACCAGGGTTCTTAAGTTGAAATTTCTGGTTAGATCTTTTATTCGAAATTTACCTGTGCATTAGAAGGGTACTTATTGTATGCTTGTTGTTTGTCTGCGATAGATCACCCGAAGTGCGCCGCTTGTTATTTCGAATCTCTAGGTTTCGCGGATCATCAGCAAGGCAAGTAACACTTGATCATACTTTCTCTACTACCCAGTTTTATGCATTAGATCTATTCCTCAAACACTTGCATGATTAGGATCTAATTAAATTGCGGGATGGGAAGTAGGTGAGGTAGTACCTATTACCTGTTTTATTACCAAACCTTTGGGAGTTACTTCTACGTTTGCTTATTATGCCATGCTATGCTAGTAGACGTGGATTGGGTGAGTGTATCCATGACAAATGTGAGATTGTTAAATTAATGGTTTATTTAAGGTGGCAACTTAAACACACATCCGGGTGGATTGAGGCACTGGGGTATCCGATGATTGCCTGTTTTTGGGACCGCCACCTGTGCTCAAAGGGATCATGAGATTATTCAAACTAGTAACTTCCGTGTGCAGCCACAAGCCATTATGGGCTCTAGCATAGTTGAGTAAGTCGTGCGAACTCTTATAGTGGTGGACTAGCAGATGTAGGGGATGTAGGTGTACCGGTCTACCCGTCGTAAGGTGCTAGCGCTCGAAGACTATGTCTCGGTCATCCGTTTCTCAAACACCTGCAAAGACGAGAAATCAAACGGAGGCGATCGAGTCTTGTGGGGAAAAGTGCGCAAACCTCTGCAGAGTGTATAAACTAATCATGATTAGCTGTGTCCCCGGTTATGGACATCTTGAGTATCTAGTATTTGAATATCATGTGAATCTCAACATGTTACTCTAATTAATATTGTTGGGTTTTTAATGAGTACTTTTAATTGGGATTGAGGATGCTGTCAACCATTCTCAATGTTTAACAACCACCATGATAGTTAAACAAATTTATTCCTTTGCGTAGGGAAAAATTGGCTTTATGCAAAGCTGTAATCAGAGAGCTTTTCCACCAGCCATATATGCATGTAGTATAGGCTTAATCCTTCATTACTCTCTATGTGTTACATTGCCAGCATATTCCATGTGCTGACCCATTTTCGGGCTGCAACTTTCATGTTGCAGACTTTTAAGACGACGAGTAAGGTGCTTTAGGTCGTGGTTCTATACTCAGTGATGCCGCTGGAGTTGATGGACTCACTTATATTCCAAGTCTTCCACTGTTATCGTTATTAGATGGCCTTAAGCCATATTTATTGTAATAAGTCCTCTTTTGGGCAACGATGTAATAAGTGTGTGATTGCTACTCTGTTATAAATCCTTCAAAGTACTGTGTGGTGTCAGCATTACTGATCCAGGGATGACACCTGAGCACAGAGACTTGATCCATTCGGGTCGGGTCGCTACACGAGTCTACTTCGACTCTTTTTCAAGACGGTGCGCCGATGAGTACGACAACGGACACCTTCAAGGACCAAGCTTTGGAGGCAAGTGACAAGGTGGCGAGCAAGGATGATGCTTCCATCTTAGGAGGCGAGAGTGATGTTGTGCCATCTTCGGCCTTCATCCACGACGAGAGTGATGTTGAGCCATCTTCGGCCTTCATCCACGACAAGAGCGATGATGTGCCATCTTCGGCCTTCATCCACGACGACGACTACGAGACGGTTGAGCATGGGATTTTCCCTTCGACCATGGCGACGTCCGATGACTTGAGTGACTTTTGCCACCATATTGAGAGTGAGAGTGACTTCACCACTAGCCCCATACATGATGAGCTGCCCCAATTCCCATGTGAGGAGAGCCACAACCCCCACCACTTGAGTGACATGAGTGACTCCACCATATGTGAGATTGAGTGCACCTATTTTGAGGGAGTGAGTGAACCACCACATAGAGAGAGTGAGATAGTTGATATGTCTAGTGAGGCCATTTGCATTTCTAACAACTTGACCTCTACCTCTATTTTGTCTTCTAAATTGTTGATATGTCACATTTATGATGACGCCGATCCTCGACGACTTCGTCCTCCCTTTGGACAAGACGATGGCCATGGTGGAATATGATGAACCCCCCACATGGTTCCATCAAGATGAAGATGACCACCATTTGGTCTTTCCCACCTCACCTACACAACTTGAGTGGAATGACAAAGGTAACATAGGTGAAGGTGATGCTCTAGTCCCACTAGTGGACATTCTTGACATTGATTGCTTGCATGATGTTGATCAACCTATTGCCATGCTTCATGCTAGTATGATTTCCCCATGCAATGATTTGCCCATTTATGATGAATATGATGATTCTCATGTGGAGTCTATTAGTTGTAATGGCATGTTATATAGGATTTCTTGTGACAATTATTTAGGTCACATCATGTTTGCTAATCCTCTTGACTTGTCATATGCTATGCATGAGATCAACCATATGTCTTATTTGCAATCTCTTCATAGTGACTATGCATATGCCATTAAAATAAACCCAATTTTCACATATGGCATACATGACAAGCCCATGGTTATTGGCATTTGTTTTTCTTGTGATGATATTGATATGCTCCCTTTGCATCATTTATCTCATATGCCATGCCATGCCCACCTAGCTTCGGATATGCATTGTTTTGGATGTTGTCCATTTTCTCCAAATGATGTTTCCAATATTGCTCATGAGGAGACCCCCATAGTTTCCTCATACATGTTAGGAGATTTTGATCCATACCATCCATTGCACGATCCCAATAATTATGTGCACCATATGCTACCCATGAACAAACATGCTTTCGATGTGCCATATACTTGCATTCTCAATTTGTGTCCCCATCGTGTCATACACAATAACTATTCTTTCATGATGGATGACATGTTCTTATACCATGCATCAAATTTCTTTGAGGGATGCTTATCTTGTGCTAACTCACACACGCACATACACATCATGATGTGTGATGTGTACATTTACCACGCGCATAATTTCTTTGGTTTGTGTCTCTTTTGTGTAGGTACCCATGAATACTTGTCGACCTCGCAATCCAGCGAGTTGACAAAACGAGCTCTGGAGAGCAAAGATGATTTGGGATCCCATGGATTGTCTTTCCCACCGCTCCCTTCGTGCAATGACTTCGCGCATTTCTTCTACATGGCCCTCACATGGTTATGGCTTATTGTCCATTATATATCATTTGCCCATCTTGCCATGTTCACTTTGCATGATATGCTCATTCCTATGCCTTTGACATGCATTTGTGACCCATGCTTTGCATTACACATGATGATTGATTCTAGTACTTGTATGTGTATTTGCAAGCTTGGTGGAGATATTGTTTGTTCTTGCCATGTTTACCTTGTGCCCAATGCTTATGATCATGCTATGATCTTGCTTCGTGTTAAATGCTATGCGATATGTCATGTGCATTCCGTATGCCTATTATTTGTTTACATGACATGATTGCCATGATTTCTTCTAGTGTGTTGCATCTTCGCTCCACTAGTTTGCACGACTTGATTACTATGCTTGCTTATGTTGCATCACCATTTCATGCGGTTGATGACAACCATCTACATGCTTTGCACATGATTGTTATTGCTTCTTGTCACATATCTCCATATGTTGCCTCTCTCATGCTAGATTTGCCATGTATTGAGTGCAACC
Source organism: Aegilops bicornis (assembly GCA_021605145.1). Lineage (NCBI taxonomy): Eukaryota > Viridiplantae > Streptophyta > Magnoliopsida > Poales > Poaceae > Aegilops > Aegilops bicornis. The sequence goes on from CM038673.1 coordinate 146,428,463, forward strand.
ATGCTATTAGTCTTGCTCATGAGTTTGCCCCCATAGCATTCTCGCATATATTTGGAGATTTTGACATAATTCTTGTGAAGCATGCTTGTCTTACTTCTTTGCACCATATACCTAGTGCCATGAATATTGCCATTGTTGCATCATATTATTCATGCACTTGTCCTTCTAATGGTTTTGTGCAAAAGATGAGAACCATCATGATGGATGATGTGTTTGTCTACCATGCGCATACTTTCTTTGTTTTGTTTTGTGCATGTGTAGGATATTTGGACTTCACATCGACTTCCACTTCACGTGAGTTGACCAATCGAGCTCTTGAGAGCGAGCCTCTTACATTCTACCACGACTCGCTTCTATACCACATTTCCTACCACTTCGGCATTGTGAAGAATGCACAAGGACACGCTTTCAAGGTGACATCCTTCTTGACCTTGGATATTGTGGATCATACTTCATGTGTTGCTTGCACCATTTGCACGCATGGTCGAGATATTTCTTTCACCCATGATTGCCACATTTCCATTCTTCATGACATATGTACCTTGTGTGTTGCATCCAATTCTTGGATTACTTTCCCCTATGATATGCTTGGTTGCACCAATGTCATTTCTTCACATATGCCATGTCCCATTGCTTGTCTCATGCTTGACTTGATTGCCTCACACAAGATGAACAATTGCTCTTTATATTGTGTTGAGTGCTACACTATATTCACTACACCCTATGCACGTTATGTTTGGATTGTCTTGCACTTGACCCATGTGTTTAGACACTTCATTTTATTTGGTGTTGTGAATCCTTCCTATGCCTACCATAGACCTTTCATTGAGCAATTTGTGAATGCTTGCTATGACCTCGAGGTAGATGCTTATGCTCTTGTCACACATATTTGCATCTCTACCTCACATTTACATGCTTTTTCCCATGATATTTTTGCTTGTGCTCGATTGATATGCTTACATGCCATGTCACAATCCTTTGTCACACCCTATGCTATGCTTGATGACAACACTTGTTTGGTGAATCACCTCTTGAATGCTTGGTTTTGCACTAACGCTAACCACATTTGTTTTTCCAAGTGTTTGTTCTATTTGCTCCTTTTGAAGGAATCACAAGATGGTGCGACATTGGAGAGTGCCCATTTCGAGCTTCAAGATGACGAGAACTTGGTGATTGACCACTCCTACACGGCGATGCCATCTCTTTCCCATGGTGATTTGGTTTTCGATCCGAGGTCGGGTCTTTTCCAAGGGGGGGGGATGATGCGGAGCATCCTACGGTCATCACCATGTCAAGAGTCCGTTTGGCAAGTAACACGTGCGACCTCTACTTCACATACTCAAAGGTGAATCTTCTCCTTTATACGTGCTCACTTGACCCCTTCGAGGATGGTATACTACTTGACACTTCTCCCGTGTGCATGCATAGGTATTGTCGGAGCTTCACGGATGTTGAGGAGGAGTGCAAGCGCCAAGGAACAACTACACCATCCGCAAGGGAAGCCTGGAAGCGACGACGAAAGAAGATGGAGACAACCCCCAGGACCCGGACATCCGGCCAGGACCCCGGACATCCGGCCCTGGAGCTTCACCCACAGCCGCCTTGACCGCCAAGTACCTACAGGGCCCCGGACATCCGCCCAAGCCCGGACATCCGGCGCCTCCGACAACCGGACATCCGGCCACAGGCCCGAAATCTGATGCCCCTATCCGAGAGCACCGAGGCCGACCTCACCAGCCGGACATCCGGCCCATGCCCCGGACATCCGCCTCCATGAACGCCGGACATCCGGACCCCAGCCGGACATCCGGGCGCCTGCTCACGTCAGAGTCGGGCCAAAGGCCCATGTATCCCTCCTCACTTACCCCTTCGTGGACTAGCCTATATATACTCCATCCCTTCCTCTAGTTAGGGTTAGCAAATATGATAGCTCATTCTTAGGTGAGCTTTGCTCCTACCTCTACTCTTGAGAGAGAGACCCTACTCCATTGGAGGCCAAGACCTCCATCTAGGAGAAGATCCTGCGGGATATATCATCAAGACCCCTCTTGGGCGGACCCCTTCAAGACCTCCTCACAGTAGATGAACTCTACCTTGTATCTTTCCCTTTGTTGTTCGTGGTACCTTGTGGATCTTGTGTGTTTGATTGTCTAGTGGATGTGTGATTGGACTTGTTCTTGAGTGTTTCCCCCTGTGATTTCTCCCCGTTCTTCCCCGTGTTCTTCGTGCTCTCCGAGGGATCCCACTCCAAACGTGAAAGATCGGCCTACACCGGGTTAGCCCCGTACCATATCTCAACTGTAACTAAGGGTGAGTTGGGAACAACATGTCTCTTACCTTGTTGTCAGGGATAGCTAGCGCCTAGTAAACAAAAATGATTTCAGTTGGAAAACGTAATTTCTGGTGAAGTAGCATGATATTTGCGACCAGTCTGATTTGCTTCTATGTATTTTATTGAAGAAGAAAATCTACACCAGCACCAGCCACAACGTGGGAACGAAAAAGAAAACAAAAAAACTGTGTTGGTCATTGCCATAGCTGCAAGTCAATGAATTCTAAGATATTCTCCAACTCAAGGGGTACACCACCGTACATGCAATGCAAGCTACAATCATTATCATCTCTAAATTTTCTTAATTCACAAAAGGATTCTATTCACCATTAGTCAATAGAAAGGAGATACAAGTCTTATGCGTAAATAACATGATGGAAAATTAGATGCCAACCATTTATGTGATATTAAAACTTACTATATATTCCAAATTGCAAAAGAAAAAACTTAGACAAAAGCCTGCACGATTACCGGCTAGATCTCATATAAAAATTTATTCAGAAGCCTAGAGCCGTGATTACTGAGGGCCTGTTCTGAACCTCTCCAACTCCCAGCTTCTCAAACTCCAAACGAAAAATCACGCCGAACGCTTTAGCCCCAGGAAGCTAAATTCTCGAAGCTCTTACGGGTCAGAGTGCAATTTGGAGAAGCTGGGAAAATCGAAGCTCAGCGTTTACAAGAATCTGGAGTTCCACCTATTTACGCCCAATATGCCACCGCCCAGAAAACGATTCGGGCTCAGACAGCGCATGACCCCTCGAGGCATCTGATCCAATCATTTTCCCTCTCCTCTCTTCCTCGTTCTCTCTCTCGAACCCTCCTGGCGCCGCCAGTCACGCCGCCACGCCCGCTCCCCCCGTGGCTGCGATGCCGGCGCCACCTCAACTAGCACCGCCGCCTCCTCTCCTCCTACTTCCACCCTAGGAGCGTGCCCCAAGCCCCTGATGCTCCAGCGCAGAGCAGAGTGCTTTAACTCGGCCATGGCGTATGCATTTTCGATCTCCTTTGTTACTGAACAATAGGTTGTGCACTCTGATGGAATGGATTCGCGATGAATAGGGCGACAAATTTGATGTTCATGTTGATGTGATTCGGGGTCTAAATCACCTGATTTGATGAGTAATTGGCAGTGGTTATGTGTCCAATTTGTTCCTGTGCGTGAGTTGAAGGTTGAGGACGACACATGGCGAAGGTGGGCTAGGTGGGAGGCTCCCCTACTACAGCCCAATGCCCAATACGGGCGCTTAGACAGGCCAACAACACCGCTGCCAGCCCATGGTGGTGATGGAGAAGTTAATTTTGCTGCAGAACGGATGGAAGTCGCTGCGTGGAGTTAGAAGCCACTTTGAGAAGCTGGAAATGTGGAGTTTCCAGAAGCTGGAGAGGTTTAGAACAGGCCCTGAATAGTACTAATGCTAGTGTAGAAAGAATTAACTTGTTGTGAAAAGCGGAAGAGGCTATGGCCAAGAGTTTGTTGCGCCCAAAGGGTATGGCATCCTCCCGTGGCCGGCAGCAACGTGCAGCGCCTAGGATCCACCGTCCATAGCATCCTCCTTGATGCGACAGTTCCCGCTGTCCAGCGCGCTCTCAATGCCTGGGAAAAAAATCCCGCCCAAATCAGGATCCAGCGCAAAAAAAAAGAGACTCCCAAATCAGCGGCGATGCAGGGCATTGTCAGAGGGGCACGGATGGCACGCAGACAAAATCCATGATGCGGCCATGGCGGCACCAATCTCTGCCGGGGAAGAAAAGAACGGCGTCATCGCGTAAGAAGGGCCAGCCGCTTGACCCGATGCCTGCGAGGTCATCGCTTTCCTCGATGCGACTCTCCATGCGATTAAAGCGACCATGCCTCGCACAAGGCGTCCATGGGGATCCACGGCGTCACGAACAAGCACAAATTGCAAGCATACTGCATAAATGATTAGATAAGCAAACCATCGTGATTCGTGAAGCAAGAACTCACTTGGAGGAGGCCCCGGAGAGGCCGCCGAGGAGGAGGAGAAGAAGTGGTGCTCCGGGCTGGGGCTGGGTGTGGAGAAGGGGAAGAAGGGGGACGTTGTCCAGTGCTTCTTGGAGGCCGGCGTGGCGGGCGCCATGGAGGAGGGTGGAGGCGGCGTGGCCGGCGCGGCGGGCGGAGGCGGAGGCGCCTGGCCGGCGTGACGGTGCTGCTTGGCGTGGCAGCCCCCCATGGGGCGGGGCGGGCGGCTGGTGGCATGTAACATCCCAAAATTCTAAATTTTGGAATGTTATAAACAAATAGATAGATTTGATTGATTGCTTGATTGATTGACTGAAAGTGAGTGATTTCAAACATTTTGAAAGTTAAATGAGAGGGAATAAAAGGACTTTCCCAAACTTTCATTTTGCTTTTATGAACTTCGAATTCAAATTCTTTTCATCACAAAACCCCGGAGAGAAGATGACATGACTTCTTCCATTTATTTAAATGACAAGGGGTGTTGAAAATATTTGAATTTCATTTGAAAAATATTTCCAATTCTGAAACTTTATGCAACTCAATGATTTTCACGAGAGAAGATAAAATGACTTCTTCAAAACATATGAAATATGAGTTGGAAGTTTCATTATTTCATATTTGGGATTTCTCAAATTTTGAAAATAGGATCATTGGATTTATTTAATTATCTTCATAAAGTTTTTCCTATAAAAAAATTAAGAGAAGGGAATAATATGACTTTCCCAACATTTAGGAAAAATGAAGATATTACAAATGAATCAAAAATTTGGTTTTGGAAGATTTGTTTTGCTTAGGCAAAAATGAGCATTTTATGCATGTTTGCCGTTTTTTTAGAGTTCATTTTGTTCGACTCATTTTTAGGAGTCTGGGAAAATTAATTTTATTAAAATCGGAGTTCATTTGGTATTTTTTTAATTCGTTTTGTTTTTATTTAAAAAACGCTACTGGGCCAAGGCCCAGCCGGCCCAGCTACCAGCCGTGCCCGGCCCGGCGCCCGCCTCCCTCTCCTCGCGACGCCGCCGCCCGAAGGGAGCCCGCCCGCCACGCCTCACGCCGCGAGTCCGCCTCCACCCGGCGTCCTGGCCCCCTCCCAAGCCACCCCGCCGCCCTCCCCTCTTATATACCCCCTGCCCCTTTCTCTCACCCGCCGCCCCAAGCCGAGCGCCGCCGCCTAAGGACGCCACCGCCGCCGCCGTTGGCCGACGCCGGAACCCCGCCCCTCGCCTCCCGACCCGCCGGACCCGTCGCCCGGACCCCGGAGCCCCGCCGGCGAAGACCCGCCGGAGGTAGCCGCCGCCCCGATCCGATCCGGTTTTTTTAAAAAGACCGATCCGGTTTTTTTGCGATGTTCGGTTTTTTTCAAAAACCTAGATGGTTTTTTTTTCGGTTTTCGTATTTAGTGAACGTTCACCGACCCGTTCGTTCAATGAACGCGTTCGTTGGATTAGTTCTGTTAACGAACGTCCGTTATTTAGTCCATTCGTCGTTTTCTTTTAAATCGGATTTAATCCATTATTTTTCAGATTCGATTTCTGATCCGATTTTCAAATCTGTTTTATTTCTTGCTCGCTTATCGAATCAGGTGATTCAAGCGCTCGGAGTTTCGTTATGAAACCGCCGTTCGACTAACCTACTTACACAGAGTTTTGCTACTGTAAAATTTTGACTTAATTTCAGATTTGCTAAACCGAGTCGTTCTCTCTCGAGTTCCGACTTTCGATGCTTTATTTGATTCGATTCTTTTGCAACCAGGGTTCTTAAGTTGAACTATCTGGTTAGATCTTTTATTCGAGATTTCCTGTGCATTAGATGAGTACTTATTGTATGCTTGTTGTTTGTCTGCGTTAGATCACCCGGAGTGCGCCGCTTGTTACTTCGAATCTCTAGGACTCGCGGATCATCAGCAAGGCAAGTAACACTTTGATCATGCCTTTTCTACTACCCAGTTTTTATTGCATTAGATCAAACCCTCAAACACTTGCATGTTTAGGATCTAATTAAATTGTGGGATGGGAAGTAGATTGAGGTAGTACCTATTACCTGTTTACTTATGAAACCTTGGGAGTTACTTCTACGTTTGCTTATTTCGCCATGCTATGCTAGTAGACGTGGATTGGGTGAGTGAATATCCATGACAGATGTGAGATTGTTAATTAATGGTTTATCTAAGGTGGCAACTTAAACACACATCTGGGTGGATTGAGGCACCTGGCTATTCCAGGACTTGCCTCACAAGGCACACAGGTAGACAGGATTTGCTCAGATTTCTTGGACCGCCACCCAGGCTCTAAGGGATCATAAGATTATTCAAACTAGAAACTTCCGTGTGCAGCCACAAGCCATTATGGGCTCTGGCGTAGTTGACTAAGTTGTGCGAACTCTTACGGGTAGACTAGCAGATGTAGGGGATGTAGGTCGGTACGGTCTACCCACATGTAAGGTGCTAGCGCCACGAAAGACTATGTCTCGGTCATCTGTTTCTCAAACACCATGTAGTGCGAGAAACCAAACGGAGGCGATCGAGTCTTGTGGGGAAAAGTGCGCAAACCTCTGCAGAGTGTATAAACTAATCATGATTAGCCGTGTCCCCGGTTATGGACAATTTTGAGTATCTGGTACCTGGATATCCTGTTGATCTCATCACGTTACTTAGTATAATTTGTTGGGTTTAATGAGTACTTTTAATTGGGATTGAGGATGCTGTCAACCATTCTCAATGTTTCACAACCACCATGATAGTTAAATAAATTTATTCCTTTGAAGTAGGGAAAAATTGGCTTTTTGCAAAAACTGTAACCATAGAGCTTTCCACCAGCCATATATGCATGTAGTATAGCCTATTCTTTCATTACTCTCTATGTGTTACATTGCCAGGCATATTCCATGTGCTTGACCCATTTTCGGCTGCAACTTTTCATGTTGCAGACTTTTCGCATTTACCAGTAAGTGATACGTTAGGGTTACGATTTCCTATACTCAACTTTGCCGTTGGTGTTGATGGGAATCCACAACCTTGTTGCTTCCGCTATATATTTGGATCGAGGTAATAGTATTTACGTTACTTTATACATGTGATTTACCTCTGTTATAAATCCTTCGAGCATCGTGTGTGTCAAAGATACCGATCCAGGGATGACACGAAAGCACAGAGACTTGATCCATTCGGGTCGGGTCGCTACAAGATGGTATCAGAGCACATGTTGACTGTAGGACGTGGCCCTAGAAAATGGCAAGCCCATAGGAAAGATTTTTCTCTACAACTTCATTTTCAAAAAGATCTTTTACCTCTCTTCTCTTCTGAGCTTATTCAAATATTCTCTTTTAGTGAGACCATACCCCTTTTCCCTTTGACCACGAAGATTTGACTAATGAGACCACTCCAAGGAGACAAGATATCGGACAACTAAGACCATTTGGAATGAAGAGGATTTTACCGTGTAAATGGAAACTACAACGGTGAAGACTCCGAAGATTAGGAGATTTGAAGGCTCTAAAGTATTTCCAGATCTTTATGACCGTGAAGGCTACCTTTATGGAACACAGCAGACTATGGAAGTTATCAATAACCGAGATCAAGGTGTATCGAGAAAGATGGAACATGGAGCATTAGAATTCAAAGCTTTGTCGGGAAAACCCTAAGGCGGGAGATATCAACTATGGAATGATAGCTCATGAAAATGACAAGAGCAAAAACACGGCTATCCATGAGGTTATCACCCGCATATGCTATTGCCACTGTGCTGAGTTAAGCATGCATTTCCTCAGAAGGATTGGATGGTAGAAGGCTGAAGGAGCATCTGTCAGCGAAGGATGCAGTTTTAACCTTAGCTGATGTAACACCGTGATCTGGAGCATTTCATCAAGGATTTTAAGATGGATATGCAAGAAGCTATATTTGACAAGGAAGTATTTCATGAAGAACTCAGGATCCAGAAGCTGAAAGTAGACAAGATGAAGGAGAAAAACATCGAGATACCGGAGATTTGACAGTAACTGAAGGACAGTAGGATCATGGATCATGTCAAGGATGTTGAAACCGGCAGTTGGAACGTAACTCCAGAAATATTGAAGGACGCCGCGAGAGACTTCGCGTCAATGAGATGATCCGGCAAAAGAACTTGAGAAGGACAAGCATGATCGGAAGGAGCCATCGAGACATGATCAAGATTGGAAGAGTTTGATGACTTTGAAGATTTATTGACCTTTAGAAGACCAAACCCTGTTACATACCTACGTTAGATGCGACGATTGTGAGCTGTCATTTGTTTGATGTTTTCCGACAGCCACAATAAAATCTGTCTTTTCAAAACCATTGTTTGTATTGTGTGCATCCCTCTCGATCTCTCTTATCCCACCCCAAACCCATGGACCCATTAGAGGATGGATGGAGATGAGCTAATTGTCTGGACCAATGAGTCAATTGGAGACAGACCGATGGATTCAGAACATGGAGAATAACCCTATAGCCTGAAAGGATATGACCCAGCATGCTCTTCAGTGCTTTGAAAGAGGTGCTGCTATCTAGTGGAGGATGTACCAAACCATCAATGTGGCCAGGAGTAACCACTTGGGAAGAATTTAAGTTGACTTTGCTAAAGTCTCGGTTTGTGACCCAGAAGTTGAAGCCTTATGGAAAGGATATGAAGAAACCTTGTGCATACAAGCTTTGTGGAGAAAAAGGACACAACCATAAAGAAAATAAGGACAAATACCCTCATAAGCAGAGGATTATCAAAGGAGTTAGCCGAGGATTTTCAGGGAACTTTGATTGGAGATTATTCCCAAAAGGTTTTGTTGCATCAATGGAAGTTCAATCTACATTGTTGGGAAAGATACGTGAAACTCAGAAGGATGACAAAGAGATTGCTGAGGTAAAAGAGAGGATGAGCAAAGGAAAAGCCAAAGGTTTTCGTAAGGATGAGCACGACACCTTATGGTTCGAGGACAGTGTACATGTACCCAATAATGCAAAGATCAGGAAGTTAAAACTTGGGAGGCTCATGACTCACCATACTCGATTCGCTTCGGAAACACCAAGATGTACTTGGATTTGAAGGAGTGTTTCGGTGGACTGGTATGAAGAAGGATATTGCGGAGTATGTAGTCGTAAGTGATGTATGCCGAGAAAGTAAAAGCAGAGCATCGAAGCGGCAGGATTATTGCAGCCTATGCCGATACACGAATGGAAGTAGGATAAGCTGGCATGGATTTCATTTCCGGATTTCCCATAACCCGATTGGGATATGATTCTATCTGGTAGTAGTTGATTAGCTTGACCAAAGTGGCTCGCTTTATTCCAAAGTTGAAAAACCACCTATACAAGTGTGAAGTTGGCCAAGATATATTGGACAAGGATCGTATGTCTGCATGGAGTTCCGAGGACCATCGAGAGGAACACAGTTTACCTCAAAGTTTTGGAAACAGCTGCACGGACTTTGGATACTAGGCTAGAGTTCAAGACAACCTTTCATCCATGCATGGATGGATAAACCAAGAGAGTCAATCAGATACCGGAGGACATGTTGAGAGCGTAGCGCTAAATTTCGGATCTAGTAGTGATGATAATCTACCTTACGCTGAGTTCTCATACAACAACAGCTACCAAGCCAGTTTGAAGATGGCCCCTTTTGAAGCTTTGTATGGGAGAAGGAGCCAGACACCGTTGATGTGGGATGAAGTTGGAGACCGTCAGTTGTTTGGACCAAATGTGATCAAGGAGTGAGAAGAGAATGTTAAGTTGCTTCGAGATAGACTGAAGGTAGCTCAGTCCAGGCAGAAGAGTTATGCAGACTCAAAAACGCAAGGAGATAGTCTATGAAATCGGAGACAGAGCATATCTTTGTGTGCCAGCTCTGCGAGGAGTTAAACGATTTGGAGTTAAGGGAAAGTTAGCCCCGAGATTTGTAGGACCATACCGAGTTTTGGAGCGTATGGGAGAAGTTACCAACAAGTTGGAGTCACCCGAAGGACTGTCAGGAGTTCATGATGTGTTTCACGTTTTCCAGTTGAAGAAGTGCCATGCAGAGATGGCCAATATTTCCTTGTAAGGACGCTTGACCCTGGAAAGGATAATGATGTTCCACGAAGTGGAGTATGGACTTCATAAGTATAAGTTTTTTTTTTTACGGTAGGTGGGATATCCCACGAGGATGAAGAGATGAAGTACTACTGGATATAAAGGTGGTATGATGTTGGAAATTTGGATCAATGGAAATTCCATGATGAGTCTGAGTAATCATGTCTAGTTTGGTGCCAATAGAAGGAAAGAGACAAGACAATTGGATGGATTTAAGTATGCGGGGAGTTGGATGTTGGGATAACGATCACTTGCCCCGAGGATGTGTTCAAGGATTGCAAGTGATGAGATGGGCCATAACCCACAGGCCCAGTGACCTGCCAAGAAGCAAGCACACTCTTCTTTGAAGGAAAAACCTCGGAAGAAGTTACGATTTTATCGATGCATTTATCTTATAGGAGTTTACGCAAAACACGAGAGTTGTGAAGGATCGATAGTTGTTTGTTTGGCTTGCGAGAATCAATGGATTTTCCGAACTTGGTTCGTCGACAAGAGAAATTCTGCAATGCTTGTGAGGATGACCGAGTGTTAGAATGCGAGATTCGCTAAACCATGTACAAGGTAATGATTTGGGTGCGGGATGGATTGATCACCATACCGACTTACTCTTATTATTCGCTTTGCTATATGGGATGGTAAATCTGAGTGACTTACCTATAAGTAGAGAGACGACGATCAAAACCTTGTTTGAACCTTAGAACGGTATAGGTATTTCTTTTCCCCTTGTACACGGCAGATGTTGCCAACCGTAGGTCATACGGTGAGGTTCAACCCAGACCCGTTTTCTGCAGGAGAAACAATAAATTGTTGACCACAAAGAGATATCGATAGTTGTTTAGAATTGGCGCCCGGACACATCATTAAGAAGACCCAGTCTCGGAATAACCTTACCGCAGTAAAGGGCAAAAGGAATTGAGGAAAAGGTTATGCCACTACCGGAAGAGCCCAGAGAAGGAATTATCCTTACGATGCGAGAAGACCGACAATCGCCAGCAATAAGGATGGAGTATCTGAGTTTTGATGGAACCGTAACAATGCTTCTAAGGGTGGTAGCACCCGAGACCCCGGAGACGAGCAATGGATTTTGAGAAGACCCCCAAACCCTAACCTATATCTTGCTAGCCTCTCCGAATCTCGAGGACGAGATTCATTTTAAGGGTGGTAGTTTGTAACATCCCAAAATTCTAAATTTTGGAATGTTATAAACAAATAGATAGATTTGATTGATTGCTTGATTGATTGACTGAAAGTGAGTGATTTTGAAACATTTTGAAAGTTAAATGAGAGGGAATAAAAGGACTTTCCCAAACTTTCATTTTGCTTTTATGAACTTCGGGAATTCAAATTCTTTTCATCACAAAACCCTGGAGAGAAGATGACATGACTTCTTCCATTTATTTAAATGACAAGGGGTGTTGAAAATATTTGAATTTCATTTGAAAAATATTTCCAATTCTGAAACTTTATGCAACTCAATGATTTTCACGAGAAAAGATAAAATGACTTCTTCAAAACATATGAAATATGAGTTGGAAGTTTCATTATTTCATATTTGGGATTTCTCAAATTTTGAAAATAGGATCATTGGATTTATTTAATTATCTTCATAAAGTTTTTCCTATAAAAAAAATTAAGAGAAGGGAATAATATGACTTTCCCAACATTTAGGAAAAATGAAGATATTATAAATGAATCAAAAATTTGGTTTTGGAAGATTTGTTTTGCTTAGGCAAAAATGAGCATTTTAAAAATTTATGCATGTTTGCCGTTTTTTTAGAGTTCATTTTGTTCGACTCATTTTTAGGAGTCGGGGAAAATTAATTTTATTAAAATCGGAGTTCATTTGGTATTTTTTTTAATTCGTTTTGTTTTTATTTAAAAACGCTTCGGCCAAGGCCCACTGCCCAGCCAGCCAGTGCCCGCCTCCCTCTCCTCTCCTCACAAGACGCTGGCTCGAAGGGAGCCCCGGCCACAAGACGCCTCCTCACGCCCGAGTCCGCCTCCACCCGGCGTCCCCTGGCCCCTCCCCAAGCCACCCCCGCCGCCTCCCCTCTTATATACCCCCGCCCCTTTCTCTCACCCTTCCCGCCGCCCCAAGCGGCGCCGCCCTTAAGGGCCTTGCCGCCGCCGCCGTTCTCGCCGCCGACGCGGAACCCGCCGCCTCGCCTCCCGACCGCCGGAGCCCGCGGCGAACCCGCCGGAGGTAGCCGCCGCCCGTTCGATCCGATCCGATCCGGTTTTTTTAAAAAAGACCGATCCGGTTTTGCGATGTTCGGTTTTTTCAAAAACCTAGATGGTTTTTTTTTCGGTTTTCAGATTTAGTGAACGCTCACCGACCCTGCTCGCTCAATGAACGCGTTCGTTGGATTAGTTCTGTTAACGAACGTCCGTTATTTAGTCCATTCGTCGTTTTCTTTTAAATCGGATTTAATCCATTATTTTCAGATTCGATTTCTGATCCGATTTTCAAATCTGTTTTATTTCTTGCTCGTTTATCGGAATCAGGTGATTCAAGCGCATGGAGTTTCGTTATGAAACCGCCGTTCCGACTAACCTACTTACACAGAGTTTTGCTACTGTAAAATTTTGACTTAATTTCAGATTTGCTAAACCGAGTCGTTCTCTCTCGAGTTCCGACTTTCGATGCTTTATTTGATTCGATTCTTTTGCAACCAGGGTTCTTAAGTTGAACTATCTGGTTAGATCTTTTATTCGAGATTTCCTGTGCATTAGATGAGTACTTATTGTATGCTTGTTGTTTGTCTGCGTTAGATCACCCGGAGTGCGCCGCTTGTTACTTGAATCTCTAGGACTCATGGATCATCGACAAGGCAAGTAACACTTTGATCATGCCTTTTCTACTACCCAGTTTTTATTGCATTAGATCAAACCTCAAACACTTGCATGTTTAGGATCTAATTAAATTGTGGGATGGGAAGTAGATTGAGGTAGTACCTATTACTGTTTTACTTATGAAACCTTGGGAGTTACTTCTCGTTTGCTTATTTCGCCATGCTATGCTAGTAGACGTGGATTGGGTGAGTGAATATCCATGACAGATGTGAGATTGTTAATTAATGGTTTATCTAAGGTGGCAACTTAAACACACATACGGGTGGATTGAGGCACTGGCTATTCCAGGACTTGCTGTCCAAGGCACACCGGGTAGACAGGATTTGCCTGTATTTCTTGGACCGCCACCTGTGCTCTAAGGGATCATAAGATTATTCAAACTAGAAACTTCCGTGTGCAGCCACAAGCCATTATGGGCTCTGGCGTAGTTGACTAAGTTGTGCGAACTCTTACGGGTAGACTAGCGGATGTAGGGGATGTAGGTCGGCACGGTCTACCCACATGTAAGGTGCTAAGCGCTTCTGAAAGACTATGTCTCGGTCATCCGTTTCTCAAACACCATGTAGTGCGAGAAACCAAACGGAGGCGATCGAGTCTTGTGGGGAAAAGTGCGCAAACCTCTGCAGAGTGTATAAACTAATCATGATTAGTCGTGTCCCCGGTTATGGACAATTTTGAGTATCTGGTACCTGGATATCCTGTTGATCTCATCACGTTACTTAGTATAATTTGTTGGGTTTAATGAGTACTTTTAATTGGGATTGAGGATGCTGTCAACCATTCTCAATGTTTCACAACCACCATGATAGTTAAATAAATTTATTCCTTTGAAGTAGGGAAAAATTGGCTTTTTGCAAAAACTGTAACCATAGAGCTTTCCACCAGCCATATATGCATGTAGTATAGCCTATTCTTTCATTACTCTCTATGTGTTACATTGCCAACATATTCCATGTCTTGACCCGTTTTGGCTGCAACTTTTCATGTTGCAGACTTTTCGAATGACGAGTAAGTGATACGTTAGGGTTACGATTTCCTATACTCAACTTTGCCGTTGGTGTTGATGGGAATCCACAACCTTGTTGCTTCCGCTATATATTTGGATCGAGGTAATAGTATTTACGTTACTTTATACATGTGATTTACCTCTGTTATAAATCCTTCGAGTACTGTGTGTGTCAGCATACTGATCCAGGGATGACACGAAAGCACAGAGACTTGATCCATTCGGGTCGGGTCGCTACATGGGATCTAGATCTGGATCGCGGAGGATGATGCAAAGTTTGGGGAGGGACGCACGCACGGCGGCGGCGGGATTCGGACAGCGGAGTCGATAAGGAGGACGGCGGCGCAAGCACGGTGGCGGCGGGCAGCGCACGGCGGGGAGGAGCAGGAGGTGGCGGCGAGATGGATGTCGAGGTGGGATCGAGGAGGCAAGGTCGTGCGGGACTGCGGGGTGGCTGGGCTATTTTTTTCTTTCGTAAACCGATGGACGAAGGCGTGGCAGCGGGGATGTGACGAAGGTTAACCGACGAAAAAAACCGGACAAAAATGGTGGGATGAAAATTGACCGGCGGAGACTACCAACTGCTCCATTAGGTGTAGAGACTAGGGAGTCCTAGTAGGACTCCACACTTGGGCGCGCCCTATGAGGGCCGGCCTCCTCCTCCCTCCATCCTTTATATACGTGGCCAGGGGGCACCCCATAGACACACAAGTTGATCTGTTGATCTCTCCAAGCCGTGTGCGGTGCCCCCCTCCACCATAATCCACCTCGGTCATATCGTAGTGGTGCTTAGGCAAAGCCCTGGGTCGGTAGCAACATCATCACCATCATCACGCCGTCGTGCTGATGGAACTCTCCCGTGAAGCTCTGCTGGATCGGAGTTCGCGGGACATCCTCGAGTTGAACGTGTGTTGAACTCAAAGATGCCGTGCGTTCGGTACTTGGATCGGTCGGATCGTGAAGACGTACGACTACATCAATCGCGTTGTTCTAACGCTTCCGCTTTCGGTCTACGAGAGTACGTGGACACACTCTCCCCTCTCATTGCTATGCATCACCATGATCATGTGTGTGCGTAGGAAAATTTCTGAAATTACTACGTTCCCCAACAGTGGCATCCGAGCCTGGTTTTATGCGTAGATGTTATATGCACGAGTAGAACACAAGTGAGTTGTGGGCGATACAAGTCATACTGCTTACCAGCATGTCATACTTTGGTTCGGCGGTATTGTTGGATGAAGCGGCCCGGACCGACATTACGCGTACGCTTACGCGTGACTGGTTCTACCGACGTGCTTTGCACATTGGTGGCTGGCGGGTGTCAGTTTTTCCAACTTTCGTTGAACCGAGTGTGGCTACTCCCGGTCCTTGAGAAAGTTAAAATAGCACTAACTTGACGAACTATCGTTGTGGTTTTGATGTGTAGGTAAGAACGGTTCTTGCTCAGCCCGTAGCAGCCACGTAAAACTTGCAACAACAAAGTAGAGGACTAACTTCTTTTTGCAGGGCATGTTGTGATGTGATATGGTCAAGGCATGATAATATATTTTATTGTATGAGATGATCATGTTTTGTAACCGAGTTATCGGCAACTGGCAGGAGCCATATGGTTGTCACTTTATTGTATGCAATGCAATCGCCCTGTAATTGCTTTACTTTATCACTAAGCGGTAGCGATAGTCGTAGAAGCAATAGTTGGCGGGACGACAGATGCTATGATGGAGATCAAGGTGTCGTGCCGGTGACGATGGTGATCATGATGGTGCTTCGGAGATGGAGATCACAAGCACAAGATGATGATGGTCATATCATATAACTTATATTGATTGCATGTGATGTTTATATTTTATGCATCTTATTTTGCTTAGATCGACGGTAGCATTATAAGATGATCTCTCACTAAATTTCAAGGTATAAGTGTTCTCCCTGAGTATGCACCATTGCGAAAGTTCTTCGTGCTGAGACACCACGTGATGATCGGGTGTGATAGGCTCTACGTTCAAATACAACGAGTGCAAAACAGTTGCACACGCGGAATACTCAGGTTAAACTTGACGAGCCTAGCATATGCAGATATGGCCTCAGAACACTGAGACCGAAAGGTCGAGCGTGAACCATATAGTAGATATGATCAACATAGTGATGTTCACCATTGAAAGTACTCCATCTCACGTGATGATCGGACATGGTTTAGTTGATATGGATCACGTGATCACTTAGAGGATTAGAGAGATGTCTATCTAAGTGGGAGTTCTTAAGTAATATGATTAATTGAACTTTAATTTATCATGAACTTAGTCCTGATAGTATTTTGCAAATTATGTTGTAGATCAATAGCTCGCGTTGTTGCTTCCCTATATTTATTTTGATATGTTCCTAGAGAAAAACTGTGTTGAAAGATGTTAGTAGCAATGATGCGGATTGGATCCGTGATCTGAGGATTATCCTCATAGTTGCACAGAAGAATTATGTCCTTGATGCACCGCTAGGTGACAGACCTATTGCAGGAGCAAATGCAGACGTTATGAATGTGTGGCTAGCTCAATATGATGACTACTTGATAGTTTAGTGCGCCATGCTTAACGGCTTAGAATCGGGACTTCAAAGACGTTTTGAACGTCATGGACCATATGAGATGTTCCAGGAGTTGAAGTTAATATTTCAAGCAAATACCCGAGTTGAGAAATATGAAGTCTCCAACAAGTTCTATAGCTAAAAGATGGAGGAGAATAGCTCAAGCAGTGAGCATATGCTCAGATTGTATGTACTACAATCGCTTGAATCAAGTGGGAGTTAATCTTCCAGATAAATAGTGATTGACAGAATTCTCTAGTCACCATCACCAAGTTAGTAGAACTTCGTGATGAACTATAGTATGCAAGGGATGACGAAAACAATTCCCAAGCTCTTCGCAATGCTAAAATCGGCGAAGGTAGAAATCAAGAAAAACATCAAATGTTGATGGTTGACAAGACCACTAGTTTCAAGAAAAGGGGCAAAGGGAAGAAGGGGAACTTCAAGAAGAACGGCAAGCAAGTTGCTGCTCAAGTGAAGAAGCCCAAGTCTGGACCTAAGCCTGAGACTAAGTGCTTCTGCTGCAAAGGATCTGGTCACTGGAAGCGGAACTACCATAAGTAATTGGCGAAGAAGAAGGATGGCAAAGTGAACATAGGTATATTTGATATACATGTTATTGATGTGTACTTTACTACTGTTTATAGCAACCCCTCGGTATTTGATAATCGTTCAGTTGCTAAAAGTAGTAACTTGAAACGGGAGTTGCAAAATGAACAGAAACTAGCTAAGGGCGAGGTGACGATGTGTGTTGGAAGTAGTTCCAAGATTGATATGATCATCATCGCAGACTCCCTATAATTTCAGGATTACTGTTGAACCTAAATAAATGTTATTTGGTGTTTGCGTTGAGCATGAATATGATTTGATCATGTTTATTGCAATACGGTTATTCATTTAAATTAGAGAATAATTGTTGTTACATTACATGAATAAAACCTTCTATGGTCATACACCCAATGAAAATGGTTTGTTGGATCTCGATTGTAGTGATACACATATTCATAATATTGAAGCCAAAAGATGCAAAGTTAATAATGATAGTGCAACTTATTTGTGGCACTTCCGTTTAGGTCATATTGGTGTAAACCGCATGAAGAAACTCCATGCTGATGGGCTTTTCGAATCACTTGATTATGAATCACTTGATGTTTGCGAACCATGCCTCATGGGCAAGATGACTAAGACTCCGTTCTCTGGAACAATGGAGCGAGCAATTGACTTATTGGAAATAATACATACTGATGTATGCGGTCTGATGAGTGTTGAGGCTCGTGGCGGGTATCATTATTTTCTTACCTTCACAGATGATTTGAGCAGATATGGGTATATCTACTTGATGAAACATAAGTCTGAAACATTTGAAAAGTTCAAAGAATTTCTGAGTGAAGTGGAAAATCATCGTGACAAGAAAATAAAGTTTCTACGATCTGATCACGGAGACAAATATTTGAGTTACGAGTTTGGTCTTCAATTAAAACAATGTGGAATAGTTCACAAATTCGGTACCACGGAACACCACTGACATAATGGTGTGTCTGAACGTCATAACCGTACTTTATTGGATATAGTGCAATCTATGATGTTTCTTACCGATTTACCACTATAGTTTTGCGGTTATGCATTAGAGACAACTGCATTCACGTTAAAAAAGGGCACCATCTAAATCCGTTGAGACGACACCGTATGAACTGTGGTTTGGCAAGAAACCAAAGTTGTCGTTTTTTAAAGTTTGAGGTTGCGATGCTTATAAGAAAAAGTTTCATCCTGATAAGCTCAAACTCAAATCGGAGAAATGTGTCTTCATAGGATACCCAAAGGAGACAGTTGGGTACACCTTCTATCACAGATCCGAAGGCAAAACATTCGTTGCTAAGAATGGATCCTTTCTAGAGAAGGAGTTTCTCTCGAAAGAAGTGAGTGGGAGGAAAGTATAACTTGATGAGGTAACTGTACCTGCTCCCTTATTGGAAAGTAGTTCATCGCAGAAATTTGTTCTTGTGACTACTACACCAATTAGTGAGAAAGCTAATGATGATGATCATGTAACTTCAGATCAAGATACTACCGAACCTCGTAGGTAAACCAGAGTGAGATCCGCACCAGAGTGGTACGGTAATCCTGTTCTGGAGGTCATGTTACTTGACCATGACGAACCTACGAACTATGAGGAAGCGATCGATGATGAGCCCAGATTCCGCGAAATGGCTTGAGGCCATGAAATCTGAGATGAGATCCATGTACGAGAACAAAGTGTGGACTTTGGTTGACTTGCCCAATGATCGGCAATCCATAGAAAATAAATGGATCTTCAAGAGGAAGGAAGGCAGACGATAGTAGTGTTACTATCTACAAAGCTAGACTTGTCAAAAAAGGTTTTTGACAAAGTTCAAGGTGTTGACTACGATGAGATTTTCTCACTCGTATCGATGCTTAAAGTCTGTCTGAATCATGTTAGCAATTGCCGCATTTTATGAAATCTGGCTAATGGATAACAAAACTGCAATCCTTAATGGATTTCTTAAATAAGAGTTGTATATGATGCAATCAGAAGGTTTTGTCGATCCTAAAGGTGTTAAACAAAATGTGCAAGCTCCAGCGATCCATCTATGGACTGGTGCAAGCATCTCGGAGTTGGAATATACGCTTTGATGAGTTGATCAAAGCATATAGTTTTATACATACTTGCGGTGAAGCCTGTATTTACAAGAAAGTGAGTGGGACCACTACAACATTTCTGATAAATATTTGTGAATGACATATTGTTGATCGGAAATAATGTAGAATTTTCTGGAAAGCATAAATGAGTATTTGAAAGGAGTTTTTTCAAAGAAAGACCTCGGTGAAGCTGCTTACATATTGAGCATCAAGATCTATAGAGATAGATCAAGACGCTTGATAAGTTTATTCAATGAGTACATACCTTGACAAGATTTTGAAGTAGTTCAAAATGGAACAGTCAAAGAAAGAGTTCTTGCATGAGTTACAAGGTGTGAAATTGAGTAAGACTCAAAGCCCGACCACGGTAGAAGATAGAAAGAGAATGAAAGTCATTCCCTATGCCTCAGCCATAGGTTCTATAAAGTATGCCATGCTGCGTACCAGATCTATTGTATACCCTACACTGAGTTTAGCAAGGAAGTACAATAGTGATCTAGGAATAGATCACTGGACAACGGTCAAAATTATCCTTAGTGGAATAATGATATGTTTCTCGATTATGGAGGTGACAAAAGGTTCGTCATAAAGGGTTATGTCGATGCAAGTTTTGACACTGGTCCAGATGACTCTAAGTCTCAATTTGGATACATATTGAAAGTGGGAGCAATTAGCTAGAGTAGCTCCGTGCAGAGCATTGTTGACATACAAATTTGCAAAATACATATGGATCTGAATGTGGCAGACCAGTTGACTAAACTTCTCTCACAAGCAAAACATGATCACACCTTAGTACTCTTTGGGTGTTAATCACATAGCGATGTGAACTAGATTATTGACTCTAGTAAACCCCTTCGGTGTTGGTCACATGACGATGTGAACTATGGGTGTTAATCACATGGCAATGTGAACTAGATTATTGACTCTAGTGCAAGTGGGAGACTGAAGGAAATATGCCCTAGAGGCAATAATAAAGTTATTATTTATTTCCTTATTTCATGATAAATTTTTATTATTCATGCTAGAATTGTATTAACCGGAAACATGACACATGTGTGAATACATAGACAAACAGAGAGTCACTAGTATGCCTCTACTTGACTAGCTCGTTGATCAAAGAAGGTTATGTTTCCTAGCCATAGACATGAGTTGTCACTTGATTAATGGGATCACATCATTAGGAGAATGATGTGATTGACTTGACCCATTCCGTTAGCTTAGCACTTGATCGTTTAGTATGTTGCTATTGCTTTCTTCATGACTTATACATGTTCCTATGACTATGAGATTATGCAACTCCCGATTACCGGAGGAACACTTTGTGTGCTACCAAACGTCACAACGTAACTGGGTGATTATAAAGGTGCTTTATAGGTGTCTCTGAAGGTACTTGTTGAGTTGGCATATTTCGAGATTAGGACTTGTCACTCTGATTGTCGGAGAGGTATCTCTGGGCCGACTCAGTAATACACATCACTATAAGCCTTGCAAGCATTTTAACTAATGAGTTAGTTGCGGGATGATGTATTACAGAACGAGTAAAGAGACTTGCCGGTAACGAGATTGAACTAGGTATTGAGATACCGACAATCGAACCTCGGGCAAGTAACATACTGATGACAAAGGGAACGACGTATGTTGTTATGCGGTTTGACCGATAAAGATCTTCGTAGAATATGTGGGAGCCAATATGAGCATCCAGGTTCTGCTATTAGTTATTGACCGGAGACGTGTCTCGGTCATGTCTACATAGTTCTCGAACCCGTAGGGTCCGCACGCTTAACGTTCGGTGACGATTTGTATTATGAGTTTATGTGTTTTGATGTACCTAAGGTAGTTCGGAGTCCTGAATGAGATCGGGGACATGACGAGGAGTCTCGAAATGGTCGAGACGTAAAGATCAATATATTGGACGACTATATTCGGACATCGCAAAGGTTCCGAGTGATTCGGGTATTTTTCGGAGTACCGGAGAGTTACGGGAATTCGTATTAGGTCTTAATGGGCCATACGAGAAAGGAGAGAAAGGTCTCAAAGGGTGGTCGCGCCCCTCCCCATGGACTGGTCCGAATTGGACTAGGGAGGGGGGGGGCCCCCTTCCTTCCTTCTCCTTCTCCCTTCCTTTTTTCCTATTCCATGTGGGAGGAGGAATCCTACTAGGACTAGGGAGTCCTAGTAGGACTCCACACTTGGGCATGCCCTATGAGGGCCGTCCTCCTCCTCCCTCCATTCTTTATATAGGTGGCCAGGGGGCACCCCATAGTCACACAAGTTGATCTGTTGATCTCTCCCACCCGTGTGCGGTGCCCCCCTCCATCATAATCCACCTCGGTCATATCATAGCGGTGCTTAGGCGAAGCCCTGCGTCGGTAGCAACATCATCACCGTCATCATGCCGTCGTGCTGACGGAACTCTCCCGTGAAGCTCCGCTGGATCGGAGTTCACGAGACGTCATCGAGCTGAACGTGTGCTGAACTCGGAGGTGTCATGTGTTCGGTACTTGGATCGGTCGGATCATGAAGACGTACGACTACATCAACCGCGTTGTGCTAACACTTCCGCTTTCGGTCTACGAGGGTACGTGGACACACTCTCCCCTCTCGTTGCTATGCATCACCATGGTCCTGTGTGTGTGTAGGAAATTTTTTGAAGTTACTATGTTCCCCAACAGCCCATAGTCTGTGATATGAAGTGGGTTGACTGTAAATACATTGATGAGAATGAAGACCACATTCCAGGAGTGCATGAGAGCTTCAGACTATGTGGAGTAGACAAATTTGTGGGTCAGAAGCTTACCAAATGAAATGATGAGCTCATTATGCAATTTTATTCTACAGCTCATTTCTATCCAGATGGTAGAATTGTTTGGATGTCTGAGGGTACAAGGTACCAATCAATTGTTGATGAGTGGGCCAAATTGATCAATGCCCCTGAAGAGCATGAAGATGACTTGGATGTCTATGCCAATAAGAAGAAGACCACAACTCTATGGCCAACATGTACAAGGAGATTCCAGACAAGGCATTGGAAACTCATAAGCTTGGGTCTGTAGATTATTTGTTGTCTGGATTAGCTACTATCAACAATATATTGAGGCATACTTTATTGCCAAAACCTGGAGATCACGACATGATCAGAGGCCATTCCATCAACTTGCTGCAGATATTTGATGTGCCTCAAATTCAAAATTATGAGCCTAATTGTTGAAACAATCAAGAGGATGGCTGCAGATCAAAAGAGATCTTGTGGGTATGCTCCACATATTCAGGTGCTCATCAACTCCAAGATGGACACATGCACTTATATTTTGGACAAGGAGCATCTACTCTTGAGACCAGATTTTGAGGACAACACTGTTGTCATGAATGAAGAAGATCCTACATCTGTGCAAGCACAAGAAAAGAGAGAGAAAGCAAAGGCTGAAAAAGCTACAAAGATGCCAAGTGTTGAAGAGGCATCTCAAGTGTTTCTGAAGAGCAAACAAGATCAACTTGCTTATCTGATTCAAGCTACCTTCAGGATTGAGAAGGGCTTGGCCACCCTGACTCACAACAAAAAGAGCCGAGAGAGGATCATTGAAACAAAGTTCTATGATCTTGATCTTAAAGTGACTGAGATGCAGACAACTGTTGAGCATCTCCAGGAAGAAGCTGAGGAGAGGAAAGGGCAGGCTACCACAGATGTCTTTTAGAGAGTGCCAAGAGGTTAGAGGTCTGCTGCAGTGCCCATGACTGAAACAAGAGCTACTACATCAGCACCAGCAGCTACAGCTTCAGGGCCACCTCCAGTTGCAACTCCACCAGCTCCAACAACTTCCACAGATGCATTCGTCCTTGGAGTCCTCTCAACACCACCTCCCGAAGATCAAGCCTAGAGAGATGCATAGCACTATGCATTTTCAAACTTTTTGGTAACTTATTGCCAAAGGGGGAGAAATGTATAGATCATAGGCTTCGAGAAAGAGTTTTATTGCTTCTTTTGTCTCTCTTGCTATTTGGTTGATAATTTTGTGTGCTTGCTTAATACTCTATGTTTATGTGTGTGATACTTGTATGATCATGTGTTTGATCATATCCTACATTAATGCTTATGCTTGAATGATGTTATATTTTATATCTCTTGTATGATCATTCACTTTGCTTGGTGATGAGTGCATGTTTTTACTTTCTATCCTTTTTTAGCGCTCCACCATGATGTATGTGACATGGAAGAGTAACCCATGATCCAAATCGTTTGTGCATTTGCATTCAAAAGCAAATTTTACATAATGCACAAATTTAGGGGGAGCTCTTACTTATCTCATACTTCTCAAGGCGACGATGCATTTCAATCTTATTATCATTTGTCAAAGCTTTAATCTATATGTTGTCATCAATTACCAAAAAGGGGGAGATTGAAAGTACAACTATCTCTGGGTGGTTTTGGTAATTCCTAACAACATATAGCTCATTGAACTAATGCTATTTCAAGATGATCATTTCAGGAAGTTCAATGATTGGCATGGCACGGATTAGGAAAATGCTAAGGACACATATTGGCTCAAGCTCAACACTCTACATTTTCATTTTAGTGATCCAAGATCGGAAAAGCCAATACTATTAAAAGGGGATGAGGTGTTGCTTAATGGCTTGCTTGCTCAAAATTCTTAGTGATATGATCCAAAAGCCCTTAACCACTATCTCATATCCACATATGTCACAAACCAAAAGTCAAACTCGGCCCCACCAAAATTATCTATCCGGCGCCACTGAGTTCATTTGACATAGCCACTGCCAGAAACCCTAGTCACTTCAGTCTCACCGATAGGGATCTCAGTCTCACTGAGATGGGATTGCAAACTCTCTTATACCCTTCGTAACGTTTCGGTCCAACCGAAATGAGTGATCGGTCCCATCGAGTTCGCAATGCAAACTCTCTATTTCCCTTCCGTAACATTTCGGTCTCACTGAAATGAGCGATTTGGTCCCACCGAGTTTGCCTGACCAACTCTCTGTTTGCCTATTACAGAAATCGGTCCTACCGAGTTTATATGATCGGTCTCACCGGGATTACGTTATGCCCTAACCCTAATGAAATCGGTCTCACCGAGTTGACATGTCGGTCCCACGGAAAATCCTAACGTTCACATTTTGAACTAAATCGATCTAACCGAGTTTCATGATTCGGTCCCACCGAGTTTGGTAAATTGTGTGTAACGGTTAGATTTCGTGTGGAGGCTATAAATACCCCTCCACCCACTCTTCATTCATGGAGAGAGCCATCAGAATGTGCCAACACTTCCAGCATACATTTTCTGAGAGAGAACCACCTACTCATGTGTTGAGACCAAGATATTCCATTCCAACCACAAGAATCTTGATCTCTAGCCTTCCCCAAGTTGCTTTCCACTCAAATCATCTTTCCACCAAATCCAGATCTGTGTGAATGAGTTGAGTGTTGAGGAGACTATCATTTGAAGCACAAGAGCAAGGAGTTCATCATCAACACACCATCTATTACCTTTTGGAGAGTGGTGTCTCCTAGATTGGTTAGGTGTCACTTGGGAGCCTCCGTCAAGATTGTGGAGTTGAACCAAGGAGTTTGTAAGGGCAAGGAGATCGCCTAGTTAGTGAAGATCTACCCAAGTGAGGCAAGTCCTTCATGGGCGATGGCCATGGTGGGATATAGACAAGGTTGCTTCTTCGTGGACGCTTCGTGGGTGGAGCCCTCCGTGGACACGCGCAATCGTTACCCTTCGTGGGTTCAAGTCTCCATCAACGTGGATGTATGATAGCACCACCTATCGGAACCACGCCAAAAATCTCTCTTTCTACATTGCGTTTGCTCCCTACAAACTCCTCCCTATACCTTCATGGGCAATGTTTTGCATTCCGCTGCTATACTCTTAGACTTGCATGTATATGTTGATTTCTTGACTTGTGCAAAGTTGCTAAAATCTTCCAAAATTTAAAATTGGGAAAAGGCTAGATTTTTATTTGGTCAAGTAGCCTAATCACCACCCTCTAGACATACTTTCGATCCTACAACTGTCCTATAGAACCTTCCTTTTAGCTTTTACGGTACTCTCTTGTCAAAGAGAAATTCAGAAGCTTGGCGCCACTTCATTCATCCAGCTTTGATTGAATGGCTGACAACTTCATCGATATCACCATCCTTGCTACCTCTTGAGTAGGCGTTGGTTTTCCCTTGAAGAGGAAAGGGTGATGCAGCAAAGTAGCGTAAGTATTTCCCTCAGTTTTTGGGAACCAAGGTATCAATCCAGTACGAGACTACACACAAATCCCTCGTACCTGCACAAACAAATAAGAACCTTGCAACCAACGCGATAAAGGGGTTGTCAATCCCTTCACGGCCACTTGCAAAAGTGAGATATGATAAAGATAATAAGATAAATATTTTTGGTATTTTTGTTCTATAGATTGGAAACTAAAGATTGCAAAATAAACGGCGATAGAAATAGCAAATTAACGGAAGATTAATATGATGGAAGATAGACCCGGGGGCCATATGTTTCACTAGTGGCTTCTCTCAAGATAGCATATTCTACGGTGGGTGAACAAATTACTGTCGAGCAATTGACAAAAAAGCACATAGTCATGAGAATATCTAGGCATGATCATGTATATAGGCATCACGTCCGTGACAAGTAGACCGAAACGATTCTGCATCTACTACTACTAGTCCACACATCGACCGCTATCCAGCATGCATCTAGAGTATTAAGTTCATA
The DNA here is from genome assembly GCA_021605145.1 of Aegilops bicornis. Classification (NCBI taxonomy): domain Eukaryota; kingdom Viridiplantae; phylum Streptophyta; class Magnoliopsida; order Poales; family Poaceae; genus Aegilops; species Aegilops bicornis. The sequence goes on from CM038673.1 coordinate 146,454,674, forward strand.
AGAACAGAGTAACGCATTAGGCAAGATGACATGATGTAGAGGGATAAACTCAAGCAATATGATATAAACCCCATCTTTTTATCCTCGATGGCAACAATACTATACGTGCCTTGCTACCCCTGCTGTCACTAAAGGACACTGCAAGATTGAACCCAAAGCCAAGCATTTCTCCCATTGCAAGAAAGATCATAGTAGGCCAAACCAAACTGATAATTCAAAGAGACTTGCAAAGATATCAAATAATGCATATAAGAATTCAGAGAAGAATCAAATATTGTTCATAGATAATCTTGATCATAAACCCAAAATTCATCGGATCTCAGCAAACACACATAAAAAGAATTACATCGAATAGATCTCCAAGAGAATTGAGGAGAACTTTGTCTTGAGATCCAAAGAGAGAGAAGAAGCCATCTAGCTAATAACTATGGACCCAAAGGTCTGTTGTAAACTACTCACGCATCATCGGAGAGGCCATGGTGTTGATGTAGAAGCCCTCCGTGATCGATTCCCCCTCTGGCAGAGCACCGAAAAATGCCCCAAGATGGGATCTCATGGGTATAGAAGGTTCCGGCGGTGGAAATAGGGTTTCGTGGTGCTCCTAGATGTTTTCAGGGTATATGAGTATATATAGGCGAAGGAAGTAGGTCGGTGGAGCCACGAGGGACCCACGAGGGTGGGGGCGCACCTACCCCCTGGGCGTACCTCCCTACCTCATGGCCACCTTGTTTCTTCCTTGACGTCCACTCCAAGTCTCCTGGATTGCGTTAGTTCCAAAAATGATCCTCGCGAAGGTTTCATTCCGTTTGGATTCCGTTTGATATTTCTTTTCTGTGAAACACTAAAATAGGCAAAAAAACAGCAATTTGCACTGGGCCTTCGGTTAATAGGTTAGTCCAAAAAATAATATAAAAGTGCATAATAAATCCCATTAAACATCCAAAACAGATAATATAATAGCATGGACCAATAAAAAATTATAGATACATTGGAGACGTATCAAGCATCCCCAAGCTTAATTCCTGCTCGTCCTTAAGTAGGTAAATGGTAAAAACAGAAATTTTGATGTGGAATGCTACCTAACATAATTTTCAATGTAATCTCTTTATTGTGGCACGAATGTTCAGATGCAAAAGATTCAAGATAAAAGTTCAATATTGACATAAAAATAGTAATACTTCAAGAATACTAACCAAGCAATTGTGTCTTATCAAAATAACATAGCCAAAGAAAGCTCATCCCTAAAAAATCATATAGTTTGGCCATGCTTCATTTTCGTCACACAAAATGCTCCCATTATGCATAACCCCGATGACAAGCTGAGAAATTGGTTCATACTGTTTAATGCAATTCAGCCTTTTCAACCCTTACGCAATACATGAGCGCAAGCCATGGATATAGCACTATAGGTGGAATAGCATATGATGATGGGGGTTATGAGAGAAGTCAAAAAAAAGGAGAAAGTCTCACATTGAGGCGGCTAATCAACGGGCTATGGAGATGCCCATCAATTGATGCCAATGCGAGGAGTAGGGATTGCCATGCAACGGATGCACTAGAGCTATAAGTGTATGGAAGCTCAAACTGAAAACTAAGTGGGTGTGCATCCAACTTGCTTGCTCACGAAGACCTAGGGCATTTGAGGAAGCCCATCGCTGGAATATACAAGCCAAGTTCTATAATGAAAAATTCCCACTAGTATATGAAAGTGACAAAACAAGAGACTCTCTATCATGAAGATCATGGTGCTATTTTGAAGCACAAGTGTGAAAAAAGGATAGTAACATTGTCCCTTCTCTCTTTTTCTCTCATTTTTTTGTTTGTTTTCTTTGACCTCTTTTTTTATTTGGGCTTCTTTGGCCTATTTTTTTTATTTTATTTCCTCACATGGGACAATGCTCTAATAATGATGATCATCACACTTTTATTTACTCATAACTCAATGTTACAACTCGATACTAGGACACAAATATGACTCTATGTGAATGCCTCCGGGGGTGTACGAGGATATGCGATGAATCAAGAGCGACATGTATGAAAGAATTTATGAAAGTGGCTTTGCCACAAATACAATGTCAACTACATGATCATGCAAAGCAATATGACAATGATGGAGTGTGTCATAATAAACGGAACGGTGGAAAGTTGCATGGCAATATATCTCGGAATGGCTATGGAAATGCTATAATAGGTAGGTATGGTGGGTGTTTTGAGGAAGATATAAGGAGGCTTATGTGTGATAGAGTGTATCGTATCACGGGGTTTGATGCACCGGCGAAGTTTGCACCAACTCTCAAGGTGAGAAAGGGAAATGCACGGTACCGTAGAGGCTAGCAAATTGTGGAAAGGTAAGGGTGCGTATGATCCATGGACTCACATTAGTCATAAGAACTCATATACTTATTGCAAAAGTTTATTAGCCCTCGAAGCAAAGTACTACTACGCATGCCCCTAGAGGGATAGATTGGTAGCAAGACCATCGCTTGTCCCCGACCGCCACTCATAAGGAAAGCACTCAAAGAACACCCCATCCTTCAAATTTGTCACACAACGTTTACCATACGTGCATGCTACGGGACTTGCCAACTTTAACACAAGTATTTCTCAATTTCACAATCACCCAACTAGCATGACTGTAACATTACCACCTTTATATCTCAAAACCATTATCAAGTATCAAATTCATCATAGTATTTAATGCACTCTATATGAAAGTTTTTATCATACCCATCTTGAATGCCTATCATATTAGGACTAATTTTATAGCCAAAGCAAATTACCATGCTGTTCTAAAAGACTCTCAAAATAATATAAGTGAAGCATGAGAGATCAATAATTTCTACAAAATAAAACCACCACCATGCTCTAAAAAATATAAGTGAAGCACTAGAGCAAAATTATCTAGCTCAAAATATATAAGTGAAGCACATAGAGTATTCTAATAAATTCTGATTCATGTGTGTCTCTCTCAAAAGGTGTGTACAGCAAGGATGATTGTGGTAAACTAAAAAGCAAAGACTCAAATCATACAAGACGCTCCAAGCAAAACACACATCATGTGGTGAATAAAAATATAGCCTCAAGTAAAGTTACCAATAGGCGAAGGCGAAGAGGGGATGCCTTCCGGGCATCCCCAAGCTTAAACTTTGGTTGTCCTTGAATTTTACCTTGGGGTGCCTTGGGCATCCCCAAGCTTAGGCTCTTGCCACTCCTTATTCCATAATCCATCAAATCTTTACCCAAAAACTTGAAAACTTCACAACACAAAACTCAACAGAAAATCTCATGAGCTCCATTAGTATAAGAAAACAAACCACCACTTTAAGATACTGTAATGAACTCATTATTTATTTATATTGGTGTTAAACATACTGTATTCCAACTTCTATATGGTTCATACCCCCTGATACTAGCCATGGATTCATCCAAATAAGCAAACAACACACAAAAAACAGAATCTATCAAAAATAGAAAAGTCTGTAGCAATTTGATTTGTTCGAATACTTCTGGAACTCCAAAAATTCTGAAAAACTAGGACAACCTGTATAATTTGTATATTAATCTACTTCAAAAAGAATTGGCAATTTATCACGTTCTGGTAAATTTTAACAATTATATTCGTGAGCGCAAAGTTTCTGCCTTTTTCAGCAAGATTAAACAACTATCACCCAAGAAGATCCTATTGGTTCTACTTGGCACAAACACTAATTAAAACATAAAACCACATCTAAACAGAGGATAGATGAATTATTTATTACTAAACAGGAACAAAAAAAATAAAATTGGGTTGCCTCCCAACAAGCGCTATCATTTAACGCCCCGAGCTAGGCATTGATAATTTTAATGATGCTCACATCAAAGACAAGAATTAAAGCACAAAGAGAGCATCATAGAACACGTGATAAACACATCTAAGTCTAACATACTTCCTATGCATAGGCATTTTATAATCAAACAAATTATCATAGCAAGCAAAAATTAGCATATGCAAGGAAGAAGAAAGAGACGACAGCAATCTCAACATGACGAGAGGTAATTTAGTTAAATAAAAATTTCTACAACCATATTTTCCTCTCTCATAATAATTACATGTAGGATCATATGCAAATTCAACAAAATATCTATCACGTAACATATTCTCAACACGATCCACACTCATGCGAAGTTGACACTCTTCCAAAATAGTGGGATTATCATTAACTAAAGTCATGACCTCTCCAAACCCACTTCTATCAAAATTACCATAAGATTGAACATTCTCCAAATATGTGGGATCTAAAGTTGACACTCTTCCAAACCCACTTTCAGTATTATTGCAAACAGTATTATCAATCTCATATTCATCATGGGGCTTAAATAAATTTTCAAGATCATAAGAAGAATCGCCCCAATCATGATCATTGCAACAAGCAGTAGACATAGCAAAACTAGCATCCCCAAGCTTAGGGTTTTGCATATTATTAGCACAATTGACATCAAGAGAATTTATAGTAAAATCATTGCAATCATGCTTTTTATTCAAGGAGCTATCGTGAATCTCTTCATAAATTTCTTCATCACAATTTTCAGATTCACGGATTTCAAGAAAAACCTCATAAAGATAATCTAGTGCACTCAAATCACAAAAAATTGGTTCATCATAATTGGATCTCTTAAAAATATTAGCAAGGGGATGAGGATCCATAAACTTCTAGCAAGAGAAGATGCAAGCAAAAGGAAGGCACATGGTAACACAAGATCGAACGGAAGGAGGGCGAAGAAAAGGCAAAGGTGAAGTGGGGGAGAGGAAAACGAGAGGCAAATGGAAAATAATGTAATGCGAGGGAGAAGAGTTTGTGATGGGTACTTGGTATGTCTTATCTTGTGCGTAGATCTCCCCGGCAACGGCGCCAGAAATGGCTAGTTGATGGGAGATCAAATCTTGACTTGACTTGGCGTAAGCCTCCCCGGCAACGGCGCCAGAAATCCTTCTTGCTACCTCTTGAGCATGTGTTGGTTTTCCCTTGAAGAGGAAAGGGTGATGCAGCAAAGTAGCGTAAGTATTTCCCTCAGTTTTTGAGAACCAAGGTATCAATCCAGTAGGACACTACACACAAATCCCTCGTACCTGCACAAACAAATAAGTATTTCCACAAGCAATATGATATAAACCCCATCTTTTTATCTTTGATGGCAACAATACTATACGTGCCTTGCTGCCCCCGGTGTCACTGGGAAAGAACACCGCAATATTGATCCCAAAGCCAAGCACTTCTCCCATTGCAAGAAAGATCAATCTAGTAGGCCAAACCAAACTGATGATTCGAAGAGACTTGCAAAGATATTAAATCATGCATATAAGAATTCAGAGAAGAATCTAATATTGTTCATAGATAATCTTGATCGTAAACCCATAATTCATCAGATCTCGACAAACACACCGCAAAAATAATTACATTGAATAGATCTCCAAGAGAATCAAGGAGAACTTTGTATTGAGATCCAAAGAGAGAGAAGATGCAATCTAGCTAATAACTATGGGCCCGAAGGTCTGTGGTAAACTACTCACGCATTATCGGAGAGGCCATGGTGTTGATGTACAAGCCCTCTGTGATTGATTCCCCCTCCGGCGGAGCGCAGGAAAAAGCCCCAAGATGGGATCTCATGGGTACAGAAGGTTGCGGCGGTGGAAATAGGGTTTCATGGTGCTCCTGGATGTTTTCAGGGTATATGAGTATATATAGGTGAAGGAAGTAGGTCGGTGGAGCCATGAGGGGCCCACGAGGGTGGGGGGCGCGCCTACCCCCCTAGGCGCGCCTCCCTACCTCGTGGCCGCCTCGTTGCTTCCTTGACGTCCACTCCAAGTCTCCTAGATTGCGTTTGTTCCAAAAACGATCCTCGCGAAGGTTTCATTCCGTTTGATATTCCTTTTCTGCGAAACACTGAAATAGGCAAAAAAACAGCAATTTGCACTGGGCCTTCGGTTAATAGGTTAGTCCCAAAAATAATATAAAAGTGCATAATAAAGCCCATTAAACATCCAAAACAGATAATATAATAGCATGGAACAATCAAAAATTATAGATACGTTGGAGACATATCAATCCTTCTGCAACATTGATCCCAAATATCGAAAGGTGTTCTGCCGAGGTACCACCTGCACATAAAGGCTAACCACCTCCTCGTGCCAAGTAGTACTGAAACTACATTTCATGTACTCTATTTTAGATCCACTAGGCCTAAAATCTTTGAATTTCAAAGTTTGTCTCTGTCGCTCTAACTTTCTATTAACCGCCACCCGACTATCATCGACTAGCACCACATCGTCCGCAAAGAGCATACACCATGGGATATCTCCTTGTATATCCCTTGTGACCTCATCCATCACCAAAGCAAAAAAGATAAGGGCTCAAAGTTGACTCTTGATGAAGTCCTATTTTAATAGAAAAGTCATCAATGTTGATATCACTTGTTTGAATACTTGTCACAACATTATTGTACATTTCCTTGATGAGGGTAATGTACTTTGTAGGGACTTGTGTTTCTCCAAGACCCATTCCACGACATCTTATCGTAGGCCTTCTCCAAGTCAGTGAACACAATATGAAGTCCTTCTTTTACTTCATGTATCTCTATATAAGTTGTCATACTAAGAAAATGGCTTCCATGGTCGATCTCCTAGGCATGAAACCAAACTGATTTTGGTCATGCTTGTCATTCTTCTTAAGCGGTGCTCAATGACTCTCTCGTGTATCTTCATTGAATCTTGATTTCAATGATATGCTAAACCTACCCTCCTTTGGTACTTTAGCCCTAACATTTCCCAATGATCATGTCATGTGGGTAGACCCCAAAGTATCTATATAATAAATTATTTTTGCCAAAAATCAAATAAATCATTTTCTGTTTTTCTATACCATAAAAAAGAAGGTTTGAACTAAAAGTATTTATTTTTCACAATACATTAATTCATTAAAAGTTATTTATGAGGCATATTATTTGTGAAGTTATTTAAGTTTTTTGTCCATTTCCTTTTTGAAAGGCCAGACATGGCCTTTAAGTGCTTAAAATGTTTATTTTTCTCCAAAAATTCCAACAGCATTACCCCCAGCCTTATTTCATCATTTTGAATATCCCACCAGACCTTCATCACATGGTCACAGTAAAGTACTGATCAAACAATAATCAAACAACATCTACTCAAAAGTAGGGTTCCAAGTTTCCCTATAAAAAATGTATAAAATTCATGAAGTAAGTCCTGGATCGTCCTCTCTCTCTCCCTCCCTCTCTCCCTCCCTCTCTCTCCCCCCTCTCTCTGTCTAATAACTCGCTTTTGTGCGGGCGAGGATAGTTGGCTGGCTCGTAGCTCTCACATGGAGCGACTCCGGCACCATAGAAGCACGCGATGGGAATGGAAATCCAGGTGCAACAAAAATAAGTGTCGGGACACTAACAGTGGTAGCGATCCCGAGGACCCAACAGTCAATGCAGGGTTTAGGGGCTCACGGGCTGGACCCAAAAATTGGCCCTTTAAAGGGAACAAGGACGGCTCAAATGCTCTGGATAAAATACTTGACAGGACTTGCCAGATTCATGGCACCTCAGATAAGCCCGCCAACCACACCAATCGAAATTGTTGGGTGTTCAAGCAGGCTGGCAAATTGGTAGCTGAGGGGCCAACGACCAGTCTCGGAGCAATGACGAGGATGAACCTCGCAAGCCAAATAGCGGTGGCCAAAAGAAGTTCCCTTCCGATGTCAAGGATGTGAGCATGATCTTTGTCACGCACATTCCTAAGAAGGAGTGATACACGCACTTCAGGACGTCTACGCCTTAGAGCCTGTAGCCCTGAAATTCAACCGATGGTCGGCTTGCCCGATCACTTTTGACAAAAGGATCACCCGACCAGTATCCGTCATGGCGGGTCGGATGCCCTAGTCCTAGACCCCATTGTCGATGGATTCCACTTATAATGCGTCCTTATGGACGATGGGAGTAGTCTGAACCTGATCTATGTTGATACGGTCAGAAAAATGGGTACCGATTCGTCACGAATCAAGCCTAGTAGCACCACATTCAAGGGTGTCATACCCGGCATGGAGGCCCAATGCACTCGCACCGTAACGCTCGAAGTTGTTTTTGGCTTGCCCGAGAACTTCCGCGGCGAGTACTTAATTTTTGATATAGTCCCCTTCCGTAGCGGATACCATGCTTTGCACCGTCGTATTGCGTTTGTCCGCTTCAACGTAATGCTGCACTACGCTTACTTGAACCTCAAGATGCCGGGGCACAATGGTGTCATTACCATTAATAGAAACACCAAGCACTCCCTCCGTACAGAGGAGCAAACAGCTGCCTTTGCAACTGATCTCCAGGCGGCCGAGGAAGCGGCCCGACATACAGCTTGACAGGACCCATCAGGATCCTCAAAGCACGTCCGTACTATCACTTCAACCCCTGGCCAAACTTGTGTGAACCCTAAATAGGGGCACACGCTCCCCAACTCCTCTCGTCTAATAGCAGACCACGTACCTCGAGTACATAACTTTGCACTTAAAATTCCATGGGAGATTGGGGAGCATAACTTTATAAAAGGGGTGTGTTATCTCGGGTCACCCGGCCCGTACACGCAATAACTCAAAACCTGGTGTCTCTTCAGCACTATAAAAGGCCCACCAGAAAGTACATCTCGGCAGCATAAAGTTGTCACACTATGGCTTTAGCCTTGTCAGGGGCTCCGCTCCTCAAATGCGTCTAGCATAGCCTATGCGGAATAGCCGGCAGTATTTACCAACCTTGGATTAGACAAGGAAGTGTTGATCAACAGCACGGAGGCGTAGACGTGCGGTAGGGAAAACATGGGACACAACGCCCGCTTTTTTAAAGCCTAGCTTGTATCACACTCCTTTTTTCTTCTTCCTACATACTCTCTGTATTTTTTATGATTTTTGTAAAACCAGCTCGGCATGTGTGGATAAACCTTAGGAATGAAGAAACATACCTCTTTTCGGTTCTTGCACAAATTTACGTGTCGTTTTTTCGTCCTTGCCTCATAGCAATAGAGAAACCATTTGCAACATACAGATGAGTCCGGCTTTCAACCGGGCTATCTCTCCCTCTCCCTCTCCTTCCCTCCCTCTCTCTCTCTCTCATTTCTCAAGACGACTATGCTTTTTACCGGCTACGCACAATGCATGTATTGAGCACATCATCATCATTTCTCTTATGTCCAGAATTGGCATCCTATGACAGAGTTGCCAACCTCAACAAGCAAACTCCTTGCTCTGTGCTCCTTGCATCCTACGGCATAGTCGCCAACCTCGACACGACACAACTAGAGGAGCTAGGCTATGGAGTTTGCAACTTTGGCAACCTTTTGTCTGGGTGTTGAGGTCCCAAGAGGTAGACAAAGTTGCCCCAAGAACTCCATGACAAATGCAAAATAAAGGCATAATTGTTCCATTTTGCCCTCTGCTAGAAGTAGTGGCTCACAAGGTTGATAATTGCTAGTGGAATTTGTCGATGAATAAAAGTTAAGCTTGCTCGCTGTGATGCATGTCGTTTCGTGACGCATTGTGGATGGAATTCGACCACTGAAGCAATTGCCATTGTTATACCTACGATCGCAATAGGGCAATGGACGGACCAACCGACCACTCGAAAGTATGTAGAGAGTGCGCGTGGGCTCGGCTTGTGTGCACGTCGAGATAAGAAGTGCCTAGTGAGAAGGGAAGAGGTGGAGAGGTGCATCAAAGAGGTGATGAGTGTGGAGGAGTACAAAGGAATGCTTCTAAGGGGATGTTTTTTTTTTGCGGGTGAAACGAGATTGTATTAATTAAGAAAAGGTGTTACACTCATTTTCACAAATAAGAGAAAGATCCTCAGGCCCGGAGCCTAGCTAAACCATCGTACGGTGGGTGGTGCGTCCCCCATGAGCTAGACAATGGGCGGCACTGTTGGCTGATCTCCGGACATGGCCAAAACAATGCCTCCGGATCCCATGCATGGCCCTCTTTGTCTCCTCCATCCAGCTCACCAGTGAAGATCTGTTGACCCTGCTATCCATCAGGGCGTCCACTCCCTCCTTGCAATCTAACTCAATGATTAATGGCTTCTCCGTTCGCTGCAGCGCTAGGGACGTGCCCTCAAGACACGCTTCCGCCTCCATCGGGGAGCGACATGATCGAAGAAAGAGACACGAAGAGAAGATGATGGCCCCGGTGTCGTCCCTTAGTACCATGTCGGCACCCCTGTATTCGCTCCATGGACATATGATCCATCCACGTTGAGCTTCGCCCATCCCGCCGGAGGTTTCTCCCAAGTTGTGTTAGCTACTATACCTCTCGGTGATGCTACTTTGCTTGACCATATGCGCTACACTCTGAACCATCTTGCCTTTCGCCAAATCTCCTTGTGGATGCTGCTTGATGCACAGTAGGGACTCGATGTAGCTATTCAAGAATCTCGGCGAACACTCGATAGGTGGTGCCGGCTTGTAATGTGTGACCTCGTTCCTACAATGCCACGCACGCCAAATGGTCATGAGGATGACCGGCCGTTGCAACTCGGTGCAGTTATCCAAGAGGTGAAGTAGCCATTCCTTGCCGGTGTTCATGACCGTCGCTAGGTCCGGGATTGGCCATGACTCCCTCATGGCCTCCCATAGTGCACACGCCATGGGGCACCTGCAAACAGCGTGGAAGGTGTCCTCCCGCTCAACGCCACGTAGGCCACACACATCCAATTTTTTCAAGGTTCTCTTATGCTTATTCTCCGTCGTAGCCAATAAGTTAGTCGCAATTCGCCAGCCGAAGACGCGTACCTTAGGTGGAGTAGGGCACCTCCACAATGCTCTCCAGATAGCACGGTTGCCATCCGATGCCCTGCTCGTGGCGCATGAAGACGTGCGAAATTTATCATCAAGACCAATCTTGTAGGCCGACTTGACAGAAAAGATGCCTTTTGGGTCTGGACCCCAAGCCAAGACATCATGCATCCTTGGCGAGGGACGCAACTTTAATATTTCATCAACATCATATGGCAAGAAGTGTTCTTGAAGTAGCTCAGTGTTCCATGCACCACGATCATCAAGTAGTTCGGCCACCCGGCGTAATCGGCACCTTCCAGCCTGTGATATGGGCCGGTATGACGCCGGCCGTTCGAGCCAAGGGTCGCGCCAGATACAAACATTTTGACCTTCACTGATCCGCCATACAAGTCCTCTCTTGAGGATCTCCAAGCCATATGTTATGGCCTGCCAAGTAGAGGACGTGTTACCTGCAAAAACAGTATCCTCCGACCACCCATTAGGATAATATTTAGCTTTCAAAACCCTTGCACATAAGTTGTCCGGATTGATGAGTAATCGCCATGCCTGCCGTGCCAAAAGCGCCTGATTGAACAACCTATAATCCCGGAACCCCAGACCACCCATCGCTTTGGGTTTGATGATCTCATCCCAAGCCATCCAACGGGTTTTCCGTTTCCCTTTCTCCGCACGCCACCAATAATTCCGGACCATCCGAGTAAGATCATCACATACAGAGAACAGCAGTTTAAATACTCCCATGATGTACGTAGGGATGGATTGCGCCACCGCCTTGATCAATACTTCTCTCCCAGCTTCGGCCATGTAGACATCTTCGCATATACAGATGCGTTTCATTAAATTCACTTGCAAATTTTGGAACTTGCCTTTATGCATACGACTGTCTGGTGTTGGAAGTCCCAAATATTTGTCCTCAAATTGATCTTACAAGGGGATGTTGAAGGCCAAAGAGGCAATGCAGGAAGGAGGGAACTCTCACAAGAACATTACAGATTTTGGATTTTTTGTCCAAAAGGACCCTCTGCCGAGATGATTTGCCAAAAAGGACTACCTCTGGATGAATTTGACAAAAAGGACCCCTCGGCCGGTGGCGGCAGCGCGCGGCAGCGACACGTGGCACCCGCCGCCACGCAAGGAGGCGGCGGCCTCGCCGCCACCGCAGGAGGCGGCCACTCCAGCCGAACGGGTTCCGGCTGCTCCGCGACGCCATGACGGAACGGGCGGGCCAGCGCGGTCGCTGCCGCTCGCCGACAAAGATTCATCTGCGCCGGGGCCCGCCAGGCCTCGCCGCCATCGGGTTGAGGCGGCCATCCTGGCCGACAATGAGCTGGCACCGCAAATGGCGCTGATTCCCATGTGGCAAATGGCGGTCGAGGCGCCGATTCCCTGCTTGTGGCAAATGGCGCTGATTCCCACGCGTGATTGCTTGCTGCTTTTGCTCCTTGCATGCTTTTGCTCCACGCGCGACAGGTTATGCTTGTTGCTTTTGCTTCTTGCATGCTGTTGCTGATGATGCTGATTTTCACGCGCGGGAATCCGATGCGGTGTGCTAATTTCTATGGACGCGAATTCGACGCTGTGCGGTGATTCGTATGCCCGGGAATCACTCAGTTTGCTAAATTTTGCTTCAGCGGACGCGACCGCATCAGTCACTCAACATTGCTTTTGCTTTAGAGGACACGACGGCACTGCGGAATTAATTCACTCGGTGCGGGAATCCGAGGCTGCGATGGGATAAGTTTTAACCTGATCTGCCGACACTACCAGGATCCTCTTCCTTTTATATGCCATGCTTCAGCTCCGATGCAAGCATACTCTCTGTGACCTCGTTCCTCTCCTTTGCTCTCTAAGTCTCTAAGTACAGAGAGAAAAAAAGCTCAATAAGCACTTTCACTCGTGATTTAAGGCGATTTAGAGTTGGATTTTGAAGATGATGAAGTTGAAGAAAAGATAGATTAAGGTCAGATCTATCCATTTTTGTTGGTTTCATTCGCATGCATGATGTTTTTATTTTGTTTGATTAGTTCCTAAGTGTGTATTCTATGTTGCTTTAGGCATTATTTCAGCACTTGGAGGAGTCATTTGGAGTTTCTGGAGTAGGATTTGCCGTGCAAAGTGAAGTACAAAAGGGAAGAACGAGGTATGAGCTTTGCAATATAAGTATTTTTTGTGCATGCACGTTGGTAATTATTTAGTCTTTTAGCTCGTCATTAGCTATGTGATGTAAGTGCTTAGAGGTTAGAAAAATTTGCAGACGACAGATACAACATTTATACTAATTTTTTAGAAGAGTAGGTTGAAGATGTTGTATCAATGTTAGCTGCGTCCATTAGTATTGAGATGTGAGAGATGATCTTAATACGGTAATTAAGAAAAAAATAGCACTGCAATTGTTCATTGCATGTGGTATGTTTATTACTACGTAGGTCTACATACAAGCAAGTGCTATTTTTATACTTTTGATAGCAGAAAGAAAAATCCGTGTGTAATATTGATGTTCATGTGATAATAGGTTGACTCCGTTCATATAATACTGGTGACGGATATTTATTCGAACTATTTGGACGCTTAATTGCAGTCGCAAGCACATCCATATTGGAGCTGAGGTATAAATGACTCCATAATATTGTTAATATTTTTATATTGATGTTATGTTGTGAATAATATGGATGCCGCTGCGAATATTAATATTTGTAAATAAATGATTATAATTGTATGATATGAAAAATTCTATAAATCCGGAAGATATTAAATGTATTACGCATATGATATTAAAATGTTATTATCGTATTATTAAATGTTTTCCAAAAGCTATGTTTGTGCATGTTAATATTTTTTGTATTGATGTACTGTTGTGAATAATGTGCATGCCGCCGAAATGGGTTCCGAACGCCGACTTGATGAGAACCGCCAAGGGACGATGTCAGTCTAGGCGTCATCGCAATGACATGGACCATAGCCAGATGGGAGAACCAAGGCGATGCCGCGTTTGTAGGTGTCCTGGACATTCACGTAGGGAATGCCCGTATCGAGCGAACAACACCGCATGATGTCTACTTATGTTTGTATCTGTACTCGCTATGTCTACTTATATTTGTATTAAACTTTTATTAATATAAATTGAATCTGTTTGTATTATTGAATCTCTTTGTGTTGTTGTATATATATTTATTGTACATTGAATCTGTTTGTTTTTTTGTATGTTTGTGTGCAGGTTATGGCTGAAGTGCCGCGGCTTTTGGAGGGGCCTCATGACGTCGGCCACCGTTGCCACCTTTTTTTGAACCCAAATAAAGAACATGATTATCGGAGTTTCAGACTTCGAACCATAAAGAAAACCTGGCCAATACACAATTATTTCATTCCTCACCTTGACGCTTATGGACTACATGCTTTTGCTAGGCTCACATCAAGCGAAGACCCATCCCAGTTACGTTCGGACCCATCCCTTTTGACATCCCTCGTTGACCGGTGGAGACCTGAAACCCATACTTTTCACTTTCGTTTTGGGGAGCTTGCACCTACACTGAAAGATGTTTCTATGATCCTTGCTCTACCAATTAGAGGTGAGCCGTTAGTCTCTCGACAAGTGTCTAAAACTTAGGCACAAAATATATCAGACCGTCTTGGGATGACAATGCCAGAATCACGACGTACTGGTGGCCCTCGTGGCATCCCACTCCCCTGGCTTCATGATAACTTTCTTAATATTTCTAGCTTCGCTGATTCTGAGACGAGGAAAAGACATCTGTTTGCATATTTGTTGTGGCTCCTCGGGGTTATGTTTCCAAATTCACACGGGGACGTAGTTCTCCCTGGTCTCATCTCCATTGTGGAGAAGATGGTAGATGAACCTTTACCCGAGCAGCCAAAATACAGCTTCGGTTCTGCCATTCTATCTCATACATATAGAGGCTTGTGTGATGCCACACAAAAAACTTCCTTCGCACAAAAAGCTCCGTTACTTTGTGTCCCCTACGAGTTTCTACAGTTGTGGTCCTGGGAATACCTCCCTGTAGGACGACCTCGTATAATAAATCCCATACACCCATATGACTATAGCGAGGGCAGCTGTGTAACTATGGCCAGCAGGTGGACAAAGGCACGGAAACATTGGTCTCCAAGTATTGCGAAAAATTGTTCAGCAGTTTGAGGTACTTGATGAGTCCGTAGTCACATGGAACCCATGGACTCAGGAGCATTTACAGATGGTCTTTAATATACGAACCATCACACCAGGCATGTTGACCGATAGTGCATTCTGGCTGACTCGCTGCTACTTATTGTTCCTGTGGTGTGTTGAGCCTTACAACCCAGATCGTGTCATGAGACAGTTCGGTCTGTATCAAGAGATTCCACCACCTTTTCCAAGATGTACCGACGAGGAAACCCATAAGTAAGATGTGACCTCCCTAAATAGTTAGTGTCCTTTTAATTTACTAAACTCATACTTTGTAACATAATTTGCAGGCTAACCAATATGGGCCACGGTTGGAGTCTTTACGATTGGAGGGAACGCAACATTCAATGGGTACAGAAGTGGGAAAATGACGGGCTAGCAGATAGAGTGTATCAACTTAGGTACATTTTATTTACATTATTTATTACGATGACCATACGATGCGCGAAGATGCTTTGCTTTCATCACAACGGTTGATGTTATTATATAATTTTGCAGACCGTACGATGGAAGTACAGCTCAAGCGTACAAGCAGTGGTACTGCATCAACACGCGTACAAGCCTGGCCGGTCAACCAGCTACGATACCAACAAATCTCACGCACGAGGAGCAGATGCAGAGACCTGTTGAGCTGCATGCAGCTTACTATCATGACCAAATAGTAATCACTAGTAATTTTTTCAGGTCCATCATTTCATAATCATTTCAACCAAATAACAACCAAATATTTTTCCAGCTTCAAACTGCCCAAGATATAGGGCAGATGGCGATGGAAAGCATGCCGCCCAGGGCTGTCAAGTCATTCAATAAACGTGTTAAAGAATACATGCTAACAAAGTTGAGATATGGTAGAGGCGGCAGCGTTGTCCTTTGGAGCGTACAACATGCGATGCCGAGGTCAGCCAGACCGAGTGCGGCGCCGTCGTCAGCACCGAGCGAGGCGTACAAGCCATTGCCAGCGAGGGAGGGTCCGAGTACTACTAGCGACATTGCCACGACATGACTCTTCTCTGCCACTACATCGCTCTTCTTCGGTGCTGCTTCGTCAAGGGCAGACATCGCAGGACCATGGCATGGGCTTGGATTCGATGCCCGAGCTGTATCTTTCCCCAAACCCATATGCATACACAGGATATGGCACATACACTCAAGGTGAGGGATCTCAGCCGTATCTCTCCGCGCGAGGGATCTCCATGCCCGAGGAGACTCGTGGCCCAGATTTAAACCAAAGACGAGGTACAATGTCCAGACAAGACAATGAGGGATCTGATCAGGTATTCATGTTTACATTTTAATGCATTTACAGTGATATTACATATTATCCTCTAACAGTTTTTGTTTACAATGTTTCTATGTGCAGGGCATACACGATGTAAATTGGAGCGATGAGTACACCCAAACTGGCGACAATGTTAACGCAGTAGATGAATGGATTTCTTCAGAGAGGGCGTTATTGGCCCATCTTTTATCCCCGAGGAGTCACAACAACCATACGCCTACAATTACGCATCAGGTTCGCAACAAGGATTACAGACTCCACCACCAATGCAGGAGTCGCAGACACGGGAAGACCAATCGAGTACGGTCGCGGTCTTCGTGTAACTCGACCACCTAATCGCTTGGAGCTTTCCGGTCGAAGGGAAGGCCAGGTGGCCGTCGTCGACTACAATGATTCATCTATCCACGTGCGCGACCCATTGTATCTACATATGTCAGTATCAGACTTTTTGATTTGAACATCTATGTATGCTGAAATAAAAATGCACCAGTCAGGAACAATTTTCCCCGCCTATATCTCCTGACATACTATCCCGCTCCACTCTTCGGCTTATGTTTTCGCGCAACCCTTTCCCCTCAATATTTTCCATCCAACGCTTTCCCTCCATATGTTCCCGCCACCCGTTTCCGCCAACCCCTTCCGCCATATCTTCCTCGCCAACCGCTTTCCGCTAACCCCTTCCCGCCATATGTTCCGCCAACCCTTTCCGCCATATCTGCGATCGTTCTTTCCCGCCATTTTCTCCTCTCTACCTATAAAACCCCCTTTAGACGGAGGTGGATAAGCATTCGAGTGTAGTGTAGTCGAGATGTCCCATTATCCTTTCGATCGTAGTTTTCACCACAGGATGAGCACCACTCTTACGAGGCTAGCTACCGATTTCGGGATGGACAATAGGATAGTTCCATGGGACGAACTCACCGTAATGACACCATAATGAATGAGTTGGCTCACCAATTACGTGGAGTGCGGGTGGCCTGAAAGGACCTATGAGGAGGTATGTAAAGAACTTCTTAGGTTGAATGCAAGGTGGAAGAAGGTAGTGGAGCGAAGAGTGAAACTTTCGGAAGGACTGCAGAAAAGCATCCATTTTATGGATCGAGGAGAGCGAGGGCGAAGATGATATCTTCATGGCGCCGCTTCCGGGTGCTGCATCGTCAAAGGGCAAGAGTTACGCATCGTCTAAGGGCAAGAGTACTGCATCCTCGAAGGGCAAGAGTTACGCATCGTCCAAGGGTAAGAGTTACGCATCCTCGAAGGGCAAGAATTCTGCATCGATGGAGGATGACGATGATGCCTTCATGTAGTTTTTAAGCTGTATTCCAGTTCTACCGTTTAATTCGGATGTACTTGCATTATTAGTTTGTACTCTCTTATTGTAGGGCATTATGTTCTATCTTTATTTTATTTTATAGTTGTTGCACGATGTTCGATATTAGTTGAGGGAAAGAAAATGCCACTACTTTATTCTAAAACTATATTTTTTCCATTATGACACGGTACAACTGAAAATAAGATACATCGTAGGAATAAAGCTACATTTAACTCCTGAAATAAATCTACATTAAAGTGCAGAAATAAAGATACAAATGATTGCGAAATTAAAAATACTACCACAGGAATCTACTGAGTCCAGCGTGGATATTTTCCTTTTCCATCGCCCGACTTCTTCGCTGCCTTGGCCTCACGAGCCCTTTCTTTCTTTCTCTGCCTCTCCGCCTCACGAGCCTCCTTTTCGCTGTCGTTCCTGCTCCTCCATGCGACGAGCCTCTTCCCTGTTTTCTTTCCTAAATCCTGAAAAAGGTGTTGCTCCGCATAGTATTCTTTTAACTCTCTCTCTTGCTCTGCTTTCTCCTCAGCTTCCGCCTTCTCGCGTCGCTCTTCCGCAAAAAGAAACTATTCCACGACGGGCGACTTCTTTCACGAATCTCAGTCACTGCCCAAGCCGGCTTCTCCGTGTCAATCCAACGATAGTACATGCACAGTGGCGGAGGAGACTACAACAAGAAACAAGAATGTTATTAAAGAATAAATCAAAATACCAATAATATCTATTCGTGATGGTTAAAGCATACCGGAGGCTTGTCGTACTCTGAAATAGGTACGGCGGGATCTTCCTCATAATTGGCGCACATGAAAAACTTCATGCCCAACCAATCTGAAAAATCCGTCACCTCCTTCACCTTGAAAAGATCGCCACACCAACACCGCGGGACTGCCACCCCCGGAGGCAAACTTGCATTCTTCATTTTCCTTGGCCTAATGCTTTGATCCGAACAAGGCAAACTCATAGCGACTGAAAAAATGTGTTACACACTTTGCGCACTGGCGATTTTGAGGATGGCTGGACGAGAGCCTCCGTGTCTCCTTTTATAGGCTCAGACGATAAATGATGGCGAGAATAAGCGAGAACAGAGGAAATTAGGCGGGAAATTTTAGGATCCCTGTAGTGTCGGCACAACAGGGAACCTCGGATTCCCGCAACGAGTGAGTGTATTTCTGCAGTGCCGTCGCGTCCTCTCAAGCAATAGCCAGCACGCGCGTGGGAATTAGCTAAGTCTGCAACAGGGAACCTGTCGCCGCATGACTCAAGCAAAACAAGCAAAAGCGAGCTATCTCGGCATCAATTTTGAATCATCGGAATGAGCGAAGTTTGTATCGGAATCAGCGCCGTCGATCCACGGAATTCCTTTGCGCAAGATGCAGAAGAGAAGATGCCGCCAACGGTGGCGGCTCGCCCACGCCGCGCGGCACAGCAGTAGGTTGTCGGCCACCAACAAGGCCGATTGAACGCCGCCCCTGTGGCGGCGAGGCCTGGCGGGCCCCGGCGCAGCAGATGTTGTCGGCCAGCAGCGATCAGCGCAGGCTGGCCGCCTCGCCCGGTGGCGGTGGGCCCACTGCCCGCCTGTTCCGTCTGGGCGTCTGAGCAGCCGGAACCTCGTTGGAGTGGCCGCCTCTGCGGTGGCGGTAGGGCCGCCGCCTCCCTGCGTGGCGGCGGTGCCACGTGTCGCCTGCCGCGCCTGCCGCCACCGCTGAGGGGGTCCTTTTTGTCAAATTCATCCAGAGGTAGTCCTTTTCGGCAAATCATCTCGACAGAGGGTCCTTTTGGACAAAAAATCCAGATTTTGCAGCCAAATTGATCCCTCTATCCCCAAATATATGGCGTATAAATTTAGTCAAACATTCAATGCTTCCTATGTTTGACCAAATATATAAGAGTAAATAGCACCAACAATAATATTAAATGCTATAAAAATATATTTAATGGTAAGTATATTTATATTGATTTGGTATTTTTTTTGCGAAAAGATTTGGTATTGTTTACCTTCACATATTTGTATATACGCTTTCTCAAACTTAGAAACTGTTGACTTTTTTGACTCGGTTTATATGCCATGTATTTAGGGACGAAGGGAGTATATCAAATTAAGACCTTTTTTTCATTAGAGAGACAATTCTAAGTTGCTAAGCCTACACTAAACATTTGAGTCTCTTTTGTTGTAAAACCAAGTGGTTTCTAATAACTGCTGCTTACTAGGAAAAATAATATATTCGATTATGGTAGTGAATTACTCCCTCCGTCCCATAATGTAAGACGTTTTTTGATACTATAATAGAGTCAAAAAACGTCTTACATTATGGGACGGAGGGAGTAGTACTCATGTGAGAACCAGAGGTATGTGAATAGTGGATTTTTGATTGAAGAATCATTTTTCGAAAAGGGTGATAGAAGAATAATGCAGGTTGTACATCCATATATAGACACCACAAACGCTTCAAAGGTGGATCGATTTACAAGCTAGGACAGGAATGAAGCAGGCTACGCCGTGGGGTAGGAAGGCTGCATGGCGAGCCCGCAGAGGCCCTGCTCGTCGGCGACGTCTCTCTCTATCCTGATAAACCCGTCCTCGCCCCACCCCGCGCCCCACGAGTTCTTCATCACCCAGAACTTGGTCCCATCTCCAGACACGCCGTACCCGACGGCCGCGATGCCGTGGTCGAGCTGCGTGCCGCACGCGCCGGAGAGCACGCCTCCTTTGTAGAACCGGAAGAGGTTGTCCCCGCCGTCGACGGCCAGGGACACGGGCTGCGCCGCCACGGCCTTAAGCAGAGACGCCTCGTCGTTGGCCGGCACGTCCTCGTGCCCCGTGATGGTCGCCGCGGCCGTGCTGGAGCCGCAGGTGCTGCCGTCAGCGCCGGTGTAGGGGTAGTCGGCCTCGGTGGCGAGGCCCCCGTTTTTTACGACGAACTCGAAGGCGTTGTCCATGAGCCCGCCCTCGCAGCCCTTGTCCGTGCCGTCGCCCGTCGCAGTCCACAAGCTCCTGCTCCGAGAGGGAGACCAGCTTGCCCGTGCTCAGCTTCACGATGCCCTCCATGGAGGCCACCGTGGAGAACGCCCAGCAGCACCCTGAAATGTACAAACGAGTCAGCATATTCCATTGTCCATTGGTTCATGCAAACATAATGTTGGTTTGTGCTGCGTACCACATTGGTCTTGGTCTTTGACGGGAGTGACGGCACCATTGGTCCTCCAGTCGACGGAGGCCGGGAGGTCGTCGAGGCTGGCGTTCGCGTACCTGAACCCGGTGCTCCGGCCCTTGTTAGTCACAGCAACTGGCTTGTATCCGGTGTGGGTAGTCCTGAACTCGTCCTCGGTGATATCGGCGAACTGGTTGGCCCAGCCAGAACTTGTTGTTCCCGGCGTTCGTGGACTCGATGAACGCAACGTTGGCCTTGAACACCTCCAGCCGCCTTGCTTTCTCGGCGGCGTCACCGTACACGCGGCCATACTTGCCCATCCACTGCTCGTGCCTCGCGGCCATGGACGGATCGTCGGCGAGGTCGCGTGCCGCCAGTGCGCCACTGAGCGCGCAGGTGCACGCCAAAACGAGAACTACCCAGTGATAACTAGCCATGGCCGGTAGGGGTGGAAGATCGATGGAGAAAGTTGTGCTGGATCTTGTTTCTGTGATGATACATGTGGGTGTAATGAGGATTATATATAGATATGACATGAGATGGTTCGTCTGCAGTGAACTGCTTAATTTGATTCTGGGGCAGTGATTGCTGCGTGCCGTGAGAGGGCGAACGGAAGATTAGTTCTAATCTTTTGTTAAACAAGTGCACCGGCATTGCTTTGGGGGCGAGCTGGCTTGGTGAGAACAACACTTGTTAATATTATTCGACTGAAGAATGTTGAACATCTTGTTACATCGTTGAACAAGATGTAGATTAACTAATTAGCCGTACACGACCTGTAAAATAAATACTGATTAATTAAGCATTGTGTACCAATAAAAAAAGAATGCACTTAGTTATAAAAGGTACGGAAGAAGCAAAACAGGAATTCAAGATCATCCTCATCACACTCACATAATATATGCAAGTTAAGGGCATTTACAATGGACGGGCGCTTGTTTGGGCGCTTAAAACATAAAAAAAATTAATTAAGGGAGAAACATCAATGGAGGAATCTGTTGGGGCAACGCACGGGCGTCTATGTGAGTGCTACCGTGATCGGTTGAGGATCGGTTGCCCTCATTAGAAAGGCCCACGCGAGAAAAAAAGAAACCAGGCACCCGACGACAGGCTTGGCATCGATGCCAGCCAGAATCCTGGGATCAATCGGGATTTTAACGAAACGGCCAGGAATTGGAACCTACCGCCTGGTCTTAGCACCGGCGTTGTAGATGCCCTAATGGATCTTTCTAAGCCAAAACAGGAAATGAAAAAGAAAACAGACATCCATAGCACTTGTGCGAGGCCTGAAATGAAATGTGAAATCACAGATCAAAGAAATAGCATCCAAACTTTGTGCATGGCCAAAGTTTTCTAGCCAAATATTGTATGCTAAGAGTGCCACATGTAACAATACATTTGTAAGAAGAGTAGGGCGTTTTGGAGCTTGGCCTCTATGGAGTATATAGTACTAAGATTCACAATCATATCTGAAATGAAATGATACAGCTCTGCTGATAAGTGCACTCACTGATAAAGGGTCCTCGAATCTGGGCCACCTCCACCTCCTCGCGCCCCGCCTAGATCCCACGCGTCGCCGCAGCCGGCGTCACGCCCCTTCCTCCCCGGGTTCGTCGCCCAACTTACCCGCCGCCCGCCGCAGTCTCCCCCCCTCCGACCTCCTGCCACCACCGACCGCCGCCGGCTCCTCCCCATCTTCAACTCTACCGACCGCCTCCTCCTCTTCCCCATCTTTAACGGATGCCACGGAGCGTGCGCTCCTCCTGCGCAGCCACCACCCAAGGTACTCAGCAGCCTAGGCTTCTCTCCCTCTCTATTCTCTTCTGCAAAGATGAGTAATTTCAGAAATGGCGATTTCAGATTGCATATTTCTCTGAAACCAAATGATCGTTCCTTTCAGATGACTAATTTCCGACATTGTAATTTCAGGTTGTACTTCTCTGTTGTAATTTTGCCTACACTAGTAATTTCAGATATATTGTACTTCCTCCGTCCCATAATATAAGAACGTTTTTTAGACTAGTATAGTGCAAAAAACGTTGTTATATTGTGGGACAGAGGGAGTACATCTCTTGGTATAATGTTGACACAGATTGTACTGTACTTCTTTGTGGTTGGTCCATCTATTGGACCAAAAACAAACATCTACATTACACGTAGGATTGGACTAACTACTGCTCTAGGTGGGAAAAAAAATCTGCATCCGCCCCTGCCAAAGTTGTTCATCCTGTGGTATATATGAGTTTTTAGGAGACTAAAACCCTTATCAGGTGCAGCCCTCCCATGGTTTAACGGTGAATTAAATTCGCTAACCATGTAGTGCCGCTTATAGCTGATTGTGAATTGTGCATAATAAATAAATGGTGTAAAGGCGGGATTGTAGTTCTGATTTTGGGTCGGCTAATGCTTGATGTTGGAAGGTGTTTCTGATGTTCCAATTGATTTTGCTTCAACAAGAAACAGACCGGTGTTAACTGGGCATTTCTGGTCTGCACCTTTCTCATGATTTTGTTAAACTCCTAGACAAATTTGCTAATCATATTGTGGTGCTCATTGCCTGACATCTTGCGAATGATGCCATACTGCCAATCATGCACTATGGCCTTACGCGGGGAATCGGAGATTATTATAGTTCAGATTTTGCTTTGGTTGGGGCTTGATGCTGGAAATAGCATTGATGTTCTTCAGGACTTTGGTCTGATCCAATCTAAATGTTGTTTTATTTGTTTTTACTTTTGCAAGAACCTTTAGATGATGGTTATATCTGATTGTCATCTTTAACCATGTGTAATTCATCTATTCAGTTGAACAACACAAGAATTTGGAAATAAATTGCAGTAAACATCTTGAAAGCAGAATAACAAGTCTTAAATAAAACATGTTAGCTTTCGAGCTTTAGTTCCCGTATATAAATAAAGACCTTGTGGCAGAAGCACGCTGCGATAACATGGCCCCAGATCTGATATTCCAGAGTCAGCATACTCCTTGTACATCTGTGTACTAATTATACGACCTTCTGTTCAAATGCCTTGATTCATTGCGGATTTTGAACCTTCTTTTTTCTGTCAGCACTGGTGGTTTTCTAATGTTATATCAGTAGACAGTTGATTCTTTTTTTAGCAGAGTTAACACTTCTTAGTTGTGATCATTGACGTGTGCAGCTAAAATATCGACCCAGGAATGGCAGTGTCTTGGACAGGAGTATTGAAGCGTGGAGTTATTCCAAGAGACGCAGCTCAATTGGTTGGGACAAGAGGCTTTGCCGTTGCAGCCAAGGGAAAGAAGGATGGAAAAGGTGGCACAGCTGATGCTAAACCTGTGCTCAGCAAAGAAATGAAGAGCACAAGTGTGTTTGGGGCGAATATCCTGAAGGAGGGTTCTGACCCGAAGATCCAAGCAGACTCTGAGTACCCTGGCTGGCTGTGGCACATGATCAACAAGCGTCCGGTGCTGAGCGAGCTACGGAGGAAAGATGCCAAGGCGCTGCCCTATGAAGACCAGAAGCGTTTCGTCAAGCTGGACAACCGGACTCGGATCAAGGAGAACAATGCTCTCACAGCTAAGAACTGATCAGGACAATCTCATCTCATCATAGTGTCTTATCTGGAGTAGTTAAATTTTGGTAATAATGTAGCATTGAAGTTGAGCTCACAGTAGAATGTAGCCTATGCGACCAGCATATTGTTTGTCATGTTCTTGTGAAGATTTAACTTGTACAGTATATCTTGCAGCAAATGCTGTAGTAAGTTTCCCATGCTCCTGCTTGTTTGCGTTTCACTCTAAGATGTAAGTTCCATGCTTTGAAGTAAAAGCTATAGCACAGGGGGGGGGGGGGGTCCTTGTGATGATACATATTATTGGTACAGCTTTGAAATTTGAAACGGTTGGTAAATTATTTATGCTTGTTCCCTCCTTGTCCCAGTGGATAATCACGGACATTTCACAAGCAGCGGTGCGTGAACTGACAGATCAATACTTCCGTGCATTAACCCAGCAAGGATTTGTTATGCTTGCTAACGGGAATTGCCATCCTCGCGACAACTTAATTTACCATAAAAAACGTTTGATTTGCCATGGTTAAAAATCTGACATTCCCGATTAGAAGGTGAGGCAACAGATTTCAGTCAACCGTGGAGGTCTTAAACATGTGAACGGTTTGCCAGATGTGAGCCGTGACAACCAGTTGAGAATTACTTTTCTGTGGTATGCTGATGACACCATCTTGTTTGTGGGAAACGGTTGCCCTGGCTTTAATCACAGGTTTCGGTTGCACTGGCTTTTATCACAGTTTTGTGCCAATGCGAAATGGCATCAAGTTTTACTGAGGTTATACATGCAGTTCATTCTACTCAAACTCATCAGAACAACAAGCTCTACTAAGTACTCCCTCCGTCCCATAATGTAAGACATTTTTTGACTCTAGTGTAGTGTCAAAAAACGTCTTACATTATGGGACAGAGGGAGTACTACCGAGGTTATACATGAAGAAAATATTCCAAATGGTCAAACAGAAGTGTGCAAATAAAATCTGAACATACAACTAGCATTGCAATGTAAATTTATAGATCAAACAATATGGCATCATAATATCATGCATCAGACCTAATGCCATAAGCTAAAAGAGATAAGCACGCGAGTATGCAACCCATAAATTAGATTATATTTGTGATTATAGTTACATGCAAAGCAACAAAGGCTCTTTCAGATATGTGAAAGGCCTGAAAAAAATGGCAAGGGGGTGATGTTCTAAGTCATTGTTGGTCAAGGATATCCGGTCATGCAATTCAGAGATATTATATGTGATCACTACAGTGCATGCCAAAGACCATGGAGTGCTCTGATGGTAACTAAAATTTTCAGATCAATCAGGAAGGGAGGATGCAAATCTGCAAGCAATGTGACATGCTGCCAGATGGAACAAACATTTGAAGGAGCAAACTTAGGGAAACTGATAGCACAGATTACACAGCAAGCAAAATACCAGTTCATAGTATTTCTGTTTCCCACCAGATATCAATCAGACCACAAATTTAACGCAAAGTTTGCGATGTAAGGACACCAAAGTCAGGGGCGGCTACCAAAATAAGCAGATACCATGGATGCTTCATAGTTCAGCACATCCAAAAATCTTCCACTCCTCACAGGTATTTTGAAGCAGATGTCATGCCTGTTTCCTACTTCATCAAATCCAATAAACTTCGACTGCTCCTGAGTGAATAAGCTGCTCTCCACTGTTAAAAAAGGGTCCTCGCATGAAAAATCACTTCCTTCTTTAAAACTCCATGCTTTGCCTCCTTCGGGCCCTGTACTCTTAAGAAGCAGCACTTGGCAGCACCTTATGACCTCAGAAGCCTCCTTCAGTTTGGAGAACGCCACGGCTACTGAAAATGGAGGGAAGCTTGGATTTGCCATTATAATCACCGCGGTCTCCAGCACCTTTGGGAAGATCGACTTGAGGAAGGCAACCTCGCCTTGTTCCCCTCGGAATTCATGGAAATACATCTCTTTGATGTGCAACATAGCACTTTCAGTAGGACCCTCCTGGAAATTGAGGCTGAGCCTACCAGCGGACCGATCACATTTTCTTGACTGCAAAGGGAGATAAAATCAGTTAATAGTTGGAGAGCAACTGAGAGAGGTGCACACATTTGGTGAATGAAGAAAGCCTTAACATGTGTTGCTTGAATAACTACATACAGGATTCACTTTCCACAACAGAAGAAAACATAGACAGTAAAGAGCTCCGATGGTAATTGACTTGACAGGTCTATGCAAATCAATCAGAACAAATAATCTACAAATGATAAAAACTGCCGCATGAAGGAACAAGTATTAGATGTAATATCTAGAGGATATTGGTAGGAATGTAAGTAAAACATGAATTAGCTCAGATATCTACAGTTGCTATTAGCTGTTTTGGAAGAAGAAAATATATAAGGTAGCAGTATTACAAAAGTGCGTCTTTTGTGAACAAGGGAGATTTACTTCTCGCAGCTCAGGTTCATAAATTACATGCAGTGCTCAACTCTAAAAACTGGATGCTATATGCACACATAACTAAATGCTTTCATGTGCATGATGAAACTAGCAGAAAGTGCCAAGGACCAAGTAGCAGCTAGTGGCACAGAGATAAAAAAATACAAAAACTAAGATGGTATGTGCGTTATTCGGCCTCTCATGATTATCGTCCACGCATAAAAGAAAAAAGAAATGAGGCTGCAATCTTTCAATATTAAAAAATCGGAGATACATTCCTGAGCTGATGCAAACTAGGAGTATTATGCAAAGATTAAAATAGCCCACGAAAGTGCAGCTATTGCGGCGCAATCGCTGCCTCGGATGCTTCCCGCGATGCTATGGCCAAAATTACGCGATCGCGTTTAAGTTTTCATTTGGAACCGGAACATGGCAGGCTCTTGGTTCCCTTGTTTGTGAACTAGTGATGCTTGTTTGTAAGTTGCAATTGGTGATGCTTGTTTCAGTTTATGTCAAGTATATACTGCAATCCTCTGTTTTCCTGCTAAATATGTCCATATACTAGCTGCCGCTAAATGGCTTAGCGGCCGCTAAATAGCGGCTGTAGCGTTTCGGACAAGCTGCCGCGAAATGGAATTGCCCGCGTTTCGGACAAGGTGGACGCGGCGGAAAGGCCCGGGGTGCGATTCGAGGATGCCCGAGACGGCGGCCGTGACGGACGACGAGCTGGGCCGGAGGAATGCGTCGACGAGGACGGGCTCCGTCGAGAGCCAGACCCGGCGCCAGCGCGAGGCGAGGACGGCGGTGCGCGCGGCGTCCGCGATGGGGAGGCGGGAGACGATGTTGCGGAGGAGGGTGTCGGGGAGGGCGCTGATGCGATCGGCGCTGGTGGGGAGGGCGGGGTCGTGCGCGGCCTCCGTGATAAGGAGGCGGGAGAAGATGCTGCGCGGGGCGCGTCGGAGACGGGCGGGGCGGGAGGAGCTCGTCGCAGATGTAGGTGGGCAGATGCTCTGTGGCTCGGTCCAGCTCCTGGGGGTCGATGCCCAGGCGCCGCAGCTCGGCCGCCGTCTCCCGGTCGACGTTGGTGAACGGCGTACGGCCGGCCATGGTCGGCGGCGAGGGTTTGGGGGGTTTCCGAGCGGAGCGAGCGACTAGTGTAGTGGAGACTGGAGACTAGGCTGTGACCGAATTATGGGCCCATGGCCGAATAATATATAGCGCTTGGTTCGTTTAGTTGGGCCAAATTATGGGCCCATGGCCGAATTCCAGTGAGCGAAATTTATTTAAAATCTGCATGGATCTTCATTTAAAATCTAAGGGATAATACGAAAATTCGTTTCTGAGCCCGTGCTCAGATGCACCTGATATCCCAACCATCTGTTCACGTCGGGATTTGAACTTTTCTGGAATTTCCTGTCGTATTTCTCTCACATATGCTCTCAGTATTGGAGGACCTGACAGGCCGCATTAACTCGCCTCCCAACGGGAGGGGCGTCTCGATACATGAGTTGGGTCGACGGACCAGACACTTTTCTAAGCCGGAGGGAGGTCGACATCACGCCGGAGTGGACGTCGCGTATTAGTCGGGACGCATGCCGGTTAGTAAGGAAGTGTGCCTCCTCGCCGCGCCCAGGAAACTGGGCCGATGGCCGGAGTCGGGCGCCGCGTGAGTGGCCGTGGTCGTTGCCGACGGAGCCGCAGAAGTGGGTAGGTTGAGCCACCGCCACCGCGTAGCCGCGCGCTCGACGCCAGTCGTTGCGTCTCGACGGCCGTGCATCCGCGTCGCCGCCCGCTGTGTAGCCGTCCAGCTGCACACATGTAGGCCAATGGTGGAGGAGCTGCACATCGTCCAGGACGACGCATGCGATGTGTTGCCGATCTCATTGCGTTGGTGGGAGAATGGAGGATGCAACAAATACTACTTCGCCTGAAGGAATAGGTGATGTCGTTTGGTGCAAAACAAGAGCGGGCGACGAGCAGCGAATTGATCAACACGACAATTTTCCTTTCTCTAGACTTGGATGTTTTTCGATTCGAAAATTTGTTTCTGAGCAGGAGCTGTGCGACATGAGCAACGAATTGATTCGAACATTTTGAACTGGGCCATGGCTCACTTTCGCGGTCGTTGTCCTGTCCCTAGCTCAGAACTCCACCATGACGGACTCAGCTCGTGCCCTCTACAAACAGCCCCACGCCCAGCACTGTAGATGACCGTATAGCAGCTGTGTTTCTTTTTCCAGCAAAACAAGCCTGACGCGTATGACGCGTATGACGCACTTTTCCCCATCCCAATGCATCTGCCAACGACTGAGATAACAGGTGCAGCTGAGCTCGAGCACCAAATTGCCCCTTTCCAATTATAGCTCACATCTGAAAATTCGTATTGAAGAATATATCTGATAAAATGTTGTTAAGACTTAAGACTAAAGTCATCCATTGCGGACTGAAGTTTTCAGCATCACATATATCTTAATTTGCTGTCCATGAATCATCTTGTTTTTCTCTCTCTGCGCTACTAGGCTTTTTAAAAGAAAATGACTACTAGGATATTCAGTAGTTACTCCCTCCGTTCCATTTTACTCCGCATATAAGATTTGTGTCGAGTCAACTTCATAAACTTTGACCAAATTTGTATAAAAAATTATCAGCATCTACAATACCAACTATACATAATATGAAACTACATTCCATAATGAATCTACAGATACTCCCTTGGCCTTGTAAATGTTGATATTTTTTTCTATAATTTGGTCAAAATAGAGGTACTTTGACTTCAGACAAAAGTTATATGCAGACCAAAAAGAAACGGAGAGAATACAGTGTTGGAATTTGCTAGTGGGCTTTTTACCCAAAGCCCAACTAAAATTCTGAAATTCTCTTGGCCCATTCATGCACACATGTGAGTGGAGTGAGTGAGGCTAAAGTTTAGTCCCACCTTATAAGTTGAGAGAGAGTTGCACCTCTTTATAAGGTGAGCTCTTCTACTACTTGTATGAGCATGAGAAGAGGAGACCTACACGCGCGCTCCTCCTCCTCGCCACGCCACGCCGCGCCGCGCGCCATGCCAGCTGGTTGCGGAGATTGAGCCGAGCCGAGGGCGAGCTATGCACGTTGTCTATATTTTTGCTGCTCGGAAAAAATTAATGAGTCATTAATTAATAATTAACGGACGCGTTAATTACTGAACCGTTTCCGATTCTTTTGAATCGTGACGACTCAGACGTGGGGTTTACTCCCACGACCTACCCGGCCCGCACTATGTAGTCAGGCACGTCTACCCTAGCCGCCGCTTCGTATGATTTCTCACCAGCGCTCCAGATCATTGCGCCGCCAAGCAAGTCTTCTCCATCCCTCCTTTCGGCGTGCACCGGGAGAAGGACAAGAGCCTCCGGAACCCGCCTCTCGTGATCTGCGGGAGAGGGGCGATCAGGTTT
This sequence comes from Aegilops bicornis, assembly GCA_021605145.1. NCBI lineage: Eukaryota > Viridiplantae > Streptophyta > Magnoliopsida > Poales > Poaceae > Aegilops > Aegilops bicornis. The sequence continues at coordinate 146,484,829 of CM038673.1, forward strand.
TGGGGAGCGACTCGCGCGATCGGCGGCAGCGGCGACTTGCGAACGACGACTTTTTCCCGACCTCGGCAACCTCATCCTCGACGACATGGGCGACAACGTCAACGCCGGGCGCTGCTCCCGCTGCACCGTATGTGATTCTATCCTTCCTGTTCGAGATCGTGGTAGAATTCATGTTTCTAGTATGTGCCCTAGATGTGATCGGTTCATCTGCTATGCTAGTTCGCGATTAGTTTAATCTCTGCTATTGCTGTCATGATCTATTTCCTATTTATTCGGATTAAATCTCGTAGTAATTTACTCATATTTCCAACAATCCAAAAACCTCATTATAGGCAATTTACTCCGAGTGGTTTTCTTTCATCTGAAGCCGCTTTGCCTTTAAGGGGCGCAATATAAGAGGTGGCGCCACGAGAGCGATCTACTGGTTTTAGACCATGGGCTGCTATGACGCCATTAAGGGCAAGCCTGAGGCGATCTTAATCAAAGACAAATGGAAGCTTTTGAGAAGATCGATACTCTCTTTAAAGGCGCTCTGGGTGTTCTTGATGATTCCATTGTGGATTCAGATATGTCATTTGACAACGGCAAGGACATGTGGGCTGCGCCGAGGCCAAGTTTGGTGGCTCGGATGCGGTAGCGAGTTGTACGTCATGGAGCAATTCTATGACTACAAGATGGTGATGAGCGCCTGTTACAGGCTGAGCTCATGAGATACGATTCGTCATAAAAGAACTTGAGCACTTCAAGTGTGTGTAGCCGACAAATTTGTTGCCGGAGGCATTATCGCTAAGCTTCCACCTTCGTGGAACAATTTTGCTACTCCTGAAATACAAGAGACAGGAGTTTTCCGTTACGGATCTCATTGGTACTCTTGATGTTGAAGAGAAGGCGAGAGCAAAATACACACGTGCTCGAAAGGTTGAGGGAGCTTCTAGTGCCCACATGGTATGGAAGAAGAACTTCCAGCCCAACAAGTTCAAAAACAACAAGAACAAAACTCGTGGCAAAGGCAAGTTTGATACAAAGAACAAGCCATCACATTCTACCAACTTCAAGAAGAATTCTCATAAGAAGGGAAGGGACTTTGCCATGTCTGCGGTGATCCTAATCACTGGGCTCCGAAGTGTCCTAACCGCTTTGAGGAGCGCGAACATGAGAAGAGTGGCAAGTCCGCTAATGTTGTCATCGGTGATACTGATATGAAGGAATTAGGGTACGGTACTTTTACTACCATCCTTTCAGTATTTCAATCTCCTGATTGGTTAATTGACACCGGTGCCAATGCACATGTTTTCTTCTTACCAGGTCACAGGGACTTCTCCCGTGCTGATGGGGAACGAGTCACATGCCATCGTTCGAGGTGTTGGTACGGTCGATCTGAAGTTTACTTCGGGAAGACCGCAAGGCGTCAAGAACGTTCATCATGTGCCGTCCATCAATAAAAATCTCGTTAGCGGTTCCCGTTTATGTCGAGATGGTTTTAAGTTGGTTTTTGAGTCCAAGAAAGTTGTAATTTCCAAGTGTGGTCAATTTGTTGGAAAAGGCTATGAGTGCGGAGGCTTGTTCCGCCTATCTTTGTCAGATATTTGCACTAAAGTTATTAATAATGTTTGCCACAACAATGAGTCTGATATTTGGCATTCACGACTTTGTCACATTAACTTTGGTTGCATGACGCGGCTAGCCAATCTGAATTTAATTCAAAAATCTTTGCTGTCAAAGGCTCTAAGTGCCAAGTATGTGTGCAAGCTAAGCAATCTCGCAAGTCCCATAAGACCGCAGAGGCAAGAGACTTGGCACCACTAGAGCTTATACATTACGATCTTTGTGAGATGAATGGCGTGTTGACAAAAGGTGGAAAGAGATATTTCATGACGTTGATTGATGACTCCACTAGATATTGTTATGTGTATCTTCTGAAATCAAAAGATGAGGCTTTAACTTTCTTCAAAAACTATAAAGCTGAAGCAGAGAACCAACTTGATCGAAAAATTAAACGGCTTAGGTCCGATCGTGGTGGAGAGTACTTTTCCAATGAATTTGATCTGTTTTGTGCGGAACATGGTATAATCCATGAGAGGACGCCTCCCTACTCACCTCAGTCTAATGGGGTGGCCGAAAGAAAGAATCGAACTCTAACTGATTTGGTTAACGCCATGTTAGACACATCGGGTCTTTCCAAGGAATGGTGGGGGGAGGTGCTAATGACCGCGTGTCATGTCCTAAATGAAGGAAATATGCCCTAGAGGCAATAATAAAGTTATTATTTATTTCCTTATATCATGATAAATGTTTATTATTCATGCTAGAATTGTATTAACCGGAAACATAATACATGTGTGAATACATAGACAAACAGAGTGTCACTAGTATGCCTCTACTAGACTAGCTTGTTAATCAAAGATGGTTATGTTTCCTAACCATAGACAAAGGAGTTGTCATTTGATTAACAAGGTCACATCATTGGTTGAATGATCTGATTGACATGACCCATTCCATTAGCTTAGCACCCGATCGTTTAGTATGTTGCTATTGCTTTTATCCATGACTTATGCATGTTCCTATAACTATGAGAATATGCAACTCCCGTTTACCGGAGGAACACTTTGGGTACTACCAAACGTCACAACATAACTGGGTGATTATAAAGGAGTACTACAGGTGTCTCGAAAGGCAGATGTTGGGTTGGCGTATTTCGAGATTAGGATTTTTCACTCCGATTGTCGGAGAGGTATCTCTGGGCCCTCTCGGTAATACACATCACTAAGCCTTGCAAGCATTACAACTAATGAGTTAGCTGTGAGATGATGTATTACGGAACGAGTAAAGAGACTTGCCAAGAACGAGATTGAACTAGGTATTGGATACCGACGATCGAATCTCGGCAAGTAACATACCGATGACAAAGGGAACAACGATGTTGTTATGCGGTCCGACCGATAAAGATCTTCGTAGAATATGTAGGAGCCAATATGGGCATCCAGGTCCCGCTATTGGTTATTGACCGAGAATAGTTCTAGGTCATGTCTACATAGTTCTCGAACCCGTAGGGTCCGCACGCAAGGTTTCGGCGATAGCGGTTATATTATGAGTTTATGAGTTTTGATGTACCGAAGGAGTTCGGAGTCCCGGATGAGATCGGGGACATGACGAGGAGTCTCGAAATGGTCGAGACGTAAAGATTCATATATTGGATGATATGTTTAGGCTAAGGGGTCAAGCCCATGAGGCTTTAGGTCGGTGCAAAAAGGAGTTTTATGGAGGCCGAGGGGGCCAAACGCCGGAGACCTGGCGTCGCCTCGGGCCGACGCCGAGGCCCATGGCGTCTGGGCGACGCCAAGGATTGTGGCGTTTGGTCCTGGAGTCCGAGTGGGACTCTTACCTTTCGGGCAAAACCGACTTTGAGGAGGCTTTTGCTCCAAATTCGACCCCGGCTCAACATATAAATAGAGGCGGGCTAGCACCAAAGAGACAACAATTGATCCCTTGGATCTCTTAGCCGTGTGCGGTGCCCCCTCCACCATATTCCACCTCGGTCATATTGTCGCGGAGTTTAGGCGAAGCCTGCGCCGTAGAGCATCATCATCGCCACCACGCCGTCGTCGACGGAACTCATCCCGACACTTTCTTTGGATCGGAGTCCGGGATCGTCATCGAGCTGAACGATGTGCGTAACTTCCGGAGGTGCCGTACGTTCGGTACTTGGATCGGTCGGATCGTGAAGACGTACGACTACATCAACCGCGTTGTTATAACGCTTCCGCTTACGGTCTACGAGGGTACGTGGACAACACTCTCCCCTCTCGTTGCTATGCATCACCATGATCTTGCGTGTGCGTAGGAAAATTTTATGAAATTGCTACGTTCCCCAACAGTGGCATCCGAGCCTAGGTTTTTATGGTTTGATGTTTTGCACGAGTAGAACACAAGTGAGTTGTGGGCGATACAAGTCATCCGCCTACCAAAGCATGTCATACTTTGGTTCAGCGGTATTGTGAGATGAAGCGGCCCGACCGACATTACGCCAGACGCTTACGCGAGACTGGTTTCACTGCTACGAGCAATCGTGCTTAAAGGTGGATGGCTGTTGTCTGTCTCTCTCACTTTAGTTGAACCGAGTATGGCTACGCCCGGTCCTTGAGAAGGTTAAAACGGAGTCTAATTGACGAAGTATCGTTGTGGTCTTGATGCGTAGGTGAGATTGGTTCTTACTTAAGCCCATAGCAGCCACGTAAAATTTGCAACAACAAAGTAGAGGACGTCTAACTTGTTTTTGCAGGGGCATGTTGTGATGTGATATGGTCAAGACGTGATGCTATATTTTATTGTATGAGATGATCATGTTTTGTAACCGGAAGTTATCGGCAAATCGGCTGGAGCCATATGGTTGTCGCTTTATTGTATGAAATGCAAACGCCTGTAATTGCTTTACTTTATCACTAAGCGGTAGCGATAGTCGAGAAGCAATAGATGGCGAAACGACAACGATGCTACGATGGAGATCAAGGTGTCGCTACCGGTGACGATGGTGATCACGACGGTGCTTCGAGATGGAGATCACAAGCACAAGATGATGATGGCCATATCATATCACTTATGTTGATTGCATGTGATGTTTATCCTTTATGCATCTTATTTTGCTTTGATTGACGGTAGCATTTTAAGATGATCTCTCACTAAAATTATCAAGTAGTGTTCTCCCTGAGTATGCACCGTTGCCAAAGTTCGTCGTGCCGAGACACCACGTGATGATCGGGTGTGATAAGCTCTACGTCCATCTACAACGGGTGCAAGCCAGTTTTGCACACGCGGAATACTCAGGTTATACTTGACGAGCTAGCATATGCAGATATGGCCTCGGAACACGGAGACCGAAAGGTCGAGCGTGAATCATATAGTAGATATGATCAACATAAGATGTTCACCATTGAAAACTACTCCATCTCACGTGATGATCGGTTATGGTTTAGTTGATTTGGATCACGTGATCACTTAGATGACTAGAGAGATGTCTATCTAAGTGGGAGTTCTTAAGTAATATGATTAATTGAACTTTAATTTATCATGAACTTAGTCCTGGTAGTATTTTGCAAATTATGTTGTAGATCAATAGCTCGCGTTGTTGCTTCCCTATGTTTTTATATGTGTTCCTAGAGAAAATTGTATTGAAAATGTTAGTAGCAATGATGCGGATTGGATCCGTGATCTGAGGTTTTTCCTCATTGCTGCCACGGAAGAATTATGTCCTTAATGCACCGCTAGGTGACGGACCTATTGCAGGAGCAAATGTAGGCGTTATGAACGTTTGGCTAGCTCAATATGATGACTACTTGATAGTTTAGTGCACCATACTTAACAGCTTAGAATCGGGACTTCAAAGACGTTTTGAACGTCATGGACCATATGAGATGTTCCAGGAATTGAAGTTAATATTTCAAGCAAATACCGAGTTGAGAGATATGAAATCTCCAACAAGTTCTATAGCTAAAAGATGGAATGTAATCGCTCAACTAGTGAGCATGTTCTCAGATTGTCTGGTACTTCAATCACTTGAATCAAGTGGGAGTTAATCTTCGAGATAAGATAGTGATTGACAGAATTCTCTAGTCACCAACACTAAGTTACTAGAACTTCGTGATGAACTATAGTATGCAAGGGATGACGAAAACGATTCCCGAGCTCTTCGTGATGTTGAAATCGTGAAGGTAGAAATCAAGAAAGAGCATCAAGTGTTGATGATTGACAAGACCACTAGTCTCAAGAAAAAGGGCAAAGGGAAGAAGGGGAACTTCAAGAAGAACGGCAAGCAAGTTCTTGCTCGAGTGAAGAACCCCAAGTCCGGACCTAAGCCTGAGACTAAGTGCTTTTGCTGCAATGGAACTGGTCACTAGAAGCGGAACTACCCCAAGTATTTGGCGGATAAGAAGGATGGCAAAGTGAACAAAGGTATATTTTGTTGGGGAACGTAGTAATTTCAAAAATTTTCCTACGATCACGCAAGACGATGGTGATAGCATAGCAACGAGAGGGAAGAGTGTCCGTCCACGCACTCGTGAGACCGAAAGCGAAGCGTTATAACAACGCGGTTGATGTAGTCAGACGTCTTCACGATCCGACCGATCCAAGCACCGAACGTCACGGCACCTCCGAGTTACGCACACGTTCAGCTCGATGGCGATCCCGGACTCCGATCCAAAGCAAAGTGTCGGGATGAGTTCCACAAGACGACGGGCGTGATGACGATGTTGATGCTCCACCGACGCAGGGCTTCGCCTAAGCTCGCATGACGATATGACTTCTCCGTGAGGGCTTCGCCTAAGCTCATGACGATATGATCGAAGTGGAATATGGTGGAAGGGGCACCGCACACGGCTAAGGAAAGATCCGTAGATCAACTTGTGTGTTTTGGGGTGCCCCTGCCCCGTATATAAAGGAGCCAAGGGGAGGTGGCGGCCCTAAGGGGAGGCGCGCAAGGAAGAGTCCTACTCCCACCGAGTAGGACTCCCCCCTCTCCTAGTTGGACTAGGATTGGAGGGGAAAGAGGGAAGGGGCGCCGCCCCCCCCCCTTCCTTGTCCTATTCGGACTAGAGGGGGGAGGGGGGCGCGCAGCCCACCTTGGCCTGCCCTTCCTCTTCTCCTATGGCCCATTAAGGCCCATGGACCTCCCGGGGGGTTCCGGTAACCTCCCGGTACTCCGGTAAATCCCGATTTCACGGAACACTTCCGATGTCCAAATGTAGGCTTCCAATATATCAATCTTTATGTCTCGACCATTTCGAGACTCCTCGTCATGTCCGTGATCACATCCGGGACTCAACAACCTTCGTGCATCAATACTTATAAACTCATAATGAACTGTCATCGAAGCGTTAAGCGTGCGGACCCTACGGGTTCGAGAACTATGTAGACATGACCTAGAACCATTCTCGGTCAATAACCAATAGCGGAACCTGGATGCCCATATTGGTTCCTACATATTCTATGAAGATCTTTATCGGTCAAACCGCATAACGACATACGTTGTTCCCTTTGTCATCGGTATGTTACTTACCCGAGATTCGATCGTCGGTATCCAATACCTAGTTCAATCTCGTTACCGGTAAGTCTCTTTACTCGTTCCGTAATACATCATCTCACAACTAACTCATTAGTTGTAATGCTTGCAAGGCTTAAGTGATGTGTATTACCGAGAAGGCCTAGAGATACCTCTCCGGCAATCGGAGTGACAAAACCTAATCTCGAAATACGCCAACCCAACAAGTACCTTTGGAGACACCTGTAGTACTCCTTTATAATCACCCGATTCGTTGTGACGTTTGGTAGTACCAAAGTGTTCCTCCGGTAAACGGAGTTGCATAATCTCATAGTTATAGGAACATGTATGGGTCATGAAGAAAGCATTAACATACTAAGCGATCAAGTGTTAGGCTAACGGAATGGGTCATGTCAATCAGATCATTCAACTAATGATGTGACCTTGTTAATCAAATAACAACTCCTTGTTCATGGTTAGGAAACATAACCATCTTTGATTAACAAGCTAGTCAAGTAGAGGCATACTAGTGACATCTTGTTTGTCTATATATTCACACATGTATTATGTTTCGGTTAATACAATTCTAGCATGAATAATAAACATTTATCATGATATAAGGAAATAAATAATAACTTTATTATTGCCTCTAGGGCATATTTCCTTCGATCTCCCACTTGCACTAGAGTCAATAATCTAGATTACAAAGTAATGATCCTAACACCCATGGAGTCTTGGTGCTGATCATGTTTTGCTCGTGGAAGAGGCTTAGTCAACGGGTGCGCAACATTCAGATCCGTATGTATTTTGCAAATCTCTATGTCTCCCACTTGGACTTGGTCCCGAATGGAATTGAAGCGTCTCTTGATATGCTTGGTCCTGTTGTGAAATCTGGATTCCTTTGCCAAGGCAATTGCACCGTATTGTCACAGAAGATCTTCATCGGTCCCGATGCACTAGGTATGACACCTAGATCGGAAATGAACTCTTTCATCCAGACTCCTTCATTTGCTGCTTCGAAGCAGCTATGTACTCGCTTCACATGTAGATCCCGCCACGACGCTTTGTTTAGAACTGCACCAACCGACAGCTCCACCGTTTAATAAAAACACGTATCCGGTTTGCGATTTAGAATCGTCCGGATCGGTGTCAAAGCTTACATCGACGTAACCATTTACGACTAGCTCTTTGTCACCTCCATATATGAGAAACATATCCTTAGTCCTTTTCGGTATTTCGGGATGTTCTTGACCGCTGTCGATGATCCATTCCTGGATTACTTTGGTACCTTCTGCCAAGCTTACTGACTAAGCATACGTCAGTGCGGTACACAGACATTGCATACATGATAGAGCCTATGGCTGAAGCATAGGGAACATCTTTCATTTTCTCTCTATCTTCTGCGTGGTCGGGCATTGAGTCGACTCAATCTTACACCTTGCAACACAGGTAAAAACCTTTCTTTGCACGATCCATTTTGAACTTTTCAAAACTTTATCAAGGTATGTGCTTTGTGAAAGTCCAATTAAGCGTCTTGATCTATCTCTATAGATCTTGATGCCCAATATGTAAGCAGCTTCACCGAGGTCTTTCATTGAAAAACTTTTATTCAAGTATCCTTTTATGCTATCCAGAAATTCTATATCATTTCCAATCAATAATATGTCGTCCACATATAATATCAGAAATGCTCTGAGCTCCCACTCACTTCTTGTAAATATAGGCTTCTCCAAAAGTCTGTACAAACCCATATGCTTTGATCACACTATCAAAGCGTTTATTCCAACTCCGAGAGGCTTGCACCAGACCATAAATTGATCGTTGGAGCTTGCACACTTTGTTAGCATCTTTTGGATCGACAAAACCTTACGGTTGCATCATATACAACTCTTCTTCTAGAAATCCATTCAAGAATGCAGTTTTACATCCATTTGCCAAATTTCATAATCATAAAATGCGGCAATTGCTAACATGATTCGGACAGACTTAAGCATCGCTTCTGGTGAGAAAGTCTCATCGTAGTCAACCCCTTGAACTTGTCGAAAACCTTTTGCAACAAGTCGAGCTTTGTAGACGATTATATTACCATCGGCGTCGGTCTTCTTCTTAAAGATCCATTTATTTTCAATGGCTTGCCGATCATCTAGCAAGTCAACCAAAGTCCATACTTTGTTCTCATACATGGATCCCATCTCAGATTTCATGGCTTCCAGCCATTTTGCGAATCTGGGCTCACCATCGCTTCTTCATAGTTTGTAGGTTCGCCATGGTCAAGTAACATGACTTCGAGAATAGGATTACCGTACCACTGCAGTGCGTATTTTACTCTGGTTGACCTACGAGGTTCAAGAGTAACTTGATCTCAAGCTTCATGATCATCATCATTAGATTCTTCACTAATTGGTGTAGTTGTCACAGGAACCATTTCTTGTGATGAACTACTTTCCAATAAGGGAGCAGAATCTGATTATCTCATCAAGTTCTACTTTCCTCCCACTCACTTCTTTCGAGAGAAACTCCTTCTCTAGAAAGGATCCGAATTTAGCAACGAAAATCTTGCCTTCAGATCTGTGATAGAAGGTGTACCCAACAGTTTCCTTTTGGGTATCCTATGAAGACACATTTTTCCGATTTGGGTTCGAGCTTATCTGGTTGAAGTTTCTTTACATAAGCATCGGAGCCCCAAACTTTGAGAAACGACAACTTTGGTTTCTTGCCAAACCACAGTTCATAAGGCGTCGTCTCAACGGATTTTGACGGTGTCCTATTCAACGTGAATGCGGCCGTCTCTAAAGCATAACCCCAAATCGATAGCGGTAAATCGGAAATAGACATCATAGATCGCAACATATCTAGTAAAGTACGATTCTGACGTTCGGACACACCATTTCTTTGTGGTGTTCCGGTGGCGTGAGTTGCTTGAAAACTATTCCACACTGTTTCAAATGTAAACCAAACTCGTAACTCAAATATTCTCCTCCACGATCAGATCGTAGAAATTTTATTTTCTTGTTACGATGATTTTCCACTTCACTCTGAAATTCTTTGAACTTTTCAAATGTTTCAGATTTGTGTTTCATTAAGTAGATATACCCATATCTGCTCAAATCATCTGTGAAGGTGAGAAAATAACGATACCCTGGCGTGCCTCAACATTCATTGGACCACAAACATCGGTATGTATGATTTCCAACAAATCAGTTGCTCGCTCCATAGTTAGGAGAACGGCGTTTTGGTCATCTTGCCCATGAGGCACGGTTACGCAAGTACCAAGTGATTCATAATCAAGTGATTCGAAGCCCATCAAGATGGAGTTTCTTCATGCGTTTTACACCGATATGACCTAAGCGGCGATTGCCACAAATAAGTTGCACTATCATTATCAACTCTGCATCTTTTGGCTTCAACATTATGAATATGTGTATCACTATCGTCGAGATTCAACAAGAATAGACCATTCTTCAAGGGTGCATGACCATAAAAGATATTACTCATATAAATAGAACAACCATTATTCTCTGATTTAAATGAATAACCGTCTCGCATTAAACAAGATCCGGATATAATGTTCATGCTCAACGGCGGCACCAAATAACAATTATTTAGGTCTAAAACTAATCCCGAAGGTAGATGTAGAGGTAGCGTGCCGACCGCGATCACATCGACTTTGGAACCATTTCCAACACGCATCGTCACCTCGTCCTTAGCCAATCTTCGCTTAATCCGTAGTTCCTGTTTCGAGTTGCAAATATTAGCAGCAGAACCAGTATCAAATACCCAGGTACTACTGCGAGTATTAGTAAGGTACACATCAATAACATGTATATCACATATACCTTTGTTCACCTTGCCATCCTTTTTATCCGCCAAATACTTGGGGCAGTTCCGCTTCCGATGTGGTGCGCTTGCGGTAAAAACACTCGATTTAGGGCTTAGGTCCGGACTTGGGTCTCTTCTCTTGATCAGCAACTTTCTTGATGTTCTTTTTGAAGTTTCCCTTCTTCTTCCCTTTGCCCTTTTTCTTGAAACTAGTGGTCTTGTTGATCATCAACACTTGATGCTCTTTCTTGATTTCTACCTCCGCAGCTTTTAGCATCGCGAAGAGCTCAGGAATTGTCTTAGTCATCCCTTGCATATTATAGTTCATCACGAAGCTCTTGTAGCTTGGTGGCGATGATTGGAGAATTACATCAATGACACTATCATCCGGAAGATTAACTCCCAGCTGAATTAAGTGATTGTTATACGGACATTTTGAGTATGTGCTCCTTGTGAACTATTCTCCTCCATCTTGCAGCTATAGAACTTATTGGAGACTTCATATCTCTCAATCCGGGCATTTGCTTGAAATATTAACTTCAACTCCTGGAACATCTCATATGCTCCATGACGCGTTCAAAACGTCGTTGAAGACCCGGTTCTAAGCCGTAAAGCATGGCACACTTGAACTATAGAGTAGTCATCGGCTACTGCTTTGCCGACGTTCACAACTTCGGCTCAAAGATCTGCAGCCTGTCACCCGGCCCGGTGCTTCCAGGGCGTAATTTTTACGTGCAGCAATGAGGATAATCCTCAAATTACGGACCCGATCCGTGTAATTGCTACCATCATCTTTCAACTTTGCTTTCTCAAGGAACGCATTAAAATTCAACGGAACAACAAAGACGAGCCATCTATCTACGATAAACATAGACAAGCAAAATACTATCGGTACTAAGTTCATGATAAATTTAAGTTCAATTAATCATATTAAAACTCCCACTTAGACAGACATCTCTCTAGTCATCTAAGTGATCACGTGATCCATATTAACTAAACCATGTCCGATCATCACGTGAGATGGAGTAGTTTCAATGGTGAACATCACTATGTTGATCATATCTACTATATGATTCACACTCGACCTTTCGGTCTCCGTGTTCGAGGCCATATCTGTTATATGCTAGGCTCGTCAAGTTTAACTTTGAGTATTCCGCGTGCATAACTGTTTTGCACCCGTTGTATTTGAGCGTAGAGCCTATCACACCCGATCATCACGTGGTGTCTCAAAGACGAAGAACTTTACATAGCGGTGCATACTCGTGGAGAACACTTCTTGATAATTTTTAGTGAGAGATCATCTTATAATGCTACCGTCAATCAAAGCAAGATAAGATGCATAAAGGATAAACATCACATGCAATCAATATAAGTGATATGATATGGTCATCATCATCTTGTGCTTGTGATCTCCATCGTCGAAGCACCGTCATGATCACCATCGTCACCGGCGCGACACCTTGATCTTCATCGTAGCATTGTTGTCGTCTCGCCAACTATTGCTTCTACGACTATCGCTACTCCTTAGTGATAAAGTAAAGCAATTACATGGCGTTTGCATTTCATCTGATGGCGACAACCATATGGCTCCTGCCGATTGCCGATAACTTCGGTTACAAAACATGATCATCTCATACAATAAAATATAGCATCACGTCTTGACCACATCACATCACAACATGCCCTGCAAAAACAAGTTAGACGTCCTCTACTTTGTTGTTGCAAGTTTTACGTGGCTGCTACGGGCTGAGCAAGAACCGTTCTTACCTACGCATCAAAACCACAACGATACTTCGTCAAATAGACTCCGTTTTAACCTTCTCAAGGACCGGGCGTAGCCACACTCAATTCAACTAAAGTGAGAGAGACAGACACCCGCGGTCACCTTTAAGCAACGAGTGCTCGGGCGGTGAAACCAGTCTCGCGTAAGCGTCTGGCGTAATGTCGGTCCGGGCCGCTTCATCTCACAATACCGCTGAACCAAAGTATGACATGCTTTGGTAGGCGATGACTTGTATCGTCCACAACTCACTTGTGTTCTACTCGTGCATATGACATCAACGCATAAAACCTGGCTCGGATGCCACTGTTGGGGAACGTAGTAATTTCAAAAAATTTCCTACGATCACGCAAGACCATGGTGATGGCATAGCAACGAGAGGGAAGAGTGTCCGTCCACGTACCCTCGTAGACCGAAAGCGGAAGCGTTATAACAACGCGGTTGATGTAGTCGCACGTCTTCACGATCCGACCGATCCAAGCACCGAACGACGTCGGCACCTCCGAGTTACGCACACGTTCAGCTCGATGGCGATCCCGGACTCCGATCCGGCAAAGTGTCGGGATGAGTTCCACAAGACGACGGCGTGATGACGATGTTGATGCTCCACCGACGCAGGCTTCGCCTAAGCTCATGACGATATGACTTCTCCGCGCAGGGCTTCGCCTAAGCTCATGACGATATGATCGAAGTGGAATATGGTGGAAGGGGCACCGCACACGGCTAAGGAAAGATCCGTAGATCAACTTGTGTGTTTTGGGGTGCCCCCTGCCTCAGATATAAAGGAGCCAAGGGGAGGTGGCCGGCCCTTGGGGGAGGCGCACCAAGGAGGAGTCCTACTCCCACCGGGAGTAGGACTCCCCCCCCTCTCCTAGTTGGACTAGGATTGGAGGAGGGGAAAGAGGGAAGGGGCGCCGCCCCCCCCCTTCCTTGTCCTATTCGGACTAGAGGGGGGAGGGGGGCGCGCAGCCCACCTTGGCCTGCCCTTCCTCTTCTCCTATGGCCCATTAAGGCCCATGGACCTCCCGGGGGGTTCCGGTAACCTCCCGGTACTCGGTAAAAATCCCGATTTCACGGAACACTTCCGATGTCCAAATGTAGGCTTCCAATATATCAATCTTTATGTATCGACCATTTCGAGACTCCTCGTCATGTCCGTGATCACATCCGGGACTCGAACAACCTTCGGTGCATCAATACTTATAAACTCATAATGAACTGTCATCGAAAGCGTTAAGCGTGCGGACCCTACGGGTTCGAGAACTATGTAGACATGACCTAGAACCATTCTCGGTCAATAACCAATAGCGGAACCTGGATGCCCATATTGGTTCCTACATATTCTACGAAGATCTTTATCGGTCAAACCGCATAACGACATACGTTGTTCCCTTTGTCATCGGTATGTTACTTACCCGAGATTCGATCGTCGGTATCCAATACCTAGTTCAATCTCGTTGCGGTAAGTCTCTTTACTCGTTCCGTAATACATCATCTCACAACTAACTCATTAGTTGTAATGCTTGCAAGGCTTAAGTGATGTGTATTACCGAGAAGGCCTAGAGATACCTCTCCAGACAATCGGAGTGACAAAACCTAATCTCGAAATACGCCAACCCAACAAGTACCTTTGGAGACACTGTAGTACTCCTTTATAATCACCCGATTACGTTGTGACGTTTGGTAGTACCCAAAGTGTTCCTCCCAGAACGGAGTTGCATAATCTCATAGTTATAGGAACATGTATGGGTCATGAAGAAAGCATTAACATACTAAGCGATCAAGTGTTAGGCTAACGGAATGGGTCATGTCAATCAGATCATTCAACTAATGATGTGACCTTGTTAATCAAATAACAACTCCTTGTTCATGGTTAGGAAACATAACCATCTTTGATTAACAAGCTAGTCAAGTAGAGGCATACTAGTGACATCTTGTTTGTCTATATATTCACACATGTATTATGTTTCCGGTTAATACAATTCTAGCATGAATAATAAACATTTATCATGATATAAGGAAATAAATAATAACTTTATTATTGCCTCTAGGGCATATTTCCTTCATATTTGAGATACAGATTATTGATGTGTATTTTACTAGTGTTCGTAGCAACCCCTCGGTATTTGATACTGGTTCAGTTGCTAAGAGTAGTAACTTGAAACGGTAGTTGCAGAATGAACAGAAACTAGTTGAAGGGGAAGTGAAGATGAGTGTTGGAAGTAGTTCCAAGATTGATATGATCATCATCGCACACTCCCTATACTTTCGGGATTAGTATGGAACCTAAATAAGTGTTATTTGGTGTTGAGCATAAGTATGATTTGATCATGTTTATTGCAATACGATTATTCATTTAAGTAAGAGAATAAATTGTTGTTACATTTACATGAATAAAACCTTATATGGTTACACACCCAATGAAAATGATTCATTGGATCTCGATCATAGTGATACACATATTCATAATATTGAAACCAAAAGATGCAAAGTTAATAATGATAGTGCAACTTATTTGTGTACTTGCCGTTTAGGTCATATTGGTGTAAAGCGCATGAAGAAAACTCCATCTTGATGGACTTTTGGAATCACTTGATTATGAATCATTTGATGCTTGCGAACCGTGCCGTTTGGGCAAGATGACTAAAACTCCGTTCTCGGAACAATGGAACAAACTCTTGACTTATTGGAAATAATACATACCGATGTATGCGATCCAATGAGTGTTGATGCTAAATGGCAAGTATCGTTATTTTCCGACTTTCACAAGATGATTTGAGCAGATATGGGTATATCTACTTGATGAAACATAAGTGCGAAATAGTTGAAAGGTTCAAAGAATTTCAGAGTGAAGTGGAAAAATCATCGTAACAAGAAAATAAAGTTTCTGCGATCTAATCGCAAAGGCGAATAATTGAGTTACGAGTTTGGTCTTCAATTAAAATAATGTGGAATAGTTTCACAGCTCACGCCATACAGAACACCACAATGTTATGGTGTGTCCGAACGTCAGAATCCGCACTTTATTTGATATGGTGCGATCTATGATGTCTCTTATCGGTTTACCACTATCATTTTGGGGATATGCATTAGAGACAGCTGCATTCACGTTTAATAGGGCACCATCTAAATCCATTGAGACGACACCATATGAACTATGGTTTAACAGTAAACCTAAGCTGTCGTTTCTTAAAAGTTTGGAGTTGTGATGCTTATGTGAAAAAGTTTTCACCGATAAGCTCAAACCCAAATCGGAGAAGTGCGTCTTCATAGAATACCCAAAGGTAACTATTGGGTACACCTTCTATCACAGATCCGAAGGCAAGTTTTTCTTTGCTAAGATGGATCCTTTCTAGAGAAGGAGTTTCTCCCGAAAGAAGTGAGTGGGAGGAAAGTAGAACTTGATGAGGTATTTGTACCTTCTCCCTTATTGGAAAGTAGTTTATCGCAGAAATCAGTTCTCGTGACTACTACACCAATTAGTGAGGAAGCTAATGATGATGATCATGTAACTTCAGATCAAGTTACTACCGAACCTCGTAGGTCAACCAGAGTGAGATCCGCACTTTGAGTGGTACGGTAATCCCATTACGGAGGTCAGGTTACTTGACCATGACGAACCTACGAACTATGAGGAAGCGATGATGAGCCCAGATTCCATAAAATGGTTTGAGGCCATGAAATCTGAGATATGATCCATGTATGAGAACAAAGTATGGACTTTGATGGATTTGCCCGATGATCGGCAAACCATAGAAAATAAATGGATCTTCAAGAGGAAGACAGACCGATAGTAGTGTTACTGTCTACAAAGCTAGAATTGTCGCAAAAGGTTTTCGACAATTTCAAGATGTTGACTACGATTAGAATTTCTCACTCTTATCTATGCTTAAGTCTGTCAGAATCATGTTAGCAATTGCCGCATTTTATGAAATCGGCAAATGGATAAACAAAACTGCATTCCTTAATGGATTTATTAAAGAAGAGTTGTATATGATGCAACGAAGGTTTTGTAAATCCTAAAGGTGCTAACAAAATATGCAAGCTCCGGTGATCCATCTATGGACTGGTGCAAGCATCTCAGAGTTGGAATACATGCCTTGATAAGTTGATCATAGCATATAGTTTTATATGAGACTTGCGGTGAAGCCTGTAATTACTAGAAAGTGAGTGGGAGCACTACGGCATTTACGATAAGTATATGTGAATGACATATTGTAGATCGGAAATAATGTAGAATTATTCGCAAAGCATAAAGGAGTGTTTGAAAGGAGTTTTTCAAAGAAAGACCTCGGTGAAGCTGCTTACATATTGAGCATCAAGATCTATAGAGATAGATCAAGACGCTTGATAAGTTTTTTTCAATGAGTACATACCTTGACAAGATTTTGAAGTAGTTCAAAATGGAGCAGTCAAAGAAAGAGTTCTTGCACGTGTTACAAGGTGTGAAATTGAGTAAGACTCAAAACCCGACCACGGCAGAAGATAGAAAGAGAATGAAAGTCATTCCCTATGCCTTGGCCATAGGTTCTATAAAGTATGCCATCTTGTGTACCGGATCTATTGTATACCCTACCTTTGAGTTTGGCAAGGAGTACAATAGTGATCTAGGAGTAGATCAATGGACAGCGGTCAAAATTATCCTTAGTAGAATAAGGATGTGTTTCTCGATTATGGAAGTGAAAAGGTTAAATCGTAAAGGGTTACGTCGATGCAAGTTTTAAACACTAATCTAGATGACTCGAGTCTCAATCTGGATACATATTGAAAGTGGGAGCAATTAGCTAGAGTAGCTCCGTGCGAGCATTGTAGACATAGAAATTTGCAAAATACATATGGATCTGAATGTGGCAGACCCGTTGACTAAACTTCTCTCACAAACAAAACATGATCACACCTTAGTACTCTTTGGGTGTTAATCACATAGCGATGTGAGCTAGATTAATGACTCTAGTAAACACTTTGGGTGTTGGTCACATGTCGATGTGAACTATGGGTGTTAACCACATATAGATGTGAACTATTGATGTTAAATCACATGGCGATGTGAACTAGATTATTGACTCTAGTGCAAGTGGGAGACTGAAGGAAATATGCCCTAGAGGCAATAATAAAGTTATTATTTATTTCCTTATATCATGATAAATGTTTATTATTCATGCTAGAATTTTATTAACCGGAAACATAATACATGTGAAAATACATAGACAAACAGAGTGTCACTAGTATGCCTCTACTAGACTAGCTTGTTAATCAAAGATGGTTATGTTTCCTAACCATAGACAAAGGAGTTGTCATTTGATTAACAAGGTCACATCATTGGTTGAATGATCTGATTGACATGACCCATTCCATTAGCTTAGCACCCGATCGTTTAGTATGTTGCTATTGCTTTTATCCATGACTTATGCATGTTCCTATAACTATGAGAATATGGAACTCCGGTTTTAGGGAGGAACACTTTGGGTACTACAAAAGCGTCACAACGTAATCGGGTGATTATAAAGGAGTACTAGGTGTGTCTCCAAAGGCGGATGTTGGGTTGGCGTATTTCGAGATTAGGATTTGTCACTCCGATTGTCGGAGAGGTATCTCTGGGCCCTCTCGGTAATACACATCACTAAGCCTTGCAAGCATTACAACTAATGAGTTAGCTGTGAGATGATGTATTACGGAACGAGTAAAGAGACTTGCGAATTTAGATTGAACTAGGTATTGGATACCGACGATCGAATCTCGGGCAAGTAACATACCGATGACAAAGGGAACAACGTATGTTGTTATCTTGATCGGACCGATAAAGATCTTCGTAGAATATGTAGGAGCCAATATGGGCATCCAGGTCCCGCTATTGGTTATTGACCGAGAATAGTTCTAGGTCATGTCTACATAGTTCTCGAACCCGTAGGGTCCGCAGCAACAAGGTTTCGATGACAGTTATATTATGAGTTTATGAGTTTTGATGTACCGAAGGAGTTCGGAGTCCCGGATGAGATCGGGGACATGACGAGGAGTCTCGAAATGGTCGAGACGTAAAGATTCATATATTGGATGATATGTTTAGGCCAAGGGGTCAAGCCCATGAGGCTTTAGGTCGGTGCAAAAAGAGTTTTGCGGAGGCCGGGGGCCAAACGCCGGAGACCTGGCGTCTCGCCTGGGCCGACGCCGAGGCCCATGGCGTCTGGGCGACGCCAAGGATTGTGGCGTTTGGTCCTGGAGTCCGAGTGGGACTCTTACCTTTCGGCAAAACCGACTTTGAGGAGGCTTTTGCTCCAAGTTTCGACCGGGGCTCAACATATAAATAGAGGCAGGGCTAGCACCAAAGAGACAACAATTGATCCCTTGGATCTCTTAGCCGTGTCACGGTGCCCCCTCCACCATATTCCACCTCGGTCATATCGTCGCGGAGTTTAGGCGAAGCCCTCGCGGTAGAGCATCATCATCGTCCTGCGCCCGTCGTCTTGTGGAACTCATCCCGACACTTTCTTTGGATCGAGTCCGGGATCGTCATCGAGCTGAGCGATGTGCAGAACTCGGAGGTGCCGACGTTCGGTACTTGGATCGGTCGGATCGTGAAGACGTGCGACTACATCAATCAGCGTTGTTATAACGCTTCCGCACGGTCTCACGAGTGCGTGGACAACACTCTCCCCTCTCGTTGCTATGCATCACCATGATCTTGCGTGTGCGTAGGAAAATTTTATGAAATTGCTACGTTCCCCAACACTAAACCGGTTTCCCACAAAGCATAAGACCATGACTCCATTTGAGGAATGGGAAAGGAAAAGGTTGAAACTCTCTTACCTACGTTCTTGGGGTTGTTTGGCGAAAGTCAATATACCAATTCCCAAGAAGCGCAAGCTTGGACCAAAAACCGTGGATTGTGTTCTTACAGGCTATGCTTTTCATAGCATTGGCTATAGATTTTTGATAATAAAATCTGAGGAATCCGACATGCATGTTGGTACGATTATGGAGTCTAATGATGCAACTTTCTTTGAGGACATATTTCCTATGAAGGATATGTCAAGTTCATCAAATCAGAGATACCTATTCCATCTAGTGAGGAACTCACCGTAATTCTGAACCCACCATTGCGATGAAACACGTTGAGAATCCGGTTGAGGGTGACAATGAAACTCCTATAAGGAGTAAGAGATGAAGGACTGCAAAGTCCTTTGGTGATGATTTCATTGTGTACCTTGTGGATGACACACCGGGACTATTTGAAGCCTATGCATCTCACGATCTTGACTCTTTGGAAGGAAGTTGTTCAGAAGCGAGATGAATTCCATCTTAGCTAAAGGAACCTGGGAGATCACTGACCGTCCTTATGGGTGCAAACCTGTAGGATGTAAGTGGGTGTTCAAGAAGAAGCTTAGACCTGATGGTATGATTGAAAAGTACAAGGCACGGCTTGTGGCTAAGGGTTATACCCAAAAAAAAAGGTGAAGACTTCTTTGATACTTACTCACCCGTGGCTAGACTGACCACAATTCGGGTGCTACTATCACTGTCTGCCTCACATGGTCTTCTCGTTCATCAAATGGACGTTAAGACGGCTTTCCTCAATGGAGAGTTGAAGGAGGAAATTTACATGGATCAGCCAGATGGTTTTGTAGTACACAGTCGGGGAAGGAAAGGTGTGCAAGTTGTTGAAGTCTTTATATGGCCTTAAGCAAGCTCCTAAGGAGTGGCATGAGAAGTTTGAAAGAACATTAAGCTGCCGGCTTTGTAGTAAACGATGGTGACAAGTGCGTGTACTATCATTTGTGGTGGGGGCGAAGGAGTTATTCTTTGTGCGTATGTCGACGACATATTGATCTTTGGAACCAAACTTGATTTAATCAAGGAGGTTAAGGATTTCTTATCTCATTGTTTTGAGATGAAGGATCTAGGAGTAGGCGATGTTATCTTAAACATCAAGCTGTTGAGAGATGATAATGGTGGGATCACACTGCTTGATCTCACTATGTGGAAAAGGTCTTGAGTCGTTTTGGGTATAGCATTTGCACGCCTTCTCCAACTCCATATGATGCTAGTGTGTTGCTTGAAAGAATCGACGGATTGCTAGAGATCAACTGAGGTATTCTCGATTATTGGCTCGCTTATGTATTTGGCGAGTGCCACGAGGCTGACATCTCCTTTCTTTGTGAGCAAGCTGAGTCGGTTTGTGTCAAAACCGGAGATGATCATTGGCGTGCGCTTGAGAGAGTTATGCGCTACTTGAAGGGCATCATGAGCTATGGGATTCACTACACCGGGTATCCAAGGGTACCGGAGGGTTATAGTGACTCGAATCGGATATCCGATCTTTGATGAGATTAAGGCCACAAGTGGTTATGTTTTTACACTTGGTGGTGGCGCTGTTTCTGGAAGTCTTGCAAGCGAGACCATCTTAACGAGGTCAACTATGGAAGCAGAACTCACGGCATTAGACACCGCCCTTTGTTGAAGCGAGTGGCCGTGAGCTATTGATGGACTTACCTATGGTTGAAAAACCAATACCCCTATCACGATGAGCTGTGATAATCAAGCTGTGATCGTCAAGATAAGCAGTTCTAAGGACAATATGAAGTCCTCAAGGCATGTGAAGAGGAGATTAAAATCTGTCGAGAACCGAGGAACTCCGGAGTTATTACATTGGATTATATCCAAGCGTCGAAAAACTTGGCAGATCCCTTCACAAAGGGTCTATCACGTAATGTGATAGATAATGCATCGATGGAGATGGGTGCGAGACCCACCGCATGAGTTGTCCATAGTGGTAACCCACTCTATGTGATCGGAGATCCCGTGAAGTAGAAGTGGGAGACAAGGCATTGGTCATTTGGGAGGAGAGTATCCTATATTAACTATCCCACTCCGTGAAGATGCAATACTCTCTGATCTGCATGGCAGGTTGATACTTATCTTAATGTGTTCCAAGTGGCTTATTCGGGTAAGTAGAGATGTTGTCTGCAGAACATCTTCTCGAGGAACACACCTATATGAATTTATTTATTAACGTGCGTAGTCTGTGAGAATTGGGTGTTCTCTAATAAATTCATGAAAGGCCCCGGAGTATGACGTATACGCTCCACCATGAGGAAGCCTTGCGGCAGCCCAAGATCGGTCAAGAGTTTGTGTGAAACTAGTCTCGCAGAAAACTTGTAGTTCAAGGCATAGTCCACTATTCAAGTTGTGATCTAGTGTAGCATAAATCTCTAAGTGGAAGTTCAACTTCACAGTCTCCACTAAGCACGGTATATAAACAATGTTTTGGAAATAAATGGTGAAATGTGCCAATGAGACTTTGTGGGGATTGTTGGAATTTGCTAGTGGGCTTTTGGCCCAAAGCCCAACTAAAATTCTGAAATTCTCTTGGCCCATTCATGCACACATGTGAGTGGAGTGAGTGAGGCTAAAGTTTAGTCCCACCTCATAAGTTGAGAGAGAGTTGCACCTCTTTATAAGGTGAGCTCTTCTACTACTTGTATGAGCATGAGAAGAGGAGACCTACACGCGCGCTCCTCCTCCTCGCTCGCCTCGCCACGCCACGCCTCGTCACGACGCGCCAGCCCATGGTTATGGGATTGAGCCGAGCCGAGGATGAGCTATGCACGTTGTCTATATTTTTGCTGCTCGGGAAAAATTAATGAGTCATTAATTAATAATTAACGGACGCGTTAATTACTGAACTGTTTCCGATTCTTTTGGACCGTGACGACTCGGACGTGGGGTTTACTCCCACGACCTACCCGGCCCGCACTTTATAGTCTCGTGATCCTGTACGGGAGAGGGGCGATCAGGTTTTTGGGGAGCGCACTCGCGCGATCGCTAGCAATGACGATTTACTCATGAACGACGACTTCTTCCCGACCTCGGCAACCTCATCCTCGGCGACATGGGCGACAACGTCAGCCGGCGGTCTTTGCTCCCCTGCCGTATGTGATTCTATCCTTCCTGTTCGAGATCGTGGTAGAATTCATGTTTCTAGTATGTACCCTAGATGTGATCGGTTCATCTGTTATGCTAGTTCGCATGATTAGTTTAATCTCTGCTATTGCTGTCATGATCTATTTCCTATTTATTCGGATTAAATCTCGTAGTAATTTGCTCATATTTCCAACATACAGTACATTCTGCTACTTTCATGCATTAAAGCATAGAGTTGTCATTAAGGATCCTAGTTATCACATCTCCTACAAATCTGATCCCGCATTTAGGTGTACCCTCTGAAGTCTTTGCCCGCAAAAATGCTCTATTTGCTCATAGAAAGGGCTTTCATAATAGTATAATACACTTTCCTTTAGAAACCTTTCCTTTCCAGACAGCCAATGGAACTATGTATGTGATTACTTGGTGATTATTGCCGGCCAAGTTATAAAAGTTGGTTATTGCTGAATTATTTTTTCTAAAAGTTGTTAAATTTTCAGATTTTTACTTTGTTTCAAGAGTTTATTTGAATCTTGTTTCCTCATAAAATGACTGAAGTAATGCGAGAGTCGCATGATGTCTTCTAACATGTAGATTCGGTCCATAGTCAAACAAATAATTGAAAATTAAGAGAAATGAGACTTGGCTCAAGAAGGAGTGCTAAATATTTTCAGATCATAGAAATAAGAGAAAAAATGGCGAACACAAATCTTTCCCTACTAATAAAGTCCGTCGTGGTTGTTTTGCAAAAAGCCCCCTCGGTTTACAGGAAATCAACCCGCGGTCTTCGTCATAAGTCAGCCCGAACCGGTACGGGAGAGAAAAGAAAAAAATCAGCCCAGCGACCCGCACACCCTGCCTCCTCGATCCCATCTCGAGCTCCAGTCCGCCGCCATCTCCCGCGTCGCCCCACCTCGCCGCGCGCCGCCCGCCGCCGCCGCCTCCTCCTCCAGCCCGCCGTCACGTCCTGCCCCGCCCCGCCGCAACGGCGGCCACCCGCCCCGACGCCCCCGCGGGCCGCACGCCCCCGACGCCGCCGCGCGCCGGCCGCCGCACTCGCTAAGGACCTAGAAGCCTGCCGCCCCGCTCGGCGCACCCACTTCGCTCGAGGTTGGGCGAGCGCGGAAGCAGAGTTCGGGACGGCCGATCGGAATCCATCGACCGGTTCTCTCTTTCTCTCCTCTCCCTTGGATTCCTGGATGTGGTGGGTCAATCTTGGCTTCGTGGTGGCTGCGGAAGGAGCGCCGTGAGAGCAGGTGGGCTTGCTCCTGGTAATCTCAGTTTGGAGAACGCCACGGCTACTGAAAATGGAGTGAAGCTTGGGTTTGCCATTATAATCACCGCAGTCTCCAGCACCTTTGGGAAGATCGACTTGAGGAAGGCAACCTCGCCTTGTTCCCCTCGGAATTCATGGAAATACATCTCTTTGATGTGCAACATAGCACTTTCAATAGGACCCTCCTGGAAATTGAGGCTGAGCCTACCAGCAGACCGATCACATTTTCTTAACTGCAAAGGGAGATAAAATCAGTCAATAGTTGGAGAGCAATTGAGAGAGGTGCACACATTTGGTGAATGAAGAAAGTATTAACATGTGTTGCTTGAATAACTACATACAGGATTCACTTTCCAAAACAGAAGAAAACATAGACAGTAAAGAGCTCTGATGGTAATTGACTTGACAGGTCTATGCAAATCAATCAGAACAAATAATCTACAAATGATAAAATCTGCCGCATGAAGGAACAAGTATTAGATGTAATATCTAGAGGATATTGGTAGGAATGTAAGTAAAACATGAATTAGCTCAGATATCTACATTTGCTATTAGCTGTGTTTCAGAAGAAGAAAATATATAAGGTAGCAGTATTACAAAAGTGCGTCTTTTGTGAACAAGAGAGATTTACTTGCAGCTCAGGTTCATAAATTACATGCAGTGCTCAACTCTAAAAACTGGATGCTATATGCACACATAACTAAATGCTTTCATGTGCATGATGAAACTAGCAGAAAGTGCCAAGGACCACGTAGCAGCTAGTGGCACAGAGATAAAAAAATACAGAAACTAAGATGGTGTGTGCGTTATTCGGCCTCTCATGATTATCGTCCACGCATAAAAGAAAAAAGAAATGAGGCTGCAATCTTTCAATATTAAAAAAACGGAGATACATTCCTGAGCTGATGCAAACTAGGAGTATTATGCAAAGATTAAAATAGCCCACGAAAGTGCAGCTATTGCGGCGCAATCGCTGCCTCGGATGCTTCCCGCGATGCTATGGCCAAAATTACGCGATCTGCCGCGAGGCCCGCGATCGCGTTTAAGTTTTCATTTGGAACCGGAACATGGCAGGCTCTTGGTTCCCTTGTTTGTGAACTAGTGATGCTTGTTTGTAAGTTGTAATTGGTGATGCTTGTTTCAGTTTATGTCAAGTATATACTGCAATCCTCTGTTTTCCTGCTAAATATGTCCATATACTAGCTGCCGCTAAATGGCTTAGCGGCCGCTAAATAGCGGCTATAGCGTTTCGGACAAACTGCCGCGAAATGAAATTGCCCGCGATTTAAAACTTCGGTATTATGTTATATCATACAAACCACTAAGAAACTGTAGACAGCAATGTGCAAGATTACCATATGTATCTGCCATCAGTGTGAAATAAGCATAGCACGATTGCTATGTGGCTACTAGCTTGCAGCAGCTCAAATGCATCAGTGTGAAATAAGCAAACGAACATTTAGATGCTGTGTTCCAGAAAAAGATCTGGACATGCCAGAATTCAAGAAGCAAAGCATAGAAACAAAAACTGATATAATAGAAATTGTGCCACCAGAAAAAAAAAATTACCAAATGTCATAGCATAAGCAGATGAACATGCATCCCTGGAATTATAGTTGTGTACTCTAGTCAACGTATAAAGAAGACATGATCGCTGACGATGAATGGCACCTTAACATGTGGTAAAACTGCATAATTATCAGCATTCACCATAAAGAGCTGTGACTGACTGACTGACTATGCATTCAATCAGAACACACACCATTTACAAGTACTCCCTCCGTCCCACAATGTAAGAGTGTAAAAAACGCCTTATATTATGGGACGGTGGGAGTACTAACATGTAAAATTAAAACTTGAATTGGTGGAAATTACCATGATATGCAGTCGCACGACATTGGGAAAGCATTTAAGGAACATGGGCACCATCCTTGCCTCATTGGGGACTCCAAAACGCACATTTAAGCTCAGGATCTTAACGCTTGCGACAATGGTGGCCGCACTCTCCTTTATCCCAGCCTGAAATTCACCCAATTTAAGAATAAAGATCGCACATTTAACTCATGGACCTCCCACATTGACAACTGCACAAATGGATACTCACCATAATGATGGTGTCTCCGATCCCCAGGACATGATTGCCTGGTTCCAAGAATCCAAATGAATGTAGCTTGGGGGCATCAAGAATGTTGACCATGGTACACAGGCCACTAGCAGCGTGCCGGCCTCCCTGCAGGATGAGCCGCTCGAGGCGTGGAGCCTTCACCACCGTGACGTTCTCCACAACAGAGCTGCAGATTTGCACGCACCGTAGGCTCTGGCTCACGATGCGGAGGCGCGGCCCCTTGTGGCTTCCCTGGATGCTCAGGATCTCCAGGACGGGGCTGCTGGAGACCATGGAGTCGACGTCGCCCTGCTCCATCTCGACGGTGCAGATGCCGAGCTCGCGGAGGTGGGGGAAGGAGGCGCCACGCAGGCCGGCCGTGTCCGGGAGCTTCCAGAGGCCGATGTAGAGGCGGACGACGGAGGTGATGCTGAACAGCGCGTCAGGGAGGGCACATCGCACGGCCACAGTCGATTGACGAGGACGAGGTCGTGGACGCCCTTGGCGGCGAGGAGCTGGAGCCAGCGCGCGAGCTGGGCCTGGTGCGCGCTCATGTGGCTGCAGGTTAGGTGGACGCGGCGGAAAGGCCCGGGGTGCGATTCGAGGATGCCCGAGACGGCGGCCGTGACGGACGACGAGCTGGGCCGGAGGAATGCGTCGACGAGGACGGGCTCCGTCGAGAGCCAGACCCGGCGCCAGCGCGAGGCGAGGACGGCGGTGCGCGCGGC
Source organism: Aegilops bicornis (assembly GCA_021605145.1). Classification (NCBI taxonomy): domain Eukaryota; kingdom Viridiplantae; phylum Streptophyta; class Magnoliopsida; order Poales; family Poaceae; genus Aegilops; species Aegilops bicornis. The sequence continues at coordinate 146,511,487 of CM038673.1, forward strand.
GTCCGCGATGGGGAGGCGGGAGACGATGTTGCGGAGGAGGGTGTCGGGGAGGGCGCTGATGCGATCGGCGCTGGTGGGGAGGGCGGGGTCGTGCGCGGCCTCCGTGATAAGGAGGCGGGAGAAGATGCTGCGCGGGGGCGCGTCGGAGACGGGCGGGGCGGGGAGGAGCTCGGCGCAGATGTAGGTGGGCAGATGCTCTGTGGCTCGGTCCAGCTCCTGGGGGTCGATGCCCAGGCGCCGCAGCTCGGCCGCCGTCTCCCGGTCGACGTTGGTGAACGGCGTACGGCCGGCCATGGTCGGCGGCGAGGGTTTGGGGGGTTTCCGAGCGGAGCGAGCGACTAGTGTAGTGGAGACTGGAGACTAAGCTGTGACCGAATTATGGGCCCATGGCCGAATTATATATAGCGCTTGGTTCGTTTAGTTGGGCCAAATTATGGGCCCATGGCCGAATTCCAGTGAGCGAAATTTATTTAAAATCTGCATGGATCTTCATTTAAAATCTAAGGGATAATACGAAAATTCGTTTCTGAGCCCGTGCTCAGATGCACCTGATATCCCAACCATCTGTTCATGTCGGGATTTGAACTTTTCAGGTATTTCCTGTCGTATTTCTCTCACGTATGCTCTCAGTATTGGAGGACCTGACAGGCCGCATTAACTCGCCTCCCAACCAGAGGGGCGTCTCGGTACATGAGTTGGGTCGACGGACCAGACACTTTTCTAAGCCGGAGGGAGGTCGACATCACGCCGGAGTGGACGTCGCGTATCAGTCGGGACGCATGCCGGTTAGTAAGGAAGTGCGCCTCCTCGCCGCGCCCAGGAAACTGGGCCGATGGCCGGAGCCGGGCGCCGCATGAGTGGCCGTGGTCGTTGCCGACGGAGCCGCAGAAGTGGGTAGGTCGAGCCACCGCCACCGCGTAGCCGCGCGCTCGACGCCAGTCGTTGCGTCTCGACGGCCGTGCATCCGTGGCGCCGCCCGCTGTGTAGCCGTCCAGCTACACACATGCAGGCCAATGGTGGGGGAGCTGCACATCGTCCAGGACGACGCATGCGATGTGCTGCCGATCTCATTGCGTTGGTGGGAGAATGGAGGATGCAACAAATACTACTTCGCATGAAGGAATAGGTGATGTCGTTTGGTGCAAAACAAGAGCGGAGGCGACGAGCAGCGAATTGATCAACACGACAATTTTCCTTTCTCTAGACTTGGATGTTTTTCGATTCGAAAATTTGTTTCTGAGCAGGAGCTGTGCGACATGAGCAACGAATTGATTCGAACATTTTGAACTGGGCCATGGCTCACTTTCGCGGTCGTTGTCTTGTCCCTAGCTCAGAACTCCACTGTAACGGACTCAGCTCGTGCCCTCTACAAACAGCCCCACGCCTAGCACTGTATATGACTGTATAGCAGTTGTGTTTCTTTTTCCAGCAAAACAAGCCTGACGCGTATGACACACTATTCCCCATCCCAATGCATCTGACAACGACTGAGATAACAGGTGCAGCTGAGCTCGAGCACCAAATTGCCCCTTCCCTATTGTAGCTCACATCTGGAAATTCGTATTAAAGAACATATCTAATAAAATGTTGTTAAGACTTAAGACTAAAGTCATCCATTGCGGACTGAAGTTTTCAGCATCACATATATCTTAATTTGCTGTCCATGAATCATCTTGTTTTTCTCTCTCTGCACCACTAGGCTTTTTAAAAGAAAATGACTAGTAGGATATTTAGTAGTTACTCCCTCCGTTCCATTTTACTCCGCATATAAGATTTGTGTCGAGTCAACTTCATAAACTTTGACCAAATTTGTATAAAAAATTATCAGCATCTACAATACCAACTATACATAATATGAAACTACATTCCATAATGAATCTCTGAGATACTCCCTTGGCCTTGTAAATGTTGATACTTTTTCTATAATTTGGTCAAAATAGAGGTACTTTGACTTCGCATAAAAGTTATATGCAGACTAAAAAGAAACGGAGAGAATACAGTGTTGGAATTTGCTAGTGGGCTTTTTACCCAAAGCCCAACTAAAATTCTGAAATTCTCTTGGCCCATTCATGCACACATGTGAGTGGAGTGAGTGAGGCTAAAGTTTAGTCCCACCTCATAAGTTGAGAGAGAGTTGCACCTTTTTATATGGTGAGCTCTTCTACTACTTGTATGAGCATGAGAAGAGGAGACCTACACACGCGCTCCTCCTCCTCGCCACGCCACGCCACGCCATGCCGCGCCGCGGGTTGCGGGTTGCGGGATTGAGCCGAGCCGAGGACAGTGCTATGCACGTTGTCTATATTTTTACTGCTCGGGAAAAATTAATGAGTCATTAATTAATAATTAACGGACGCGTTAATTACTGAACTGTTTTCGATTCTTTTGGATCGTGGCGACTTCGGGCGTGGGGTTTACTCCACGACCTACCCGACCCGCACTATATAGTCGAACCGTCTACCCTAGCCGCCGCTTCGTATGGTTTCTCACGGCGCTCCGGATCATTGCGCCGTCAAGCAAGTCTTCTCCATCCCTCCTTTCGTGCACCGGAGAAGGGACAAGAGCCTCCGGAACCCGCCTCTCGTGATCTGTGCGGGAGAGGCGTCGAGTTTTTGGGGAGCGCACTCGCGGCATTTGGCGGCAACGACTTGTGACGACGACTTTTTCCCGACCTCGGCAACCTCATCCTCGGCGACATGGGCGACAACGTCAACGCCGCGGTCTTTCTCGCCGCACCGTATGTGATTCTATCCTTCCTGCTCGAGATCGTGGTAGAATTCATGTTTCTAGTATGTGCCCTAGATGTGATCGGTTCATCTGCTATGCTAGTTCGCGATTAGTTTAATCTCTTGCTATTCTTTGTCATGATCTATTTCCTATTTATTGGATTAAATCTCGTAGTAATTTGCTCATATTTCCAACAATCCAAAAACCTCATTATAGGAAATTTACTCCGAGTGGTTTTGTTCTTGTCTGAAGCCGCTTTGCCTTTAAGGGGCGCAATATAAGAGGTGGCGACGCGAGAGCGATCTCTTGGTTTTAGACCATGGGCTGCTATGACGCCATTAAGGGCAAGCCCGAGGCGATCTTAATTCAAAGACAAATTTGGAAGCTTTTGAGAAGATCGATACTCTCTTTAAAGGCGCTCTGCAGGTGTTCTTGATGATTCCATTGTGGATTCGTATATGTCATTTGACAACGGCAAGGACATGTGGGCTGCTTCGAGGCCAAGTTTGGTGCCTCGGGGCCATGTGAGTTGTACGTCATGGAGCAATTCTATGACTACAAGATGGTGATGAGCGCCTGTTATGCAATGAGCTCATGAGATCTGATCGCTTCATAAAAGAACTTGAGCACTTCAAGTGTGTGTAGCCGGACAAATTTGTTGCCGGAGGCATTACTGCCAAGCTTCCACCTTCGTGGAACAATTTTGCTACTCCCCTGAAATACAAGAGACAGGAGTTTTCCGTTACGGATCTCATTGGTACTCTTGATGTTGAAGAGAAGGCGAGAGCAAAATACACACGTGCTCGAGTTCTTGAGGGAGCTTCTAGTGTCCACATGGTACAGAAGAAGAACTTCCAGCCCAACAAGTTCAAAAACAACAAGAACAAAACTCAGGCAAAGGCAAGTTTGATACAAAGAACAAGCCATCACATTATACCAACTTCAAGAAGAATTCTCATAAGAAGGGGAAGGGACTTTGCCATGTCTGCGGTGATCCTAATCACTTTGGGCTCAAGTGTCCTAACCTCTTTGAGGAGCGCGAACATGAGAAGAGCGGCAAGTCCGCTAATGTTGTCATCGGTGATCTTGATATGAAGGAATTAGGGTGCAGTACTTTTCCTACCATCCTTTCAGATTTCAATCCTCGATTGGTTAATTGACACGGTGCCAATGTACATGTTTGTCTTGGCCGACGCTCCATGTTTTCTTCTTACTGTGCCACGTGGACTTCTCCCGGCCGATGGGGAACGGGTCACATGCCATCGTTCGAGGTGTTGGTACGGTCGATCTGAAGTTTACTTCGGGAAGACCGTGCGTCTCAAGAACGTTCATCATGTGCCGTCCATCAATAAAAATCTAGATTAAGCGGTTCCGTTTATGTCGAGATGGTTTTAAGTTGGTTTTGAGTCCAAGAAAGTTGTAATTTCCAAGTGTGGTCAATTTGTTGGAAAAGGCTATGAGTGCGGAGGCTTGTTCCGCCTATCTTTGTCAGATATTTGCACTAAAGTTATTAATAATGTTTGCCACAACAATGAGTCTGATATTTGGCATTCACGACTTTGTCACATTAACTTTGGTTGCATGACGCGGCTAGCCAATCTGAATTTAATTTGAAAATCTTTGATGTCAAAGGCTCTAAGTGCCAAGTATGTGTGCAAGCTAAGCAACCTCGCAAGTCCCATAAGACTGCAGAGGCAAGAGACTTGGCACCACTAGAGCTTATACATTCTGATCTTTGTGAGATGAATGGCGTGTTGACAAAAGGTGGAAAGAGATATTTCATGACGTTGATTGATGACTCCACTAGATATTGTTATGTGTATCTTACGAAATCAAAAGATGAGGCTTTAACTTTCTTCAAAAACTATAAAGCTGAGGCAGAGAACCAACTTGATCGAAAAATTAAACGGCTTAGGTCCGATCGTGGTGGAGAGTACTTTTCCAATGAATTTGATCTGTTTTGTGCGGAACATGGTATAATCCATGAGAGGACGCCTCCCTACTCACCTCAGTCTAATGGGGTGGTGATGTAGGGCGGAACCCTACGTGGGCGATCTTTCACGTTGGAGCGGATCCTACGGGGAATCACGATGAACACGGGGAAGAAGGGAGAGAAATCACAAGGGTAAACACTCAAGAACAAGTCCAATCACACATCCACTAGACAATCAAACACACAAGATCCACAAGCTACATGAACAACAAAAGGAAAGATACAAGGTAAGGTTCATCTCCGAGAGGAGGTCTTGATGGGGTCCACCCTAGAAGGGGGTCTTGAATCCGCTTGGGGGGTCTTCTCCGAAGAGGTCCTGGGCTCCGAGGAGAAGTAACCAAGTGGATGAGCAAGGCTCTCACACAAACATGAGCTAATCCAATCCTAACCCTAGAAAGAGGAGGGGATCAAGTATATATAGTCTCGGGGCGAAGGGGTACAAGGGACGAGTCCCGGATGCATCAAGTAGCAGTGGGAGGCCGGATGTCAAGGTCCGGGCCGGATGTCCGGGCTTTCGAGACGCCGGATGTCCCAAGCTAGGGGGCCGGATGTCCGGGCTGGCGGGGCTGGTTCTGCCGATTCGGGTGCGGGTGAGGCCGGATTTCCGGGCTGGGGGGCCGGATTTCCGGGGCATCGTGAAGAGCCGGATGTCCGGGGCCTGGGGGCCGGATGTCCGGGCCCTGTAGCTTTCGTGGCTGAGTTGCGGCGGCTGTGTTGGTGCCTCCAGGGCCGGATGTCCGGGGTCCTGGCCGGATGTCCCAAGCTTGCGGACGGGCGGATGTCCGGCTTTGCAGATTTCTCCGGTTCCTCTCGAAGTTCCTTCATCCTTGTACTTGGGGACTTGTCCATCCTTCCGAGCATCTCCGAGAGGGTCTCCTTGGTACCTAGGCATGCATAGGGGAAGTGTCAAGTAGTATACCATCCTCGAAGGGGTCAAGTGAGCACGTAAAGGAGAAGATTCACCTTTGTGTATGTGAAGAAGAGGTCATACGTGTCACTTGCCAAACGGACTCTTGACATGGTGATGATCAGGATGCTCCGCATCATCCCTCCCTTGGAAAGGATCCGACCTCGGATCGAAAACCAAATCACCATGGGAAAGAGATGGCGGTGCCGTGTCAAAGTGGTCGATCACCAAACTCTCGTCATCGTGAAGCTCGAAATGGGCACTCTCCAATGTCGCACCATCTTGTGATTCCTTCAAGAGGAGTAAATAGAACAAACACTTGGAAAAACAAATGTGGTTAGCGTTAGTGAAAAACCAAGCATTCAAGAGGTGATTCACCAAACAAGTGTTGTCATCAAGCATAGCATAGGGTGTGACAAAGGATTGTTGAAAGGATCGATATGGTTGACTAGAGGGGGGAGGGTGAATAGGCAACTAACAATTTTAAGCTTTTCTTTACCAATTTAAACTTTGCACTAATAAAGGTTGTCTAGATGCAACTAGGTGGACAACCTATATGATGCAACAACACACGCACACGAGCAAGCAAGGATAGGAACACAATTAAGCTTGCAAGTAAAGGGATAAGATAACCAAGAGTGGAGCCGATGGAGACGAGGATGTGTTACCAAGTTCCTTCCTTTTGAGGGAAGTACGTCTCCGTTAGAGCGGTGTGGAGGCACAATGCTCCCAAGAAGCCACTAGGGCCATCAGTAATCTCCTCACGCCCTCGACAATGCAAGAGCCGTGATTCCACTATTGGTGCCCTTGAAGGCGGCGATCAACCTTTACAAACAAGGTTGGGGCAATCTCCACAACTTAATTGGAGGCTCCCAACAACACCACGAAGCTTCACCACAATGGAATATGGCTCCACGGTGACCTCAACCGTCTAGGATGCTCAAACACCCAAGAATAACAAGATCCGCAAGGGATAAGTGGGGGGAATCAAATATCTTGTGGTGGAAGTGTAGATCGGGCCCTTGTCACCCAATCCCGAGCAAATCAACAAGTTTGATTGGCTAGGGAGAGAGATCGGGCCAAAATGGAGCTTGGAGCAACAATGGAGCTTAGAGAGGGAAGAGGTAGTCAACTAGAGGTTGAAGAAGCCCCTTATATAGACATGGAAAAACCAACCGTTATCCACTTAGTCATGGCGCGGTACTACCGCTCCGGGAGCGGTATTATCATGAGGTCAAGATACTACTGCAGGACCACCATTATCAAGAAGAAGCAAAGACAGCCGGAACTAGCTCGACCAGGGGCAGTACGCCGCTGGCATTACCGCTCCCCTTACGGTACTACCGCAAAAGGGGAGTCACGATTGAGAAGGGCACGACGAAATAAATTACATCCGTGCCAACTTCCGGCTGAAGCTGCGGTAGTCACGAAAATCCGACGCGGTACTACCGCTCCTCAGAGCGGTACTACCGTGGCTGCGTGCCTACTACCGTGATTCTACGGTACTTGGTAGGAGCACCACGGTACTACGGCTCGGGGAGCAAGATTACCGTGAGCCATCATGATACTACCGCTCCCGACGAAGCGGTACTACCGTGGTGGGCGCGGATGTAAAATTACATCCGCCCCTACTACCGCACCGGAGCGGTACTAGGCCTAGGAGCCGCGATACTACCATTCCTGGGGAGCGGTACTACCGTGGCGCCCCGCCGTACTACCGCTCCAGACGGGCGGTACTACCGTGGCGGGCGCGGATGTAAAAAATTACATCCGCCTACTATCAAGACCGAGCGGCACTAGGCCTAGGAGCCGCGGTACTACCACTCGGGAGCGGTACTACTGGCGCCCAGCAGTACTACCATGAGTACTGCGGTATTACTGCGTGTACCTGCTTGGTACTACCGCAAGTCAAGAGGCAAATGTCGATTTCCGCACAACCAAGATAACGAAGGGAAGCTCCAAAGTGCGAGGAAAGGAGGGACAAGTGTACGTGTTGATTCCGCCTAACCTTTCCGACGCGGACCCCTCTTAATAGTACGGCTCTCCTACGACTCAAATCCACAAAAAGAACCGTGGGGACGACGCCCGTCTTCAATAGTCTCGAGGGGCACCGAATCGTCTCGAGCCTAGAGATGAACCATCCGAGGAACTCAAAGCATACGATTAGTCCGCAAAAGTATCGTCATCAATCACCAAAACACTTACGGGATAAATATGCCCTTACAATCTCCCCTTTTTGGTGGATTGATGACAATACGGATTTGCACAAGGATACAATAATATAGAGCAAAAGCAACCCCTCCTCTCCAAAATATAGACGGGCTCCCCTAGATGTGTGCACTCGGGATGAATGCTTTGGACTGCATAGCACACGATCTAGGATCACCACTCCCCCTATATTTTAGAGACAAAAGTCCGAAGAATAACATCTAAACAACATATAGCACGAAATAACATAAGCTTGCTAATGTAGATAGAGTGCATATGTCTTACACCATAAGAAGGAAAAGCAACTAAAACGAGGTTCAAACGAGATTCAACCGAGAACGCAATAAACACACCAAACGAACGCGAACACGACACAAGCCTCGCAAATCCCTACGCTCTCTCCCCCTTTGGCATCGAGACGCCAAAAAGGCAGAGAGGACACCTACACACAAGCGGTGGCTCAAGCAGCAGGGAACTCGTCCCAACCCTCGTCGTTAGACTCCTCAGCAGCAGGGATGGACTCCTCGACGTCCTCCTCAGAATCAGTCCACTTGTAGCCTTGCTTCGCCATCCACTCGGCCTCAGGGGTGATGTGCTCCTCAGATCCTCGGACACATCCTCACCATAGAGCTTCAAGATCTTCTGTCCCGTGACGACTCTCCTTGGATGCCACATGAGTCCTATATCGCCCCTTGGCTTGCATGCGAAAAGAGTCTTCATCTTGTCCTTGACTTCGTGGCCCAAGAAGGCATAGAGGAGCTCTGGAAGGCCTAGCAGCATGGCCTTCATCAACATGCTCGGCGCCAAAGATCCTCCTCTCCAACGGCAGCCCTAGCTGCAGACGCCTCAAAGACGAGTAGTAGTGTTGGCCCAGTTGGGTTTGACACGCTTGAGCAGAGATGGGGTCATGGCGAATCCATCGAGGGCAAGGAACTCCTCACTGGGAACATCTTGTCCCAAGTCCTCGAGATCGTGAGTAACAGATATGGACCGTATATAGGCACCTTGCGGTTGAACACGGCAAACCGAAGCTCAATCCACATGATGTGTGAGATATCAAGTGGCTGAGTCTGAGACACACAAGCCTCCTCGCAGATGAGCATCATATCCACCATATAGGCATGAACCTTGTCGTTGTCACCAATGCGGGGGAACAAGGAGTTGCGGAAGATGCGGTACATGATATCCAAAAAGGAGTTGAGCACCAAACCTATCTTGCCACTTGGAAGTGTCTTCTCAACATAGAACGGTGCAAGCCTGTCCTTGTTGGCAGAGTCGAGGTTGGCATGGGGACTAACACCCACGGGGAGTCAAGCCCGTCATCGAGAACTTGGAGCAGATCCATGAACTCCTTCCGTGTAGCAATCGACTTGCGGCCATTTGTCATCGGTCATTCTCCTTTCCTCATTGGGGTGAAAGTAGATGAAGCAAAGAACTGACCAATGAGCTCGTGGATCATAGTCAAGGTGAAAAGAGATGATATGATCAATGCCAAACTGCTCCACCAAGTCCGAGCCTCGCCAAAGTAGGCACGGAACTTCTCCTTCCTCAAGTGATGCATGTCAATCCACTTCACATCCACATAGGTATTCTCGCTTGTTCTTAATGACGCCCGGATAGATGTTGGTTTGATGCTTGTTCCGAACAGCTCACAGCCCCGATCGAGGAACGAGGGGTCACGTCACGGATCCATGTTCCGAGGCGGACGTAGTCGTAATGGGGTATCTCATCCATGCTCTTGGAGGGCTCCTTGACCTTGGTGGCGCTTGTCTTGACATGGCGCTTGGGGGGCGAAGAGGAGCCCTCTGGTGCGTCAAGGGGTTCTTGTGAGACGCTTGGAGCCGGTGTCACGGCTGGGATTGGACCGGCGAGAGCCACCACCTGAACCACACACGCAAAGCACCAAAAACGCAAGAAGATCAATGCAAAGGCCACGAAAAAGCACACGAAAAACATAGGAGACATATGAGAAAGTTGGCATGCGATAGGTGTGAGGCACGGTAGGACGGCCACCGTCATGCGGTATTAAAGCGAATATCTGCCTGCACGCTGTAGTACTGCAGGGGTCACGCAGTACCGTGGCTGGAGCGGAAGTAAAGTCGTAGTGCCGCATAGGGCAGATAGTACCGCACGGGAGGGGCGGTAGTATCGGCGTGGTAGTACCGCATGGAGGGGCGGTAGTACCGCGCGCTGTAGTACCAAGACCCGAGGGGCGATAGTACCGTCGCGGCAGTAGTACCGCACCGTAGGGCGGTAGTATGCCATGGCGGATCCAACTACCGATTTGAATCTGAAAAGAACCGCGAAACAATGGCGGTGCTATAGTGATCAGATCTAGCGCATGACAGCAATACACATATAAATCCTATGCAATACTACACTCCTTCATCCTATTCTTGCAGAGATTAGGCCTATCAATCTCAAGAACACACAAGCCTCCCCAAGACCTAGAAACGCCAAACACCAACAATAAGGAGAGGGAATTGGGGAAAAAACTGGGTCCATAGCAAGAGCACGCGGTGGAGACCGATTCCACCGGTCGGAATCACGGGAGGGCAGCCAGTGAAGGAGATCCGGCGAGAGACGCCGGCTCCGTTCTTGAGCAAGGGAGAGAAGGAGGCGATGTGGGGAGAAGGGAACGAATGGGTATGGGGGAGTTGGAACTCCCGCCTGGCCCTATCCTCGCTCACAACTGTCAGCAGTAGTACTGGCCTCTCATCGGTAGTACCGCCGGGCGGAAGTTCCGCATCGAGGCGGTAGTACCGCTCGACCGGGCGGCAGTAAAAAATTACTGCCGTGAGGTTGCGGTAGTACCGTGCTCCCACAAGCGGTAGTACCGTGGCTGGCTGCGGTAGTACCGCAGCTGGCCGTGGTAGTACCGTGAATCTCAAGTCACCGCATGACTAAAAAACGAAAAAGGCCTTTGCAAATTTTTTTTTTGTGTACACACAAGAAACCACAAACTCAACCGCAAACTAGAGGCGAAGGACAACAAGAAACCACCAAACGGCAAGGCCTCTCAAGGGGAGAGGGCGGTGGCCGAAGCCACCTATGTTTGAGTAGGATGGTATGGCACCGCGAAGAATTATCCTTGAGCCCATGACCAAAACTCGTCTTTGGAACACAAGTACCATAAAAAATGGCTAATGTGAAAGAGGTGATCGATTTACGCATAATGGGGGGAGGGAGAGTTCATTGAGAGAACAATACTCCCCCTATGTCCATGCCTACACCTAAACTAGACAGCAAGTTGAGTGTGGTGGGGAGTGCACGGCTCAAGTCACATTGCTCAAATCAATGATATTTAGCTCATGCCTTAACTCATGAAATCTTGCTTCATCTAAGGGCTTCGTGAATATATACGCAAGGTTATCACGAGTGTTGACATACTTGAGCTCGATCTCTCCTCGCCTAATGTGATCCCAGATGAAGTGATACCGAATCTCGATGTGCTTCGTCTTGAAGTGTTGCACCGGGTTGAGAGAAATCTTGATGGCACTTTCATTATCACACCAAAGAGGCACTTTTTCACAAATGACACTGTACTCCTTTAAAGTTTGCCTCATCCATAGGAGTTGAGCACAACAACTACCGGCCGCCACATATTCCGCTTCGGTGGACGAGAGATACACACAACTTTGCTTCTTGGAAGACCAACTTACCAAGGAGCAACCAAGAAATTGGCACCCTCCGGAAGTGGACTTCCTATCCACTTTGTCTCCGCCCAATCGAATCTGTAAATCCTTCAAGCTTGAAGTTTGCTCCTCTTGGGTACCATAAGCCAAAGTTTGGGGTATGAGCCAAATATCGAAAGATTCGCTTGACCGCCACAAAATGACTTTCCTTTGGTGCGGCTTGAAACCGTGCACACATTCCCACACTCAACATGATATCCGGTCTAGATGCACAAAGGTAAAGCAAGGATCCAATCATGGAGCGATATACCTTTTGATCCACCGCTTTACCATTGGGATCAATGTCAAGTTGGCACTTGGTGGGCATTGGTGTAGTAGCCGCTTGACATCACTTAGCTTGAATCTTTTGAGCATGTCTTGAGTGTATTTGGCTTGGTTGATGAAGGTTCCTTCTCTTCTTTGTTTGATATCGAAACCAAGAAAGAACTTCAACTCTCCCATCGAAGACATCTTGAACTTGGAGGTCATGAGAGCGGCAAATTCCTCATTGAAAGCTTTGTTAGGAGAACCAAAGATAATATCATCAACATATAGTTGGCATACAAACAACTCCCCATTGACCTTCTTAGTAAAAGAGTGGGATCGATTTGCCCCACTTCAAAACCACGATCTTGTAACAACTTCGGTAAGGTGGTCATACCAAGCACGTGGGGCTTGTTTAAGTCCATAGAGTGCCTTATCGAGTTGATATACATGATCCGGGAAGTTGGGGTCCTCGAACCCGGGGGGTTGCTTGACATAGACCAACTCATTAATGGGACCATTAAGAAAAGCACTTTTTACATCCATTTGTTGCAACTTAAAGTTGTGATGGGAAGCATAAGCAATCAACAAACGAATGGATTCAAGACAAGCAACGGGAGCAAAGGTTTCACCGTAGTCGATACCCTCGACTTGGGAGTAGCCTTGTGCTACCAATCTTGCCTTGTTGCGAATGATGTTTCCATGAGCATCTTGCTTGTTCTTGAAAATCCACTTGGTTCCAATGACGTTGTGGTTCTCCGATGGCCTTGGCACCAATCTCCACACCTTGTTGTACTCAAAGTTGTTGAGTTCTTCATGCATGGCATTTAGCCAATCCGAGTCTTCTAGCGCCTCATAGACCTTTTGAGGTTCAACACAAGAGACAAACGCGTGATGTTCACGATGGTTTGCCAATTGTCTCTGAGTGCTTACCCTTTTCTTAGGCTTCCAACCACATTCTCCATGAGATGGCCTTTGGTAGTGAGTTTGGAAGCAATCTTGGCGGCACGACGCTCTAAATCCTCCTCGGAAGTGCGATGAGGAGAGGTCACTTGATCATCTTGAGCGCCGTCTTGAGCATGACCTTCATCTTGAGCATGCTCGGGGAAGAGAACTCGACCTTGGGCATCATTTAAGGTGATATCATCATCTTGAGCACGATCTTGCATTTGGTCTTGTTCATGAGGTTGAGGGACTTCACTTTGTTCTTCGGAAGCGTGTGGGCTTTGGGTTGGTGATGGCTCCACTTGAGTGAAGCATTGTCCTTCTCCTTCGCCATAAGGGGTTCCTCAATGGGTAGGATAAAGCCAACCCCATTCTTCTTATGGCTTGGGGAGGAATTTCATCACCTACATCACAAGTGCCACTTTGCTCCACTTGGGAGCCGTTATTCTCATCAAATTCCACGTTACCGTCTCCTCAATAAGTCCCGTGGATTTATTGAGGACACGGTAAGCATGAGAGTTTGTAGCATAACCAACAAATATGCCCTCATGAGCTCTAGTTTCAAATTTAGACAAACGAACACCTTTCTTGAGAATGAAACACTTACACGAACACCGGAAGTACTTGAGGTTGGGCTTGTTGCGGTGAGTATCTCATAAGGAGTCTTGTTCAAGCCTTTGCGGAAATAAAGCCGATTGGATGCATGACAAGCGGTGTTGATGGCTTCGCCCAAAAGTTGTATGGAGACTTGAACTCCGCCATCATGGTCCTTGCCGCATCCATCAACGTCCGGTTCTTTCTCTCCGCCACACCATTTTGTTGAGGGGTATATGGTGCCGAATATTGATGCTTGATCCCCTCATCACTAAGAAACTCATCCAAAGTGTAGTTCTTGAACTCGGTGCCGTTGTCACTTCTTATAGTCAAGATCTTTGCATTATGTTGACGTTGAGCTTCATTTGCAAAGTCGATGACGGTTTGTTGGGTCTCACTCTTCCTCTTGAAGAAATATACCCAAGTGTATCTCGAATAGTCATCAACGATCACCAAGCAATACTTTCTTCCTCCAAGACTATCAAATGATGGTGGCCCAAAGAGATCCATGTGAAGGAGCTCCAAGGGTCTCTTTGAGTATATGATAGTCGTGGGAGGGTGAGCCTTCTCATGAAGCTTTCCTTCAATACAAGCAATCGCAAGCACGGTCTTTGGCAAAACTAACATTTGTTAGTCCACGGACATGGTCCCCTTGAGAAGACTTTGCAAAGATCTCATATTGACATGGGCTAAACGGCGATGCCAAAGCCATCCCACGTCAACTTTAGCCATTAGGCATGTCGCGGTCTTAGTGGGTCGCTCAAAAGTTAATCACATAGAGACCGTTTTCGACATGCCCAACAAAGGCTACTTTAAGAGTCTTGCTCCACAAGAGGGCCACGGTATCAATGTCAAAGAAAGTAGCATAACCCATGACTGCAAGTTGACGAGCGGAAAGCAAATTGTATGCAAGGGACTCAACAAGCATGACTTTCTTGATCGGAAGATCATGAGAAATGACAACCTTGCCGAGACCCAATACCTTAGAATGTGATGCATCACCCCACTCGACATCGGTGGGCATAGATGGAATCTCTTGCACGTCCACCACCATGTCCTTGCTCCCGGTCATATGATTTGTTGCTCCACTATCGAGCAACCATGATCCCCACCCAAGCAAACCCCTACAAGAGATCAATGCTTGGTTTTAGGTACCCATTTGGTAATGGGTCCTTTGATGTTAGTAACGAGGGTCTTAGGAACCCAAATAGACCATTCAATGTACTCATAAGAAGAACCAACAAATTTAGCATAAACATGCCCATCACTAGCACGGCACAACACATAAGAGGGGTTAAAGTCACCGGCTATGTTCATGGGGATGACGTTGTCCTTCTTGACATTGCCACCCTTTGCACGGTTCTTCTTCTTCTTGGAAGCACCCTCTCCCTCCCTCACAAAAGTTTGCTTGAGAGGGGGAGGTTGCTTGGTCTTGTCATTCTTCTTCTTGCTCTTGGGCTTGGGCTGAACCCAATCCCTCCTTGGCCACAACTTCCTTTTGATTACTCAAAAGGTCGTTAAGGTTCTTCTCACCTTGAATGCATGTGACAAGGCCCTTTTCAAGTTGCTCCTTCAACTTAGCATTCTCCTCAACAAGATGCACATGCTCACAACAAGGGTTAGTAGCATTTGCATTATCAATCAATATCATATGAGGAAAGGTGGCTTTCTCCTTGGTTAGCTTCACTTGGAGTTGATCATGAGACTCTTTGATACTAGCATGAGCACCCTTCAAGACTTTGTGAGCCTTGTCGAGAGTGTCAAGGTCCTCGTTGAGTCTAGCAAGATCAACTCCAAGCTTTGCCTTCTCGGAACTAAGCACACGAGACACAACAAGAACATGATCAAGGTCTTTCTTTAATTTAGCGTGATCATCGTTGTGTGACTCCTCAAGAGCCAAACGAAGACCACGCTCTTCCTCAAGAGCATTGGAGAGATCCGAAATTTCATCGGCATAGTCACGACTATGCCCTTCCATCTTAGAAATGGTATCTTCATGACTCTCGATCATGACATTGGCTTCACCAAGTTGTTCCAAGAGAGCAACGAAGTGCATCTTGGATTTCCCTTTGAGTTTACTCATAAAGATCTCAAATTCATTTTCCTCTACACTAGTCCCCTCATGTTCATCAATGCAATCCACAAAGAAGAATGATTGATGATGGTAGTTTTGATGTTGGGGGTTACCTTATTGGTGGCTTTAGCCATGAGGCACTTGGCGGTGATGCTTTCATTGGGTGAACCAAGAGAGACACCGGGGAGTCATTGCAATGGCCACGGAGGCCATGGCAACCGGTTCACCATCCTCATCATCATCATCATCCTCATTGTACTCTTCTTGAACCACCAAAGCTTTGTGAGGAGTCTTCTTTGGGAAGTTGCTCTTGTTGGGAAAAGACTTGGCCTTGTCCTTACGGATGAGCTTGCCACCATTGTCTTCCCTCTTCTCATATGGACACTCCGCAACAAAGTGACTCACATTTCCACAATTGAAACACGTCCTCGCTCGTTGCTTGCCCTTAGAGCCACTTGAATTGCTCTTGTTGAAGTTGGGCCTTGAGTTCTTCTTGCTCCAAAATTGTCTTGAAGCAAGGGCCATGTGTTCATGATAATCATACTTAGTATCTTCGAGGTTGCTCTCTTCTTCTTCCTCCTCTCCATCTTCTTCGACACAAATCTTGGCCTTCAAAGCGAGGTTGGGCTTCTTTGCTCTTTGAGAGCGAAGCACCGCATTGTCGGCGGTCTTGTCCAATATGCTCATAGCCACAAACTCATCCAACACATCACTTGAGGACAAGGTGTGGAACTCCGGTCGTTGGCGGATGACGGAGGACATGGCTTTGTGGTAGGGCATCATTGCCTTGAGAAATCTGCGCTTGATCCAGTTGTCATCTGTGTCCTTACTTCCATGATCCCGGAGGAGACGGCAAGCTTGGTTACTCTCGATAGAGCTCACGAGGTTCTTCTTCTTCCTTCATTGCAAACTCATCGGCTTCATCTTGGACCACTTCATAATTGGAGCGTTGAATGCTTGCGCTTCCTCGATACATGGAAACCACCTTGAGCCAAGCATCTTTGGCACGGGTGTAAGGCCGGAGATGAGGGAGGTCTTCGGAAGGATTGCTTCTTGGATGATGAAGAGAGCATTCTCATTGAATTGATGGTCCACGACCTCTCTAGGAGAGAAATTGCTCGGATCATGCGGATAGAAACCTTCTTCAATGATTCTCCAAAGGTTAGTGTTCACATGATTTAAATGACGCTTAAAACGATAAACCCAAGAATCAAAATCCTCCTTTTATCAACCTTAGGTGGTGGACCGCATGATTCAAATGAGTGGAAGGAATCGGTCCACCATAAACGGGAGGTTGCACATGGGCGAAGATGCGGTGCCATTCTTACCACTAGACGAGGGGCTTTCTCACTAGTAGCTTCCCCTTATCGGAGATAGCATCCGCTCCCGTGTTGGCGGGATCACCCACTTTCACGGTGCGGTGGAAAGTTTAAGCCCTTCTAGGAATTCCTTAAACATGTCCTTGACCTCGCTTCGTCATGGAATTTTTCAATGTGTCCAACGCCACATTGAATTCCTCACGAGATTGAGGTACTCCATCTCCGTAGATGATGTCGGATTCAAGACCGAGTGCTCCCGCATCATCTATGACATCAACCATACTCTACGGACGGTGAAGTCCTTAAAAAGAGACGAGGCTCTGATACCAATTGAAAGGATCGATATGGTTGACTAGAGGGGGGGGGGGTGAATAGGCAACTAACAATTTTAAGCTTTTCTTTACCAATTTAAACTTTGCACTAATAAAGGTTGTCTAGATGCAACTAGGTGGACAACCTATATGATGCAACAACACACGCATTACGAGCAAGCAAGGATAGGAACACAATTAAGCTTGCAAGTAAAGGGATAAGATAACCAAGAGTGGAGCCGATGGAGACGAGGATGTGTTACCAAGTTCCTTCCTTTTGAGGGAAGTACGTCTCCGTTAGAGCGGTGTGGAGGCACAATGCTCCCCAAGAAGCCACTAGGGCCACCGTAATCTCCTCACGCCAAGACAATGCAAGAGCCGTGATTCCACTATTGGTGCCCTTGAAGGCGGCGTAGAACCTTTACAAACAAGGTTGGGGCAATCTCCACAACTTAATTGGAGGCTCCCAACAACACCACGTAAGCTTCACCACAATGGAATATGGCTCCACGGTGACCTCAACCGTCTAGGATGCTCAAACACCCAAGAGTAACAAGATCCGCAAGGGATAAGGGGGAATCAAATATCTTGTGGTGGAAGTGTAGATCGGGCCCTTGTCACCCAATCCCGAGCAAATCAACAAGTTTGATTGGCTAGGAGAGAGATCGGGCCAAAATGGAGCTTGGAGCAACAATGGAGCTTAGAGAGGGAAGAGGTAGTCAACTAGAGGTTGAAGAAGCCCCTTATATAGACGTGGAAAAACCAACCGTTATCCACTTAGTCAGCTCATGGCGGTACTACCGCCTGTGGGAGCGGTACTACCGCTTAGGTCAAGACGTACTACTGCAGCAGACCTACTACCAAGAAAGAAGACAGCCGGAACTAGCGACCAGGGCAAGATTACCGCTCGGTACTACCGCTCCCCTTACGGTACTACCGCAAGGCGGGGAGTCACGGCACGAGAAGGGCACGGACGAAATAAATTACATCCGTGCCAACTTCCGCTGAAAGCGGTAGTGCGAAAATCCGACGGTACTACCGCTCCTCAGAGCGGTACTACCGTGAAGCGTGCCTACTACCGTGATTCTACGGTGATTGGTAGGAGCACCACGGTACTACGGCTCGGGGAGGCAAGATTACCGTGGGCCACAGGTACTACCGCTTCCCGACGCGCGCCACCACCGTGGTGGGCGCGGATGACAAAAATTACCTCCGCCCCACCTCCCGCACCGGCGCGGTACTAGGCCTAGGAGCCGCGATACTACCATTCCTGGCGAGCGGTACTACCGTGGCGCCCCGCCGTACTACCGCTCCAGACGGCCGGTACTCCCGAGGCGGGCGCGGATGTAAAAAATTACCTCCGCCCCTACTATCAAGACCGAGCGGCACTAGGCCTAGGAGTCAGCGGTACTACCACTCGGGAGCGGTACTCTGGCGCCCAGCGGTACTTATCAGCGTGTACCTGCGGTACTACCGCAAGTACAGAGGCAAATGTCGATTTCCGCACAACCAAGATAACGAAGGGAAGCTCCAAAGTGCAGGGAAAGGAGGGACAAGTGTACGTGTTGATTCCGCCTAACCTTTCCGACGCGGACCCCTCTTAATAGTACAGCTCTCCCACGACTCAAATCCACCAAAAGAACCGTGGGGACGACGCCGTCTTCAATAGTCTCCGAGGGGCACCGAATCGTCTCGAGCCTAGAGATGAACCATCTGAGGAACTCAAAGCATACGATTAGTCCGCAAAAGTATCGTCATCAATCACCAAAACACTTACGGGATAAATATGCCCTTACAATTGTGACATGGCATGTAAGCATATCAATCGAGCACAAGCAAAAATATCATGGGAACAAGCATGTAAATGTGAGGTAGAGATGCAAATATGTGTGACAATAGCATAAGCATCCAGCTCAAGGTCATAGCAAGCATGCATAAAGCGCTCGACAAATGGTCGATGGTAGGCATAGGAAGTATTCACAACACCAAATAAAATGAAGTGTCTAAACACATTGGTCAAGTGCAAGACAATCCAAGCATAATGTGCATAGGGTGTAGTGAAGATAGTATGGCACTCAACACAATAGAAAGAGCAATTGTTCATCATGTGTGAGGCAATCAAGTCAAGCATGTAGCAATCAATGGGACATGGCATATGTGAAGAAATGATATTGGTGCAACCAACCATATGATAGTAGCAAGTAGTCCAAGAATTGGATGCAACACACAAGGTATATATATCATGAAGCATGGAAATGTGGCAATCATTGGTGAAAGCAATATCTCGAACATGCGGGCAAATGGTGCAAGCAACACATGAAGTATGATCCACAATATCCAAGCTCAAGAAGGATGTCACCTTGAAAGTGTGTCCTTGTGCGTCCTTCACAATGCCGAAGCACAAACAAGTGCGATGTAGAACCGTCGTGGTAGAAGGTGGTTCGCTCTCAAGAGCTCGAATGGTCAACTCACGTGACATGGACGTCGACACAAAGTCCAAGTATCCTACACATGCACAAAACAAAACAAAGAACGTATGCGCATGGTAGATAAACACATCATCCATCATGATGGTTCTCATCTTTTGCACAAAACCATTAGAAGGACAAGTGCATGAATAATATGATGCAACAATGGCAATATTCATGGCACTAGGTATATGGTGCAAAGAGTTAAGACAAGCATGCTTCACAAGAATTATGTCAAAATCTCCAAATATATGCGAGAATGCTATGGGGGCAATCTCATGAGCAAGAAGAGAATCATTGTTGCACTCAATACATGGCAAATCATCTAGCATGAGGGAGGCAACACATAGAGATATATGACAAGAAGCAATATGAATCATGTGCAAAGCATATAGATGGTTGTCATCAACCGCATGAAATGAGCACGTATGAATCATTGGTGATGCAACATAAGCAAGCATTGTAATCAAGTCGTGCAAACTAGTGGAGCGAAGATGCAACACACTAGAGTAAATCATGGCAATCATGTCATGTAAACTAATAATATGCATAGGGAATGCACATGACATATCGCAAGCACGAACACAAAGCAAGATCATAGTGTCATCATAGGCATGGGGCACAAAGCAATCATGGCAATACCAAACAATATCTCCACCACGCTTGCAAATACACATACAAGTACTAGAATCAATCATCATGTGTAATGCAAAGCATGGGTCACAAATGCATGGCAAAGGCATAGGAAAGGGCATATCATGCAAAGTGAACATGGCAAGATGGGCAAAGGGTATATAATGGACAACTACCCATAACCATGTGAGGGCCATGTAAAAGAAATAGCCAAGTGTTTGCGCGAAGTGAGCGGTGGGAAAGGCAATCCATGGGATCCCAAATCATCGTTGCTCTCTAGAGCTCGTTTTGTCAACTTCAGCGGGATTGCGAGGTCGACAAGTATTCATGGGTACCTACACAAAAGAGACACAAACCAAAGAAATTGTGCGGCGTGGTAAATGTACACATCATCCATCATGATGTGTATGTGCACGTGTGAGTTAGCACAAGATAAGAAATGCTCAAAGAAATTTGATGCATGGTATAAGAACATGTCATCCATCATGAAAGAATAGTTATTATGTATGACACGATGGGGACACAAATTGAGAATGCAAGTATATGGCGCATCGATAGCATGTTTCTTTATGGGGAGCATATGGTGCACACAAGTATGGGAATCATGCAATGAATAGGATGGATCAAATTCTCCTAACATGTATGGGGAAACTATGGGTGTCTCCTCATGAGCAATATTGGAAACATCATTTGGAGAAAATGGACAACATCCAAAACAATGCATATCCGAAGCTAGAAGGGCATGGCATGGCATATGAGATAAAGGATGCAAAGGGAGCATATCAATATCATCACAAGAAAAACAAATGCCAATAACCATGGAGTGCATCATCTATGCCATATGTGCAAATTGGGTTTATTTTAATGGCATATGCATAGTCACTATGAAGAGATTGCAAATAAGACATATGATGGATCTCATGCATAGCATATGACAAGTCAAGCGGATTAGCAAACATGATGTGACCTAAAGAATTGTCACAAGAAATCCTATGTAACATGGCATCACAACTAATATACTCCACATGAGAATCATCATATTCATCATAAATGGGCAAATCATCACATGGGGAAATCATACTAGAATGAAGCATGTCAATAGGGTGATCAACATCATGCAAGCAATCAATGTCAAGAATGTCCACTAGTGGGACTAGAGCATCACCGTCACCTATGTTACCTTTGTCATTCCACTCAAGTGGTGTAGGTGAGGTGGGAAAGACCAAATGGTGGTCATCTTCATCTTGATGGAACCATGTGGGGGGGTGCATCATAGTCCACCATGGCCATCGTCTTGTCCAAAGGGAGGACGAAGTCGTCGAGGATCGGCGTCATCATATATGGGACCTAGCACCAAATGAGAAGACACAATAGAGGTAGAGGTCAAGTCGTTAGTGTTGAAAGTGGCCTCACATGACCTATCAACTATCTCACTCTCTCTATGTGGTGGTTCACTCACTCCCTCAAAATAGGTGCACTCAAACTCACGTATGGTGGAGTCACTCATCTCACTCGGGTGGTGGTTGTGGCTCTCCTCACATGAGAATATGGGCAACTCATCATGTATGTGGCTAGTGGTGAAGTCACTCTCACTCTCAATATGGTGGCAAAAGTCACTCAAGTCATCGGACGTCGCCGTGGTCGAAGGGAAAATCCCATGCTCAACCGTCTCGTAGTCGTCGTCGTGGATGAAGGCCGAAGATGGCACATCATCGCTCTCGTCGTGGATGAAGGCCGAAGATGGCACAACATCACTCTCGCCTCCTAAGATGGAAGCATCATCCTTGCTCGCCACCCTGTCGCTTGCCTCCAAAGATTGGTCCTTGAAGGTCTCCGTAGTCGTACTTGTCGCCGCACCATCTTGAAAAAGAGTCAAGGTAGACTCGGCATCATCAATGCCACAAAGAGGGATGGCGGTGAAGTTGCACTTGGGAGCATCGTCTTGGAGCTTGTCGGGCTTGGACATCTTGGTGGTACTAGCCTCATGCTTGTTATAGAGCTTGGTCGCCGCGAAGTGTGCTTGGGGTGGAGAAGCCTTGGCCTTCATGAGTTCTTGTTCCGCCTTGAGAGCAGAAATGTAGTAGTCGTCAATGGACTTGTAGTTCTCGAGGAAGATGGTCTTGGAGATGTCGTTGTGCAATCCCATCATAAAGTGGAACTTCATCGAAATGGGGTCGTCCACGCCGGCTCGTCGCAAGGCAATCTTCATCTCCTTGAAGTACTTGTCGATGGACTTGGATCCTTGGGTGGTGTTCTCCAATTGGCGTCGAAGTTGTTCCTTGTAGGTTGGAGGCACGAACTCTCGCCGCAAAGCTCTCTTCATCTTGGACCAACTCATCTCGTAGCACTCAGAAGGTGTGTGAAGCCACCATGTCGAGGCGTAGTCGTGGAAGTTTCTTGTGGCGCACTTCACTTGATCTTCGGGAGGAACTTGATGTAGCTTGAGGTAGTCGTCCATCAAACGCTCCCACTCGAGGTACTCCTCGGGTTCTTGAGTCCCATAGAAAGGAATCTCGTGGTCGATGTCGAGGTCGTAGTAGCTCGTGGAAGTCGCGGACTTGAGCTTGGGGAGCTTCTCTTGAGCGTAGTCTTGGGGTGCTTGTTGGCGAAGATGCCAAATATCCGAAGGCGAAGATGCCTTGACGTCGCTTGGCGAAGATGCCAAGGGAGATGGTGAAGTCGTTGAGCGGTTGTTGATGTTGAGCTCTTGACCTTCACGTTCTTGTTGATGATGGTGTCGATGCCGATGTGATCTTGCCGGAGACGGTAGCTCGGAAGCATGTGCTCTTGAGCGTCTTCTCGAAGATGAGGAAGATCGCTTGTAGGACTTGATGAGGGATTTGATCTCCTCCATTTTAGCTTGCATCTTGGCGTCGTAGTTGTTTTCCATGGCATCGAACTCGTCGTTGTTGTTGTAGACCGAAGATGAAATGCCTTGCCTATCCATCACAAGACTCGAGTAGAGGTGAGTAGGAAATGAGATAAACAATACCAAGTTACTTTTTCCCAAAGTTGAGGATGTATCCGTTTCACTCAATGTGAGATGAAAGAATAGTGGAATTGGTACCGGACTTGTTCACTCACACCTAACAAGTAAAGCTTATGGTAGAGCTCGGTGAGGATAGAGGCACGAAAATGTGATGCAAAATGTTAGCAAGAGTCAATAATGTTGAAAGAGATTCACAAATTCGCAAGCGAAACAAGTAGACCAATAGCAATATGTGGCACGGAAACACACACACGGATAGATAAATGGGGTCGTGCAACCAAGGAATGAGCTCAAAATGTGGAATCCACCAAAATGCTCGTGTTGCACAACTCAAGAGAGACGCTAGCACGATTGCTCAATAGGCGGATACGACACTTGTGCACAACCTATAAGATGCAAAATGGATAAACTTTCTATCCCAAGTATGCTATGTATGTATGGTTCCCGGTGTTTCTCTCACAATGATCCAAGATGATCATGTATGATACCATATGATATATTTGGATGCTATGGCTATTGCTTACAAGCTCTTTGCTATTTCTCTTTTGCTTAAAAGCTTATTCTCTTCTTTTTTTTTCTATGGCCACTTTGCACAGTGCCCAAACCAAGATAGCTATTGTGTATATGCTGGAACGATATTGTGACACAATGGATGATATGATGATACCAAGATGATATGGTATGTATTCAATGGATGGTGTAGATCACTAATGTGCACAAGTAACGTTGCCGACAATTCTCAAATGGCTAGTCTCGATAGGCAAGTAACGCAAAATGGGCTAGGGGTTACCAATGCAATTTGCAAGTGGAATATACAATGGTGTCGTCGAGGTTACCGTCCTTTGCGATGATGAGTGGCGGTGTTCTTGATGTAGATACCAAGATGATGGAGACTCGTCCCTAAGTAGCCGAAACACCTTAGGAAACGGAAAACCGCGAACTCAAAATCTCCAATGACAAATGTCAAATGGTGGTAGCGGGAATGCGGAGGTGGTTTGCACTTGGCAATGCGGAAGTGGAATGATGGGCTATACACGTGTCGGAGTTGAAGTTGCCGTCCCTAAGTGGCGAAACACCTTAGGAGACACAAGCCACAACTCGAAAAAGCTCAATCAACAATTGGGTTAAGTTGGGTTGTCGGAAGTGTATGGTGGGCAGGGTTATGTGGAAGTGGTGATGGTGGTTGATGAAGATGCAATCGTCCCTAAGTAGCCGAAACACCTTAGGAGACTCGAATCACTACTCAAGCAACCACTAATTCTATGGGGAACAAAATTGGTTAGGTTGCGGAAGTCGGAGGTGGTTATGCGGAGGATGTGGCGGAAGCCCTAGGCAAAGATGCCGAAGTTCACAAAATTTGATGGAGTCAAATGGTGATGGTAGTATTTTTATGGGAAGGGAGATGTCAATAGCTTCAAAACGAGCTAAAGAACGTCAAAATCGGACTCGGATGAATTAGTTATGGACAAAGCGGTGAAACGGAAAACAGAATCAGACAGGGCCGGATATCCGGGGTGGAGCCCGCTTTCCGGGGTGTCTGTCGAGAGCAAAGCAGTTTAGGCGCTCAGGCCGGATGTCCGGCTTGGGGCCGGATGTCCGGCCGGCTGGCGGATGTCCGCCTGAGGTTCGGATGTCCGCCCGACGGATCCCGATCTCGTTTGGGCGGAAATTTTCGAATTGGGGCGGAAATTGATGATTTCAAGGTCAAAATTGGAGAGATTTCGTGGATGGAAAGTGGGAAACTTGGGGAAATGCTAGATCCACTCGATACCAAGCAAATCCATGGATCAAAATCAACAAAACATCATCAAAACTAACAAATCACAAAAAAATTGGGGCTATTTTTGGTGGGGATTTTCGGATTTAGGACGAAATCAACAAAATCAAGCTAGAAAAAGAGGGGTAGGGGCTCCAAAAACGTGATCAACCTAAGCTCTGATCCATAGATGATGTAGGGCGGAACCCTACGTGGGCGATCTTTCACGTTGGAGCGGATCCTACGGGGAATCACGATGAACACGGGGAAGAAGGGAGAGAAATCACAAGGGTAAACACTCAAGAACAAGTCCAATCACACATCCACTAGACAATCAAACACACAAGATCCACAAGCTACATGAACAACAAAAGGAAAGATACAAGGTAAGGTTCATCTCCGAGAGGAGGTCTTGATGGGGTCCACCCTAGAAGGGGGTCTTGAATCCGCTTGGGGGGTCTTCTCCGAAGAGGTCACAGGCTCCGAGGAGAAGTAACCAAGTGGATGAGCAAGGCTCTCACACAAACATGAGCTAATCCAATCCTAACCCTAGAAAGAGGAGGGATCAAGTATATATAGTCTCGGGCGAAGGGGTACAAGGACGAGTCCGGATGCATCTTGTGACAGGGGGAGGCCGGATGTCCAAGGCGTCGGGCCGGATGTCCGGGCTTTCGAGACGCCGGATGTCCCGGGCCGGGCGGGGCTGGTTCTCGCCGATTCGGTGGTGAGACCGGATTTCCGGTGGGGGCCGGATTTCCGGGGCATCGTGAAGAGCCGGATGTCCGGGGCTGAGGGCGGATGTCCGACCTGTAGCTTTCGTGGCTGAGTTCGGCGGCTGTGTTGGTGCCTCCAGGGGCGGATGTCCGGTCTGGCCGGATGTCCGGAGCTTCTTTGGACGGGCGGATGTCCGGCCGACGCCGGATGTCCGGCTCTGCAGATTTCTCCGGTTCCTCTCGCCGAGTTCCTTCATCCTTGTACTTGGGGACTTGTCCATCCTTCCGAGCATCTCCGAGAGGGTCTCCTTGGTACCTAGGCATGCATAGGGGAAGCGTCAAGTAGTATACCATCCTCGAAGGGGTCAAGTGAGCACGTGTAAAGGAGAAGATTCACCTTTGTGTATGTGAAGAAGAGGTCGCACGTGTCACTTGCCAAACGGACTCTTGACATGGTGATGACTGTAGGATGCTCCGCATCAGGTGGCCGAAAGAAAGAACCGAACTCTAACTGATTTGGTTAACGCCATGTTAGACACATCGGGTCTTTCCAAGGAATGGTGGGGGGAGGCGCTAATGACCGCGTGTCATGTCCTAAACCGAGTTCCCACAAAGCATAAGACCATGACTCCATTTGAGGAATGGGAAAGGAAAAGGTTGAAACTCTCTTACCTACGTTCTTGGGATTGTTTGGCGAAAGTCAATATACCAATTCCCAAGAAGCGCAAGCTTGGACCAAAAACCGTGGATTGTGTTCTTATGGGCTATGCTTTTCATAGCATTGGCTATAGATTTTTGATAATAAAATCTGAGGTATCCGACATGCATGTTGGTACGATTATGGAGTCTAATGATGCAACTTTCTTTGAGGACATATTTCCTATGAAGGGTATGTCAAGCTCATCAAATCAGGGAGATACCTATTCCATCTAGTGAGGAACTCACTGTAATTCTGAACCCACCATTGCGATGGAACACGTTGAGAATCCAGTTGAGGGTGACAATGAAACTCCTATAAGGAGTAAGAGACAGAGGACCGCAAAGTCCTTTGGTGATGATTTCATTGTGTACCTTGTGGATGACACACCAGGACTATTTCGAAGCCTATGCATCTCCGATGCCGACTCTTTGGAAGGAAGTTGTTCAGAAGCGAGATGGATTCCATCTTAGCTAACGGAACTCGGGAGAACACCGATCGTCCTTATGGGTGCAAACCAGTAGGATGTAAGTGGGTGTTCAAGACGAAGCTTAGACCTGATGGTACGATTGAAAAGTACAAGGCACGGCTTGTGGCTAAGGGTTATACCAAAAAAAGGTGAAGACTTCTTTGATACTTACTCACCCGTGGCTAGGCCGACCACAATTGGTGTTACTATCCTTTGTCTGCCTCACATGGTCTTCTCGTTCATCAAATGGACGTTAAGACGGCTTTCCTCAATGGAGAGTTGAAGGAGGAAATTTACATGGATCAGCCAGATGGTTTTGTAGTACCTGGTCAGGAAGGAAAGGTGTGCAAGTTGTTGAAGTCTTTATATGGCCTTAAGCAAGCTCCTAAGGAGTGGCATGAGAAGTTTGAAAGACCATTAACTGCTGCCGGCTTTGTAGTAAACGATGGTGACAAGTGCGTGTACTATCGCTGTGGTGGGGGCGAAGGAGTTATTCTTTGTCTGTATGTCGACGACACATTGATCTTTGGAACCAAACTTGATTTAATCAAGGAGGTTAAGGATTTCTTATCTCGCTGTTTTGAGATGAAGGATCTAGGAGTAGGCGATGTTATCTTAAACATCAAAATTTGTTGAGAGATGATAATGGTGGGATCACACCGCTTGATCTCACTATGTGGAAAAGGTCTTGAGTCGTTTTGGGTATAGCGATTGCACGCCTTCTCCAACTCCATATGATGCTAGTGTGTTGCTTGAAAGAATCGACGGATTGCTAGAGATCAACCGAGGTATTCTCGGATTATTGGCTCGCTTATGTATTTGGCGAGTGCCACGAGGCTGACATCTCCTTTCTTGTGAGCAAGCTGAGTCGGTTTGTGTCAAAACCGAGATGATCATTGGCGTGCGCGCTTGAGAGAGTTATGCGCTATTTGAAGGGCATCGCGAGCTATGGGATTCACTACACCGGGTATCCAAGGGTACCGGAGGGTTATAGTGACTCGAATCGGATATCCGATCTTTGATGAGATTAAGGCCACAAGTGGTTATGTTTTTACACTTGGTGGTGGCGCTGTTTCTGGAAGTCTTGCAAGCGCACCATCTTAACGAGGTCAACTATGGAAGCGTAACTCACGACATTAGACACCGCCCTTTGTTGAAGCAGAGTGGCTTCATGAGCTATTGATGGACTTACCTATGGTTGAAAAACCAATACCCCCTATCCTGATGAGCTGTGATAATCAAACTGTGATCGTCAAGATAAACAGTTCTAAGGACAATATGAAGTCCTCAAGGCATGTGAAGAGGAGATTAAAATATGTCAGGAAACTGAGTAACTGCGGAGTTATTACATTGGATTATATCCAAACGTCGAAAAACTTGGCAGATCCCTTCACAAAGGGTCTATCACGTAATGTGATAGATAATGCATCGATGGAGATGGGTCTGAGACCCACCGCATGAGTTGTCCATAGTGGTAACCCACTCTATGTGATCGGAGATCCCGTGAAGTAGAAGTGGGAGACAAGATGTTGGTCATTTGGGAGGAGAGTATCCCTATATTAACTATCCCACTCCGTGAAGATGCAATACTCTCGATCTGCATGGCAGGTTGATACTTATCTTAATGTGTTCCAAGTGGCTTATTCGGGTAAGCAGAGATGTTGTCTGCAGAACATCTTACGAGGAACACACCTATATGAATTTGACTGTTAACGCCGCGATGTGAGAATTGGGTGTTCTCTAATAAATTCATGAAAGGCCACGGAGTATGACGTATACGCTCCACCCACGGGAAGCCTTGCGGCAGCCAGATGTCGGTCAAGAGTTTGTGTGAAACTAGTCTCGCAGAAAACTTGTAGTTCAAGGCATAGTCCACTATTCAAGTTGTGATCTAGTGTAGCATAAATCTCTAAGTGGAAGTTCAACTTCACAGTCTCCACTAAGCACCGGTATATAAACAATGTTTTGGAAATAAATGGTGAAATGTGCCAATGAGACTTTATGGGGGATTGTTGTAATTTGCTAGTGGGCTTTTGGCCCAAAGCCCAACTAAAATTCTGAAATTCTCTTGGCCCATTCATGCATACATGTGAGTGGAGTGAGTGAGGCTAAAGTTTAGTCCCACCTCATAAGTTGAGAGAGAGTTGCACCTCTTTATAAGGTGAGCTCTTCTACTACTTGTATGAGCATGAGAAGAGGAGACCTACACGCTCCTCCTCCTCGCCGCCTCGCCACGCCACGCCACGCCTCGACACGACGCTGCCCGCTGGGTTGTGGATTGAGCCGAGCCGAGGACGAGCTATGCACGTTGTCTATATTTTTTGCCGGGAAAAATTAATGAGTCATTAATTAATAATTAGCAGACGCGTTAATTCTTGAACTGCTTCGATTCTTTTGGATCGTGATGACTTCGGACGTGAGCTACCGGCCCGCACTTTATAGTCGGTGAAGCGTCTACCCTAGCCGCCGCTTCGTATGGTTTCTCACGGCGCTCCGGATCATTGCGCCGCCAAGCAAGTCTTCTCCATCCTCGTTTGGCGTGCACCGGGAGAAGGGACAAGAGCCTCCGGAACCCGCCTCTCGTGATCACATGCGGGAGAGGGGCGATCAGGTTTTGGGGAGCGACTCGTGCGGCTGGCAGCTGGCACGACTTCATGACAGCGACTTCTTCCCGACCTCGGCAACCTCATCCTCGGCGACATGGGCGACAACGTCAACGCCCGGCGGTCTTGCTCAGCTGCACCGTATGTGATTCTATCCTTCCTGTTCGAGATCGTGGTAGAATTCATGTTTCTAGTATGTATCCTAGATGTGATCGGTTCATCTGCTATGCTAGTTCGCATGATTAGTTTAATCTCTGCTATTGCTGTCATGATCTATTTCCTATTTATTTGGATTAAATCTCGTAGTAATTTGCTCATATTTCCAACATACAGTACATCCTGCTACTTTCATGCATTGAAGCATAGAGTTGTCATTAAGGATCCTAGTTATCACATCTCCTACAAATCTGATCCCGCATTTAGGTGTACCCTCTGAAGTCTTTGCCCGCAAAAATGCTCTATTTGCTCATAGAAAGGGCTTTCATAATAGTATATTACACTTTCCTTTACAAACCTTTCCTTTCCAGACAGCCAATGGAACTATGTATGTACCAATTTATCTCAGGTTATTCATGCTCTGCTTACATTACTAATAATTTCTCAGCACGTCACTTGAAAAAGAAAATCCCATCTCACAGTAGATGCATATTTTGTTGTTTGCAGTGTTCTCACCTATTTGCATAGATCTGTTTAGTCAATTATCATTCGAGTTCTTTATGGTCCTTTTATTTTCTTCTACTGTGAAATGTGAGCCATTTATGTAGTTACTCATGCTAGGCTAAGTAATTTGCCCATGAATAATGAAATAAGACGATGATAAAATCATCAATATGACCAGTATAGCTGAAATAGTCAAGTATTGCTGGTTGTGATTTGGTGATGATATATTCATATATTGCTCATCTGCATCACCTTATCAACTGCAAACCTTAACGTCTCTTTCTAGGCCTTCTCTAGCTATAGTGAAAACCTTGTTCTGGATGCTTATTTCTGAAGACATAATGCGCGACGTGTGAAGAACAGTTTGCAATAACCATAAGAGTAATACCATAGTTGTTGCAGTTTGATTTGTCATGTTGCATTCAAATTTTTTGGTGATTATTGCCGGCCAAGTTATAAAAGTTGCTTATTGCTGAATTATTTTTTCTAAAAGTTGTTAAATTTTCAGATTTTTACTTTGTTTCAAGAGTTTATTTGAATCTTATTTCCTCAGAAACTGACTGAAGTAATGCGAGAGTCGCATGATGTCTTCTAACATGTAGATTCGGTCCATAGTCAAACAAATAATTGAAAATTAAGAGAAATGAGACTTGGCTCAAGAAGGAGTGCTAAATATTTTCAGATCATAGAAATAAGAGAAAAAATGGCGAACACAAATCTTTCCCTACTAATAAAGTCCGTCGTGGTTGTTTTGCAAAAAGCCCCCTCGGTTTACAGGAAATCAACCCGCGGTCTTCGTCATAAGTCAGCCCGAACCGGTACGGGAGAGAAAAGAGAAAAAAATCAGCCCAGCGACCCGCACACCCTGCCTCCTCGATCCCATCTCGAGCTCCAGTCCGCCGCCATCTCCCGCGTCGCCCCACCTCGCCGCGCGCCGCCCGCCGCCGCCGCCTCCTCCTCCAGCCCGCCGTCACGTCCTGCCCC
Source organism: Aegilops bicornis (assembly GCA_021605145.1). Classification (NCBI taxonomy): domain Eukaryota; kingdom Viridiplantae; phylum Streptophyta; class Magnoliopsida; order Poales; family Poaceae; genus Aegilops; species Aegilops bicornis. The sequence continues at coordinate 146,542,475 of CM038673.1, forward strand.
GCCCCGCCTCAACGTCGGCCACCCGCCCCCGACGCCCCCGCGGGCCGCACGCCCCCGACGCCCCCGCGGGCCGCACGCCCCCGACGCCGCCGCGCGCCGGCCGCCGCACTCGCTAAGGACCTAGAAGCCTGCCGCCCCGCTCGGCGCACCCACTTCGCTCGAGGTTGGGCGAGCGCGGAAGCAGAGTTCGGGACGGCCGATCGGAATCCATCGACCGGTTCTCTCTTTCTCTCCTCTCCCTTGGATTCCTGGATGTGGTGGGTCAATCTTGGCTTCGTGGTGGCTGCGGAAGGAGCGCCGTGAGAGCAGGTGGGCTTGCTCCTGGTAATCTCAGTTTTGTTAATAGCAAGTGGTCAATTTAGTGTTCATTGGCAACAAAAAGAAGTGAATAATATTATGCCATACTTCTCCAAGATTGGAACATATACCATCTTTGCTGATCGATTTTATTACTAACTAGCAGATTCCTGCTGGTGCTTGGGACGTTTTCGGCTGGGATTGATTTACCAGCTACGTCCAAGCAGGCCACTGGATTGATTTCACGAGGCTTATTAGCTATGCCCCAATCCAAGCTAGCTGACTTACTAGCTACGTCCCAAGCAGGCCAATCCAATATGTTGATCGATTTGATTGTTCCCGCTGCAAAGTAATATATCTGGAGGTCAGGAGGTGCGTCGTTCACACTAGATCGTACCCAGAGTTCTACAATTAGGTATAATTACAACTAGGAAGCTACCCTTCCTGGATAACTATTTTAGTATCTGTTTTTGTTTATACTAATATAAAGGCAGGTTACAATTGTGTGCAGGTAGAAAATTTATCATATTAGTGTCCATCTGAAGAATCACATCATGATAGGAACAAGGACTATGGATGACATGTTGATAGGAATCTGAGATGATATAAAATAGTACTCATCCAACTGCTAACTGAATATTCTGGAAATTAGCTCATAGTGACACATATATTATTACTAGAGCAGTACTGTCCTAGACTTGCATATTCAGAATTAATGCATCTCATGCAGTAGCGCCATTTTGTCGACACGCCATATGATATATGAATAAAACCATAAAAGTGTATATGAAACTATATAATCTGGCACTTGGTTTCATGCCTCCAGCAATGTGATGTCCTTTTTATGTTATCATGGCATACACAGATAATTAAATGATGATTCTTTTATAATGTCTCCATCTCTTGAGCTAAGCACATGTTGTCAACATCACAGAACGACATGGAGCTGCAGACATGCACTTGGAGCACATGTTGACTTGCAGCTGCGTCTGCAATCTCCCAAACAAATGAGTAGCACCGTGTAGTTGTGGGCTTGCAATAGGTTGGCGGGTAAATGGTCATAGAGAGAATACAACAGGCATGTTGACTGCTCACTGCTGCGAGTATTCCATTCAAGTCGACAACTACATTTGCAAGAGGTGTGTTGTTTACTTGGAGAAATTTTTCAGAAAATCATCAGTTTATTTAGCATTAGTTAAATCAGTTTGTCGAGCTGAGCTTTTGATCTTGGTGGTAGTGAGAATTCTGATGGTAGAAGAATTCTGCTATTGAGATGGTTCTTCTATTTTTTTTCTGTACTCCTACTATTCTAATGCAACATTACTTTTTAGTGCTAAAGTACTAGCTTATATCCTTCTACCTTTTTCCCTTGAAAAGCCAGGTAGAAGTTTTGTTTAAACACTTACATATAGAAGACTAAGAATTTCTTTTTGTTCTTCTTGCTGTTGGCTGGTAGCGTTTAGTAGCAATTTGGATAATTCTGTGCATAATATTATGTAAGGTCAGGGATTCTGCTGTGGGTGGATCATGGCCCCCAGAACAATGCACATACAGTAGCCTGAGCAAGTTGTGGGTCGTGCCTTCATATGGTTGTTAAATTGCTGCTCTTTTTCTATATGGATTAATGCGAAGCACCTCAAATTTCTCTTTGAACAATATATGTCTCTTTTTATTTGATTTGAGTTCCTCGCAATAGTTGTTTTTGATGATATTGTAGTTTTATGCCACCGTATGATCGATGAATTCGAGGTTTGAGGCCCGTCCGGGGGCTGGAGCAGAAGCTTCAGACGATGGAGTTGAGTGACCCACTCATCGATCCCAGATGTGCTCAAGTGAAGCCAGGGATCTGATCCATCCATCTCAGAGCGGATGAATCAACAGAGGATCCATCCGGTCAAACAAGTGAATTTAGGCTTGATTAATTAGCAGGAGCATACAAGTGTCTTGTGCACATGTAGTTTAGGTGTGTACAGGTTCAGGAAATCAACTGTTAAGCATGGTAGGATTCGCAAGCTGGTCAGTAGGTGGCGTCATGGTATGATCTAGCAAGACGGCGGAGGAGGTGGCCGGTGGTGACTAGGGAGGATACGAAGGGAGATGGAGAGGTTGAGGGAAATTTATGGGTCTGAACTGGAGCAAAGGGAGATATAGGATGGGTGAGAAAGATGGAGATGTTGATAGATAACACCTGTAGGAAAGAGATGTTGATAGTTTACTTTTCTTCATCTCCAACGCAACTATCAACTGATGTGTTGACTGTATCATCACAGTTCTCATGTAAGCAAAGGACCTTGCTTCTTCCCAAATTAGATTTTGAAATATTTCACTTCTATTGTTTCTTCAGGCATACTGCATTTGATCATGGTTCTCATGTGATCGGCTACCTGCAGATCTACATAATAGGGCGATGATGTGCAATATAGGAGACTTGACCATTCAATGATTTTTTTGCGTTTGGTTTTGCTGCATCGTTCTGAGGGTGCTTTCAGGTACATAAAGATATATAATGTATTCAGCTTCTGCTTACACTTTAGTTAGTTCAATGTGTTCATTACCTCATACCACCAGCAGTGCCAGTTTTGCTTACTTCCATTAATAGCCATGTAGGGATTAATCCTGCCCTGTTATATCCTGTCCAGTTACATATTTATGCCTTCTCTTTGGAGTTAGATTAATTAGTTATTGTATTATGAGACTGGAGACATGTTATTGGTAATTTGAGCATTTGATTAGTATGTGGAATGCATATTTGTTTTAATTAAATATACGTTAATTTTTGTACCCGTTGCAACGCACGGGCATTTGTGCTAGTGAGAAAAAAAAATACAAAGCATAAAAGGAAAAAGAAAAAAACATGTTGACATCACCTGACTTAGAATTATCAAAGAAGGCAGAGTTAGAGCGATCACTTGATTTTCAGATCGTGTGCTTGCAGTGGACTGAGATCTAGGACCAGAGTTAGAGTGTGACCCCCCGACATAACTTTAATACAGGTTAGAAAGACATAATGCCACTCTCAAAATTGGCAATCGGGCATTATTTTTAGAGGAAACGGAATTCAAATGACACTCTATAGAAATCAAGTAAAAATTCAAGAATTTAAGAACTTTTAGTAGTGCTATATCCCTGGAAGGGGCAATTTGGTGCTTGAGCTCAGCTGCACCTGTTATCTCAGTCGTTGGCAGATGCATTGGGATGGGGAAAAGTGCGTCATACGCGTCAGGCTTGTTTTGCTGGAAAAAGGAATACAGCTGCTATACGGTCATCTACAGTGCTGGGCGTGGGGCTGTTTGTAGAGGGCACGAGCTGAGTCCGTCACGGTGGAGTTCTGAGCTAGGGACAGGACAACGACCGCGAAAGTGAGCCATGGCATCTGAGCACGGGCTCAGAAACGAATTTTCGCTACAATAGCCTCTTTCTATAACAAATTACTAGGAGACAAATTCCTAAGATCCTAATATGGTAAAATTAGTGTACTAGCATCAATATAGCGACTATGGTATAGTACCAATACCAGAAAGCCTCGGGCAACTTTACTTAATGTGCTACTAGTTTACTATGTGTACCTTTCAAAAGTCTGAAATAAGTATTAATATTGCATCTATTACAGTAACTCCTATCAACACAGCGAGAAACAATAGAAAAAGAAAATTTCGTAAAAAAAGCAAAGCACCACAAATCAAGGTATCGGAATGGTAATCATTGTGCCACAAGAAAACATTCTTACCAAGTGTCAACATAAACTGATCAGCATGAAACCCTTAATAATTCTAACTGTATAGTATAGTCTATGTACGTAGATTGTCGAGAAGACCAGATGGTGGCTGAGAATAAATGGCCAGGCATGGAATTTAACCTATAACTGGTCACATATGTTATTTCATCATACATTACAGTGCACGAAACAAAAAAGATCATATAAAGAGCTATCACAATGACTGAGTTGAAGTATGCAATCAATCATTAATATGTAGTCTCTCCGCAACCACATATAAAGAGCCATCACATGTAAACACCTCTCAAAGCCCATCGCAACAACAGGCGAGAAATCCATACAAATATAAGCCGAACATGGATTGGTGACACATACCACAATATGCAGTCCCTCGGCGTTGGGAAAGCATTTGAGGAAGGTGGGCACCATCTTAACGTCATTGCGAACACCGAAACACACATTCACACCCGTGAGCATCGACATCGACAGGGTTTCTTGCAAGAATGGGAGATGGGGGAACCACAAGCTTGTGGATTTCTGACAGAAAAGGTACTAGATTACGGATCACCAAAAGAGTGGCGTCGATGCCATAACGGGTGACACCAGCCAGCTACGCTTTAATTATGTGGACATTCATGGTGAGCTCCTCCTCGTTCTTCAGCAGCTCAAACAGGCACATGTCCCCTTCTTGCAGCCTATTGTCTTTTACGAACTTCTTCCAGCCTCTGCGCAGTGCATTAAATTTTCCATTGACTTTGTTACCTACATAGAGCTTGGCTTTCCAAGTGTCGTTCTTCCCGGGCAGTCGAAGACTCATTGTCTGGTCCTCGCGTGGAAGATGACAGTCAGCGTATCCCTGTTCAATGTACTGATTTTGTTCGTTGCACATTCACAAGGCAGGATGGTAAGTTGTCAAAATGACTTGAGTCCATTATCTAGAAAGAGGAAACTGCATGGATCGAGCAGAACTTACCAGGCTGTAGCTGCTTCTCTGCAAGACTGACACAAATATTTTGATTTCAGGCTGAATGGCCTGGATTCTCTCTTCAATTTTTCTCTTCTGCTTGCGAGTCAGTTTGATGCTTCTTGCAACCACATATCCTGGGTGAGTCCATTTTTTCTTCTTCTGGCTAGCTGGTTTGGTGTGTCCTGTTATGACATACTCTGGGTGACCGCTTTCTTTAAGTGGATGGACTGTTATCATCACTCTACTGTCGTTCTTTGACACTTCGAATGCGCAGATATCGCCTTCCCGCAAGTTGTTGTCGCGTACGAAGCCCAGCCAACCAGCAGTAAGGATGCATGAAAGGGTGCATGCGCCATCACTGATAACCGCCAAATTGGCATCCCATGTTTTGCTGTTCTGAGGATGACAAAGTTTGATCGTCTGGTCTTGATGCGGAAGGTGTTTGACAGCATAGTCCTTGCAGATGACCTGTTACAAATGAATGAACTAGCTGGTGAATTATGTCAACACCATAAGTTGCAGAGCACTAGTGTATCAACACAAATATTCTAGTGTTCATTCAAAAATAATTGGAGAATAGCGTAACAAACGCTATCTGAGTCATCGCTCTAGAAGATATTGTGATTCTGTAAACGTACCAGATATCCATTAGACAGAGTTTTCTCGTTCATTGCTGTGACATAAAATTCAATTCCAGTCTGGCTTTCCTTGACAAATGTGTCGACTCTTGCCCTCTGGGCACTAGTGAGTTTACAGCTCATTTCTAAAATGTAACGTGATTCTGAAGATCCCTGAAGGACACCTGAACCCCTGGGTTCCTGAATATCTTTTGAAGATGTGACATCTTCAGCTGTACAACAATGATCATGACAGGAGCAATGAGAAGAAAAAAATAGCAGACAAAGTCAAAAACTCGATAGAAATGCACACTCAACTGTTCAATTCTGAACTTGGTTTCTGCGAAGGTGAGTCTGTTGGAGTCTTCTTTGTAGTTTTCCAACTGTCAGTCAAACCATCGTTTCGGCATCTCTTTTTGGTGGGTAGTGATTGATCATGACAAATGTCCCTCTCTTGGACATTAGGACCACAGCTCATGGTAACACATGAAAACTCGTTCTCGCAGCCACTTGGTTTAAAGATTTTTACTTTGAAGTGAGAGTCCCCACTGTATGTAAAGACTAGGAGGTCACCCTCTTTAAGTTCATAAGCACCGGCAAAGTTCGCCCACCCTGATCGAAGAACTAACTTATGTTGTTCCTCGGCAACCTGAACATTATAAATTTTACCATACGGGACTTCTAGTTTGACTTCATCAGATATGCGACCTCTGAAATTAGTGGCGAACTTTGGTGGTATGGCCTGCATGAAGAAACAAATGACAGAGAATCTTTAACCAGCAAGTGACCACAGACGATGCTAAGTGATTGCCAGTCTATCTTAATCCCTATATAATTCACTATAAGGAAAACTAAGAGCACACATTCTTCCCTAATATTTATTATCAATTTTTGGTTATCTGGGTAAGTGGGTATACTTTGTGGCTTCGTGCAATTTAGTTATCAAACAAGGTATAGTTATACAACTGGTGCCAAACTCCTAACTTCATCAAGATTATCAAACTGCTAGCAGTATTTCTGTTATGACCGGTTTGGTCTATACTAGGAAGAGGCCCACCGGGCATTAGTATTAGGGGCTTGACCCACAAGTTATCTTAGGCTAAAGTTATAAATACTAGATGTAAGACATCGTTTGAGATTAAGCAATAAAGATATCATAATCTTACATTGCTCGGCTCAAGGAGCCGGAACCCTAGCCGCCGCTGCACCTAACCCTAGCCGCGACGGCGCCCGCTCCAGCCCTCGTCCCCCTCCTCCTTGCCCATACAATCTACGCCGGAGGCCTGGTAGGAACCCTAGTCCTACCAATTTGGTATCCAGAGACACCTGGCCGATCATGTCGCTTCCTCCATCACCGCCGCCGCCATCCACCTCCGCCTCACCATCGCCGCCGCCTCCTCGCCGATGACGGCGATCACGTCCGGACCATCACCACCACTGCGCCCGGCCGATCACCACCACGGCGGATCCGCCTCGCCTCCTCACGCCAGGAGGTGTCGTGCACCGCGGAGCTTCGTCCAAGCCGTCCCGGGCATCACCTCTCACCGGGAACCAGCCCGGCCGCCGAAGGCCGCCACCACCGCTTATGGGCCGCCGCGCTGATGGCCCGCCCGACCTTCCAGCGCCCTACGGGGGCGCCCGCCGCCTCGCCGCCAAGACTACCCGGCCATGGAACGCGGCGTGGCCGACCGCCACCACATCATTGGGGCCCGCCAAGATTCCTCGGCGCCACCGGCTGCCCCCACGACGCAGCGACGGTGCAAAGAAGCACCACCGTGCACCGCCATCGACAAAGACCACCACCGCATCCCGGCCTCTTGGCGCCGCACCTAAGTCGCGATTCCGCCATCACCATCGCCGATCCCCGCATGGGCGACCGGCTCGTCTCCGGGTCCGGTGTATTCCTCGGTGCCGGAACACCTGCAGCCCTCCCTGCGGTTTGATCACCCCTCCAGCTCGGCAAACTACGCCCCGGAGATTCCCGACCCGGCATACGCGCTGCCGTCGGCTATAGCCGCCCCCGGGCACGGCGGTCCGACACCCCCTCGATTCGCCAAACTGGACTTTGCCACTTATGAGGGCACGGAGGACCCTCAATCGCTCAACCAAAGGCGAGCAGCTTCTTTCGAGGGCAGTGAACGCCGCCGGATCGCACTGCTCGCGTCCTATCATCTTCGAGGCGCGGGCGCAGATTGCACTACGCCCTCGGCAGACGAGGGCGGCATGCCACCATGGGAGCGCTTCCGGAGCTCTGTCTCCTCCGCCGGGCCTCCTATCCGCTGGAGCCGATCGGGCGCCCTGGCCGCGCTTACCCTTCACATCCACGGTGCAGACTACGCCGACCGCTTCTGTGCCTTGGCGTACACGCGCCGGGCGTCTCCGCGACTTCAGCAAGGCCGAAGTTATTTGTGGGCGGTCTGCCGGACCATATTCGCGTGGACGCCGAGCTCCGGATCCCCGACCTTGAGCGGCCATGTATTACGCCCGCCTTCGAAAGGGCCCAGTGCATCGCAAGAACCGCCGGACGGGCGGCCGCCAGCCAGCCGCCAAAGACCGACTCCACCAGCCTCGGCCGGCCTCACTCCGGCCGCGACGGCCGCACTCGGCCACCACATCGCCCTTCCGTCGGTTGTCACCACCGAAAGCAGCAGGAGCGTCGCCGTCGTGGTCTTCGCTTCAATCGCGATGAGCCCTACACGCCGACCCATGTCCGCCTCGCTTTTTACTTGGAGACGGTCGACTACACCGAGGCGGATGACTCGCCGACGCCGCCACCACCATCTGCGGCGATCGAGGACACGGCCGCGGATCGCTGGCGACGGCTCGTCGTCCTCCCTTCACGCCTTGCCGCATCCGGGCGGCGGACCATGCTGCCGCCGTGACGATCCATGGCGGCGATCGGTGGCCCCGCTGGATCTGGCTCCACCCACAACTTTACGCCGAGGCGACCATGCGTCGGCTAGCCCTTCCGACGATGGGCGGGGAGCGCCTGCGGATCACGGTGGCGAACGGCGATCGCCTCCGGTGTCATGGGCTCGCCCGCGACGTTCCCATCTCCATCGGCGGCGAACACTTCTCCATTACCTGTGCAGGGATCGACCTCGGCTGTTTCGACTTCATCCTCGGGGTGGACTTTCTCCGGACCCTCGGTCCCATCATGTGGGATTTCGACGCGCTCACGATGACGTTCTGGCGGCTGGGCCGCCGCATCCGGTGGGAGGGCCTTGGGGGCGCCGCGCCGGCCGTGCCACACCTCCAGCTGGCCCCGCGTCCTCGGAGACCGAGCAACCCCTGCTGGATCCCCTTCTGCAGCAGCACAGCGACCGAGATGGTTAACAAGGTTATTGCCATGTATTTGCGTTGTGTGACAGGAGATCAGCCTCGCGCTTGGGTGGACTGGCTCTCTTGGGCGGAGTACTGCTACAACACTTCTTATCACTCCGCTCTGCACGCGACGCCGTTTAAGGTGGTCTATGGTCGACCACCCCCGCCTATACTTCCGGTCGACCCGGAGACGGCTCGGACGGCGGTTGCGGGTGACCTTATCCGCACCCGTGACGAGATGCTTGCTGAGGTCCGTCAGCGTCTCCTTCAGGCCCAGCAGACGGCCAAGCACTACTACGACGATCATCATCGCGAGGCGGAGTTCGCAGTGGGTGATTGGGTGTGGCTGCGTCTTCTCCACCGCTCTCACGCAACATCGACCCGCGGCGCTTGGCGCAAGCTCGGCCCCTCGCCACGCCGGGCCCTTCCCTATCGTGGAGCGCATTGGGAAGGTGGCCTATCATCTTGACTTCGGCCAGCGCCGCATCCACGACGTCTTCCATGTGGGGCTGCTCAAGCCCTTCCGTGGCGAAGCCACCGGCGGCTCCTCGGCGCTTCCTCCAACCGCCGATGGTCGCATTCTTCGAGCCGGCAAAGGTGTTGCGAGCACAGCTCCGTCGTGGCGTGTGGTTCGTCCCTCATTGATGGGCAGGCCTTCCGGAGGAGGAGGCTACTTGGGAGCAGCACGAGGAATTCCGCCAACACTATCCAGACTTTCAGCTCGAGGACGAGCTGTTTGCGCAGGCGGGGAGAGATGTTATGACCGGTTTGGTCTATACTAGGAAGAGGCCCACCGGGCATTAGTATTAGGGGCTTGACCCACAAGTTATCTTAGGCTAAAGTTATAAATACTAGATGTAAGACATCGTTTGAGATTAAGCAATAAAGATACCATAATCTTCTGTTGCCCGGCTCCCGAAGGAGCCGGAACCCTAGCCGCCGCCGCACCTAACCCTAGCTGCGACGGCGCCTGCCCGCCGGCGCGCCCGCTCCAGCCCTCATCCCCCTCCTCCTTGCCCATACAATCTACGCCGGAGGCCTGGTAGGAACCCTAGTCCTACCAATTTCCCATTTTTTTCACAAAACAACAGTTTTGAAAATTGTAGACGATATATTTGTGCACAAAAAATAGTGTAACCGGCAAGGCCTTACCATCTCATCCTTAAAATTACTCAGAATCACAACCTTGAAGAAAGACCAGTTATGATCCTCCATGTGCCAATAATGGCGTCCAACACATTCTATGCATATTGTGCATGCTTTGTTCCTGTGATCATTTGGTCCAGTCCTGCCATATCAGTTGTGATGAAATTATTAAAATCAAAATCCACACACACATTTTGAGATGAACTTTGACAATCGACTTGACCTACAAAATATGTGTTATATGCCACTAAAAGTATACCACTGGATTTGCATTTGAAACAAGTTCCCAATGGTATTATTTTTATGGTATATAACTCATACATTATTGGTCTAATTGATGATCAAAGTAAATATCAAAATATGTGCAGGCCATGCAACCCGAACAGAGGAAGATGACACGACGAATGGACAGAGTTATGCTTATTAGTCCTAGGAACACAAACTGTAACCAAGGTTAGCACTGACCTTTCTCTAGGTGATTGCAAAGGATTATCATGATAGGCGCTCCTTTTTTGGACACAAGGAGTGATGTTCTTCACGACACACGATAACAATTTATCAAAACCATTTACATTGAAGATCCGGACTTTGAACTGGGAGTTCCCATTATACCCGAACAACAATGTGTCACCCTCTTTAAGTTCATAGGCACTGACAAATGTATCCCATCCAGAGCGAAGGACTAGCTCATTCTGTTCATTGTCAACCTGAACACTATATGTTTGGCCATCTGGCACTTCTAGCTTTATTTCTTCAGATATGTGCCCTCTGACATAGTTTGCAAACTTTTCTGGTATGTTCTGCAGGAATAACCAAAAGAATGTTTTTCTTACTAACGAGTTAAGGCAGTCATTGTAAAGAAAAATCAAGAGCACTTTACAAAACTAGTTTGCTACATGAGATCAAGATTAGTGTCTCCAGAACAGAACATAGATTCTTATTATTTTTGGATCACCAACAAGCCAACCACCAGCTTATCTTCATGCATGTTCGGCTATTCTAAAACCAGGGAGCATAAACATAGCCTATTACTCCCTCCGTTCGGAATTACTTGTCTCGGAAATGGATGTATCTAGAACTAAAATACGTCTAGATACATCCATTTCCGCGACAAGTAATTCCGAACGGAGGGAGTAGTATGCATTAACTTCACCACATTGTGATGTTCCCCTCCTTAAAGCATTAATACATAGTTCCTCCTGTGTAATCTCCTTTTTTTATAGGGAAAACAGGCTGCTGTTGCTAACTTCACTAGAAAATCAAGAGGGAAAATGCTTTTCATTTTGGACACATAATTTTGGTTATTTCGGCATGGTTAAATGCAATAGTATAATAATTTTAGTCAAGTACATTTATCTCAAAAATAAAGTCTATTTCAGAGGTCCCAACTTCAATATCAAGTTTACAAAGTTGCTAGCTCAATCTATCAGCATCCTAAAAATAATAATCTAAAAGATAGAAGATATATATTGGTGCATGAGAACAGAAGAATTGACAATGTCTTACCAGTCCATTATTTGAAGCACCGATACCCATCATAACCATGAAGAAACGCATTTTATTGACACAAGGAGTGTTGTTCATTGGAACACAGGATAACTCTTTCTCACAGCCAGTTTGATTGAACATTCGAACTTCAAAGCAGGAGCTTCCGCTGGATTCAAACAATAAGATTGTACCTTGTACAAGTTCATAAGTTCTGGCAAATTCTGCCCATCCAGATTGAAAGACAAGGCCATTCTCTTCCTTAGAAACCTGAACGTTGTATGTTTTACCGTCAGGTAATTCTAGCTTCACTTTGTCAGGTATCTGACCTCTGATATAATTTGCTAAGTTTATTGGTACATCCTGCAGGAATAAGCAAATGTGACCTTTGTTATCTTAGAACAGAAGGTTCCTGTAACGGCAATCAAGACTCAAGAGTGCACTACAAAAGCCGTTTGTTTGAACAAGATACGCATTTATTTTATTCGCAGGAACAGAGCACACAATCACTGGATCAAATAAAAATGTAGCCATGTCGGCACCAAGCAAAGAATGTTGAGTGCGAGCACATAAAAGTTAGACGTGTGACATGGGAGACTATAGTCTTAGTCTGTATACGTAATATTTATACTACTCCCTCCGTTCCTAAATATAAGTCTTTGTAGAGATTTCACTAGGTGGACTACATACGAAGCAAGATGAATGAATCTATACTTAAAATGCATCTATATACATCCGTATGTGGTTTATAGTGAAATTTCTACATAGACTTATATTTAGGAACGGAGGAGGGAGTAGTCTGGAGTATATTATGGAGTTAGGAAATTTTACTCTGCTGTAATTGGGGAAAAGGCAACAATGAAGGCACTTATCACTAGTTCATCATCATGCCTAGAATTACTTTTCATAATCCGAGTAGTGCTGATAACTTCAACCCCTACTTGTTATTTTGCGAAGTACTCCCCCCGTTCCATGTTACCTCGCATTTCAGTTTTAGCTTAGTTAAAACAAGCCTTTGACCAACAATTACTGTTAACGAAACTCTTTCTTCAAGAAGAGAGAATGACAGGGTCTTACCACGAATTCACCCACAATCTTGACGAAACTCTTTTTCCAGTCACCCATGCGGTGCCAGTTGTGGTACACGACGCACTCGTTGCAACTTGTGAAAGATGTCTTCATTGTATGACAACACCTACCAAATTAATTGAAATCAAGCTGTTAGAGGAACTTTAGCAGGTATTATTACTATATTATCTGGTAAGAACCCAAGAGAACTTTGCGCGCAAGAATCAGATGGATGTTGTATTGTTGTATGACCTTGCAAATTTCCATGGCCAAAATCCATTTCATTTGGGAGAAACAAAAAGTATAATTGCCTGTTTCCTGTTTCAGCTCCTATCTCACAAACAAGGTTATATATACACCTAAAAAAATCTATATCGACCTTGATTAGTTTTTACTTACTACTGTAGTTACGAACTGAAAATACGAGTTCCAAATACCTACTCCCAGGCCACGCGCAAAGATCCAAATAACCTTCTTCTTCTTCTTCCTCGTCCTCATCCCCTCACAGAATCGAGCACGAACCACGGTATTTCTCCTCGGCGAGACGCCAGTGCCACCACCGCCTACGCCGTCTCGCCTCGTCCGATTTCCCGCTGAGCTTCTCGTTGCAGGCGGGGTCTACGCGGGCGGAGCGCCGTCACCTCCGCCTGGGACCGCGAATCCCATCACAGGAATCTTCTTCTCCGGTGGAAAAGGCAGCAGCAGCTTGGACCAATTTGTTTAGGCCCAACCCATACCGTTCCTACACCATGCTCATACGTACCTTACTCAAAAATGGCCCACATGCACCAAACCAGATTGTTTCCTTTTTTTTTGCGAGGAACCAGATTGTTTCCTAATAAAATAAAAAATACTCACCCCGTTTCAAAATACTTCCTCCTCCGGAATTAGTTGACGCTCAAACGGTTGTATCTAGACGTATTTAAAATGAAGTACTTTTTTAAGGCACCGGTCAAGATACTTACGTTTTAAGTTATCCTAAATCAAACATGTTTAAATTTGACAAAGTCTATAGAAAATTATAAAAATAATTATATATCAACTATATATTATAAAAATATATTTAATGATGGATCTAATAAAACTGATTCGATATTGTAGATGTTGGTATATTTTTCCATATTTTTTTTTACATGTATAGTTCCGTATACTTGGTAGCATAAAGGTGGGGTTTCTCGGGGAAGAAACATAAAGATGATTGACTTAGAAAAAGCCTAGAACTTCAAGTACGTTCCCCGACCATGTGTGGGCTGACGCAACTCCGGCGTTGTTCAAGGCGGGATGTATGCCGCGGTTTCTTCGGTCGGGTGCGTCCTTTGGCCCAAGCTGATCACTTTGGTCGGTCTTGGGGGTGTCTGGATGCAGGGCGGCGGCCCCGGCGGCGGGAGGCACGAAGTTCGTGGGCGGGACTTGCGCCTCAGGTGCGGGTGAGCGGCCACGGCCACGCTGGTGGGTGGTCACTGGTGGTTGACGGAGCTAGGTTGCTTCGGAGGGGTGGGCGTGCTGGGGTTCATTACCTGCCCAATCTTGTATTGGCCGACGATGGCGGCGTCCGTGGACACTGTATCCTTCTTGTAGGCTCCGTCGCAGTGGCCTTTCTCCTTCGAGTTGCTCCGGGTGAAAACCCGATCTTTGGGATCAGATGGTGGCGGCTATCGTGGTCGTTCCCTTCTTGGAGGCACCATCTTGGAGTCCTAGTTCCGTCGTTCTCGTCTCACCTCTCCTCAGAGGAGGAGGTCTTTCGTGGCTCCAAGCAGTTCGTCCTCGCGCATTTGTAGTGGCTTGGTAGTCGTTGGGGTGGTGTGGCGGTACCCGGCACCCTTGTATCTTGCCTTGGGTGTGTGTGTCGTGTGCGGTGGTGGCGTGAGTTTGTATCATGGTCCTTGTGGTTTGGTGATTTATATATAAAGCGGGGTGAAAGCCTTTTTCGAAAAAACGAGCACGATATCCATCTCAAATATATAGAAAATTAGTATCCAAGGCAAACCCTACACTCAAAATCAAAATAAACAAATATAATGAAACCAAGCGACCCAAACAACTGCTTTGTCATCAAAAAAGAAAAGAAAGAGGTGAAGCCAAAACATGTAACAGACCATTGCGGCCTTCGGCCACATTTCATACGAACTTGTGTCACCACGTTCAAGATCTGCCTCCAGAAGGAGATGTATTCCTTTTTCTCTTGTAATGCTAAAACTTCACCAAAGAAAAGTATCTTTAGGAGAAAAGAAGCCTATGCGCCTGGTTCCTCAAAAGACAACCATGCTCTTCCACATGCATGGCATTGCATGGTCCGAAGATGTACTAGAAACTGAAACACGAGAAGGGCTGCTCGAGACTACCTTTGGCAAGAAGCTCTCTGTAGGCCGCGTAGAATAGGTGGCGCCGGAGGGCCAGCAGAGACTGAAGAAAATGCTGCGGCGGTGACCTTTTTCACAGGATGAACGGAGAGGGGTAACGGAGGCGGAGAAGATCCCAGTGGTTCGACTCGCGCCTAGCAGCGTGCCAACGAGAGCACGCGCACTACACTGCCACTTGATGTTGATAGACCGTACGAGTACTAAGGGCATCTCCAGCCGCGTCCCCAACAGGCCCTCCCCAGGCGATTTTGCCGCGCCGACGCTAAAAAAGGCAAAAAAGGCCCCAGTCGCGCCCCCAGAAGTCCGTTTTTCGCCGGCTCGGGCCAAAACTGGTGCCGGCGGACACAGGCCGAACCCGGCGCCCTGGGGGGCGCTTGGGGAGCCGGCACAAGCGAAAAAGGCGCGTGGGCCCGCCATACGAGGCGACCGAGGGCCTTTTTCCGCCATTTCTTGACGCTTTTCCTCGCATCTCTCGCTGCCGCCTTCCTCCCGCCATTCTCTCCCTTTCTCCCGCCAAACCCCTCCGCCGCCCGCGAAGAAGCACGCCATGCCGCCGAAGAAGTACACCATGTTGGGCGGGCATCAAGAATCGGGCGCGTGGGCCCAGCCGGGCAGAGGAAGCCGAGGGCGCCGCCATCAAAGCCACCGGCCTGTCGAACGCCGAGTGGAGGGTGGAAGTTCGGCGCTGGCGATCACCGCCGACAAAGTGAACAGAACCATAGCCAAGAAGGCTCGCGATAACGCAGCTGGCGGGCGGCGTTTTCCTCATCGGCCGACCAGCGGGATGAATCCACCCGTCGTCGGCCACGCCCGACGCGCATACAGGGACAGCAAGGCGCCAGATCTCCATGGGGTTCATCGTCGCCCGGCTACGCCGACGGCGACGCCGCACGTGGGTTCAACCCAACGTGACCTTCCCTCATGGTCACCCGCCACGCCAAGACGCCCTCGCCATTCGGCGTGCGCAGTACCCTCCATACAACTACGCCGCCGCCGCTTATGCGTCCACACCGACGTCCCATCTCTACTGGTGGACCGCTACCCTTCTCGCACCTCGGCGACGCCCGGCGACACGGGAGCCGATATGGGCGACATCATCGCGGCAGATCGATCATGGCCGCCCGCGTCTCCCGGGTTCGCCACCGGTGACGAGGTAGTGGACCTCAGCGGCGACATGGAGGCCGAGCTCGGCTACGTCTACGGCGACGACGCGCAGGAACCCGAGGAGGAGGAGGAGGACAAGGAGGAGGAGGAGGAGGAGGAGGAGGAGGACCAGGAGGAGGAGGAGGAGGAGGAGGAGGAGCCGGCTCTGAAGGAAATATGCCCTAGAGGCAATAATAAAGTTATTATTTATTTCCTTATATCATGATAAAGGTTTATTATTCATGCTAGAATTGTATTAACCGGAAACATAATACATGTGTGAATATATAGACAAACAGTATGTCACTAGTATGCCTCTACTTGACTAGCTTGTTAATCAAAGATGGTTATGTTTCCTAACCATGAACAAGGAGTTGTTATTTGATTAACAAGGTCACATCATTAGTTGAATGATCTGATTGACATGACCCATTCCGTTAGCTTAACACTTGATCGTTTAGTATGTTAATGCTTTCTTCATGACCCATACATGTTCCTATAACTATGAGATTATGCAACTCCGTTTACCGGAGGAACACTTTGGGTACTACCAAACGTCACAACGTAATCGGGTGATTATAAAGGAGTACTACAGGTGTCTCCAAAGGTACTTGTTGGGTTGGCGTATTTCGAGATTAGGTTTTGTCACTCCGATTGTCGGAGAGGTATCTCTAGGCCTTCTCGGTAATACACATCACTTAAGCCTTGCAAGCATTACAACTAATGAGTTAGTTGTGAGATGATGTATTACGGAACGAGTAAAGAGACTTACCGTAACGAGATTGAACTAGGTATTGGATACCGACGATCGAATCTCGGGTAAGTAACATACCGATGACAAAGGGAACAACGTATGTCGTTATGCGGTTTGACCGATAAAGATCTTCGTAGAATATGTAGGAACCAATATGGGCATCCAGGTTCCGCTTATTGGTTATTGACCGAGAATGGTTCTAGGTCATGTCTACATAGTTCTCGAACCCGTAGGGTCCATACGCTTAACGTTTCGATGACAGTTCATTATGAGTTTATAAGTATTGATGCACCGAAGTTTGTTCGGAGTCCCGGATGTGATCACGGACATGACGAGGAGTCTCTAAATGGTCGAGACATAAAGATTGATATATTGGAAGCCTATGTTTGGACTTCGGAAGGGTTCCGAGTGAAAACTGGAAGTTACCGGAACACCGGGGGGTTACCGGAACCCCCCGGGGGGTATATGGGCCTTCATGGGCCACAAGGGAGAAGAGGAAGGGCCGGCCAGGTGGGCTGCGCGCCCCCCTCCCCCCTCTAGTCCGAATAGGACAAGGAGAGGGGGGGCGGCGCCCCTTCCCTCTTCCCCCTCCCCAATCCTACTCCAACTAGGACACGGGGAGTCCTACTCGGTGGGAGTAGGACTCCTCCAGCGCGCCTCCCAAGGCTGGCCGCACCCCCTTTGGCTCCTTTATATACGGGGCAGGGGGCACCCCATAACACACAAGTTGATCTACGGATCTTTCCTTAGCCGTGTGCGGTGCCCCTTCCACCATATTCCACTTCGTCATATCGTCATGAGCTTAGGCGAAGCCTGCCACCGGAGAAGTCATATCGTCAGCGAGCTTAGGCGAAGCCCTGCGTCGGCGGAGCATCAACATCGTCATCACTCCGTCGTGGCCGACGGAACTCATCCCGACACTTTGCTTTGGATCGGAGTCCGGGATCGCCATCGAGCTGAACGATGTGCGTAACTCGGAGGTGCCGTGACGTTCGGTGCTTGGATCGGTCGGATCGTGAAGACGTACGACTACATCAACCGCGTTGTTATAACGCTTCCGCTTTCGGTCTACGAGGGTACGTGGCCGGACACTCTTCCCTCTCGTTGCTATGCCATCACCATGGTCTTGCGTGATCGTAGGAAAATTTTGAAATTACTACGTTACCCAACAGTGGCATCCGAGCCAGGTTTTATGCGTTGATGTCATATGCACGAGTAGAACACAAGTGAGTTGTGGACGATACAAGTCATACTGCCTACCAGCATGTCATACTTTGGTTCAGCGGTATTGTGAGATGAAGCGGCCCGGACCGACATTACGCCAGACGCTTACGCGAGACTGGTTTCACCGCTCCGAGCACTCGTTGCTTAAAGGTGATCATGGTGCTGCCTCTCTCACTTTAGTTGAACTGAGTGTGGCTACGCCCGGTCCTTGAGAAGGTTAAACGGAGTCTATTTGTGAAGTATCGTTGTGGTTTTGATGCGTAGGTAAGAACGGTTCTTGCTCAGCCCGTAGCAGCCACGTAAAACTTGCAACAACAAAGTAGAGGACGTCTAACTTGTTTTTGCAGGGCATGTTGTGATGTGATGTGGTCAAGACGTGATGCTATATTTTATTGTATGAGATGATCATGTTTTGTAACCGAAGTTATCGGCAATCGGCGAGAGCCATATGGTTGTCGCTTTATTGTATGAAATGCAACGCCATGTAATTGCTTTACTTTATCACTAAGGAGTAGCGATAGTCGTAGAAGCAATAGTTGGCGAGACGACAACGATGCTACGATGGAGATCAAGGTGTCGCTACCGGTGGCGATGGTGATCATGACGGTGCTTCGGCGATGGAGATCACAAGCACAAGATGATGATGACCATATCATATCACTTATATTGATTGCATGTGATGTTTATCCTTTATGCATCTTATCTTGCTTTGATTGACGGTAGCTTTATAAGATGATCTCTCACTAAAAATTATCAAGAAGTGTTCTCCCTGAGTATGCACCGCTATGCGAAAGTTCTTCGTCTTTGAGACACCACGTGATGATCGGGTGTGATAGGCTCTACGTTCAAATACAACGGGTGCAAAACAGTTGCACGCGGAATACTCGAGTTAAACTTGACGAGCCTAGCATATAACAGATATGGCCTCGGAACACGGAGACCGAAGGTCGAGCGTGAATCATATAGTAGATATGATCAACATAGTGATGTTCACCATTGAAACTACTCCATCTCACGTGATGATCGGACATGGTTTAGTTAATATGGATCACGTGATCACTTAGATGACTAGAGAGATGTCTGTCTAAGTGGGAGTTTTAATATGATTAATTGAACTTAAATTTATCATGAACTTAGTACTGATAGTATTTTGCTTGTCTATGTTTCTTGTAGATAGATGGCTCGTCTTTGTTGTTCCGTTGAATTTTAATGCGTTCCTTGAGAAAGCAAAGTTGAAAGATGATGGTAGCAATTACACGGACTGGGTCCGTAACTTGAGGATTATCCTCATTGCTGCACGTAAAAATTACGCCTGGAAGCACATTTGGGTAGCGAACTGCTGCGAATCTTTGAGCGAAGTTGTTAAAGTCTGGCAGAGATTAGCTGATGACTACTCTATAGTTCAGTGTGCCATGCTTTACGGCTTAGAACCGGGTCTTCAACGACGTTTTGAACGTCATGGAGCATATGAGATGTTCCAGGAGTTGAAGTTAATATTTCAAGCAAATGCCCGGATTGAGAGATATGAAGTCTCCAATAAGTTCTATAGCTGCAAGATGGAGGAGAATAGTTACAAGTGAGCACATACTCAAAATGTCCGGGTATAACAATCACTTAATTCAGCCGGGAGTTAATCTTCCGGATGATAGTGTCATTGACAGAATTCTCCAATCATCGCCACCAAGCTACAAGAGCTTCGTGATGAACTATAATATGCAAGGATGACTAAGACAATTCACGAGCTCTTCGCGATGCTAAAAGTCTGGAGGTAGAAATCAAGAAAGAGCATCAAGTGTTGATGATCAACAAGACCACTAGTTTCAAGAAAAGGGCAAAGGGAAGAAGAAGGAAACTTCAAAAAGAACAGCAAGAAAGTTGCCGATCAAGAGAAGAAACCCAAGTCTGGACCTAAGCACGAAACTGAGTGTTTTTACCGCAGCGCATCGACACTTTGGAAGCGGAACTGCCCCAAGTATTTGGCGGATAAAAAGGATGGCAAGGTGAACAAAGGTATATGTGATATACATGTTATTGATGTGTACCTTACTAATACTGTGATATTACTGGGTATTTGATACTGGTTACATTGCTAGTATTTGCAACTCAAAGCAGGAACTACGGATTGCGAAGATTGGCTAAGGACGAGGTGACAATGCGCGTTGGAAATGGTTCCAAAGTCGATGTGATGGCCATCGGCACGCTACCTCTACATCTACCTTCGGGATTAGTTTTAGACCTAAATAATTGTTATTTGGTGCCAGCGTTGAGCATGAACATTATATCTGGATCTTGTTTAATGCGAGACGGTTATTCATTTAAATCAGAGAATAATGGTTGTTCTATTTATATGAGTAATATCTTTTATGGTCATGCACCCTTGAAGAATGGTCTATTCTTGTTGAATCTCGGCGGTAGTGATACACATATTCATAATGTTGAAACCAAAAGATGCAGAGTTGATAATGATAGTGCAACTTATTTGTGGCACCGCCGTTTAGGTCATATCGGTGTAAAACGCATGAAGAAACTCCATCTTGATGGGCTTCGGAATCACTTGATTATGAATCACTTGGTACTTGCGTAACCGTGCCTCATGGGCAAGATGACCAAAACGCCGTTCTCCGGAACTATGGAGCGAGCAACTAATTTGTTGGAGATCATACATACCGATGTTTGTGGTCCAATGAATGTTGAGGCACGCTGGCGGTATCGTTATTTTCTCACCTTCACAGATGATTTGAGCAGATATGGGTATATCTACTTAATGAAACACAAATCTGAAACATTTGAAAAGTTCAAAGAATTTCAGAGTGAAGTGGAAAATCATCGTAACAAGAAAATAAAATTTCTACGATCTGATCGTGGAGGAGAATATTTGAGTTACGAGTTTGGTTTACATTTGAAACAATGTTGAATAGTTTAGCAACTCACGCCACCGGAACACCACCGAGAAATGGTGTGTCCGAACGTCGTAATCGTACTTTACTAGATATGGTGCGATCTATGATGTCTATTTCCGATTTACCGCTATCGTTTTGGGGTTATGCTTTAGAGACGGCCGCATTCACGTTAAATAGGACACCGTCAAAATCCGTTGAGACGACGCCTTATGAACTGTGGTTTGGCAAGAAACCAAAGTTGTCGTTTCTTAAAGTTTGGGGCTGCGATGCTTATGTAAAGAAACTTCAACCAGATAAGCTCGAACCCAAATCGGAAAAATGTGTCTTCATAGGATACCCAAAGGAGACTGTTGGGTACACCTTCTATCACAGATCTGAAGGCAAGATTTTCGTTGCTAAATTCGGATCCTTTCTAGAGAAGGAGTTTCTCTCGAAAGAAGTGAGTGGGAGGAAAGTAGAACTTGATGAGATAATCATATCTGCTCCCTTATTGGAAAGTAGTTCATCACAAGAAATGGTTCTGTGACAACTACACCAATTAGTGAAGAAACTAATGATGATGATCATGAAACTTCAGATCAAGTTACTCTTGAACCTCATAGGTCAACCAGAGTAAAATACGCACTGTGAAAGTGGTACGGTAATCCTATTCGGAAGTCATGTTACTTGACCATGGCGAACCTACAAACTATGAAGAAGCGATGGTGAGCCCAGATTCCGCAAAATGGCTGGAAGCCATGAAATCTGAGATGGGATCCATGTATGAGAACAAAGTATGGACTTTGGTTGACTTGCCCGATGATCGGCAAGCCATTGAAAATAAATGGATCTTTAAGAAGAAGACCGACGATGGTAATATAACTGTCTACAAAGCTCGACTTGTTGCGAAAGGTTTTTCGACAAGTTCAAGGGGTTGACTACGATGAGACTTTCTCACCCGTAGCGATGCTTAAGTCTGTCTGAATCATGTTAGCAATTGCCGCATTTTATGATTATGAAATTTGGCAAATGGATGTAAAAACTGCATTCTTGAATGGATTTCTAGAAGAAGAGTTGTATATGATGCAACCAGAAGGTTTTGTCGATCCAAAAGGTGCTAACAAAGTGTGCAAGCTCCAATGATCAATTTATGGTGCAGTGCAAGCCTCTCGGAGTTGGAATAAACGATTTGATAGTGTGATCAAAGCATATGGGTTTGTACTGCACTTTTGGAGAAGCCCGTATTTACAAGAAAGTGAGTGGGAGCTCAGTAGCATTTACGATATTATATGTGGACGACATATTATTGATTGGAAATGATATAGAATTTCTGGATAGCATAAAAGGATACTTGAATAAAAGTTTTTCAATGAAAGACCTGGTGAAGCTGCTTACATATTGGGCATCAAGATCTATAGAGATAGATCAAGACGCTTAATTGGACTTTCACAAAGCACATACCTTGATAAAGTTTTGAAAAAGTTCAAAATGGATCGTGCAAAGAAAGGTTTTTACCTGTGTTGCAAGGTGTAAGATTGAGTCGGACTCAATGCCCGACCACAATGCAGAAGATAGAGAGAAAATGAAAGATGTTCCCTATGCTTCAGCCATAGGCTCTATCATGTATGCAATGCTGTGTACCAGACTGACGTATGCTTAGCTGTAAGCTTGGCAGGAAGGTACCAAAGTAATCCAGAATGGATCACTGGACAGCGGTCAAGAACATCCTGAAATACACGAAAAGGACTAAGGATAATTTTCTCATATATGGAGGTGACAAAGAGCTAGTCGTAAATGGTTACGTCCGATGCAAGCTTAGACACAGATCCGGACGATTCTAAATCGCAAACCGGATACGTGTTTTTATTAAACGGTGGAGCTGTCAGTTGGTGCAGTTCTAAACAAAGCGTCGAGGCGGGATCTACATGTGAAGCGGAGTACATAGCTGCTTCGGAAGCAGCGAATGAAGGAGTCTGGATGAAAGAGTTCATTTCCGATCTAGGTGTCATACCTAGTGCATCGAGACCGATGAAGATCTTACGTGACAATCTTTGGTGCAATTGCCTTGGCAAAGGAATCCAGATTTCACAAGAGGACCAAGCATATCAAGAGACGCTTCAATTCCATTCGGGACCAAGTCCAAGTGGGAGACATAGAGATTTGCAAAATACATACGGATCTGAATGTTGCAGACCCTGCTGACTAAGCCTCTTCCACGAGCAAAACATGATCAGCACCAAGACTCCATGGGTGTTAGGATCATTACTTTGTAATCTAGATTATTGACTCTAGTGCAAGTGGGAGACTGAAGGAAATATGCCCTAGAGGCAATAATAAAGTTATTATTTATTTCCTTATATCATGATAAAGGTTTATTATTCATGCTAGAATTGTATTAACCGGAAACATAATACATGTGTGAATATATAGACAAACAAGATGTCACTAGTATGCCTCTACTTGACTAGCTTGTTAATCAAAGATGGTTATGTTTCCTAACCATGAACAAGGAGTTGTTATTTGATTAACAAGGTCACATCATTAGTTGAATGATCTGATTGACATGACCCATTCCGTTAGCTTAACACTTGATCGCTTTAGTATGTTAATGCTTTCTTCATGACCCATACATGTTCCTATAACTATGAGATTATGCAACTCCTGTTTATCGGAGGAACACTTTGGGTACTACCAAACGTCACAACGTGAATCGGGTGATTATAAAGGAGTACTACAGGTGTCTCCAAAGGTACTTGTTGGGTTGGCGTATTTCGAGATTAGGTTTTGTCACTCCGATTGTGGAGAGGTATCTCTAGGCCTTCTCGGTAATACACATCACTTAAGCCTTGCAAGCATTACAACTAATGAGTTAGTTGTGAGATGATGTATTACGAACGAGTAAAGAGACTTACCGGTAACGAGATTGAACTAGGTATTGGATACCGACGATCGAATCTCGGGTAAGTAACATACCGATGACAAAGGGAACAACGTATGTCGTTATGCGGTTTGACCGATAAAGATCTTCAGAGAATATGTAGGAACCAATATGGGCATCCAGGTTCCGCTATTGGTTATTGACCGAGAATGGTTCTAGGTCATGTCTACATAGTTCTCGAACCCGTAGGGTCCGTGACGCTTAACGCTTCGATGACAGTTCATTATGAGTTTATAAGTATTGATGCACCGAAGTTTGTTCGAGTCCCGGATGTGATCACGGACATGACGAGGAGTCTCGAAATGGTCGAGACATAAAGATTGATATATTGGAAGCCTATGTTTGGACTTGGAAGGGTTCCGAGTGAAAGCAGGAAGTTACGGAACACCGGGGTTACGGAACCCCGGGGGTATATGGGCCTTCATGGGCCACAAGGGAGAAGAGGAAGGGCCGCCAGGTGGGCTGCGCGCCTCCCCCTCTAGTCCGAATAGGACAAGGAGAGGGGGCGCCCCTTCCTCTTTCCCCTCCCCAATCCTACTCCAACTAGGACAGGGGAGTCCTACTCCGGGGAGTAGGACTCCTCCAGCGCCTCCCCAAGGCTGGCCGCACCCCCTTTGGCTCCTTTATATCTGAGGGGCAGGGGGCACCCCATAACACACAAGTTGATCTACGGATCTTTCCTTAGCTGCAGCGGTGCCCCTTCCACCATATTCCACTTCGGTCATATCGTCATGAGCTTAGGCGAAGCCTGCGCCGGAGAAGTCATATCGTCAGCGAGCTTAGGCGAAGCCCTGCGTCGGTGGAGCATCAACATCGTCATCACGCCCGTCGTCTTGACGGAACTCATCCCGACACTTTGCCGGATCGGAGTCCGGGATCGTCATCGGCTGAACGATGTGCGTAACTCGGAGGTGCCGTGACGTTCGGTGCTTGGATCGGTCGGATCGTGAAGACGCATTTACTACATCAACCGCGTTGTTATAACGCGCTTCCGCTTTCGGTCTACGAGGGTACGTGGACGGACACTCTTCCCTCTCGTTGCTATGCCATCACCATGGTCTTGCGTGATCGTAGGAAAATTTTGAAATTACTACGTTCCCCAACAGGCTCCTGTTCCGACGAAGGGGCGCCGGAAGAAGAAGAAGCGGGCGGCTAGGTCAGGCGAACTGCGCATCAAGTGGACGTCCAAGGAGGAGGAATGCCTCGCCGAAGCATGGAAAATCGTCTGCCTCGACCCGACCACCGCACGAACAGAGCTTGAGACGTCCGGGACCGCATCAAGGCCGAGTTCGACGGCGGAAGCTCGTCGACCCCTACTTCAAAGGCGTCTACATGCAGCGGCTCCAAGGCGATGGCGAACCATTGGGGCGTGTCAATTGGCGGCAACAAATGGCATGGAATCGTCGAGGATGTCGCGGCTCGCCCGGAGAGCGGCGCCAACGTCGAGGATCAGTATGCACGCCGCTCGCCCGCATATTCGCCCCTTTACGCCCGCCGCCCGCCAATCGTTTCGTCCCTCCGCCGCGGCTGCTGCGTATGTTCGCCATGTATCGGGGCGACAACCAAGACGCCGACTTCAAGCACCTCCACGTCTACAAGCGCATTGACAAGTGCGAGAAGTGTGCGGAAGTCCGACGTGCCCTCGACAAGGCCAAGGAGACATACAAGCCGGACGCGACGACTCCGGGGCGTGTCAGAGGGGCGGCCGGACGGCAACAAATTGGCAAAGAAGGGGAAATGCGCCGACGCGGCAACCGCGCGATTGCAGGAGTCCATCGAGCATTGCCTCGCTGACGCCCAGGCCCGGGCCGTCCTACGTGAAGAGAAGACCGAGGCGCGGTGGTTGTCGCTAATGAAGACCAACGCCATCAAGCTCGACCTGCTCCGGATGAACGTCGCCGCGAAGAAGAGGAACACCGACATGGCTTTTCTGATGGGCGGGGCGGACATGCTCCAGAGCAACGACGAAGCTCAAGGCGTGGTACTGGCGCAGCGCCTCATCGAGAACGAAGTTGCCGACGGCAACGCCGACGACGCCCACGACCACACGGACGCCAAGCCCGAACGACGCCTCTACATCGCCGCCAAAGAAGTGCCGGTTGCGCCGACGCAGCCCAGCACCGAAGCAGCGGCCCCGACGAGCCCGCGCACACCGACTCCGCCAACGCCTGGAGCCGACACCCCGAGTGAATCGTTGCGCACGCGAACTTGCGGCGGCGGCGCTCTGTTTTTTGTAATGCCAGACTACGTCCGATCGCCGGATTTGCGGCGTCTTTTTAGAGCGGGAACGATCAAGTTTAAATTTTCCGCATCACAGGGGCGGCGTGGGCGTGGGGAGCTAGGTCGCCCAGGGGGCGAACTAGCTGCACGCCTGTGCCGCTCTATTTACGCATACAGGGGCGAACGGTTGGAGATGCCCTAATATACACAAGGGGAAAATATCTGGTGCTCCGGGAGCACCTAAGCTTAGGTGCTCCCGTGCGACCTCGGCCGTTGGATCTCAAATCTAACAGCTCCTGTGAGATGGTGAACATTTTTGCAAGAAAGCCCTCATAGAATCTGAAAAATGCGCGCAAGTATAGCAACTACAGCAGCTTCTCATAAATCATTGGATCTGGGATCCGATGGTCCAAAAGCCCGTATCATGGGAGCATCTAAGCTCCCGTATCACAGGATACTCTCCCTATACACAAGAGAGAAAAGAGAAAAGGATTACTGTGCATTGTAATAAATGCCAGCACAATGGATGGAAGGCACGCGCACATTGGTAACCTCAAATCAACTTTACAAGCCCATTCGATCAATTTGCTTCTTGGAACTCAAACACTCATTTATTACCATCTTCATTTTACTATGAAGTTTAAAGTCTTTATGTATTTTAAGATTCAAATTTGACCAACAAATAAATAAAAAAATTCATCTATGATAGATATTGAAACATTTTGCATGGTTTAAATTCAGATTTTATTTTATTTTTGTTTAAATTATACATTTTATCTCCGAAATATAGATCATGCCGTCGGCCCTCGGCCTCCTCTCCTCGATCCCTCCCTCCCACCGCCGCGGAGATCACGCCTGGCGAAGCCTATGCTGTGGGCTATGACGGCGGCGGCGGGGCATTCTCCCTCGCGCGGCAGCGTTGAACCCCTCTAGCGGCACCGACACACATCACGACGGTGATCCGGCGGCAAGGAGCGGCGGGATCCCGGCGGTGAGAGTGGCGGCGGCGACAGCGGAGGCACGACCACCCTGCGCCGGAGGCGCTCCTATGGTGCCAGCCGGGTTTGCGGATCTCGCCAAACCCAAATGGGCTTGGGTGGGTTGACGGCTCGGTTATGCGGTGACGGGCTAGCGCGGTGGGCCTGACTGCATCGGCTGCTTAGACACTGTGGTGGTGCCGTGGCCGGTCAGGCGGCGGCGGCGGCGGCTGGATCTTTTTTGTCTAGTCCCCGTTAGAGAAGGCGGCGATCCGTATAATTAATGTATAAAAAAACCAAATGAACTCTGAATAATTCCAAAATTTAACACGACACTCCTATTGATCTATGTTACCTCCGTAAAAAAATTAAGGCGTGAAGAGGCGGTGTATGTCATTTCGCCTACAAAGGTGACATGTTCCCCATCGAAACCATGAGGGTTCTTGTGAGAAGATCTGATTTGTAAGAAGCTTTTACCAAAACTTGCCCAAATCAGAAATAAAAATTTACCACAGCATGTTGGTGCCATGTCATGACACCATGCCAAGTTTCAGGTGCCATGTCATGACACCATGCTAAGTTTCATGATTTCCAGGCGAGTTTTGGATTTACATGAATTTAAAAACCAAGTTTCTTTTAATGTTTTCAGCCGTGCAACGATGCCCAGATGTTTAAAATTCATTCTCATTTTTTGCATGGGTCCTAAACATTCACTCAAGGACACATATATGATTTTTCAACCGGTGCACTAGAGCATGTGACTGTAGTTCAAATTTGAATTATGCACATTAAATGCCTAGAAACTTAATTAATGTATAAAAAAGGCCAAACGAGTCTTGAATAATTTTAAATTTTAGCATGACACTCTTATAGTTGCATGTTCACTGCAGTTAAATGTTCTAGCAATTCAAACACCGTCCTTTTCTGCCACAATTCAATTTTGTCTTTCAAATCAAGATGAAAAAAATCAAGTACACCACAAACAATTTATTAGCAAGAATAGTGTGTGATGCAGTGTAAAATATCCCAGGGCACTCTCATTTATGGCTTATGCCGGAAGCTTCGTCAACTACAGTCTACCATCCGCATGTCAACCACACTTGCGTGCCATTTTTTCGCTGCACTAAGCGAAATTTTTTGGCAACCGTAGAAATATCTTGCTCCCCGCCTGTGGGGATATATCCCGCGGTATGACCCGGCCAGACTTAGCGTTTCATTGGCAACCCGCCAGAAGATTGGCGACTCATGTGTCTGGCGGTTCACTGGTGTGACGACTCACGAGCCTGAAGACTCATTGATGACCCGACGGGTGTTTCAGATGGATGATAAGGCTCAAGGCCCAGAGGGCCGGCTCATGTTATGGTGGTCCGGCTTGGAAGACATAAGGAATATTCTCCTACAAAGGAAGCAAGACTAGAACTCCACTTGTAATAGAGTAATCCTAATCCTACTAGGACTAGTCATGTAACCCGCCCCTTCAACTTATAAGGAGGGGCAGGGCTCCCAAAGAGGGACATGCAAGAAGCAATAATCTCTAGGGCTAGACACAATTAGAGGAGAGCCAGCTTACCGGCGACTCCCTCATGAGCATAACGAGACCTAGTCACAAACAACATGTAGGGCTATTACCAGATGATGTTTCCCGGGGTCCGAAGCTGTCTAAACCATTGTCTTGTGTTGCGTCTTCTCGATTTCGATCAACCCCTCTTAAGCTACTACATAGATGCGCTGGCCTCACGACTAAGTCCTCACACTAGGACATCTGCCGTGACAATTTCACGACAGTTGGCGCCCACCATGGGACCTGCGCACGATGGTGTTGAGTTCTTGAAGGGATCTTTTTTAGGATTCGAGAAGTTCGCAATTTCCTGGCTCAACAAAAGCCGGCATGGAAAAATTCATATCAATTCATCAATCAAGAGTGACAAAGTGTTCTGCGGCGGCGGATATGAGATTGAGATTGTTTTAGGGTTGCAGGTCATGCGGCTGCCTCACGCGCCGTGGTAATCGCCGAGACCGAGATGAAGCTTTTCGCTGCAGATTTTCTTTCTCAGATTGCGGGACGGATATACCAAGGCCGACTCGAAGCAATCCTGCACTATGGTCAAGTCGCCGTAGTCCTTTATTTTTCTCCAGCAGGCCAAGCTAGGTACACGCACAGGGACCGGTCCTGCTGCGGTGTCCTCATGAGGAGCCTGAAGACGTCTCTGTTCGTACGAAACGACGTCTCTGTTCGTACGAAACAACAGTGACAATCAAACTTCTTCAATTAGTACTTTGCCACGTGATGATCAGGTTGTTCTACAACACCACATTTTTTACTTACCAAAAGCTGCTGCATGGGGAGGCGACCAAGATCAAAATTGCCTTTTCAAATTCATACGGGATATACTACCAAACGAGTCGAGTTCAAGCGAGTTCGTGTTCGCTCAGCTCAGCTCATATTAAAATTCGAGCGAACACAGACTGAGTGAAGCTCATGATCGAGCTGTAGAACATGACTTATGCTCAGCTTGTAACAATCTCGAGTCGATCTCGAGCTAGCTTCGAGCTAAATGAGACGGTGAAAATTATAAATTTTTCACTATCTCGTCATTCTCGGGAGGGCTCATCTTGGTATCTTGGGCCAACTAGCAATAAATGGTGATCTTCATGGACGAAAAACAAGAAAATGAAGATGCATATGCTGGGAACTTTTGCCAAAAACAACGAAATATTTAACACATAGTCGATCACGTAACATAATTAGGCCTAAATCTCAGCTACACTTAAATAAGCTTCCATGTTTGCTAGTAAATAAAATGTCATGAACATCATATATGGTAACAAATTATCTTATTTCCATTTAATATGTGACATTATCATTTAAAATAATAATATCATGTCGAGTTATCGAGCTAAAATCGAGCGAGCTAATATTAGCTCAAGATCGACTCATTTCTCGGTCGAGCTACATAAAGTGTTCAAACTCAGCTCGTTTCTTTTAGAGTCGATCTCGAATCGAGCCAAAAATTGAGTCGATCTCGAGCGGCTCACGAGTCTCGAGCTTTTCTTGCAGCCCTACAGGTGGTCAGACAATCCATTATTGTGCTGGATTAGTCAAGTCAGATGATGGGATTCGACCTTCACGGCCTCGCCCTGCCGCCCGCTTTAGACCAAAAGACCTCAAGTCTCCGCCTCGGTTTCTGTTCCGAGTCGCTGCCGGTTTCTTTGCTCCGCCCGCTACTGGAGCACCTCCGAGCCATGCTGAGCCGCCCTGGACTCACCTTGTCATCTGCAAGACAGGCCTCTCTGCCGCGTTCGGCCGCCGGGTCGCCCTCACGCCTCTTCTGCCGAAGCCGCTTGCTGTGGCACGTTAAAGCCGCCCGCTCCATTGACCCAGTCCGTCAGTCGCCATCGCCGCGTCTGAGTCGCTCCCTTGCTGGGTTGAGCCACCCGCTGGGTCTCGCTGCTGCAAGCCGGCCTCGCCGGCCGCCGCCGTCCGCCTTTGAGACCTCCGTCTTCGCCCGCCTCAGCAGTAGCGGGGCTAAACTGCCGCCCGTCGCGACCTGCCTTCTAGTGCCTGTATTGCCGCCTCTGCTAAGGCCTGTGGCCTCGCCTGTATTCCACCGCGTCCGGCTCCGCGTCGCCGTTGCTCCGGGCCAGGCTCCACCTCGCGTGCCCTGCACTGCGTCGCGCTTCATCGCGTCCGTGTCATTTCAACCGGCTTGGCGCGTTTCGCTCCGCCTGCTGGCATTCCCATCAATACCGGGCCGACATGTGTCTCAGCACTGCCCGCTGGCTCGCGCGCACACCCGCTTCGTTAGCGCCGCCGCTGGAGAACCGCCTTCTAGCGCCCACTGCTGAGGCCACAAGTCGCTGCAACCGCCGCGGCACCACCTAGTTGCTTCCACCACCATGGCTCACTGGATCCGCCCGCGCCCTCTTCCATGGCGGGTCGTTTTCTCTCCAGTCTCAGCGGCCTCGTGTTTCTTGTGTGAGTTACAAGTACCAGTTGAAGAATGGTGCAAGTATGCATATAATATGCACAGCAAGGCGTTTGCACCCGGAGCAGAGATAAAAAGAAAAGGGGGTTTTATTGACTTGCAAACAAAAAACAATCAGGTGCTATTTTTCTAAACTTTTACTTGGCATAATTAAGTATCGTTCAAAGCTATATCAACTAACTCATGGCCAAAGTGTGACCCGGTCCTTGCACACTGTCATTGGGGGTCGCGTCTACATCAGCGCTATATCAATTTATTAAGCGGACGTGCGAAAACCACTGCCCCTGCGGTCCGGTCTACATCAACACGACGAGGTTGACCCGTCCATCCGCGCGGATTTACCGCGCCTGCGATTGACTCGCTTGTCCGCACCGGCTTACAACGCCACGGCCGATTCATATGTCCGAGCCACCTCTAATACTGTGGACGTCTTTACCGTCCGTCTCTCGCGGCCTGGTCTACATCAACACACCGGGCCGCACCTGTCTGCATGAGCTGTTTATTGAGTATGAGCAAGTCACTGCTTTGGTAGCCTGGTTTTCTTCCAACAAATTGGAGGCAAGTTATCATGTCTTATCAGCCATCGTCTGCACTGGATGGCTCAATGGGTAGGTGCACAAGTCGCCGCCACTATGGTTTGGTTAACTTCAAACAGCTAGTTGGAAGGAACCATTGGACGAGTTGCTGACACGGCTCATACGGGATCATTTTATAACCCTCCGTAGTTGTTGGGTTCTACGGTAGGGTGCATCGACTGCAAATTAAAATTTCCTATGCACAGAACATCCAGGAACATGCTACGGGAGATGGATCACAGTTCGTTACCACTAGACGCGCAGTGCCGTGCAGCGGAAGAAGAGTTGCGGCAGCGCGTCCGCGTGGATCATCTCCTCTTCGTCCGATCTCCCTCGAACAGCCGGTCGTCCGATCCCACGTACAAGTTCGCCGGAGCGGCGCAAGTGCACCGCCTCTAACGGTATCCGCGCATGCAGGAGGAACACCGTGCGGCGAACTGCTAGGTCCGATCACACAGTCGGCGGCGAGTGGAGGTGGCCATTCGCAACACATGCAAACCCTAGTCGCAGTGCCGAAGTGAT
This sequence comes from Aegilops bicornis, assembly GCA_021605145.1. Lineage (NCBI taxonomy): Eukaryota > Viridiplantae > Streptophyta > Magnoliopsida > Poales > Poaceae > Aegilops > Aegilops bicornis. The sequence goes on from CM038673.1 coordinate 146,574,672, forward strand.
CAACCACATGAGAGTGCCGCACCTCCACTTTATATAGGCGTCCGTTGCAGGCTCAATACTTGGGCCTCGCACGGACCCTAAAGCCCAAAGTCTACTCGGTCACGTTCCTAGTCCAGTTCGGATCACATCCAACCAGTGTCCTACGAAATGTTCTCGTAGGTTCCTTCCCTTAAGCGCGCGACCCCTTAGGTTCAAGTCGGCTTGGTCACAGTTCGGATCACCTCCGACCTGCACGGTTGGTAGCGGCCTCTAGCAAGGCGTGCCGACCACCAAGCAGACTATGAAGGTGGTTAGGCGAACCTGTACAACGTGTCACACTTCTGTTCCCTTTGCCATACGATATATGTTATCGGGCTCAAGGCGAGACTGTCATCCTTGTGCTAGCCCGACCCCTTTCTCGTTCCAGTGATACCGACCACAATCAGGATTATCTCATAATCCTTGTCGCATGGCCATGTTGTTCCTGGTCGGATCACACGAGGGGCCCAGAGTATATCTCTCCTGATCGGAGGGGCAAATCCCATCTTGCTCGACCATGTCTCGCATCATAGGATTGGACAAACCCGAAACCTACCTTTGTAACTACCCAGTCACGGAGTAGCGTTTGGTCGGCCCAAAGCAAGTCTGTCACCATCCCGAGTACACGCGTCAGCTCAGGTCTTAGGACATAGAACATATGTTGTACTAGAGACTCACAGATGACATATCGCTGCGTCTCATAGTTGGGTCTGTCCGACTCGGACCTTATCTCGACTCGTATCCGACTACATCGAATCCGACTAGACCTTTCCAAGTCCATATTATCCGGTTAGCATCCAATGCTCCATGGCTAGTGAGACCAAGCCATCGGCCGTGTCATATGCTAGTCTAGTCGGTTGTGCGTCCACACAGCCCTTTTGACTAGGGACCTTTTAGGACAGTCATCATACAATGCATAGTCCCACAAACAAGTCACGTACTTGCTGATACACATCATTGATAATGTCCAAGGACTATCTTTATTCATAAACACATAGAAAATATCATCATACATGATTGCCTCTAGGGCATATCTCCAACAGTCTCCCACTTGCACTAGAGTCAATCAAATAGACATCGAATGCCCATAGCTCTAACGTGCCCCTCATGCTTGGGTTGTGGAAGCGGCTTAGTCAACGGATCTGCAACATTTGCATCCGTGTGAATCTTGCATAACTCTACATCACCATTCTTTACGATCTTTCATATCAGGTGATATTTCCGGTCTATGTGTCTGACCTTGTGGTGATTCCTCGGCTCCTTGGCTTGTGCGATGGCACCAGAATTATCACAATAAAGGTCCAACGGTTTCATCGAGGCTGGGAAAATACCAAGATCATCCATAAAATGCCGGATCCAAACACCTTCCTTTGCAGCTTCACAAGCCGCAATGTATTCGGCTTCTGTGGTAGAATCGGCCACCGTATCCTGCTTGGAACTCATCGATTGCACTGCTCCTCCATTCAGACGCATACGAATCCGGACTGTGATCGACAATCATCTCCGCCGGTTTGGAAACTAGCATCAACGTAACCCTCACGACGAGCTCTTCCTCACCTCCATAAACTAGGAACATCTCTTTAGTCCTTTTCGTGTACTTCAAAATAGTCTTTACCGCTGCCCAGTGACTCTCACCGGGTTGGCCTGGTATCTACTTGTTAGGCTTATTGCAAAAGCAACATCGGGCCTTGTACATATCATGGCATACATGATGGATCCGATTGCCGAGGCATACGTAATCCTACTCATCCCGCTTCGCTCATCGGATGTCGAAGCGACTCGAGTCTCGCTTAGCCTTATACCATGTGAGAGTGGCAAGAACACTTTCTTCGCCTCACTCAAGTTGAACAGATTCAACACTTTATCTATGTAATTGCTCTGGCTTAGGCCGAGCAGCCTCCTCGATCTATCTCTATAGATCTTAATGCCTAAAATATATACTGCCTCACCAAGGTCTTTCATCAAAAACTTGCCATTCACTGACTCCTTGACTGAGTTTAGCATCAAAACATCATTTCTGATCAGTAGTATGTCATCCACATACAAGATCAAAAACACTATCAAGCTCCCACTTAACTTCTTGTATAAAAAAGAGTCCTCTTCGCTTTTGATGAAACCGAGACCAGTGACGACCTCATCAAAACAAATGTTCCAACTCCGAGATGCTTGCTTCAACCCATAAATGGATCTCTTGAGCTTGCATACCTTACTAGTGCTAGTCGGATCGACAAAACCCTCGGGCTGTATCATATACATGTCCTCGGTTAAATTTCCATGAAGGAAAGCCGTTTTGACATCCATCTGCCATATCTCGTAATCGAAATATGCAGCTATAGCTAGTATGATCCTCACCGATTTCAGCATCGCTACCGGCGAGTAAGTCTCGTCGTAGTCAATTCCTTGAACTTGTTCATAACCTTTAGCGACAAGCCGAGCTTTGTGGATCTGAACATTTCCATCCACATCGGTTTTCTTCTTAAAGACCCATTTGCAACCAATGGCAGTTACGCCAGGTGGCGGATCAACCAAGTCCCAGACTTGATTCTCATCCATGGACTTTAACTCAGATCTCATGGCCTCTAGCCATGCCTCGGAATCTGGGCTCACCATCACTTCCGCATACGTGGCCGGCTTGTCGCTTTCTAGCAACAATATATCGCGCACTCTGCGTAATCTTTCCGACCTCCGTGGTTCCGATGCCGCTTCCACTACAGGTTCCCTGACTGACTCCGGTATGATCTCATCACCAGCCGAGCCGTCCCCGAGTGGTCCTTAAATTTCTTTGAGTCGAACCGTCCTCCCAGTGGCCTCCCGACTGAGAAACTCTTTCTCAAGGAAAACCCCGTTCCAAGCAACAAACACTTTGTTCTCTTCCCGGTTGTAGAAGTTATATCCCAAGGTTTCCCTCGGATATCCGATGAATATGCATTTATCCGACTTGGGTGTAAGCTTGTCTGACATAAGTCGTTTGACAAATGCTTCACAACCCCAAATCTTTAGAAAAGACAAACTGGGACTCTTCCCGGTCCACATCTCATGTGGTGTCTTGTCTACGGATTTTGATGGTACCCTATTAAGTGTGAAAGCTGCAGTTTCTAGAGCATATCCCCAAAATGACAAGGGTAAATCCGATTTGCTCATCATAGACCAGACCATGTCCAACAAGGTCCTATTCCTCCGTTCCGATACGCCGTTTCTCTGTGGCGTACCCGGAGGTGTGAGCTGAGGTACTATACCTCGAATTTTCAGATGATCATCAAACTCCTGGCTCATGTACTCACCTCCACGATCAGTTCACAGAAGCTTTATAGTCTTGCCGAGCTGATTCTCAACCTCGTTCTGAAACTCTTTGAACTTTTCAAAAGTCTTCTACTTGTGCCTCATCAAATAGATATATCCATATCTACCCAAGTCGTCGGTAAAAGTCACAAAGTACTGATAGCCACCTCTGGCAGTTGTGCTCATTGGACCACACACATCACTGTGTATAAGCTCCAAAAGCTCAGACGCCCTCTCGCAACTCTTCGCGAAAGGATACTTAGTCATCTTGCCGAGCAAGCATGATTCACATGTCTCGAATGACCCGAAGTCGGACGAAGTTAGGAGCCCATCATCATGGAGCTTCTTCATGCGTTTCAGACTAATGTGTCCAAGCCGGCAATGCCAGAAGTATGTCGGATTTATCTCATTAGGCTTATGCCTCTTGACATTCATGTTATAGACCGGTTCCTGTTCTAGATTCAATATAAATATCCCATCAACAATGGGTGCATAGCCATGGAACATACCATTCAAAAATATCGAACAACCATTGTCCTTAAATTGAATTCATAACCTTGACTCATCAAACATGAGGCAGAAATAATGTTCCGACTAAGTGCAGGAATGTAATAACAATTATTCAATTCCAAAATAAATCCAGAAGGAAGCTGGAGCTGCATCGTGCCGACCTCCAAAGCAGCAACTCTTGCTTTGTTGCCGACCCTGATGTCAACCTCCCCTTGTGCGACACGCCTAGTTCTTACCAGCCCCTGCATTGAGTTGCAAATATGAACAACCGATCCAGTATCAAATACCCAAGAGCTACTAGGTATGTCACCAAGGTAAATGTCTATAACATATGCAACAAGTGTACCTTTGCCTGAAGAAGCATTTTCGGCCTTCTTTCCATGCTCTGCAAGCCACTTGCTACAGTTCCTCTTCCAGTGACCGGTTTCCTAGCAGTGATAGCAAACGGCCTTCGAGTCCGGTCCAGACTTCGGCGCAGCGGCAGAGGTTACCGTCTCCGTGCCCTTTGCCTTATTCTTGGACCAACTCTTCTTGAACTTAGCCAACTTCTGCACCATCAACACTTGATGCGTGCCTTTCTTAATATCCTGCTCTGCCACCTTGAGCATCCCATGCAATTCAGTGAGCTTCTTATCCATGCCATGCATATGATAGTTCGAGATGAACGTCTCATAGCTGGGCGGAAGAGAACCCAGAACAACATCATTAGCCAACTCATCCAAGAGCGGGAAGCCCAAACGATCCAAAGCTTGCACATATCCGATCATCTTGATCACATGTGGGCTCAGTGGATCACCTTCCTTCTGCTTGCAATCCATCAAGGATCGCCAGACGTTGAACCTTTCGGTCCTAGCACGGTTCCGAAACATGCTCTTGAGACTCTCGATCATATCGTAAGCCTCAACATTTTCGAAATGCTGTTGCAAATCGGGCTCCATACAAGCTAGCATCGACGGTGATCTCCGTTGATTCATCAACGAGTTTACAGTAGGCATTCTTAGCTGTGGCACTAGCATTATCGTGGGTTCCTCCGGAAGTGGATTCTCTAGAACATGTTCCTTTTTATCGTGCTTGAGAACAATTCTCAGATTTCTATACCAGGTGGTAAAGTTTGTTCCATTCAGTTTATCCTGTTCCAGAATTGATTTCAATGCAAACTTGGGTTGAGCAGGTGGTGCCATTGATCTACAACAGAAAATATGCAATCACTAAGCAATGTGTTTATGTAGAGTAATTCTAGCCTAAACAGAAATACTCCCACTAAAGTCAGCATCCCTCCGCAGACTCTCAGTGATTCAGGATCCGACTAGCGCATGCGACTAGTGAGCTTTAGCATCATTGCTAGCCATCATACCTATCCGTAAGCAACTCCTTGCTAATCGTATCTCTATACGACTCGCTTGGTCGGGAAGGTATCTCATACCCCGGCACCCAACCTTCTTTGCCACAAGGCCCAAAACCATTTTGATAGCCTTGTCAAGTTAACCTGATGCAGTGCATGTCCGTGTCCGACACAAACCCTTCAGTTCAAGGACACCCAGCAGCACCCCAATTTTATGAGCCCACTACTAGACGTACTTGACGTGCGAAGGTGCAACACCGGGGATGGCAATTCCCTTGATATTCATGAGGGATCATTCTATCATTCTAACATGCATAGAAACAAAGAAGCATAACAATCACAAATATAACACATATTGTGAAATAGTATGGCTCCTTCATGGAGGTTCTTCCAGGTCGGCTCCGACTCCGATGACCATCTACGAACTCCATCTTGTTTGTCACGCCGGGACGCCAAGCCGCCAACCTGATCTCTATTATCGAACTACTACAACTAGTAATGAATATTACATAGAGTCACAAGTTGACACGCAGGTCGTTATACATTATAATGACAGCACTTTGGCTCCTGCCGGCTGACAAACATGACACGCATGCCACGTATAAGTTACACACATGCATCACATACACATGAGCCATACTATTCACATCAAACCTGCAAAACAAAGTTATGCATAGAATTGCATTCTACCGGTTTGTGTGCCGGGTACGAAATACACGGTGCTACACACGATCATCGCGAATCTAATTCAGATTTACGTTTCACTGTTAACCCCGATGGCGGATAACCGACCGGTAGGGGTAGATCGTGTCACGACCTCATCGATCTCGATTTACAGAAAACATAGCCTCAACGATCCCCATGTGCAGTTGATCACATCAACCGTGCACATAGCCGATCTTATCAACGACAACAGATCTCATCTGCCGCTTCCACATATCTAATATGCATATGATCTGAAACCAAATCTTATAGCAGATGCTCTGATACCACTGTTGGGTTCTACCATAGGGTGCGTCGACTGCAAATTAAAATTTCCTACATGCAGAACATCCAGGAACATGCTACGGGAGATGGATCACAGTTCGTTACCACTAGACGCCAGCGATGCCGTGCAATGAAGAAGAGTTGCGGCAGTGCGTCCGCGTGGATCGTCTCCTCCTTGTCCGATCTCCCTCGAACAGCCGGTCGTCCGATCCCACGTACAAGTTCGCCAGAGCGGCGCAAGTGCACCACCTCTAATGGTATCTGCGCGTGCAGGAGGAACACCGTGCGGCGGACTGCTAGGTCCGATCACACAATCAGCGGCGAGTGGAGGTGGCTATTCGCAACACATGCAAACCCTAGTTGTAGCGCCGAAGCGATCAACCACATGAGTGTGCCGCACCTCCACTTTATATAGGCGTCCGTCGCAGGCTCAATACTTGGGCCTCGCACGGACCCTAAAGCCCAAAGTCTACTCGGTCACGTTCCTAGTCCAGTTCGGATCACATCCGACTAGTGTCCTACGAACCGACCTCGTAGGTTCCTTCCCTTAAGCGCGCGACCCCTTAGGTTCAAGTCGGCTTGGTCGTAGTTTGGATCACCTCCGACCTGCACGGTTGGTAGCGGCCTCTAGCAAGGCGTGCCGACAACCAAGCAGACTATGAAGCTGGTTAGGAGAACATGTACAACGTGTCACACTTCTGTTCCCTTTGCCACACGATATATGTTATCAGGCTTTAGGCGAGACTGTCATCCTTGTGCTAGCCCGACCTCTTTCTCATTCCAGTGATACCGACCACAATCCGGATTATCTCATAATCCTTGTCGCATAGCCATGCTGTTCCTGGTCGGATCACACAAGGGGCCCAGAGTATATCTCTCCTGATCGGAGGGGCAAATCCCATCTTGCTCGACCATGTCTCGCAGCATAGGACTGGACAAACCCGAAACCTACCTTTGTAATTACCCAGTCACGGAGTAGCGTTTGGTCGGCCCAAAGCAAGTCTGTCACCATCCCGAGTACATGCGTCAGCTCAGCTCTTAGGACATAGAACGTATGTTGTACTAGAGACTCACAGATGACATATCGCTACGTCTCATAGTTGGGTCTGTCCGACTCGGACCTTATCTCGATTCGGACCCGACTACGTCGAATCCGACCAGACCTTTCCAAGTCCATATTATCCGGTTAGCATCCAATGCTCCATGGCTAGATAGACCAAGCCATCGACCGTGTCATATGCTAGTCTAGTCGGTTGCACGTCCACACAACCCTTTTGACTAGGGACCTTTTAGGACAGTCATCATACAATGCATAGTCCCACAAACAAGTCACATACTTGCTGATACACATCACTGATAATGTCCAAGGACTATCTTTATTCATAAACACATAGGAAATATCATCATACATGATTGCCTCTAGGGCATATCTCCAACAGTAGTCACCGGAACATTCTGTGGATTCACATCGCGCTATCAACACCAATGATATACACCTTCTGCTATGGTCAAATATGGAGAATCTCAAGCCAACTCCTCGAGTCGTCTTGAGACTCGGGGGCTACAATGGTATGACTCGACAAAATTAGCTGGTTTCAATGCATTCAAGAACTCCGGGTCATTGGAGGGAAAAATAACCCGGCCCCGGAGATTACTGCTCTATCGATGAAAATTTAAAAGGATGTCAGAAAAATTCCGGCTCACAATGATGCTTCCGGTTTAAAAATCCGGCTCAAGAGACATCTCTCTCCCACAAAGCTGAAGGAAATATGCCCTAGAGGCAATAATAAAGTTATTATTTATTTCCTTATTTCATGATAAATGTTTATTATTCATGCTAGAATTGTATTAACCGGAAACATAATACATGTGTGAATACATAGACAAGCAGAGTGTCACTAGTATGCCTCTACTAGACTAGCTTGTTAATCAAAGATGGTTAAGTTTCCTAACCATAGACAAAGGAGTTGTCATTTTGATTAACAAGGTCACATCATTAGTTGAATGATCTGATTGACATGACCCATTCCATTAGCTTAGCACCCGATCGTTTAGTATGGTGCTATTGCTTTTATCCATGACTTATACATGTTCCTATAACTATGAGATTATGCAACTCCCGTTTACCGGAGGAACACTTTGGGTACTACCAAACGTCACAACGTAACTCGGTGATTATAAAGGAGTACTACAGGTGTCTCCAAAGGCAGATGTTGGGTTGGCGTATTTCGAGATTAGGATTTGTCACTCCGATTGTCGGAGAGGTATCTCTGGGCCCTCTCGGTAATGCACATCACTAAGCCTTGCAAGCATTACAACTAATGAGTTAGCTGTGAGATGATGTATTACGGAACGAGTAAAGAGACTTGTCGATGTGAGATTGAACTAGGTATTGGATACCGACGATCGAATCTCGGGCAAGTAACATCTTGATGACAAAGGGAACAACGTATGTTGTTATGCGGTCTCGACCGATAAAGATCTTCGTAGAATATGTAGGAACCAATATGGGCATCCAGGTTCCGCTATTGGTTATTGACCAAGAATAGTTCTCGGTCATGTCTACATAGTTCTCGAACCCGTAGGGTCCGCACGCTTAAGGTTTCGGCGATGCTTATATTATGAGTTTACATGTTTTGATGTACCGAAGGAGTTCGAGTCCCGGATGAGATCGGGGACATGACGAGGAGTCTCGAAATGGTCGAGACGTAAAGATTCATATATTGGATGATATGTTTAGGCCAAGGGTCAAGCCCATGAGGCTTTAGGTCGGTGCAAAAGAGTTTTGCGGAGGCCGGGGCCAAACGCCGGAGACCTGGCGTCGGCCTGGGCGACGCCGAGGCCCATGGCGTCTGGGCGACGCCAAGGATTGTGGCGTTTGGTCCTGGAGTCCGAGTGGGACTCTTACCTTTCGGCAAAACCGACTTTGAGGAGGCTTTGCTCCAAGTTCGACCAGGGCTCAACATATAAATAGAGGGGCAGGGCTAGCACCAAAGACACAACAATTGATCCCTTGGATCTCTTAGCCGTGTGCGGTGCCCCTCCACCATATTCCACCTCGGTCATATCGTCGCGGAGTTTAGGCGAAGCCCTCGCGGTAGAGCATCATCATCGTCCTGCCACGCCGTCGTCTTGTGGAACTCATCCCGACACTTTCCGGATCGGAGTCCGGGATCGTCATCGAGCTGAACGTGTGCTGAACTCGGAGGTGCCGTGACGTTCGGTACTTGGATCGATCGGATCGTGAAGACGACGACTACATCAACAGCGTTGTCATAACGCTTCCGCCACGGTCTCACGAGTGCGTGGACAATACTCTCCCCTCTCGTTGCTATGCCATCACCATGATCTTGCGTGTGCGTAGGAAATTTTTTTGAAATTACTACGTTCCCCAACAGTGGCATCCGAGCCTAGGTTTTTATGGTTTGATGTTTTGCACGAGTAGAACACAAGTGAGTTGTGGGCGATACAAGTCATACTGCCTACCAGCATGTCATACTTTGGTTCAGCGGTATTGTGAGATGAAGCGGCCGGACCGACATTACGCGTGACGCTTACGCGAGACTGGTTTCACTGCTACGAGCACTCGTGCTTAAAGGTGGCTGGCGGGTGTCTGTCTCTCTCACTTTAGTTGAACCGGTGTGGCTACGCCCGGTCCTTGAGAAGGTTAAACGGAGTCTATTTGACGAAAGTATCGTTGTAGTCTTGATGCGTAGGGTGAGATTGGTTCTTGCTTAAGCCCGTAGCAGCCACGTAAAATTTGCAACAACAAAGTAGAGGACGTCTAACTTGTTTTTGCAGGGCATGTTGTGATGTGATATGGTCAAGACGTGATGCTATATTTTTGTATGAGATGATCATGTTTTGTAACCGAAGTTATCGGCAACTGGCAGGAGCCATATGGTTGTCGCTTTATTGTATGAAATGCCAACGCATACGTAATTGCTTTACTTTATCACTAAGCGGTAGCGATAGTCGTAGAAGCAATAGATGGCGTAACGACAACGATGCTATGATGGAGATCAAGGTGTCGCGCCGGTGACGATGGTGATCACGACGGTGCTTCGGAGATGGAGATCACAAGCACAAGATGATGATGGCCATATCATATCACTTATATTGATTGCATGTGATGTTTATCCTTTATGCATCTTATTTTGCTTTGATTGACGATAGCATTTTAAGATGATCTCTCACTAAAATTATCAAGCAGTGTTCTCCGTGAGTATGCACCGTTGCCAAAGTTCGTCGTGCCGAGACACCGCGTGATGATCGGGTGTGATAAACTCTACGTCCATCTACAACGGGTGCAAGCCAGTTTTGCACGCGCAGAATACTCAGGTTATACTTGACGAGCCTAGCATATGCAGATATGACCTCGGAACACGGAGACCGAAAGGTCGAGCGTGAATCATATAGTAGATATGATCAACATAAGATGTTCACCGTTGAAAACTACTCCATCTCACGTGATGATCGGTTATGGTTTAGTTGATTTGGATCACGTGATCACTTAGATGACTAGAGAGATGTCTATCTAAGTGGGAGTTCTTAAGTAATATGATTAATTGAACTTTAATTTATCATGAACTTAGTCCTGGTAGTATTTTGCAAATTATGTTATAGATCAATAGCTCGCGTTGTTGCTTCCCTATGTTTTTATATGTGTTTCTAGAGAAAATTGTATTGAAAAATGTTAGTAGCAATGATGCGGATTGGATCCGTGATCTGAGGTTTATCCTCATTGCTGCACAAAAGAATTATGTCCTTAATGCACCGCTAGGTGACAGACCTATTGCAGGAGCAAATGTAGACGTTATGAACGTTTGGCTAGCTCAATATGATGACTACTTGATAGTTTAGTGCACCATACTTAACAGCTTAGAATCGGGACTTCAAAGACGTTTTGAACGTCATGGACCATATAAGATGTTCCAGGAATTGAAGTTAATATTTCAAGCAAATACCCGAGTTGAGAGATATGAAATCTCCAACAAGTTCTATAGCTAAAAGATGGAAGAGAATCGCTCAACTAGTGAGCATGTTCTCAGATTGTCTGAGTACTTCAATCGCTTGAATCAAGTGGGAGTTAATCTTCCAGATAAGATAGTGATTGACAGAATTCTCTAGTCACCATCACCAAGTTAGTAGAACTTCATGATGAACTATAGTATGAAAGGGATAGAAGGGAACTTCAAGAAGAACAACAAGCAAGTTGCTGCTCAATGTGAAGAAGCCCAAATCTGGTCCTATGCCTGAGTATAAGTGCTTCTATTGCAAAGGGACTGGTCACTGGAAGCGGAACTACCCCAAGTGATTGGTGGATAAGAAGGATGGCAAAGTGAACATAAGTATATTTGATATACATGTAATTGATGTGTATTTTACTAGTGTTCGTAGCAACCCCTCGGTATTTGATACTGGTTCAGTTGCTAAGAGTAGTAACTTGAAACGGGAGTTGCAGAATGAACAGAAACTAGTTGAAGGGGAAGTGAAGATGAGTGTTGGAAGTAGTTCCAAGATTGATATGATCATCATCGCACACTCCCTATACTTTCGGGATTAGTATGGAACCTAAATAAGTGTTATTTGGTGTTGAGCATAAGTATGATTTGATCATGTTTATTGCAATACGGTTATTCATTTAAGTAAGAGAATAAATTGTTGTTCTGTTTACATGAATAAAACCTTATATGGTTACACACCCAATGAAAATGATTCATTGGATCTCGATCATAGTGATACACATATTCATAATATTGAAACCAAAAGATGCAAAGTTAATAATGATAGTGCAACTTATTTGTGGCACCTTGCCGCTTTAGGTCATATTGGTGTAAAGCGCATGAAGAAAACTCCATGCTGATGGACTTTTGGAATCACTTGATTATGAATCATTTGATGCTTGCGAACCGTGCCGCTTTGGGCAAGATGACTAAAACTCCGTTCTCGGAACAATGGAACAAGCTCTTGACTTATTGGAAATAATACATACCGATGTATGCGATCCAATGAGTGTTGATGCTCGTGGCAAGTATCGTTATTTTCTGACTTTCACAAGATGATTTGAGCAGATATGGGTATATCTACTTGATGAAACATAAGTCTGAAATAGTTGAAAGGTTCAAAGAATTTCAGAGTGAAGTGGAAAAATCATCGTAACAAGAAAATAAAGTTTCTGCGATCTAATCGCAAAGACGAATAATTGAGTTACGAGTTTGGTCTTCAATTAAAATAATGTGGAATAGTTTCACAGCTCACGCCACAGAACACCACAATGTTATGGTGTGTCCGAACGTCAGAACCGCACTTTATTTGATATGGTGCGATCTATGATGTCTCTTATCGGTTTACCACTATCATTTTGGGGTTATGCATTAGAGACAGCTGCATTCACGTTTAATAGGGCACCATCTAAATCCGTTGAGACGACACCATATGAACTATGGTTTAAACAGTAAACCTAAGTCGCCGCTTTTTTAAAAGTTTGGAGTTGTGATGCTTATGTGAAAAAGTTTTCACCGATAAGCTCAAACCCAAATCGGAGAAGTGCGTCTTCATAGAATACCCAAAGGTAACTATTGGGTACACCTTCTAACACAGATCCGAAGGCAAGTTTTTCGTTGCTAAGATGGATCCTTTCTAGAGAAGAAGTTTCTCTCGAAAGAAGTGAGTGGGAGGAAAGTAGAACTTGATGAGGTAATTATACCTTCTCCCTTATTGGAAAGTAGTTCATCACGTAAATCAGTTCCCAAAGTGATTCCTACACCAATTAGTGAGGAAGTTAATGATGATGATCATGAAACTTCAGATCAAGTTGCTACCAAACCTCGTAGGTCTTCCAGAGTAAGATCCGCACTGGTGTAGTACGGTAATCATGTTACGGAAGTCATGTTACTAGACCATGATGAACCTACGAACTATGAGGAAGCGATGATGAGCCCAGATTCCGCGAAATGGCTTGAGGCCATAAAATCTGAGATATGATCCATGTATGAGAACAAAAGTATGGACTTTGATTGACTTGCTCGATGATCATTAAGCCATGTTAAATAAATGGATCTTCAAGAGGAAGACGGACAACGATAGTAGTGTTACTATCTACAAAGCTCGACTTGTCACAAAAGGTTTTCGACAAGTTCAAGGTGTTGACTACAATGAGATTTTCTCAACTGTAGCGATGCTTAAGTCTGTCCGAATCATGTTAGCAATTGCCACATTTTATGAAATCTGGCAAATGGATGTCAAAACTGCATTCCTTAATGGTTTTCTTAAAGAAGAGTCTGTATATGATGCAACGGAAGATTTTGTCAATCCTAAAGGTGCTAACAAAATGTGCAAGCTCCAAATGATCCATCAATGGACTGGTGCAAGCATCTCGGAGTTGGAATATACGCTTTGATGTGTTGATCAAAGCATATGATTTTTACAGACTTTTGGAAAGGCCTGTATTTACAAGAAAGTGAGTGGGAGCACTACAGCCTTTTCTGTTAAGTATATGTGAATGACATATTGTTGATCGGAAATAATGTAGAATTATTCTGCAAAGCATAAAGGAGTGTTTGAAAGGAGTTTTTTCAAAGAAAGACCTCGGTGAAGCTGCTTACATATTGAGCATCAAGATCTATAGAGATAGATCAAGACGCTTGATATGTTTTTCAATGAATACATACCTTGACAAGATTTTGAAGTAGTTCAAAATGGAACAGTCAAAGAAAGAGTTCTTCCCTGTGTTACAAGGTGTGAGATTGAGTAAGACTCAAAACCCGACCACGGCAGAAGATAGAAAGAGAATGAAAGTCATTCCCTATGCATCGACCATAGGTTCTATAAAGTATGTCATGCTATGTACCAGATCTATTGCATACCCTACCACTAAGCTTGGCAAGGAGTGCAATAGTGATCTAGGAGTAGATCAATGGGCCGGTCAAAATTATCCTTAGTAGAATAAGGATATGTTTCTCGATTATGGAAGTGAAAAAGGGTTAAATGCGTAAAGGGTTACGTCGATGCAAGTTTTAACACTAATCTAGATGACTCGAGTCTCAATCTGGATACATATTGAAAGTGGGAGCAATTAGCTAGAGTAGCTCCGTGCGAGCATTGTAGACATAGAAATTTGCAAAATACTTACGGCTCACGAATGTGCATGACCCGTTGACTAAAATTATCTCACAAACAAAACATGATCACACCTTAGTACTCTTTGGGTGTTAATCACATAGCGATGTGAGCTAGATTACTGACTCTAGTAAACCCTTTGGGTGTTGGTCACATGTCGATGTGAACTATGGGTGTTAACCACATATAGATGTGAACTATTGATGTTAAATCACATGGCGATGTGAACTAGATTATTGACTCTAGTGCAAGTGGGAGATCAAGGAAATATGCCCTAGAGGCAATAATAAAGTTATTATTTATTTCCTTATTTCATGATAAATGTTTATTATTCATGCTAGAATTGTATTAACGGAAACATAATACATGTGTGAATACATAGACAAACAGAGTGTCACTAGTATGCCTCTACTAGACTAGCTTGTTAATCAAAGATGGTTAAGTTTCCTAACCATAGACAAAGGAGTTGTCATTTGATTAACAAGGTCACATCATTAGTTGAATGATCTGATTGACATGACCCATTCCATTAGCTTAGCACCCGATCGTTTAGTATGTTGCTATTGCTTTTATCCATGACTTATACATGTTCCTATAACTATGAGATTATGCAACTCCGTTTACGGAGGAACACTTTGGGTACTACCAAACGTCACAACGTAATCGGGTGATTATAAAGGAGTACTACAGGTGTCTCCAAAGGCAGATGTTGGGTTGGCGTATTTCGAGATTAGGATTTGTCACTCCGATTGTCGGAGAGGTATCTCTGGGCCCTCTCGGTAATGCACATCACTAAGCCTTGCAAGCATTACAACTAATGAGTTAGCTGTGAGATGATGTATTACGAACGAGTAAAGAGACTTGTCAAGAATTGAGATTGAACTAGGTATTGGATACCAAGCGATCGAATCTCGGGCAAGTAACTTATCTTGATGACAAAGGGAACAACGCATGTTGTTATGCGGTCCGACCGATAAAGATCTTCGTAGAATATGTAGGAACCAATATGGGCATCCGTGTTCCGCTTATTGGTTATTGACCAAGAATAGTTCTCGGTCATGTCTACATAGTTCTCGAACCCGTAGGGTCCGCACGCTTAAGGTTTCGGCGATAGCTTATATTATGAGTTTACATGTTTTGATGTACCGAAGGAGTTCGGAGTCCCGGATGAGATCGGGGACATGACGAGGAGTCTCGAAATGGTCGAGACGTAAAGATTCATATATTGGATGATATGTTTAGGCCAAGGGGTCAAGCCCATGAGGCTTTAGGTCGGTGCAAAAAGAGTTTTATGAGGTTGTGGGGCCAAACGTCGGAGACCTGGCGTCGCCCTGGGCGACGCCGAGGCCCATGGCGTCTGGGCCAGACGCCAAGGATTGTGGCGTTTGGTCCTGGAGTCCGAGTGGGACTCTTACCTTTCGGGCAAAACCGACTTTGAGGAGGCTTTTGCTCCAAGTTTCGACCCCGGGGCTCAACATATAAATAGAGGGGCAGGGCTAGCACCAAAGACACAACAATTGATCCCTTGGATCTCTTAGCCGTGCGCGGTGCCCCCCTCCACCATATTCCACCTCGGTCATATCGTCGCGGAGTTTAGGCGAAGCCCTGCGCCGGTAGAGCATCATCATCGCCACCACGCCGTCAGGTCGACGGAACTCATCCTCGACACTTTCTTTGGATCGGAGTCCGGGATCGTCATCGAGCTGAACGTGTGCTGAACTCGGAGGTGCCGTGACGTTCGGTACTTGGATCGGTCGGATCGTGAAGACGACGACTACATCAACCGCGTTGTCATAACGCTTCCGCTTACGGTCTACGAGGGTACGTGGACAATACTCTCCCCTCTCGTTGCTATGCCATCACCATGATCTTGCGTGTGCGTAGGAATTTTTTTTGAAATTACTACGTTCCCCAACAAAAGCACTGAAGCTCTTAATATCCGGTTTAAAAACTAGTTCAAGGGAAATTTACTTATCACAAAGCTTTGAAGCTCTCAAATCTGGTTCAAAATCCAGCACAAGGTAAATTTATCTCTAACAAAGTTTTGGAGCTTTCAAATCCGGTTTAAAGTTCCGGTTCAAAAAGGATTAATATCTCGCAAGTTCGAGTTCTCAGAAAGATTAAAGGGTGCCAAAAAGAGCTTGCTGCCATGATGCGCGGTTCAAACATGGGTATCCCACCTTACGGCTTACCTTATTATGGTCACTTGGGGGCTTCCTGCTCATCGAGCATAGCTGTCAGTACCCTCTTGATCGGCGCAATGCCAAAACTTATATGGTCACTTGGAGGCTTCCTGTTCAAACATAGGTCGTATTCGAACCAAAGAGAACATAGCTGTCGGTACTCTTTTGATTGCCACACTGCCAAACTCACTAGGGGGCTTCTTGATCGTATTCGAATCATAGCTCGTCGGACGTTGATCGTATTCGAATCAACGTCGTTAAAAACATAGGTCGTTAGGGGGCTTCTCAAGGTCATTAGGGGGCTTCCTGTTCAAACATAGGTCGTATTCGAACCAAAGAGAACATAGCTGCCGGTACCCTTTTGATCGGCACAACGCCAAAGCCACTGGGGGCTACATGATCGTATTCGAATCCTAGATTAACCCCTTTGGAACGGTTTACTGATCGTATTCGAATCAGAAGCCTTGATTTTCTCCTTGTTTACCTTAAGATTTTTTGGAAGCAATCTTTGTTTTTGTCTTGAGGCTTTTGTCCAGATCTAAGTATAAGTGTGGTTTAAATTTAACCCAGTTTGGTTTTGGCCGATAAGTCGCCACCATATGTCAATCATAAATGTTTGGAAGTTTTGGCTTCTAAAGATTGGGTTATCACCCTTACTGCACATGTATCATAAACCGGCAGTACGATTCAATATCACAAGTATGATATTGTTTATACATGATTATGTTTAAGCCGACCCTGGCTTTTGACGTTAAGTCGCCAGGGCATATGTTGTTTAAACTTTGTGCAGGATTTGCATAGCTATGACTTATATAAATGCTTAAATCCAAGCTCATCATTAAAATTGATGCTTAAAAATGATTATCCGTTCTGGATTTTCTCAAAGGCTATAAGCCGCCAGATGAGGTATTCAAGGTCACTTTGGCAATGGCTATTATTTTATCAATGGATATGATTTATTCAGCAATGGAAGGAATAGTCCCGAGTCGCTGCAGGCTTACGACCCGACACTTGGGGGCTACATTATTTAAATTGAGATTACATCAAATATGCAAGTCCCATGTCACTGCCAGCATGCACCATAGCACTTGGGGGCTAATGTAAAGTCACTTTTTGTTCAACTTATAAGACCCGACTCATCACATTGTAATGAGTCGACCCTTAGGGGCTACCAATTGCTCCTGTCAAAAATTCAAGGTACACAAGCATTAATCCATTATATTGAATGGTCTACTATTCAATGGGTAGAGTACGAAGCTCTTAAGCTTGTGGACATGGGTTCAAGCCCCATGGTGGAGATTATATTATATGATGTTATTATCAATAAATTATATACAAAGTCCCAGCTCAGTATTATCTTACTAAGCCAGCCCTTGGGGGCTACACGTTGCTGTTCAAGTTTACATGGTTATATCTACAAAGTCCCTGCTCATTATTGCATAATGACACGGCCCTTGGGGCTACACTTGGTTGAAGTTTTCATGAGGATAAAGGCAATTACAAGTCCCGAGTTGTCGCAAGCATGACAACCCGACACTTGGGGGCTACGGTGATATGCATATAAGGGAGAAAAAATCTTCAAATTCTCTGTTTGGAGTAGACCAGATTAACCGATTATGCGCAACAATCATGACCCGACATCATTTATTTATAACCCGACAATTTTGGCAACCATAAATCGGCAAGATCTACATCTTTAAGCCGGCTGAATAAGACCAATATTTTTGTCAAGTCAGAGCATTGAAGGCCGACTCAAATGGATTATTTCTTATAATATTTTCTTTACAAGAGCCAATATCAGCAAATGGATTATGAAGCTGGCCTATTGACCCGGATTTTCCAGGAGAAAATGTCAAGGACTTAAGGATGATCAGGTGCCGGCTAACAAGAATATTTAACCCGGAGCACAACCTGTCAAATTTCTTCTTGAGTTATTTTGCAGGATTAGTTTAACATGGATAAATCCAAATTAAACTGGGGGCTAATGTCGGGGATATACCCCGCGGTATGACCCGGCCAGACTTGGCGTTTCATTGGCAACCCGCCAGAAGATTGGCGACTCATGTGTCTGGCGGTTCACTATTGTGACGACTCACGAGCCTGAAGACTCATTGGTGACCCGGCGGGTGTTTCAGATGGATGACAAGGCCCAAGGCCAAGAAGTCCGGCTCATGTTATGGTGGGCCGGCTTAAGAGGAAGACATAAGGAATATTCTCCTACAAAGGAAGCAAGACTAGAACTCCACTTGTAATAGAGTAATCCTAATCCTACTAGGACTAGTCATGTAACCCGCCCCTTCAACTTATATAATGAGGGGCAGGGCTCCCATAGAGGGACAGGCAAGAAGAAATAATCTCTAGGGATAGACACAATTAGAGGAGATCCGGCTTACCGGCGACTCCCTCATGAGCATAATGATACCTAGGCACAAACAACATGTAGGGCTATCACCGGATGATGTTTCCCGGGGCCCAAAGCTGTCTAAACCATTGTCTTGTGTTGCGTCTTCTCGATTCCGATCAACCCCTCTCAAGCTACCACATAGATGCGCTGGCCTCATGACTAAGTCCTGACACTAGGACATCTGTCGTGACAATTCCACGACACCGCCCCCTCCCCTTGCCAAAAGCCACATTTCCACTGTTTCCTCTTTCCTTTCTAAGTTCAAACCTTTAGTCAAGGTTAGTTTGGATCGTAGAATCGTATAATAGAATCATGATTCTGACAGCCTTGTCTTTAGTGCTTGCTTGCAGCGCCGCCTTCTCGCCGGTGACGCTCCTTCCTACATGGTGACCTCGTTGATATAGTCAGGTAATTCACACCCCATCCAATCCCCCTCCTCCTTCTCCATTCCACATGCCCTGACCGTCGACACGACACCTTCCATCCAAATCACCGCCTGATCCTCCAAATAAGCGCCGCCCAAAGCCAAGGTGCACACAGTATAGCCAGTAGCTCAAGGAGCATCTGACAGCGGAGAAGAAAATCGCAGCCGCACGCGCGGATGAGGTCACGATGCCTGCCGTGCATGCCGCCCATTAGATCTTGTAGAAGCACCTTGCCGTCGAGGCCACCGTCGATGCCTCGCGCGCGGACGTCGCCCCGCGGTTGGCTGCTTTAAACGATAGTTCATGGTGTTTTCTCGAGGCCACTGCCTGTGCCTTCTAGTGAATTGTCCTCTATAATGTTAATATGCAATCTGATCTTCTAGTGCATATGTTATATATAACGTGCAATGTGATGCTCAGTTAACTATTTGGTTCATTTGTTGTGATGTTCAGTTAATTGTTTGGTTCAATTCTGAAATGTGATGTTCAATTCTTGTGGGTACAATTTAGTATTGTTATGCATGTGAGAAACAAATCGAATTTGGATGTACTCTATACATGAGAAACATATACAATTGATATATTCTCTAGAAATGAGATGTCCCACTGTTCGACCCATTTTGCATATGTGGAAATGAGATGTCCATGAATATCTGTCAACTAAAAAAACTAAGAAAGAATATTAGGTTAAACAAACTAGCGACGAATAACAGCAAGATCTTTGTTTGCACAATGAAGAAGATATCAGTCAACCATAGGATGGTACTAACTCTTTTACTTTGTTTTTTCCTTTGCGCCATTTCAAAATTTAGAACGGAAATTTATTCATATCTTTTTTTCAGTCCTTTGCAAAGCAGTTCACCGCTGATTACCCCTCAAACCACCTGCATAGTCAAGAGGCGAGGAAGGTATTCATTCAATACCCTCGGTACAATATTGAAGTCTTCCTCCAGAGAACTAAGGTTGGGCGGGCAATCATTCATAGCCACTGGCCTAAAGTTGCAAGGACATTCAACATCATTGAAGGCTCAATATTCGCCTTCGGCTTCAGCAGTTCTCCAGATGAGATTCATCTGTCTATTGACTATGTATGATGTTACTTTCCAAAGGTTTTAGATGTTGCATGTGAAACTTGGTACTGTTGTGTAATGGCATAGCTAGCTATATTCTTATGGTGTAACTAAGTGCTGAAGCTATCTGATGTTGTACTATGATGTAATTCAATTATGAAATCCTGGTTACCGTAATACAGATATGAAATATATGGTGTGTTTGATATGAAATGTCAATTTTATTGCTAAATGCATTATCAATAATATGCCAATTAGCCTGCTAATTGGGTTTTACTATTGCAGACGGCTTCTTAGACAACACCGTGGGCGATGAACTCAAACAAGCCACACAATTTCTAGAAAGTAGACGTGTTGGATCAATGAACAATCATACACAACTTCCGTCTCACAAATGTTTGTGTTAGGACACCTTGCACAAACGTTTCCACGTAAAAAGTGTGTGCGATGCTAAGAAAATCTCATACGATTTGTCCTACAAAATTGTTTGCGATGGCTCACCCTATCACACACGAGCTCTTTTTGCACCACGTGTGTGACCGGAGGAGCTATCGCTGACGGTTTTCGTGTCATGTGGGATGGACCCCCCTATCGCACACACAAAATCAAGGCGACAGTTTAAAACTCTATCGCGAAAAGGCGGTAAAAAACCGTTTGTATAGGACGCATCTGCAACAGTGTAGAGACATGACCGGGACTCCTCTCCGTCAATTACTGTTGGTGAACATTGCATGGAAAACAAAAAAAATTCTATGTACACGCAAGACCTATGCATGGAGCTGCATAGCAACGAAGGGGGGAGTGTGTCTACGTACACTTATAGACCGTAAGCGGAAACGTTTAACAACATGGTTGATGTAGTCGAACTTTCTTCTCGATCCAACCAATCGAGTACCGAACGTACGACACCTCCGCGTTCAGCACACGTTCAGCTTGGTGACGTCATCCGCCTTCTTGATCCAGCAAGACGACGAGGTAGTGGATGAGTTCCGACAGGATGACGACATGGTGACGGTGATGGTCAACTCATCTCCGCAGGGCTGCACCTAAGCACTGATAACCCACAAGTATAGGGGATCAATTGTAGCCTCTTTCGATAAGTAAGAGTGTCGAACCCAACAAGGAGCTAAAGGTAGAACAAATATTCCCTCAAGTTCTATCGACCACCGATACAACTCTACGCACGCTTAACGTTCGCTTTACCTAGAACAAGTATGAAACTAGAAGTACTTTGTAGGCGTAACGGGATAGGTTTGCAAGAATATAAAGAGCACGTAAATTAAAACTAGGGGCTTTTTTAGGTAAAGAAGCAATAAAGTTAGTATAGCGAGTGTAGAAAAGTGGTGGTAGGAGTTGCGGAATTGTCCCTAAGCAATTGACTACTTTACTAGACCGATAACAAGTTTTATGTGGGAGAGGCCACTGCTAGCATGTCATCCCCGACTTGGAATTCTATGCACTTATGATTGGAACTATTAGCAAGCATCCGCAACTACTAACGTTCATTAAGGTAAAACCCAACCATAGCATTAAGATATATTGGTCCCCCGTCAATCCCGTATGCATCAATTTCTATGCTAGGTTGAAGCTTCTGTCACTCTTGCCCTCCAATACATAGTCCTATCAACATACAACTAACCCTATGGTGCGATCCACGTGCGCGCTCATATGATGGGCACCAAAGGACAGCAACATAACCACAAGAAAATTAAACGAATCATAGCAATTCACCAATTACCGATAGGACAACGAAAATCTACTCAGACATCATAGGATGGCAACACATCATTGGATAATAATATGAAGCATAAAGCACCCTGTTCAGGTAGAGGGTACAGCGGGTTGCGGGAGAGTGGACCGCTGTAGATAGATGGGGGAAGGTGATGAAGATGTTGGTGAAGATGACAGAGGTGTTGGTGTAGATTGCGGTGACGATGATGGCTCCCGCGGCGTTTTCAAGACCACTGTAAGAGTGGGGAGAGAGCCCCCTTCTTCTTCTTCTTCCTTGACCTTCCCCCTAGATGGGAGAAGGGTTTCCCCTCTGGTCCTTGGCTTCCATGGCGGCGGAGGGGCGAGATACCCTCCGAGATTGATTCTGTCTCTCTGTCTCTCTCTGTTTCTACGCTCCTGATTCTGCCCTTTCACCGTTTCTTAAATTCCCGGAGATCCGTAACTCCGATTGGGCTGAAATTTGGACACAATTTTTATCCAGATATTGGCTTTCTTGCGGAGAAAGAAGGGCACCAAATGCCTTACAGGGTGGACACAGGGGTCAGGGGCGCGCCCACCCCCTGGGGCGCGCCCCCTGCCTCGTGGCCCCCTCGGGCATCGTCTCGCGTTGATTCTTCCCAAAAATCACATATATTCCAAAACATTCTCCGTAAGTTTTTGTCCCGTTTGGACTCTGTTTGATATGGATTTTCTATGAAACAAAAAACATGCAACAAACAGGAACTGGCATGGGGCACTGGATCAATCTGTTAGTCCCAAAAATAGTATAAAAAGTGGCCAAAAGTATATGAAAGTTGTATAATATTGGCATGGAACAATCAAAAATTACAGATACAACGGAGGCGTATCAGCATCCCCAAGCTTAATTCCTGCTCGTCCACGAGTAGGTAAATGATAAAAGAGATAATTTTTGATGTGGAATGCTACCTAACATAATCTTGCTCATGTAATCTAATCATGGCATGAATATTAAGACATGAGTGATTCAAAGCAATAGTTTATCATTTGACATAAAAGAATTTAATACTCGGGCATCCCAACAAACAATCATGTCTTTCAAAATATCAATGCTAAAGAACGCTATACCTACAAAATCATATAGTCTTGTATGCTCCCTTTTCTTAAGACAAGGTACCCCTCATGCCCATCCCGGTGTCAGCCAAGCAATTGTTTCATACTTTACTTTTTAGAACCTTTTCAACTATTCACACAATACATGAGCGTGAGCCATGGACATAGCACTATGGGTGGAATAGAATATGATGATGGAGGATGTGTGGAAAAAAAGGGATAAAGTCTCACATCGACGCGGCTAATCAACGGGCTATGGAGATGCCCATCGATTGATGTCATTGCGAGGAGTAGGGATTGCCATGCAATAGATGCACTAAGAGCTATAAGTGTATGAAAGCTCAAACTGGAAACTAAGTTGGTGTGCATCCAACTTTCTTGCTCATGAAGACCTCGTGCATTTGAGGAAGCCCATCATCGGAATATACAAGCCAAGTTCTATAATGAAAATTCCCACTAGTATATGAAAGTGATAACTCAAGAGACTCTCTATATGAAGAACATGGTGCTACTTTGAAGCACAAGCGTGGTAAAAGGATAGTAGCATTGCCCCTTCTCTCTTTTTCTCTCATTTTTGTTTTGTTTTGTTTTGTTTTGTTTTTTTGGTGGGCTTCTTTGGCCTCTTTTATTTTTTTGTGGGCTTATTTGGCCTTTTTTTTTGTAAAGTCCGGAGACTCATCCCAACTTGTGAGGGAATCATAGCTTCCATCATCCTTTACTCACATGGAACAATGCTCTAATAATGATGATCATCACACTTTTGTTTACTTACAACTCAATATTACAACTCAATACTAGAACAAAATTATGACTCTTTATGAATGCCTCCGGCGGTGTACCAGGATGTGCAATGATCTAGCGTAGCAATGAAATCAAAAAACGGACAAGCCATGAAAACATCATGCTAGCTATCTTACGATCATGCAAAGCAATATGACAATAAAGGCTCAAGTCATGTATATGATGATGATGGAAGTTGCATGGCAATATATCTCGGAATGGCTATGGAAATTCCATGATAGGTAGGTATGGTGGCTGTTTTGAGGAAGATATAAGGATGCTTATGTGTGATAGAGCGTATCGTATCACGGGGTTTGGATGCACCGGCGAAGTTTGCACCAACTCTCGAGGTGAGAAAGGGCAATGGACGGTACTGAAGAGGCTAGCAATGATGGAAGGGTGAGAGTGCGTATAATTCATGGACTCAACATTAGTCATAAAGAACTCACATACTTATTGCGAAAAATCTATTAGCCCTCGAAGAAAAATACTACGACGCATGCTCCTAGGGGGGAGGTTGGTAGGAGTTAACCATCGCGCGCCCTCGACCTTCACGCAAAGATAAACAATCAAAATACAATGCGTGCCAATTTGGTTAGATAGTTAGGAGACCATACATGCATGCTTCGGGAATCACAAACCTTAACACCAATATTTTTACTAAACCACAATCATTCACTAGTACTTCCCACATATTAGCATCATTATATCGCAAAACTATTGCAAGGAATCAAACATATCATATTCAGCGATCTACAAGTTTATGTAGGATTTTATGACTAACCATGTGAATGACCAATTCCTGTCAACTCTCTAAATAGATATAAGTGAAGCAAGAGAGTTTAATTCTTTCTACAAAAGATATGCCCATGCTCTAACAAATATAAGTGAAGCAAAAGAGCATTCTATAAATGGCGGTTTTCTATGTGTAGGGAAACAGGCAATCCAAACTTCAAATGATATAAGTGACACACATAAAGCATTCTATAAAGCCATACTCAAAATATATAAGTGAAGTGCAATGAGAATTCTATAAATCAACCATGGACTATCTCATACCAGCATGGTGCATGAAAGAAAAGTGAAAACTAAATGCAAAAGACGCTCCAAGATCTGCACATATCACATGAATGAAATGAAACTGAAAACATACCGATACTTGTTGAAGAAAGATGGGATGCCTTCCTGGGCATCCCCAAGCTTAGATGCTTGAGTCTCCTTGAATATTTACTTGGGGTTCCTTGGGCATCCCCAAGCTTGATCTCTTCCCTCTCCTTCTTCTCCTCGGATCGAGACCTCCTCGATCTTTGATCACTTCATCCACACAAAACTCAACAGAAAGCTCGGTAGATTCGTTAGTACAGTAAAGCAAATCACTACTCTAAGTACTGTTGAAAACCAATTCATATTTTGTTTTTGCATTGTAGCTACTGTAATATAACTTTTCCATGGCTTAATCCACTGATAGAAATCGATAGTTTCAACAAAACAAGCAAACCATGCATCAAAAACAGAATCTGTCTTAAACAGGACAGTCTGTAGTAATATGAACATTCACCATACTTCTGGTACTCCAAAAATTCTGAAACAATTAGGAAAAATAAAAAAATTGTATGGAAAGACAGTGCAAAATGTTTCCGAACCGTTTGACATTCCAGTAAAAAATGTAAAATCACGCACTACATTCAAAGTTTCTGTTTTGCACCGCACAAACCAACAAGCAATGTAAACATCCTAAAGGCAAATTTTGGCACATTATTTTTATAATACAATGGGATTGTACTTTATAAAATCACTTAACAGAAATAAATGAATCTCTAAAACTTCCGGGTTGTCTCCCTGGCAGCGTTTCTTTAAAGCCATTAAGCTTGGCATATAGTGCTCAAGTAAAGGATCCACCCGGATCCCAAGGTATATCAAAGCCAATTTTAATTAACAATGACTTGTGATTTAGTAGTGAGCACAAAGTAACATATATCATGCAACAACGAAGTCTAACTCTCTTCCTATGCATCGGCATGTCATAAAAGAACAATTCATGAACATCAAGTAAAGGCCGATACATAGCATAAGTAGTTTCTTGCAATTCTATCATGTTGGAAACATAAAGAGGCGGAGATGTAGTTCCTCTCTCATAATAATTGCAAGCAGGAGCAGCAAGCACATGCATATTATATTCATCAAAATCATCATGTGCAACGATAAATGGCAACCCATCAATATAATCCTTAATAAGTGCAAACTTCTCCAATATAGTGTAGTTTGGAGAATTCAAAAAGATAATAGGACTATCATGTGTGGGTACAATAGAAACAATTTCATGTTTAACATAAGGAACAATAGCAAGTTCATATCCATAAGCATAATTCATATTGGCATCTTGGCCACAAGAATAGCAAGCATCAAGTTCATCAATAAGGGATATTTCAAATGAGTCAACGGGATCATAGCAATTATCATAGCATTCATCCTTCGGTAAGAATGAAGGGACATTAAATAATGTATGAGTTGGAGGGTTACTCTCATTAGAAGGTGGGCACGGGTAGCTAATCCATTCTTCCTCCTTTTGTTCTTCGCTCTCCTCATCATCTTTTTCATCCAATGAGCTCACAGTTTCATCAATTTCTTCTTCCATATACTCCTGCAAAATGTTAATCTCTGCTTGGACAGCGGAGGAGTCCTCAATATATGGTTTAACATAGGCATTAGAAGCATAATTATCATAACAATATTTAAGTATGGCAAAATTTTTAGATTTGTAAAGAGTGGCACCATACATTTCAATCAAAGAAGCAATTTCATAAGCACCCTTAAAAGC
This sequence comes from Aegilops bicornis, assembly GCA_021605145.1. NCBI lineage: Eukaryota > Viridiplantae > Streptophyta > Magnoliopsida > Poales > Poaceae > Aegilops > Aegilops bicornis. The sequence goes on from CM038673.1 coordinate 146,601,411, forward strand.
AACAAATTCTTCAATTTTTTGAACATAATAGTAATTATAAACACCCTTAGCATACGAAGATACGATTCCATTATCACTAAACTCACATTGGTAGGGAAGGTGTTTCTTAGGGTCTTCAGAACAACAAGTAAAATCATATATTTCACATAAATTCCAAGCATCGCATTGCAAACGATGAATTTGATCCAGTAAATGTTTCCCTTTTTGAGATAAGCGGTGTCGCACATAACAAGCATGCTCATCTAAATATTTTCCCTCAACTAAGCTAGTTGGGGTTTCAGCACGAGCACATAGTGATCGAAGATGATCCAAGTAAAAAGCTTCAGCAGTATGATAGATTTTGAGTGGTTCTTCAACCATTGGTTTAGTAGGTACAATTAATTTTTTTGGTATTTTGCGTTTCCTACCCATAACTAAAGATATAAAACAACTTAGAACATAAAATAAAAACTATTTAGTGATAAAGCAAACAAGCACACACGAGAATATTCACCCCACGCTATTGCTCCTCGGCAACGGCTCTAGAAAAAGGTCTTGATAGCCCACAAGTATAGGGATCAATTGTAGCCTCTTTCGATAAGTAAGAGTGTCGAGCCCAACGAGGAGCTAAAGGTAGAACAAATATTCCCTCAAGTTCTATCGACCATCGATACAACTCTACACATGCTTGACATTCGCTTTACCTAGAACAAGTATGAAACTAGATGTACTTTGTAGGTGTAACGGGATAGGTTTGCAAGAATAAAAAGAGCACGTAACTAAAAACTAGGGGCTGTTTTAGGTTAAGAAGCAATAAAGTTAGTACAGCGAGTGTGGAAAAGTGGTGGTAGGAGTTGCGAAATTGTGCCTAAGCAATTGACTACTTTACTAGATCGATAGCAAGTTTTATGTGGGAGAGGCCACTGCTAACATGTCATCCCTGACTTGGAATTCTATGCACTTATGATTGCAACTATTAGCAAGCATCCACAACTACTAACATTCATTAAGGTAAAACCTAACCATAGCATTAAGATATATTCGCCCCCTTCAATGTTGGGGAACGTAGTAATTTCAAAAAATTTCCTACGCACACGCAAGATCATAGTGATGCATAGCAACGAGAGGGGAGAGTGTGTCCACGTACCCTCGTAGACCGAAAGCGGAAGCGTTAGCACAACACGGTTGATGTAGTCGTACATCTTCACGGCCCGACCGATCAAGCACCAAAACTACGACACCTCCGAGTTCTTGCACACGTTCAGCTCGATGACGTTCCCTGCATACTCGATCCAAAGAATGTCGGGAAGAGTTCCACAAGACGACGTGGCAGTGACGGTCTTGATGTTCTACCGTCGCAGTGCTTCGCCTAAGCACCGCTATGATATTATCAAGGAGGACTATGGTGGAGGGGGGCACCGCACACGACTAAGAGATCAATGATTAATTGTTGTGTCTATGGGGTGCCCCCTCCACCGTATATAAAGGAGGAGAGGAGGGGACCGGCCAAGGGGGTGGCGCACCCTAGAGGGGGAGTCCAACTCCCACCGGGAGTAGGACTCCCCCTTTTACTATTAGGAGAGGGAGAGGGAAGGAAGAGGAAGGAGGGAGGAAGGGGGGGGCGCCTCCCAATTCGGATTGGGCTTGGGGGGGGGGGCGCCCCCTCCCTTTATCCTTTCCCCTCCTTTCCACTAAGGCCCAATACGGCCCATATACCTCCCGGGGGGTTTCGATAACCTCCCGGAGCTCCGGTATTGTCCCAATCTCACCCGGAACCTTTCCAGTGTCCAAATATAGTCGTCCAATATATCGATCTTTATGTCTCGACCATTTCGAGACTCCTCATCAAGTCCGTGATCACATCCGGGACTCCAAACAACCTTCGGTACATCAATACTCATAAACTCATAATAAAACTGTCAACGAAACCTTAAGCGTGCGGACCCTACGGGTTCGAGAACTATGTAGACATGACCGAGACATGTTTCTGGTCAATAACCAATAGCGGAACCTGGATGCTCATATTGGCTCCTACATATTCTACGAAGATCTTTATCGGTCAAACCGCATAACAACATACATTGTTCCCTTTGTCATCGGTATGTTACTTGCCCGATGTTCGATCGTTGTTATCCAATACCTAGTTCAATCTCGTTACCGGCAAGTCTCTTTACTCGTTACGTAATGCATCATCTCGTAACTAACTCATTAGCTACGTTGCTTGCAAGGCTTGTAGTGATGTGCATTACCGAGAGGGCCCAGAGATACCTCTCCAACAATCGGAGTGTCAAATCCTAATCTCGAAATACGTCAACTCAACAAGTACCTTTGGAGACACCTCTAGAGCTCCTTTATAATCACCCAGTTACGTTGTGACGTTTGGTAGCACACAAAGTGTTCCTCCGGTAAGCGGGAGTTACATAATCTCATAGTTATAGGAACATGTATAAGTCATGAAGAAAGCAATAGCAACATACTAAACGATCAAGTGCTAAGCTAACGGAATGGGTCAAGTCAATCACATCATTCTCCTAATGATGTGATCCCGTTAATCAAATGGCAACTCATGTCTATGGTTAGGAAACTTAGCCATCTTTGATTTACGAGCTAGTCAAGTAGAGGCATACTAGTGACACTATGTTTGTCTATGTATTCACACATGTATTATGTTTCCGGGTAATACAATTCTAGCATGAATAATAAACATTTATCATGATATGAGGAAATAAATAATAACTTTATTATTGCCTCTAGGGCATATTTCCTTCAGTCTCCCACTTGCACTATAGTCAATAATCTAGATTACACAGTAATGATTCTAACACCCATGGAGCCTTGGTGTTGATCATGTTTTGCTCGTGGAAGAGGTTTAGTCAACGGGTCTACAACATTCAGATCCGTATGTATCTTGCAAATCTCTATGTAATTGAAGCGTCTCTTGATGTGCTTGGTTCTCTTGTGAAATCTGGATTCCTTTGCCAAGGCAATTGCACCAGTATTCTCACAAAAGATTTTCATTGGACGCGATGCACTAGGTATGACACCTAGATCGGATATGAACTCCTTCATCTAGACTCCTTCATTTGCTGCTTTCGAAGCAGCTATGTACTCCGCTTCACATGTAGATCCTGCTACGACGCTTTGTTTAGAACTGCACCAACTGACAGCTCCACCGTTCAATATAAACACGTATCCGGTTTGCGATTTAGAATAGTCCGGATCAGTGTCAAAGCTTGCATCGACGTAACCATTTACGACTAGCTCTTTGTCACCTCCATAAACGAGAAACATATCTTAGTCCTTTTCAGGTATTTCATGATGTTCTTGACCGATGTCCAGTGGTCCTCCTGGATTTCTTTGGTACCTCCCTACTAAACTAATAGCAAGGCACACATCAGGTCTGGTACACAACATTGCATACATGATAGAGCCTATGGCTGAAGCATAGGGAACTTCTCTCTATCTTCTGCAGTGGTCGGGCATTGAGTCTGACTCAATTTCACACCTTGTATTACAGGCAAGAACCCTTTCTTTGCTTGATCCATTTTGAACTTTTTCAAAACTTTATCAAGGTATGTACTTTGTGAAAGTCCAATTAAGCGTCTTGATCTATCTCTATAGATCTTGATGCCTAATATGTAAGCACCTTCACCGAGGTATTTCATTGAAAAACTTTTATTCAAGTATCCTTTTATGCTATCCAGAAATTCTATATCATTTCCAATCAATAATATGTCGTCCACATATAATATTAGAAATGCTACAGAGCTCCCACTCACTTTCTTGTAAATACAGGTGAGGGAGTCCCGGATTAGGGGGTGTCCGGATAGCCGAACTATCACCGTTGGCCGGACTCCTGGACTATGATGATACAAGGTTGAAGACTTCGTCCCGTGTCCGGATGGGACTTTCCTTGGCGTGGAAGGCAAGCTTGGCGATACGGATATGTAGATCTCCTACCATTGTAACCGACTCTGTGTAACCCTAACCGATCCGGTGTCTATATAAACCGAAGGGTTTTAGTCCGTAGGACACAACAACAATCATATCATAGGCTAGCGTCTAGGGTTTAGCCTCCTTGATCTCGTGGTACATCCACTCTTGTACTACCCATATCATCAATATTAATCAAGCAGGAGTAGGGTATTACCTCCATCGAGAGGGCCCGAACCCTGTAAAAACATCGTGTCCCTTGTCTCCTGTTACCATCCGCCTAGACGCACGATTCGGGACCCCTACCCGAGATCCGCCGGTTTTGACACCGACATTGGTGCTTTCATTGAGAGTTCCTTCTGCGTTGCCGCCATCAGGTAGGATGCCTCATCTCGCCTTTAAAGACGATACCATCGCCAAAGAAGCCTTGGCCACCGGGTCGACTCTTCGGCTAGGCGGTTTTCTCATGACCGCTAGTTCGGCCACCGCGCCGATGATGACCTCTCGAGTCATCGAAACCAATCTCCATGTTAGTTCGGAACTTGCCGAACAGTTAGATCCGATCAAGCTCTCCTCCATAAATGAGCTCTTGGATTGCGTCGCCGCCCTGGGAATCGCCACAGACTACGACCGGATCGGGACTAAAACCGATCTGAGAGAGATCAACTCTCCCCAGGCTACCCATCATGTTGCCGTGATAGAGGAGCAATGTGGTAATTCTTCTTCTATCTTAAGGACTAGCTACGTCCGGATTCCCGATCCCTCCATGCCGGATTCCCGCAAAGGGACGGATGTCGATCAAGCCCTGAACTTAAAGTCAGGCGGCGGGTTGGACTCATTGGATAACACTAAAAAATCCAAACTTCCGAGTTCGGAAACTTCTCGGCCCCCGAGTCCTAAATTGGATGGGGTTCCGGATCTAGTTCCACCCGCCCACCCAAACATTAGTGATCTCTCTCGAATTCGGCAAGAGCCCGCTGAAACAGTACATCATTACTGGGCCAGATTCCTCCTGGTTTTGAACATGATAAAGGACTGCCGAGAGGAGGACGCAATCCCAATTGTCTGCAATAATTGCACGGACAAGGGAATCCTAAACGCCATAGGTCGTCGTGAAATTACACGCTTTGCTAACAGGTGACCATAGTACGAAAGTACTGTGCGATAGAGAGCGCCTGGAAAACCGAAAGTAACTTTTGGGATAATCCGGCCCCGAATACATCCCTAGTCCGAAACAAAAGGGTGCATCATTATCAAGCACCTGGGTCAAATACCAAAAAACCAAAACCCCCTAAAGGGTACGAAACCATACTGGAGGGTTGGCTAAATGGACCTTGCAAAATTCATAACACGGAGGGCGCCACTCCAACTCATAGCCTTCGAGCATGTTGGATACTACGGCAGGTGGCCAAAAGTGGCGAAGAGCTTCTAGCTTCAGAATCCCAGCCCAACAACACCAGTACGGTGTTAACAGTCTTCGAGACTTCCGCATCAAATAACATGCGAAAACGAACACTCCGCAACCTTGCCGAAGTCTACCAAGTAGCAACAATAAATCCATGGAGTGACACGGCTATTACCTTTAATGCCAGTGACGAACCTAAATTCCGAACAACCCGAGCACCATCCGCATTGGTTCTCAGTCCGATAGTGGACGGCTTTCGCCTTACTAAGGTACTCATGGATGGCGGCAGCGGACTAAACCTCATCTATGAGGAAACCCTCCGAAAATGGAAATAGATCGGAACCGCATTGAGCGAAGCAGCACAACCTTTAGAGGATTAATCCCTAGCCGGAAGCATGCTGCAGGAAAAATCACATCGACGTAGTGTTCGCTCACGGACAATTACAGGTCCGAGGAGGTCACATTTCAAGTGGCCCTGCTCAACAAAGCAGATATCATGCTTTATTAGGACGAGAGGCATTCACAATTTTTCAAGCTATACCCCATTATGGGTACATGAAGCTTAAAATGCCGGACCTAACGGAATCCTCACTCTTGCTAGTGATCCGAACATAGCACTCGCTGCGGAAAACAAGACAGCCGCACTAGCCCTCGAGGCACTATCCAAGCCCTAGCGGCCGAGGAACTCAACGCGATGCGCTCCACGGTGAATGTGGACGATGTGATACTTGATAAAAGATCCAAGTCCACTTTTTTAAACCAGCGGATGAAATAGTCAAATTCCAAGTCCACCCAACGGACCACCGCAAAGACGGCCTCCATTAGGGCACAATTAAACCCTGATGTAGACGCCAAGACCACGAGAATTTCTACAAGAAAACTGGGACATCTTTGCCTGGCACCCTCCAGACATGCCAGGAATCCCACGTCGGCTGGCCGAGCACAGCCTAAATATCCTAAAAGGATTCAAGCCAGTCAAACAGGCTCTTCAGCGCTTTTCCGAACCCAAGAGACAGGCCATGGGAGAGGAGCTAGCCAAACTTTTGGAAGCCGGATTCATCAGAGATATAAAACATCCGGACTGGCTAGCGAACCTGGTGATGGTACCAAAGAAGGATAAATCCTGGCGCCTATGTGTTGATTTTAAAGACCTTAATAAGGCTTGCCCAAAGGATCCCTTCCTCCCCGAATTGATCAAATTATTGACGCTTCTGAGGAGACACGACTCATTGTGCTTCCTCGACGCTGCACTGGCTACCACCAAATCAAGATGGCGGAGCCGCATCAAGCTGCAACATCATTCATCACTCCATACGCCCGCTCGCTTCAACACAATGCCCTTTGGGCTCAAAAACGCCGGCGCAACATATCAGCGCATGATTCAGACATGTCTGGCAAACCAGATTGGCAAAACAGTGGAGGCATATGTAGATGACGTGGTCGTCAAAACCAAGCACGTCGAAACTTTAGTAGACGACCTGAGGCTCACATTCGACAATCTTCGAAAATATGACATCAAGCTCAATCCGGAAAAATGCGTCTTCGGCGTTCCAGCCGGAAAGCTCCTGAGCTTCATTGTGTCCGGTAGAGGAATTGAAGCAAATCCAGCCAAGATCCGAGCTCTATCACAATTGGATATTCCAAAAGACCTCTAACAAATAAAAAAATTGACGGGATGCGTAGCGGCTCTAAGCCGCTTTATTTCCCGTTTGGGAGAAAAGGCGTTACCTCTTTACCGCCTCCTCCGGTGCACCGAACACTTCGAGTGGACGGAGGCCGCCACGGCCGGACTCGAAGAAATAAAGGCCATTTTGGCAACAAATCCGGTCCTGGCCGCGCCCAACGTGGGCGAACCAATGCTATTATATATCGCCGCAACACATCAAGTTGTCAGTGCGGTGCTCGTTGTCGAACGAGAAACAGACGGACACCGATTCCCTGTTCAAAAACCGGTTTATTATGTGTCCACTGTCCTAACTCCATGCAAGTCCCGGTACCCACACTATCAAAAGATAGCATACGCAGTGTTCATGGCATCCCGGAAGCTACGACACTACTTTCAAGAGTGTTCGATAACGGTAGCCTCCGAAGTACCTCTTAATGGCATTATAAACAACCGCGACGCGACGGGCCGGATTGCTAAATGGGCCATAGATCTCCTTCCATTCGACATAACCTACAAGCCACGACGAGCTATCAAGTCGCAGGTTTTAGCCGACTTCGTGGCCGAATGGACCGAAGCCGAACTCCCTAAAGAGTACGGCGCATACTCCAATTGGATCATGCACTTTGACGGCTCCAAAATGTTGGCCGGCCTGGGGGCTGGCGTCGTCCTGACGTCCCCAACCGGGGACACAGTCCAATAAGTCTTTCAGATAATGTATACGGACTCCAACAACGCAGCCGAATATGAGGCCCTTCTGCACGGCCTCCAGATGGCAGTCTCCATGGGCATTCAACGCCTAGAGGTGCGCGGGGATTCGAACCTCGCAATATCTCAAATAAACGGGGACTTTGATGCCAAAGATCCGAAAATGGCAGCATACCGCAATGCGGTCCTAAAATGTCAGACGCAGTTCGAAGGGCTCGAATTTCATCATATAGCCCGGGATAACAACCAGGCGGCGGATATATTGGCACGCACCGGTGCAAAACACGATGCTGTCCCACCCAATATCTTTCTGGAATGGCTGTTCAAGCCATCCGTACTATGGGAAGGGGAGTCCGCACAATAATCCGGACCCAACCGCACCGCTTGACACCAAACACTCGACACAATCGGAGGCTCGCCCCGAGATAACACCCTCCGCTCACGAAATAATGGCGGTTATCGCCTGCGGACGGAACCATTCCTAGCCTACCTAACTAGGCAGGAACTCCCCGAAGACCAAAATGAGGCTCGCTGCATAGTACGGCGATCTAAAGCCTATAAAGTCCACGAGGGAGAGCTTTATAAGAAAAGCACTATCGGAGTCCTTCAAAGGTGTATCTCCGGAGAGGAAGGGCGCAACCTCTTGGCTGAAATTCATGCTGGACTGGGTGGGCACCACGCCGCAGCCCGGGCCCTTGTAGGCAAGGCCTTCCGTACATGATTTTATTGGCCGACGGCTCGGGCAGATGCGCAGGATTTAGTCCAACGATGCGTAGGTTGCCAGCTTTTTGCTAACCAGAGCCACAAGCCACCCACCGCCCTTAAAAATATACCCATCACCGCCGTCATGGGTCCGGGGCTTGACATGGTTGGACCCCTTAAGGGAGGAACCCACAAGCAAAAATATCTATTGGTCATGGTGGATAAATTCACCAAATGGATAGAGGCCAAGCCTGTTAAAACGGCCGAATCCGGACCAGTGATAGACTTCATATCAGGGGTAGTGCACCGTTACGGTGTCCCCCACAGTATTATCACTGATAACGGCACCAACTTCACAGCCGATGAGGTCAAATTATGGTGCAAAAACATGGGCATCAAGCTCGATTACGCCTCAGTCTATCACCCTCAAACAAATGGCCAAGTCGAACGAGCAAATGGTCTAATCATGAGCGGCATTAAACCCAGACTTGTGCGGTCCCTCAAGGAATCTAACACGCACTGGGTGGGGAGCTCGACTCCGTACTATGGGGGCTGCGGAACACGCCGAATCGTACTACCGGATTCACACCATTTTTTATGGTGTACGGCGCAGAGGCAGTCTTGCCCTGCGACATAATACATGACTCACCTCGTGTGCGCATGTACGAAGAAAGAGAAGCCGAGCTCGATCGGCAGGACAGTTTGGACGCATTGGAGGAGGAGCGCGACGTGGCAAAAGCTCGTTCTGCATTCTACCAACAGCAGGCTCGAAGATACCAAAGCAGGGAAGTATGGGCCAAAGCTTATAACGTTGGCGAACTAGTTCTATGCCTGCCGGACAAGAAAAAGGACAAACTCAAGCCCAAATGGGAAGGTCTCTTCATCATCGACCAGGTCCTGACCGGAGGAGCGTACCGTTTGCGAAACGCATTGGATAACCGACTCGAGCCGAACCCATGGAACGCAGCCCGTCTACGAAGATTCTACGCCTAAGTGCCGGACTCCAAGTTCGTCTCCTTCCTCCGTCCACATTTTTTATTTTTGCTGTCTTTTATTTCTCTCCATCCTCCTCCTTCTTTTTTGCAGCCTCTAGAGGCTCGTTTTGCGATTTGTTCACACATATTTGACGCGCTGTCCGCGCTCATTATACCTGGGGGCTTCTTTAACAGAAGCTTATTTATACGGGCTTTATGCCCAACACATGCATTAAACTTCCGCATGTAACTTTTATTCACCATTATATGCATCGATATGACTTAAGTTTTGGCCAAGCTGGGTTGCCTGGCTCCTGTGCTTACCCCTACGTTCCCGATTGTTTGGCTAGGTGGTAAAGGGAGCACCTCTGCGATTGTTACCGCCGGGTCAGCCGGATGTGTACCTCAGATTAGGTGAAGCCGAAAGCTAGCGTTCTTAAGGGAATATTCAGTCGGTGAACTAAAAGATGATTTTTAATTATTTACCCATCTGCCCAGATGATTTTACGCTTTCATAGCAGCTTTGACATGCACTTTAGGGCATGCATCCCAAAAAGGAACCCTTAACTTGAAACTATTCTCCTGGAAGATGTTTCTTACTACCCATGTAATATAACATAACTAGTTGGGCACTTGTCTGATACAACACTAATGAACCCTACGCCTTGTCTCCATGCATACCACGGTTCTTATATAACCACGAAGGTATTCGGACACACTCCGGACTATTGGGTCCTGAGGTTGAAGCGAAAAGGTCCGCTATGACAAACGATCTACCATCCGGCTAGAAGACATTTTTCATGTCATATTTATTTACAAAGTCAACTTGACTCATTGTATTCCTCCTCAATGCCATCTAACAGGATATCTAATTTACAATCTTGCTGAGAATACTTGGCGGCCAATTCTACTTGGCGGCCAATTCTACTTGGCCGTACACTAAGCTTACAGGGATCTCTATCCCATCAGGCCCCACAGGTCCGACCTCGGCCATGTGGTTTGGGTCGAAAACCGTGTGCAGCGTCTTTACCATGGCCCGAGCCTCCTGGCGCCTTTGACGACAGCCGATATCTTCCATAGCCTAAGCGCCGCCCGTGCTCTTTGAAGCCGCTTTGCCAGCTCCCCAATGCCTTGGGCGGGGAGATAGATGGCCACAAGGCCTGGCCAATGCCTTTCATCACCTGCCGGACTCGTTAAATGCGGTGGCCTTGATTCGGGAAGAAGATCACCAAGAACTGGGCATCTCCTCCTCAGGACGACCTGTGAGCAAACCTACATACATGTTTATGTTAGTCGCCTTCCTCGCCGAACTCTTTCAAAGTTCGTTCAAGCACTTACTAAAAATGCCGCGACGAAGCCGCCGATTCTCCTTTACGGAGTTAGACAACTGGGCACGAACATCCTTTAGTTCCCGCCCATCTTGGTGTTGGCGTCTTGGAGGCTATTTTTCTCCTGCCGCACCCTCGTAAGCACGCTCTCGCTGGCCTTTAGCTAGCGCAAGAGCTGCTGCTTATCCGGATCTAGTCTGGCGCCATCTGCAATATTTTTGTCAGATTTACACACACGCCGCACTTCATAAACTATTTATCTTTTGAAGCGTATATTACTAGAGGGGGTCTCTGTGGCTCCTCCCGTAGCGGCTAGTGCAGCCTCAAGTTGGGCCTTGCACTCTTCAAGCTCCGAGACGATCGTGTATTCTTTTCTCAGAAGATCCTGCATAACAAATGATCCTTAAATCAGTTATTCTAACTATTTTAAGTCTTGGGGGCTACTGACATATATAAAATGTCAAATTTCCTTACCCGTATGTCCTTTACATACTGCTCCATGGCTCTGGCTAGACCATCTTGAGCGGCACAGAGGTGCACATCTCCCGAATCGAAGGCATTCAAGGCCTCTTTGGAGAAACACGCGTCACGAAGAACTGTCCGGCGGCGCCTGTGATTCAAGGCGCTCTCCACCTCGGAGTTGGTGGCAGACAACCTGTCGGCATCGTCTCTCGGAGGGGCATCCGACGCACGTCTCGTGCTCGCCTCAGCCTCCGAACCCGGCTTTGAAGCCTGGCCGGTGAAGGTTCGATTGGCAACCTCTCCGGACTCAGTTCGGCGAGCGCTCTTTTTCCTAAAAAGAGCACCAGCGTTAGTACGCATTCCAGGAATCAATCCTGGGAGTATGGTGACACGCCATACCGTTGCGGCGGAGTTTTGATCCGGACCACACTTCTTTTTTGCTCTTGAGGGCCGCCTTTGCCCTTTGTTGGCCAGCCGCCGCGGGCTCGGCTTCCTACCTCGAAGGTACCCCCTCCGAAACACCATTGGTATACGGTGATCAAAAAATATGCATGGGTGGGTCATTATCAAGATTTTGGGACCTTAGTCTCAGTTACCTATGAGGCTGGAAGTATTCCGAGGTAATCGGCCGTAATGGCAACCAAAGCATTGTCGATGCTAAGTTGGTAGAACACCCCATCGATCAACTCCACCTTTATGTTCGGATCCTCTTCGGAGGTCGGATCGAGGGACCGTTCCGGATCCTCGGGTTGTGGGGGCGGGCTGTGTATCTTCTCCATAGTCCGGCGCAGTTCCTGCGCAAAAACCATGAAATGAGATATTTAACCACGGGAACATGGATCGGACAGGTCGCAAAGATGTTTGCTTACCCACCTTCGAGGATTATTCGAAGAAAAATCCTTCAGTGGATTGACGCGGAGGAAATCCTCCTCCTCCCCTTTGTACATAGCAGACAAGATCTTCACCAGTTCAGTGACCGATCCCGGCCCTTTGCGGCCATGGCGGGTGGCGTCGTCCTCCCCGTTGAAGTCCCACATGGGGTGGCCCCTATATTGGAGCGGCTGCACCCCCCTCATAACGCAGATTGCCATGACTCCAATCATGGTTAATCCGGCATGAGGCAGTAATCTTATTCGGCTCATCAAATAGAGGACGTCCTTGTCATCTTCCCTCCGGGGGCTCCGAGGGCGCCAGCTTAGGCGCTTCTTCAGAGGAGCATTGCTGAACTCCGGAAGGCCGATCCGAACAGGATCCGGCAGCGGGACGTCCTCCATATAAAACCATTCCGAAGGCCAGTCTTTGGACGCCTTCTTTGGGGTTTCGGATAGGTATCCGGTCCCGACGATGCGCCATAGCTCGGCTTCGCCCACTTGATATATTGACCCCTCATGAGAATGGGGTACTAGGCAGAATAATCTCTTCCACAGCCCGAAATGAGCCTCGACGCCCAAGAACAGCTCGCAGAGGGCCACGAAGCCCGCAATGTGCAAAATGGAGGCAGGCGTAAGATGGTGCAACTGGAGGCCGTAGAACTCCAAGAGCCCCCCGAGAAACGGATGGATTGGAAATCCGAGTCCTCTTACTAGATAAGAGATGAAGCGGACCCGCTCTCCTTTAGAAGGATCGGGGGCACTCTCCGCTTGCTTTCCGCCCTTGTAGGTGGCGAGTCCGGCTCGAACTGGAACCATGAAGGCCGGGGGAAGAAATCCCTTTGTTTGGAGTATAACTAGCTCGCTATGCGGGACTAAGCATCTCTCCCAATTTCCAGGCTGAGGGCTGGGAGCGCGAGAGGAGGAGCCGCGTCGACTGTCCATGATGGAATGGGCTTTGGTCAGGGGCGCTCCGATGAAAGCTCGTGAAGGAGGGATGGTGACTCAGATCTAGATCCTCGCCCCTTTTATAGGCAGCTCATTTGCACAACTAAGGGGGTAATTGTAAAAATACCCTGGCCTTTCGCATTCATTCAAACACGTGGAAGATGGCCATTGTTGGGTGCAGAAGCCAAGGAGCGCAACATTTATCAGAAGCCGGACACTGTTCGACAAGTATATGGAATTTGTAGAAGAACCCGCCTCGCAATGCCGAAGACAATGAACGCGCCGGACTCATCATCATTGAAGCCTGGTTCGGGGCTCCGAGGAGTCTGGATTAGGGGTGTCCGGATAGCGAACTATCACCGTTGGCGGACTCTGGACTATGAAGATACAAGATTGAAGACTTCGTCTCGTGTCCGGATGGGACTTTCCTTGGCGTGGAAGGCAAGCTTGGCGATACGGATATGTAGAACTCCTACCATTGTAACCGACTCTGTGTAACCCTAACCTATCCGGTGTCTATATAAACTGGAGAGTTTTAGTCCGTATGACACAACAAAAATCATACCATAGGCTAGCTTCTAGGGTTTAGCCTCCTTGATCTCGTGGTAGATCCACTCTTATACTACCCATATCATCAATATTAATCAAGCAGGAGTAGGGTATTACCTCCATCGAGAGGGCCCGAACCAGGGTAAAAACATCATGTCCCTTGTCTCCTGTTACCATCCGCCTAGACGCACAGTTCGGGACCCCCTACCCGAGATCCGCCGGTTTTGACACCGACAACAGGCTTCTCCAAAAGTCTGTATAAAACCATATGCTTTGATCACACTATCAAAGCATTTATTCCAACTCCGAGAGGCTTGCACCAGTCCATAAATGGATCGCTGGAGCTTGCACACTTTGTTAGCATCCTTTGGATTGACAAAACCTTCTGGTTGCATCATATACAAATCTTCTTCCGGAAATCCATTTAGGAATGCAGTTTTGACATCCATTTGCCAAATTTCATAATCATAAAATGTGGCAATTGCTAAAATGATTCGGACAGACTTAAGCATCGCTACGGGTGAGAAAGTCTCATCATAGTCAACCCCTTGAATTTGTCGAAAACCTTTTGCAACAAGTCGAGGTTTGTAGATAGTAACATTACCATCAGCGTCAGTCTTCTTATTCAAGATCCATTTATTCTCGATGGCTTGCCGATCATCGGGCAAGTCAACCAAAGTCCACACTTTGTTCTCATACATGGATCCCATCTCAGATTTCATGGCCTCAAGCCATTTTGCGGAATCTGGGCTCATCATCGCTTCCTCATAGTTCGTAGGTTCGCCATGGTCAAGTAACATAACCTCCAAAATAGGATTACCGTACCACTCTGGCACGGATCTTACTCTGGTTGACCTACGCGGTTCTGTAGTAACCTGATCTGAAGTTTCATGATCATCATCATTAGCTTCCTCACTTATTGGTGTAGTCGTCACAGGAACCGGTTTCTGTGATGAACTATTTTCCAATAAAGGAGCAGGTATAGTTACCTCATCAAGTTCTACTTTCCTCCCACTCACTTCTTTCGAGAGAAACTCCTTCTCTAGAAAGGATCCATTCTTGGCAACAAATGTCTTACCTTCGGATCTGTGATAGAAGGTGTACCCAACAGTTTCCTTTGGGTATCCTATGAAGACACATTTCCCCGATTTGGGTTCGAGCTTATTAGGTTGAAGATTTTTCACATAAGCATCGCAGCCCCAAATTTTAAGAAACGACAACTTTGGTTTCTTGCCAAACCACAGTTCATAAGGCGTCGTCTCAATGGATTTTGATGGTGCCCTATTTAACATGAATGTGGCCGTCTCTAAAGCATAACCCCAAAACGATAGCGGTAAATCAGTAAGAGACATCATAGATCACACCATATCTAGTAAAGAAATGCGATTCTGACGTTCGGACACACCATTACGTTGTGGTGTTCCGGGTGGCGTGAGTTGTGAAACTATTCCGCATTGCTTCAAATGTAAACCAAACTCGTAACTCAAATATTCTCCTCCACGATCAGATCATAGAAACTTTATTTTGTTGTTACGATGATTTTCAACTTCACTCTGAAATTCTTTGAACTTTTCAAATGTTTCAGACTTATGTTTCATTAAGTAGATATACCCATATCTGCTCAAATCATCTGTGAAGGTGAGAAAATAACGATATCCGCCGCGAGCCTTAACATTCATTGGACCACATACATCAGTATGTATGATTTCCAACAAATCAGTTGCTCGCTCCATAGTTCCGGAGAACGGCATTTTAGTCATCTTGCCCATGAGGCATGGTTCGCAAGTACCAAGTGATTCATAATCAAGAGATTCCAAAAGTCCATCAGTATGGAGTTTCTTCATGCGCTTTACACCAATATGACCTAAACGGCAGTGCCACAAATAAGTTGCACTATCATTATCAACTCTGCATCTTTTGTCTTCAACATTATGAATATGTGTATCACTACTATCGAGATTCATCAAAAATAGACCACTCTTTAAGGGTGCATGACCATAAAAGATATTACTCATATAAATAGAACAACCATTATTCTCAGATTTAAATGAATAACCGTCTCGCATCAAACAAGATCCAGATATAATGTTCATGCTCAACGCTGGCACCAAATAACAATTATTTAGGTCTAAAACTAATCCCGAAGGTAGATGTAGAGGTAGCGTGCCGACGGCGATCACATCGACTTTGGAACCATTTCCCACGTGCATCGTCACCTCGTCCTTAGCTAGTGTCCGCTTAATCCGTAGTCCCTGTTTCAAGTTGGAAACATTAGCAACAAAACCAGTATCAAATACCCAGGTGCTACTGCGAGTTCTGGTAAGGTACACATCAATAACATGTATATCACATATACCTTTGTTCACCTTGCTTGGGGCAGTTCCGCTTCGAGTGACCAGTCTGCTTGTAGTAGAAGCACTCAGTCTCAGGCTTAGGTCTAGACTAGGGTTTCTTCTCTTGAGCAGCAACTTGTTTGCTATTCTTATTGAAGTTCCCCTTCTTTTTCCCGTTGCCCTTTTTCTTGAAACTAGTGGTCTTATTGACCATCAACACTTGATGCTCCTTCTTGATTTCTACCTCCGCAGCCTTTAGCATTGCGAAGAGCTCGGGAATTGTCTTTTCCATCATTGCATGTTATAGGGTTGGGGAACGTAGTAATTTCAAAAAATTTCCTACGCACACGCAAGATCATGGTGATGCATAGCAACGAGAGGGGAGAGTATTGTCCATGTACCCTCGTAGACCGTAAGCGGAAGCGTTATGACAACGCGGTTGATGTAGTCGTACGTCTTCACGATCCGACCGATCCAAGTAGCGAACGTACGACACCTCCGAGTTCAGCACATGTTCAGCTCGATGACGATCCCCGGACTCCGATCCAGCAAAGTGTCGGGGATGAGTTCCACAAGACGACGGGCGTGGTGGCGATGTTGATGTTCTACGGCGCAGGGCTTCGCTTAAACTCATGACGATATGACCGAGGTGGAATATGGTGGAGGGGGCACCGCACACGGCTAAGGCGATCACGTAGATCAACTTGTGTGTTCTAGGGTGCCCCTGCCCCGTATATAAAGGAGGGAGGGGAGGTGCGGCCGCCTTAGGGTGCGCTGGAGGAGTCCTACTCCCACCGAGTAGGACTCCCCCTCTGCCTTGGTGGAGAAGGAAGGGGAGGGGAAAGAGGAAAGGGGGGCGCCCCCCCCCTTCCTTGTCCTATTCGGACTAGGGCGGGAGGGGGCACGCAGCCTGCCCTGGCCGTCCCTCCTCTTCTCCCTCATGGCCCACTAAGGCCCATTAACCCCCGGTGTTCCGGTAAAATCCCGATTTCACCCGGAACCATTCCGATATCCAAATATAGGCTTCCAATATATCAATCTTTATGTCTCGACCATTTCGAGACTCCTCGTCATGTCCGTGATCACATCCAGGACTCCGAACAATCTTTGGTACATCAAAACTTATAAACTCATAATAAAACTATCATCGTAACGTTAAGCGTGCGGACCCTACGGGTTCGAGAACTATGTAGACATGACCTAGAACTATTCTCGGTCAATAACCAATAGCGGAACACGGATGCTCATATTGGCTCCTACATATTCTACGAAGATCTTTATCGGTCAAACCGCATAACAACATACGTTGTTCCCTTTGTCATTGGTATGTTACTTGCACGAGATTCGATCGTCGGTATCCAATACCTAGTTTAATCTCGCATCTTGGCAAGTCTCTTTACTCGTTACGTAATGCATCATTCCGTAACTAACTCATTAGCTACATTGCTTGCAAGGCTTATAGTGATGCGCATTACGGGAGGGCCAGAGATACCTCTCGACATTCGGATGACAAAACCTAATCTCGAAATACGCCAACCCAACATGTACCTTTGGAGACACCTGTAGTACTCCTTTATAATCAGCCAGTTACGTTGTGACGTTTTGTAGCACCCAAAGTGTTCCTCCGGTAAACGGGAGTTGCATAATCTCATAGTTACAGGAACATGTATAAGTCATGAAGAAAGCAATAGCAATATAATAAACGATCAAGTGCTAGGCTAACGGAATGGGTCATGTAAATCACATCATTCTCCTAATGATGTGATCCCATTAATCAAATAACAACATATGTCTATGGTTAGGAAACATAACTATCTTTGATTAATGAGCTAGTCAAGTAGAGGCATACTAGTGACTATATGTTTGTCTATGTATTCACACATGTATCATGTTTCCGGTTAATACAATTCTAGCATGAATAATAAACATTTATCATGATATGAGGAAATAAATAATAACTTTATTATTGCCTCTAGGGCATATTTCCTCTGCCTCACACTTGCACTAGAGTCAATAATCTAGATTACACAAGTAATGATTCTAACACCCATGGAGTCTTGGTGCTGATCATGTTTTGCTCGTGGAAGAGGCTTAGTCAACGGTTCTGCAACATTCAGATCCGTATGTATCTTGCAAATCTCTATGTCTCCCACACGGACTTGGTCCCGGATGGAATTAGGCGTCTCTTGATGTGCTTGGTCCTCTTTTGAAATCTGGATTCCTTTGCCAAGGCAATTGCACCAATATTGTCACAGAAGATCTTCATTGGTCCCGATGCACTAGGTATTACACCTAGATCGGAAATGAACTCCTTCATCCAGACTCCTTCATTTGCTGCTTCCGAAGCAGCTATGTACTCCGCTTCACATGTAGATCCCGCCACGACGCTTTGTTTAGAACTGCACCAACTTACAGCTCCACCGTTTAATAAAAACACGGATCCCATTTGCGATTTAGAATCATCCGGATTAGTGTCAAAGCTTGCATCGACGTAACCATTTACGACTAGCTCTTTGTCACCTCCATATACGAGAAACATATCCTTAGTCCTTTTCAGGTATTTCAGGATGTTCTTGACCGCTATCCAGTGATCCACTCCTGGATTACTTTGGTACCTTCCTGCCAAGCTTATTGCTAAGCATACGTCAGGTCTGGTACACAACATTGCATACATGATAGAGCCTATGAATGAAGCATAGGGAACTTCTTTCATTTTCTCTCTATCTTCTGCTGTGGTCGGATATTGAGTCTGACTCAACTTCACACCTTGTAGTACAGGCAAGAACCCTTTCTTTGCTTGATCCATTTTGAACTTTTTCAAAACTTTATCAAGGTATGTGCTTTGTGAAAGTCCTATTAAGCGTCTTGATCTATCTCTATAAATCTTGATGCCCAATATATAAGTAGCTTCACCGAGGTCTTTCATAGAAAAACTTTTATTCAAGTATCCCATTATGCTGTCCAGAAATTCTATATCATTTCCAATTAACAATATGTCATCTACATATAATATCATAAATGCTACAGAGCTCCCACTCACTTTCTTGTAAATACAGGCTTCTCCAAAAGTCTATATAAAACCATATGCTTTGATCTCACTATCAAAGCGTTTATTCCAACTCTGAGATGCTTGCACCAGTCCATAAATGGATCGCTGGAGCTTGCACACTTTGTTAGCACTTTTTGGATCAACAAAACCTTCTGGTTGCATCATATACAACTCTTCTTCTAGAAATCCATTCAAGAATGCAGTTTTGACATCCATTTGCCAAATTTCATAATCATAAAATGCAGCAATTGCTAACATGATTCGGACGGACTTAAGCATCGCTACGGGTGAGAAAGTCTCATCATAGTCAACCCCTTGAACTTGTCGAAAACCTTTCGCAACAAGTCGAGCTTTATAGACAATTACATTACCATCAGCGTCAGTCTTCTTCTTAAAAATCCATTTATTCTCAATGGCTTGCTGATCATCAGGCAAGTCAACCAAAGTCCATACTTTGTTCTCATATATGGATCCCATCTCAGATTTCATGGCCTCTAGCCATTTTGCGGAATCTGGGCTCATCATCACTTCCTCATAGTTCGTAGGTTCGCCATGGTCAAGTAACATGACTTCCAGAATAGGATTACCGTACCACTCTGGTGCGGATCTTACTCTGGTAGACCTACGAGGTTCAAGAGAAACTTGATCTGAAGTTTCATGATCAATATCATTAGCTTCCTCACTAATTGGTGTAGTTGTCACAGAACCGGTTCTTGTGATGGACTACTTTCCAATAAGGGAGCAGCTACAGTTACCTCATCAAGTTCTACTTTCCTCCCACTCACTTCTTTCGAGAGAAACTCCTTCTCTAGAAAGGATTCGAATTTAGCAAACAAAATCTTGCCCTCAGATCTGTGATAGAAGGTGTACCCAACAGTCTCTTTTGGGTATCCTATGAAGACACATTTCTCCGATTTGGGTTCGAGCTTATCTGGTTGAAGTTTCTTTACATAAGCATCGCAGCCCCAAACTTTAAGAAACGACAACTTTGGTTTCTTGCCAAACCACAGTTCATGAGGTGTCGTCTCAACGGATGTTGATGGTGCCCTATTTAACGTGAATGCGACCGTCTCTAAAGCATAACCCCAAAAGCGATAGCGGTAAATCAGTAAGAGACATCATAGATCGCACCATATCTAGTAAAGTACGATTACGACGTTCGGACACACCATTTCGTTGTGGTGTTACGGGTGGCGTGAGTTGCGAAACTATTCCGCATTGTTTCAAATGTAAACCAAACTCGTAACTCAAATATTCTCCTCCACGATCAGATCGTAGAAATTTTATTTTCTTTTACGATGATTTTCCACTTCACTCTGAAATTCTTTGAACTTTTCAAATGTTTCAGACTTGTGTTTCATTAAGTAGATATACCCATATCTTCTCAAATCATCTGTGAAGGTGAGAAAATAACGATACCCGCCGCGAGCCTCAACATTCATTGGACCACAAACATCAGTATGTATGATTTCCAACAAATCAGTTGCTCGCTCCATAGTTCCGGAGAACGCGTTTTAGTCATCTTGCCCATGAGGCACGGTTCGCAAGTACCAAGTGATTCATAATCAAGTGATTCCAAAAGCCCATCAGTATGGAGTTTCTTCATGCGCTTTACACCGATATGACCTAAACGGCGGTGCCACAAATAAGTTGCACTATCATTATCAACTCTGCATCTTTTGGTTTCAACACTATGAATATGTGTATTACTACTATCGAGATTCAATAAAAATAGACCACTCTTCAAGGGTGCATGACCATAAAAGATATTACTCATATAAATAGAACAACCATTATTCTCGGACTTAAATGAATAACCGTGTCGCATCAAACAAGATCCAGATATAATGTTCATGCTTAACGCTGGCACCAAATAACAATTATTTAGGTCTAAAACTAATCCCGATGGTAGTTGTAGAGGTAGTGTGCCGACCGCGATCACATCGACTTTGGAACCATTTCCCACGCGCATCGTCACCTCGTCCTTAGCCGATCTTTGCTTAATCCGTTGTTCCTGTTTTGAGTTGCAAATATTAGCAACAGAACCAGTATCAAATACCTAGGTACTACTGCGAGCATTAGTAAGGTACACATCAATAACATGTATATTACATATACCTTTGTTCACTTTGCCATCCTTGTTATCCACCAAATACTTGGGGCAGTTCCGCTTCAAAGGTCCGATGCTTGCAAGAGAAGCACTCGATCTCGGGCTTAGGTCCAGACTTGGGTTTCTTCTCTTGAGCGACAACTTGTTTCTTGTTCTTCTTGAAGTTCCCCTTCTTCTTCCCTTTGCCCTTTTTCTTGAAACTGGTGGTCTTGTTGACCATCAACACTTGATGCTCCTTTTTGATTTCTACCTCCACGGCTTTTAGCATTGCGAAGAGCTCGGGAATAGTCTTGTCCATCCCTTGCATATTATAGTTCATCATGAAGCTTTTGTAGCTTGGTGGCGTTGATTGAAGAATTACATCAATGACACTATCATCAGTGAAGATTAACTCCCGGTTGAATCAAGTGATTATTATACCCAGACATTTTGAGTATGTGTTTACTGACAGAACTATTCTCCTACATCTTGTAGCTATAGAACTTATTGGAGACTTCATATCTCTCAATCCGGGCATTTGCTTGAAATATTAACTTCAACTCCTGGAACATCTCATATGCTCCATGACGTTCATAACGTCGTTGAAGACCCGATTCTAAGCCGTAAAAGCATGGCACACTGAACTATCGAGTAGTCATCGACTTTGCTCTGCCAGACGTTCTTAACGTTGTCGGTTGCATCGGCCAGCAGGCACTGGCACCCAGCGGTGCTTCCGGGCGTAATTGTTACGTGCAGCAATGAGGATAATCCTCGAGATTACGGACCCAGTCCGTGTAATTGCTACCATCATCTTTCAACTTTGCTTTCTCAAGGAACACATTAAAATTCAACGGAACAACAACACGAGCCATCTATCTACAGCAAACATAGACAAGCAAAATACTATCAGGTACTAAGTTCATGATAAATTTAAGTTCAATTAATCATATTACTTAAGAACTCCCACTTAGATAGACATCCCTCTAACCTTCTAAGTGATTACGTGATCCATATTAACTACACCATGTCCGATCGTCACGTGAGATGGAGTAGTTTCAGCAGTGAACATCAATATGTTGATCATATCTACTATATGATTCACGCCGACCTTTCGGTCTCCGTGTTCCGAGGCCATATCTGTTATATGCTAGGCTCGTCAAGTTTAACCTGAGTATTCCGCGTGTGCAACTGTTTTGCACCCGTTGTATTTGAACGTAGAGCCTATCACACCCGATCATCACATGGTGTCTCAGCACGAAGAACTTTCGCAACGGTGCATACTCAGGGAGAACACTCTTGATAATTTTAGTGAGAGATCATCTTAAAATGCTACCGTCAATCAAAGCAAGATAAGATGCATAAAGGATAAACATGACATGTAATCAATATAAGTGATATGATATGGCCATCATCATCTTGTGATTGTGATCTCCATCTCCGAAGCACCGTCATGATCACCATCGTCACCGGCGCGACACCTTGATCTCCATCGTAGCATCGTTGTCGTCTCGCCAATCTTATGCTTCTACGACTATCGCTACCGCTTAGTGATAAAGTAAAGCATTACAGGGCATTTGCATTTCATACATTAAAGCGACAACCATATGGCTCCTGCCAGTAGCCGATAACTTTGGTTACAAAACATGATCATCTCATACAATAAAATATAGCATCACGTCTTGACCATATCACATCACAACATGCCCTGCAAAAACAAGTTAGACGTCCTCTACTTTGTTGTTGAAAGTTTTACGTGGCTGCTACGGGCTGAGCAAGAACCGTTCTTACCTACGCATTAAAACCACAACGATAGTTCGTCAAGTTAGTGCTGTTTTAACCTTCGCAAGGACCGGGCGTAGCCACACTCGGTTCTGCTAAAGTGAGAGAGACAGACACCCGCCAGTCACCTTTAAGCACGAGTGCTCGAAACGGTGAAACCAGTCTCGCGTAAGCGTACGCGTAATGTCGGTCCGGGCCGCTTCATCTCACAATACCGCTGAACCAAAGTATGACATGCTGGTAAGCAGTATGACTTGTATCGCTCACAACTCACTTGTGTTCTACTCGTGCAAATAACATCAATGCATAAAACCAGGCTGGGATGCCACTGTTGGGGAGCGTAGTAATTTCAAAAAATTTCCTACGCACACGCAAGATCATGGTGATGCATAGCAACGAGAGGGGAGAGTATTGTCCACGTACCCTCGTAGACCGTAAGCGGAAGCGTTATGACAACGCGGTTGATGTAGTCGCACGTCTTCACGATCCGACCGATCCAACTACCGAACGCACGGCACCTCCGGAAGTTCAGCACACGCTCAGCTCGATGACGATCCTCGGACTCTGATCCAGCAAAGTGTCGGGGATGAGTTCCGTCGGCCTGACGGGCGTGGTGACGATGATGATGTTCTACCAGCAGGGGCTTCGCTTAAACTCCACGACGACGATATGACCGAGGTGGAATATGGTGGAGGGGGGCACCGCACACGGCTAAGGAACGATCACGTAGATCAACTTGTGTGTTCTAGGGTGCCCCCCTACCCCCGTATATAAAGGAGGGAGGGGGGAGGAGCGGCCGTCCCCCTAGGGGTGCGCCTGGAGGAGTCCTACTCCCACCGGGAGTAGGACTCCCCCCTCTTGCCTTGGTGGAGAAGGAAAGGGGGGAGGGGAAAGAGGAAAGGGGGGCGCCGCCCCCCCTTCCTTGTCCTATTCGGACTAGGGGGAGGCGCGGCCTGCCCTGGCCGGCCCTCCTCTTCTCCCTCATGGCCCACTAAGGCCCATTAACCCCGGAGGGTTCCGTAACCCCGGTGTTCCGGTAAAATCCCGATTTCACCCGGAACCATTCCGATATCCAAATATAGGTTTCCAATATATCAATCTTTATGTCTCGACCATTTAGAGACTCCTCGTCATGTCCCTGGTCACATCCGGTACTCCGAACAATCTTCGGTACATCAAAACTTATAAACTCATAATAAAACTGTCATCGTAACGTTAAGCGTGCGGACCCTACGGGTTCGAGAACTATGTAGACATGACCTAGAACTATTCTCGGTCAATAACCAATAGCGGAACCTGGATGCTCATATTGGCTCCTACATATTCTACGAAGATCTTTATCGGTCAAACCGCATAACAACATACGTTGTTCCCTTTGTCATCGGTATGTTACTTGCCCGAGATTCGATCGTCGGTATCCAATATCTAGTTCAATCTCAAGCATCGGCAAGTCTCTTTACTCGTTACGTAATGCATCATTCCGTAACTAACTCATTAGCTACATTGCTTGCAAGGCTTATAGTGATGTGCATTACCGAGAGGGACCAGAGATACCTCTCCAACAATCGGAGTGACAAAACCTAATCTCGAAATACGCCAACCCAACATGTACCTTTGGAGACACCTGTAGTACTCATTTATAATAACCTAGTTACGTTGTGACATTTGGTAGCACCCAAAGTGTTCCTCCGGTAAACGGGAGTTGCATAATCTCATAGTTACAGGAACATGAATAAGTCATGAAGAAAGCAATAGCAATATACTAAACGATCAAGTGCTAGGCTAACGGAATGGGTCATGTCAATCACATCATTCTCCTAATGATGTGATCCCATTAATCAAATAACAACACATGTCTATGGTTAGGAAACATAACCATCTTTGATTAATGAGCTAGTCAAGTAGAGGCATACTAGTGACTATATGTTTGTCTATGTATTCACACATGTATCATGTTTCCGGTTAATACAATTCTAGCATGAATAATAAACATTTATCATGATATGAGGAAATAAATAATAACTTTATTATTGCCTCTAGGGCATATTTCCTTCATATAGTTCATCACGAAGCTCTTGTAGCTTGGTGGCAGTGATTGAAGAATTCTGTCAATGACGCTATCATCCGGAAGATTAACTCCCAGTTGAATCAAGTGATTGTTATACCCAGACATTTCGAGTATATGCTCAGTGACAGAACTATTCTCCTCCATCTTGCAGCTATAGAACTTATTGGAGACTTCATATCTCTCAATCCGGGCATTTTCTTGAAATATTAACTTCAACTCCCGGAACATCTCATATGCTCCATGACGTTCAAAACGTCGTTGAAGTCCCGGTTCTAAGCCATAAAGCATGGCACAATCGAACTATCGAGTAGTCATCAGCTTTGTTTCGCCAGACGCTCACAACATCCGGTGTTGCTCCTGCAGCAGTTTGGCACCCAAAGTGGTGCTTCCAGACGTAATTCTTACGCGGCAACAATGAGGATAATCCTCAAGTTACGGACCCAGTCCGTGTAATTGCTACCATCATCTTTCAACTTTGCTTTCTCAAGGAACGCATTAAAATTCAACGGAACAATGTAACGAGCCATCTATCTACAACAAACATAGACAAGCAAAATACTATCAGGTACTAAGTTCATGATAAATTTAAGTTCAATTAATCATATTACTTAAGAACTCCCACTTAGATTGACATCCCTCTAATCATCTAAGTGATCACGTGATCCAAATCAACTAAACCATAACCGATCATCACTTGAAATGGAGTAGTTTTCAATGGTGAACATCACTATGTTGATCATATCTACTATAAGATTCACGCTCGACCTTTCGGTCTCAGTGTTCCGAGGCCATATCTGCATATGGTAGGCTCGTCAAGTTTAACATGAGTATTCTGCGTGTGCAAAACTGGCTTGCACCCGTTGTAGATGGACGAAGAGCTTATCACACCCGATCATCACATGGTGTCTGGGCACGATGAACTTTGGCAACGGTGCATACTCAGGGAGAACACTTTTATCTTGAAATTTTAGTGAGAGATCATCTTATAATGCTACCGTCAATCAAAGCAAGATAAGATGCATAAAAGATAAACATCACATGCAATCAATATAAGTGATATGATATGGCCATCATCATCTCCATCTCCGAAGCACCGCCATGATCACCATCGTCACCGGCGCGACACCTTGATCTCCATCGTAGCATCGTTGTCGTCTCGCCAACTATTGCTTCTACAACTATCGGTACCGCTTAGTGATAAAGTAAAGCAATTATAGGGTGATTGCATTTCGTACAATAAAGAGACAACCATATGGCTCCTGCCAGTTGCCGATAACTCGGTTACAAAACATGATCATTTCATACAATAAAATATAGCATCACGTCTTGACCATATCACATCACAACATGCCCTGCAAAAACAAGTTACACGTCCTCTATTTTGTTCTTGCAAGTTTTACGTGGCTGCTACGGGCTGAGCAGGAACCGTTCTTACCTACGCATCAAAACCACAATCAAAGTTCGTCAAGTTAGTGCTGTTTTAACCTTCTCAAGGACCGGGCGTAGCCATACTCGGTTCATCTAAAGTTGGAGAAACTGACACCCGCCAGCCACCTGTGTGCAAAGCACGTCGGTAGAACCAGTCTCGCGTAAGCGTCTGGCGTAATGTCGGTCCGACGCTTCATCCAACAATACCGCCAACCAAAGTATGACATGCTTTGGTAAGCAGTATGACTTGTATCGCCCACAACTCACTTGTGTTCTACTCGTGCATATAACATCAACGCATAAAACCTGGCTCGGATGCCACTGTTGGGGAACGTAGTAATTTCAAAAATTTCCTACGCACACGCAAGATCATGGTGATGCATAGCAACGAGAGGGGAGAGTGTGTCCACGTACCCTCATAGACCGAAAGCGGAAGCGTTAGCACAATGCGGTTGATGTAGTCGTACGTCTTCACGGCCCGACCGATCAAGCACCGAAACTACGGCACCTCCGAGTTCTTGCACACGTTCAGCTCGATGACGTTCCCCGTACTCCGATCCAGCAGAATGTCGGGGAAGAGTTCCATCAGCACGACGGCGTGGTGATGGTCTTGATGTTCTACCGTCCCAGGGCTTCGCCTAAGCACCGATATGATATTATCGAGGAGGACTATGGTGGAGGGGGCACCGCACACGGCTAAGAGATCAATGATCAATTGTTGTGTCTATGGGGTGCCCCCTCCCCAGATATAAAGGAGTGGAGGAGGGGCCGGCCAAGGGGGTGGCGCCTTAGGGGAGTCCAACTCCCACCGGGAGTAGGACTCCCCCTTTTCCTATTACGAGAGGGAGAGGGAAGGAAGAGGAAGGAGGGAAGAAGGAAAGGGGGGGCCGGCCCCCCTCCTAATTCGTATTGGGCTTGGGGGGGGGGGCGCCCCCTCCCTTGCTCCTTTCCCCTCCTTTCCACTAAGGCCCAATAAGGCCCAGATACCTCTCGGGGGGTTCCGATAACCTCCCGGAGCTCCGGTATAGTCCCAATCTCACCCAGAACCTTTCCGGTGTCCAAATATACTCGTCCAATATATCGATCTTTATGTCTCGACCGTTTCGAGACTCCTCGTTAAGTCCGTTATCACATCCGGGACCCCGAACAACCTTAGGTACATCAAAACTCATAAACTCATAATAAAACTATCAACGAAACCTTAAGCGTGCGGACCCTACGAGTTCGAGAACTATGTAGACATGACCGAGACATGTTTCCGGTCAATAACCAATAGCGTAACCTGGATGCTCATATTGGCTCCTACATATTCTACGAAGATCTTTATCGATCAAACCGCATAACAACATACATTGTTCCCTTTGTCATCGGTATGTTACTTGCCCGAGATTCGATCGTCGGTATCCAATACCTAGTTCAATCTCGTTACCGGCAAGTCTCTTTACTCGTTACGTAATGCATCATCTCGTAACTAACTCATTAGCTACATTTCTTGCAAGGCTTGTAGTGATGTGCATTACCGAGAGGGCCCAGAGATACCTCTCCAACAATCGGAGTGACAAATCCTAATCTCGAAATACGTCAACTCAACAAGTACCTTTGGAGACACCTATAGAGCACCTTTATAATCACCCAGTTACGTTGTGACGTTTGTAGCACACAAAGTGTTCCTCCGGTAAGCGGGAGTTACATAATCTCATAGTTATAGGAACATGTATAAGTCATGAAGAAAGCAATAGCAACATACTAAACGATCAAGTGCTAAGCTAACGGAATGGGTCAAGTCAATCACATCATTCTCCTAATGATGTGATCCCGTTAATCAAATGACAACTCATGTCTATGGTTAGGAAACTTAACCATCTTTGATTCTGAGCTAGTCAAGTAGAGGCAGACTAGTGACACTATGTTTATGTATGTATTCACACATGTATTATGTTTCCGGGTAATACAATTCTAGCATGAATAATAAACATTTATCATGATATGAGGAAATAAATAATAACTTTATTATTGCCTCTAGGGCATATTTCCTTCATTCAATCCCGTACACATCAATTTCTATGCTAGGTTGAAGCTTTTGTCACTCTTGCCCTCCAATACATAGTCCTATTAACATACAACTAACCCTATGGTGTGATCCACGCGCGCGCTCATATGATGGGCACCAAAGGACAACAACATAACCACAAGAAAATTAAACCAATCATAGCAATTCACCAATTATCGATAGGACAACGAAAAATCTACTTAGACATCATAGGATGGCAACACATCATTGGATAATAATATGAAGCATAAAGCACCATGTTCAAGTAGAGGGTACAACAGGTTGCGGGAGAGTGGACCGCTGTAGATAGATGGGGTAAGGTGATGAAGATGTTGGTGAAGATGACGGAGGTGTTGGTGTAGATTGCGGTGACGATGATGGTTCTGGCAAGGCCCCGACGCCACCGGGAGAGAGGGGGAGAGAGCCCCCTTCTTATTCTTCTTCCTTGACCTTCCCCCTAGATGGGAGAAGGGTTTCCCCTTTGGTCCTTGGCTTCCATGGCGGCGGAGGGGCGAGAGCCCCTCTGAGATTGGATCTGTCTCTCTGTCTCTCTCTGTTTCCGCGCTCCTGATTCTGCCCTTTCACCGTTTCTTAAATTCCTGGAGATCCGTAACTCCGATTGGGCTGAAATTTGGACACGATTTTTATCCGGATATTGGCTTTCTTGCGGTGAAAGAAGGGTACCAACCGCCTTACGGGTGGACACAAGGGTCTGGGGCGCGCCCCCTGCCTCGTGGCCCCCTCGGGCATCGTCTTGCATTGATTCTTCTTCCCAAAAATCACATATATTCCAAAAAAAAATCTCCTAAAGTTTTTATCCCGTTTGGACTCCATTTGATATGGATTTTCCGCGAAACGAAAAACATGCAACAAACAGGAACTGGCACTGGCACTGGATCAATATGTTAGTCCCAATAATAGTATAAAAAGTTGCCAAAAGTATATGAAAGTTGCATAATATTGGCATGGAACAATAAAAAATTATAGATACAATGGAGACGTATCAAGCATTACAAAAATATGATGGGGGTGTAAATGATGGAGGGGGCGCCGCACACGGTTAGGTAATTGTCTGTTGTGTGCTAGGTGCCCCCCTTCCACATATATATAGGTGGGAGGGAGGGAGGAGCAGCCAAGGGGGGCACCCAAGTAGGGGGAATCCTACTTGTAGTCTCCCAAGCCGCGCCGCCTTTCCTTATTTGGAGCGCGTGAGGAAGGAAGAAGGAGGTGGCGCCCCCTTTCCTTTCTCTCCTGAGGAGGGTTAGGGCTGGCCAGCCATGGGAGGGGCGCGCCAGCCCCCTAGTGGGCTGGTCTGTCCCCTCCTTTGGCCCATAAGGCCCATATCTTCCCGGGCGATGCCCGGAACACTTCCAGTGTCCAAATACCATTGTACTAATATATCAATCTTTACCTCTCTACCAATTCTAGACTCCTCGTTATGTCCGTGTTCTCATCTGGGACTCCAAAAAAGACTCGGTCACCAAATCATACAACTCATATAACACTATGTCGTCAATGAACGTTAAGCGTGCGGACCCTACGGGTTCGAGAACTATGTAGACATGACCGAGACACCTCTCCGGTCAATAAAAAAGTAAATAGCGAAACCTAGATTCCCATATTGGCTCCTACATATTCTACGAAGATCTTTATCGGTCGAACTATTATGACAACATACGTAATTCCCTTTGTCCATCGATATGTTACTTGCTCGAGATTCGACCGTTGGTATCTTCATACCTAGTTCAATCTCGTTCACGGCAAGTCTCTTTACTCGTTCCTTAATACATCACCTCGGGACTAACTCCATAGCAATTTGCTTGCAAGCTTATGATGTTTATTACCGAGAGGGCCCAGAGACACCTCTCTGGTACTCGGAGTGACAAATCCTAATCTTGATCTACGTTAACTCAACAAACACCTTCGGAGATACCTGTAGAGCACCTTTATGATCAGCCAGTTTTGTTGTGATGTTTGATAGCACACAAGGTATTCCTTCGGTATCCGGGAGTTGCATAATCTCATAGTCGAAGGAATAAGTATTTGATGAAGAAAGCAATAGCAATAAAACTGAACGATCATTATGCTAAGCTAATGGACGGGTCTTGTCCATCACATCATTCTCCTAATGATGTGATACCGTTATCAAATGACAACACATGTCTATAGTTTGGAAACCTTGACCATCTTTGATCAACGAGCTAGTCTAGTAGAGACTTACTAGGGACAAGGTATTTGCTAATGTATTCACATATGTATTTAAGTTTCCGATCAATACAATTCTAGCATGAATAATAAACCTTTATCATGAATAAGGAAATATAAAATAAAAACTTTATTATTGCCTCTAGGGCATATTTCCTTCAGTCTCCCACTTGCACTAGAGTCAATAATCTAGATTACATTGTAATGAATCTAACACCCATGAAGTCTTGGTGCTCATCATGTTTTGCTCGTGGAAGAGGCTTAGTCAACGGGTCTACTACATTCAGATCCATATGTACCTTGCAAATTTCTATGTCTCCATCCTTGACTTGTTCACGAATGGAGTTGAAGCATCTCTTGATGTGTTTGGTTCTCTTGTGAAAGCTGGATTCCTTTGTGAAAGTGCATTGTTGCACTAAATTGTTTTTGAACATCTATGACAACTTCATTTGTGTTTCTGACCACATGCTCTAGTGTAAACAACACTGATTAAGTTAAAGTGAAGCATGGATGGTTATTCTCTCTCTTATTGGAAAAAGGAAGAGCGGAGTGCCCAAGAAAAGCGGAGTACCATAGTGTTTTCTTGTTTCTTGAGTCTTAAGGGCAGCCGTACTATTAAGAGGGGGTGCATCATAAAAACATCTGGGAATCAACTTGTCTTTTCACATTGATCTGAAAAATCTCATAGTGTAAAGCTTCTGTTCAGGCCGGAACTTCCGTGACGGCTAGAACTTCTGGGGACCGGAAGGTCAGCAGGGGTCCGGGAAGCTTCCGAGGTACCCAGAGAAACTGCTCTTTTGTGCAATCTATCTGTGTAGCCCGGAACCTCACCGGACCATGGCCGGAACTTCCGTCCCCCGGAACTTCCAGGGCAGCCGGAACTTCCGGGCTCCGGAACTTCCGTCCCCTGTTTCAACAGATTCCAGGGTACTACACAGTGGATGCAAATTCTCTGTGTTGCCTGGAACCTGGCCGGAACTTGGCCGAAACTTCCGGGGTCCAGAACTTTCGTGCGTGGCCGGAACTTCCAGGATACGTAGAAATCTTCCTCCAACGGATTCCATCCCCACCTATAAATAATCTTCTTCTTCCTCACAAAGGACTTGATGACTCCATTTCTCTCACCTCCATTTCTAGACCCTTATTTCTTGGAGATCTCCCTCCTTAGCCACCCAAAGCTCTTGATCTTTTGGGAAGCAAAGGAGAAGTGCTCGATGTACACATTCACCAAAGTAAAAGTTGATTCCCCCTTGTTTTTGTGGTGCATCTTGTTACTCTTCGAGGTTGGAGACTCCTAGGCGTTAGGAGTGCTCCGGCGAGGAATCGACCATTGTGATTTCCCCTGGAAAGTTTGTGAGGATTTGGAGACCACCCCAAGGTCTATCACTAGTGGTTGAGAAACACCTTGGTGGTGTTGTCTCAAAGGAAGAATAGGGTGAGCCTTCGTGGCATTGGTGTGCCTTCATGGTAACATCCACCTTCTAACGGTGACGTAGCTTCCCTCCAAGGAAGTGAACATTGACATACATCCTCATTGTCAGTGTCAAAACAGGCGGATCTCGGGTAGGGGGTCCCGATCTATGCGTCTAGGCTGATGGTAACAGGAAGCAAGGGACACAGATGTTTACCCAGGTTCGGGCCCTCTCGATGGAGGTAAAACCCTACTTCCTGCTTGATTAATATTGAAGATATGGGTAGTACAAGAGTAGATATACCACGAGATCGTAGAGGCTAAACCCTAGAAGCTAGCCTATGATGGTATGATTGTAATTGTGATCGGCCTTCTAAGGACCAACCTCTCCGGTTTATATAGACACCGGAGAGGGCTAGGGTTTACATGGAGTCGGTTACAAGGAGGGAAATATAATATCCGGATTGCCAAGCTTGCCTTCCACGCCAAGGAAAGTCCCATCCGGACACGGGACGAAGTCTTGAGTCTTGTATCTTCACGCTTCAATAGTCCGGACGATGTATATAGTCCGCTGTCCGGATACCCCTAATCCAGGACTCCTCAAGAGTCTCCCGAACCAGGCTTCAATGACGATGAGTCCGGTGCGCAGTCTTGTCTTCGGCATTGCAGGGCGGGTTCCTCCTCCGAATACTCCAAGGTTATTATCAAAAACTTGAACCGTGTCCGGATCCACAAAATGATCTTTGCATGCCACCGTAGAGAGAATGGTATTTCACAAATGCAATCTGCTGACAACTTTTTAGGCAACACGACGTGTCATTATGGTCGGGTCGTTATTCGAATAGTTTTCCCACAACCAGCCACAATGCATGTTGCGAGGCGGTTTCCTTCGAACGTCTTGTCAAAGCAGAGATCGCGTCCCCTTATCACGAGATTCTCATCAATACGGGTATGGGTAATCCAACCGCACCGCTAATCACGGCGAGCGGGAGGCAAATGGGTTCCGCCATGCAAGTGGGGAGGCGCAAAAAGCACTTACCGCCCCTATAAAGAGACAAGGCCTCTTTCTTTTTACCCACGCCTTTCTCCTTCCGCTAGGTCATTCCCCTTTTTTCGAGCCCTAACGCCCAAGCACTCTTCCTTTCCACCAAAGAGAGGTTTTCCAAAGATGTCCGGATCTGGAGCAGGAGGCAGATGGATGGCCTCTACTGTCTGGGAGAAGGATATCAAGAAGCTCCGGGACGCCGGGTATTTGGCCCAGAAGATCGGCCACCTTCTCCCACCGGCGGGACAGGTCATCCCCACTCCTAACCTCATGAGAGAGTCGTGTTCCTTCCCATTTTGTCCGCTGGGCTTGGGTTTCCCTGCACCCATTTGTTCGCGAGTCATGTATTACTACGGGATTGATTTTCATGATCTTTCCCCCAACTCCTTCCTCAATATCTCGACGTTCATCGTCGTGTGTGAGGCTTTTCTTCGGATCTCACCTCACTTCGGCCTGTGGCTGAAGATTTTTAATGTGAAGCCCAAGGTGGTGAGTGGCGAACACGCCGAGTGCAGCGATGCCATGGTGAGCAAGATGCCCAAGGCCGCTTTGGTCAAGGGCGCTTTCAACGACTTCTGTCAAGGAGTGGCAGCAGAAGTGGTTTTATATCACCGAACCACGCTGCAAAAGTGGGCTGCAGCTCCCGAGTTCAGATCCGGAGCTCCACCGCGGCTCACGCCCCGCCCAAGAAGGGCCCGAACTGGTCCTCGTCCCGGTGAGCTGTCATTGCTCCGCACGCTGGCCCGAGTTTAGTTGACAGGGACGTCAAACTCGTCGACGTGGTCCAGGTGATGCTAGTTCGCCTGGTTCTCCCTTGTCAGCGCCGAGCCTGCACTCTGTGGGAGTTCGACCCAACCGAGCACCAAACCCTTCAGGAGCTCTACAACTCCTCCCACAAGGATATCTGGAAGGTGCTCTTCAAGCCCGTCAAATCGTGGCCGGGCTCCGGCGAGGACCGTGGGTATCAATTATCCCATGCTGCAAGCCCGGTAAGTTACAGCCACGCTCTGTCCATCCACGCTTCGGTTGGCATGTCATGAGGGAGACATCTTAATCGTGTTTTGTCGTGACCTCAGGGATGGATAAAGAAGGTGGAGCTGATTCATTGTCCGGCCCGCCGCCGAGGAACCGACTGCACTCTTCTCGACGAAGATGCTGGTCCCCGCTACCACGAGGAGCCAAAGAAGGAGGCCTCCAAGAAGGTCAAGAAGACCCGGAGTGGCCTCCGTCACCGCGAGGCTTCGAACGCAAAATCCGAAGACTCAAGCGACGCTCCTTCTTTGGAAGACAAAGAGGAAGAAGCAGAGGAGGACGAGCCTCACTCTGAAGGTGGGAAGAAGCATGTAGCTTCCTCGTCCCTGGAGGCCGAATCGCCCAAGAGGAGAAGAGGTTCCCTCCCAGAGGCATCCACCACGGCTGCCGACAGTAGCCCGAAGTGGGATCCCAAGGCCCAACCCCTGGAGAAGTCATAAGTATACAAAACCCGAACACGCATATGCGTCCGGGATTGTTTTTGGGTATAGTAGTTTTAACTGTTGATATATTTTGCACAGTCCGGCGAGGTCTCGCGCCAGACAGTCCTCATCCGAGGATTCACTGAGCTCGGACGCCTTGGCGAGTGAGACGCCTCCAGAGGCCCCTTCCCCAAAGTCCCGGCGCAACACTGAGGTGTCGTCTCAACGGGGCTCGGACCGGGGGGCATATGACTGGAGCCGGACACACGGGAGCGATGGCCCATGAGTGTGCTATCAGCGGGGGCGATCTTGGGTTCGGCCCACAGCCGGACAAGGTCCAGGAGACCTCTAAGGCTCCCGGATCGGGCGAGCAGCCACCTTCAATGGTGGGAGGCCTGCCTACTCCGTCGGCAACCTCTGTTCAAGCAGAGTTGCCAGGCGGTCTATCGACAGCGTTAAAGAACACGTCTATCGTCGATGAACATCGGACCCTTATGGGTGCGGTGGTTGAAAAGATTCAGTCTGCCGAGAGCGGGCTGAACGAGTCCTGCCTTGGCCTTATAAAGGCCTTTGAGGTATGTTTCCTAAGAAACCTTTGCGGAATCGTCATAATCTGAGTAGTAGCCCCTGATACACTGTCCGGCGAAGGAGAGGGAGCCGCGCAGGGGATCAAATCCTCTCTTGTCGTGGGAACTTATGTTAATGACATGTACCTCTTTGTTTGAACACAGGCGTCTGCGGAGAATACGACCGCTCATAATGCGGAAGTGTCCGAACTGAAGCGGAGCCTGGAACGGGCCGAGGAAGAACTTGGCCGCGTGAAGAAGCAATTAGAAGATAAACAAGGTATGTTGAAACATTGTCTTGCATTAGGCATGAATAAGTAATTGTGCTTATTGAAAAGTATTTGTGTTGTATGCCCTAGGAGCGAGTGCCAAATATGGGGCACTGAAGAAGGCTGTGGATGATGCCAACGAGAAGGCTGCCGCCGAAGAGACACTTTGTGGAAAACACGAGGCCAGGATTGTCACAGCTGAGCAGAAGCTCCAGGAGGCTGTGAAGAAAAGCGAGGGCTTGGAGCAGAGTCTAATAGGGAAAGAATCCGAACTCGCCCAAGCGCTCCAAGCCGCGGAAGATGCTCGGGAAGAAGCCCGAGGTGCTGTACGGGACATTCAAGAGGCCCGGAAATTTGCGGCTGGTAAGGCCTTCTGTATTCTGAGCCATTTGTTCATGATAATGGGAAGAATTCTAAGCAGCAAGCTGAATTCTTATTTTTCAAGGGGCGTTTGCGGATCTTCCTCGTAGCATATCAGATGCCGCCCAATTCTACTGGACCGAGGAGAAGAAGTCTGTGGAGAGGGATTTCTGGTCGCAGCATTTGGCGCCGAACTATCCGGTGCCCTTTATCGATCAACTGAAGCAGCTGGTCGAACTGCACCAGGCGGCCGAACTAGCCATGAAGGACTTGGTTGTCCGGCTGTGGCCGGCGGAGCCAATTCCGAGCAGTTACTTCAGGCTCGTGAAGCGGATTGTGGGCGCCTGTCCTCGGCTTGTTGCTGTAAAGCGATCGGTCTGCATAGAGGGTGCGCATATGGCGTTTGCCCGTGCAAAAGTCTATTGGGGGAAGCTTGACGCGGAGAAGCTGATGACTGAGGGGCCACCAGAGGGTAAGGAGCACCGCAAGCCCGAACTGTACTATGAAGGTGTACTAAAGGGAGCCCGCCTTGCGGCGGATAAGTGTGCCAAAGACATTATATTTCCCTGAGGGCATTCGTGCCACTTTTTGTAATATGGGATTATGGCATTTATATATTGCCTGCTTTTGTTTGAACATATGTTCTTCTGTGCGGCTGTTTATTGTATGTAAATCCCGAGAGTTGGCTACCGTCGCTTCTCGCTTCATGTAAAAAGAATACGGGGTGTTCGGGATATATCTGAACGCTCTTTATCCCATAGTTGGGTCCTTTTACGGAGTCGTTTCTCACCACGAACCAGGCAATCGGACTATAAGGCTTTATTACTCTCACTTAGCCATAGGAATTCAAGTATGGTCGGCGCAGCCCCTACTGTTCGGAAGGCCAAACTAGGGGCTCTATTGGCGCTTGATCAGAAGACCGATCCGTCACACTCTGCATTTACAATGGCGTTGTGCAGAATAAATCTTTAAGGATTTTACAACCTCTCGAACCGCTGACCAGCTCTTGCTGTATCATGACAGTCGGTTTTCGGCTTTCTCTACTGAGGTGCTCGTCCGGCAGATCCAGGACACAATCACCATAGTTCTCCCTGCGCTACCTTAGCCGATATAATGGAATGTAAGGTACCAAAACAAGGGAGCCGGGCAAACCCAACCAATGACCCAAGACATGATTCGGAGCTGATGCATATAGTGCTATAAGTTCGGGGTGCCGAGCAACCGAGAAGGTGGCCGGACTTTATTGCAGCATCCGTGAAGCCCCTGGCATAATCGGGCGTAACACGAGGTGTCGATGAAAAGCGACGGCCGGTAAGTGTTATTTAAGTCTACACATTGTAGTAAGATGATATGTCTATGCATATGAGTACGAGGTATGATTATGAAAAGAGGTGTTTTTTGGCGGAACCTGTGATGGCCGGACTGAAGGGAGTTGTCATGGATCAAGAGTGAATCCGACTGCCTTCTTTTTAGGGGGGCTCCTGGTGTGTCCTGGCCGATTCCACGTCACCAATCCTGTTCTGCGTCAAAGTTAGTTTGTAAGGAAAATACTCGGAGGTAGCCGAGCGTCCTCTTGTGGTTGGTCCAAGGGCGCCTGATCTGACCCTGGTAAACCCAGACGTTATACCGTTGGGTAGCACGGACTCCTCGGTTGGGGTCTAGATAGTTGGCTGTCATATCAAAATTTTGATAGGCATGCGCGACTCGCTACTCCGGCAGCTGTATGGTTTCTGCCCTGAGGGCGGGGTTCGGCCTTGCCCATAGGTGTGATTGCATCACATGGTGTTGGCCTGAGTGATTTACCACGTGGAATCTAGTCAACGTGGTTTTTCCCGTTAGCATACGGTAAATTACCGCATGGTGGGAAGGTGCCGAAGATTTATTCTTTGGCGTAGCATTTTTTGGTGATCCGAAGACAACCGATTAGAGTGATGGGCCAGAAAACTTGGCCTTTGCCCCTAGCATCTTTTAGGAGATCTTGTTTGTGATTTCACACTTGCGGGGTTTTTATGTGTTATGGAGCCTCCGGTTTGCTATGTCCAGAGGTACTGCAATTGAGTTGATGTGGTTAATGCGGCCGGGGGCGATCAGCCGTACTTTTATGCTATGGGGGGGGGGGGGGCTCTTGACCAGACGCCTCCCTTCATTGTTTCCGACACGCGACCAGCCGCTTTGTTTTGAGGATCCGGCATTCTCTATTGGTATGCTTTGCCATCCTTCCAGGAGTACCATGAATTTCACATGGTTGATCGAGTGTGTGGCTCGGTCCGGATAGGTCTGAGCTATTCTTTGTCCGTTTACCGGACTGGGAGTCGCTGGAATTAGCACCAGCTTTCCTGACTTGACGCTTATGACCATTGCGCCGAGGCTTGAGGATGCTTCTTCTTGTGTCCTTCGTATTGTTTTGGACCGTAGTGGTGTGTTGACGTCGGGGCATGTGCCTTGGGTTCTCCTTCTTAGGTTGGGGTGGCCGGTTGTGCCCTGTGTGCCCTTTGTCAGGGCGGTCGAGTCCGTATCTTTCGGTGGCCAGGACCTTGGTCCATCTGTCCGTCAACAAATCTTGGTCAGCTTTAAGCTGCTGTTGCTTCCTTTGCAGGCTCTTTGCCGTGACCATGAGCCGTTGCTCGAAGCGAGCTTGTTCCACTAGATCTTCAGGCACACCAAATTCGTCGTTGCCGAGGCTTGCCTCGTCCTCGGAGGGGGGCGTATAGTTGTCCCTCTCCAAGTATCCCACAGTGGCCAGTCCGGCCTTCTGAAAGGCAAGCCGACTAGGGTTATATTCATCTTTGGTGTCATCCAGATTGTTATCGTCTTCTGGGCCGGTATTCCTGTGGCGGGGCTTGGAGCGGCGCCGACGACTCCCATGCTTTGCCTTCCTCCCTGAGGGATTATCCTCCGCTGCCTCATCGCCATTGGTTTCCTTCGGAGTGTCTGCCATATATATATCATAGGGATAGGCGGTTGTCCACCGCCCAGTGAGCGGTGCTTCA
The DNA here is from genome assembly GCA_021605145.1 of Aegilops bicornis. Classification (NCBI taxonomy): domain Eukaryota; kingdom Viridiplantae; phylum Streptophyta; class Magnoliopsida; order Poales; family Poaceae; genus Aegilops; species Aegilops bicornis. The sequence continues at coordinate 146,640,027 of CM038673.1, forward strand.
TGTACTTCTCCTGCATCGTCGTCTATTCCGTTGATGTCTTCCGAGTTGAAGTCCAAAGACGCCGTGAAATTATCGATCGTGGCAATGAAGTGGGTGGTGGGTGGGCAACGAATTCCTTCATCGCCTGCTTCCCACTCAAGCCGGACATAGTTCGGCCAAGAGCCTCCTGACAAAGAGAGATACTTTAACGAGTCCAGCATGTCGCCGAAGGGCAAGTGCTGGAAGATATCCGCAGTGGTGAACTCCATCACCGGAGTCCAACCTGGCTTGACTGGATCGGGAGTGCGCGGACCAGAACCAACATCCAGATACAGATCCGGGGGTCCGGATTCACAGGCCACCACAGAGGTAAGGCCCGTGTTCGGCTCCACCGCCGATGAGTGCACGACCTGCGGGGAGGGGTCCAGCCCCCCGTCCTTGGGCAACACAGCCTGCTCCGGATTTATGTCCGAGGCTACTGCGGGGGTGATACCCCGAGCTTTGTCCGACAGCAGGTCTAAGCCGTGCTCGCCGTGGACTGCCCAAAGGTTCTCGCATAGGCCCGAATCCGTCGAAGATCGGGCCTCGTGACGTCCGGCCAGACAGTTCAGGTTTCCGATCCTGATCTGGTGGCTAGGGGCATAGCTATTGATCTGCTCCAGATGGCCAAGTGAATTGGCCCGCAGGGCGAAGCCGCCGGACACGAAGACCTATCCGGGGAGAAAGGTCTCACCCGGGACCGTGTTGTTGATGATGGTTGACGGAGCCAACGAGCCCTGCAGTGACAACACAGAGGAACTCTCAATGAAAGCACCAATGTCGGTGTCAAAACCGGTGGATCTCGGGTAGGGGGTCCCGGTCTGTGCGTCTAGGCTGATGGTAACAGGAAGCAAGGGACACAGATGTTTACCCAGGTTCGGGCCCTCTCGATGGAGGTAAAACCCTACTTCCTGACCAACCTCTCCGGTTTATATAGACACCCGAGAGAGCTAGGGTTTACATGGAGTCGGTTACAAGGAAGGAAATATAATATCCAGATCGCCAAGCTTGCCTTCCACGCCAAGGAAAGTCTCATCCGGACACGGACGAAGTCTTGAGTCTCGTATCTTCACGCTTCAATAGTCCGGACGATGTATATAGTCCGGCTGTCCGGATACCCCCTAATCCAGGACTCCCTCACTCGTCTCTCGGAGTTGTAGTTACTCCAAACCCTAACTTTCTACTTGTGGTTACTTGTCTGTTAGTCTTTAGTTATATCATATTGTGCTTCCTTACTCACTTACTTGTGTTACTTGTTTACCTTGCTTAGCTCTTAGCATCATACTTGCAATTGTTAGGCTCACTTTCATATTCCGCATTATTGCCTAAAATTGTTAAGTAACAATTAAAATTTGTAATTGTACCTATTCACCCCCCTCTAGGTCCATCTCGGTCCTTTCAATTGGTATCAGAGCCTCGTGCTTTATCTTGTGGCTTAACCGCGCTAGAGCGAGATGAACCCTAATGGGACTCCCCTTGTTGCAGATCCGAAGGATAAGGGAAGTCAAGTCCTTTACTTCTGCGGATCTGGAACGGGCCCTTGATAAGCAAAAGGAGGATAATGATGCTTCTCTTGAGGCATTGGTCCAAATGATATTAGCCACATTAACCACAAATGTGCCTACTCCTTAACTTGGCCAACAACCTCCTAGTAATGATCACTCCAGCGTTCCTTGGCTTTATGAAAGACCTCAAATAGAGAAACCAAAGTATAACCCTCAAGGCAAAACTCCTTTACTTGATGACACTACCGATTTTGCTTTGTGGAGAGTTTCTATGCAGGATCATCTTCGATATGGAAATGATGAGATGTTTGATATCTTGGAGTATGGCTACAAAGTAGTTGACCCAAAGAATCTTACACCAAGAGAAATATATGACAAGAATCTCAACGACACAACAACCATGTGCATAAAAATAGGTATGACTGACAAGAAAAGGAGACCGTACATACACATCACAAGTGCCAAGGAATTATGTGATAGCATTGTGAGTACCAAGACCGGTACCTCAACTCTCCGGCTTCCTCAATATGAAATTGCCAAAGGTAAATTGCAAAACTTGTGTATGGAGAAAGGTGAATCCCCCAGGAAGCTCCTTGAGCGTCTCATGACTCTCACCACCAACATCCAGTCTTGTGATTGTGACAAGACACAAGATGGATTCAACTTGACTAAGCGATTTCTCATGGACAAGTTGCCTCATGCTCTTGCTCCATATCATCACCAAATGGTGTGGGACATAAGACAACACCATGGGTTCAAGGAAATGACTCCGGATGACATCATATCCACTTTTCAACTATTTGAAGAGTCAAAGGCAAATGCTACAAAATATCTTGCCATGCATGGTACCTCAACATCAAAGATCAATCTTGCATTGAAGGCCAAGCATGTATGTGAAGAAGAGCAAAGTGAAGAAGAAGAAGAAGAAGATGATGATGATGAATATGGTGATGTGATTGACTCCGATGAGAGCCCTTCATATGAAGAAATTGCCCTCTTTGTCAAGAAGTTTAGCGTGGGAAAATTCAAGGGAAGATTCCAGAAGAACAAAGTGAGAAAATGCTACAACTATGAAGAAACCAACCACTTCTCCAAACATTGCCCTTATGAGAAGAGATAAGATAAACCAAGGTTTCCCAAGACCTTTCCCAAGAAGAAGTTGCCAAATCCTTTGAACTCCAAGCTCAAGAAGAGAGTTGGGAAAGCAATGGTTGCTCATGAATAATCCAACTTGGATGATGTTAGTGGTGTTGCCGGAGTAGCTCAAGATTCTTAAAACACCTTGAGGCTAGTCAACAAGAGTGGTGATGTTGTCACCTACAACTACATGAAAGACTAAAAGGGCAATGCTCAAAAGTGCCTAATGGCAAAGGCCATGGTAGAAGATGGAGAGGACCAAAACTCTGCTGACAAGGTCAAGGTAACCCCACGGTCAAACCCTCCTCGTTTTACTCTGTCTACTCCTTGTGATGAGTACCTTGATGCGGAGGATAATGATGATGCTGATATAGATGATCCTATGCTTACTAAACTAAATAAGTTCATGTGCTCCCTCAAAGGAAATAAGCTCACTATGTTTCATATGCTTATGGAGATGGTGAGTAAGCACACCATCACCATTAAGGAACTCGAAACCCTCGTCACCGAGGAAAAGGAAAAATCTGAAATCCTTGAGCGGAAAGTCCAATACGAGGAAGCACGAAATGACGAACTATGCTTGAAAATTGGTGCAAACATTGATGTTCATGCTAAAGAACTTGCCTCTTTGAAAAAGGCTAAGGACTCTTGCGAGGAGTTGATGAGTGAGAAAAGTAAGCTTGTGAAATTTCATGCTTCTCTCTCTAAGGATTGTGAGCTTCTATCCGTGTCCCTCAAGACTAAGGAAGAAGAGCTCACCCTTCTTACAAAGATTTTTGAGACACTCATGCTTAGTTATCTTGAAACCCTAGCCAAGGCTTACTCTTCTCCTATTATCAATATTGATGCTTTTACTACTAACTCTCACTACTGGAATCTGGCATTTTGCCGTCTGCCACCTCTTTGCCGTCCGCTAGCTGATGGCAAAGAGGCTCTTTGCGTTCGCTTTGTGGAAGCAGACGGCAAAGAAAGTGCAGATGGCAAAAAGGCTATTTGCCGTCAGCTGCTTCTTTGCCGTCAACCAGCGGACGACAAAGAGCTAGACGGCAAACGGCAAAGAGCCAGGTGGGCCCCACAGGGCACGGCATGGCTAGGTCAGATTCTTTGCCGTCTGCTAGCGGACGGCAAAGAGGTGACTACTTTGGTCGTCCGCTAGGCATTTATTACAAATATTTCCTTTGCCGTCTGGCTAGCGGACGGCAAAGAGGAGACGTGGCCAGCCCTAATGGTCGCCTTCTTTGCCACCGCTAGCAGACGGCAAAGAAGGCCCACTTAATGGGCCGAGCTTGCCTCCCTCTCTCTCTCTCTCTCTCCTCCCGCCCGCCTCTCTCTCCTCTGTCACGCTGCTGTTGCTGGGCCAGCCAGCCTCGAACCCAGACCGGGCCAGCCTCGACGCCTGGCCCAGCCCCGCCATCAGAGCTGGGCCATGCGGGCTGCCTCACTGGGCCGCCTGATGCCGAACCCTTCCTGCCCTGCCGCCTCGCCCACTGCCCTTCCTCCCCGAGGCCCTCCTCACGGAGCAAGAGGTAATTTTTTTCTGGTTTTTTCCTGTTTTTTTTTGTTCTGTATTTTCCTGTTTTGTTTTAGGTTAGTGCTAGGTTTAGGTGTAGTTTTGAGTTTTTGGATTTAGGTTTAGGCTTAGATAAATAGAAGAGGAAGAAGAAAGATGAAAAAAAAATAGAAGAAGAGGAAAGAAGAAGAAGAAAAGAAGAAGAAGAGGAAAAAGGAGAAGTGGAAGAAGAAGAAGAAGAAGAGGAGGAGGAGGAGGAGAAAGAAGAAGAAGAAGAAGAAGAAGAAGAAGAAGAAAAAGAAGAAGAAGAAGAAGAAGAAGAAGAAGAAGAAGAAGAAGAAGAAGAAGAAGAAGAAGAAGAAGAAGAAGAAGAAGAAGAAGAAGAAGAAGAAGAAGAAAGAGGAGAGGAGGAGGAGAAGAAGAAAGATAGAGGAGAGGAGGAGAAGAAGAAGAAGAAGAAGAAGAAGAAGAAGAAGAAGAAGAAGAAGAAGAAGAAGAAGAAGAAGAAGAAGAAGAAGAAGAAGAAGAAGAAGAAGAAGAAGAAGAAGAAGAAGAAGAAGAAGAAGAAGAAGAAGAAGAAGAAGAAGAAGAAGAAGAAGAAGAAGAAGAAGAAGAAGAAGAAGAAGAAGAAGAAGAAGAAGAAGAAGAAGAAGAAGAAGAAGAAGAAGAAGAAGAAGAAGAAGAAGAAGAAGAAGAAGAAGAAGAAGAAGAAGAAGAAGAAGAAGAAGAAGAAGAAGAAGAAGAAGAAGAAGAAGAAGAAGAAGAAGAAGAAGAAGAAGAAGAAGAAGAAGAAGAAGAAGAAGAAGAAGAAGAAGAAGAAGAAGAAGAAGAAGAAGAAGAAGAAGAAGAAGAAGAAGAAGAAGAAGAAGAAGAAGAAGAAGAAGAAAGAGGAGAGGAGGAGGAGAAGAAGAAAGCTAGAGGAGAGGAGGAGGAGAAGAAGAAGAAGAAGAAGAAGAAGAAGAAGAAGAAGAAGAAGAAGAAGAAGAAGAAGAAGAAGAAGAAGAAGAAGAAGAAGAAGAAGAAGAAGAAGAAGAAGAAGAAGAAGAAGAAGAAGAAGAAGAAGAAGAAGAAGAAGAAGAAGAAGAAGAAGAAGAAGAAGAAGAAGAAGAAGAAGAAGAATAGGAAGAAGAAGAAGAAGAAGAAGAAGGAGGAGAAGAAGAAGAAGGAGGAGAAGAAGAAGAAGGAGGAGAAGAAGAAGAAGGAGGAGAAGAAGAAGAAGAAGAAGAAGAAGAAGAAGGAGAAGAAGAAGAAGAAGAAGGAGAAGGAGAAGAAGAAGAAGAAGAAGAAGAAGAAGAAGAAGAAGAAGAAGAAGAAGAAGAAGAAGAAGAAAGAGAAAGAAGAAGACACCCCGACCCCGTCCCACACCCGACCCTGACACCCTGACACCCCGACACGACACCCCGACACCCTGACACCCTTAACCCGACACCCCGACACCCTGTCACCACACCCTGACCCACACCCCGACCCCGACCCCGACCCCGACACCCTGACAGCCCGACCCCGACATGACACTCCGGAATGAGACCCCGGCATGACACCCCGACCTCGACACCCCGACACCCTGACACCACACCCCGACCCCGATCCCGACCACCGACACCCCAACCCTGACCCCGAGACCCCGACACCCCGAGACCCCGAGAATTGACACCCCGACCCCCCACCCCGACACGACCCCCGACACCCTGACACCACACCCCGACACCCTGACAACACACCCCGACACTCCGACACCCTGACACCCCGATCGACCCTGACACCACAACCACACCCTGACCCCGACCACGACGGGGTCATATATTTGTAAATTATGAGTTAGATTGTATATTTTTTGATTTTGTTATGAAAAACATCATATATATTTGTGTTGATCGGGTGTATTTAAATGTGAAGTTGTTTCGTCGCTGCGAGGGTGTGGTGTTTGACGACCTCCCCGTGGTTCGACGAGCCCGCCTGCTGCTCGCAGGTGAGCACAAATGACATCTCCTCCTCCCCTTCATTTGCTCGCTTTCGGTCTTCGTGCCGATTGAACTTGCTAGCTATAGGTGTCAATCATCGCATGTGTAACCACTATGCGCCTCTCGCTCGAAGGGTTACATCTATAAATATGCATGCATTTGCATATTTATAATCGTGGATTCTTTTGAGTTGTCCAATGTTATCCATGGACAGCCCGAGTATGTGTAATTGGGTTCGTTTCATATAGCCGCTTCCAGATCCGATGCAGAATTTCGCTGCCTTTCCTCGTTGTTCTCCGGGTACACATCCTCTCTGCTTATTGCCGAGACGTGTATCAGGAGAATAGCGGGGAGGTGTTGCCGAAATTTTGCGTCGGATCCGGAGTAGAGCATGGGAAAATGAACCACATCTACACATACTCGGGTGGGATTAGGACCTATCTTTACCTATTAGTGTGTAGGTTGCATGGACTTAATAAAACTGACAAACTCCATTAACTGATGGATATGGTTTGCTTAATTATGTATATATTTCCTGTGTGTCTAGTAGGAAGTCAATATGAGTGATCGTATGTGGATGTACACCGTTACACTAGATGTAAAGTTTGGACCGAGGAATTGTTAACAAAAACCAAAGGGTTTGTTAGAGCCGCATTTGCAAATGGCCAGAAATTTAGCTGGTGCCCCTGTGTCCGGTGCGACAACTATAATAAGAGGGACGAGCTTGAAATGAGTAAAGACCTGCAGAAGTTTGGTTTTACTCCTGGTTACACGGTTTGGACATTTCATGGTGAGTCTGCCCAACGTGCCAAAGCCGAGGTGGTTCGTCGTCGCACCGACGAGCATGGTACAGGGATGGAAGACATGGTGCAAGACTTTGACGATGCTCGGGACTCGGACGAGGAGATGGAGGAATCTGCAAAGGCCTTCACTGAAATGTTGGAGTCCTCAAAACATCCTCTCCACGAGCACACTGAGCTTTGTCAACTGGATGCCATCTCACAAATAATGGCTTTGAAGGATCAATTCAACTTGGGCAGAGAATGCTACGACGCGATGATGATAGTATTCGGACGATTTCTGCCCAAATGCCATGGTGCTACCTGCAAACCTGTACCAGTTAGACAAAATCCTCTGTGCTCTTAAGATGCCCTATGAGAAGATACATGCATGTGAGAAAGGATCTGTCTTATTTAGTCTTCAGTATGAGGACTTGAACTATTGTCCCATTTGCAATTCTTCCAGGTATGTTGTGGTAGACAACGGTATGGGTGAGAAGACGCATACCAAAATACCCGTTAATGTTCTTCGGTATATGCCAATCGTAATAAGACTTCAACATCTTTTCATGGTCGAAGAGACGGCCATGACAAATGACATGGCACAAAACGGGCAAAAGTCTTAACTAGATGCAGATGGAATGTGATGATGGTGCACACATCGGATGGTGAAGCGTGGAAGCGCTTCGATGCATTACATAAGGAAAAAGGTAGATCCAAGGCATCCTCGAGTCGCCATCAAGATGGATGGGTTCAAAGGTGTTTGGTCAGCGGCAACCCCATACAGCTTGTTGGCCCGTGGTTTGTCATTCCACTCAATCTCCCCGGAAGATTATGCAAAGAAAACATTTTCCGACGTTGATAATTCCAGGCCCAACTATCCAGTGGAAGAATATGAATGTGTACATGCAGCCGCTTAAGGACCTAATTGCAAGAAGCTTGGGATAATGGGTTCAAGACATATACGACGCCTTTAGCAAATGTAACGCCATAATGCGTGTCCGGTACATGTACTCGATGCATGACTTGCCGGGCGATGCGCTTATTCGCTATTGGTGTGTGCATGGAAGGTTCCCGTGCCCCACATGCAAGGGAGCTCTTGGGTTTCGTTGGCTGACGGCTGGGCACAAGTATACTTGCTTCGACTTGCATTAGACCGTTTCTAGATCCTCGCCATAAGTTTAGGAAAGACAAGAAGAACTTCACCAAAGGTAGAGATGTCAAACACTCTGTGATACGTCTCCGTCGCATCTACTTTTCCAAATACTTTTGCCCTTGTTTTGGACTCTAACTTGCATGATTTGAATGGAACAAACCCGGGCTGACGCTGTTTTCAGCAGAATTGCCATGGTGCTATCTTTGTGCAGAAACAAAAGTTCTCGGAATGACCTGAAACTTCATGGAGATTATGTTTGGAAAATATAAAAAATATTGGTGAAAGAATCAAGGCCAGGGGGCCCACACCCTGTCCACGAGGGTGGGAGGCGCGCCTGCCCCCCAGGGCACGTCCCTTGCCTCGTGGGCCCCCGAGAGCTCCACCGACCTCAACTCCAACTCTATATATCCGTGTCCGGGGAGAAAAAATCAGAGAGAAAAATTCATTGCGTTTTACGATATGGAGCCGCCGCCAAGCCCTGAAAACTCTTGGGAGGGCTGATCTGGAGTCCGTTCGGGGCTCTGGAGAGGGGAATCCGTCGCCATCATCATCATCAACCATCCTCCATCACCAATTTCATGATGATCACCGCCGTGTGTGATTAATTCTATCGTAGGCTTGCTGGACGGTGATGGGTTGGATGAGGTTTATCATGTAATTGAGTTAGTTTTGTTAGAGTTTGATCCCGATGTCTATATTACGGCTCAACAGGCAACCCAAGTTTTGTATCTACCGTGGGCCGTTCAAAGTGATCCAAATCTCAGTGGTTGGGATGTCGTTTATGAAGTGCCGCCACGTGTTAGACCACCTCCCCCCAATGAAGTGGATTATGAACCTCACATTAACCAAGACACATATGACGAAGGAGAATTCTTCCAAGAAACACGTCTTCCCAAAAAACGTTTCAAGAACCGCTCTACTCCACCCCAGAACATTGAAGTAGACAACGATAGTGAATCCAACTTCACCACTGAGCCGGAACAAGAAGAGCCGGAACAAGAAGAAGTTGCTGCTGCAGATGACCTATCAATGCTTGAACGATTACATAAAGGAGGCCTTCCACATGTTGATGCATTTATTGACGATGATGAAGAGCACGTCACTGATAGTGATGATGATGATGCATTTAATGATCCCGGAGCATATATAGACGTTTCAGAGTAATATTAGTAATGTGAGGTATTAATTTTTTTATTATGTTCATGATGATGATACACTTAAATTATATACATATTATTCATGTCAGGTATTCAAATTTTTTATGTTGTACTAATTTCGTTTACTTTTTGTCATTGTAGGTGTTGACTGGATGGTGGGCAAGGGTCCAGAGCGCCCCGAGCCTCCCGCGAGCGCTACTGGGAGGGGTGGTTAAATTATGCCACCCCAGCCACTCCGGAGAGCGCTGCTAGACAGTATGCAGACAGCAGCGGCGGGCATTTCTTCTTCGGCTGAGAGAGGTTGGGGGAGGACAAAGAAGCTTGCTAGAGGTGGATGTGGCAGCAAGAGAGGTAGGAAGGTTTCTACGCCTTCCTCGCCGCCACCCCCAGCTGATTCACCCGACCACAGGACTGCTCCGTCTGATGTGGACCTGTCTTGACTCCGTCCATGAGCCTCGTGTCGCCGATCCTTCGCCCCACCAGACTCGGGTCGCCGATCCTTCACCCCACTGCACTCGTGGTCACCAATCCTTTGCCCCACGTGAGTCTGGGTCCCGTAGTTCGGCCCCAAGACTCGGTCCCGAGTCTTCGGCCCCAGAAGACTCTGATCCCGGAGTCTTCTTCCCACGAGACTCCGGAGGCTAGTGGCCCTACTGATGGTAGCGAGGACACTTTTTCTGATGATAGCTACAGGGACGACGAGCTGGTTGAGAAGGGCAAGAAGGTATACAAGCGTGGCTGTACAAAGCTCTCGCCCATGCCGACGACCCCCGACCAGAGGTGGTTGATTGCGCCTAATGGGTTGAAATAAGTGCATTTACTATTTTTTAACCTTTTTCCTTCATGTTCTTTCAAATTAATATCTAATGCGTTGGCCTTGTCATACTGCAGGGGTTGGGTACACCCCCGTGGTGTCCGCAGGCCCAACCAGGTCCTTGGTGTGCTTTGCCGGCAAAGACTTCGGTGGGTCACGCTGTCTGTGAGGTCAGTTCCACAGCCTAGCACTGAGCTGGGAGCTGTACTCGGTTGCCTCGGCCCCGCCGGAGGAGATGGTCGCCGGTTTCTTGTGCGAGATGGTGGCCGACATTGTGTTCCGTCGGTTTTGGGTAATTTCTCCTTTACATAATTAAAAATCAACACTACCTAGTGATTGTACTAATCAGTGTTGTCTTTTTTGATGGCAGACCTTCTACAGGGTTTCTGAGGGAGAGCAGGAGGTCAAGGCCTATGGTTGTCGAAACCGAGTGCAAGCGCCTCTACTTCGTAACTTACGCCACGAGGCTCGGTGCAGGCCGCCGAGACTACTACGCCTCAAGGGTATTAGGGTGCTAAGAAGGTGGTCACGGCAAGTTTCTCGAGTAAGGAGAAGTACATGCGTGTAATTACCTATTCTTAAGGCCTTGAACTTAGTTTTCCTGATTTGATTCAGAGGCGAGCGCTGAAATTTCTCTTGACTAACTTAGGTGCCCCCGAGATGGTGTGTGGATAAGATGGACTGTTGGGAGGCGTTGGTGGATGCGTGGTGCTCTCCCCAATGGCTAGTTGAACACCATAGGGCCAAGGATAAGCGCAACCAAATGGAAGGTGTGCCACGCCATCAAGGGAGCTCCAACCTGTTTGAGTATGGGGAGAACTGGGTATGTGGTTTGCTACATGATTCATGCAAATTTCATTCTTCATGCTAGCATTTATCCCTTCCAAAATGACTTAATATGCTTAGTTAGTTAAAAAATGGCATAACTACCTTGGATAGTTCATTTATGACATAATTAGCTCTAAAATGACACAATAACCTTAGATAGCTCTATAAAATAACTAAATATGCTTTAGTTAGTTAAAAATGGCATAACTACCTAGGATAGCTAAATACTGACCTAAACTAATCTTAGCTAGTTCATTTATGACATATTTAGCTCTAAAATGACATAATAACGTTAGATAGATCTATAAAATGACTTAATATGCTTTAGTTAGTTAAAAAATGGCATAACTACCTTCGATAGCTCAATAACGACCTAAAGTAATCTTAGCTAGTTCATTCATGACATAATTAGCTCTAAATGACATAATAACCTAAACTTAGCTTATTTTCCTCGAAAATGACATAATAACCTTACTTAGCTCCAAAATGACCTATTTACATAGCAATATCATTCTTCATGCTAGCTTGAGCCCTTAACTAATATTTTGTTCCTCTCTCTCAAAGCGCACCATAACAAGAAGCTCGTACAAATCTGTTCGACCTCTATGGCATGGCCCATACCGCCTCTGCATAAGAAGGCCAAGCCATTCACGGAGTTTGACCTAGATCATCCAGAGAGCTTCACCAACATCTCCTCCCACCACAAGCTCATGAAGTACAGAGACAAGGGGAAGGAGAGGAAAGGGGAGGACTTTAACCCCAGCAAGGATCCTTTTGATACAGAGCTGGTGATGATATCTGGTGGCGGGAGGTCCCATGGCTCCATAGCCATTGGTGATGGACTGGTACGTTGTCCTAGGACTCTCGCACAGATCAAGAAGCGCCAGAGTAGCTCGATCTCGAGATAACGCCTGCACGGCTCATGGAGCTCGCCATGGCGGTCAGTTATACAGACTCTCTCACCTTTCCCATTACATTGTGTGTGCGTCCGTCGATGATTACAATGCTAAGAGGAGCGGTGTGTTGCAGGCCATGGCTGAGAAAGAGAGATTGAACACCCATGCACTTTTGGAGCAGGCAAAAACGGAGGCGGCAGAGAGGGAGAGGGAGCTGGAGGAGAGGATGGCTAAGCTGTTGGAGGAGGAGAGGAACCGGAATGAGGCATCCAACCGGGCCCTATACGAGCTCATCGTGGTACGTTTCTCATTCATATTACCCCAATCATGCACGTAATGTTCGCATTACTAACTAATATGGCTGACTCCTGAGAACCAAATGTGCAGACCATGTGCGAGAAGAACGGTCATCCCCCTCCGCCGGTGCCCCAGATTGCTCCAGGGACCACGGTGAGTTTGATTTGAATGGTCGTTAGTTACTAGTATTCACATTTTAGTTTGCATCATGCTAATGAGACATTATTGGAAATGATCTTTGGTGCAGCATGCACTAGAAAAAAAATACACTTCCGTGATGATACGTGTTTGTCACAGTAGGTCACGTTTTCTGTAATGCATGTACATCCATGACAAATTTATGACAGAATCAAGATAGTCATACCTGTGCTGTCTTAAAAGTGTTCCATGACATTGCCAAAATTATCATCACGGAAGTGTCCACTTCCATGACGATAAATCGCGCGTCACGTATAAGCTTTTCGCCAAGGGTGACCGACACGTGGTATCCACCGTAACGGAACACCGTTGAGCTATCGGGTCGGGTTTTGGATCCAATAACCCGTTAACAGCCCCGACCAATGGGGATTTTCCACATGTAAAATCATCATTGGCTGGAGGAAACATGTGCGGCTCACCGTTGGGACAGATGTCAGCCACTCATTGGACCGAAGGCGCCTATGATACGACGACACGTGGCACGGCCCAACAGAGGCCCATTCCTGTGAAAAAGGCCGGCCCAGTAAAAATTAGCAGGCCGACCCATATAAGGCCTACTTGTGTCAGGTCCATTTAAGCCCACGGCCCATACGAGATGTGCCAATTCGCCCGGCCAACGGCCCGTTAAAGATTTGACACCATTGCAGCCCATCGCCGCTCGAGCCCGCTAATGTACTCGCCGCTATATATTTGGCTCAATATCGGCCCGATGAGATTTCGCTCGTTAACGGCCCATTTAATGGATGGGCCAATTTAAGGATGTACATCTTTCGCCTTTTAGCGACCCATTTAAATGTTGGGCTAATTTCCGCCCGTGTGTCTTTTTAGTTCGCTGACGGCCCATAAATCTGATGTGCCATTTGTATTCGGACCTGAGTTTCGCATTTTAGCGCCCATTTAAGTGTTGGGCCAATTTCTGGCCCGGTGTCACTTTCAGCCTGTTGACGGCCCATAAATCAGTTGGGCCATTTGTAGTCGGACCTGAGTTTTGGCCTTTTAGCGACCCATTTAAGTGTTGGGCCAATTCCCGGCCATGTGTGCCTTTTGGCCTGTTAATGGACCATAAATGAGTTGGGCCATTTGTAATCGGACCTTAGTTTTGGCCTTTTAATGGCCCATGCCCTTCATGGTCCAATACCAGCCCGGTTTCTCTTCCGGCCTGCTAAAGGCCCACAACACAGTTGGGCCATTTACAATACGACCTGACTTTCGGCCTCTTAGCGGCCCATGCTCTTCATGGTCCAGTACAAGCCCACTGTCTCTTTCGGCCTGCTAAAGGCCTACAGTATAGTTTTTAGAAACGGCCTGTTAACGGCCCGTGAAATAAATTGGGGCCACCTGTTGCCCACTTCAATGTCGACCTGTTAACGACCCGGGAGGTAAGAGGGCCGACCATTAACTTTCGGCCTAGTAACGTCCCATTAACTTAATGGGCCCACGAAAGTTCGTTCATGTCTTCAGGCCAAATTAGATAATTTGAGCCCATTACGACGAGCAATTATGCACAGGACCAAAACCGATCAAGCAAAGGTACAACATACAGGGAATAATGTTGCACATCTAGCATATATTATAGGAAATTACATCCACTCGCCAATCAAAGATTGATGCCAGTGCAAATAAATGAGCAGAACCTAACCATCTACAACGTCACAATTTGCAACCTCAAAGATGCATTTACGCCCATAAGCATGTGGGCAAGTTCTTGCCGCTTTGCTACAAGGTCTCTAAAAACATTGATCGCTTGTTGTGTTGTACACTCTTCACCTCTGATTCATCCACCATTTCCATCATTGATTCAACCATTAATTGGTTCACAAACATACATTTATTCCATTGCATTCAAGATGAGGATACCGAATGATTCAGATGGCGATTTTGGTGCTTTGTATTATCGATAGTGGAGAGTGTCTCACCATCGCATCATAACATAAATTAGGACGGAACCAAACAGATTAATCATGAGTTATTGCCATATTACCTGGCCTAGATTTATCGGAAAGAAACAATGGGGTTGCCTTTGCTGTTTTCGTAGTTTGTCTTCTTATCTTCATCACCGCACAAAATTAACACACTAGCATTGCTATCATTGGCCAAGTCAGATAATAGGAAATAAACATTGACACAATGAACGTTTGGGCAACTAGCCTACACCAAATTAACACAATATGGCACAACTATCATTAGCCAGGTAAGGTAATACGAAAGCAACATTGACACAATGAATGAATTGGCAACCAGAGAAGCACTACAATTCATTAATGTGCATGATATGATATAGTACATTCATGCATCTAAGTATGCAAAACTACCAGACAGTTTTCCTTACAAAAATCAACATTGGCGCCTTTAACAATTTTCTACAACTAATTTTAGACCAGATAAAGGTTAGATTCACGCCGATTAACAAAATACATGCTAATGTGAAAATATAGTGATATACAGCAGGTACGTACATCAGTATTGGAGCACAGAGAATTCCCGCAAGATATTTTCCTCGAATACGATCCCAATGGAGGAAGTCTTGTATCGTTTAACCTTATTTTCTAAAAGAGAGATGGGTAAGAAACATGTAGAAAATATGATCAGAATGCTATAAAATTTCATGATGCGAGGATACGCACACGCTTCTTCGAATGGAGTTGACATTCTTTTGCCGGATCGAGCGAACTAGTTCTTTGGCCACTAGAATCTGCTTATTATCGTGGGAGTTGGGTTTCGTCGGAGCAATATCTATGAAAAATGGAGTTGGTTTATTATCTCTCAAGGCGTCTGGATCTTTTGCAAAGACCTGGTTTGTAACCCTTTAGATTCTAACATAGCCGTCTTCCTCTTGCATGCCTTATATAGAAGAATGGTGATTCAGTTATAAAACATGCTACATCAGAGATGGAATAGGTACTGAAGAATAGAAAGGAATGACATATTGACATGTATTCCCTCCATCCGGAAATAAATGGATGGGTCTAGGCGTATTTCAGTTCTAGATACATCCAGTTTTGTCCATTTCTGCAATATTTAATTCGGACGGAGGGAGTATGATGTAAGAGCTAGGGATACGATAGGACAACACCGTAAAAAAATACTAAAAACCCCACTGTAGAACCAAAGTATTCAAACCCACTGATATGAGATACTACACTCATGCAGCTCAGGATGCAAAACTACCAGGCAGTTTTCCTTGCAAAAATCAACATTATGGCCTTTAATCACACATTTTGCTACAAATAAATTTAGATCAGATAAAGTTTGGATTAACAAAACACATGCCGATGTAAAAATATAGTGATATACAACAGGTACTTACATCAGCATTGGAGCACAGAGAATTCCCGCAAGATATTTTCCTCGAATACGATCCCAATGGAGGAAGTCTTGTATCGTTTAACCTTATTTTGTAAAAGAGAGATGGGTAAGAAACATGTAGAAAATATGATCAGAATGCTATAAAATTTCATGATGCGAGGATACACACACGCTTCTTAGAATGGAGTTGACATTCTTTTGCTGAACTGGAGCGGACTAGTTCTTTGGCCACTGGAATCTGCTTATTATCAGTAGGAGTTGGGTTTCTCTGTGCTGGAGCAATATCTATAAAAAATGGAGTTGGTTTATTATCTCCTGGCGTTTGGATCTTTTGCAAAGGCCTTGTTAGAAACCCTTCAGATTCTAACATAGTCTTCTTCCCCTTGCATGCCTTGTATAGAAGAATGGTGCTTTAATTATAAAACATGCGACAACAGAGAGATGGAATAGGTACTGAATACTGGAAAGGCATGACATATTGACATGTATTCCCTCCATCCAGAAAAAAATGGATGGGTCTAGGCGTATTTCAGTTCTAGATACATCCTTTTTTATCTATTTCGGCAACATGTAATCCGGACGGAGGGAGTATGGTGTAAGAGCTAGGGATACGACAGGACAACACAGCAAAAAGAACACTAGTTGAATGTAAAACTGTATGCTAGCGGAATACGCATGTAAATAACTAAGGCAACATACACGTGTATGATTGGGAAAATAAGATGGCATTGCAACAGAGCACTAGAACATCACTTCAATGTAAAAACATGTTATGGTAGATGATGAAGTACATAATGATGAATAACAATGCATAAGATATTCGTAAGCATGATGTCCAAATTAAGCGTATGGCATTGCGATACAAAGAGAATGACAAGATTTGAATTTGAAAACATGTTATCATGAATGAAATAGGTACTTTGAAAAACAGGAAGGCATGACATATTTACATGCATGATCAACATGCTAAGCACATGGCATTGCAACAGTAGTAGATACACTCCAGGAGATTATATGCATGTTGTACCCATATCACGTGCCAAGTTAGAGCAAGGACCTTGTGGGGTGAAGAGGATTCATCATCTTTCCGCAAGTCTTCAAGAACCGCCTTTTACATGTTCCATCATATTGGGTATCATTGAAATCAAGTTTATTGGCCTTTACATTGCTCCGTGAGGTTCTTGTGGATATATCAGTGTGTGCAATTATATCTGACATGCATGGAAGACATCTAGTAGTTAGATTTATGTAACGAGTGCCTGTAGGAGACGGCATAAATAGTAGGACTGGGGTTAACTAGCAAATGTGTCTCATAAACTAAAGGAGAACAGATGAAAGCTACATAATATGTATCATTTGTACTCGAGATTAACTAGATGGCACACAAAAGTATTAAAGAACAACATAGGTAATACTAGAAGTGGTATAATACTATAATCACCAGCCTGTGGGATAGCATTGGCTGATGGATGATAACTATGGAACAACGTTACCTAAAGAACAAGTATCTTAGCTGAACTATGGAACAACGTTAACTCTGAACAAGACCCGTAAGAGATCAGCATGAATATACAGTGAAATGTGATGATCTATTTTCCATTCTTAGATGAATAACAAAGCCATAAATGTTGCACACAAGTAAGATGAGGGTACAACGTATCTGGCTGCCATCCATAGGAGTGAGCATCATGTGCTGACTTGTCGATGGCCCTGCAGTTGTTGTGGCTGTCCATGTCGGGGCACGCGCATCCGATGCAGGGAACTATTGAGTGGGGACTATAGCTCCCTTTTGGTGTATGCTTCCCTTGTTGGAGCAGCTGTGGTGAGTCGGAAGACGGTGTGTCTGAAGATGCAGATAACACATAATGTTAAGAACGACATATCTCTTTGATATGAAGAAATACACTAAGAGATCAACAGCAAGGTACGAGAGTGGTCACACGTCTGTTGACTAAAGACTAAATTGGGGTCACACAATTTTATTTTATTTTGGTACTGTCTGATCTACGCCGGATGGCTGGCCGTCTTGTGCCTTCCGGCTGGCACTGTTCGGAATCTTCCCCGAAGAGCCAGCTACCAACGGCAGAGCAGCCTGACTCCGTCGTCCGTGGCCCCGGCCAAAACCCCGCCTCGCCCCAATCAAGATCGCTGCCGTGGTTGCGCCTGCCCCCGGCCAATCCACAAAGACTCCCTGTCATGCAGATCCGGCGATGGCAGTACCTTCAACCCACGCAACTCTAAAAGATAGCCATCTAAGCGCTGCTTCCGTGGCGAACTTGCGGCCCCGCACCCTTACGTTAGACACCAGCCAACCGGCAGCCTAGGAGCTTCGCCGCCTCGAGGGGTGCTGCTTCCAATTGGGAATTGATTGGCCTAGAATAAAAATTCAGACAACTGACGCCTAAATAAAGTGATTTGAGATGAGGGTGTGACCTATCTGGCGGCATGGTGAAGTAGAGAGGTCCAGCTGCCGAGTTGGTGAGGCCGGCGCGGTTGCGGTGGTGACCGGCGGCAGGGAAAGAGTGTCGGTGTACAAAAATAGGGGCACATTTTTGTACCCCTTTACCTGTGCACGGGCAGTAAGAGCCGCGCCCACGGCCACATCAAGAAGAACGAGGAAGGTGAGCCAAGTTAAGACCAAAGCCCAAGACGGTCAAAGCAATGCCAAGGCAAGACCACAAAGAGCAGAGGGACGAAGCATGTTCCCCCGGCAAGATCCTTGCCGGGCGGCCTCAGCGGCCCCGGCAAGACCCTTGCCAGGGCAGCTCGCCCACGCCAGCCGAGCGAGCCACCCTTGAGCCCACCAATGCTCAGACAAATGCATTGGGACAGGGCTCGGGAGGCACCTCCGTGGTGGCATGCAGATCTTTGTGAAGACATAGAATGCTCAAGATCAAATGAGGATAAGAAGGCAACCATTCTCACCGAAGGAACCCACAAGACCCCCGGCAAGACCCTTGCCGGGAAGGCCAGCGCGCCACGGCAAGACCCTTGCCGGGCCACCCGGCAAGACCTTTGCCGGGGAAGCCAGCGTGCCACAGCAAGACCCTTGCCGGGCCACCCGACAAGGCCCTCGCCAACGCGCACCAGCTGGGCCACTGCCGGGACCACACCAGATAAGTCTTCGCCGCCGTTCGCATGCGGCTGCCGACCCAACCAGCTAGGCAGGCACCTGCGTGGCGGCATGCAATTCTTCGTGGAGGCTCCACCACCACGCCACCTCAGCTGCCTGCCTGCCTACATGGCACCGCATGCGTCGCTGGCCAGGGCGCGTGTCGAAGCAAGGAGGAGCGGCGACGGAAGGGACGTGCCTCGCCCCCGTCCCCAACAAAGCGAAGGGACACCTAAGCCTCGCATTAAATGCGTCTTGTCCTGTAATACTAGCGATAGACTCACGACACTGTAGCACTTTCCATCTCCTGTGTGCCACTGTCGCCGCCCCTTTCGCCTATAAAAGGAGGCCCATGGCCCACAGAGAAAGGATTCGGCTCTTTCGAACCTCGCAACACCTAGAGGTAGTTCGAGAGCTCAAGAACACTAAATACGTCCACCAAAGCAGGACTAGGGTTTTACGCATCCTTGCGGCCCGAACCTGGGTAAATGCCCCTTGTGTCACCTGTTGGTCCCGCTCTTCTCACGATCCCCGCGCCCCGCAACCGTAGAAGGGATTCCAATGATCCCATAGGTGCCGTTTCCCACTGACATCTTTGGCGCGCCAGTTAGGGGAGCGCTATTGCGAGAATCTGGTCTGGTAGTTGGCCTGGCAGTTCTTCGTCGCTTTCGGTTTCTGAGAAGGAGGCGGCTGGACAAACAACGCCGGCTCGGCAACAGAAAAGCTAAGTCATTCAGAGCCTTGGGTTATTTCCTTTTATACTTAAGGTTATCGTCCTCGAGGATCTTGCCTATGTATGGGAAACCTGCACGCAAAGGGCCCCCCGCAATTGGCAACGCCCTTGTTCTGTTTCGAGTCCGCTCAACAGCTCAAAGCGGCCGTGTCAAGAGTGGTGGGGTAGTCTTCTGCACCTGGGAATGCTCCTGACATTGACTCGAGTCAAACTCGACAGTTCAGGCGGCCATGCTCAGGGCGGTAAGGTGGTTTGCCCGGCGGCAAGCACACCCGGCAGGCCAGTGGGGATCCATCCCCATGACGACGCCCTGGGTTTACGCGCTGGCAAGCTTACCTAGTGATGTAGGGCGGACATACAAGGACAAATCAAACAGGAAAATAACATGCATGATACTAAGAAGTGCTGCAGAGTTATGTTACATCAAATTGTTCCTGCGGTTCTAACTAGAGATAGCAATTGTCTTGGTTGTGAACCTGGAGCGGCGATAAGAGAACGGGATGCCTAATCCCGACGCTGGCCCTCCACTCTCAGAATTCCGCCGACACGGCTAACGATGGGCTTGATACGCTCCCTGAGCGACGCGAGGTCAGTACCCTCCGGCAAGCTCTTCAGCGC
Source organism: Aegilops bicornis (assembly GCA_021605145.1). Lineage (NCBI taxonomy): Eukaryota > Viridiplantae > Streptophyta > Magnoliopsida > Poales > Poaceae > Aegilops > Aegilops bicornis. The sequence continues at coordinate 146,660,052 of CM038673.1, forward strand.
AGCGTCGAAGTCGAGGTCGGGGTACCAATGCGCCACCTTGGTGAGAACCTTGGTCATGGCACCCTGGCAAAGCTTCTGGGACTCGTCAGCTAGTGAGGCCGCCCGGTTGGCGTGGAGCCGCTCCAGAGCATCGACGACTTTATCAAAGAACATGGTCGACTGCACTGGCGCCACACTGCTCCGGAACGTACCTCACGTCCGGCATCCCCATGGTGGCCAGCTGCGCGGCGGCCTGATTGGTGACAGGGGCGAGGTGATTGAGCCAACGGTTCTTGCCCTCCACGTGATCCGCGAAGTTGAGGCCCTCGTTCTTCCGCAACATCTTCTCGGCCTCCAGCTCTTTGGCCAGGGTCCCCTCCCAGGCGTTGGCCTCCGACAGCACCTTCTCGAGACTCTCCAGCTTTAGCTTGAGGTCTTCGATGGAGTTGTTGGCCTCGGAGAGCTCCCTGGCACTGTTGAGCGTGTCCTTCTCCTAGGACAGCTCCAAAGCCAGCTCCTTCAGCCTGTCGCGCTCTGCCTCCAGCTCCTCCACCTTGCCGGCATGAGCCTGGGCATTGAGTGCCTCTTTGTGCCTCAGCTCCAGCTCACTGGTCCATTGCAGGACAAGCTTCTCCACCTCTCCATCCTTGCCGTGAAGCATGGCGGCAATCTTCTCCTTGCGTGCAGTGAGGTCCTCCTCCTGGGAGTGTAGCGCGGCCTCATGTTGGGTCCGGGCGGCTTCGGCGGCCGCGGACAAGTTCCTCGCCGTCTCCTGAGCTTTCTCGACGTCGGCAAGCTTCATGGTGAGCTCCACGTTGCGCCTGGCCAGCTCGCCTTGGGCGGCCTTGAGCTCCTCGTGGGCCTCGCAGAACCAGTTCTGCGTCTCGGCAACGCGCTCCTGGAGGTCCGCCTCCGCCTTCTCCACACCCACCGTCCTGGACTTAACTTTGTCCAGGCGGGCGCGGTGGAGCGCCTGGAGCTTCCGGAAGCTAGCGCCCATGGCATGGAGGAGCCGCTCCTCCTGCGAGCCGTCGCCACCAACGATTGGCTCATCGACGACTTCAACCCCGGGAGCAGAAAGCGCTTCGTTGTCGAACACCTCTCCCTCGACGGGTGTCCTGGTGCTCGACGCGCCTGGAAGGTGGACGAACAAGTCGTCACTGACCCTCAGGTACTTGCCGGAGCCGGAAGTAGCGGAGGAGGAAGGCCGGTAGCCAGCCTCCTCCTCCTCCTCGGCAGCGGCCCCGCCGGCCTCCCCAGCAGGCCCCTTGCCGGCCTCCTCAGCCACAGCCTTGTCGGCCTCCCCGGCAGGCCCCTCGGCGGCGTCCTCAGAAGCGTCCTTGGCGGCCTCCTCGGCGGCGACCTTTTCGGCATCCGCCTCGGCGGCCTTGACGACGCCCTCGATGATGACGTCCACGTCCTCTGGGTTCACCGAGGAGGAATCTGGGCGCTGAAGAAGGTGTGAGGCAAGGCCAGGACCAAGAGCCGGAAAGAAAAAGAAGCAGAGACGAACAGCGAATGACTTACCAGTGCCAGCGCCCAGCTGGGAAACAGAAGTCCCCTCCCCGCCAAAATTTGGCGTCGAGGCAAAGCCGCTGGCGCCCAAGTTCTCTTCCTCCTCCTCCATGTGTGTGGGCTCGGTGCTTGGCGCCCTTGCCGGGACGCCCCTCGGGCGGCGTGTGGTCGATGGGGGCGGCGTGTTGGGAGTAGCCCTCTGTGGCTCCTCCCGCCGCTACTCTCCTCCTGCATACACCGGGCGAGGTCAAGACCAAAGTGTCGTGCCCCTAACACGTGTCAAAGAGGGAGAATGATGAACTTATTACTGGGGATATGCCGGGGGCTGCTGTCCGGGCTGCTCAACACCACCAGGGGCGCCCTTGAAGCGCCAGCCGGGGGCTGGCCACCCACGGAGACCTTGGCCCTTTTCACTCTCTGGGCCAGCGTCTCCACGTCCCTGCAAGAATTACGACAAGTCAAGACAAGAAGCACAGAGTGAGGAGACAGAGATAACGAAAAAGGAACCAAATGCTTACTTGTCGTCCGCCTCCTCCTCTGCGGTCTTCCTCTTCCTCCTCGGGCTGAGAGATCCATAATCGAAGGTGACCTCCGTGTCAACACCCGCCGGAGGAGGGGAAGGAGGCGGCGTCTGGGCACGCTTGGATGAAGAAGGGGTGACTGTCTTCTTCTTCACCGCGACCTTCGCCGGCTTCTTCGCCGCCGCAGCCCTCTTGTGGGACCGGGACCCCTCCAAGTTCAGCTGCGGCTGCGCAGGCCTGCCAGGACGGATCGGCTCACCGGAACTGGCCCGCCGCAAGACTCGCCCTCTCCCCATAAGTGGCATCGGGTCTGCGGTCTCAGACTCCTCCTCCGATGACTCGCCAGTCACATCCTCAACCAGAGGAGCCTCTGTGCCGGCGCTGCTAGCTCCCCCGGCGGCCGCAGCCCACCGGGCGAGCTCCTCCTCCTCTGCGGCCGTCGCGGCCTTGTCCTCCACTCCGCCGGCGTTGCAGGCCTCCCTGGCAAGTTGCGCCTCCCTCGCCCTGGTGGCGAGGTAGTCCAGCTCCGAGGAGGTGTCTCCGGACAAGCAGCCGCCAAGGCCGGTGTTGACATATAGCTCATGCAAGGTGTCGAAGAACGGCTGCACTTCAGCATCCTCCGGCTCCTTCCAGCTTGGGACGGGGCCGTGCTCGTTGCAGTCCGGCATCATGGCGATGATCTCGGACCGACACGAGTTGTTGCACAATGGGACCACCCCCATCGGCAGCTTGAACAGAGGCCCCTTGAGGACATTGCCGGCCTTCGCAGCGGCCCTCGCAACCTTGCTGGTCCGCTCAACCTCGTCATCGCGGCCCATGTCGAGCTGGAAGATCCGCTGGCAGAAATGGGCGTGCACCATCACTTTGAAGTTGTGGTCGAGGCCGGGGCAGAGCCGCATGATGTCGGCGGGGTTCGTGAAGAGTCAAGCTGGCCTCCCCTTGTTATGTAGAGGAGCGATCCGGCGAAGGATGAAGTCCGCCCCGATCATTTCAAGGGTGAGCCCGGCTTGGGTGAGCCAGAGGATCCTAGTGGTGGCAACCGTGAGCTTTCCGTCGTCGGCGTCGACATCGCTCCAATCACTTTCGCAAACCGGCAGCGCCGGGTGAACTCTGCGGAACGCCGGCGGGTCTTTCTCTTTGATCCAGCACCACCGGCCCCGCCATTCCTCCCACCTCTCCTTCATGGCGCCGTCCGGGTACGCTCCCTTGGATTTTGGGATCCAGGCGATGCACCCCGAGATGGCACCTCCCGTCTGGATCCGAGGGAAGAAGTAATGGCGGAAGAGCGCCGTGTTGGGGTGCACCCCGGCGAAGCCCTCGCAGAGGTGCGCGAAAAGGGCCATGCACGCCACCGCATTCGGAGTAAAATCCAAGAGGCGGAAGCCGAAGGTATGCATGATGTCGCTGAAGAAATCGGAGAAGGGAGGACAGAGCCCACAAGCAAAATAATCCACAAAGAAGGGGTAACGATTTGGGGCAGGCTCGGCGCAGTCAGCGGGGATGACGCGCGTGGCTGGATGCCCCGAATTCTCCCCCCGTCTTCACTCCCCACAGGGGCCTGAAGGAGTCCCGAAGCTCAAACACATCAACCGTCAAGGGGAAGAAGAAGGCGGACTGCGTCCGCTGCCCCACCAGCGCGCTCTCCGGCGGCTCCATAGCTCCGGCGTCCTTGGCCACCCCCTTGCCTTTGGCAGATTTTGGCGCCATGGTGGCTGGAGGAGGAGGGCAGGACAAAGGGCGGTTGAAGTGCAACGACGGCGAGTAGAAATGAAGCTCGGAGAAGAAGAGGAAGCCGGGCGGAGGTTTCTGAGATTGGGGTTGCGCGGAGGTGGAAAGGAACAGTGCACCCGCGGTTATCCCTTTTTATGGGGAAGTCGCGGGTCGTGCTGCCCATTTACTGTGACGTGACGTCTGCATGCGGGAACCGCCCACGCATGCTGCCCACGTCACGCACACCCTTCCGCGCCGCGCCACGTGCGGGGGTCGTGGGAGGCGGAGCGCGCGAAGAATCTTACCATGGTGAAAACCGTCCCACCTGCCCGTGCACTGTTTTGGGCCTGGCCCAACAACATGTCGCGCTTATGTGTGGCCCAGGACCGGAGGCTCCTGTCGGTGTACAAAAATAGGGGAACATTTTTTTACCCCTTTACCCGTGCACGGGCAGTCAGAGCCGCGCCCACGGCCACACCAAGCAGAACGAGGAAGGTGAGGCATGGTAAGACCAAAGCCCAAGATGGTCAAAGCAACACCAAGGCCAAGACCACAAAGAGCAGGGGGACGAAGCAGGTTCCCCCGGCAAGATCCTTGTCGGGCGGCCTCAGCCCCAAGAAGACCCTTTGCTGTGGCAGCTCGCCCATCGTCACCGAAAGCGAAGCCACCCTTGAGCCCACCAATGCTCAGACAAATGCATTGTGACAGGGCTCGGGAGGCACCTCCGTGGTGGCATGCAGATCTTTGTGAAGACATAGAATGCTCAAGATTAAATGAGGATAAGAAGGCAACCATCCTCACTGAAGGAACCCACAAGACCCCCGGCAAGACCCTTGCCGGGGAGGCCAGCGTGCCATGGCAAGACCCTTGCCGGGCCACCCGGCAAGACCTTTGCCGGGGAGGCCAGCGTGCCACAGCAAGACCCTTGCCGGGCCACCCAACAAGGCCCTCGCCAAAGCGCACCAGCTGGGCCACTGCCAGGCCCGCACCAGATAAGTTCGCCATTGCTCAAGATGCGGCTGCCGACCCAACCAGCTGGGCAGACACCTGCGTGGCGGCATGCAATCCTTCGTGGAGGCTCCACCACTGCGCCACCTCAGCTGCCTGCCTTCCTACATGGCACCGCATGCGTCGCTGGCCAGGGCGCGTGTCGAAGCAAGGAGGAGCGGCGACGGACGGGACGGGCCTCGCCCCCATCCCCAATAAAGCAAAGGGACACCTAAGCCTTGCATTAAATGCGTCTTGTCCTGTAATACTAGCGATAGACTCATGACACTATAGCACTTTCCATCTCCTATGTGCCACTATGGCAGCCCCTTTCGCCTATAAAAGGAGGCCCATGGCGCACAGAGAAAGGATTCGGCTCTTTGGAACATCGCAACACCTAGAGCTAGTTCGAGAGCTCAAGAACACTAAATACATCCACCAAAGCAGGTCTAGGGTTTTACGCATCCTTGCGGCCCGAACCTGGGCAAATCCCCCTTGTGTCACCTGTTGGTCCCACTCTTCTCACGATCCCGCGCCCCGCAACCGTAGAAGGGATTCAAGTGATCCCATAGGTGTCGTTTCCCACAGACAAAGAGCGATGTCGCGACGGTCGACGGCTACGCGGAAGCAGCACCAGGACTCTGGACAGATCCGAAGTTGGAGCCGCTCCGGAGCCGTGAACAACGGCGGGGGTGAATCGTCTCCGGTACAGTTCGCGCGGCCGTTGTCGAGGCAGCACCAGCAGCACGGAGTAAGAGGCACACGGCCCAGTGCACGACGGCAAATGGACAGCGTCTCCGGCATTAGGGAGGAGGGCGGCTGTGAAATTGGTGCGGTGGGGGCGCCATGGAGGTGGGGCTGAGGTTTCGCGGCTCGGGAGAAGGGAGCTTCCCGGGGAGAAGGTGATTTGGTGCCCACGAGGTATGAAAGGGGGGGGATTGGGAGGGGAGTGGAACCATGTCTTACGGACGCATTGTTCTGAAACGTGAGGGGGAGTTACAGTTCTACCCTTGCCTATAGGCTTCTCGGCTTGGGTCTGTGTACAGAGGGTCGGGTATAGTAGAGTAACTTTGCTTCTCCCCAAATAGTGGGCGGGAGCGATTTCGGGCGTGTTTTGAACTATAGTGGGCACGAGCGATTTCGGGCGAGGAGAGCGTGTTTTGAAATAGTGGGCGCGAGCTATTTCAAGCAGGAGAGCGTGTTTTGCCGACCATGGTTTATGAATTATTCGCACATGTCATTTCGGCCGAGGAGAAGGCGGCGCTTGGATGAAGTTACGAACCTACCCTCGATGTACAACGGGCCAATTTATGCGTGTCCCACATAGGACGGTAATTTCGCCTCCCCATTTATTTGCTCGGGTAATTCCATCGAAAGCAGAGAGGATGTTTAACAGTTCGCTCAAATTTTGGGAGAACGAGCATCCACGCCTACCTTACCAAGTCGATTCGGATCAAATTTTGAAATATTAGCTTGCCACTTCTTTTTAGATGGAGAGATGATGCTCGGGAGTAATGTGTTTTTACATGCTCGTTGCTAGCAATTTACTACATGACAAATAGTTGACCCACTCAAAAACGCGAATCAAACCCTAAATGGAATATCTCAATTCAATGAAATAGCTCGTTCAGTAGGTCAAAATAGTGAACTAAATCCAAAATTGAACACCTCAATCGAGTAGCATGTTGTACAGTATTATAGTACTCCATGAACATGTTGAAAGTCAAATTAATGAACTTGCTTGATATACGCATATATCCGTTCATGTGTGGATTGCAGACAACATGTTCTCCAATTTAAATATTTGAATGCAAGTTTATATCGAAACATGGTTTATATCAGTCTTTGATGCATAAAACGCGACCTCTCCCTCTCCCGGACTCCTGTTCTCTCTCTCTCTCTCTCTCTCGCCAAGAATCTTCAATTCTGTCGCACACATCCGACACAAAAACCTTGTTGGTCCCTCTCCCTTTCTCTCCATCTCTCTCTCTCTCTCTCTCTCTCTCTGTTTGTGTGTGTGTGTGGGGGGGGGTCTTTCTAGTTCGCATGCATATATACACCATCTATAGGTCTCTCTCGCACACTATGTATGATACTCTAGCTAGTCCAAGTTAGATATCTTGGGTGCACTCATCGTACGCACACAAATTCCTTGGCTCTTTGCCCGTAACTCTCTCACGCACCACTATGTCGTCTCGAAGCTCTTCCCCCCCTCTCTCATACTCTCCATCCACCTGGGTCACACATACACATGCATATCTCACTCGCACTCGATAGGCCCATCTAAAACTCTATCTCTCCCCCTCGTTCTCTCTCCATCTCACACGCGCACACACACAATCTCATGCCCAGCTAGCCAAGTATGATGGTCTCTCACTCAATTGTAGGCACACGCAGTCCCCCCTATATGTATATGACTAGCTAATCTTAGTATCCAACACAAACATGTGCATGGTCTATCTCGATTTCTCTCGGGGCATCTTTCTATCACAAGACGCACTCCTCGATCTCCCACCCATATAGTCCCCTCACGATCTCGACGGGATCTCTCTATCACAAACACAGCCTCTCTCCCTCCCCATTCGTCCATGCCATCCATGTGTCCCTCTCGACCTTTGCTCCTTGTTGGCCAGACCTCTATTGGACATGTGCTGTGGGTGTCTCTCTCCGTTGCAAACAATCACACACTAGCTATCTTCGTGTATCTCCTAGCCTCGCTTTTCCATATCGGAGATGCATGCATGATATGTTCGCATAAGAAACGAAAAAACACACACTCTCTCTCTCTCTAATTTATCGTTTTTTGTCACTTTCTCTTTCACACACATACTCTTTTTGCACACTTACTCATTCTCTTTCACACGCACTTGATCTGTCTCGACTGAGGCACTCTCCTCGGTCCATAGCATATAGATTTATTGAAAAGTCAAACATCACAAAGTTTGACCATGTACATGGAGAAAAGAATTACATCTAGTACGACAAACATATACCATTAGATTCACCATGAGATGTAGTTTTGTATGATGTATCTTTGGTATTGTAGATATAAATAACATTTGGCGTAAACTTGATCAAAGTTTCCAAAGTTTGACTTCTAAAAATTTACATACCTTTGCATTATCGAGCCGGATGGAATATCTCTTTCCCCCTCTCAGCTATCTGACGCACCACTCAGCCTTATGGGGGCTTCTCAATCTCTCTCAAACTTTATTGGTCAGTTTGGTTCGTGACCTGACCCTCATGCCTTAATGGCCGGTACTACCTGGTGTGGACGTGAGATGTAAAATATTTCTGCCTGGCCAGGCTTGTGTGGGGCTGAAGCGTTTGGTTCATGCCTGGGCCAGACAAAGCATCAACGTCCCATCAATCAATCCATGCATCAATTATTTAATGCTAATATCCATCCATGTTGATGTTAGCCTCGTGGCCACATGACCAGGCACGGCCAGGCGTTCGAAAACAGTCGCCTGGGCCAGGCTACTTGCAGTGTCTGGAGTTCAGCCAGGCTAATTAAAGTGCAAGGGAACCCAGGCCAGGCGGGCTTTCTTTTTCACAGGGTAGCAACCAAACAAGCGTGCATGAAATCCAGCCACAACCCTAGGCCATGCAAAAGATGCTCACGACGCAAGCCAAACTGGCCTTATATCTCCCTGGTTCACACATACACATGTTCGCTCGCGCTATACATATAGACCCATCCAACACTCTCCGCCCTTGTTCTCTCTCCATGTGACACGCACCCCTAAGTACCATAATCCCTCACTCCATCATAGGCGCAAGCACTCCTAAGTATGATTATCTCGACTAGCCATCGTGAACACACGTATTGTCTCCTTCCATCCATACGTCTATCTTGATATCTCTCGGGGCATCTTCTATCGCGCACACACCTTGTCACTCGATCGCCCACCCATGTAGTCCCATCACGATCTCCGTGGGATCTCTATGACAAACATACACTCTCTCCTCCCCATGTCTGCATTTTCTCCGTACGTCTCTATCGACCTCTCTCCCTTGTTTGCCAGACCCCTCTTGGCCACGTGCTAGGGGTCTTGCTCTCTCGGTTCCAAACAACCACACACTATCTCCTCACCTTGCCTCCGTTGTCGAAGATGCATGTGTGATATGTTTGCATAAGACACACACGCTTTTTCTCTACTTTTATCGTGTGTTGTCCATGTCTCTTTCACACACGCACACACACTTTTTTCATTCACTCACTCACACTCTCTCTCTAGTTAGGGACTCTGTCACGTCCATAATCATATGGATGTTTTGAAAACTCAAACCTCAGAAAAGTTTGACCAGGTATATGTGGAGAAAAACATTTACATCTGGAACGATCATTAGATTCATCACAACATGTACTTACTTCATACTATCATTTATCTTTGGTATTGTAGATATAAGTAATTTCTTTATAAACTTGGTCAAAGTTTCAAAAGTTTGACTTAAAAAAATGTTGGAACTACATTATCGAACGGAGGGTGTAGCTCTCTCTCTCTCTCTCTCTCTCTCTGCTATCTCTCACGAGCCTCCCCTCTCACTCGAACTCTCTATACCGACGGATTATACGCTCACTGTGTCAGCATATAGCTCCGTATATTGTTTAGTTGACCGGTCAACCAATCCACATGCTGCCTTGTTAGCTCGTGTTCTGTATCTTCGTGTGCTGGCCCATGTGGCAGTGGGTGAAAATAAGTAAACTAGAGGCCCATCTGACACACGGTGATGTAAACAAAGTTGAAACCACTCGGGGTAGCACCCCGCACGCTAGTAAATTGAGGGGGCATTGAGGACAAACTCTGCGCTGCTGAAGGACGACTCACAAGACAGATTCACCACCACAAGCGGCATGCATGTAAGGACGACTCGCAAGCACACCCAAAGACACAACAAACACCAAGACATCGCGTGTACACCGGCGTTGCAACCGGTTGAGATGGACGGCGAGGCAGCCAACAAGCAGAGGCGGCTCGAGCCAAAACCGCATCCGGCGAGCCTGGACTTCATCAGCAGCCTCCCCGATGACATGCTGCTCGTCATCATCGGCCTCCTCCCCACCAAATCTGCCGTGCGGACCGCCCTGCTCTCCCGGTGGTGGCGCCCCCTCTGGTGCTGCGTCCCCCTCAACCTCACCATCGACAGCTGCCTCTGCGACGGGGATTGCAAACGCATGGCCGCAGTCTCCAAGATGCTTTCATCGCACCCTAGGCCAGCCAGACGCCTTGACATCCACATGTTCAGTACCAACTGCAAGGTCCAACCCAAGTTCGACGAGTGGTTCTTATCCCCCGCCCTAGATCAGCTCGAGGAGCTCAGCTTTGAAGCTGAAAGATGTCGCTCTCTGCTGTCGTCCATGCTCCGCCTCAGGCCAACGCTGCGCCGCACCAGCTTCTGCTCCTGCTATCTTCCCTAGACTAATGTCGCGCCCGCCCTTCTTCTCCCTCAACTCAAGCAGCTCGAACTCTTCGACGTTGTCATCTCGAAGAAGGCTATGGAGCACCTGCTCCGCAGCTGTATCAAGGCCGAGTACCTTCATCTTGAGCAGATCCACGGGTTCATTAGCCTCCACATCGCCTCGACGAATCTCCGATGGATTTATGTGTCTTGCTGGCCCCGCAACAAGACATCAATTGGGAAGAGATCACTCTAGCTGTTCCACGTTATGGTCATTGAGAATGCGCCTTTCCTTGAGAGATTGTTTGTATCGAATCTAGAAGGTCCAACAAAAATCAGGGTCATTGACGCGCCCAAATTGACAGCGTTGGTGTACTCGTCTGCCAAATTCTCCGAACTCTTTATTGGATCCGTAATCGTTCAGGTACAACACTCATCGTCTTCCCCGTCTTCTTGAAATTCACATTTTTAAATTTCTTCTTGATGTATTTACGACCGTCTTCCGGAAAATGATTCCCACAAGCTTGACCTACCCATGCGCATAGTGATGATCTTAGCACTAAAATCTATCGACCCCAATCTGGATCAAGTTGTTGGATTACTTACATGCTTTCCATGCACGGAGAAGCTACTCATCGAGGTGAAACTTTCCTATAATTAAACGGTAATCACAACGTAGCTCAATTTTTTCGTAATTTTCCCAAATTACGATGACAAGTGTAGTGTTCAAAACTGCATCTACGCACTGCACCGAAAGAAATGTTTTTAGTATTTTTTTCTCACGTGAGCACCTGCATCGTTTTTATGCAGTACTACTATAGTAGCCTAGGCTAGTCATAGTGGAAAGTAACTTAGACTACTCCAATAACTCTATGGTTACCCTAAGAGAAAGTACTACCTCCGTCCTGGTTTACTCTTCCAATTTTGTAGTATCAAAATTTGACCATAGATTTAACTGACAAAATGTTAATGCATGTCACTAAGAACTATATCGTTGGATTCGTATTTGAACATAATTTCCAATGGTGTAATTTTTAGTGACATGCATTGGCATTTTCTTAGGTAAATCTATTGTCAAAACTTTATACTAAATATTTAGTATTCCTCCGTTTCCAAAATTCTTGTCTTACATTTGTTTAGAATCTTGATGTATCTAACACTAAAATGTAACTAGATACATCCGTATTTAGACAAATTTAAGACAAGAATTTTGGGACGGAGGGAGTACAAAAGTGAGCTATGTAGGCCAAAACATGTGCCAAATTCACTTCTGATGCATTTGGCATCGATGCCCTCCATTTCTCACCTGGTGCCCCAATCTGGATCACCTACTTTGCTCCGGTGCCAAATTAACTCACGCAATGAAAAAACAATGCGTGGGAGAGAGAGAGGACCAAGGCAATAAAAAAACAATTGTTTGGAAGAGTGAGAGGCTGGTGTAGTTGGTTTGATTGATTTGTTTCTACATGTGGGTCTGTGTTCACAGCGGTGCCAACACTCTCACATCGCAAGAGCGGTGCGGAAAACTTTTGATTTGACATCGATGCGTATTATGTGGCATACTTTTGCGAAATATGGCATCGACCACTTAGTGGAAGGCAACAAATGCCCAAGCTCTTCACGTGCTCCTAGTTAAATGAGAGGAAACAGAAAGAGAGAGAGAGAGAGAGAGAGAGAGAGAGAGAGAGAGAGAGAGAATATCACCAGCCAGCCAACCCTATTGTATGAGCGAACGATATTGGTACCTCTTGATGACACGACAATCTTATGCAGCCAGCTGCTCTAATATGTTCTCTTCTTTTGCAGATAAAAAAAGACCCGAAAGTGAAAAATGTGCTGTACTATAACAATCTCATCGAATGCCTTGATCTCCATCTTACAGAAATTGATTTGATCGATTACGGAGGCAGCACATCTGAGATTAAATTGGCCAGGTTCTTTGTTCTGGAGGCAAGTGTGCTCAAGGTAATGAGGTTTGGCGTTCTCTGGCGCAACAATGAATGGCGTGCTGATCACCACAAGCGCCTAAGCCTAAATGACAACGTCTCCGCAGGTTGAATTTGTTTTTGAAACATCAAGTGGCGGAGACTCGAAAACTTATTTGCCCATTAGTGACTTGTCAGGGCGGTGGATTTTAGTTTGTACGATAATGCTACATCCACCTAAAGTAACGAAAGTTCTTACGTAAACTTCCTAGTAATTCCCTCTTCGTAGGTGCAGCATTACTCCTAACATTTGTAATATCAGTTTGAAACTTGTAATATTGCCATGTCCTATTCCTGCGTTTTCAAAATCCTGCGAATCAAACAGGTCCTGAGTTGGTGATAATGTTGTGCCTCCCATCTTTCACCAATAGCCGTCGGATCTAGATCTGACGTATACAAACCAAGCTTCTCCATTTTTGCAAAAAGATGCCCGCACTTGTTCCCTATTTACAAACAACTCCTTGTCTCTCACAATCAGCCTTATCTCCTCCTCACCACATCTAGAAGGCCGTGGAAAAATCTGGCGCGATGGTGCCGAGCCGGGCCGTCCACCCCCAATCTTGGTGTTCCGTGCAATGCACGGGCATCTACGCACGGGAAATTATGTCGAACAGGGCTAGTTGTAAGCAGGCTAGCCCTACAGCCATGATGATAGTGACTGCAGACAGTGAGGCTGACTATGGTATGCCAAACACGGCGCCTATACCGTGTGTCATCTCGTGGCAGGTCTTGTCACTTCACCGTGAGGAGCAGCACGTAATAATTTGACCAACGGGTAGTACAAAGGTTAGTACTCCTACTACTACATTGGTAGTACTAATACTAGTACTAGTAGCACCACCGTCTGGATTTAGGAGTACTACCACGTCCATCTAGATTTTAATATCTGACTAGCAATATCTAGTAATGCATGTCACAAGAAATGTACTACTCCCTCTGTAAATAAATACATGGTGTTTTATTCCTATCGTGAGAGAACTTAATGTTTTTTGCTAACTAGAGTACTAATAGGATTACATGCAATGAACTAAACACTGCATGTCATGTTTGGTAGTCTCAAGTCATTGAAAGCATGCACGGCCCACATCTCTCATTGGTTGATATGTCACGAAATAAGAAACAAGGAGGGAGTTAATGCATCGTGCCTTAGTATTTTGGGATTATTTGGTTTTCGTTAGGTGACTTACACAACATTTTTGTTTACATGCATTAACATTTTATTAGTTAAATCGAAGGTCAAAACTTGGCGCAAAATGCAAAGGGGACCAATAAACCAGTAAACATCAAACTTCTCTCGTTTGTCCCCAACTAGAGGTCCGGTGAGATGACTATACTGCACCGGCACGAAGGGGGACGCAGCTTCATTGACTTATGGCAACTGCCTTTGGGTGAATGACACATGGGCGCAGGGGGTGGCTGGCTCACCTATCATACAGCCAAAGGCAGGTGCAATAGAGGGCCGAGGAGTAGTACGAAATCCTACGCACCTATGCACGCTAACCAAGGGAAAGAGTGATCACTCGAATCGCAAGATCAGTTGACTAGAAGCTAAGCTAGACCCATGGAGGCGATGAGCGCGAGCATCAGCCGGCTGTGCCAGATGGTCCACGACGCCGGCCTGCGGCCCGACACCGAGGAACGTCTCCAGGTAGTATTGCTTGAGGCCGCCAGGGCGAGGGGCCGCTTGGACGACAACTTCGTCTCCTTGTTCAACGAGGTCCTCCTCGGTTTCCTCGACAAGTTCACCGTCGTCAAGAAGCTTGCGGATGACTTTGACGTAAGCCTCCAACCGATGCGCCCAGGCTCTGCGATGCCAGCCACCCTCAACGGCCACTATGGTGAAAACCTCTTCGACGCACTGGTGGCCATGCGACTGCCCGCCGTCGCGCCGGAGAATGTCCACCACGAGGTCGCTGCCGCCGCAAGCTACCGGGCGCAGCAAGACACCATCGACATAATCACCCACGTCTACGCGCAAATCGTCCACAAGGACTACTACATGCAAGAGGAGGACGATAGGACGCTGACCTTCTTGGACCGCATGGCAACCTTGGACGACACTGTTCAGAAGCACGTTGAGCTCGCCGCCAACACCGCTGCTCCTCACACGTTGGTTGGTGACCCGGCGCACTAGGGCGTGAGGATGTTGTTGATGGATATGTATGTGTTTTTATCTTCTCATCAAATCCATGTAGTAGTATATGATACTACAGTAATTATCTTACCTTTCGCATCAACTTCATAATTTTCGTACGTACTCTATGCATGAACGGCGCCAAAACCAAACTTCTCATTACTCTAGGCAAAATCGTTATTTTCTATCTATCGGTCGCGCCATGGAGCAGAACCAAATTTTACAAGTTACGAGTTCAAAAGGAAAAAGCCTGCCGTGTTCACGTTGCACCCCCACATGGTTGGTCCGGCACGCCGCTCAAGCGGGAATGCGTGTGGTGTTGCATTTTCACTTACAAGTGGGACCGCAGTTGAGCAAACCGACTATCGGCAAACCCCCACCCCGCCCACCGCGCGATGGCTGAGAAAACAGGAGGGAAAAGAGATGGCTGTAGCACGGACTCCATGAAAATTGGTGTCGGATGGGACTCGTGTGGGTGGCGTGTGCCCCATACTGCTAGACGTGAATGCTAGTTATGGCCCATGCCACCCCACTATATCGAGCCTATATCGAGGTACGTAGAACAAATTTCCTGCAGTCCGTGCTCAGCCCTCCTCTATCTCTCTTCTCAGCCACCCGGAATGGCGGAGCCCATCGTATGTTTTCTCACATGCGGCCCCACATGTCGCTGAAAACGCAAGAGGACCCAATGAACTCGCACATCTTTCACCTCGGCGTCTTTGGTGATGAAAAACAAATCCAATAAAGATCTTCGGTGGCGCTTTTGGAGTTATCAAGAGTAGTAAGGTTCTATTTACAGTTTAACCTAAGATGCACATCTCGTGGCTTCAACTACCACTCTATTTTCTTTCATGACACGACACGGATCTTTGGATGTCCCACGTGTCGGCAAAAGGAGGAAGAACCCGACCAAATCTTCGGTTGTGCTCTCGGATTAGACTAGTTGTGCTAACTTAATTTTTTTATTGTGTACTCCCTCCGTTCCAAAATACTTGACTTCCATTTGTCAAAAAATGGATGTACCTATATACTAAAACATGTCTAGATACATATATATTTTGACAAATAGAAGGCATGTATTATGCAACGGAGGGAGTAGAATGGATGCAAGTTTTTTTATTGGGAAGAAGAGTACATCCATATATTGATAGAGCAATTTAGTAGATGTTCTATCACTTTTAGCTATACAGAGGCTAGAGATGAGATTAGTGCACTTGTTGGTACTCCTACTAGAATAGAGGCTAGACATGAGACTAGATGCGAGGAAGCAACGTCTACTTCTTTACACTCGAAGAAGAAAGAAGCGCGCAAGATCGAGCCTCCGCAGATCAACAATGAATGCATCGAGAAAGCACTAATCCAACTTACATGAGTAGTAAAATGTATTCTTGTGGTTCTTGTTTTCTTTGGTCTTGCTTTTCTAGTCAAAAATATCATTGGAGTTCGTGCAAAACGGAGGTCCGTTTGGGGTCATGCGTTGGAGTTGGCCTTACAAGTGGGACCGCAGTTAACGAAACCGACTATCAGCAAACCCCCACCTCGCCCGCCACGCGATGGCTGAAGTTAGAGAAACGACGAGGTTGAAGAGATTGCTCTAGCACGGACTCCAAGAAATAATATTGTGTCAGATGGATGTCGTGGTGGTGGCGTGTCTTTGTACTCATGGAAGTGAATGCTTGTTCTGGCCCATGCCACCCTACTACTCCTACTACTTGCTCCTACTATATAGTACTAGTATCGAGGATTCGAGGTGCTGGTTACGTACATCGAACATATTAACATATGGCTACAGTAAAAACACCCGCCCGACGGGCGAAGCATGTGAAGCTAGTACTCCATCTAGGTGAATAAGTCGTATTAGAAGGTGCATCACAACCTAGGTGCAAGCAGATTGGTGGAAAGGAAGAATATTTCTCTCTTCTAAACACAACATTTAATCACAGCAGTTACGAGGATGCCTTATTAGCTACCCATGCAGGCCATCGTAATTCATAGCATGCAAAGGCTTTTATTCCTAATAACTGCATGGACGTGCTGCATGCATTGGTCCTTGCCCGAGCAAAAAAAAGGGAGGAAAGGGGTTTCCACGGGAGACAACGAGGAAGAGGTGGAAGTGCTTGCTGGCGAACAAGGCAGGGCGGGCATCGAGATGGAAAGTTAATGAACGGCGCCTAAACATTTTGGGAAAATCTAATTTTCGTAAGGTGACTTACTCACCTAGACGGAGGGAGTACAAATAGTGTACTACAATTGTTGATTGGCCTCATCCGATAACCTGTTGCAATGCACGTACAATTATGTATTCAGAAAATATTTTTTTTGCCGCGTCGCACCACTCACTCAGAGAAGCGACTCGAAAGCCATTCATAAATTTAGTAAGTTTATCACAGGCATATCATTTTATTACATACAACAGGTCATCAACCCACATCGACAACGAGGATACATTATAAACACTAAAGTTTTCACCAAACAACAAATAACAAGGAATGAAATTAACTTCAACTCAACCATTCCTCGGCGTCGGAAATGCTTGCTTTGAACCACAAGTGATTCTCTGGGACGGGCCATCCATTGTCGATCTGCAGACCAACGCAGGACTGATCATCCAGGCTGAAGCGGCCTACTATATCGATGCAGGGTAGGGAACCACCCAAATGTCCGAGGTATAGACACAGTTGCTTCTCATAAATCGTACTAGTAACATTGTGTCAACATCAGTTGGATCACCTTTCACCATCATCGGATAGTTTTGTCCAAGGAAGAGCGAGTTATCTCCAAGACTATCAATTCTGTACCAGGGAGAAGGAGTTGGCGCTAGCACACTAGTATCCATCCCGAATACCATGCAACGGGTGTTGGAATAGGCCGGGGGAGTGCGACCATGGGAGACTACACTTGCTTCCTTAGCAGTAACATCATCAGTGGGCTGTATACACACAAGAAGAGGTGATCCATCAGAATTAGTTGCCAGGCGCCACAGAGTATATGGGCGCTGCTCGTCCTCATGCTCGTGATCATCACCATTGTTATCTCCCCCTTGGTTATAAATTTTTTCAAGTATAGGTGGTGGGATGTTCACAGGACCTTGGAAACACAAGAAGAAGGTTAATTAGTAAAGGGAAACTTGCTAACCCGCATGCATGTGGGTGAAACAATTATAATTACGGTGGAAGACAAACGTACCTAAGCTATGAGGATCCCATGCCAAAACAGTGCCACGAGTGGTGGCAGCAAACACAAGGCCCTCGTATTGAATTGCATCACAGTACTCATCCGTGTACTGAAACTGATTTTTGAGCAATATCCATCGAGTCAAACCACCAAGGACGGCAACAAGCTTGTCAAGGATAGCAACTACTTCATAGTTGTTGTAATTCCAAGAGCGGTTGGGAACTCGACAAATTGCTATCTTCCATAGACGATAGTCACCATGATCGTATTTGAACGTGCGTACAATACAGGGTGCTCAACCTCTGGGCAGTCTGCTGAGATTTTTGGAAGTGGAACCCGGTCACGAGTGTACACTTTCACAAGTTCCCACTCGCAGTTGGACCCAATGTAAACAACCCAATCTCCATTTGCGCCCGCCCAAGCCTTGACCTCAAGCGATGGCATCTTAACATCATACGTATCATTATCAAGCGGCATCAACTTGCACAGGGCGAGGCCTCCGTCATGCCGGCGCCAATCATCAGGGTCACGGCGAAGAAGATAGTGGAGATCGAACCTCTCCTTGGCTCTTGGGTTCCTTGTAATGATGTTATTAGTTGAGTCGAGAATGGGCTTGAACGAACCTGCCATGCTAGCCGAGGTGATGACGTCGCACCGATCAATGAGTTCCTCCACCACGTCATCTTTCAGATCGGGCAAGAATAATGGGGTCGTTTCCGGCCTGTTCCCTCCATGGAGAAGACGATCGAACAATGGAAGAAGAAAGGGTGAAGGGCTGAAGGAAAATGGAGGAGGGAGAAGAAGAGCGTGCGACAGCAGTTCCAAATCGAGAGGGAAAGGCGAAGAGTCGGTGGACGGTTGCGACTTTGCCACGCTTCACGAAGAGGCGCCCCGGCCTACACATCCGTTCGAAATACTCCTACTACTCGCCGTTGTCTCACTGATATGTTGGAACGGGACCACATGTCAAAAAAACATGTTGTGTAATTTCTCGTGCAAAATGCGATCTGGCCGCGTTGGCCCGAGGTGCCGCATTAGTTATCAACCTTTATTTTTTTAATGGCGTGCCGATCAGTTTTGAAGCACGACTAATCGGGTACTGCACCAGAAAAATATAAACTACTCTACCACTACTCCACCTCCATTACAAGTAGTACAAAGATAAAAAGATATATAGACTGGAGCTTCAGCGCTTTCTTGCTAAGGGCTGCCCACTTGCTTCTCACACTACCACCCTCTCTTCAGATCTAAAAAAGACGGCCCCTCTCTCCCTCCTCACTGGTGGTCACAAATCCGTCAGGGAAGAAAAGGACGTGCAGTGTTGACGCACTCGTCGTCGGCGAGCGAGGTCACGCACTGACGACAAGGCCGTCCTCTCAGACCTAGCGCCCCGTGCGGGATGGCCTCCGTCCCCAAGCTCACTGCTGTAATGTGTGCGGAGGATGACGACCACGAGCAAAGCCACTGCCCGCTGACCCTCAGGTATGCTACCTCTTTTCGAACCATAACCTTGTTCTATTACCCCATCTGACACGTCGTTGCATGTGGATCTTTTTCCACTCCACCATCTTCCCAATTTGCTATCCTTTGCTCTGCTGGCCATGCAGACGAAAACCATAATTTGCACTATTAAAGGAAACCCTACTTCACGCAGACTAATCCATGTCTGGGTTGAATAAGGAAAGGAAGGGAGACTGTACTGTCCGAGAGAGTAGGCATCGAACCCGCATCTAGGTTGAAAAGGGGAAAATCAGTAGAGAAGGAACGAGTCTCGTGTCTCTTGGTTGAAGAAGGGTAGAAAGGCATGACAACGCAATAGAGAATGACCAGGTCGATCGGGTTGTTGTCCTCGCATAGGAAAAAGGTGGCTAAAGAGAACAAAAATGGGACGTAATCCACATATGCTGCCTGGATATTTGTTGCTTTGGGCAACCATACCTCCCTCACCACTCTGCGTTCGTGGAGGTACATCGTACTGGTGCGCCCACTGTCCGAATGGGCCTCCCATGCTCTTATTGCCACTTTTTTGCTGTTAGTATAATGCCAGTAGTCAAGTTAAGCAATGCTACTGCTAAAGTGATGCCACATTTAGCTAATGCCGCTCTCAGTCTAATGCCACCGATAAATTTAAGCAATGCCATTTAATGTCACTAGATTATTTCAGGGTTAGCTGTTGATTGTGGATGTATTAAAGATTTTTCAGCTAAGGCATTCTAATGTTGTTGCACAACCAGTATACCAACGATGAAACTTGTTACTACCTTCAGATTTTTGCACTGTTAATGCTTATAGATTACATACCTCACTTTCATGAGATAAGTTAATTTTTTGTACAGTGTCACCAAAATGCCAAGGCGCTGATGTCATTTTATTTTGGTTAAACTGCACAGACAATTATGAAGACAAGAGGAAAGGTCAAGAGTGGGCACCTCCTCCTCCGGCTGTTCTCTTGATTTGTTCAATCAAGTTTTTAATGTTTGATCGATTATCAAGATTGGGATAGAAATTTTTAAGGTCCCCCCGAGTTCGAAATGATATTTACCTTGGAGGTACATGGTTTGCAATTTTTTTGTATTGTCATTAGTTAATAATGCTAGTTACCTTCAGACTTATGTATTTGGTTTAATGCTCATGCATAGCTAGTATACCAATGCTGAAACTTGTTACCTTTACATTCTGTATTGTTAATTCTTATAGAAACCTTCCAGTGCTAGAGTTTATTGAAATCTGTTCAAGAAACCATTGTCTTGTACCTGTAATAAACTAAGTACTCTACTGTTGCACTAGCCACTGGATTAGTGCATATTTGTAGTATTCGAGTGGTGTTGCATTAGCGTATGGACATAAATAAAGTGTGGCAAGCTTTCCCAGATATGTGCTCAATAAAACTACTACCTGTTTTTCTAAATACTAGACGTTTGGGTACTTTAAATTGAACCACGAAAACGTCTTATATTAAGGAACAAAGGGTGTAGAGTTCACTCAAATTATCCCGGTAAAGCTAGTCACACCTTTATTAAAATTAATGCTCATTATGTTATCGTAGGAGGTCTGTATGTTTGTCTCTAATGCCTGTCGACTACATACCTGACATCATGATGTAATGTTAAGTCATTTCCTTTTGTACAGTGTCACTGAATTGTCAAGGCGGTGATGACATTTTATTTTAGTAGAACTGCACAAAATTTGCTGAAAAGAAGAGGAAAGGTCGAGAATGGCTCAGTTTTTCGAGAAAAGCTATGTATGCCTTCCCGACATCACCGATGTTGCTTTATTTATTCCTTCAAACAGGTGGTTAGAAACAGTCTTGCTACCTTTTCCCATTAAGAAATTGGAATGCTTATATTTGTGAGTCTATGCTTCAACTAGTGCCACTTTTAGAGTAATCACACTTTAAATATCTATGCAAACAGGGATGCTTGATTTTAGTGGAACTGCACAAAAAGTCCAACTGGCTCAACATTAGGAGCATGTTTTTTTTCAAACCTTTATATCCAATTGGTGGCACTATGAGCTGTTCATTACGAAGGTACATGGTTTGCTACTATCTTGCTACTCTTTTTGTACTATCATTAGATAGTAATACTAGTGGTTTGCATGTGAATTTATTGGCAGGGTGGACCTACATTGGAGGTGCAGGACATGATTCAATGATTGGATGCTCAATTTCGGTTGTATCGATTTCACCTCTTCCATCACAGCGAACATGGATATCCTTGGTCTGATGAAGAATAGGCGCTATATTTCTGCTCTGAACCAGCAAATCAATTCAGTATGAAATTGTCCAGGGCAAAACATAACTGTATCAGATTGTCCAGTGCAGAACATGGCAGATGCTAAGCGAAAGAGACATGTTTAAACCGAAAATACAAGGTGTGGTATATGTTTACTAGATGCTTGATATTTTTGCAGACAGAGATGTCTGCCCGTTGCTATTTGGCAAACAAACAAAGTGTCCGCAATTTTGGTTGAACTGCACAAGAGAATAGTATAGTCACTTCATGCAGTGCCATTTGAAAATAGACACAGAAAGATTGGATAGTCACTTCATGGACTGCAGAAAAGTAGTACTGTGCTATTTATTGGACAACACTAGGTGCTTCATTGCTTTGGTCTGATTATACAATGGGCATCATTTTGCCTAAGTTAAAGTTTGTATTCCGAAAATAGTCTCGTGGTGTGATCGAGAGAAGACCAAATCATATTGTAGTGGATGTTCCTCCATCATGTGTGGTTCATTCTCATGGTTCCAACTGTTGGTGAAACCACTTACGTTTGCAAGGGGAATTGTTGACTTCACAAACAAATTTGTCTTTCAGTCTGTACTAAATGTTGGCCAAGAGAAGCATCCATGTTAGTAGGAAGAACATATGTTTTTTCTAGATCTCTGCTTTTGGAGCTACATATTTGTATATGATCTGTGAATCATTGAGATGCATTAACATGTTGATCTTATGTATGGGAATTGTACTAGTTAGTTTTAGTTGCGACGCAAGATCCGAAGTGGCTGATCTTTGCTTTCGGATCTACATATTTGTATATGATCCGTGAATCATTGAGATGCATTATGATTACTTATTTCTGTCGCTCGGTGTTTACAAGTTCTTGATCGATCACTAGCTAGCCTACAAATGCGCTCCTGGCTGTTTTATTTATGACGTTAAGATGCGAAGTGGCAGTTTTTGAATAAAATGCCTACCTCTGAAAAGCCGACAAGCTACACTATCGATCCTACACCGATAAAAATGCCTACCTCTGAAAAGCCCGACAAGCTACACTATCGATCCTACACGGATAAATAGCGGATCACGCACGTACTACCTCCTTTCCGGTTTGCGGGGCTCAATTCAAGAAACGACCTACTCGATCCTACACGAATAAATAGCGGATCACGCACGTACTAGTACCTCCTTTCCGGTTTGCAGGGCTTAATTCAAACCTCTCACCAACCAAGGTACTCCCTCCTTCTGGGTTTATTAGTCCCGTGAGCAAAGCAGCAAGACCAAGGCATGGCAATAATTAACGGCATGCAAAAGTTTAAGCCTAATTAATTCCAGCGATTTAAGTGGATGCATGTGAGCCCTCGGCATGCAGAAGTTTAAGCCTAATTAATTCCAGCGATTTAAGTGGTTGCATGCTGCTTCACAGATCGCTCATGAAGCGATTCTCGAGTGCTGCATGCAGCCGGCCGTAATTAAGGAAGCTAATCGATGCGAAAACGATACGCTTTAATTGTTGCGGGCTTTTAAATCCGTGGAATCATTATTGACAAGGAGGGAGATGATTCGAGTGCACTCGTTTGACCACCATGCCAAGGCGTGCGACCCAGACGGGGACGGACGGGGCGACATACGGTCATAATTTCAGTTTCTCTAGTTTTCCACGGCAAGCTGGCGCGCTAAGCCATTATGCATTGAATTCCGATGACCGTCGCGCTACCTTCTGCCTATAAGTACTATTTCCCGGCCTTCTCCGTTGCCACCGTGACCCAACTCGCCATATCCTCATAAGCCCCCACCGGCCCGACGTCGCTCGCCACGTCCGCCATGCCCCCGCTCCACTACAAGAAATATGTCAACTTGTGACCTTGACTATTGGTCACTGAGAGGTCATTGTTTTTCATTTGCAACCTTTTTGTGACCAAAAACAGAAGGTCAAAAGCTGACGGTCGTAAAGTGAAATTAACGACCTTCTCGTGAGAAGGTCGTGACGCGTTCTGACCAAAATATGCCTATTGTTTTGTTTTGGTCACTAGCAGCCTCCCCAGGCCACGTAGGCATCCGACGTGGCAATCTGATGTGGCACAAGAATCAGCCCGGTCCAATTTGGTGTTTGTATGGGCAGAGCCCATTAATTCAGCCTATTTGTGTTTTTTCTGTCTTTTTTTATCAGCTTCATGGGCCAAGCCCAATATTGCAGCCTTTTTTATTGTTGGGCCGTGGCCTTCTTACATCAATTGATTTTCTATTTTTATATCATTATATTTTAGAGCTGGTCCCACTAATCAGATGGGTCCCACTACTCATAATGCGATACATTGGTCCCGCATGTCAAAAATTTCAAAATTGCTCAGATTATATTCATAAGTGGGACATAAATTGGTCCACCTGGTCAAGTTTCCAGTTCACATCTTTTTAACATACATAATAGCTATTTCAAACAGGACAAAACAAATATAATTCACCAAATAACACTACAGTAGCCTTTTACAATCCGTTACAAAATTACAATTTATAGTCTACTACAGAACCAAAAAACTCTTCCTAAGTAGGGCTTCGCTGCTTCGCCATCTTCCTAAGTAGGGCTTCGCTGCTTCGCACTTGGCTTCACGGCTTCACACTCAAAAAGATTAGGCCTGGAGCTCCTGTAAAAGGGTGAACATAAAGGCAAAAAATTAGGCCTGAAGCTCCTGAAAAAGAGTAAACACAAAAAGCTACCAACTTAAATAAAGAAAAACAAGTAAGAAAAGCACATATATGTTGTCCTTGGAAGGCGAACGCATAGAACAGCAGGAAAATTGCACAAGAAAAGAGCATAGAAGCAGATTAATTATATGGAACCAAAACTGAATCATTGCACATCAGATTACACAGTAACAGAATGTAGAAGCAGATTATATTGAAGCAAAAACCAAATCATTATGGAGCACATAATAATACATGAAGAGAAAGAAGCAACTATATAGGCCAAAACTGGACAAACCACAAACAACAGCACAACGGTAGAAGTAGCCCTATTTGCATCATGTTGAACAACACAAGCAGCCATACATGCAACGCAAAGAAAGAACACTCGACATCCAACATCTTAAGACATGCATTGCAATGATTTCTAAGAACATCTAGCATACTAGTTTCCGCAAAGAGCATAAGCAAACATGATACAATATCATTTGCATCTCATCAACCAAATTATTCAAGCAGCACAACATGCACATGAACAAAGACAGGTTCTGGGTCCTGTTTGATTCACCTAGTTGATGAGGGCGGCAGAGCGGGAGACGAGCTCAATGGCATTCCCATCGAGGATGATCGTATCCTTGACCTTCTCGGACTGCATCTCCGCCAGATGCGGCAGCAACACCTCCAACAACCACAGTAATAGCAACAGTACCAATAAGGACCTGCGTGACATTTCATATCATCATTACAGAAGAAAAAAATTAAGACACAAGCAATCATAATTTCTAACAACAACAATCATCATCAGTTAAGCACATAGTGAGCAAGAACAAACAATGAATCTTGCATCCATAGTATCTCCTATCAATTTCAGTAGTGCAAAATCAGCACACTTCAACATAAGCTCATCAGTTAAGCACTTGAGCCAAAAAAAAGAAACACCATCAGACCAAAACACTAAAAAAACTGCACGTTTAATCAGCTAAGCGTACAACAGATTCAAGAGAAGCACATGACACCACAACAAGCACATCAACAGGCAGCAGCTACTGGAGATGATGCTCTAAGCCGGCAACATCGCACAAACACTAGCGGCAGCTTAGCATATATAGCAGGAGCGGTGTCTGCTGACCTACTGCCGAGGAAAACACAATTATCTCGACTCCATACAAACACTATGGAAGCATTTGCTACAAAATAGGCAGCCTGGCCGCCTCATACAAACAAAGAGAGAAGCATAACAGAAGTGTAAGTATGTATTACTAAGTAAATGTGTAGACAGTGGAGTGGAACATGCATATAAATTTCACTGGATATGATCACAGATTCATATGAGGTGTGCATATAAATTTTACACGATAGGATCACAGAATCGCACAACCACTAGGCCTACCAATCACTTGAACCCAAACTAAAAATAGAAGAACTACATGGGAAGTTGTTTATGCTGTAATTTTACTAACATGAGATCATACAAACCTACTTCAGTACTGATTTGTGTATATATAAGTCTCAAAGCAGGTCCAGTTTGAGAACTTAATATCTGAATTTGAACATTCTAAATTTCATAGTTAGTTGAGGCTAACTTTTTTAGATGTAATGTAACAATTGAGACATCAATGGGGCACAACTTAGTTAGCTATTAATGTTCAACAAATTCAAAGATTGTATGTTCTAGCTAACAAAAATATAATACCATGCTTAGAAACTCGGAGCAAGAAAAAGTATGTGTCGCTTAAGAGCTACCACAATTGATACTGGTCAAGGATAAAAACAGGTAGATATCATATAATTCTCATCAGGATCATACATTGAATTCATTAAAGTCTATAGATTCATTTCTTAGATATTGAATTGGGAAATCACAAGAAAAGTAGATTAACCAATGTGTCTAGATAACACAAGAAGGCAAGCACTAGTAAATATTGACTCTCGTGCCACTACATGGACATAACAAGTATTTGACACATTCCTGCAAGCATGCAAATACAGGCAGTATTATTTGTCTAATGAAATACATGACATATTCTCCTCACGTATACTCCAATCAAACACTTGACGGTGGCCAGAGCGAAACGAACAAAGGGAGAGACAAGTCGTCACCTTGCAACAGGGGGACTCATACCCAGCCAAATCGGATTAAATTGAACCCGCGGCATCAACTTCTATATAAAACATTTGCTCAAAACGATGCTCAAGAGGAAGACACACTTTCTCAACATTGCATTCCAATCATATAGACCAAATTGCAAAAATAAGAGCAGTGGATAATCATAGTCTAGATCAAGCCGCAGAAAACATCAAAATCATAGAACATATAGGTTGCATCATGATTCTAAGAAACAATGCACTAGAGAAGTATGATTGCAATACAAACTTTCTGCAAAGGGTTGCAAAACAAACTACCAACATCATCAACTTCTATATAAATCAGAAGAATGAGCATGGTAATTAGACTGTACATGCCTACACACACAAAATTCAAAACTATAACTGAGGCGAGAGGGGAAAGATATGGGGGCAGTAAGTGTCGACGAAGAACTCGATCATCTCCCTCCGCTCCTCCTTAGTCTTCCTCACCCGTGGCTTATTCTCCCGCGCCTACACGCAGCACCACCCCATTCCTTCAGACAACAAGACAAGATGTGCACAAACTACACAAATCAGATGCGGAGATTACTGAATATCTTCACAAACTGCACAAACTGCATAGAGACACTGCATCTTCAGGTCTAACAAGGCAGGGAGAGGGAGGGGATTACCTGCAGCTGCAGGGTGGGAGTTGGGCGAGGTCCATGGTGACCTTCCTTGCTTCCTCCCTCCCTGCTCGGGTGGTTCTCCAATCCAACACATCCTCCAGGCCTAGCTAGGGTTTTTTTCTTCTTCTCCTGCAGAAATGGAAAGGGAGGACCATGGCATCACCAACAGTACATAACTGAGCAACAACCAAATGCAGAAGCAAATCGAAATCAAAACGAGTCAGGCACCTTGACGATTTGCATCTTGACGAAACTGGGTGTCCCTCGCGTGTACCTGCGTGAGGAAACCAATGGAAAGCACATGAGCTGAGGGAAGGGAAGAAGAGTGCATCTCAGAGGAGAAGATGGGCGAGTACCTTGACGAGCATCCATCGATCGGTGAAGCGTAAGAACTCCCCCCTCACCTTGGTCAACGAAGGAAGCCGTGGCGTGCTGGATATATCATAAGAAGAGAAGGTCAGGTGAGGTTGCCGGCTGTGGCGACTGTCGCCAAACTTGTAGCCAGGCAGAAACGGAAGGGAAGAGTCGGGCTAGCGTACAGGCCAGACGTTGCCGGATCGGCCGGCGGCGAGGCAACGCGCGTGGCCTGTGGTCCAGCGCGCCTTCCTCTCGACGGCGGACGGATGGAGGTTGATGGTAGGCATGCATCTTGAAGCAGTCGCCTCCTCACACACGGCCGCGTCGTCGGAGAAGCGGAGGTGCGCGTGCATCGAGAACCCGGGTCGCAGAAGCCCTTGACGACAGTGGTGTCCGATCTGGGAGGGAGCGCCATGGCCGCGGTTCCCTTGATGACGCTCGCTCGATCTCCCTCTTCTCTTTTATTCTTATGAGGGTAGGGGAGGGGAGGGGAGGGGAGGGGAAAGGGGAGGGGAGAGGGTAGGGGAGACCGGCGGCGTGGTTCGAGGGAGATGGCGGCGCCGATGTGGGCAGGGGTGGATTAGGCGGAGCGGGCGGGGGTGGCGGAAGGGGGGTGGTCGGGGCGGCGACAACGGGGGTGGCGGAAGGGGCGTGTCGATCTGGATCGGAGGAGGCGCCGGCGCGTTGGATCCATGAGGGTGGGGGTCTCCGAGCGGTGAGAGTGTGTGGGGAACGCCGGAGGAGTGGGGTGGGGGCGGCGGCGCGTCGAGATCCAGAGGGAGGGAGTGGGGTTGGGGCGGCGGCGGTGGATCCAGAAGGAGGAGTTGTGTCCGTCAGCGGTGGATCCAGAGGGAGGGAGAGGGTGAGAGCGCTAGGGTTCGCTGCGCGTGGAAAGAGAGGAGAGGTGTTCGATGGTTTTTTTTAGGGGTAGCTTGCGGTGGGTGGGTGAGACCGTGAGCGGGTGAGTTGAGGGCCATTGGATCCAGGAGGATCCGATGGTGATTTATCCATTATCCGCGTGAGAGGCCCCTGGACCAATCAAAACGCAGTATACCGGTATGATATTTTGACCATTTAAATTGGTCGTAATTGACTAAAAGTAAGGTGCTAAATCATGTTAGCTATTTTATTATGACCTGAAAATTTGAAAAAAAACTTCTCATTGTGTCAAATAAATTTGACTATAGTTTTCAGGAATAATCACAAATTGAAATAAGACAAATATTTTTTTAAAGAGTTATGAGAAATGAGTTCTTTTAAATTCATTTTCCATTTTTCGAGTGCCCAAAATGAGTTTTTTTGTGAAGGACCTATAATATATTTGTTGCAAAATTGTACCAAATCAATTTTATAAAATACTAGGACATATTTAATGCACAATTGACCAAATGGTTTGGTGTAAAAAGTTTTGATCCACCTCTAGTGAAAAGACAAATTTCACGATTCAATTTGAAGCAGGTCAAATTTAAAATGCAGCTGCCTTATAGTTTGCTCTTTATTTTTTCCAAAAATCATTTCTGGGTACATAAGTATCTATTTAATCAGAGAAACACCAAAAAAATTCCAAGATTCAACCACTAGCTAGGAACGGTCAAGCCCGCCGTTTTGATCGCATTTTGAAACAGGCATAAAAAATTTAAAAAATTGCAAAACCTTCACATTGTGTCATTATATGTGACCAAGTTTCCAGGAAAAATAATAAACTTGTAATACGGCAATTATTTTAAAAAAGTGTTCTCAGAAATGAGCTATCATGCATGAAGATTCATGGCTTTCAAGCCAAATGATCAATCTTATGGCCACATTCATGGCATAGTTTGTTCAAATGATCTCATATTGTGCACAAGGGTGCATCTTGGAATTCTGAACAATGTTGCCTAAGGGAGTTTTCATTTTCTTTGCACGAAAAATTCATTTTCCATTTTTCGAGTGCCTGAAATGAGTTTTTTGTGAAGGACCTACCATATATTTATTGTAAAATTGGACCAGATCAATTTTCTAAAATACTAGGCCATATTTAATGCACAATTGACAAAATGGTTGGGTGTCAAAAGTTTTGATCCACCTCTGGTGAAAAAGACAAATTCCCGTCGATTCAGCTGGAAGCGGGTCAAATTTGAACTGCAGCTGCCTTATAGTATGCTCTTTATGTTTTCCAAAACTCATTTAGGTACATAAGTATCTATTTGATCAGAGAAACACCAAAAAAATTCCAAGATTCAACCACTAGCTAGGAACGGTCAAGCCCGCCGTTTTGACTGCATTTTGAAACGGGCATAAAAAATTAAAAAAAATCAGAAAATTGCAAAACCTTCGCATTGTGTCATTATATGTGACCAAGTTTCCAGGAAAAATAATAAACTTGTAATACGGCAATTATTTTAAAAAAGTGTAATCGGAAATGAGCTATCATGCATGAAGATTCATGGCTTTCAAGCCAAATGATCAATCTTATGGCCACATTCATGGCATAGTTTGTTCAAATGATCTCATATTGTGCACAAGGGTGCATCTTGAAATTCCAAACAATGTTGCCTAAGGGAGTTTTCATTTTCTTTGCACGGAAAATTCATTTTCTATTTTTCAAGTGCATGAAATGAGTTTTTTTTGTGAAGGACCTATAATATATTGTTGTAAAATTGGACCAGATCAATTTTCTAAAATAGTAGGCCATATTTAATGCACAATTGACAAAATGGTTGGGTGTCAAAAGTTTTGATCCACCTCTGGTGAAAAAGACAAATTCCCGCCGATGCAGCTGGAAGCGGGTCAAATTTGAACTGCAGTTGCCTCATAGTTTGCTCTTTATTTTCCCAAAAATCATTTTTAGGTACAAAAGTATCTATTTAATCAGAGAAACACCAAAAACATTCCAAGATTCAACCACTAGCTAGGAACGGTCAAGCCCGCCGTTTTGACCGCATTTTGAAACGGACACAAAAAATTCAAAAAAAATCAAAAAATTGCAAAACCTTTGTAGTGTGTCATTATATGTGACCAAGTTTCCAGGAAAAATAATAAACTTGTAATACGGCAATTATTTTTAAAAAAGTGTTCTCAGAAATGAGCTATCATGCATGAAGATTCATGGCTTTCAAACCAAATGATCATTCTTATGGCAACATTCATGGCATAGTTTGTTCAAATGATCTCATATTGTGCACAAGGGTGCATCTTGGAATTCCAAACAATGTTGCCTAAGGGAGTTTTCATTTTCTTTGCACGAAAAATTCATTTTCCATTTTTCAAGTGCCTGAAATGAGTTTTTTGTGAAGGACCTACCATATATTTGTTGTAAAATTGGACCAGATCAATTTTATAAAATACTAGGACATATTTAATGCACAATTGAAAAAATGGTTGGCTGTCAAAAGTTTGGATCCACCTCTGGTGAAAAAGACAAATTCCTGCCGATTCAGCTGGAAGCGGGTCAAATTTGAACTGCAGCTGCCTCATAGTTTGCTATTTATTTTTTCCAAAAATCATTTCTAGGTACGTAAGTACCTATTTAATCATAAATACATGGTTTGGTGGTGATACGTCGAGGTTTGGACGGTGGCCGAGGGCCCCAACTCTAGAGCGCATAAACTCGCATGCCCGCCGCATGGTCACCGCGTGACCGTGGTGTTGCCATTTGTTCTGGGCGGCCTAGGCATGTCTAGTGGGTTGGGCACTCCCCAGTAGGTTCTAGGAAGAAAATCACAACATAAGATTCTCACGAGGAGACCGATCGATGCTCAAACATGAATAAGCAGCCAAGTGTTTGATTAGCGGTACGGGAAATGCACATGGCTAATGGGCGTGAGTTTTGGCTGAGGATGACCAGTTACTAAGAAGACCGTCTTCACAAATTTTCAGCTCAAAAGGAGGAGCCTAGTTGGTACTTGCTTTGCAAAGTACAACACTGTACATAAATACGAATGTTGAAGCTGGGCTCAAAATAATGAATGGATTGAGCTGGCATTTGGTGGAGGATGGTTATTTGGGCATAGGAAAGCACCATAGAAAATGGATACCATTTGGACATGCCAAAGTGGAACTTCCTTCACAAAGTGTTTTTCTGAACAGAATAGGAAAATGAATATTTTTGAATTATTTTTGAACTAGGCAAGGAAGGTTTTTTACATATTTGACGAAGATATGACCCAAAGAATTTATGAGATTTTTTTGGGAATTTTGGGAATGACTGAAATATAGGTTGCTTCACAACCTAGGGCAAAAACTGCCACATGGACATGACACATAGGCAAAACTGGTGAGGTGGCACCTAGTCATAGCAACCCACCACAATTTACAAGGTTATGACCATCTATATTGGTCATGATCAGCTAGAAATAAGGCAGCAGACCAGTGCTATCTGCTTATGACCATTTCATGTAAGGAAATTACGACATTTCTGACCAAAATGGTCGTTATAGTTTAGGGTTTGGAGCCCCCTGAACAGCTTTTGACCAATTGGTTTGAAAAGTTCATAGATCTATGACCAATTCTTCTAGGGTCACTGACAGAAGGTCACTAGTTGACATATTTCTTGTAGTGCCCGTCCGCGATAGGCGACGCTGGAGGCGGTCACCGCCGGAACTAGTGTTCGGGTTTTCACCGGAAGGCAGAATGAGGGAGGAGGCATTCTATCTGTCTTTAGATGGCAATGCGGAGATCGAGGAGTTGTTGGAGCGCGACCGCATGGCGGAGGAGCTGGAGTTGTTGGAGCGCGACCGCCTGGCGGAGGAGCAGCGTATCACCGATTTGCGCCGCCAGCGGGACATGGAGCAGCAGCGCACCGACGCTCTGAGTTGCGAGTAGAGCGCCCGCAACTGGGCCGACTACGTGGAGGCCGGCGCCCAGAAAATAGCCCTGGAGGCTGTCGGGCACGCACGTGTTCGCGACGCCAATTTTTACTACCAGCTCGTCAAGTGGGTTTCCCGCTTGGAAGCCGAAGCTTCGGTGGACCACGCCGGCATGGAAAGGGCCAACGCGCGCGAACAACGCGCCCTATCGCACCTCTTGCAAGTCCGAGGCGGGGCGCACGACGCCGGTGCCGGCGTTTAGCGTGTACAACAGATGGCGGCCGACATCGTCTAGTTAGCTAAGAGTAAGTTAGTACTTGTACGCTACTAGAGTATTAGTGGGAGTAGATAGTTAACTTGGCTATGATGGTTGTCAACGTGGAAGTTCAGTACTCTATATGTGGATCAGACACATTACTTTGCTCAATGTTGAACTTTCCATTTGAACGTATGGAATGGGATGTTTTTAAATGGGTTGTATTTGTCCTCCACGGGTTTAGAGGCTGACTTGTGGGCCTAGCAAGGTGATGCGTCTGTAATCAGGAGATGATTATGCGTGGAGAGGATGATGCGAGGGACCCGCCAAGGTCATGGCAAGACGCAAGAAAGTGCCTCCTTATTTCAAGCCAATAAAAACTGGCTCCTCCTAGTGGATTTCGACATCTGGGTCCCATGCCATTGTCAACGTAGTCAATAAACGAGAGAATTGCACAACGAGCGGCTGACACCAGGGACCCAGCAGCTCGCCCAGTTATTTTTGTTTTGGGTTAATTTGATAAATGCCACTCCAAATCTGGTGTATCCGAGAAATGCCACTTGTAATTTCCAAACTTTGAAAATGCCATTTCATGCCATTTCTAGTGGCATTTTTCAAGTCCGGAGTGGCGTTTTTCAAAGTTTGCAAACTACAATGGCGTTTTTAAAGTTTGTAAAAATTGCGGTGGCATTTTCAAAGTTTGGAAATTGCGATGGCATTTTTATGAATCGCCATAATTGGAGTGGCATTTATATAATTTGTTTTTGAGCGGAAGCGAGGTGTAAATTGGGCATGCGGGACACTCGCTGTCTAGACAACCTTTTCTTTTATGTTTACCACAGACCAGCCCAAGAGTTTTTTTTCTTTCTAAAAATGGCTAGCCCAGTTTTTTGTGATTTGTCAAGTAAGTCACTTTATCAGGCCTGTTGGGCTGCAAATCTTTCAAGACAAGGAGAGCTTCATTCGGCTGGCCGAGAAAATGGCCTATCAGTAATGAGAAATGGGTTGTACATTTTTTAAACACATCAAACCGGCAATTAGTTTGAAATATCTTTTTTTCATTTCAAGATTTTAAATTGCATTGATTTTTATGCGTGGACAATTTATTGGATTTTATAGTGATATACATTTATTTTTAAAATTAGTCTGAATGTGACTCGAAATTTCGGGATTAAAAACTGTTCAGACCGCACCGACATATGCAAAATTTCGTATAATTTTTTAACCGTGGCCACAATATGGGCTGTAATGCTAACAAAAAGAATATGGGCTCCAAAAAAACCCCTAAGAATTAGCAAATGGGCTGTGAATTATTTGAAATAATGGCAGATGGGTTGTATGCTGTTTTCCACAGATTTGAGGCTTTCCATTGATGGCCTGTATACTGTTGGATGTCCATCCAACGGTCGTCGTGCTTCTTCAATCTCTGCTCTTGCTGCTCCAGCCGCTCAAACAAGCGCGCCGGGACTGCCTCCCTCCTCCTCAGCGGGCTGTGCTACCGTGCAGGCCTCACCGCCCCACCGTACTCC
This sequence comes from Aegilops bicornis, assembly GCA_021605145.1. Lineage (NCBI taxonomy): Eukaryota > Viridiplantae > Streptophyta > Magnoliopsida > Poales > Poaceae > Aegilops > Aegilops bicornis. The sequence continues at coordinate 146,693,549 of CM038673.1, forward strand.
CATCGTTGGCCTAGCCATCCCTCTACTCACCCACACTTGCTGTTATTCTCCGGCAACGGCAGATGAACCAGTAAACCCTCGTACAGTCGTACTCCCCTCCACGTGGCAAAAAAACAACTACCGAATCTTCCCTGCCTTCTTGTCGTTCCCTTCCTAGGCCTCGCCGTCGTCCACCGCCCTGGTGCTCTCAGCGTGGCGTGGTCAATGTGGTCAACGACCGACATGCATCTGAAGTGGACTGTACGTGGAGAGGCTGACAGCTGGGTCCACGGCCGCACGCAAGGAAATGCCTCCTTATTACGCGCAAAATAATGATTCCTCCACGACATCCGGGACCCACCGAAAGGGCCTCTCGTATTTTGTGAAAAAAGCGTTACCTGGCCGACAGCTCGGACCCTGACTATATCTTCGCACGCAAGGAAGTGCCTCCTTATTACGCACAAAAAAATGAATAGTCCCCCTGCTAGCTGGGACCCATTATAGTGGGCCTAATAAGTTGACGGGGACGAAGGGCTTTGTCAACTTAGTCAATATGCACGATTCTAGCTCGACTGACCGTACGATGTCCATCCAACGGCCGTAGTGCTTCTTCAACCTCTGGTCTTCTTGCTCCAGCCGCCCAAAGCAGCGCCGGTCGTGCCACCTGCTCCTGCCTCCCGTGGCCGGCTGTGCTGCCGCGGAGGCCTCACCGCCCCCATACTACTCCCATCGCTGGCCAGGCCATCCCTCCACTCCACTCACCCACACCCCCTGTTATTCTGCGGCGACGGCAGCGCAGCCGAACCAGTGAACCCTCGTACTCCTCTCCGCGTGGGCATCCACTGCCGGGTCTTCCCCGGCTTCGCGTCGTCCCCCTCCTAGGCCTCGCCATCGTCCACCGCCGTGGTGCTCTCGGCGCGGCTTGGTCAATGTGGTCAACGATCGAATTCCATCAGAAGAATAATGTACGTGGAGAGGCTAACAACTGGGTCCACGGCAGCCGCAAGGAAGTGCCTCCTTATTACGCGGAAAATAATTATTCCTCCACCTGACAGCAGGGACCCACCGAACGCCCATAGTATTTCGCGAAAAAAACGTTTGCCTTTGACTGCTGGGACCCACCCGACGGGCCACCGTATTTCGCCAAAAAACATTCCCCCTGCTGTCAGCTCGGACCCACCGGAAGTGCCTCCTTATTACGCACAAAAAAATGAATACACCCTGCTAGCTGGGACCCACCTTGGTGGGAGGCTGACTTGTGGGCCTACTAAGTTGACGGGGACGGAGGGCTTTGTCAACTTAGTCAATATAAACGATTCTAGCTCCAGTGACCGTACGATGTCCATCCAACGGCTGTAGTGCTTCTTCAACCTATGGTCTTCTTGCTCCAGCCGCCCAAAGCAGCGCCGCTCGTGGCCGGATGTGCTGCCGCGGAGGCCTCACCGCCCCCTACTATTCCCCATGCTGGCCAGGCCGTGCGGCGACGGCAGCCTCACACCGCAGCCGAACTAGTGAACCCTCGTACTCCTCTCCTCGCGGGCTTCCTTGCCCGCTGTCTTCCCGGCTCCGTGTCGTCCCCTTCCTAGGCCTCGCTGCCGTCCACCGCCACAGTGCTCTCGGCCTTGGCGTCGTTAACGTGTTCAAGGAACGACTTCCATCGGACATGGACTGTACTTGAGATGCCGATAGTGGGTCCACGGCCGCAGCAAGGAAGTGCCTCCTTATTACACGGAAAATAATGAATCCTCCACCTGACAGCAGGGACCCACTGGACGGGCAACCGTATTTTGCCAAAAAAACGTTTCCCCCTGACTGCTGGGACCCACCAGCTACATCTTCGCACGCAAGAAAGTGCGTCCGGGCAAAAAAAATGATTCGCCCCCCTGACTGTTGGGACCCACCAGCTACATCTTCGCACGCAAGGAAGTGCGCCGGGCAAAAAAAAAAAAATGATTCGCCCCCCTGACTGCTGGGACCCACCAGCTACATCTTCGCACGCAAGGAAGTGCTCGGCGGTCGGGACCCACCTGGTCAAGCGTCGTGGTGTTGTCATTACAGTCATGACAGCTGCACGTACATATATCTTGGTGGATGTAGAGGCGCCGCGTAGCATGTACACGCACGCATAACGCCGTGGTGCAAGAAAGAAAATACGGCCACGTATGTGTTCATACGGGCGGGGTCTCAAACGCCTACTCGCGCATACGTACGGCGAGGGCTCGTGTACATGGCTGGGTCGGAACGGAGAAACAACGTCGTCGTCGTGTTCATGGGGAGGCAACGAAATGCGTCGTGTCCATGGGAAGGCAATGGAATGCCTCGTGTTCATCGGGAGGCGACGAAATGCGTGGGAGCCAACAGGCTGGGTCGGAACGGAATGCGTGGTCGTGTTCATCGGGAGGGCCTGGACGGAACATGCGATGGAAACGAGGCCTGGCGTACCGCACAACGGAGGAAATGGCCTTGTGTTCGATCGGGCACGTCCGAAACGGGATCCTGTTCATCGGGAGGGGTCTGGCATACCGCAAAACGGAGGGAACGGACCTCCTACGGTCGAAACGGGGGTCCTGTTGATCGGGAGGGTGTGGCTTACCGCAAAACGGACGAAACGGACCTCCTACGGTCGGAATGGGGTTCCTGTTGATCGGGAGGGGTGTGGCGTACTGCAAAACGCACGAAACAGACTTGTGTTGGAGCGTTACGGTCGAAACGAGGGTCCTGTTCATCGGGAGGGGTGTGGCGTACAGCAAAACGGGACTCCACGGGATACTGTTCATCTCCGCCGTCGACCTCCTCCAGCCTCCACGGGCTCCTGTTCATCCAGCCTCCACCGCGTGCTACTCCACCGGCTACTGTTCAACCACCCCTCCACCGTCTACTGTTCATCCAGCCCTCCACACCACGGGGTCCTGTTCAACCACCCCTCCACGGGCACCCCTCCACCGTCTACTGTTCATCCAGCCCTCCACACCACGGGGTCCTGTTCAACCACCCCTCCACGGGCACCCCTCCACCGTCTACTGTTCATCCAGCCCTCCACCACACCACGGGGTCCTGTTCATCCAGAGGCAACGCCACCGCTCACTGTTCATCCAAATCCCCATAACGCTCACTGCTCATCCTGCAGGCAGCATCGATTGGCTCCATTTTACCTAAGTATGATTACTTCTTCTTCTTCTTCTTCTTCTTCTTCTTCTTCTTCTTCTTCTTCTTCTTCTTCTTCTTCTTCTTCTTCTTCTTCTTCTTCTTCTTCTTCTTCTTCTTCTTCTTCTTCTTCTTCTTCTTCTTCTTCTTCTTCTTCTTCTTCTTCTTCTTCTTCTTACGATTCTAGAGTTCTTCTTCTAACTTTCTTGTTTCCCATTTTGCAGATTTAATTCACTATAGTGAAGCTTGCATGGATGGAGTGCTTGTTTCCCTGTTATACTTTTCGATTGTATCTATGAAAAATGTGGAACTTGTTATATGGATGCATGGAACAATGTGTTGGATGAACATTGTGATATTACTATAATATGTATGGATGGAACTGTGTTTCTTATGTATGTATGATGTCATGGATGGAGCAATGTGTTGGATACATCATATGTCTGCTGTGCGTGTGAAAAAAAATATGTATATCTGTGTGTAAATTCCTATGAAATTTAATGGATTCAAATAAAAACAGGGGATATATAGCCTCTTTGCCGTCTTCTAGCAGATGGCAAAGAGGACACGTGGCAGCTACCTGTATAAACTGGGAACACTAGCTGCCTATTTGTTCACTTTGCCGTCTGCTAGCGGACGGCAAAGTAACCAAATAGGACAGGCAAACAGGGCCAGCTATGCCGTCCGCCAGCAGACGATAAAGATTCAAACCTCTTTTCCGTCGGCTGGCGGACGGTATAGCTGGACACGTGGCAGCTTCTCAATGCTGGCCGAGCTGAGCTCTTTGCCATTTGTCAGTGGACGACAAAGAGCCTTGCCTCTTTGTCGTCCGCTGGCGGACGACAAAGAGCGTCGTTTACCCCCTAACGGCTCTCACCCCACCCCACTGCCGTCCATTATCTTTGCCGTCTGCTGGCCTCAGATGGCGGACGGCACAATCCTTTGCTGTCCATTTCTAAGAAGCGGACGGAAAAGAAGGCCTTTGCTGGCACGTGTTCAGACGGACAGTTTGCCATCTGCGGGCTGACGACAAAGGTGTTTGCTGTCCGTGATGTATGCCTTTGCCGTTTGCCATGGCAGATGGCAAAGAAGCTGATTCCAGTAGTGTCTAGTGGTGACCTAGTATTTATTCTTGAGGATTATTGCTTTCTAAAGGCACAACTCGAGAAAGGACTCATGACATGTGCTCAAGGACAAAAGAACCTTAATGAGGTGTTGGGCCAACACAATGAAGTGTTTGCCAAGGAAGGGCTCCGGTTTGACCCAAGCACAAGCAAGAAGAAGACATCTTCTCAAAAGTGCACCACCCCTCTCAAGGAAACATTTGTTAGAGAAGGGCACAAGGAGAAAGGTAAGTTGTGAGTGAGAAAGCCACTAGGGTCATGCCCACTCTCAACAAGCCAAAGGAGTTCATGCCTCCATCCTATGTACTTCGTAAAACTAAGGATGGATAAGTGTATGAAAAATTTGTTGGTCCTCGTAATGCATTCCGATTTTATGCTATTTGGGTCCCTAAGACCCTTGTGACTAACTTGAGAGGCCCCATTGCAAAATGGGTGCCTCTAACCAAGTCATAATTGTGTGTAGGTTGCGTTCTCTGGTGGAGTCAAATGGGTGATCGATAGTGGATGTACCAACCATATGACCGGAGATAGCAAATTGCTCTACGACTTCATGGAAGCTATTCAACCATTTATGAGCATTATGTTTGGTGGAGGATCAAAAGGACAGGTACTCGGGTTGGGCAAGGTGGCTATCACAAATGACATGTCTCTTGCAACTGTCATGCTTGTCCAATCCCTTAAATGCCATTTGCTTTATGTTCGTCAATAGGCTTCTTTTGGTTATGATACACTATTTGGACTAACTAATGTGAAAGTCTTTAAGAGAGATACTCTCGAAGTGGCCTTTGTTGGAGAGTTGGATAGCAACCTTTACACGGTTTATTTCTCGAAAGAGAGCACATTCCATGCAACTTGTCTAATGGCTAAGGCCGACAAGGGGTGGCTATGGCATCGCCGGCTAGGCCATGTTGGCATGAGAAATCTTCAAGATCTTTTAAAGGGTAATCACATCCTGGTACTAACCAATGTCTCTTTTGAGAAAGATCGTGTGTGTAGTGCATGCATAGCCGGGAAGCAACATCAATCAAAGCACCCACCCAAGAATATTGTATCCACTTCAAGGCCTTTGGAGCTCCTTCATGTGGATCTTTTTGGGCCTCCTTCATGGGGTTAGTCTTGGTGGGAAAAAGTATGGACTTGTCATTGTTGATGATTACTCAAGATATACATGGATGTTTTTCCTCAAGTACAAGGACGGGACGAAGATCACTTTCATTGATTTTGCCAAGCAAGCACAACGCATGGCAATAAGAAGTGATAATGGCTCTGAGTTCAAGAACTACACCTTGGAAGAATTTCTTAGTGATGAAGGGATCGAGCATCAATATTCTGCACCATACACTCTTCAACAAAATGGTGTAGCCGAAAGGAAGAACCGTACACTTGTGGATATGGCAAGGTCCATGTTGGATGAATACAAGTCGCCACATAGTTTTTGGGTCGAGGCTGTCAACACCGCATGCCATGCATCAAACCGGCTCTTCCTCCGCACAATATTGGAAAAGACTCCATATGAGCTCCTAACTTGGAACAAGCCAAATGTCAAGTACTTTCGTGTATTTAGGTGCAAATGTTTCATCCTGAACAAACGAGAACAGTTAGGAAAATTTCAATCCAAAACAATTGAGGGCATATTTGTTGGCTATGGATCAAACTCTCACGCCTATAGAGTCTGCAAAAAATCCAATGGATGTGTTGTATAAACATGTGATGTGGTGTTTGATGAATTTAATGGCTCCCATGGGGAGCAAGTTTATCTAAGTGACGTAGGTGAAGAAGATTTTTCTCAAGATATTTTGACCATGGGTGTTGGTGCTCTTCTTCCAATGGAACAAGAACCTCAAGATGATGAAGAAGAATGTGGAAGCTTCACACATCATCAAACCATTTCAACACCCATACCACCACAAGCTCCTATTGCTAAACCAATGCCCGTAGTTCAAGTACAATAAGAAGATCAAGTTCCTCACCATGATCATCTTCAAGAGCAAGATCATCACCAAGAGAAAGAACAAGAAAGTGCAATCATTGATGATTAACCTTAACAAATGCAATATGAAGAAGAAGATCTTCCACCACACATTAATGATCCATATGTTGAGGATGTGGATGATGGACATGAAGTTGAACCACGCGAGACCCTAACCTCCATCATGCCCCGAGTGGCCGGTCGTGTTGATGTTGATCAAATTCTTACCGGAATATCGAAATGTAGAGTTACTCGTAAACATTTGACAAACTTTTGCACCCACTTCTCATTTGTCTCTAGTTTTGAGCCACTTAAGTTACAAGATGCATTGATGGACAATGATTGGCTCGTTACTATGCAAGAAGAGTTGAACAGTTTTGAACGCAACCAAGTGTGGTCATTAGTCAAGAGACCAACTACGAAACACAATGTCGTTGGAACAAAATGGATTTTCAAGAACAAGAAAGATGAGAATGGTGTAATCATCCGCAACAAGGCAAGGTTAGTGGCACAAAGGTACACACAAGTTGAAGGTTTGGACTTTGGTGAGACCTTTGCTCCCGTTGACCGTCTTGAATCTATACGCATCTTACTTGCCTATGATGCTTTAAATGGTTTTACATTACATCAAATGGATGTGAAGAGTGCTATCCTTAATGGTCCTCTACAATAAGAAGTATATGTATCACAACCACCTGGGTTTGTTGATCCCGACTACAAAGACTATGTGTATAAACTTCACAAGGCTTTGTATGGCCTCAAAGAAGCACCTTGTTCTTGGTATGATCATCTTAAGAAGTTTTTTACTCGATGATGATTTTGTGAGAGGGGTGATCGATCCCACTCTTTTTACTAAGAGGGACAAGGGTGATTTGATCTTATGCCAAATCTATGTAGGCGACATCATTTTTGGTTCTCCTAACATTCATTTGGGCAATAAGTTTGCGGCTTCCATGAACAAGAACTTTGAAATGTCACTCAATGCGGACTTGAAGTTCTTCCTCGGATTTCAAATACAACAATTTCGAGAAGGAGTTTTCTTGTCTCAAACAAAATACCTCAAGGATATTCTAGAGAAGTTTGACATGACAAATGCTAGCCCATGTAATACACCCATGCCAACAAAAATGTACTCACTGAAGAAACAAACGGTATCCCTTTCGACACATCTATTTACCACTCTATGATTGGTTCATTGCTTTATCTTTGTGCATCTAGACCAGACATCATGTTCACTGTGTGCATGTGTGGTAGATTTCAAGCTTCCCCTAGGGAAAGTCATCATAAGGCGGTTAAGCATATTCTTAGATACCTTGTTTACACCCCCAAAGTTGGGTCTATGGTACCCCAAGGATGCTAAGTTTGATATCATTGTTGCAAATATGCCCTAGAGGCAATAATAAAACGATTATTATTATATTTCCTTGTTCGTGATAATTGTCTTTTATTCATGCTATAATTGTATTATCCGGAAATCGTAATACACGTGTGAATACATAGACCACAATATGTCCCTAGTGAGCCTCTAGTTGACTAGCTCGTTGATCAATAGATATTCATGGTTTCCTGACTATGGACATTGGATGTCATTGATAACGGGATCACATCATTAGGAGAATGATGTGATGGACAAGACAATCCTAAGCATAGCACAAGATCGTGTAGTTCGTTTTGCTAGAGCTTTTCCAATGTCAACTATCTCTTCCTTAGACCATGATATCGTGTAACTTCCGGATACCGTAGGAGTGCTTTGGGTGTACCAAATGTCACAACGTAACTGGGTGACTATAAAGGTGCACTACAGGTATCTCCGAAAGTGTCCATTGGGTTGACACGGATCGAGACTGGGATTTGTCACTCCGTATTACGGAGAGGTATCACTGGGCCCACTTGGTAGTGCATCATCATAATGAGCTCAAAGTGACCAAGTGTCTGGTCACGGGATCATGCATTACGGTACGAGTAAAGTGACTTGCCAGTAACAAGATTGAATGAGGTATTGGGATACCGACGATCGAATCTCGGGCAAGTAATATACCGTCTAACAAAGGGAATTGTATACGGGGTTGATTGAATCCTCGACATCGTGGTTCATCCGATGAGATCATCGAGGAGCATGTGGGAGCCAACATGGGTATCCAGATCCCGCTGTTGGTTATTGACCGGAGAGCCATCTCGGTCATGTTCCAAGATGTCTCCGAACCCGTAGGGTCTACACTTAAGGTTCAGTGACGCTAGGGTTATTAGGAAGACTTATATGTGATTACCGAATGTTGTTCGGAGTCCAGGATGAGATCCCGGACGTCACGAGGAGTTCCGGAATGGTCCGGAGGTGAAGATTTATATATGGGAAGTTGTCATACAGACACCGGAAAGTTTCATGACATATCGGTATTGTACCGGGGCCACGGAGGGGTTCCGGGCGTCCACCGAGAGGGGCCACCCCTCTCGGAGGGCCTCATGGGCCGCAAGGGGCAGGGAAACAGCCCCTGGAGGCCTGGGCGCACCTTCCCCCTTGGGCCCATGCGCCTAGGGTTGGGGGGGAACCCTAGTGGGGGTGCCCCCCTTGCTTGGGGGGCAAGCCCCCTCCCCTTGCCCCCCCCCCCACTCTAGATCTCATCTAGAGTGGGCCGGGCCCCTTCCCCCTTCCCCTATAAATAGAGGGGCGAGGGAGGCTGCACCGACATCCAAGGCGCAGCCCTCCCTCCCCAACACCTCTCCTCCTCCGTTGAGTGCTTGGCGAAGCCACAGCCGAGTATCTTGCCTCTCCACCATCATCACGCCCGTCGTGCTGCTGCTGGAGCCTTCTTCCTCAACCTCTCCTTCCCCTTGCTGGATCAAGAAGGAGGAGACGCCGTCCGCTCCGTACGTGTGTTGAACGCGGAGGTGCTGTCCGTTCGGCACTTGGTCATCGGTGATTTGGATCACGGCGAGTACGACTCCATCATCCCCGTTCCCTTGAACGCTTCCGCACGCGATCTACAAGTGGTATGTAGATGCAATCTCTCTCCCATGACTCGTTGCTTAGATGAACTCATAGATGGATCTTGGTGAAACCGTAGGGAAATTTTTAATTTTCTGCAACGTATTCCAACAGTGGCATCATGAGCTAGGTCTATGCGTAGTTCTCTATTGCACGAGTAGAACACAATTTTGTTGTGGGCATAGATCTTGTCAACTTGCTTGCCGCTACTAGTCTTTTCTTGCTTCAGCGGTATTGTGGGATGAAGCGGCCGGACCGACCTTACACGTGACGCTACGTGAGACAGGTTCCACCGACTGACATGCACTAGTTGCATAAGGTGGCTAGCGGGTGTCTGTCTCTCCTACTTTAGTTTGAGCGGATTAGATGAAAAGGGTCCTTATGAAGGGTAAATAGAAGTTGACAAAATCATGTTGTGGTTATTCGTAGGTAAGAAAACGTTCTTGCTAGAACCCAATTGCAGCCACGTAAAAGATGCAACAACAATTAGAGGACGCCTAACTTGTTTTTGCAAAGCAATTGTCATGTGATGTGATATGGCGGAAGTTGTGATGAATGATGAATGATATATTGTGATGTATGAGATCATGTTCTTGTAATAGGAATCACGACTTGCATGTCGATGAGTATGACAACCGGCAGGAGCCATAGGAGTTGTCTTATTTTTGTATGACCTGCGTGTCATTGAAGAACGCCATGTAAATTACTTTACTTTATTGCTAAACGCATTAGCCATAGAAGTAGAAGTAGTCGTTGGCGTGACAACTTCATGAAGACACGATGATGGATATCATGATGATAGAGATCATGGTGTCATGCCGGTGACGAAGATGATCATGGAGCCCCGAAGATGGAGATCGAAGGAGCTATATGATATTGGCCATATCATGTCACTACTTTATATAATTGCATGTGATGTTTATTATGTTTATGCATCTTTTTTACTTAGAACGACGGTAGTAAATAAGATGATCCCTTATAATAATTTCAAGAAAGTGTTCCCCCTAACTGTGCATCGTTGCTAAAGTTCATCGTTTGGAAGCACCACGTGATGATCGGGTGTGATAGATCCTTACGTTCACATACAACGGGTGTAAGACAGTTTTACACATGCAAAACACTTAGGGTTAACTTGACGAGCCTAGCATGTACAGACATGGCCTCGGAACACAAGAGACTGAAAGGTCGAACATGAGTCGTATGGTAGATACGATCAACATGGAGATGTTCACCGACGATGACTAGTCCATCTCACGTGATGATCGGACACGGCCTAGTCGACTTGGATCATGTAACACTTAGATGACTAGAGGGATGTCAAATCTGAGTGGGAGTTCATTAAATAATTTGATTAGATGAACTTAATTATCATGAACATTAGTCTAAATCTTTGCAAAATGTCTTGTAGATCTAATGGCCAACGCTCATGTCACCATGAACTTCAACGCGTTCCTAGAGAAAACCAAGCTGAAAGATGATGGCAGCAACTACTCGGACTGGGTCCGGAACCTGAGGATAATCCTCATAGTAGCCAAGAAATAATATGTCCTAGAAGCACCACTAGGTGAAGCACCCATCCTAGAGAACCAAGACATTATGAATGCTTGGCAGTCTCGTGCTGATGATTACTCCCTCGTTCAAAGGCGGCGTGCTTTTTACTTAGAACCGGGCTCCAAAAGCGTTTTGAGCAACACGGAGCATATGAGATGTTCGAGGAGATGAAAATGGTTTTCCAAGCTCATGCCCGGGTCGAGAGATATGAAGTCTCTGACAAGTTCTATAGTTGTAAGATGGAGGAAAATAGTTCTGTCAGTGAGCACATACTCAAAATGTGCAGGTTGCACAACCGCTTTGTCCTAGCCGGACATTAACCTCCCGGACGAGGCGGTCATTGACAGAATCCTTCACGCTTCCCCACCGAGCTACAAGAGCTTTGTGATGAACTACAATATGCGTGGGATGGTGAAGACCATTCCTGAAGTATTCTCAATGCTGAAGTCGTGAGAGGTTGAAATCAAGAAAGAACATCAAGTGTTGATGGTTAATAAAACCACTAAGTTCAAGAAGGAAAGGGTAAGAAGAACTTCAAGAAGGACGGCAAGGATGTTGCCGCGCCTTAAGCCAGCTTGTCGGGAAGAAGTCAAAGAATGGACCCAAGCACGAGATCGAAAGTGCTTTTATTGCAAAGGGAAGGGCCACCGGAAGCGGAACTGCCCCAAATACTTAGCGAACAAGAAGGCCGGCAACACTAAAGGTATATTTGATATACATGTAATTGATGTGTACCTTACCAGTACTCGTAGTAACTCCTGGGTATTTGATACCGGTGCGGTTGCTCATATATGTAACTCACAGCAGGAGGTGCAGAATAAGAGGAGACTGGCGAAGGACGAGGTGACGACGCACGTCGGGAATGGTTCCAAGGTCGATGTGATCGCCGTCGGCACGCTGCCTCTACATTTACCTATGGGATTAGTTTTAAACCTCAATAATTGTTATTTAGTGCCAAGTTTGAGCATGAACATTGTATCAGGGTCTCGTTTAATACGAGATGGCTACTCATTTAAATCCGAGAATAATGGTTGTTCTATTTATATGAGAGATATGTTTTATGGTCATGCTCCCATGGTCAATGGTTTATTCTTACTGAATCTCGAACGTAATATTACACATATTCATAGTGTGAATACCAAAAGATGTAAATTTGATAACGATAGTCCCACATACTTGTGGCACTGCCACCTTGGTCACATAGGTGTCAAGCGCATGAAGAAGCTCCATCGATGGACTTTTAGAGTCTCTCGATTATGAATCATTTGACACGCATGTAACCATGCCTCATGGGTAAAATGACCAAGACTCCGTTCTCGGAACAATGGAGCGAGCAACCAACTTATTGGAAATCATACATACCGATGTGTGTGGTCCAATGAGCGTTGAGGCTCGCGGAGGATATCGTTATGTTCTCACTCTCACTGATGACTTGAGTAGATATGGGTATGTCTACTTGATGAAACACAAGTCTGAGACCTATGAAAAGTTCAAGGAATTTCAGAATGAGGTAGAGAATCAACGTGACAGAAAGATAAAGTTCCTACGATCAGATCATGGAGGAGAATATATAAGTCACGAATTTGGTGCACACTTAAGGAAATGTGGAATCGTTTCACAACTCACGCCGCCTGGAACACCTCAGCGTAACGGTGTGTCCGAACGTCAGAATGTCGCACTCTATTGGATATGGTACGATCTATGATGTCTCTTTCCGATTTACCGCTATCATTTTGTGGATACGCACTAGAGACAGCTACATTCACTTTAAATAGGGCACCGTCTAAATCCGTTGAGACGACACCGTATGAATTATGGTTTGGGAAGAAACCTAAGCTGTCGTTTCTAAAAGTTTGGGGATCCGATGCTTATGTCAAGAAACTTCAACCCGAAAAGCTCGAACCCAAGTCGGAAAAATGCGTCTTCATAGGATACCCTAAGGAAACCATTGGGTATACCTTCTACCTTAGATCCGAAGGCAAGATCTTTGTTGCCAAGAACGGATCCTTGCTGGAAAAAGAGTTTCTCTCGAAAGGAGTAAGTGGGAGGAAAGTAGAACTCGATGAAGTACTACCTCTTGAACCGGAAAGTAGTGCATCTCAGGAAAATGTTCCTGTGGTGCCTACACCTACTGGAGAGGAAATTAATGATGATGATCAAGGTACTTCGGATCAAGTTGCTACTGAACTTCGTAGGTCCACAAGGACACGTTCCACACCAGAGTGGTATGGCAACCCTGTCATGGAAATCATGTTGTTAGACAACGGTGAACCTTCGAACTATGAAGAAGCGATGGCGGGCCCAGATTCCAACAAATGGCTTGAAGCCATGCAATCCGAGATAGGATCCATGTATGAAAACAAAGTATGGACTTTGACAGACTTGCCCGATGATCGGCGAGCGATAGAAAACAAATGGATCTTTAACAAGAAGACGAACGCGGATGGTAATGTCACCATCTATAAAGCTCGACTTGTCGCTAAGGGTTATCGGCAAGTTCAAGGGATTGACTACGATGAGACTTTCTCTCCCGTAGCGAAGCTTAAGTCCGTCCGAATCATGTTAGCAATTGCCGCATACTATGATTATTAGATATGGCAGATGGACGTAAAAACGGCATTCCTTAACGGTTATCTTAAGGAAGAGCTGTATATGATGCAACCGGAAGGTTTTGTCGATCCTAAGAATGCTAACAAAGTATGCAAGCTCCAGCGATCCATTTATGGGCTAGTGCAAGCATCTCGGAGTTGGAACATTCGCTTTGATGAGATGATCAAAGCGTTTGGGTTTATGCAGACTTATGGAGAAGCCTGCGTTTACAAGAAAGTGAGTGGGAGCTCAGTAGCATTTCTCATATTATATGTAGATGACATACTTTTGATGGGAAATGATATAGAATTCTTGGACAGCATTAAGGCCTACTTGAATAAGTGTTTTTCAATGAAGGACCTTGGAGAAGCTGCGTACATATTAGGCATCATGATCTATAGGGATAGATCGAGACGCCTCATAGGTCTTTCACAAAGCACATACCTTGATAAGTTTTTGAAGAAGTTCAAAATGGATCAGTCCAAGAAAGGGTTCTTGCCTGTATTGCAAGGTGTGAGATTGAGCTCGGCTCAATGCCCGACCACGGCAAAAGATAAAGAAGAGATGAGCGTCATCCCTTATGCCTCAGCCATAGGATCTATTATGTATGCCATGCTATGTACCAGACCTGATGTAAACCTTGCCGTAAGTTTGGTAGGAAGGTACCAAAGTAATCCCGGCAAGGAACACTGGACAACGGTCAAGAATATCCTGAAGTACCTGAAAAGGACAATGGACATGTTTCTGGTTTATGGAGGTGACGAAGAGCTCGTCGGAAAGGGTTGCGTCGACGCTAGCTTCGACACAGATCTGGATGACTCTAAGTCACAAACCGGATACGTGTATATGTTGAATGGTGGGTGTCGGTGTCAAAACCGGCGGATCTCGGGTAGGGGGTCCCGAACTGTGCGTCTAGGCGGATGGTAACAGGAGACAAGGGACACGATGTTTTACCCAGGTTCGGGCCCTCTTGATGGAGGTAAAACCCTACATCCTGCTTGATTAATATTGATGATGTGTGTTACAAGAGTGGATCTACCACGAGATCAAAGAGGCTAAACCCTAGAAGCTAGCCTATGGTATGATTGTTGTCCGTCCTATGGACTACAGCCGTCCGGTTTATATAGACACCGGAGAGGGCTAGGGTTACACAAAGTCGGTTACAAAGGTAGGAGATCTACATATCCGTATCATCAAGCTTGCCTTCCACGCCAAGGAAAGTCCCATCCGGACACGGGACGAAGTCTTCAATATTCTATCTTCATAGTCTTGGAGTCCGGCCGATGATGATAGTTCGGCTATCCGGACACCCCCTAGTCCGGAACTCCCTCAGTAGCCCCCGAACCGGGCTTCAGCGGCGACGAGTCCGGCGTGTACATTGTCTTCGGCGTTGCAAGGCGGGTTCCCCTTCAAACTTTATGTTCCCGTCAAATAGTGTCCGGCTTCCTTATAAATGTTGCGCTCCTTGGCTTCTACGCCCAATAATGGCCTTCTTCCATGTGTCATGCGAATGCGTAAGGCTGGGGTATTTTTACATTTTACCCCCTAGCCGTGCGAACGAGCCGCCTATAAGAGAGGCGAGGTTCTAGATCCAGCTCACACCATCTTCCATCCGCAAGTTCTCATCGAAGCGCCTCTGACAAAAATCCATTCCATCATGGATAGCCGACGCGGCTCCTCCTCTCGCGCTCCCAGCCCTAAGTCAGGAGATTGGGGGAGATGCTTAGTTCCACACAACGAGCTAGTGGCACTCCAAACCGAGGGATATCTTCCCCCAGCTTTCATGGTTCCGGTTCGAGCCGGACTAGCCACCTACAAGGGTGGAAAGCAGGCGGAGAGCGTCCCCAACCCTTCCAAAGGGGAGCGGGTATGCTTTGTCCCCTATCTAATAAGGGGACTCAGATTTCCCATACATCCGTTTCTCCGGGGGCCCCTAGAGTTCTACAAACTCCAGCTTCACCACCTCACGCCTGCCTCCATTTTGGACATCGCGGGCTTCGTAGCTCTTTGCGAGCTGTTCTTGGGCATCGAGCCCCATTTTGCGCTGTGGAAGAGATTGTTTTGTCTCGTACCCCGTTCTCATGAGGGGTCGATATATCAAGTGGGCGGAGCCGAAATATGGCGATCGCCGGGACCGGATATCTATCCGGCACTCAAGAAGGCGCCCAAAGACTGGCCTTCGAATGGTTCTACATGGAGGACGCCCTCTGCTGGATCCAGTTCGGATCGGCCTCCTGGAGTTCAGCAATGCTCCCTTGAAGAAACGCCTGAGTTGGCGCCCGCGGAGCCCTCAACGGGAAGGTGATAGGAGCGTCCATTATCTGATGGGCCGGATTAGGGTACTGGCCCACTCCGGATTGACCATGATTGGAGTCATGGCCACGTGCACTATGCGAGGGGTGCAGCCACTCCAATATAGGGGCCACCCTATGTGGGATTTCAACGGGAAGATGACGCCACCCGTCATGGCCGCAAAGGGCTGTGCTCGGCAGCCGCTCTGGCAAAGATCCTGTCCGGCTTGTACAAGGGAGAGGAGGAGGACTTCCTCCGCATGAATCCGTTGAATGGATTCTCTATGAATAAACCTCGGAGCTGGGTAAGCGGATGTTCATCTACCCGATCCATACTTTTAAAGTCAAGTATCTTACTCTGTGATTTCGACGCAGGAGCTGCGCCGGGACGTGGAGGCCATACGAAGCCTAACTCCACAGCCCGAGGATCCGGAACGATCCCTTGATCCGACCTCCGAAGAGCATCCGGACATAAAGGTGGAGCTGATTGACGGGGTGTTCCACCAACTTAGCATGGACAATGCCCTAGTCGCCATTACGGCTGACTACCCCGGTTTGTTTCCGGCCTCCTGTGTGACTACAACCGAGGTCTTGACACCATCATTTGATCCGCGCTCAATTCTGACCATCCCATACGGATGGTGCATCGCAGGAGGTGCCTTTAAGGCGGGAAGCCGAACCCGCGGCGGCCGACCAACAAGGGTCAGTCCGGCCCAGCAGGCGGAAGAGGAGTGCGACACGAACCGAAATGTCGCCGCAACGGTACGGAGCACCGCTATTTTTAAGGGAAGGATCCCCAGGAGGTATATTAATGCTCATAACTTTTCCAAAAAGAGGGCTCGCCGGACAGTGTTCGGAGAGGTTGCCAATCAAGCCTCCGCCAGCCATGCTCCAACGCATGGTCTGGGAGGGGAGGCGAATACAAGGCATGAGCCGGACGCTCCTCCGACGGAGGATGCCGACAGGCTGTCCGCCACCCGGTTTGAGGTGGAGAGCGCCATGAATCACAGGCGTCGCCGGACAGTTCTTCGTGACGCGTGTTTCTCCCCGGAGGCGTTAAATGCCTTTGATGCGGGAAACGCGCACCTCTGTGCCGCTCAAGATGGGTTAACCAGAGCCACGGAGCAGTATGTGAAAGACATACGGGTAAGTAATTTTAATAGTTATATATGCCATAGCCCCCGAGACTTAAAATAGTTGAAATAACTGATTTAAGGATCAATTATTATGCAGGATCGTACGGAGAAGAATACTCATCTGTCCCAGGAGCTCCAAGAGTGCAAGGCCCAACTTGAGGTCAAGATGCCGCCATGTGGGGAGCCACAGAGACCCCCATCGGTAAGACGCACTTTGAAAAGATAATTATGTAACAAAGTGCGGCGTGAATCGACAATAATATTGCAGAGGGCGCCGACTAGATCCGCACAAGCAACAATCACTGCGTCAGCTAAAGGCCGGCGAGAGGGTACTTATGAAGGTGCATCAGAGAGAAACAAGCTCCAAGATGCCCACACCCAGCGAGGAGAAGAGCTGAAAGGTGTTCGGGCCCATATGCTGGCTCCGTGAAGGAGAATCAGCGCTTTGCCGCGGCATTTATAGTAAGTGCTTGAACAAATTCCTTTGAAAAGAAGAATTCGGCGAGGAAGTCGATTGACGTAAATATGTCTTTAGGTGTGCTCACAGTGTCGCCTCATGGAGGAAATGCCTGGGTCAACAGGTGACCAACTTCGAGCTGGTGCAATTGCTCGAACGTGTTTGGCAAAGCGGCGAGTGGCGTCGTTCATGCTTTATGGCCATCCGTCTCCCTACCCGAGGGCCTTGGTGAGCTTCTTGAGAAGCTTCAGGAGCACGGCGACGCCTCCGTTGTGGAAGATATCGGCTGCCGTCGTGGCGCCAGGAGGCTGGGCCATGGTGAAGACGCGTTGCCGAAGGCTGACCCAAACCACATGGCCGAGGTCGGACTGCGGGGCCTGATGGGAAGGAGATCCTGTGAGCTTGATGTACGGCCAAGTAGAACTGGCCGCGAAATATTCCCAACAGGATCAGAAATTAGACAGCCTGTTAGATGGGATTGAGGAGGAGTACAATCAATCGGTTTGACGATGTAATTTGAAATGACATGTAAAATGCCTTCTAGCCGGATTGTAGATCGTTTGTCTTTGCGGATCGTTTCGCTTCAACCATGGGACCCAACAGTCCGGAGTGTGTCCGAATACCCTTATGGTTATAAAAGAACCGGGGCATGCATGGAGACAAGGCGTCGGGGTCATAATTGCTTTATCAGACAAGTGCCCAACTAGTTATGTTATATTACATGGTTAGTAAGAAACATCTTCCGTGGAGAATAGTTCCGTTAAGGGTTCCTTTCTCGGGAGGCATGCCCTAAAGTGCAATGCCGATCGCGAAAAATAGCGTAAAAAGCATCCGGGGCAGATAAATAAGTAAGTAATAAATCATCTTTCAAGTCACCGACCGAATATTCTCTTAAGAACGCTTAGCTTTCGGCTTCACCCACCGAGGTACACATCCGGCTGACCCGGCAAGAGTAATCGCAGTGGTGCTCCTGTACCTCCTAGCCGAACAATCGGGAACATAGGGGTAAGCACAGAGCTAGGCAACCCAGCTTGGCCAAAACTTAAGTCATATCGATGCATACAATGGTGAATAAAAGGTACATGCGGAAGTATGACACATGTATTGGGCATGAAGCCCGTATGAATAAGCTTCTGTTAAAGAAGCCCCCAGGTATAATGAGTGCCAGGAGCACATCAAGTGTGTGCGAACAAAGCGCAAATCAGCCTATAAAAGGTATTGAAAAAAAGTGGGAAGAAGGAGGGGGACAAGAGGCGGTAAAAAATATAAAAAGGTGGACGGGGAGTGAGACGAACTCGAGTCCGCATTAGGCGTAGAATCTTCGGAGACGGGCTGCGTTCCATGGGTTCGGCTCGAGTCGGTTGTCAGATGCGTTACATAGACGGTATGCTCCGCCGGTCCGGACTTGGTCGATGATGAAGGGACCTTCCCACTTGGGCTTAAGTTTGTCCTTTTTCTTGTCCGGTAGGCGTAGAACAAGTTCACCAACATTGTAAGTTTTGGCCCGTACTTCTCTGCTTTGATATCTTCGAGCCTGCTGTCGATAAAATGCGGAACGAGCCTTTGCCACGTCCCCACTCCTCCTCTAAGGCGTCCAAACTGTCCTGCCGATCCAACTCGGCTTCTCTTTCTTCGTACATGCGCATTACGAGGTGAGTCATGAATTATATCGCAGGCAGAACCGCCTCTGCGCCAGATATAAACACACCAATATGCGACCCTATCCAAAAGGAACTCGAAGGTCCCACCAAGGATAGACCCGCATATTGAAACGCTTTTGCAAGGTGGATATCATTACATCAACATTACATAGTAGTGGGGATACATACATAAGGCACAAATGCCACAAGAATACAACAACATCATATACAAGAGATCAACATCCGACTACGGATGAAACATAAACAGTAACTCAAACGACATCCACCACCTTTAGCCAAGGCTGCCGACACGGAACCTATCCTGATCAAGAAGAAGCGTAAGAAGAACTCCAAAACAAGCAAACATCGCTCGCTGGCCATGATCATCGAATAACCTGTACCTGCAACTGTTGGTGTAGTAATCTGTGAGCCACGAGGACTCGGCATTCCCATTACCATGGGTATCAAGACTAGCAAAGCTTAATGGGAAAGGAAGGGTAAAGTGGTGAGGTTGCAGCAGCGGCTAAGCATATATGGTGGCTAACATACGCAAATGAGAGCGAGAAGAGAAACAAAGGAACGGTCGTGAAGCTAGCAATGATCAAGAAGTGATCCTGAACTCCTACTTATGTCAGACATAACCCAGAAACCGTGTTCTCCTCTCGATCAACCCCGAAAAGAGACACTCACGGTTACGCACATGGTTGGTGTATTTTAGAAGAGTTTACTTCAAGTTTACTACAACCGGATATTAACAAATTCCCATCTGCCACATAACCGCGGGCACGGCTCTCGAAAGTTTAAACCCTGCAGGGGTGTCCCAACTTAGCCCATGATAAGCTCTCGCGATCAACGAAGGATATTCCTTCTCCCCAAGAAGACCCGATCAGTCTCGGAATCCCGGCTACAAGACATTTCGACAGCAATAAAACAAGACCAGCAAAGCCTCCCGGATGTGCCAATAAATCCTGATAGGAGCTGCACATATCTCGGTCTCAGGGCACACCGGATGAGCCAGACGTCGGGTTGGCATAGACCCTGATTGCCCAGGGGGCGCCGGACATCGCTCGGTTTGGGCCAGCACTTGGAGAAGCACTGGCCCGGGGGGGGGGGGGGTAAAATAAAGATGACCCTTGAGAGCGCGACTCCCAAGGGAAAAGGGCTAGGTGAGGCGAATGGTAAAACCAATGTTGGGCCTTGCTGGAGGAGTCTTATTCAAAGCGAACTGTCAAGGGGGTCCCATAAATCACCCAACCGCGTTAGGGACGCAAAATCCGGGAACATAACACCGATATGACGGAAACTAGGGCGGCAAGAGTGGAACAAAACACCAGGCATAAGGCCGAGCCTTCCACCCTTTACCAAGTATATATATGCATTAATAATATAAGAGATATTGTGATATCCCAACATCAACATAATCCAACATGGAGCAATCTTCATCTTCACCTGCAACTAGCAACGCTATAAGAGGGGCTGAGCAAAAGCGGTAACATAGCCAAACAACGGTTTGCTAGGAAGGGTGACAAAGGTTAGAGGTTCACATGGCAAATTGGGAGGCTTGAAGAGCAAATGATAGGTAGCGCAGCATAGCGAAAGAACGAAGCAACTAGCATAGCAATGATAGTAATGAGATCCAAGGTGACGGTCATCTTGCCTGAAATCCCGCTAGGAAGAAGAACGAGTCCATGAAGAAGACGAAGCCACGAAGACGAACCAAGCGTAGACGAACGAATCCTCACGATGGCAACGAAACGGAAACTAACAAGAAGAAGCACACAACACAGTAAACACACCACACATGAACAAGGCATGATGCACAACAAGCATGATGCATGACAAGGCTACATGAAGCTACTCATGGCAAAAGATGATGCACACAAGACCAACACATCAAAGCAAGTTTAAATGAGGCCGGAAACAACATAGAACAACTCCGGTAAGTCCTCATATGCAAATTTCGAAATTGGTCCAGATCTGAATAACTTTATGTTAAGGTTTTTAAACAGCAAGTTAAGATGCACCACGATGATCTACACGAAATTCTAGTTAAGTTACATATAAAGTTCGGAGCTACGGCCTAGAAGATATGAGCAAAACAAGTTAAACATGGCATTGATGCAAAATGCATACAAACATCAAACAAACACCTCAAAACAAGGATGCAACATGATAATATAAAAATACATGCAAAAACAAGCAAGTTTCATATAGAGCACACTCAAAACGGAGCAACGGTTCAACACTCTATACAAGCTGTCCAAAACAGCAACTAGGCATATTGCGAACACCAAAACAACATGCTACAGCATCTCAACGTGTAAACAAAAGGCATGGGCATGATGTACAGGTAAAGTATGACAAAACATGAACACTGAGGTATCTTCATAAATGACTAAAACATGCTCAAAAACACATGTCAAGATTGCAAATAATAACAGTTTCAGATTTAGCAGAAATAACATCAGGTTGCAATGTTTAGAGCTATCAAACAACATGTTATAAGAACTTACCATGGCAAACAAAGGCATGGCATGAATCTACTAATTTCATAGTACAAACGTCCTTTAATGACCATGAGCCATAAATGATCAGAAGATATGATGGCACCCATGTAAACATGGCAAGTTATATTATAGATTCATACATGGCAGGAACAACAATAAGTAGGCATGTTGTTGAGCTTGAACCACTCACCAAAGACCAATACATGGCATGGCAAGGAAACAAACAGTAAGAATACATGTTTATAAAGCTAAAAATGGCAAGAACAAGTCCATAGCATCCATTTAACACTAGCAACTATCATGGCAACATTGAACTTAATGTTAACAGGCTGACAGCAACATTATTTAGCAATTTGAGAGCAAAGTTACAACAAGCTACATCACGCTATAATTGCAAAAAAGGGCACGGATGGATAGAGCATGACATGTGTAACAAAACATCCTTAGTGAACATTTCCATATTATGCATAAAATGACTTGTAGCAACATGTTAACATAGCATCATGATATAGAAGATTCAGACAAGCAAAACAGTAACAGCAAGTACCCTACTTAACAAGCTCGATGCACACACTAGAGGAATCACAAAAATACATGGATATCACCCCTGTAAAGGTGGTATGACATATATCAAAACTCATGTAGACATTAACCTCATAGGATGCACACATCAAACATGGCAAAAATGACAAATCACCAAGTTATAACAGTTTCAGCAGGTTAACATCATATAGCACATTTGCAACGAAGATTAAGGCATCAATACGACCTCAAATGAATATGATGTAATGGAATGTAATGATGTACTCATCTATACGAACAATTTGACATATTACACGCACGAAATGGATCTACGGATGCACGGATATGATGGCATGAACATGGCATGAAAATGATAGAAATCTGGGACTTAGTGGATTATACCCTCGCGAAGAAAGTCAACGGCCGGATCGGGATCTCGCCGGAGACGAGGTAGAAGGTGGCCGGAGCTTGAGGAGAAGGGCGGCGCCGGCGTGGAAGGGCCGAGGGGGCTTGGCGGAGGCGGATCCGGCCGGTCCCGTCCAGGATCCGGCCGGGACGGCGGGCGACGGGCGCGCCAGCGGGCAGCCACGTGGAGGTGCGCGAAGCTGTAGGGCGGCGGAGCAGAGGAGGGGGCGGCCTGCACGGAGGCCGGGAGGAGGCGGCGAGCGACGGAAGGCGGGTCGGGCGAAGGGCGCTGGGGAGGCGGGCTGCGCCGGGCGACGGAGGCGGCGATCAAGGGCGGTGGGCGGCCGGGAGGCGGCGGCGGGCGACGACGCGACGCGGGCGGCGGGCGCGGACGGCCGTGGCGGCGGATCTGGCCCGCCCGGATGGGCTCCATGGCCGGGCGGCGCGGGTACGGCGGCGGAGGACACGTGTCGGCGAGGGATTGGCCGCGGCGGCCGGGGCGGACGTGTCCGGCGCGGGCGGACGCGTCCGGCGCGGCGCGGAGGGGAAAAATTAGGGTTTCGGGGGGATTTGACCGCGAATTTCGGGGGAGGGGCTAGTTTTATAGGTAGAGGGAGCTAGGAGAGTCCAAATGAGGAGCGGTTTTCGGCCACGCGATCGTGATCGAACGACCGAGAGCATGAAGGGGAGTTAGATGGGTTTTGGGCCACTTTGGAAGGGGTGTTGGGCTGCAACAAAAGAGGGCTTTACGGTTACCCGGTTAACCGTTGGAGTATCAAACGACCTCCAAATGATCCGAAACTTGACAGGCGGTCTACCGGTGCTATACCAAGGCTGCTTGGCAAACCTCGGGCCATTCCGAGAACGTTTAACACCCGCACACGAAAAGAGGCAAAAGGGGCACCGGGAGACATAGGAGTGCCGGATTGGAAAACGGACAACGGGAAAAATGCTCGGATGCATGAGACGAACACGTATGCAAAATGAGATGCACATGACGACATGATATGAAATGCAGATGATGACATGGCAAAGTGCAACACGCAAGCACATAACATGTCAACGACGGCGAATAACTAGAAGACACCTGGCGCATCGAATCCGGGGCGTTACAACACTCCTCCACTAACAAGAGATCTCGTCCCGAGATCTTAGGACCGAGACGGAAGGGAAAAAAAGGATGAGGTGAAACAGGAACTCAAGAGAAGAAGCAAAGAATCGAGAGCACTCGAGAAGAAGGGAGGAGCGACGAGAATGGCGAGAATCGAAAGTTCACGGAATCAGATAGACTATGAAACCACTCCGATTAGAACAGGGTAAGAAACGACTAAGACTGAAAAGGATTTAGTTAGCACTCCGGTTGAACAAGGAAAGAAATAGAACACGAACTTCACAAGATGGAATGACACTTGACGGCATAAGCAATGCAATGCCTCCGGAAGAATTAAAAGGAAGGACTGAAATGAACTTAGAAGGAAGGATTGAATGGAGTTGTTGAGAAAAATCAACAACGAAAAGGATAAGCTTGTTGTGGACTTACGGATAACATCTCAAAAATTATGAGGTGATAACCGACCACAATCGGAAAAGATTGAATAACTGAGAAAAACGAAGAAATGCAAAACTCCACTTCAAAAGAATACGGAGATTTAATTACACTTCGAGATGCGAGAAGAAAAGATACTACTCCACCAACAAAATCTTGATGAACTTTTGAAGAATGAATTAAATCCTGAAGAACCACCATGAGGAACTCCGGTAACAAAAGGATGATGAGATAAAATGAAGGAAGAAAGAATAAGATGAGCCTGCAATAAATTAGATGGAGGATTCCGACGAAATGGCCGAGGAAATTTGAACTCCGGAAAAGAAAAGATGAAAAACACTTGGAACTAGAATTTATTCATCAAGAACAAACTCCGAAGGAAAGGATTACTCACTTGGATGAAATAAGAATAAGATTTATTGTATGCTTATCCTTCATCAAATTTAATTTGACAAGCAATATATTTTGCATACTACTTATTCTTCTTGAAAAAGGATTGAGAAGGGGTAGCACAAAACTTGAGAAAGTCTTCATGAACCACCGGTAGGATTTGGAAGAACGAATGAATTTAAATGATAATCAAGGAAAAAGAATCTTGAACGAACCACCGTAAGAATTCGAACATGACTGATGAAAGAGACTGAATCACCAGGAAGAATTAGAAGAACAAATATGCTTGAGGGAATTTAGATGCAAAAGAACAAAGAGATCGTGAGCTGATTAAAGAACACTTGAACGAAGCACTCGGATAATATTGAGGCGAACGAAAGGGCACGGATATAGAATAATTGGAGAACGAATTTGAAAAACTTAGAATGGAGAGATATTCCGAAAAGATGGTCTCCGGATGATCGGAACAGAAAAGCAACTCCTGAAATACTCCGGATGGGTAAGAAAAGAATCTCTGACAAACGTAATAATTCAAGAGGATAGCATGAAGCTAGAACCACGAATCTTCGGGAGAACGGACAAGATTTAGAAGGAACTCTTCTTCTGTCTTCAAAGTTGAGAATGACGACGAGAAACACCATCAAAATTGTTGAGGTACTCCGGAAGAATGAAAAGCGAAGAGGTTGAGGCAACAATGACAATGATTTGGAATCCATCTTGGAAGAAGGCATGTGACTGATGTGATCCATTCTTACATCACACTTGAAAAGAATTGGGAATAGCTCCGGGGAAATTAGAAGAGTCAGGTAAGATCCTGGGAAAAGACCTGTGGGTTAGGGCCCACTGAAGAGATAACACCGTTGGAAAGGGATGTTGAACAGATAGATGATGCACCGGAACAATTGAAATATTAGAATGAGGTGACAACCTCGAATTAATTGGAACACAGACGAATCTCTAAGATGTCTTGAGCTCCGGAATGATTGAATGGCGAGAGGCAAACAAGCAAGGAGAACACTTGATCCAAGGAAAAGAATATGATCAACACCGAAAAAATTGAATTGAGTCCACCGGAGAAGAAAAAGAGATGAAGAATGTCGAACAAAACGAGAATTCACCGGTTGAGATAATTGACGGAAGATTGAAGAGGCTCCACACGAATGAAATTGATGGTCGAAAAAGACTCAGGCTCCGGGAATAAGAGGGTGGGAGGGCGGGAAAACAAAGACAACTTGGAAGGGGAAACCGACGAATGAGTTCAAGAGGAAACACCGGTTGAAATCATTGAGGAAAAAAAAGGAAAGACTTCACACGAGTAGGATGGATACTCGATTACGAACTCCGGTTCCGAGAGGAAGGAGGGAGAGCGGGTGGGAAAAACAAGGACAACTTCGGATAAGGAAAAACAACGACGTCGGAGGAAGAACTCAGGATTGATCTCGCGAAAGACAAAGAGGTTCGAGTCGACTTGACGAGAAAAGCACCGGATGAGAAGAGCAGAGGAACAACGATCGAAAAACCAACTGCGTGATCCTAAAGAAAAATTTTGAAGGGGAAGAGGAGTAGCTCAAAACACCTACGTCAAGATTCCTCACCAGAGCGACGAAGGGGATGAGGAGTAAAAAGAATTCCTACTCTGCGATATATATAATCCTAAGACTCAAAATAGTTTTCTTCTAGACTCAACAACGGCCAAACTACACGATCGATCAAGGGGGCTCCTAAGGTCGGTAGAGGCTCTGATACCAACTTGTCACGCCCAATATGCGACCCTATCCAAAAGGAACTCGAAGGTCCCACCAAGGATAGACCCGCATATTGAAACGCTTTTGCAAGGTGGATATCATTACATCAACACTACATAGTAGTGGGGATACATACATAAGGCACAAATGCCACAAGAATACAACAGCATCATATACAAGAGATCAACATCCGACTACGGATGAAACATAAACAGAAACTCAAACGACATCCACCCTGCTAGCCCAGTCACGACCGGAACCTATCCTGATCGAAGAAGAAGCAGAAGAAGAACTCCAAAACAAGCAAACATCGCTCTCGCGTCATGATCATCGTGACAACCTGTACCTGCAACTGTTGATGTAGTAATCTGTGAGCCACGAGGACTCAACAATCCCATTACCATGTGTATCAAGACTAGCAAAGCTTAATGGGAAAGGAAGGGGTAAAGTGGTGAGGTTGCAGCAGCGTCTAAGCATATATGGTGGCTAACATACGCAAATGAGAGCGAGAAGAGAAACAAAGGAACGGTCGTGAAGCTAGCAATGATCAAGAAGTGATCCTGAACTCCTACTTACGTCAGACATAACCCAGAAACCGTGTTCTCCTCTCGATCAACCCCGAAAAGAGACACTCACGGTTACGCACACGGTTGGTGTATTTTAGAAGAGTTTGCTTCAAGTTTACTACAACCGGATATTAAAAATTCCCATCTTCCACATAACCGCGGGCACGGCTCTCGAAAGTTTAAACCCTGCAGGGGTGTCCCAACTTAGCCCACGATAAGCTCTCGCGATCAACGAAGGATATTCCTTCTCCCCGGGAAGACCCGATCAGTCTCGGAATCCCGGCTACAAGACAATTCGACATCAATAAAACAAGACCATTAAATCCGCCCGGATGTGCCGACAAATCCTGATAGGAGCTGCACATATCTCGGTCTCAGGGCACACCGGATGAGCCAGACGTCGGGTTGGCATAGACCCTGATTGCCCAGGGGGCGCCGGACATCGCTCGGTTTGGGCCCGCACTTGGAGACGCACTGGCCCGGGGGGGGGGGGTAAAATAAAGATGACCCTTGAGAGCGCGACTCCCAAGGGAAAAGGGCTAGCTGAGGCAAATGGTAAAACCAATGTTGGGCCTTGCTGGAGGAGTCTTATTCAAAGCGAACTGTCAAGGGGGTCCCATAAATCACCCAACCGCGTTAGGGACGCAAAATCCGGGAACATAACACCGATATGACGGAAACTAGGGCGGCAAGAGTGGAACAAAACACCAGGCATAAGGCCGAGCCTTCCACCCTTTACCAAGTATATAGATGCATTAATAATATAAGAGATATTGTGATATCCCAACATCAACATAATCCAACATGGAGCAATCTTCATCTTCACCTGCAACTAGCAACGCTATAAGAGGGCTGAGCAAAAGCGGTAACATAGCCAAACAACGGTTTGCTAGGAAGGGTGACAAAGGTTAGAGGTTCACATGGCAAATTGGGAGGCTTGAAGAGCAAATGATAGGTAGCGCAGCATAGCGAAAGAACGAAGCAACTAGCATAGCAATGATAGTAATGAGATCCAAGGTGACGGTCATCTTGCCTGAAATCCTGCTATGAAGAAGAACGAGTCCATGAAGAAGACGAAGCCACGAAGATGAACCAAGCGTAGATGAACGAATCCTCACGATGGCAACGAAACGGAAACTAACAAGAAGAAGCACACAACATAGTAAACACACCACACATGAACAAGGCATGATGCACCACAAGCATGATGCATGACAAGGCTACATGAAGCTACTCATGGCAAAAGATGATGCACACAAGACCAACACATCAAAGCAAGTTTAAATGAGCCCGGAAACAACATAGAACAACTCCGGTAAGTCCTCATATGCAAATTTCGAAATTGGTCCAGATCTGAATAACTTTATGTTAAAGTTGTTAAACAGCAAGTTAAGATGCAACACGATGATCTACACAAAATTCTAGTCAAGTTACATATAAAGTTCATTAGATTCGGAGCTACGGCCTAGAAGATATGAGCAAAACAAGTTAAACATGGCATTGATGCAAAATGCATACAAACATCAAACAAACACCTCAAAACAAGGATGCAACATGATAATGTATAACAAAACATCCTTAGAGAACATTTCCAGATTATGCATAGAATGACTTGTAGCAATATGTTAACATAGCATCATGATATAGCAGATTCAGACAAGCAAAACAGTAACAACAAGTACCCTACTTAACAAGCTCGATGCAGTCACTACAGGAATCACAAAAATAGATGGATAGCATCCCTGTAAAGATGGTATGACATAGATCAAAACTCATGTAGACATCAACCTCATAGGATGCACACATCGAACATGGCAAAAATGACAAATCACCAAGTTATAACAGTTTCAGCAGGTTAACATCATATAGCACTCTTGAAACGAATATTAAGGCATCAAGATTACCTCAAATGAATATGATGCAATGGAATGAAATGATGCAATGGAATGAAATGAATATGAACAATTTGACATATTACACGCACGAAACAGAGCTACGGATGCAGAGATATGATGGCATGAACATTGCATGAAAATGACAGAAATCTGGGACTTAGTGGATTATACCCTCGCGAAGAAAGTCAACGGCCGGATCGGGATCTCGCCGGAGACGAGGTAGAAGGTGGCCGGAGCTTGAGGAGAAGGGCGGCGCGGCGTGGAAGGGCCGAGGGCTTGGCGGAGGCGGATCCGCCGTCCTGGCCCAGATCCGGCCGACGGGCGGCGACGGGCGCGGGCGCTGGCGGGGCGCGCGCTGTGGAGGCCCGCGAAGCTGTAAGGCGGCGGAGCAGAGGGCGCTGGGCGGCCTGCCGGGCCGGGAGGAGGCGGCGATCGACGAAAGGCGGGTCGCGGGCGGGCCGGTGAGACGCGGGCGGCGCCGGGCGACGGAGGCGGCGATCAAGGGCGGCGTAGGCGGCCGGAGGCGGCGCGGGCGGTGGCGGATCTGGGCTGCGGGGCCCGGACGGCCTCCGCTGGCCGGGCGGCGCGGGTACGGGCGGCGGAGGACACGTGTCGGCGAGGGATTAGCCATGCGGCAGACGTGTGTCAGCAAGGTGAAGCGGACGCGTCCGGCGCGGCGCGGAGGGGAAAAATTATGGTTTCTGGGGGCTTTGACCGCGAATTTCGGGGGAGGGGCTAGTTTTATAGGTAGAGGGAGCTAGGAGAGTCCAAATGAGGAGCGGTTTTCGGCCACGCGATCGTGATCGAACGACCGAGAGCATGGAGGGGAGTTAGATGGGTTTTGGGCCACTTTGGAAGGGGTGTTGGGCTGCAACAAAACAAGGCTTTACGGTTACCCGGTTAACCGTTGGAGTATCAAACGACCTCAAAAATGATCTGAAACTTGACAAGCGGTCTACCAGTGCTATAACAAGGCCGCTTGGCAAACCTCAGGCCATTCCGAGAATGTTTAACACCCGCACGCGAAAAGTGGCAAAAGGGGTGCCGGGAGACATAGGAGTGCCGGATTGGAAAACGGACAACGGGGAAAATGCTCGGATGCATGAGACGAACACGTATGCAAAATGAGATGCACATGACGACATGATATGAAATGCAGATGATGACATGGCAAAGTGCAACACGCAATCACATGACATGGCAACAACGACGAATAACTAGAAGACACCTGGCGCATCGAATCCGGGGCGTTACAGTATACCATGAAAAATGGTGTGAATCCAGTAGTTCGGTTTGGCGTGGTCCGCAGCCCTCAGAGTACGGAGTTGAGCTCCTCTACCTAGTGCGTGTTAGATTCCTTGAGGGACCGCACTAGTCTGGGTTTGATGCCGCTCATGATTAGACCATTTGCTCGCTCGACTTGACCGTTAGTTTGGAGGTGATAGACTGAAGCGTAATCGAGCTTGATGCCCATGTTTTTGCACCAGAGTTTAACCTCGTCGGCCGTGTAGTTCGTGCCGTTATCAGTGATGATGCTGTGGGGGACGCCAAAACGGTGTACTACCCCGGATATGAAGTCTATCACCGGTCCGGATTCTGCCGTTTTAACCGGCTTGGCCTCAATCCATTTGGTGAATTTGTCCAGCATGACCAATAAGTATTTGTGCTTTTGGGTTCCCCCTTTAAGGGGTCCAACCATGTCAAGCCCCCAGACCACGAACGGCCAGGTAATTGGTATAGTTTTGAGGGCGGTGGGTGGCATGTGGCTCTGATTAGCAAAGAGCTAGCAGCTGACGCATCGTTGGACTAAGTCCTGAGCATCTGCCCGGGCTGTCGGCCAATGAAATCCTGTACAGAAGGCCTTGCCTACAAGGGCCCGGGCTGCAGCGTGGTGCCCGCCGAGTCCGGCGTGAATTTCAGCCACGAGATTTCGCCCTTCCTCTTCGGAGATACACCTTTGAAGGACTCCGGTTGTGCTTTTCTTAAAAAGTTCTCCCTCATGGACCTTGTAGGCTTTAGATCGCCGAACTATGCAGCGGGCCTCATTTTGGTCTTCGGGAAGTTCCTGCCGCATTAAGTAGGCTAGGAATGGTTCTGTCTACGGGGCAATTACTGCCATTATTTCGTGAGCTGAAGGCGTTATTTCATTGGCTGAGCCGCCGATTGTGTCAGAATGGTCTGAGTTAGGTGATGCCGCTGGCTCCGGATTGTTATTTCCGGACTCCTCTTCCCATAATACGAATGGCTTAAAGAGCCGTTCCAGGAAGATGTTTGGAGGGACGGCGTCTCGTTTTGCGCCGATGCGTGCTAACTCGTCTGCTGCCTGGTTATTATCCCGGGCTACATGGTGGAATTCGAGTCCTTCGAACCGAGCTGACATTTTTAGGATGGCGTTGCGGTAAGCTGCCATTTTTGGATCTTTGGCGTCAAAGTCTCCATTTACTAGGGATATTGCGAGGTTTGAATCCCCGCGCACCTCTAGGCGTTGAATGCCCATGGAGATTGCCATCCGGAGGCCATGTAGAAGGGCCTCGTATTCGGCTGCGTTGTTGGAGTCCATGTACATTATGTGAAGTACGTATTGGATTGTGCCTCCAGTTGGGGACGTCAGGACGACGCCAGCCCCCAAGCCAGCCAACATTTTGGATCCGTCGAAATGCATGATCCAGTTGGAGTACGCGCCGTACTCTTTAGGGAGTTCCCGGTCCATTCGGCTGACGAAGTCAGCGAACCTGCGACTTTATAGCTCGCCATGGTTTGTAGGTTATGTCAAATGGTAAGAGCTCGATAGCCCATTTTGCAATCCTGCCCATTGCGTCGCGATTGTTTATAATATCGTTGAGAGGTACTTCGGAGGCCACCGTTATTGAACACTCTTGAAAGTAGAGTCGCAGCTTCCGGGATGCCATGAACACCGCATACGCTATCTTTTGATAATGTGGGCACCGGGATTTGCATGGAGTTAGAACTGTGGCACTGCTGGGTTGATTGCCCGGGGCTAAAAAGCCTACGCCACTTTTGGCCACCTGCCGTAGTATCCAACACGCTCGAAGGCTGTGTGTTGGAGTGGCGCCCTCCGTACTGTGGATTTTGCAGGGTCCGTTGAGCCATCCCTCCAGTACGGTTCCGTACCCCTTAGGGGGTTTTTGCTTTTTGGTTTTTAACCCAGGTGCTTGAGTATGAAGCACCCTTTTATTTTGGACTGGGTTTGTATTCAGGGCCGAATTGTCCCAAAACCTAGTTTCGGTTTTCCAGGCACTCTCCATCGCGCAGTATTTTCTTACGATGGTCGCTAGGTCGGCGAGGCGTGAAACTTCGCGACTACTGATGGCGTTTATGATTCCCTTGTCCGTGCAATTGTTGCAGAAGATTGAAATCGCGCTTTCTTCACGGCAGTCCTTTATCTTGTTCATAACCAGGAGGAATATGGCCCAGTAATGATGTATTGTTTCATCGGGCTCTTGCCGTATTTGAGATAGATCGCTTATGTTTGGGTGGGCGGGTGGAATTAAGTTCGGAACCCCGCCCGGTTTGAGGCTCAAAGGCCAAGAAGCTTCCGGATTCGGAAGCTTGGTTTGCTTGGCGCTTTCCAACAAATCTGGTCCGATGCCTGACTTTAGGTTCAGTATTTGATTAGCGTCCGTCCCTCCGGGAATCCGGCATGGAGGGATCCGGAATCCGGACATAGTTGGATTTTAACATAGAAGAAGAGTCGCCGCATTGTTCCTCTACCACGACAACGTGGTGGGTAACCTGGGGAGAGTTAATTTCTCTCAGATCGGTTTTAAGCCCAATCTGATCATAGTCGGTAGCGACTCCCAGGGCGGCGATGCGATCCAAGAGCTCGTTTACGGAGGAGAGCTCAATCGGATCTAGCTGCTCGGCGAATTCCGAGCTGACGTGAAGATCGCTTTCAATGACTTGAGAGGTCATTGTCGGGGCGGTGGCCGAACAGGCGGTCATGAATAAACCGCCTAGCCGGATAGTCTGGCCGGCGGCCAAAGCTCCCTTGACGACGGCACCGTCTTTAAAGACGGGAAAAGGCATCCTTCCTGATGGTGACGGCAGACAGGAACTCTCAATGAAAGCACCAATGTCGGTGTCAAAACCGGCGGATCTCGGGTAGGGGGTCCCGAACTGTGCGTCTAGGCAGATGGTAACACGAGACAAGGGACACGATGTTTTACCCAGGTTCGGGCCCTCTTGATGGAGGTAAAACCCTACGTCCTGCTTGATTAATATTGATGATGTGTGTTACAAGAGTGGATCTACCACGAGATCAAAGAGGCTAAACCCTAGAATCTAGCCTATGGTATGATTGTTGTCCGTCCTATGGACTACAGCGGTCCGGTTTATATAGACACCGGAGAGGGCTAGGGTTACACAAACTCGGTTACAAAGGTAGGAGATCTACATATCCGTATCGCCAAGCTTGCCTTCCACGCCAAGGAAAGTCCCATCCGGACACGGGACGAAGTCTTCGATCTTCTATCTTCATAGTCTTGGAGTCCGGCCGATGATGATAGTTCGGCTATCCGGACACCCCCTAGTCCGGAACTCCCTCAGTGGGGCAGTAAGCTGGTGCAGCTGCAAGCAGAGCGTCGTGGCGGGATCTACGTGTGAAGCAGAGTACATGGCAGCCTCGGAGGCAGCGCATGAAGCAATTTGGGTGAAGGAGTTCATCACCGACTTAGGAGTCATGCCCAATGCGTCGGGGCCGATCAAACTCTTCTGTGACAACACTGGAGCTATTGCACTTGCCAAGGAGCCCAGGTTTCACAAGAAGACCAGGCACATCAAGCGCCGCTTCAAATCCATCCGTGAAAATGTTCAAGATGGAGACATAGAAATTTACAAAGTGCATACGGATCTGAATGTCGCAGATCTGTTGACTAAACCTCTTCCGCTGGCAAAACATGATCATCACCAGAACTCTATGGGTGTTCGATTCATCACAATGTAACTAGATTATTGACTCTAGTGCAAGTGGGAGACTGTTGGAAATATGCCCTAGAGGCAATAATAAAAGGATTATTATTATATTTCCTTGTTCGTGATAATTGTCTTTTAATCATGCTATAATTGTATTATCCGGAAATCGTAATACACGTGTGAATACATAGACCACAATATGTCCCTAGTCAGCCTCTAGTTGACTAGCTCGTTGATCAATAGATAGTCATGGTTTCCTGACTATGGACATTGGATGTCATTGATAACGGGATCACATCATTAGGAGAATGATGTGATTGACAAGACCTAATCCTAAGCATAGCACAAGATCGTGTAGTTCGTTTTGCTAGAGCTTTTCCAATGTCAAGTATCTCTTCCTTAGACCATGAGATCGAGTTACTCCCGGATACCGTAGGAGTGCTTTGGGTGTACCAAACGTCACAACGTAACTGGGTGAATATAAAGGTGCACTACAGGTATCTCCGAAAGTGTCTGTTGGGTTGACATGGATCGACACTGGGATTTGTTACTCCATATTACGGAGAGGTATCACTGGGCCCACTCGGTAGTGCATCATCATAATGAGCTCAAAGTGACCAAGTGTCTGGTCACGGGATCATGCATTACGGTACGAGTAAAGTGACTTGCCAGTAATGAGATTGAACGAGGTATTGGGATACCGACGATCGAATCTCGGGCAAGTAATATACCGTCTGACAAAGGGAATTGTATACGGGGTTGATTGAATCCTAGACATCGTGGTTCATCCGATGAGATCATCGAGGAGCATGTGGGAGCCAACATGGGTATCCAGATCCCGCTGTTGGTTATTGACCGGAGAGCCATCTCGGTCATGTACGCATGTCTCCGAACCCGTAGGGTCTACACACTTAAGGTTCGGTGACGCTTAGGGTTATTAGGAAGACTTATATGTGATTACCGAATGTTGTTCGAGTCCGGATGAGATCCCGGATGTCAGGAGGAGTTCCGGAATGGTCCGGAGGTGAAGATTTATATATGGGAAGTTGTCATACGGACACCGGAAAGTTTCGGGGGCATATCGGTATTGTACCGGGGCCACCGGAGGGGTTCCGATGGTCCACCAGGAGGGGCCACCCCTCTCGAAGGGCCTCATGGGCCGCAAGGGGCAGGGAACCAGCCCCTGGAGGGCTGGGCGCGCCTTCCCCCTTGGGCCCATGCGCCTAGGGTTGGGGGGGAACCCTAGTGGGGCGCCCCCCTTGCTTGGGGGGCAAGCCCCCCTCCAGCCGCCCCCTCTAGATCTCATCTAGAGGGGACCGGCCCCCTTCCCCCTTCCCCTATAAATAGAGGGGCGAGGGGAGGGCTGCACCCGACATCCAAGGCGCAGCCCCTCCCCTCCCCAACACCTCTCCTCCTCCGTTGAGTGCTTGGTGAAGCCCTGTCGGAGTACTGCCTCTCCACCATCATCACGCCGTCGTGCTGCTGCTGGAGCCTTCTTCCTCAACCTCTCCTCCCCCCTTGCTGGATCAAGAAGGAGGAGACGTCGTCCGTTCCGTACGTGTGTTGAACACGGAGGTGCTGTCCGTTCAGCACTTGGTCATCGGTGATTTGGATCACGGCGAGTACGACTCCATCATCCCCGTTCCCTTGAACGCTTCCGCACGCGATCTACAAGTGGTATGTAGATGCAATCTCTCTCCCATGACTCGTTGCTTAGATGAACTCATAGATGGATCTTGGTGAAACCGTAGGAACATTTTTAATTTTCTGCAACGTTCCCCAACAATCATTGGGTACACGGATGCGGATTGGGCTGGTGACATAGTGGGACGGAAGTCCACCTCCGGTGCATGTCAATTTCTTGGACGCTCCTTGGTAAGTTGGTCCTCAAAAAAGAAAAATTGTGTTGCCCTCTCCACCGTTGAAGTCGAATACATTGCAACCACCAGTAGTGCAACTCAATTACTATGGATGAGGCAAACTTTGAAGGATTACGGTATCACCTATAGACATGTGCCTCTTCTATGTTATAATTAAAGTGCCATCAGTATTGCTGAGAATCCCAAAAATCATCTTCGCACCAAGCACATTGATATTAGGTATCATTTCTTGAGAGATCATTTGGGAAAAGGAATTGATATTGCTCCTGTTGGTATAGATATGCAACTTGTAGGCATTTTCACCAAACCATTGGATGAAGCAAGGTTTTGTCAACTTAGGCGTGAACTTGGTGTCTTGGAGCTTGACAACATTATGTGAAATCTAGTACCCATGTATGCATTTACTTTTATGTCTTGTCTAGATGTAGGCATGTCTTTAGGGGGAGACATTCAACACATGAGTTATCTCACCCTATATGATGCATAAAAAAACCAACCACTCTCAAAGCTATTGTGTTTTCACTTCTGTGACTTAGTACTTTAAATGATGGAGTTGTGATGTTGGGCTCAACGTTAAAATCTTCGCAGTGCCAAGTCACATATACTCAAACATGGTGGACTCGTCCACCGCCCTCTCTTCGAGAGGTTGGACTTATTATTCATCTCCTTAGTTGTGTTTATCCGGTGTTTTCTCTCTGATTGAGTTTTCTCATTATTGCTCTCGAGTGTTGTCGTTTGTGTTACCCATAGCTCAGGTTCTACCCAAGCCTCTCTCATCTCGCAACCCTATGATATTTGTATGGTTCACAAGCTTCAATCCAACCAAAAAAATATTGATGGGGTGTGTGGTGGTCTTGGGAGCTTTCGGTCTCTCTCCCTCTAGTTATCACGAGTTCAGAGAGACCGTATTCTCTCTGTATATCCCGGAACTTCCGTTCTTGCTCGGAACTTCCGGGTGTCGCGGGTTTTGGGCACATAATGTGCGCAGGGGATGACAAAAGGGGTATCTTTTCCCCCTTTTACCTCTGTTCCTCCCTCTGCTCTCTCCCATGAGGCGCCCCTCACCCATCGGCGACTTCCGGGCGAGCTGCCGGCCCCCGGAACCTCCGGCCCCTTCTTCCATTCATCATGCTTGGAGGGCATATGTGCTCTCCACCATCTCCATGGAGGAAGGTAACCTAAGCATTCCTTTGCTCTCTATGGATTCTCCTAGGGATTGTAGACTACGTTTATGGTTGTAGGATAAACACAAGCATGAAATCCCGAGTCCTCCATCCACTTTAAATCTGCGGTGCTCCCTCTCGTTTATCTTCCATTATACGATATATGTCTGTCCCCTCCTCAGATTCGGAAACACTACTGCAGGATGCTGCTAACTCGACACTACGATCAGAGATCCATTGATGAAACTGTGTGTGATGCATTAACCACAAACGATGGTGTAAAAAAACCGTAAAAAAAGATGCAAAACATTTGCGATGAATGATACATCAAACACGGTTCAAATTTTAGTTGCGTGTGCGATGATGGGCATACGGTTGATCTGTACGAACTATTTGCGATGAGAAAGAACAACAGAAACTGTAAGTGCATCTAGTGCCACCCCTAGTTGGTTTTGGAGTATTGACGACAAATGTGGTTGAGGGACTAATGCGTTTGTGGGAATTCCAGGATAACGCAGGTAGTGTCCCTCATTGATTCGGTTTACCTACCGGAGACGACCCCTAAAAATGTATGAAGACATTCACGACAATGGTGGTATGTGAAGATATTCACATTGAAGACTATGACATGAGAAGACATCGAGTGAAGACTATGGAGCGCGAAGACTGTGTCGTTTCGTTGTTTCCTCTTCTTCTTTGTTGAGTCGTAGGAACCACCGCATCGTTAAGTGGGGTCCAAGTGATCATAGTCGTAATGATCAAGTGATGCTCAATCCAAATCCTATGTCTTCGAGCGAAGACAATGAGAGCAAAACTTATCCAGAGTTGGATGAGTCAGCTTTGCTTGTAGCCCAAGTAAAGTTGTCATGTGTGTTTGAAATCTGACCGTTGGAACACGTGTCAGTTCCTTAGTGACCCAGGGTCATTTCGGACATATCAGATCGGGTTGCCTAGTGGCTATAAATAGCCCACCCCCTACACCATAAATTGGTGGCTGCTCAGAGTTAGTGCATGGCTTTTGTCGTTTGAGAGCAACCCACCTCGAAGCTTTTGAGAGAGAGAAATCCTTGCGAGGACAAATCCCAAACACCCACATCCAAAGAGTGTTAGGCATCATCAAGTCTTTACTGCATGTGACCTGAAGACTTATTACACTTGAGGACTGTGAATCCTCCAGCCGGTTAGGCGTCGCGTTCTGAGCATCCAAGAGTCATTGTGGATCACCGGTGAATGCAATCTGTGAAGGTTCGGGAGTCTACCTTGAAGACTTACCATAGTGATTGGGCGAGGATTGTGTGTCCTTAGCTCAAGGGGAATAAGGTGAAGACGCGGTCTTCTGAGTTGAATCTCAGCCTCCCTAACCAGATGTACAGTTGTCACAAAGAATCGAACTGGTCCAACAAATCATGTGTCTTCAACAAGTGACTGGTTCTATCTTCTACCTCACCTTACTTAGAGTTTGTCTTCGTGAAGTCATTGCCTATTAGTCATACCTGTTTGACTTCATTGCTTGACTACTTTTGTTGATTGGCTTCTCACTATCTACCATCTTGATCCTACTACCAAGCTGCTATTAGTCCTGTACTTTCACGTTATTGCATACTAGACTATGGTTTGCTTGTTGTAGTTTATCTTCCGCTGCATATCAATTAGGTCATTTCTATTGTTTGTCTTTGAAACATCCGTGTTTTGAAGACTTTCTCAAAAATCGCCTATTCACCCCCCCCCCTCTAGTCGATAACTAGAACTTTCAATTGGTATCAGAGCAAGGTACTCCCTTGTTCTGTGTGATTCGGTTTAACCACCTGGAGTTTTAGCTATGTCGACTGCAGGGATAATCAAAGTCTCCGCTGCTGTCACGACCGGTTTTTCAATAAAAATATTTATTGAACAATCGACCTATGAAGTCCAATATGAGGAAATCCTTCATACCGGTAGACAAATCTTTGATACAATAAGCCAGTAGCATTACAATATTACAGGGGTCGGACTGAAGATGCCCAACCAATTATTACGAACTCGCCGATAATTATACATAGTGGCGGATATGACTCAAAGGTGTGGGGTGGAAATACTACTGGCTCGAGATATGAGTGGTTGGTGGAATAACACAGCGGGGTGGTTAATAAGTCTCTTGCCTTTGGCGGCTCATCGAAAGCGCCGAGGTGAGGCTCGATGAATTTATTTGGGTAGCGAAGCGGATATATCACAATGACTAATCCAGGGTCGCACGAGACTGACTGGGATTCCTCTAGGCGTCGGACTCGCTATCGAATTCTTCATCCATGAGATCGCCTTTCACAAGATTCTGGCCAAATCAACAAGCGGTGAGTACTTTGAAAGTACTCGGAAGAGAGTTCTGACAAAAGATATAACAAATGAATGCATGAATGAGTCATGATTAATTTTAACAATGCTCAATTAAATCAGCATAGCAAAAATAAATAAGAAGGGAATCGGCGGTAGTCCGCTCAAAAACCCAAAGAAGGATAAACTCAAAACCGATCGAGTGTCTGAAGTGACGCCTCGAAGGGTGAATAAATAAGCAAAACATGCCGCAGTCGGGCGTCTGAGAGACACCTCATAAAGGGCTTATATTGAAATAAAAATACATGCGTGCATGATCGGACGTCCGAGCGACATCACGTAAAGGGCTTATAATGAAAGTAATAACAATGCATGATCGGACGTCTGAGCAACATCACAGAAAGGGCTTATAATGAAAATAAATAACAACAATGCCGCAGTCGGACGTCTGAGCGACATCACAGAAAGGGCTTATAATGAAAATAAATAACAACAATGCCGCAGTTGGACGTCTGAGCAACATCGCTGAAAGGGCTTATAATGAAAATAAGTAACAACAATGCCGCAATCGGACGTCTGAGCGACATTGCAGAAAAAGCTTATAGTTCATTATTCATAACTGACAAGATATAGTGCTCACGGAAAATATTCCTCACAAGACAATAAGCGGGTTAGTCCACTCACAGGAAAATAAACATTTGATACCCAAATGGTTCTCAGGAGTCCCTATCACCAAGTCTGACACTCGACAAATAAGATGAACATGGTACTTGGATATGAATAAGATGAGTTCAAGAATTTTGACTCTGCAGAGTTTGTACTAAATTGTCCACAGCCAACGGATTTCCGTAGTCATGAAGGACTAGTTTCGTTTACGGTATTTCAGAGGAAACACAACTAGCTTGTACACATCCATCACACCTCACGTTGCCAGGAATCACCCTAGACAGCGTTTAAGAAAAACTTTGAGACGGGGAGATCACAATCTCGAATAGCATGGGATCAAATTTATATCTGTGGCGCTCTAAGGGTGCCCCTCTCGGTCCCAACCGGAAACACCCATGCCCCCTGACCGGATGAAAGGATTTAATCCAGGGCCGTGGAACGTTCATCCCGGCCTCTCAATTTGGTGTGTACCAGGAAGTGGTTTGCAACCTACTAAGCCGTATCCCTTGCGGGAAACAGGTGGTAGTACGGAAGGGAAGACGGGCGGGAATCTGACTGACTTATGTTGACACCGGGTCAACGATATGGCATAAGCCTGGCATGCTACAACCTGCCACCTTACCCATACTCATGGCAACTCATGGCCATGCAACAAGTTTTCAACAACTCATGGGTTTACCGAGCCCATTTGCCACGATGCTCACGAGATAAACTATCATCGAAAAGCTCGTGAACGTGGCATGATATAAGTGCAAACATGCCCAGACACTCATCATATCAAAAGTTCAAACTTTGCTTGCCTGGTTCGGAGTAGTCGGGGTCTAGCTCGGCGAAGTTCACGGTTCCGTCACCTCCTTGGGTATCTACGGTAAACAAAATTACACGCGCTAACATAAATACCGTGGAGTACATAAAGTTGATCCAAATATTTTTCAATTAAATATGATAAAAAACTAGACAAAAATCTGAAGAGGGCAGAAAAAGAATCACTCAAAAATTCCTTTATGTTAAAAAGTTATAAGAGTTTTAACCCAAGGACCCATCTGTAATGAAACAGAAAGTTTCCAGGGGGTTCTGCGGAAAAGTCCAGATAACGTTTCGTTTAAAAGAAGCAACTGAGAGGCTGACAGGCGGGCTCCACCTGTCATGTTTGAAAATTTGAAAGAGGGAAACAGGGCGCGACGGCGCCCGAGAGGTGCGGTGGTCGCCGGCGGCGATCCACGGCGAGGCAGAGTGATCGGACGGTACCTTCGTGATCAGCACGTCCTTCCCCGTCTGTGGAAGGTGGAAGTGGTCATCGGCGAGCTCCACATCGACGGCGACGCTTGCTCCAGCGGACGGCGGTTCGGTCGGTCCTGGATCTCGCCGGAGAGAGCTGCGGGGCAAAAATTGAGGTGGGGGTTATCCTACTAGAGGTGGTACGAGGCTACGGGCGAAAGCAGGGCGGCGGAGGAGTTCTCACTGGAGAGAACGGTGTCGGAGCCCGAGGCGGACGGAGGTGGCCGGAGTCGGGGAAGAAAGGCCCCTCGAGGCCCCTCCAGTGGCTAGGCGGGGTCTGGTGAGGTGGTGGAGTCGTGCGGAGGCGACAGCAAGCTCGGGGGGCTATATATAGCCGGCCCGAGTCGGTTGCCGTGAACGGATAAGTCCGGTGAGGTGATTACGGCGGTGCTGTGGTTGCACGGGAGGGTTAGGAGCTTGAGCATCGCCTAGGAGGAGTAGTGGTGCAATTTCAGGGTCCAGCTCAGCACGGGAGGAAGGTTTACGGCTTGCCCTCGACGGAACGGCCGCACGGCCCGTCGGCGGCAGAGAGCGCGCTCTGCGCGTGCCAAGCCACGGCGACGGTGCCGCATGCGTGCGCTGGCAAGGAGGTGGCCACGCGGAGCCACCAGGACGCTTGGGCGGCGCCGAACGGCGTTGCGCCGCAGTTTTGCCTCCTGTCGCCGTTACGGTGATTCGCCGCCAAGAAAGCACGCCGGCCAAGCGGCAGGGCGCCACCGACGCCGGGAAGTCGCCAAGCGCGTGTGTGGGGCTTCGGACAAGCAGGCCAGGCTGCGAGCATCGAGCCAAAAGGGCTGTGGACTCGAGACTGAAGTTACTGACAGAGATCGACACTGAACTTTCTGAATTTACTGAATGTGAACAAAACAGTGCATGCCAGGTGTTCGACAAAATGATTCTGGTATCCAGGGATTTTTCCTTGAGCTGATTTTTGGTGGAGTGGTCTCCCATTGCAACTAGAAGTTGCCTAAATTTTGGTGGGATTTTTGGAGAAGTGTAGATATGCATTTCACCAAATTTGGCAAATCTGGTCCAAACTTGCAGTGAGTGAAGTTTGAAATATTTGAAAAGAAGAAGAGTGGATCAAGATGGTTCTGGGTTGTGGATACCAAGGACTATCCAGGGGTGTGGAGTTGAGGTCAAAAATCAAAAGCATTAGGGTACTTGCTTTGCAAATCACCTAGGCTCAAAAGAAAAGACAGAATTATTTTGGGAGGGGAATTAATTGGAATAAAATCCAAAAATGGATTTTACTAGTTTGGACAGAATGTTTGAGTTGTACCAAAGTGTAAGGAGAGATTTTTGGGAAGGTTTTACCATGTGGTGCATGGAAGAATCATGAATGATTTCAAATATGGGAGAGGGTGAAAAACTCCTAGAGTTTCTTTTTGAAATAGAATAAATTCCAAAGATTCTTCTTGAAATTTTGAGAAGAGGGAAATCAGAAGAAAATTTAAAACCAAACACTAGAGTTGTAGGAGATGAAAAATAAAATATTTACTAAAGGGAAAAAGCTTTGAGAGAGATTTTTGGAAGGGTTTTGGAGACCTCCTTCAAATCCAACAAAATTATGAAGAAAACCAAAGGAAAAATTTTGGAGTGTCACAACACCTACCCCCTTAGGAAAAATCTCGTCCCCGAGATTCCAGTTGATCCTCAAATAATTGTGGGTGCTCTGTTCGAAGGAAATCCTCTCTTTCCCAAGTGGCTTCAGTCTCGGTGTGGTTGCTCCACTGAACTTTGAAGAACTTGATGGTTTTCTGTCGGGTTCTCCTTTCTGACTCCTCCAAGATTTTTATCGGATGCTCCCGATAAGTAAGGTCTGGTTGCACGTCTATGTTTTTAAGGGGTACTTGTTTCTCTGGGTTGCTTACGCACTTCCTCAATTGGGAGACGTGAAATACGTCGTGGATGTCGGATAATTCTTCGGGTAAGTCTAGCTGGTAGGCCACCTTGTCTCTTCGTGCTACTATGCAGAATGGTCCGATGAATCTTGGTGCTAGCTTCCCTTTAATCTTGAATCGGTGCAGACCTCTCATGGGTGATACTCGTAGGTACACAAATTCACCGGTTCAAAATGGACTCCACGATGCTTCCGATCGTAATAACTCTTTTGTCGACTTTGAGCTGTCTTGAGTCGGTCCTTAATTACCTTGACTTTATCTTCACCTCTTTGAGCAGGTCTGGGCGAAAGATTTGACTGTCTCCGGTTTCCGACCAATTTAGCGGGTACGACACCTTCGTCTGTCTGAGCTTCAAATGGTGCCATTTGCAGGCTGGGTGATAGCTGTTGTTATATGCGAATTCTGCGTATGGTAAGCTCTCCTCCCAAGTGGTCCCATAGGTGAGGACACATGCTCTTAGCATATCTTCTAGAATCTGATTCACTCGCTCAGTCTGCCCATCTGTCTGGGGATGGTAGGCGGTACTGAATGCCAGCTGAGTTCCCAGAGCTTGTTGTAAGTGATCCCAAAACCGGGAGACGAATTGAGTGCCTCCGTCTCGAGATTATTTTCTTTGGGACTCCATGTAGGCAAACGATACGGGAGAGGTAGAGCCTAGCACGCTTCTGAGTGGTGTGTGTTGTCTTCACGGGGATGAAGTGAGCTACTTTAGTCAGCCTATCTATGATTACCCATATGGCATCATGTCCATGTCGCGACCGAGGTAGTCCAACAATAAAATCCATTCCAATTTCGTCCCATTTCCACTCG
This sequence comes from Aegilops bicornis, assembly GCA_021605145.1. Taxonomy (NCBI): domain Eukaryota; kingdom Viridiplantae; phylum Streptophyta; class Magnoliopsida; order Poales; family Poaceae; genus Aegilops; species Aegilops bicornis. The sequence goes on from CM038673.1 coordinate 146,736,928, forward strand.
GGTATCTTATTGGGTTGCAATAGCCCGGCTGGTTTCTGGTGCTCGGCCTTGATGTGTTGACAAGAGTCACAACATGCAATAAACGTGGCTATGTCTCTTTTTATACCATGCCACCAAAATGTTTCCTGAAGATCTTTGTACATTTTTGTTCCTCCGGGATGGATTGAATATGGAGCGGTGTGGCCTTCAGCCAGGATTTGCTGTTTAAGGTCATGGATATTTGGTATGCAAAGCCTATTCCCGTACCACAATATTCCTTGCTCATCAATAATGAATTCCGAGGCCTCACCCAATTTCATCTTACGTTTTATGCCTTCAATGCTGGGGTGTCCACGTTGAGCCTCTTTAACCTTCTCTATCAGGGTAGGCTATACTTCTAAGTTTGACACACTGTCTTCGGTGACCACCATCAGGTTGAGCTTTGCGAATTCCTGCTGGAATTCAGGTCTTAAGTCTGGCATGCTGTCGTTGTCCGGACTGGGGTTCTGACTCAGAGCGTCTGCTACAACATTTGCTTTGCCCGGGTGGTAGTGGATCCCAACATCATAATCCTTTACTAATTCCAACCAGCGTTGCTGCCGTAAATTCAGTTCTGGTTGTGTGAAAATATACTTGAGGCTTTTGTGGTCCGTGTAGATTTCACAACGATTACCAAGTAAAAAGTGTCTCCACTCCTTGAGTGCATGAATAACTGCTACTAATTCCAGGTCATGGGTAGGGTAATTTTCCTCATGCTTGCGAAGCTATCTGGAAACATATGCGACAACCTTGCCTTCTTGCATCAATACGCACCCGAGGCCCTTTCGAGATGCGTCACAAAATACCTCAAAATTTTTGTGTGTATCTGGCACAATTAGTACTGGTGCTGTCGTCAGTTTCCTCTTCAGTTCTTGGAAACTTTTCTCGCAAGCTTCCGTCCATCCAAACTTCCTGTCTTTCTTGAGTAGTTGTGTCATTGGCTTTGCTATGGTGGAGAATCCTTCAATAAATCTTCGGTAGTATCCTGCCATAGCCAAGAAACTTCGTACATCCGTCACGCTGGTGGCGGCTTCGATAATCACGGCCTTGACTTTTTCTCGGGTCTACGGCGATACCTTCTTGAGTCAAGACGCGGGCCCGTAAAACCTACTTGCTTTAGCCAAAATTCACACTTGCTGAATTTAGCATACAGTTGATGTTTCCTGAGTTCTCCTAGTACAATCCGGAGATGTTTAGCATGTTCTTCTGGTGTTTTGGAGTATACCAGAATATCATCGATAAATACCACAACAAACTTATCCATAAACTTCATGAATACTTTGTTCATGAGGTGAACAAAATATCTTGAGGCGTTTGTTAGTCCGAATGGCATTACGGTGAACTCATACAATCCGTATCTGGAGGTGAAAGCGGTCTTGGGAATATCTTCGGTTCGCACTTTCAGTTGATGGTATCCCGATCTCAAGTCAATCTTTGAGAACACCTTGGCCTTAGCGATTTGATCGAATAAATCATTTATTCGTGGCATCGGGTATTTGTTCTTGATTGTGACCATGTTTAGCGCTCGATAGTCTATGCACAATCTCAGTGTTCCATCCTTCTTTTTGGCAAACAAAATTGGCGAACCCCAAGGTGAGGAACTGGCTCGTATGTACCCTTTTTCCAATAATTCCTTTATTTGCTTCTTCAGTTCTACCAATTCGGATGGTGCCATTCTGTACGGTTTCTTGTATATGGGAGCGGTTTCGGGTGCTAGCTCAATGCTGAATTCTATCTCTCGATCTGGTGGCATGCCTCGTAGTTCTTCGGGAAACACATCTGGAAATTCACACACTACTGGAACCTTGCTCAATTCAGAAATATCTACCTTATTCAATCTCGGTTTTCGGGATATTTTTCTTTCCTTGGCTGAAACCTTTATGGTCTTCCCGTGGTGATGGGTGAGAATTACGGTCCTGTTGAAGCAGTCAATAAAACCTTTGTTGGTGGTTAACCAATCCATCCCTAAGATGACATCCAGTCCTTTATTCTCCAATATGATAAGATTTGCGTGGAACTTCAACCCTTCAAACTCGATGACCACACCCTGGCAATAATTCTGGGTAACTTGCTTAATTCCAGGGGACTTGACGATCATAGATTTTACCAAGGGAAGCATCGAAAAATTGTTTTGCAAAGCAAAACTTTTCGAAACAAATGAGTGAGAAGCTCCAGAATCAAACAAAACCATGGCAGGTATTGTGTTGATGTGAAACGCATCGAGTCACGATATTTGGGGCATTTTGTGCTTCCTCTTTGGTCACGTGGTTCAGATGACCCTTCCTGTGGTTGTTATTTGGGTTGAAATTGTTGCGCTTTGGTACCGAATTATTGCTTCCGTTGTTCGTCTTTGGGGTCGAGTTCCTTGGCTTGGGGCACTGCTTGGCATAGTGCCCTTCTTCTCCATAGGCGTAACAGGTAACGCCTGGGCGATAGGTAAACTCCTTGTCCCTTGCGTGGAAATTCTTGCTTGGGCGTGAGACGTTTGTCGTGGGTCTGGGTGTCCAGTTTTTTTGAACATCTGTCTTGCTACGATGGTTGCGGGTATGTTTGGACTGGTCCCTCTTCCGCTTGCTGAAATCTTCTAAGCTGCGTCTCTCATTTTCCAAGGTAATGGCCTTATCCACCAGCGTCTTAAAATCTGGAAATGTGTGTACGACCAATTGACATTTAAGCGCGGGTGTCAGACCGTCTAGGAATTTCTCCATCTTTTTGTTTTCTGACATACGCTCCTCGTTGGCGTAGCGAGACATCAGGGTAAACTGACTGTTGTATTCTAACACTGACATTGTCCTTTGCTTGAGGTCATCAAATTCTCTCCTTTTGATCTTCATAAGACTCTTAGGAATATGTGCCCCATGAAAACCTTCTTTAAATTCCTCCCATGATATATTATTTTCGTTGGGGTGCATGTGTAGGAAATTTTCCCACCACGATGCGGCTGTTCCCGTGAGATAGTGCGGAGCATAAAGCACTTTCTCAAGGTCTGAACACTGGGCGATAATTGGTTTTCTCTCCATGTCTCGAAGCCAGTCCTCGGCTTCCAGAGGTTTGTCAGTGTGAGAGAATGTTTGGGGACGTCTTACGTAGCTCAGATAATTTTGATTGCTGCTGATACTGTCCACGGTGATTTCCCATATTGATGACTTGGTTCAGTATTTCCTGATGTTGCTGCTGACTTTGTTCATAAAGACGACACATTTGGGAAAGTGCCGTTTCACTGTCCTGTTGACTTGTTTGTCCCTGAGTGAAATTGTTGCCTGGGGGTGTGCCATAATTTTCCTCTGTCGGAGTTGGCATGGAGCGCGTCCAAGGATGAGACATAGTTCACTCTGGGGATATATTTTGAAACACTCATAAGAAAAGAAATTGAGCCGCAAAAATCAATAAATTCAAGAGGATGCAAAAAGTTGTAAATGCTCCAAGATTTTTCAAGAGAAAATACGTTTGCGCACGGAGAAGGACTGTCCATTACATATCTTACACGCAAGTAGTAATTATACAATTCATCACTCAGGATATGCGTACATAAATCCCGACATGTTATTTAGTCCAGCACTTCTCCGCATTCTACATGATGCTAAACAAACTACTTCTCACAGCCTATTTACATCTAAACATATCAAACAAGTCGGTACATCGCATGGCGGCTAAGCGTACTTAGTCGGAGGTGGTAAGGATTTCCCTTGGCCTGCCAAGGGTGAGGCGTAGGGAGGCTGGGGACTCAACCTCCTCCTTAGAGATAGGCTCCGGACGAGAGGTGCTGCGCCGAGTTGGTGGAGCAGGTGCCCTGTGTGGGACAACTCGAATCTGAGCGGGCACGAGGGGTGGTGCAGAACGAACCGGAGTAGGCGCAATGACATGGTTGAACTCCTCCGTGGTAGGCAAGCGACGAGTAGCGATGCGGCGGTAGGAAGCGAACGATCTTGATGTGAGACGAAAGTCAGTGATGGTGCAGCACGCAGGAGCTCCCTCCTGTTGGCGGCACAGCCATGGACTGAGTCCATGCGGGCAGCTACAAAGTCGTCCACCAGGTTGTCGAAGGCTGCCTCCAAAGCCTGAAGATACTCGATGAGCATCTCAAAAGCTTCGTCCCGTTCTCCTCTAGGGCAAGAGAACGCGTAGTGGCAGGTGTATGGCACGTGACATGGCAGGTAGCGGTAGCGACGAGTCTTCATCGAAGGCAGGATATCCACAGGGCGGGCTATCGCCTCACGGGCTGCCATCTGTAGCGCGTGCTTCTCTGTGGGCATGGCTCTCCCCACGAACCGGTAACGCTCAACTCGTCCTCTCTTGAATTTGTTGGAGATATGCCCTAGAGGCAATCATGTATGATGATATTTCCTATGTGTTTATGAATAAAGATAGTCCTTGGACATTATCAATGATGTGTATCAGCAAGTATGTGACTTGTTTGTGGGACTATGCATTGTATGATGACTGTCCTAAAAGGTCCCTAGTCAAAAGGGCTGTGTGGACGCGCAGCCGACTAGACTGGCATATGACGTCGATGGCTTGGTCTCACTAGCCATGGAGCATTGGATGCTAACCGGCTAATATGGACTTGGAAAGGTCTGGTCGGATACGACATAGTCGGATCCGAGTCGAGATAAGGTCTGAGTCGGACAGACCCAACTATGAGACGCAGCGATATGTCATCTGTGAGTCTCTAGTACAACATACGTTCTATGTCCTAAGACCTGAGTTGACACATGTACTACGGATGGTGACAGACTTGCTTTGGGCCGACCAAACGCTACTCCGTGGATCGGGTAGTTACAAAGGTAGGTTTCGGGTTTGTCCAGTCCCATCTTTGCGAGACACGGTCGAGCAAGATGGGATTTGCCCTCCGATCGGGAGAGATATACTCTGGGCCCCTCGTGTGATCTCGACCAGGAATAGCATGGCCATGCGACTCGGATTATGAGATAATCCGGATTGTGGTCGGTATCACTGGAACGAGAAAGAGGTCGGGTTAGCACAAGGATGACAGTCTCGCCTTGAGCCTGACAACATATATCGTGCGGCAAAGGGAACAGAAGTGTGACACGTTGTACAGGTTCGCCTAACCAGCTCCATAGTATGCTTGGTGGTCGGCACGCCTTGCTAGAGGCCGCTACCAACCGTACAGGTCGGAGGTGATCCGAACTATGACCAAGCCGACTTGAACCTAAGGGGTCGCGCGCTTAAGGGAAGGAACCTATGAGTTCAGTTCGTGAGACCTTTGGTCGGATGTGATCCGAATCGACTAGGAACGTGACCGAATAGACTTTGGGCTTTAGGGTCCGTGCGAGGCCCAAGTGTTGAGCCCGCGACGGACGCCTATATAAAGTGGAGGTGCAGCACACTCAGGCAGTTGATCGCTTCGGTGCTGCGACTAGGGTTTGCATGTGTTGCGAATAGCCACCTCCACTCGCCGCCGACTGTGTGATCGGACCTAGCAGTCCGCCGCACGACGTTCCTCCCGCACGCGCGGATACCGTTAGAGGCGATGCACTTGCGCCGCTCCGGCGAACTTCAGACGTGGGATCGGACGATCGGCCGCTCGAGGGAGATCGAACGAGGAGGAGGCGATCCACGCAGACGCCGCTGCCCAACTCTTCTTCGCTGCACGCATCGCTGCGCGTCTAGTGGTAACGAACTGTGATCCATCTCCCGTAGCATGTTCCTGGATGTTCTGCGCGTAGGAATATTTAATTTGCAGTCGATGCACCCTACCGTAGAATCCAACAGAATTCCACCGCGGCTTGGTGCATGGTTAGACGGTCATTGACCTTGTGCTGAGAGAGAGAGAGAGAAGACTGGGCGCACATCTGGCCCCATCGCGACTTGGACGATGAAGGAGAGAAGCTTGACAAACCCATCGGGCATGTTGGCGAACATCTGCGACTCGTAGTCGTTGCTGGCCATCTACAAAAGTAGGAAAAAATCTTGAGTAGTCAAATCATAAATTTATGCTGACTGTCAGAAATTGACTACATTTGTGAAAATAATAAATAGCTCTATTATACTAATAACCGATTAGCGATGGCACCTAGTGGCTTCCTACAGTCAGCCTGGCTCTGGTACCAAGCTTGTCACGACCGGTTTTCAATAAAAATATTTATTGAACAACCGACCTATGAAGTCCAATATGAGGAAATCCTTCATACCGGTAGACAAAACTTTGATACAATAAGCCAGTAGCATTACAATATTACAGGGGTCGGACTGAAGATGCACAACCAATTATTACGAACTTGCCGATAATTATACATAGTGGCGGATATGACTCAAAGGTGTGGGGTGGAAATACTACTGACTCGAGATATGAGTGGTTGGTGGAATAACACAGCAGGGTGGTTAATAAGTCTACTGCACTGGCGGCTCATCGAGCGTCGAGGTGAGGCTCAATGAATTTATTTGGGTAGCGGAAGCGGATATATCACAATGACTAATCCAGGGGTCGCACGAGACTGACTGGATTCCTCTAGGCGCCGGACTCGCTATCGAACTCTTCATCCATGAGATCGCCTTCAAGATTCCGGCCAAATCAACAAGCCAGGTGAGTACTTTGAAAGTACTCGCAAGACAGTTCGGACAAAAGATATAACAAATGAATGCATGAATGAGTCATGATTAATTTTAACAATGCTTAATTAAATCAGCATAGCAAAAATAAATAAGAAGGGAATCGGCGGTAGTCCGCTCGAAAACCCAAAGAAGGATAAACTCAAAACCGATCGACTGTCTGAAGTGACGCCTCGAAGGGTGAATAAATAAGCAAAACATGCCGCAGTCGGGCGTCTGAGCGACACCTCATAAAGGGCTTATATTGAAATAAAAATACATGCGTGCCGCAGTCGGACGTCTGAGCGACATCACAGAAAGGGCTTATAATGAAAGTAATAACAATGCCGCAGTCGGACGTCTGAGCGACATCACAGAAAGGGCTTATAATGAAAATAAATAACAACAATGCCGCAGTCGGACGTCTGAGCGACATCGCAGAAAGGTCTTATAATGAAAATAAATAACAACAATGCCGCAGTCGGACGTCTGAGCGACATCGCTGAAAGGGCTTATAATGAAAATAAGTAACAACAATGCCGCAATCGGACGTCTGGGCGACATCGCAGAAAGGGCTTATAGTTCATTATTCATAACTGACAAGATATAGTGCTCACGGAAAATATTCCTCACAAGACAATAAGCGGGTTAGTCCATTCACAGGAAAATAAACATTTGATACCCAAATGGTTCTCAGGAACCCCTGTCACCGAGTCTGACACTCGACAAATGAGATGAACATGGTACTTGGATATGAATAAGATGAGTTCAAGAATTTTGACTCTGCTGAGTTTGTACTAAATTGTCCACAGCCAACGGATTTCCGTAGTCACGAAGGAATAGTTCCATTTACGGTATTTCAGAGGAAACACAACTAGCTAGTACACACCCATCACACCTCACGTTGCCAGGAATCACCCTAGACAACGTTTAAGAAAAACTTTGAGATGGGGAGATCACAATCTCGAATAGCATGGGATCAAATTTATATACGCGCGCTCTAAGGGGTGCCCCCCTCTCGGTCCCAACCGGAAACACCCATGCCCCCTGACCGGATGAAAGGCTTTAATCCAGGGCCATCTAACCTTCATCCCGGCCTCTCAATTTGGTGTGTACCAGAAGTGGTTTCCAACCTACTAAGCCGTATCCCTTGCGGGAAACAGGTGGTAGTACGGAAGGGAGGACGGACGGGAATCTGACTGACTTATGTTGACACCGGGTCAACGATATGGCATAAGCCTGGCATGCTACAACCTGCCATCTTACCCATACTCATGCCAACTCATGGCCATGCATCAAGTTTTCAACAACTCATGGGTTTACCGAGCCCATTTGCCACGATGCTCACGAGATAAACTATCATCGCAAAGCTCGTGAATGTGCCATGATATAAAAATAGTGCAAACATGCCCAGACACTCATCATATCAAAAGTTCAAACTTTGCTTTCCTGGTTCGGAGTAGTCGGGGTCTAGGTCGGCGAAGTTCACGGTTCCGTCACCTCCTTCGGTATCTACGGTAAACAAAATTACACGCGCTAACGTAAATACCGTGGAGTACAGAAAGTTGATCCAAATATTTTTCGAATAAATATGATAAAAAACTAGACAAAAATCTGAAGAGGTCAGAAAAAGAATCACTCAAAAATTCCTTTCTGTTAAAAAGTTATAAGAGTTTTAACCCAAGGACCCATCTGTAATGAAACACAAAGTTTCCAGGGGGTTCTGCGGAAAAGTCCAGATAACATTTCAGTTAAAAGAAGCAACTGAGAGGCTGACAGGCGGGCTCCACCTGTCATGTTTGAAAATTTGAAAGAGGGAAACAGGGCGCGACGACGCCCGAGAGGTGCGGTGGTCGCCGGCGGCGATCCACGGCGAGGCAGAGTGATCGGGCGGTACCTTCATGATCAGCACGTCCTTCCGCGTCTGTGGAAGGGGGAAGTGGTCGTCGGCGAGCACCACGTCGACGGTGACGCTTGCTCCGGCGGACGGCGGTTCGGTCGGTCGTGGATCTCGCCGGAGAGAGCTGCGGGGCCAAAATTGAGGTGGGGGTTATCCTACTAGAGGTGGTCCGAGGCTACGGGCGAAAGCAGGGCGGCGGAGGAGTTCTCACTGGAGAGAACGCTGCCGGAGCCCGAGGCGGACGGAGGTGGCCGGAGTCGGGGAAGAAAGGCCCCTCGAGGCCCCTCCAGTGGCTAGGCGGGGTCTGGTGAGGTGGTAGAGTCGCGGCGAGGCGAGAGCAAGCTCGGGGCTATATATAGCCGCCCGAGTCGGTTGCCGTGAACGGATAAGTCCGGCGAGGTGATTACGACGGCGCTGTGGTTGCACGAGAGGGTTAGGAGCTTGAGCATCGCCTAGGAGGAGTAGTGGTGCCATTTCAGGGTCCAGCTCAGCACGGGAGGAAGGTTTACGGCTTGCCCTCGATGGAACGGCCGCACGGCCCGTCGGCGGCAGAGAGCGCGCTCTGCGTGTGCCAAGCCACGGCGATGGTGCCGCATGTGTGCGCTGGCAAGGAGGTGGCCATGCGGAGCCACCAGGACGCTTGGGCGGCGCCGAACGGCGTTCGCAGCTTCTGCTTCTGCCGCCGTTACGGTGATTCGGCCAAGAAAGCACGCCAAGAAGGGGCTGTGGCGCCACCGACGCCGGGAAGGCACCAAGCGCGCGTCTGGGGCTTCGGACAAGCAGGCCAGGCTGCGAGCATCGAGCCAAAAGGACTGTGGACTCGTGACAGAGGTCGACATTGAACTTTCTGAATTTACTGAATGTGAACAAAACAGTGCATGCCAGGTGTTCGACAAAGGTATCCAGGGATTTTTCCTTGAGCTGATTTTTGGTGGAGTGGTCTCTCATTGCAACTAGAAGTTGCCTGAATTTTGGTGGGATTTTTGGAGAAGTGTAGATATGCATTTCACCAAATTTGGCAAATCTGGTCCAAACTTGGAGTGAGTGAAGTTTGAAATATTTGAAAAGAAGAAGAGTGGATCAAGATGGTTCTGGGTTGTGGATACCAAGGACTATCCAGGGGTGTGGAGTTGAGGTCAAAAATCAAAAGCATTAGGGTACTTGCTTTGCAAATCACCTAGGCTCAAAAGAAAAGACAGAATTATTTTGGGAGGGGAAATAATTGGAATAAAATCCAAAAATGGATTTTACTAGTTTGGACAGAATGTTTGAGTTGTACCAAAGTGGAAGGAGAGATTTTGGGAAGGTTTTACCATGTGGTGCATGGAAGAATCCTGAATGATTTCAAATATGGGAGAGGGTGAAAAACTCCTAGAGTTTCTTTGTGAAATAGAATAAATTCCAAAGATTCTTCTTGAAATTTTGAGAAGAGGGAAATCAGAAGAAAATTTAAAACCAAACACTAGAGTTGTAGGAGATGAAAAATAAAATATTTGCTAAAGGGAAAAGCTTTGAGAGAGATTTTTGGAAGGGTTTTGGAGACCTCCTTCAAATCCAACATAATTATGAAGAAAACCAAAGGAAAATTTTTGGAGTGTCACAGCTGCTTGCCCCGTGTTCGATGGAACAGACTATCCCTACTAGAAGAATAAGATGCGCATGCATCTTGAAGCCATTGATGTCGCACTGGTATGTCGTCAAGAATGGTGTTCCCAAATATGGTGAAGGTGTCACCCCTCATCGATGTCAAGAAGTTCATTCAACTGGACTCTACTGCAAAGAACATCATCTGTGGTCATCGACCAAAGGACAAGATGGCCGTGTGAGTGCTCTGGAAACGCCGAAGCTTAGTCTGGGACTGGCTATCCAAGGTCAACGTACGCCTCCACCCAGATATATCAAAGGATCAGTGTTCTTCGCAACCTCTTCAACCGCTTCAAGAGTGTAAGTGCATCTAGTGCCACCCCTAGTTGGTTTTGGAGTATTGACGACAAATGTGGTTGAGGGACTAATGCGTTTGTGAGAATTGCAGGATAACGCAGTAGTGTCCCTCATTGATTCGGTTTATCTACCGGAGACGACCCCTAAAAATGCATGAAGACATTGACGACAATGGTGGTATGTGAAGATATTCACATTGAAGACTATGACATGAGAAGACATCAAGTGAAGACTATGGAGCGCGAAGACTGTGTTGTTTCGTTGTTTCCTTTTCTTCTTTGTTGAGTCGTAGGAACCACCGCATCGTTAAGTGGGGTCCAAGTGATCATAGTCGTAATGAATGAAGTGATGCTCAACCCAAATCCTATATCTTCGACGAAGACAATGAGTGCAAAACTTATCCAAAGCTGGATGAGTCGCCTTTGCTTGTAGCCGAGTAAAGTTGTCGTGTGTGTTTGAAATCGACCGTTGGAACACGTGTCAGTTCCTTAGTGACCAGGGTCATTTCGGACATAACAGGTTGGGTTGCCTAGTGGCTATAAATAGCCCACCCCTACACCATAAATTGGTGGCTGCTCGTAATTAGTGCACGGCTTTTGTCGCTTGAGAGCAACCCACCTCGAAGCCTTTGAGAGAGAAATCCTTCCGAGGACAAAGCCCAAACACCCAGAGCCAAAGAGTGTTATGAATCATCAAGTCTTTCTTGTCTATGTGACCTGAAGACTTATTACACTTGAGGACTGTGAATCCTCCGGCCGGTTAGGCGTCGCGTCCGAGCATCCAAGGGTCATTACGGATTCTTTGGTGAACCTTGAGCTGTGAAGGTTCGGAATTCTACCTTGAAGACTTACCAGAGTGATTGGGCGAGGACTGTGTGTCCTTAGCTCAAGGGGAATAAGGTGAAGACACGGTCTTCTGAGTTGAATCTCAGCCTCCCTAACCAGACGTACAGTTGTCACAGCAACTGGAACTGGTCCAACAAATCCTGTGTCTTCAACAAGTGACTGGTTCTATCCCTTCCCTCCTTTACTTGACTTAGTCTTCGTGAAGTCATTGCTTATATGTCTTATCTGTTTGACTTCATTGCTTGACTCCTATCGTTGTTTGGCTTCATACTATCTTCCATCTTGATCCTACTACCAAGCTGCTATTAGTCTTGTTCTTTCACGTTATTGCATATTAGACTATGGTTTGCTTGTCGTAGTTCATCTTCCGCTGCATATCAATTAGGTCATTTCTATTGTTTGTCTTTGAAACATCCGTGTTTTCAAGACTTTCGTTAAAATCGCCTATTCACCCCCCCTCTAGTCGATAACTAGCACTTTCAATTGGTATCAGAGCAAGGTACTCCCTTGTTCTGTGTGATTCGGTTTAACCACCTGGAGTTTTAGCTATGTCGACTGCAGGGATAATCAAAGTCTCCGTTGCTTGCCCCGTGTTCGATGGAACTGACTATCCATACTGGAAGAATAAGATGCGCATGCATCTTGAAGCCATTGATGTCGACCTCTGGTATGTTGTCAAGAATGGTGTTCCTAAATCTAGTGAAGGTTTCACCCCTGCTGATGTCAAGAAGTTCATTCAACTGGACTCCACTGCAAAGAACATCATCTGTGAGTGCTCTGGAAACGTCGAAGCTAGTCTGGGACTGGCTATCCAAGGTCAACGAAGGCGTCTCAACCCAGAGAGATCAAAGGATCAGTGTTCTTCGCAACCTCTTCAACCGCTTCAAGAGAAACGACAATGAAAATGTCCAGCTCACGTTTGATCGACTCACTGACATCACAAATGAGCTTCATGCTCTCGGCACCACTGAGGTCACCAAGCATGAAATCGTCAAGACACTACTGAGATCACTTGACAGCTCTTTTGACACCCTTGCCCTCATGATACAAGAACGTCCTGACTTCAAGAAACTCGATCCGTCTGATATACTTGAGAGGCTCAACACACATGAGTTCCAGCTTTCTAAGAAAAGAGATATCTATGGTCCCAACTATGGCCGAACTCATGCTTTGAATGAAAAAGTTGTTTCCTCATCTAAAGAAGAATCATTGCGGTTACGATGATCCACGAAGACACTGGAAAGGAACTTGCTATGCTTGTGAAGAAGTTCCAGAAGTTCACTAGGAAGAAAGGCTTCAGAAAGTCTTCACGATCCAGCTCAAGAGATGATGAAGCTTCCACTCATGACTACAAGAAGAGAACATCACAAGTGCAAGAAAACTAGAAACTATATCTCTGAATGTCCATAGTGGGACAATGAGAAGAATAAGAAGAAGAGCTAGGAATATGATTCTGATGACAAGAAAAAGAAGAAATCTTCAAAGTCTTCTTCCAAGTCCTCATCAAAGTCTTCATCTCATAAGAAGAGCTCATCTGGCAAGGCTCTAGCTTTTGTTGGCAAGGAAATGGATTCAGAGGAGGAGTATGCTTCTGAGGAGGTGGAGGTGGACTCTGAAGAGGAGTCCGACCCGGGCGTTGCAAGTCTGGCTTTAGCCACAACCTATGTTGCCAAGTCCATCTTCAACACTGAAGACAATGACTTCCACACCAACACTGAAGCTGATGACAAGGACGACCCTGCTCCCATCTACTGCTTCATGGCACGCGGTGCCAAGGTAAAATCACGTGATGCTTACTTTCAAACATCAAGTGAAGATGACTCTGATTGTTAATCCAAACCCAGCTACAAAACTCTTGCTAAAATTGCAACTGAACAACAAAGAGCTATGGAACATACTCAAAAACTGTTAGACAAAAGCGATGACCTGTCAGGACCCCGATTCCAAGTCACATCGACCTAGCCGGTAACACCTCATATCACCTTGCGGCCTCACGCACGGTATTCCCACGGGTGTCGCCTTACCATGGCCCGGGACCGTTTGCGCCTTTTGACTCACGTATATGATAGTGTCGCTAGCATCCATATGACAAAGAACCCGGGCCGACATGGCTAGTCGTGAACCCAAAGCGGCACTAACCCATGGGGATAGGCATACATGAATCACATCGAGCATGTCGGTCATCAACGTATGAATCCGGGCTGTAGCACTGGGCTAACAGGACTCCGGTAACCTGGGCTGTAGCAGGCTAGGCAGGACTCCGGATGTCACCGCGTGACATTTCCCCGAAGGGACAGACATAGGAACGAAGTGAAACACATGCCGGCCAGTCAGGTGTCCAAAGCAGTAGTGCTGGGCTAGCAGGACTCCGGTGAACTGGGCTGTAGCGGACTACTATCACTCAGGAAGCACTAGACAAAAATCTGAAGAGGTCAGAAAAAGAATCACTCAAAAATTCCTTTCTGTTAAAAAGTTATAAGAGTTTTAACCCAAGGACCCATCTGTAATGAAACACAAAGTTTCCAGGGGGTTCTGCGGAAAAGTCCAGATAACATTTCAGTTAAAAGAAGCAACTGAGAGGCTGACAGGCGGGCTCCACCTGTCATGTTTGAAAATTTGAAAGAGGGAAACAGGGCGCGACGACGCCCGAGAGGTGCGGTGGTCGCCGGGCGGCGATCCACGGCGCAGGCAGAGTGATCGGGCGGTACCTTCGTGATCAAGACGCCCTTCGCGTCTGTGGAAGGTGGAAGTGGTCGTCGGCGAGCACCACGTCGACGGTGACGCTTGCTCCGGCGGACGGCGGTTCGGTCGGTCGTGGATCTCGCCGGAGAGAGCTGCGGGGCAAAAATTGAGGTGGGGGTTATCCTACTAGAGGTGGTACGAGGCTACGGGCGAAAGCAGGGCGGCGGAGGAGTTCTCACCGAGAGAACGCTGCCGGAGCCGAGGCGGACGGAGGTGGCCGGAGTTGGGGAAGAAAGGCCCCTCGAGGCCCCTCAAGTGGCTAGGCGGGGTCTGGTGAGGTGGTAGAGTCGTGCGGAGGCGAGAGCAAGCTCGGGGGGGCTATATATAGCCGGCCCGAGTCGGTTGCCGTGAACGGATAAGTCCGGCGAGGTGATTACGGCGGCGCTGTGGTTGCACGAGAGGGTTAGGAGCTTGAGCATCGCCTAGGAGGAGTAGTGGTGCCATTTCAGGGTCCAGCTCAGCACGGGAGGAAGGTTTACGGCTTGCCCTCGATGGAACGGCCGCGACGTCTGCCGGGCGGCAGAGCGCGCTCTGCGTGTGCCAAGCCACGGCGATGGTGCCGCATGTGTGCGCTGGCAAGGAGGTGGCCATGCGGAGCCACCAGGACGCTTGGGCGGCGCCGAACGGCGTTGCGCCGCAGTTCTGCCCCCTGTCGCCGTTACGGTGATTCGGCCGCCGCAAAGCACGCCGGCGCAGGCGGGCCAGGGCGCCACCGACGCCGGGAAGGCACCAAGCGCGCGTCTGGGGCTTCGGACAAGCAGGCCAGGCTGCGAGCATCGAGCCAAAAGGACTGTGGACTCGTGACAGAGGTCGACATTGAACTTTCTGAATTTACTGAATGTGAACAAAACAGTGCATGCCAGGTGTTCGACAAAGGTATCCAGGGATTTTTCCTTGAGCTGATTTTTGGTGGAGTGGTCTCTCATTGCAACTAGAAGTTGCCTGAATTTTGGTGGGATTTTTGGAGAAGTGTAGATATGCATTTCACCAAATTTGGCAAATCTGGTCCAAACTTGGAGTGAGTGAAGTTTGAAATATTTGAAAAGAAGAAGAGTGGATCAAGATGGTTCTGGGTTGTGGATACCAAGGACTATCCAGGTGTGGAGTTGAGGTCAAAAATCAAAAGCATTAGGGTACTTGCGTTGCAAATCACCTAGGCTCAAAAGAAAAGACAGAATTATTTTGGGAGGGGAAATAATTGGAATAAAATCCAAAAATGGATTTTACTAGTTTGGACAGAATGTTTGAGTTGTACCAAAGTGGAAGGAGAGATTTTTGGGAAGGTTTTACCATGTGGTGCATGGAAGAATCCTGAATGATTTCAAATATGGGAGAGGGTGAAAAACTCCTAGAGTTTCTTTGTGAAATAGAATAAATTCCAAAGATTCTTCTTGAAATTTTGAGAAGAGGGAAATCAGAAGAAAATTTAAAACCAAACACTAGAGTTGTAGGAGATGAAAAATAAAATATTTGCTAAAGGGAAAAAGCTTTGAGAGAGATTTTTGGAAGGGTTTTGGAGACCTCCTTCAAATCCAACATAATTATGAAGAAAACCAAAGGAAAATTTTTGGAGTGTCACAGCTGCTTGCCCCGTGTTCGATGGAACAGACTATCCCTACTAGAAGAATAAGATGCGCATGCATCTTGAAGCCATTGATGTCGACCTCTGGTATGTCGTCAAGAATGGTGTTCCCAAATATGGTGAAGGTGTCACCCCTACTGATGTCAAGAAGTTCATTCAACTGGACTCTACTGCAAAGAACATCATCTGTGGTCATCTGACCAAAGGACAGTATGGCCGTGTGAGTGCTCTGGAAACGTCGAAGCTAGTCTGGGACTGGCTATCCAAGGTCAACGAAGGCGTCTCCACCCAGATATATCAAAGGATTAGTGTTCTTCGCAACCTCTTCAACCGCTTCAAGAGTGTAAGTGCATCTAGTGCCACCCCTAGTTGGTTTTGGAGTATTGACGACAAATGTGGTTGAGGGACTAATGCGTTTGTGAGAATTGCAGGATAACGCAGGTAGTGTCCCTCATTGATTCGGGTTTATCTACCGGAGACGACCCCTAAAAATGCATGAAGACATTGACGACAATGGTGGTATGTGAAGATATTCACATTGAAGACTATGACATGAGAAGACATCAAGTGAAGACTATGGAGCGCGAAGACTGTGTTGTTTCGTTGTTTCCTTTTCTTCCTTGTTGAGTCGTAGGAACCACCGTACTGTTAAGTGGGGTCCAAGTGATCATAGTCAGAATGAATGAAGTGATGCTCAACCCAAATCCTATATCTTCGAGCGAAGACAATGAGTGCAAAACTTATCCAGAGCTGGATGAGTCAGCTTTGCTTGTAGCTCGAGTAAAGTTGTCGTGTGTGTTTGAAATCTGACCGTTGGAACACGTGTCAGTTCCTTAGTGACCCAGGGTCATTTCGGACATAACAGGTTGGGTTGCCTAGTGGCTATAAATAGCCCACCCCCTACACCATAAATTGGTGGCTGCTCAGAATTAGTGCACGGCTTTTGTCGTTTGAGAGCAACCCACCTCGAAGCCTTTGAGAGAGAGAAATCCTTCCGAGGACAAAGCCCAAACACCCAGAGCCAAAGAGTGTTATGAATCACTGAAGTCTTTCTTGTCTATGTGACCTGAAGACTTATTACACTTGAGGACTGTGAATCCTCCAGCCGGTTAGGCGTCGCGTTCTGAGCATCCAAGGGTCATTCTGGATTGCTGGTGAACGCAGGCTGTGAAGGTTCGGAATTCTACCTTGAAGACTTACCAGAGTGATTGGGCGAGGACTGTGTGTCCTTAGCTCAAGGGGAATAAGGTGAAGACACGGTCTTCTGAGTTGAATCTCAGCCTCCCTAACCAGATGTACAGTTGTCATAGCAACTGGAACTGGTCCAACAAATCCTGTGTCTTCAACAAGTGACTGGTTCTATCCCTTCCCTCCTTTACTTGACTTAGTCTTCGTGAAGTCATTGCTTATATGTCTTATCTGTTTGACTTCATTGCTTGACTCCTATCGTTGTTTGGCTTCATACTATCTTCCATCTTGATCCTACTACCAAGCTGCTATTAGTCTTGTTCTTTCACGTTATTGCATATTAGACTATGGTTTGCTTGTCGTAGTTCATCTTCCGCTGCATATCAATTAGGTCATTTCTATTGTTTGTCTTTGAAACATCCGTGTTTTCAAGACTTTCGTTAAAATCGCCTATTCACCCCCTCTAGTCGATAACTAGCACTTTCAATTGGTATCGAGCAAGGTACTCCCTTGTTACGTGTGATTCGGTTTAACCACCGGAGTTTTAGCTATGTCGATTGCAGGGATAATCAAAGTCTCCGTTGCTTGCCCGTGTTCGATGGAACCGACTATCCATCTTTGGAAGAATAAGATGCGCATGCATCTTGAAGCCATTGATGTCGACCTACGGTATGTTGTCAAGAATGGTGTTCCTAAATCTAGTGAAGGTTTCACCCCGCCGATGTCAAGAAGTTCATTCAATCTGGACTCCACCGCAAAGAACATCATCTGTGAGTGCTCGGAAACGCCGAAGCTAGTGCAGGGACTGGCTATCCAAGGTCAACGAAGGCGTCTCAACCCGTAGAGATCAAAGGATCGGTGTTCTTCGCAACCTCTTCAACCGCTTCAAGAGAAACGACAATGAAAATGTCCAGCTCACGTTTGATCGACTCACTGACATCACAAATGAGCTTCATGCTCTCGGCACCACTGAGGTCACCAAGCATGAAATCGTCAAGACACTACTGAGATCACTTGACAGCTCTTTTGACACCCTTGCCCTCATGATACAAGAACGTCCTGACTTCAAGAAACTCGATCCGTCTGATATACTTGAGAGGCTCAACACACATGAGTTCCAGCTTTCTAAGAAAAGAGATATCTATGGTCCCAACTATGGCCGAACTCATGCTTTGAATGAAAAAGTTGTTTCCTCATCTAAAGAAGAATCTGACTGCGGTTCTGATGATCCTGAAGACACTGGAAAGGAACTTGCTATGCTTGTGAAGAAGTTCCAGAAGTTCACTAGGAAGAAAGGCTTCAGAAAGTCTTCACGATCCAGCTCAAGAGATGATGAAGCTTCCACTCATGACTACAAGAAGAGAACCTGTCACAAGTGCAAGAAAACTAGAAACTATATCTCTGAATGTCCATAGTGGGACAATGAGAAGAATAAGAAGAAGAGCTAGGAATATGATTCTGATGACAAGAAAAAGAAGAAATCTTCAAAGTCTTCTTCCAAGTCCTCATCAAAGTCTTCATCTCATAAGAAGAGCTCATCTGGCAAGGCTCTAGCTTTTGTTGGCAAGGAAATGGATTCAGAGGAGGAGTATGCTTCTGAGGAGGTGGAGGTGGACTCTGAAGAGGAGTCCGACCAGGCGTTGCAAGTCCGGCTTTAGCCACAGCCTATGGTGCCAAGTCCATCTTCAACACTGAAGACAATGACTTCCACACCAACACTGAAGCTGATGACAAGGACGACCCTGCTCCCATCTACTGCTTCATGGCACGCGGTGCCAAGGTAAAATCACGTGATGCTTACTTTCAAACATCAAGTGAAGATGACTCTGATTGTTAATCCAAACGCAGCTACAAAACTCTTGCTAAAATTGCAACTGAACAACAAAGAGCTATGGAACATACTCAAAAACTGTTAGACAAAAGCGATGACCTGTCAGGACCCCGATTCCAAGTCACATCGACCTAGCCGGTAACACCTCATATCACCTTGCGGCCTCACGCACGGTATTCCCAAGGGTGTCGCCTTACCATGGCCCGGGACCGTTTATGCCTTTTGACTCACGTATATGATAGTGTCGCTAGCATCCATATGACAGAGAACCCGGGCCGACATGGCTAGTCGTGAACCCAAAGCGGCACTAACCCATGGGGACAGGCATACATGAATCACATCGAGCATGTCGGTCATCAACATATGAATCCGGGCTGTAGCACTGGGCTAACAGGACTCCGGTAACCTGGGCTGTAGCAGGCTAGGCCGGACTCCGGATGTCACCGCGTGACATTTCCCCGAAGGGACACACATAGGAACGAAGTGAAACACATGCCGGCCAGTCAGGTGTCCAAAGCAGTAGTGCTGGGCTAGCAGGACTCCGGTGAACTGGGCTGTAGCGGACTACTATCACTCAGGAAGCACTAGACAAAAATCTGAAGAGGTCAGAAAAAGAATCACTCAAAAATTCCTTTCATTAAAAAGTTATAAGAGTTTTAACCCAAGGACCCATACGTAATGAAACACAAAGTTTCTGTGGGGTTCTGCGGAAAAGTCCAGATAACATTTCAGTTAAAAGAAGCAATCGAGAGGCTGACAGGCGGGCTCCACCTGTCATGTTTGAAAATTTGAAAGAGGGAAACAGGGCGCGACGACGCCCGAGAGGTGCGGTGGTCGCCGGCGGCGATCCACGGCGAGGCAGAGTGATCGGGCGGTACCTTCGTGATCAGCACGTCCTTCGCGTCTGTGGAAGGTGGAAGTGGTCGTCGGCGAGCACCACGTCGACGGTGACGCTTGCTCCGGCGGACGGCGGTTCGGTCGGTCGTGGATCTCGCCGGAGAGAGCTGCGGGGCAAAAATTGAGGTGGGGGTTATCCTACTAGAGGTGGTACGAGGCTACGGGCGAAAGCAGGGCGGCGGAGGAGTTCTCACTGGAGAGAACGCTGCCGGAGCCCGAGGCGGACGGAGGTGGCCGGAGTTGGGGAAGAAAGGCCCCTCGAGGCCCCTCAAGTGGCTAGGCGGGGTCTGGTGAGGTGGTAGAGTCGTGCGGAGGCGAGAGCAAGCTCGGGGGGGCTATATATAGCCGGCCCGAGTCGGTTGCCGTGAACGGATAAGTCCGGCGAGGTGATTACGACGGCGCTGTGGTTGCACGAGAGGGTTAGGAGCTTGAGCATCGCCTAGGAGGAGTAGTGGTGCCATTTCAGGGTCCAGCTCAAGACGGGAGGAAGGTTTACGGCTTGCCCTCGATGGAACGGCCGACGCCTGGCCGGGCGGCAGAGAGCGCTTCTGCGTGTGCCAAGCCACGGCGATGGTGCCGCATGTGTAAGGCTGGCAAGGAGGTGGCCATGCGGAGCCACCAGACGCTTTTGGCGGCGCCGAACGGCGCGTTGCGCCGCAGCTTCTGCCCTCGCCGTTACGGTGATTCGCCGCCAGAAAGCACGCCAAGCGGGCTGTGGCGCCACCGACGCCGGGAAGGCACCAAGCGCGCGTCTGGGGCTTCGGACAAGCAGGCCAGGCTGCGAGCATCGAGCCAAAAGGACTGTGGACTCGTGACAGAGGTCGACATTGAACTTTCTGAATTTACTGAATGTGAACAAAACAGTGCATGCCAGGTGTTCGACAAAGGTATCCAGGATTTTTCCTTGAGCTGATTTTTGGTGGAGTGGTCTCTCATTGCAACTAGAAGTTGCCTGAATTTTGGTGGGATTTTGGAGAAGTGTAGATATGCATTTCACCAAATTTGGCAAATCTGGTCCAAACTTGGAGTGAGTGAAGTTTGAAATATTTGAAAAGAAGAAGAGTGGATCAAGATGGTTCTGGGTTGTGGATACCAAGGACTATCCAGGGGTGTGGAGTTGAGGTCAAAATCAAAAGCATTAGGGTACTTGCTTTGCAAATCACCTAGGCTCAAAAGAAAAGACAGAATTATTTTGGGAGGAAATAATTGGAATAAAATCCAAAAATGGATTTTACTAGTTTGGACAGAATGTTTGAGTTGTACCAAAGTGGAAGGAGAGATTTTGGGAAGGTTTTACCATGTGGTGCATGGAAGAATCTGAATGATTTCAAATATGGGAGAGGGTGAAAAACTCCTAGAGTTTCTTTGTGAAATAGAATAAATTCCAAAGATTCTTCTTGAAATTTTGAGAAGAGGGAAATCAGAAGAAAATTTAAAACCAAACACTAGAGTTGTAGGAGATGAAAAATAAAATATTTGCTAAAGGGAAAAAGCTTTGAGAGAGATTTTTGGAAGGGTTTTGGAGACCTCCTTCAAATCCAACATAATTATGAAGAAAACCAAAGGAAAATTTTGGAGTGTCACAAATTGCTTGCCCGTGTTCGATGGAACAGACTATCCCTACTAGAAGAATAAGATGCGCATGCATCTTGAAGCCATTGATGTCGACCTACGGTATGTCGTCAAGAATGGTGTTCCCAAATATGGTGAAGGTGTCACCCCATCGATGTCAAGAAGTTCATTCAACTGGACTCTCTGCAAAGAACATCATCTGTGGTCATCGACCAAAGGACAAGATATGGCCGTGTGAGTGCTCTGGAAACGTCGAAGCTAGTCTGGGACTGGCTATCCAAGGTCAACGAAGGCGTCTCCACCCAGATATATCAAAGGATTAGTGTTCTTCGCAACCTCTTCAACCGCTTCAAGAGTGTAAGTGCATCTAGTGCCACCCCTAGTTGGTTTTGGAGTATTGACGACAAATGTGGTTGAGGGACTAATGCGTTTGTGAGAATTGCAGGATAACGCAGGTAGTGTCCCTCATTGATTCGGTTTATCTACCGGAGACGACCCCTAAAAATGCATGAAGACATTGACGACAATGGTGGTATGTGAAGATATTCACATTGAAGACTATGACATGAGAAGACATCAAGTGAAGACTATGGAGCGCCAAGATCGTGTTGTTTCGTTGTTTCCTTTTCTTCCTTGTTGAGTCGTAGGAACCACCGTACTGTTAAGTGGGGTCCAAGTGATCATAGTCAGAATGAATGAAGTGATGCTCAACCCAAATCCTATATCTTCGAGCGAAGACAATGAGTGCAAAACTTATCCAGAGCTGGGCTAGCACACATAGGAACGAAGTGAAACACATGCCGGCCAGTCAGGTGTCCAAAGCAGTAGTGCTGGGCTAGCAGGACTCCGGTGAACTGGGCTGTAGCGGACTACTATCACTCAGGAAGCACTAGACTACATTTCCCCATATGAGAGGCTGCCAAGGATAAACAACTAGATTGTCGGATCCCGCACATATCAAGCATTTCAAACATACACACAATATGCTCAATATGTGTAAATACAACATGGCATCACAACATAACTCTACGACTCAAATATTTATTCATTAGGCTCCGAGGAGCGAGATATTACAAACATGGGTCTCTTGACCCAACACTCAGAGCATACAAGTCAAAGCACAAGCGGAAGCTTAACACGTCTGAATACAGACAACTATAAATGAAAAAGGCTGAGAAGCCTGACTATCTACCAAATCCTGCCGAGGGCACAAGATCGTAGCTGAGGTAACAAGCTAAACGTCGAAGTCCAAGCGGAACTACTAGCGAGACCGACGCCTCTCTAAAACATAAAATAAGCAAACGTGAGTACAAACGTACTCGGCAAGACTTACATCGTAACTAACTACTTATGCATTATTATCAACAAAGGGGTGGTGGAGTTTGACCGCAGCAAGCCAGCTTTGACTCGGTGGCTATCTGAACTACATTGCAAGTAACTCTTTTGAGGTGGCGCACACGAGTCCACATATTCACCAATCAATACACCACTATGTATCCGATCCCGTCTTCCTACGAGAACGCCATCCATAGCACTCACACTTATCTTGCGCATTTTAGAGTATCCACTTTCTCTTGTCTATGAACTGATATAGGCAACCCAGAAGTCCTTTTCCGCGGACACAACTATTCGAATAGATCATATTAACCCTGCAGGTGTGTACTTCTTCACACACGCTCTCACCACTTATCGCCGTTTACACGACATGTACTTGGCAACCTTCAAGCGGAAGGCCAGCGAGGGTGTCGGCCACGGCCTACCTAAGCACTCAAGTCCCTAGTCCAGGTTTATCGCCTATTCGGGTTCCATCCGCAGGGAGTCCAGCCGAGGTTTCCACTAACGGCCCCGAACGATGTGTGCAGGTTCCCGAGATACCAAACGGGCATTCGCAAGACACCGGCCACGGTGTATCTACCGCATCATAGCCCACCCCTAGGGTCAGCGCTACGCACGGCCTCCAACACATATCCTACAAACACCAGAAACTAGTTGCAACTCGTGGACAGAGAACAAGGGTGGTTAAGAAGCCGAGAGGGTCCTTTGGTTTCGGGCCCAATGCGTGGTAGTAACTGTTTCATGGATCACAAACACAGAACTTCAGTTCACGAGGGCGGCTGCAATGAGACAACCCACCATGTACTCCTATATGGCCTCTCACCGCTACCTTTACCAAATCGTGTTCACACACTTAGCTCTCAACAGTAGGACATGTTCACACACCATTCCAATTCATTCCCGATGAATCAGACCTGACCCAACTCTAAGCAGTAGCAGGCATGAAAAACAAGCATGAATGAGTAGGAACAACATGGCTCAAACAACTCCTACTCATGCTAGTGGGTTTCATCTATTTACTGTGGAATGACAGGTCATGCAGAGGATAAAGGGGTTCAGCTACCGCAGCAAGTAACAGATAAATCGTTGTTGTCCTAATGCAGTAAAAGAGAGCAGGAGCGAGAGAGTGGGATTGTATCGGAATGAACAAGGGGGTTTTGCTTGCCTGGCACTTCTGAAGATAATATAGTTCTTCATCGGTGTCATCGAACTCATCGTCGGTACGTCGTCTACCGAGAGGGGACAATTACCGGCAAACAAGAAAGAACACAATCAATGGGATGCAACAATATGATGCATGATAATGACATGGCAATATGCTGGTGTTTTGAGCTAATGCAGCAGTAAGCCAAGTTAATTGAAGTGGAATTCAAACAAGGTTAAACCCCAACTCCAAATGCTAGTTCATAAATTACCCTAATCATGATTCATCCTATTCAGTGAGGTTAACTTGTTCAATCATGCATGAAAGTGGTACATATGGATAGATTGGATTTTTTTGATAATTTTTCATACATAATTTATCTCATTTGGAGTTACGGTTGAATTTCTATGAATTTTAGAAGTTTAGAATATTTTCTGGAATTTCCTGAATTATAATAAATTCAGAAAAGGTATTACTGCGTCAGCATGACATCACCCTGATGTCAGCAGGTCAACTGGGCGCCTCCAGGTCAAACCTGACCTGTGGGACCCATACGTCAGTGTAACAGGGCTGGTTGGGTGGATGACAGGTGGGACCAGGTCAATGGACACGTCAGCGAGGTCAACGCCGACGCATGGGGCCACTCTGATTAACTTAAACTAAACAGGGTTTACTCCGTGGTTAATTAGGTGGTGGGGCCGGTCTGTCAGTGACACAGGGCGAGATTAACACGGTAATTAGCTTCGGCTAAGACACCACGTCACCTCACCGGAATTGGACGCCGGCGAACACATCCGACGACGGAAGTTCATCGGAAACGAGCTACGGGCAACCATTTGCCTCGCCGTTTGTTTCTACGGTTTCGTCGAGTCCACGCGCATCTAGAGGAGCAGGCGAGAGGAGCTGTGATGGGTTGTGGCGTCGGTGGTGGCGAGCGAGGCGGCGGCCGGAGTTTGGGCGCACCCGGGAACGAGGCTGCGGTGCACTAGGGAGAGGCTGATGGCTAGGTGGCATCCGCGGGCCACCAGAAGCACGCTGGTGCCACGGGTTCGAGCAGAGGGGCTCGGGTCAGGGGAGCTACGCGGCTATGGCGGACGGCGGTGCTCGGGCATGTGGGGAAAGGTGCTACGGCACGGGAACGAGCAAAACGAAGGAGGGGAAACGGAGTGGAGCTCACAGCGAGTTCGTCGGCGGTCTCATTGTGCTCGGGGAGGCTCGGACGGCGGCGAATCGAAGGTGAGGTTGCCGGCGGCCGAAGGTTGAAGTCGAGCTCGAGGGGGACGCTGCGCGGCTTCCGGCGGGGCGTGGCTCAGTGAGGGGGTCGAGGACGGAGTGGCGGATCCTCTGGGCTGCTCGGGAGGTTGAGGAAGAGGCGTTGGCTGCGGCGAACGGCGTCGGTGGCGACGGCTCCTTTCGGGTTGCCGTGAGAGAGAGAGAGAGCAGAGGAGGGGAAAGAGGTCCAGGGAGAGAGGGGAGAGGACGAGGGGGTCGGGGGGTGTGCGTGGCACTCTCGGGTGCCTCCGGCGGCGAGCAGGTAAGCAGGAGGTGGCCGGGGCTCTCGGGCGCGCGCCACCCCTCGCCTCTGCCTACTGGCAGAGGAATACGACGAGCGGTGGGGGTAGGTGGGCTGGGCCGCGCAGCGCTGGACCAGCACGGGGGAGCTGGGCCGGTTCGTGGCGCCAGGTAAGTTCCTTCCTATTTATTAATTCCTGTTTTCTATTTCTTTTATTTTGTTTTGAATTAGTAAAAATACTAATTCATTTTTAAAACTCCTGAGATAAATTGGGGGCATTATTTGGATTATTCCAAAAGCCCACAATTGAAACCAGAATTTTGGAGCATTTAAAATATTTATAGAATTCAAAGGCCCCAATTAAAATACAATATGGGTTAATTCAAAAATCCACAAAATGGCCAACAATTATGCTCATCATTTTTGGCAGAGGTTTTCACCTTTATCAAAATCATGAACATTTTCACAGGACATTTTGGGATCATTGAAAATGATTTTATTTGAACCTATTAGAATTTATTTGGTACTAGGGCTTGGATCAAACCCCCATTTCAAGTTTAACTGAAATTTAAATATGATGACATGGATGAAGATGCAACTAATTCCAAACAAAGATCTAGGGCTGTGACATGACCAGTTGGACGCGGAAATGACTCGTTCACAGTCCTTAGTTTAAGCCATTAAAAATCTTCATGCCAAGTACCAAGAACTTGAAAGTCATCATGAAACGCTCTCAACTACTCATGAAAAGCTCTCCTATGATTATCTTCAAAGGAAGCAAGAGCTTGAGAAATTGAGAGCGGCTCATGAAGATCTTCAAAAGGAGAATGAGTCACTTCGCGCTCAACAGATCAGTTCCGCTCAGGATGGATTTGAACCACCATGTCTAAAATTTCTTGAGCGTGATATAGCTACCTCTGTTTTCCTGAATGTTCAACTGCTGCTACTGTTGCATTGTCTTAAACTACTAATGTGGTAACTAACCCCTCTGCGGAGGATACCACTTTGCTATTCTCGATGAAAATGCTAGGTTGAAGACATTGCTTGAAACAGGGATGTATAAAAGTCCGAAAGGGCATCGGACACTTTGCGATGTCCTAAAAAGCAGATTCTCAACCGAAACCCTAGGAAAGAGGGTGTTGGGTTCGAGAGGAAAATGAATGTTGATGGTTCCTGCTTTGGAAGCCCGGCGATATCCCAAAACCACACGGGTTGTCGCAAAGGGACCTTCAGTGGATCCATCCACCTTATCTCGCTTTACCTGTGCTAACCCTATTATCATTGATGAATCCTTTGATGCAAACTATAAGCTGTTCAAGAATCAGAATGGTGAAGTGTTTGCCAGGTATATTGGTACTAAATGGAGGAATGGACCGCCTATGAAGAAGATCTGGGTGCCCAAAAGCTGTCTTGAGAATCTTCAAGTGAATTTCATCATGACACCACCTGGGAAGAAGACAAACCCCAGACCTAAGGCGTCACATGGTCCAACGGCTTCATACAGACCAAGGACTCACCTGAGTCACCCTAACGCCAATGTTTTGCAGGGAAACCGTACTCAAATTTATGAATTTGAGCGTGTGGCTTGAAACCACTATGTTCATAGAACTAAGAACTTTTCTGCTTATTCATATGAGTATCATTCATCTCCTGCAAGGCTATTTACTAGGGTTGCAAAGCCGAAGTTCTCAGATGCTGCACTTAGACTCATTGCTTCTAAGCCACCCCTGAAGATGTGGGTGGTTAAGAAGAATTAATTCTCTTTTGCAGGAACGGGTCTCCAGCCGAAAATCAAAGGCGTCTGATGCTATTGCTGGGGACCTAAAACATCTTGTAGGGCACAAGATCAAATGCCCAAATGGTCTCACTATGTATTTTGTTCCTGAATCGTTTGCCATTCATCCTATCAGTCCTAATCTTGATTTAAGCTTCAATAATCCACTTGTCTGTCAAATGTTTATGCTTCACAATGCTCTTGGTGAAGCCTATCCCCTAACTGCATCTTGTAGGGTATGACACCACATGCTTCAGAATGGATTATGGACAGTGGATGCACTAATCATATGACTGGTGATCGAAGTCTTCTCATGGACTCAACCTTACGTCCATCAGACAAGAGTCACATCACATTTGCTGACACTGGTAAAAGCAAGGTATTGGTCTAGGTAGAGTTGCAATCTCAAAGGATCAGCACATGGATAAAGTGATGCTTGTTGAATCCCTTGGTTTCAACTTGATGTCATCTCAATGCTTTGTGACTTGAACATGATTATGATATTCGGAAAATATCGTTGCCTTGTACTAATAGAATCGACAAGTCTCTAGTCTTTGAAGGGTATAGGAAAGATGATCTATACATGGTAGATTTCTCGGAGGTCCACAGCTTGCCGTATGTCTTCTTGCAAAAGCTTGCACGTCTGGCTCTGGCATCGGAGGCTGGGGCATGCTGGCATGAGGAACTTACA
Source organism: Aegilops bicornis (assembly GCA_021605145.1). Taxonomy (NCBI): domain Eukaryota; kingdom Viridiplantae; phylum Streptophyta; class Magnoliopsida; order Poales; family Poaceae; genus Aegilops; species Aegilops bicornis. The sequence goes on from CM038673.1 coordinate 146,764,450, forward strand.
CACACTTGCCAAGAAGAAGCATGTCATAGGCATCAAAAGTGTCAAGTTCAAGAAGGATCATTTGTGTGGTGCCTGTGAAGCTGGAAAAATGACTAGGGCAAAGCACCCCTCGAAGACAATCATGACGACATCTCAACCCTTCGAGCCGTTACACATGGATTTGTTTGGCCCTACTCATTACTCTACCCTCACAACAACTGCCTGTCTCTATGGCTTCGTCATTGTTGATGACTACTCAAGATACACATGGGTGCACATAATTCTCTACAAGACTGAAGTGCAAGATGTCTTCAGACGCTTCGCCAATCGAGCAATGAACAATTATGGCGTCAAGATCAAGCATATCAGAAGTGATAACGACACTGAATTCAAGAACACCGGACTTGATCTTTATCTGGATACCATGGGAATCACTCATGAGTTCTCTCGCTCCATACACACCTCGGCAAAATGGCATCGTGGAGCGCAAGAACAGAACCCTCATTGAGATGGCTCGAACGATGCTCGACGCAGTACAAGACACCAAGAAAGTTACGGCCTAAAGCCATTGATACAGCTTGTCACGTCATCAACCGTGTTTATATCCATAAGCTTACGAACAAAACTTCCTATGAGCTCCTTCTTGGCAAGAAGCCAAATGTCGCCTACTTGAGTATTTGGGGCTAAGTCTTTGGATCAAGGATCCCCATCACAAGTCAAAATTTGAACCCAAAGCTCACGAAGGCTTCATGCTCGGTTACGAAAAGGACTCGCACTCCTACAGAGTCTTCAACCTTTATCTCTACAAAATCGTCAAAACTGTAGACGTGCGATTTGATGAAACCAATGGTTCACAAAGAGAGTTCCTGCCAAGCACACTAGACGAAGCTCCGCCCAGCGAATCTATCAAGCTGATGGGAACTGGTGAAATCATGCTTTACGAAGCACAACACGAAGAGGAACTTATCATTTACGCACGACCAACAACAACACAAAGGTTTCGACTGAAGACAATCCTCCCAATGATGACAATGATCAGCATGAGCAAAGTCTTCGTCCAGTTCATCCTCGAGTTGCAAATGAAGTACAGATTGAGAAGATAATTGATAGCATCAATGCACCTGGTCCGCTTACTCGCTCAAGAGCAACAGAGCTAGCAAATTTCTGAAGAGCAAAGGCTTCAATCCTGGATCCCTTGATCCCACACTCTTCACGAAGACATATGACGGTGAACTGTTTGTATGCCAAATATATGTGGATGACATTATCTTCGGCTGCACCAACTAGAAGTATAGTGATGAATTTGGATACATGATGCAAGAGCAATATCAGATGTCCATGATGGGAGAGCTCAGGTTCTTCCTTGGTGTTCAAATTCGTCAGCAAAGGAATGGCATCTTTATATCTCAAGAAAAATACCTCCAAGATTGTTTGAAGAAGTTTGGAATGGAAGAATGCAAAGAATACACGACGCCAATGCCAGCCAAACACCATCTGGGTCCCGACGACAATGGTAAAGAGTTCGATCAAAAGGTATACCGCTCCATGATTGGTTCCTTACTTTACCTATGTGCATCTAGGCCAAATATTATGCTTAGTGTTTGCATGTGTGCTCGATTCCAAAAGCGGCACCAAAGGAATCGCATCACTTAGCTGTGAAGCGAATTCTTCGATATTTGGCTCACACCCCAACACTCGGATTATGGTATCCAAAGGGATCAAAATTTGATTTGGTTGGATTTTCGGATGCTGATTATGCTGGTGACAAGGTGGATCGCAAGTCTACATCAGGCACATGTCACTTTCTGGGATGATCACTTGTATGTTGGTCTTCAAAGAAGCAGAATTGTGTATCACTCTCAACTGCTGAATCTGAATACATTGCTGCTGGATCTTGCTGCGCTCAGCTTTTGTGGATGAAGCAAACTCTCAAGGACTATGGCATCAATCTGACACAAGTACCTCTCTTCTGCGACAACGAAAGCGCCATCAAGATTGCGAACAATCCAGTCCAGCACTCGAAGATAAAGCACATTGAAATTCATCATCATTTTCTCAGGGATCATGTCATGAAGAAAGATATTGACATCATTCACGTCAACACTGAAGAGCAATTGGCAGATATCTTCACAAAGCCCTTGGATGAGAAAAGGTTTTGCAAGTTACGGTGTGAGCTAAATATCTTGGAATCCTCAAATGTCCTGTGATCAAGCACGCATCCTAATACTTATGCATGTTGATGACTTAGATGTGCAACACATGAAGTAACGTATATCTTCAATCAATGAAGACTTACATTCTGAGTGTGAATACATTAACGTGGAATTTGACTTCGGAGCGCCACGATAATTGTGCGCCGTGTCTGGGTCTAATACTTCCTATACGGTGGGTCACGCCACCACCAAATTTGTTTGTTTGAAGTGTTTCACTCATGGCGTTATTTTTTTAATATCTTCGCATTTGATTTGTCTTCAACTTCAACTTATCTTCATGATTTTCTTCACTATATTGATTTGGTTGCTGTCTGATATATATATATAGATATTGTTCTGTCCTCTACAGCATTCACTTATAGCTATGTCTTCAAGTTGAATCTTTTTGAACTAAGTGAATGTGATCGGACCCCAATCTCTCTATGCTTCCTATCTCAAACTCTATCTGTCCAAATCATATGCATTCTATTGAAACTGTCGAATGTCTTTTCTGCGTCCTTGTCAGCAGAAGACACAGAGACAAACTTTAAGTCTGTTTTAAATGATTCATACTTACTGTTGAAATCCGGAGAAGCCGGAACGACCATCCGACAAACCTGGCGGGCGTGGGAACGTGGGACATCTCATTGCGTGTTGCATGCTTGCCACGTGCCCCTCAGATGTGAACCGCCAGGGAACTCACAGAATTGTTGTGCCGCACACCTGCTTATAAATACGTGTCCTCTGCGGTAAAGAAAATCTTCTTCCACCTCTCCACCTTGTCAAAACCCTAGCGCCACCGTTAGCTCTCAATGACGCCGGCGATGAAGCGCTTAGCTGCCGCGACTTCTCCAACGCCGTCCTCACGCCGGCCGCGAACATCGTCATCTCCGCCGCCGCCGTAGGTCTCCTCCGTTGCCAACTTAGGGCACGGTGGACTGAACTGCTCGGCTTCCTCTTCTCCCTAACTAGCAGTTCTTCGAAGTGGTAAATATAACTCCATTTTTACCATCTTTTTGATCTTCAAGATTCATCCTACTCGCCAAATTGGTTTCTGCCCATACTATGTTAGGTCTATTCTGTCTGCATCTCGTACTGCCTAGTATATTCACTTAAGCTTCACAACTAGTTAGATTCCTCACTTGTACTTATTCACGGATTCGTACAAATCTGGAACCAACTCCCAGCGTATAAGAGAATGTCTTCGCATCATGAGGTCAATGTCTTCAACCTGATTTATCTTCAAAATCTTCTGAGAATGCATATGACGTCTTCCCCTTCCCTCGCATCTCTAATGCTGTCACAGATACATGTCCGTGGGAGAATCCCTTGGTTCTCATAGTCTGCATTCGTTTGCAGAATTCTTACAGCATCAAACTAATTCTCCCGAAGCCAGTTCCTGTTTGTCCAGCAAACGCAAGCCTCTGAAGCCTTTGAACGTGAAGCCATTCAGTTTGAAGCTCATGGCTACAGATAAATCAGTCAGGAAGGGCGGCAGACAACATCGTGAGGGAACCTGAAAAGATCTGCCTGATGACCTCGCAGAGTTGTAAAAGACAGATCCCGAAGAGACTTACAATCAGCGCAAGACGCGAATCCAATGGATTCGGCGATATTGGGCTGAACAGTGGTTCAAGTACAATTTCATCACACAGGAATATGTCGAGAAGAATGCTATCAGAAGCCCTTGGGGTGATATTCTCTTTCGAGGCATTCCTCCCAAGAACATGGCTGAACCTATTGCACAAGGAATCTATCCTGGTATGGTCCGTGGACCTCAGCCTGAAAATGTCGACCCAACGTCTTTGCGCTGGTGTCGCGACGATAATCTCTTCAAGCGCAACTTACAGCACGCAAAGGCTTCTGCAAAGGAAAACAAGAAGTCATTGGGATTAGACTTCAACCCTGGTCCCTCTGCTCCCCGTGCTGACGGCTCACGTGACGCTGAACCCAATGTCATCGGTCCCTTTTCAAACCTTGATGGCCTCATCACCTACATCCTGGTCCAAGGTGCCAAAGTGGATCACTCTGATGACGATGCTGAGTCTGATGAAGCCCCAGCTCCAGCTCCTGCTCCTGCTCCAAAGCCACAGAAGCTTAAGAAAGTCAAGGCTTCAAAGTCAGCTGCTCCTCCAAAAGCTTCACGTGTGAAGCCACTGGCCACTGCACCTCCTGAAGCCAGTGTGCAGTCTGAAGATCAATCCCGCATCTCCAAGAAGACGGAGAAGAGAAAGAAAATTGTCAAAAACACTGAATTGAAACTAACTCCTGCTGCCATTCTGCGTGAAGAGCACATTGATCTGTCCAGTGATGAAGACCTAGCAGATGATGCCCTTGAGCAACTTATCAAGAGCAAAGAAGAAGCAGAAATCTTCAACAATTTGCCTCTCTTTGATGAGGCAATCATCCATCACTTCATTGATGAGTGGTTTGACACCCCCAACATCAGCTTTGAAGATCTGCAACTTCCGATTGGCCTCAGCGTCTCCTTCAATGGAGCCATTGCTTCTGAGCTAGCTCTTGCTCAGCGGATTGTTGAACTGAAGCACAAGATTGACTATTAGAAGGCTCAGTTCAAGAAGCATATGTATGCACTCAACGTGAAAGACGTCAAAAACTTGAAGGTCATGCTGCACGACCTCAAGGAAGCCTGTGTCAAGAAGCGTGAAGAAGCCAGAGGCTCTCGCGAGCGCATGAAGGCTCTGGCTGACAAGTGTGTGCTTGCCTACAATGAGGCTGAGAAGCGCAAAGCACTTGGCCGTCCTGGCATTGACCCTGAATGGCTGCGAAGAAAAGAAGTATTCAACTGACCAAGCTGCACCTTCAAGGCAGGAAGAGCCCGCATAGCCTTCCCAAGCAGCATGACTGGCTCGAAGCCAAAGGTCCGGTCAACCGCTTCAATGTAAGAAGACGAGGGCTGCCGAGGCTGAAGCCAGAAAAAGGAAAAATCCTGATGCCTCTGATGCTGCTCCCTCCAAGAAGAAGCTAAAGACCAAGAAGAATCGGGCTGCTCCTACAGAGCCCTTGGTTGTTGAACCTATTTCTATGGTTCGCCCTGCCTCTACTGTGCAAGAACGACGGATGATAGTTCATGAGCCAGCTCCCACAGAGGCTCATGAAGCTGAAGACATTCCAGCAGTTGACCCAATCGCTGCTGAAGACATTGGTCCCCAAGACAATGTTGAAGATGATGACGTTCTTCCTCAGATCGAACCAAACCCGGTATCATCGCCTGCTCGATTTAACAGTGAACTCATCAAGATTGGTCGCCCTTCCGACGCCAATTGCTCAGATGCATCGTGGGCTGATCACCCACAGCAACAAGACTCCCCAAGGCAATTTCAACAACAACAACAAGTCACTCCCCAACAGCAACAACAAGAAGAAGAGGAAGACTTTGAGGCCCAGCCAACTCCATCTCGAAAGGCGTCGCCAGCATTGCGCAGGCTTCACAAAGGACAAAGGCCTCAAGCCCCTCTTTTCGAAGCTGCATAGAAGGAGAAGTGCACCACCAACCTGTTGCACGTCAAGTGTTTTCAGAAGCCACTCCAACTGTGAATGTCTCTGAGTCTGAAGCCAAAGCTGCTGAAGACAATCCGGCTGCATCAGCCGATGAACCCCGAGAAGAAGCAGATCGTGTCCCTATACCCCCTGTCATTGAAGAAGTTATACCCGATATCAACGTGCCAGTGCCCGACCCTCCAGCTCCTCAAGTGGAGGTTGAAAACATTGAGGCTGCCACCACCAACACCAATGAAGCCACTGACACTGTCATGGCTGAAGCGAATGTGGAGCCTGCACCAACTGCTCATGAAGCCAATGAAGCACATGCTCCTGAAGCCAATGAGGCAACTGCCCGTGAAGCACCTGTTGCGCAGCCTAAAGCCTCAGTTGCTGCCACTGCTCCAGTTCCGCCACCAAGGCCCTACACAATCGAGCAGGCATACAACTATGGCAAGCTAGTCACAGTAAGATGGCCCGTTCTGGTCCCTCCGCCTCATGCCTCTGGTCCTCAGTTCGACTATCATATTGGGCATAGGCCTCATGTCCAGAAACCAAAGCCAAGACTGCCAAGGTTCCCAGGCACTGCCACATCTACTGGGTCGTTCAATGCCAATGGCTTCAAGGCCCACAACACTTTCTTTGGCAGAGCAAAGAACCCCTATACATGGCCAAGGATATCATCTGATCGCTTCTGGAGTTATCAACAACAAAGCTATTAATCCCGTGTTCTGTATGATCAAGGGCGCATTTTCCTCATATGCGCCTCGACACAGAAGCCATTGCCGGACTACCGTGCTTAGAAGAAGCATTTGATTGCTTTCGTGATGCAGGTCTACTCGGCTTCGTTACAGACAAAGAACACTGGAATGAGGAACTTGTGCTTCAATTCTATGCTACCCTCCACATCCGCGGCTACAACAGAGACACAAAGACATGGGTCCTCGAGTGGATGACAGGAAATGTTCATCATGAAGCCAAATCTCTTGACATCATTGAGCTCACAGGCCTACCCACTCCCGGAGAACTGTTTGAACCTGAATGTCAACTCCACCGCGATGCCTTGGAGAGCAAATTTCATAAGCCAGAACCCGACATGAGTCAGATGTTGAGTATGATGAAGCCACTGCCACATGACGATGAATACCCTCAGCACTTCTTTGTTGATGACCTTGAGTATCTGCCTCGTACAATATATCACAACATCAGGCGAACTCTATGGCCAATCAAAGGGCATTCATCGTCTGCAAAACTTGAAGGAGCAATGAAGACATTGGTCTTTTACATCCTCAATGGCATCAGCTTCAACATGCAAGAATTCTTCATCCGGCAATTGGCTGCGTCTGGATCTGATCTGTTTGGTCTGAAGTTTTAATGTCCATGGGTCATGCGCCTCATCAAGTTGCACTCTGCTATCAACTATCAGCCGTCTGCTCGCAATCATCTAATCTTTCTACCAGAGGTTGATATGTCTGTTGAAGCCATATACCCTGAGCCTGCCAAAACGCCACTTTGTCTTCAGAATGCAGATCACCACAGCTTCTCTCAACCTATGGAAGGCGTCCAAGCTATATCACGTGTTTATCCTCTGGCTGGGAACACACGTCTGCCTCATCGTGCGCAGACTGAAGCCACTGAGAGCACCATTGGCCAAAGGCCTCGGAAGCGCTCTCGAGTCCTCAATAATCGAGAACTTCTTGTGGCGCTGCATCAAAAGCAAGATAAGCATCACTCCTGGCTCAAGCGTCAAATGCAAAGCCTCTTGGTGGACGTCAATCGCATTCGAAACCTTGCCACCAAGAATGCTTTTGTCACTCACGAGACCTGTCGGCGATCATGGAAGAGTTTGACCCTGCTCAGTGCTCAAGCAAGTCTTCAAGAGGATGGCTTCACTGAACGCTTCAAGTTTGACTCCACTCCTCCACGGAATGCAGTCCTACGATGAACTCCATCTCTTGAAGACTCTGACTATTCTTCCTCTGCGGCAACTATCAATGCCAGAGTGATCGATGATGAAGCCGATGCTACTTCACCGCCCCCTACTTCTGCACGCATCGACACTGCACCAAGCTCGTCTGCACCGCCAACCAACACCGACAACCCTGCTGCATCATCTACTTCTGAAGATGACGAGTAGATGCTCTATGTCTTCAAACCTTTTTGGTCCTTACTGACAAAAGGGGGAGAAGCATATGAGTTTGATAGTCTTCAAGCGGGTTCATAAGGGCGGTTGCACTATATTTTGCCTAGTGTTTACAACTCTCGCTTTTGATACATTTGGTTCTTTGAGTTGTAACACTTAAACTCGATAGTCGTCTGCTACTTATTTGCTTTACTGCAGTGCGATGATAAATTCCGCATGTGCGATTTATAACTTCCGCACTTAGATCATTCTCTGAGACATCCATTTTTCATTATGCATGTCATTCTCTTAGTTATATCATTTCATGCATGATGAATTATCTTCATAAGTTGAAGAGGATCTCCACAAGTACAACCTGCCATGTGCATTTGCATTCCAAAAGCAAACTACTTATATGCACATCTTCGGGGAGCCTTTGCCTCTTATGAAGACAATTCCTATCCTTTACAATTTCACATATTTTATCCCGTTGAAAACTTCAACCAGTTTGTCATCAATCACCAAAAAGGGGGACATTGTAAGTGCATCTAGTGCCACCCCTAGTTGGTTTTGGAGTATTGACGACAAATGTGGTTGAGGGACTAATGCGTTTGTGAGAATTGCAGGATAACGCAGGTAGTGTCCCTCATTGATTCGGTTTATCTACCGGAGACGACCCTAAAAATGTATGAAGACATTGACGACAATGGTGGTATGTGAAGATATTCACATTGAAGACTATGACATGAGAAGACATCGAGTGAAGACTATGGAGCCTTGAAGGCGTCGGTCGCTTTCGTTGTTTCCTCTTCTTCTTTGTTGAGTCGTAGGAACCACCGCTTTGTTAAGTGGGGTCCAAGTGATCATAGTCGTAATGGTCAAGTGATGCTCAACCCAAATCATATGTCTTCGAACGAACACAATGAGAGCAAAACTTATCCGGAGCTGGATGAGTCAGCTTTGCTTGTAGCCCAAGTAAAGTTGCCGTGTGTGTTTGAAATCTGACCGTTGGAACACGTGTCAGTTCCTTAGTGACCAAGGGTCCTTTCGGACATAACAGGTCTGGTTGCCTAGTGGCTATAAATAGCCCACCCCCTACACCATAAATTGGTGACTGCTCAGAGTTAGTGCACGGCTTTTGTCGTTTGAGAGCAACCCACCTCGAAGCCTTTGAGAGAGAGAAATCCTTGCGAGGACAAAGCCCAAACACCCAGAGCCAAAGAGTGTTAGGCATCATCAAGTCTTTCTTGTACATGTGACCTGAAGACTTATTACACTTGAGGACTGTGAATCCTCCACCGGTTGGGCGTCGCGCTCGAGCATCCAAGAGTCATTGTGGATTGCGGTGAACATAATCTGTGAAGGTTCGGAAGTCTACCTTGAAGACTTACCAGAGTGATTGGGCGAGGACTGTGTCCTTAGCTCAAGGGAATAAGGTGAAGACGCGGGTCTCGAGTTGAATCTCAGCCTCCCTAACCAGATGTACAGCTTGTCACAAAGAATCGAACTGGTCCAACAACTCCTGTGTCTTCAACAAGTGACTGGTTCTATCCCTTCCCTCCTTTACTTGAGTTAGTCTTCGTGAAGTCATTGCTTATATGTCTTATCTGTTTGACTTCATTGCTTGACTACTATCGTTGTTTGGCTTCATACTATCTTCCATCTTGATCCTACTACCAAGCTGCTATTAGTCTTTTACTTTCACGTCATTGCATATTAGACTATGGTTTGCTTGCCGTAGTTCATCTTCCGCTGCATATCAATTTGTTCATTTCTATTGTTTGTCTTTGAAACATCCGTGTTTTGAAGACTTTCATTAAAATCGCCTATTCACCCCCCCTCTAGTCGATAACTAGCACTTTCAAAGAGAAACGACAATGAAAATGTCCAGCTCACGTTTGATCGCCTTACTGACATCACAAATGAGCTTCATTCTCTCGGCGCCACTGAGATCACCAAGCATGAAATCGTCAAGACACTACTGAGATCACTTGATAGCTCTTTTGACACCCTTGCCCGGATGATACAAGAACGTCCTGACTTCAAGACACTCGATCCGTCTGAAATACTTGAGAGGCTTAACACACATGAGTTCCAGCTTTCTGAGAAAAGATATATCTATGGTCCCAACTATGGCCGAACTCGCGCTTTGAAGGCAAAAGTCGTTTCCTCATCTGAAGAAGAATTTGACTGCGGTTACGATGATCCACGAAGACATTGGAAAGGAACTTGCTATGCTCGTGAAGAAGTTCCAGAAGTTCACTAGGAAGAAAGGCTTCAGAAAGTCTTCACGATCTAGCGCAAGAAATGATGAACCTTCCACTCATGACTACAAGAAGAGAACCTGTCACAAGTGCAAGAAAACTGGACACTATCTCTGAGTGTCCACAGTGGGACAATGAGAAGAAGAAGAAGAAGAATAAGAGCAAGGAATATGATTCTGATGACAAGAAGAAGAAGAAATCTTCAAAGTCTTCTTCCAAGTCCTCATCAAAGTTTTCATCTCATAAGAAGAGCTCATCCGGCAAGGCTCGTGCTTTTGTTGGCAAGAAAATGGATTCAGAGGAGGAGTCTGCTTCAGAGGAGGTGGAGGTGGAGTCTGAAGAGGAGTCCGACCCTGGCGTTGCAAGTCTGGCTTTAGCCACAACCTATGTTGCCAAGTCCATCTTCAACATCAAGACAATGACTTCTACACCAACGTCAAGGCGATGACAAGGACGACCCTGCTCCCACCTCATCGCTTCATGGCACGCGGTGCCAAGGTAAAATCACGTTATTCTTACTTTCAAACATCAAGGGAAGATGACTCGATTGTGAATCCAAACCCAGCTACAAAACACTTGCTAAAATTGCAACCGAACAACAAAGAGCTATGGAACATACTCAAAAACTGTTAGACAAAAGCGATGACCTGTTGGACGCGGAAATGACACGTTCACAGTCCTTAGTTGAAGACATTAAAAATCTTCATGCTAAGTACCAAGAACTTGAAATTCGTCATGAAACGCTCTCAACTACTCATGAAAAGCTCTCCTATGATTATCTTCAGAGGAAGCAAGAGCTTGAGAAATTGAGAGCGGCTCATGAAGATCTTCAAAAAGAGAATGAGTCACTTCGCGCTCAACAGATCAGTTCCGCTCAGGATGGATTTGAACCACCATGTCTAAAATGTCTTGAGCTTGATCTGTTGCTGAATGTTCAACTGCCGCTACTGTTGCATTGTCTTCAACTACTAATGTGGTAACTAACCCCTCTGCGGAGGATACCACTGCTATTGCTGATGAAAATGCTAGGTTGAAGACTTTGCTTGAAACAGGGATGTATAGAAGTCTGAAAGGGCATCAGACACTGCGATGTCCTCAAAAGCGACATCTTGAACCGAAACCCTAGGAAAGAGGGTGTTGGGTTCGAGAGGAAAATGAATGTTGATGGTTCCTACTAGAAGCCTGAGCAGTATCCCAAAACCACATGGGTTGCTCCAAAGGGACCTTCAGTGGATCCATCCACCTTATCTGGCTTTACCTGTGCTAACCCTATTATCATTGATGAATCCTTTGATGCAAACTATAAGCTATTCAAGAATCAGAATGGTGAAGTGTTTGCCAGGTATCGGTACTAATCGCAGGAATGGACCGCCTATGAAGAAGATCTGGGTTCCCAAAAGCTGTCTAGAGAATCTTCCAGTGAATGTCATCATGACACCACCTAGGAAGAAGACAAACCCCAGACCTAAGGCGTCATATGGTCCAAAGGCTTCATACAGACAGACGACTCACCTGATTCACCCTAACGCCAATGTTTTGCAGGGAAACCGCACTCAAATTTATGAATATGAGCGTGTGTCTTCAAACCGCTATGTTCATAGAACTAAGAACTTTTCTGCTTATTCATACGAGTGTCATTCATCTCCTGCAAGGCTATTTGCTAGGGCACCAAAGCCGAAATTCTCAGATGCTGCACTTAGACTCATTGCTTCCAAGCCACCCCTGAAGATGTGGGTGGTTAAGAAGAATTAACTCTCTTTTGCAGGAAAGGGTCTCCAGCAGAAAATCAAAGGCGTCTGATGCTATTGTTCGGGACCTAAAACATCTTGTAGGGCACAAGATCAAATGCCCAAATGGTCTCACTATGTATTTTGTTCCTGAATCAATTGCCATTCATCCTATCAGTCCTAATCTTGATTTAAGCTTCAATAATCCACTTGCTCATCAAATGTTTATGCTTCACAATGCTCTTGGTGAAGCCTGTCCCCTAAGCATCAGAGGGTATGACACCACATGGTTCAGAATGGATTATGGACAATGGATGCACTAATCATATGACTGGTGATCGAAGTCTTCTCATGAACTCAACTTTCCGTCCATCAGATAAGAGTCACATCACATTTGCTGACTGTCACGACCGGTTTTTCAATAAAAATATTTATTGAACAACCGACCTATGAAGTCCAATATGAGGAAAATCCTTCATACCGGTTGACAAAACTTTGATACAATAAGCCAGTAGCATTACAATATTACAAGGGTCGGACTGAATATGCCCAACCAATTATTACAACACGCCAATAATTATACATAGTGGCGGATATGACTCAAAGGTGTGGGGTGGAAATACTACTGACTCGAGATATGAGTGGTTGGTGGAATAACACAATGGGTGGTTAATAAGTCTCTGACCTTTGGCGGCTCATCGGCCGAGGTGAGGCTCGATGAATTTATTTGGGTAGCGGAAGCGGATATATCACAATGACTAATCCAGGGGTCGCATTTAGACCGACCCGATTCCTCTAGGCGTCGGACTCGCTATCAAACTCTTCATCCATGAGATCGCCTTTTCACAAGATCTGGCCAAATCAACTAGCCAGGTGAGTACTATGAAAGTACTCGCAAGACAGTTCGGACAAAAGATATAACAAATGAATGCATGAATGCGACATGGTTAATCTTAACAATGCTCAATTAAAACAGTATAGCAAAATAATTAAGAAGGGAATCGGCGGTAGTCCGCTCAAAAACCCAAAGAAGATAAACTCAAAACCGATCGAATTATGCAGGCGGCGCCTCGAAGGGTGAATAAATAAGCAAAACATGCCACAGTCGAGCGTCTGAGCGACACCTCATAAAGGGCTTATATTGAAATAAAAATACATGCGTGCCGCAGTCGGACATCTGAGCGACATCATAGAAAGGGCTTATAATGAAAGTAATAACAATGCCGCAGTCGGACGTCTGAGCGACATCACAGAAAGGGCTTATAATGAAAGTAATAGCATTGTCGCAGTGGGACGTCTGAGCGACATCACAGAAAGGGCTTATAATGAAAGTAATAGCAATGTCGCAGTGGGACGTCTGAGCGACATCACAGAAAGGGCTTATAATGAAAGTAATAGCAATGCCGCAGTCGGACGTCTGATCGACATCACAGAAAGGGCTTATAATACATTATTCACAACTGACATGATATAGTGCTCACGGAAAATATTCATCACAGGACAATAAGCAGGTTAGTCTATTCACAGGAAAATAAACATTTGATACTCAAATGATTCTCAGGAGTTCCTGTCACCGAGACTAACACTCGACAAGATGAGATGAACATGGTACTTGGATATGAATAAGATGACTTCAAGAATTTTGACACTGCAGAGTTTGTACCAACATTTGTCCACAGCCAACGGATTTCCGTAGTTACGAAGGACTAGTTCCGTTTACGGTATTTCAGAGGAAACACAACTAGCTAGTACACACCCATCATACCTCACGTTGCTAGGAATCACCCTAGACAACGTTTAAGAAAAACTTTGAGACGGGGAGATCACAATCTCGAATAGCATGGGATCAAATTTATTTACGCGCGCTCTAAGTGGTGCCCCCCTCTTGGTCCCAACCGGAAACACCCATGCCCACGACCGGATGAAAGGCTTTAATCCAGGGCCATGGAACCTTCATCCCGCCTCTCAATTTGGTGTGTACCAGGAAGTGGTTTGCAACCTACTAAGCCGTATCCCTTGCGGGTAACAGGTGGTAGTACGGATGGGAGGACGGACGGGAATCTGACTGACTTATGTTGACACCGGGTCAACGATATGGCTAAGCCTGGCATGCTACAACACTGCCATCTTACCCATACTCATGCCAACTCATGGCCATGCAACAGGTTTCCAACAACTCATGGATTTACCGAGCCCATTTGCCACGATGCTCACGGGATAAACTATCATCGAAATGCTCGTGAACGTGCCATGATACAAAAATAATGCAAACATGCTCAGAAACAATGGCAGAATTGTTTTGGGGAGAAAAACAAAAGGATAAAAATCCTAAAATGGATTTAACTTGTTGGGACAGAATGTTTGGATTGCCCTAAAGTGGAAGGAGGGGTTTTGGGAGAAATTTACCACAAGAGGCATGGTAAAACCAAGGATGGATCAAAACCAAGGAATAGCCCAAAACAAAAAAAGGTTTCTTTTTAGAAGAAAATAAATCCAAGAAATGCTTTTGAGAAGAAAACTCAGAAGAGAGGTTTTTAAGAAGGGTTTAAATGACCTTCTTCAAACCAAGCAAGGCTTTTGCTGAAAACAAAAACAACAAAATTTGGAGTGTCACAATCGACCTTTGGTAAAAGCAAGGTATTGGGTCTAGGTAGAGTTGCAATCTCAAAGGATCAACACATGGATAAAGTGATGCTTGTTGAATCCCTTGGTTTCAACTTAATGTCTGTCTCAATGCTTTGTGACTTGAACATGATTGTGATATTCGGAAAATATCGTTGCCTTGTACTAATGGAATCTGACAAGTCTCTAGTCTTTGAAGGGTATAGGAAAGATGATCTATACATGGTAGATTTCTCGGCAGGTCCACGACTTGCCGTATGTCTTCTTGCAAAAGCTTGAATCTGGCTCGGCATCGGAGGGGGCATCTTGGCATGAGGAACTTACACACACTTGCCAAGAAGAAGCATGTCATAGGCATCGAAGGTGTCAAGTTCAAGAAGGATCATTTGTGTGGTGCTGCGAAGCTGGAAAGATGACTAGGGCAAAGCACCCTCGAAGACAATCATGACGACATCTCAACCCTTTGAGCTGTTACACATGGATTTGTTTGTCCCTACTCATTACTCTACCCTCACAACAACTGTTTGTCTCTATGGCTTCGTCATTGTTGATGACTACTCAAGATACACATGGGTGCACATAATTCTATACAAGACTGAAGTGCAAGATGTCTTCAGATGCTTCGCCAATCGAGCAATGAACAATTATGGCATCAAGATCAAGCATATCAGAAGTGACAACGGCACTGAATTCAAGAACACCGGACTTGATCTTTATCTGGATACCATGGGAATCACTCATGAGTTCTCTCGCTCCATACACACCTCAGCAAAATGGCATCATGGAGCGCAAGAACAGAACCCTCATTGAGATGGCTCGAACAATGCTCGATGAGTACAAGACACCAAGAAAGTTACGGCACGAAGCTATTGATACAGCTTGTCACGTCATCAACCGTGTTTGTATCCATAACCTTCTGAACAAAACATCCTATGAGCTCCTTACTGGCAAGAAGCCAAATGTCAGCTACTTCAGAGTACTTGGGGCCAAGTGCTGGATCAAGGATCCCCATCACAAGTCAAAATTTGAACCCAAAGCTCACGAAGGCTTCATGCTCGATTCTGGAAAGGACTCGCACTCCTCTGAGTCTTCAACCTCTATCTCTACAAAATCGTCGAAGCGTGGACGTGCGATTTGATGAAACCAATGGTTCACAAAGAGAGTTCCTGCCAAGTACACTAGACGAGGCTCCGCCCAGCGAATCTATCAAGCTAATGGGAACTGGTGAAATCATGCCTTCTGAAGCACAGCCTAAAGAGGAACTTATCATTTCTGCACCTAACCAATCAGAAGACAATGCTCAGCCTGAAGACAATCCACCCAATGATGACAATGATCAGCATGAGCAAAGTCTTCGTCCAGTTTATCCTCGAGTTGCAAATGAAGTACAGATTGAGAAGATAATCGATAGCATCAATGCACCTGGTCCGCTTACTCGCTCAAGAGCAACACAGCTAGGAAATTTCTGTGGGAACTTTTCTTTGTGTCAATATCAGAACCCAAGAAAGTTGCTGAAGCCTTTATGGAACCAGAATGGATACAATCTATGCAAGAAGAACTTCAACAGTTCAAGCTAAATAATGTTTGGGAACTTGTCAAGCGTCCCGACCTACATAAGCATAACATTATTGGCACCAAATGGATATATCGAAACAAGCAAGATGAGCATGGTCAAGTTGTCAGAAACAAAGCACGACTTGTGGCTCAAGGATATACTCAAGTTGAAGGAATTGACTTCGATGAAACATTAGCTCCTGTAGCTAGGCTTGAAGCTATTCCCATACTACTAGCCTATGCTAACCACCACAACATCTTGCTCTATCAAATGGATGTGAAGAGTGCATTTCTCAACGGCAAGATTGAAGAAGAAGTATATGTCGCTCAACCACATGGCTTTGAAGATCCAAAACATCCTGATATGGTGTACAAGCTAAATAAAGCACTGTATGGCCTCAAACAAGCTCCTCGCGCCTGGTATGATACGATCAAAGACTTCATGAAGAGCGAAGGCTTCAAACCTGGATCCCTTGATCCCACACTCTTCACGAAGACATATGATGGTGAACTGTTTGTATGCCAAATATATGTGAATGACATTATCTTCGGCTGCACCAACCAGAAGTATAGTGATGAATTTGGATACATGATGCAAGAACAATATCAGATGTCCATGATGGGAGAGCTCAAGTTCTTCCTTGGTCTTCAAATTAAATCGACAAAGGAATGGCATCTTTATATCTCAAGAAAAATACCTCCAAGATTGTCTGAAGAAGTTTGGAATGCAAGAGTGCAAAGGATACAAGACGCCAATGCCAGCCAAACACCATCTGGGTCCCGACGACAATGGTAAAGAGTTCGATCAAAAGGTATACCGCTCCATGATTGGTTCCTTACTTTACATATGTGCATCTAGGCTAGATATTATGCTTAGTGTTTGCATGTGTGCTCGATTCCAAGCGGCACCAAAGGAATCACATCACTTAGCTGTGAAGCGAATTCTTCGATATTTGGCTCACACCCCAACACTCGGATTACGGTATACAAAGGGCTCAATATTTGATTTGGTTGGATTTTTGGATGCTGATTATGCTGGTGACAAGGTGGATCGCAAGTCTACATCAGGCACATGTCACTTTCTGGGACGATCACTTGTCTGTTTGTCTTCAAAGAAGCAGAGCGTGTATCACTCTCAACCGCTGAATCTGAATACATTGCTTCTTTGGATCTTCTTGCTCAGCTTCTATGGATGAAGCAAACTCTAAAGGACTATGGCATCAATCTGAAACAAGTACCTCTCTTCTGCAACAACGAAAGCGCCATCAAGATTGCCAACAATCCAGTCCAACACTCGAAGACAAAGCACATTGAAATTCGTCATCATTTTCTCAGGGATCATGTCATGAAGAAAGATATTGACATCATTCACGTCAACACTGAAGAGCAATTGGCAGATATCTTCACGAAGCCCTTGGATGAGAAAAGGTTTTGCAAGTTACGGTGTGAGCTAAATATCTTGGAATCCTCAAATGTCCTGTGATCAAGCACACATTCTAACACTTATGCATGTTGATGACTTAGATGTGCAACACACGAAGTAACGTATATCTTCAACCAATGAAGACTTACATTCCGAGTGTGAATACATTAACGTGGAATTTGACTTCGGAGCGCCACGATAATTGTGCGTCGTGTCTGGGTCTAATACTTCCTATACGGTGGGTCACGCCACCACCAAATTTATTTGTTTGAAGTGTTTCACTCATGGCGTTATTTCTGCAATATCTTCGCATTTGATTTGTCTTCAACTTCAACCTATCTTCATGATTTTCTTCACTTTGTTGATTTGGTTGCAGTCGATATATATATATATATATATATATATATATATATATATATATATATATATATATATATATATAGATATTGTTACATCCTCTACAACATTCACTTATAGCTATGTCTTCCAAGTTGAATCTTTTGAACTAAGTGAATGTGATCGGACCCCAATCTCTCTATGCTTCCTATCTCAAACTCTATCTGTCCAAATCATATGCATTCTATTGAAGCTGTCGAATGTCTTCTCTGCGTCCTTGTCGCCAGAAGACACGATGACAAACTTTAAGTCTGTTTTAAATGATTCATCCTTCTTTGTTGAAATCCGGAGAAGCCGGAACGACCATCCGACAAACCTGGCGGGCGTGGGAACGTGGGACATCTCATTGCATGTTGCATGCTTGCCACGTGCCCCTCAGATGTGAACCGCCAGGGGCACCTGCGTAATTGCGCTGTGCCGCACACCTGCTTATAAATACGTGTCCTCTGCGGTAAAATAAAATCTTCTTCCACCTCTCCACCTCGTCAAAACCCTAGCGCCACCGCTAGCTCTCAACGACGCCGGCGACGAAGCGCTTAGCTGCCGCGACTTCTCCGACGCCGTCCTCACGCCGGCCGCGAACATCGTCATCTCCGCCGCCGCCGTAGGTGTCCTCCGTCGCCGACTTAGGGCACGGTGGACTGAACTGCTCGGCTTCCTCTTCTTCCCGTCTAGCAGTTCTTCGAGTGGTAAATATAACTCCGTTTTTACCATCCTTTTGATCTTAAAGATTCATCCTACTCGCCAAAATTGGTTCTGCCCATACTATGTTAGGTCTATTCTGTCTGCATCTCGTACTGCCTAGTATATTCACTTAAGCCTCACAACTAGTTAGATTCCTCACTTGTACTTATTCACGGATTCGTACAAATCTGGAACCAACTCCCAGCGTATAAGTGAATGTCTTCGCATCATGAGGTCAATGTCTTCAGACTGATTTATCTTCAAAATCTTCTGAGAATGCATATGACCTCTTCCCCTTCCCTCGCATCTCTAATGTTGTCACAGGTACATGTCCGTGGGAGAATCCCTTGGTTCTCATAGTCTGCATTCGTTTGCAGAATTCTTACGGCATCAAACTAATTCTCCCGAAGCCAGTTCCTGTCTGTCCAGCAAACGCAAGACTTTGAAGCCTTTGACCGTGAAGCCATTCAGTTTGAGGGTCATGGCTACAGATAAATCAGTCAGGAAGGGCGGCAGACAACATCGTGAGGGAACCTCAAAAGATCTGCCTGATGACCTCGCAGAGTTGTACAAGACAGATCCCGAAGAGACTTACAATCAGCGCAAGACGCAAATCCAATGGATTCGGCGATATTGGGCTTAACAGTGGTTCAAGTACAATTTCGTCACCCAAGAATATGCTGAGAAGAATGCTATCAGAAGCCCTTGGGGTGATATTCTCTTTCGAGGCCTTCCACCCAAGAACATGGCTGAAGCTATTGCACAAGGTTTCTATCCTTGTATGGTCCGTGGACCTCAGGCTGAAAATGCCGACCCAACGTCTTTGCTCTGGTGTCGTGACGATAATCTCTTCAAGCGCAACTTCCAGCATGCAAAGGCTTCTGCCAAGGAAAACAAGAAGTCATTGGGATTAGACTTCAACCCTGGTCCCTCTGCTCCTCGAGCTGACGGCTCTCGTGATGTTGAACCTAATGTCATCGGTCCCTTTTGAACCCTTGATGGCCTCATCACTTACATCTTGGTCCAAGGTGCCAAAGTGGATCACTCTGATGATGATGTTGATTCTGATGAAGCCCCAGCTCCAGCTCCTGCTCCTGCTCCAAAGCCACAGAAGCAAAAGAAAGTCAAGGCTTCAAAGTCAGCTGCTCCTCCAAAAGCTTCACGTGTGAAGCCATCGCCACCGCACCTCCACGAAGCCGATTAATGCGATGCGAAGATCAATCCCGCATCTCCAAGAAGACGGAGAAGAGAAAGAAAATTGTCAAAAACACTGAATCGACACTGACTCCTGCTGCCATTCTGCGTGAAGAGCACATTGATCTGTCCAGTGATGAAGATCTTGCAGATGATGCCCTCTCTTTGATGTGGCAATCATCCATCACTTCATGGATGAGTGGTTTGACACCCCCAACATCAGCTTTGAAGATCTTCAACTTCCTATTTGCCTCAGCGTCTCCTTCAATGGAGCCATTGCTTCTGAGCTAGCTCTGGCTCAGCGCATTGTTGAACTGAAGTATAAGATTGACTATGAGAAAGCTCAGTTCAAGAAGCATATGGCTGCACTCAATGTGCAAGATGTCAAAAACTTCAAGGTCATGCTGCACGACCTCAAGGAAGCCTTTGTCAAGAAGCGTGAAGAAGCCAGAGGCTCTCGTGAGCGCATGAAGAGTCTGGCTGACAAGTGTGTGCTTGCCTACAATGAGGCTAAGAAGCGCAAAGCACTTGGTCGTCCTGGCATTGACCCCAGAATGGCTGCAAAGACAAAGAAGTCTTCAACTGACCAAGCTGCACCTTCAAGGCAGGAAGAACCCCGCATAGTCTTCCCAAGCAGCATGACTGGCTCGAAGCCAAAGGTCCGGTCAACCGCTTCTGAACAGAAGAAGATGAGGGCTGCCAAGGCTGAAGCTAGAAAAAGGAAACTTCCTGAAGCCTGTGATGCTGCTCCCTCCAAGAAGAAGCTTAAGACCAAGAAGAATCGGGCTGCTCACACAGAGCCCTTGGTTGTTGAACCCATTTCAGTGGTTCGTCCCACGTCTTCAACCCAAGAACTTCGCATGACTGTTCATGAGCACCTTCCACAGAGGCTCTGAAGTTAACGAGATTCCAGCCGGTGATCCCATCACTGCTGAAGACATTGGTCACCATGACAATGTTGAAGATGATGAAGTTCTTCCTCAAATTGAATACAATGTGGTATCATCGCCTGTTCGTACGAACTGCGAACTCATCAGCATTGGTCGTCCTCTGACGCCAATCGCTCAAGATGCTTCATGGGCTGATCGGCCGCAACAAGAAGACTTCCCTAGTACTCGCCAACAACAAGTCACTCCGCAACAACAACAACAAGACGAAGAGGAAGACTTTGAGGCCCAGGCAACCCCATCTCCAAAGGCATCGCCCGCATTTCGCAGGCTTCACAAAGGTCAAAGGCCTCAAGTACCTCTCTCGAGCATTCCAGAAGGAGAAGTGCACCACCAACCTGTTGCACGTCAAGTGTTTTCAGAAGCCACTCCAACTGTGAATGTCTCCGAGTCTGAAGCTAAAGCTGCTGAAGACAATCCGGCTGCATCAACCGAAGACACTCAAGAAGAAGAAGAACGTGTCCCTACACCTGATATCAACGTGCCAGTGCCCGACCCTCCAGCTCCTCAAGTGGAGGTTGAAAACATTGAGGCTGTCACCTCCAACGCCAATGAAGCCAATGACGTGGTCATGGCTGTAGCAAATGTGGAGCCTGCACCAACAGCTCCTGAAGACAATAAAGGAAATGTGCCTGAAGCCAATGAGGCAACTTCTCCCGAAGCATCTGCTGAGCAGCCTGAAGCCTCAGTTGTTGCCACTGCTCCAGTTCCGCCACCAAGGCCCTACACAATTGAGCAAGCATACAACTACGGTGACCTAGTCACAGTAAGATGGCCTGTTCTGGTCCCTCCGCCTCATGTCTCTGGTCCTCAGTTCGACTATCATATTGGGCATAGGCCTCAGGTCCAGAAGCCGAAACCAAGACTGCCAAGGTTTCCAGGCACTGCCACATCTACTGGTTCTTTCAATGCAAATGGCTTCAAAGCCCACAACACTTTCTTTGATAGATCAAAGAACCCCTACACAAGGCCAAGGATATCATCTGACCTTTCTGACGCATTTTCCCTCATATGCGCCTCGACACAGAAGCCATTGCCGGACTGCCGTGTTTAGAAGAAGCACTTGATTGCTTTCGTGATGCAGGTCCGCCGGCTTACATGCATAAAGAACACTGGAATGAGGAACTTGTGCTTCAATTCTATGCTACCCTCCACATCCGCGGCTACAACAGAGACACAAAGACATGGGTCCTCGAGTGGATGACAGGAAATGTTCATCATGAAGCCAAAGCTCTTGAGCTCACAGGCCTACCCACTCCCGGAGAACTGTTTGAACCTGGATGTCAACTCCACCGCGATGCCTTGGAGAGCATATTTCATAAGTCAGAACTCGGCATGAGTCAGATGTTGAGTATGATGAAGCCACTGCCACATGACGCTGAATATCCTCAGCACTTCTTTGTTGATGACCTTGAGTATCTGCCTCGTACAATATATCACATCATCAGTGAACTCTATGGCCAATCAAAGGGCATTCATCGTCGCAAAACTTGAAGGAGCAATGAAGACATTGGTCTTTTACATCCTCAATGGCATCAGCTTCAACACGCAAGAATTCTTCATCTGACAATTGGCTGCGTCTGGATCTGATCTGTTTGGTCTGAAGTTTTATGCTCCATCGGTCATGCACCTCATCAAGATCACTCTGCTATCAACTATCAGTCCTCTGCTTGCAATGATCTGATCTTTCTACCAGAGGTTGATATGTCTGTTGAAGCCATATACCCTGAGCCTGCCAAAACGCCACTTTGTCTTCAGAATGCAGATCACCACAGCTTCTCTCAACCCATTGAAGGCGTCCAAGCGGTATCACATGTTTATCCTCTGGCTGGGAACACACGTCTGCCTCATCGTGCGCGGACTGAAGCCACTGAGAGCACCATTGGCCAAAGGCCTCGGAAGCGCTCTCGAGTCCTCAATGATCGAGAACTTCTTATCGCACTGCATCAGAAACAAGATAGGCATCACTCCTGGCTCAAACGACAAATGCAAAGCCTCTTGGTGGACGTCAATCGCATTCGAAACATTGCCACCAAGAATGCTTTTGTCGCTCACGAGACCTGTCGGCGATCATGGAAGAGTTTGACCCTGCTCAGTGCTGAAGCAGATCTTCAAGAGGATGGCTTCACTGAACGCTTCAAGTTTGACTCCACTCCTCCATGGAATGCAGTCCTACGATGAACTCCATCCCTTGAAGACTCTGACTATTCTTCCTCTGCGGCAACTGTCAATGCCAGAGTGATCGATGATGAAGCCGATGCTACTTCACCGCCCCCTACTTCTGCACGCATCGACACTGCACCAAGCTTGTCTGCACCGCCAACCAACACCGACAACCCTGCTGCATCATCTACTTCTGAAGATGACGAGTAGATGCTCTATGTCTTCGAACCTTTTTGGTCCTTACTGACAAAAGGGGGAGAAGGATATGAGTTTGATAGTCTTCAAGCGGGTTCATAAGGGCGGTTGCATAATGTTTTGCCTAGTGTTTACAACTCTCGTTTTTGATACATTTGGTTCTTTGAGTTGTAACACTTAAACTCGATGGTCGTCTGCTACTTATTTGCTTTACTCTGGTGCGATGATAAATTCCGCATGTGTGACGATAACTTCCGCACTTAGATCATTCTACAGACGTCCATTTCTCATTATGCATGTCATTCTCTTAGCTATATCATTTCATGCATGATGAATTATCTTCATAAGTTGAAGAGGATCTCCACAAGTACAACCTGCCATGTGCATTTGCATTCCAAAAGCAAACTACTTATATGCACATCTTCAGGGGGAGCCTTTGCCACTTATGAAGACAATTCCCTATCCTTTACAATTTCACATACTTTGTCCTGGTTGAAAACTTCAACCAGTTTGTCATCAATCACCAAAAAGGGGGAGATTGTAAGTGCATCTAGTGCCACCCCTAGTTGGTTTTGGAGTATTGACGACAAATGTGGTTGAGGGACTATTGTGTTTGTGAGAATTGCAGGATAACGCAGGTAGTGTCCCTCATTGATTCGGTTTACCTACCGGAGATGACCCCTAAAAATGTATGAATACATTGACGACAATGGTGGTATGTGAAGATATTCACATTGAAGACTATGACATGAGAAGACATAGAATGAAGACTATGGAGCCTTGAAGACTGTGGTCGTTTCGTTGTTTCCTCTTCTTCTTTGTTGAGTCGTAGGAACCCCGTCTTTGTTAAGTGGGGTCCAAGTGATCATAGTCGGAATGATCAAGTGATGCTCAACCCAAATCCTATGTCTTCGAGCGAAGACAATGAGAGCAAAACTTATCCAGAGTTGGATGAGTCAGCTTTGCTTGTAGCCCAAGTAAAGTTTCCGTGTGTGTTTGAAATCTGACCGTTGGAACACGTGTCAGTTCCTTAGTGACCCAGGGTCATTTCGGACATATCAGGTCGGGTTGCCTAGTGGCTATAAATAGCCCACCCCTACACCATAAATTGGTGGCTGCTCGGAGTTAGTGCACGGCTTTTGTCGTTTGAGAGCAACCCACCTCGAAGCTTTTGATAGAGAGAAATCCTTGCGAGGACAAAGCCCAAACACCCAGAGCCAAAGAGTGTTAGGCATCACTGAAGTCTTTGTGCCTGTGTGACCTGAAGACTTATTACACTTGAGGACTGTGAATCCTCCAGCCGGTTAAGCGTCGCATCCTGAGCATCCAAGAGTCATTGTGAATCGCCGGTGAACGCAGTCTGTGAAGGTTCGGAGTCTACCTTGAAGACTTACCAGAGTGATTGGGAGAGGACTATGTGTCCTTAGCTCAAGGGGAATAAGGTGAAGACGCGGTCTTCTGAGTTGAATCTCAGCCTCCCTAACCAGATGTACAGTTGTCACAAAGAATCGAACTGGTCCAACAAATCTTGTGTCTTCAACAAGTGACTGGTTCTATCTTCGCCCTCACCTTACTTAGAGTTTGTCTTCGTGAAGTCATTGCCTATTAGTCATACCTGTTTGACTTCATTGCTTGACTACTTTTGTTGATTGGCTTCTCACTATCTTCCATCTTGATCCTACTACCAAGCTGCTATTAGTCCTGTACTTTCACGTTATTGCATACTAGACTATGGTTTGCTTGTTGTAGTTTATCTTCCGCTGCATATCAATTAGGTCATTTCTATTGTTTGTCTTCGAAACATCTGTGTTTTGAAGACTTCCTCAAAAATAGCCTATTCACCCCCCTCTAGTCGATAACTAGCACTTTCAGAAACGAGCAGCCAGATCAAGGTGTGTGTGATATATGGCATACAGTTCACTCCGATGAACCGTTTGCGATGATTGAGGCGAACACAAATGATTCGGCATAATAAGATGTATGTGATACCCGGCAAACAGGTCGGTAATCAAAATTGTGTGCGATCATTATAGACAGCCCATACGGTCTTTTTTTGTGAATTGTGTGCTCGTTAGGCCACACAATTCAACAAACCAACATGTTGGTGATAATGTAGAAGATCTCTGTCGAAAACATATTACTAACCGTCTGTGATGAGATTGACAGTATAAACAGAGATATATACAGTCTGCTTAATTTAGTCCTTATTGTTGTTGTTGTTGTTGGATGGCCCCGCAACATCGTCTTGGAAAGGACACTTCTTGCCGCTGACCGTTGGCTTTTCATCACCACCATCATTGTCATCGTCGTTGTTGTCGTCGTCCTCCTCCTCCTCGTTCGACCATTCCTCCTCCTCATCATCGTCGTCCTCTTCTTGGTCCTCCGACGGCTCCTCGTCCGTCTGGTTGTCGTCTGACGACTATGGAGGCAGCGTCCCTTCCATGAACGGGATATAATCGAGGTCTGGGCTCGACGCCGGACTCATGCAAGACGAGCGGGATGATTCCGATGTTGACCTATCATCGGGTGCGAGACTGCTGGCCGTATTGTCGTCCTCGCTGTCGCTCGACATGGTTGCAGAGTGTGTGCCAGTGTCTAGCGCGGCCTGCCGGGGACGATGAAGATGGTGGACACTTAAGCGGGGTATGCAGAGAAGAGGAACTGCCAATTGAAGCCGGGGTTGATGTATTATCTAACCGTTGATATAATCAACCGTAATTATTTGTACCCAGTCACTCCAAATTCCCGGGGTTGCGCAGGACTCCTATTGGCTATTTGGCTGGTTTCCTTTTTCAGTACAAAAACAAGGAACGAGTTTTCGGATTATGCACCGGTACCGGTACGATCGGAGTAGGACAGTTAGCAAGCAATACATTGAGCTCTTCTTATTGATAAAGCCAGTAATAATCAAACTAGGAAGGAAAAGAAACAAGACAAAGAAAAATATCTGCACGAATCTTCGCGTAACATCAATGACATAGGACCTAGATGTGCATTACTTAGAGCACATCTAGATGTGCTTTAGAAATACTGTCAAACAAAACCCCTAATCATCATTGCAAACAACACATAGAAGATGGCTAATGCGACAACCACAACTACACATGCTAGTTCCTTCTTGTCTCTTGTTTTCATCTGTTGCCTATGATTGATTCTTTCTTGCTTTATCGTACTGATTGTACATTCCAGATCAGCCAGTTTCTTCTTCAGCTTTATGTTATCTTCTGTGAGCTTGGTGATAACACTCCGAGCCCTGCCATGGCATTCTTCATCCAGCCAGTTAATAAAGGCACAAGCCTCATATCCCTGCCAATGTTAAATAGTATTCTGGATGAGCGGTGGCATTAACTGAAGTAGAATGATGAACTTAATTAGCACTAACCTCTAAGTGGCAACTGAGAAACCGCCTGCCAATGTCGAATCCCTCCGTGCATACACGTTGAGCGGGAGTGTGCCCTTGCACACAACTCATCTTTTGGTACTTCTCGGTGGCGCAAAACTCGGAGTCTAACTCATGTTGCGGGAGTCTGGAGTCAAGCTCCGGATCTGGCGGCAGATCGCTTTCCTGGGCGGGGGGGGGGGGGGTGTCATTCAGGATGGATTTAGCAAGGAGCTATACTTTGTACATGCTAAAAAAGATCGGGATAGATTGCAACCTGACAGGACGATTCGGATTCGTAGTACACCTGCCTTCTGATGACATTAGGCAAGTGCTCAGCGGCGACTGCCGTCATGGTGGCGATACGAGCAGGAGCAACCGCATCGAAACCATCAGCACCACTTGTCCGCATTCCCCCAATGTCAGCGCCACACAAGGGAATTTGGAGGCTATGTAGGGATTTGGGGGAAATGGGGAAACTGTGGAGATAAGCTAACGGTCGGGAACTACTTATGGCACTATATGTTGTATACGGCACACTATTTATACATGTCGTTTGTGTTAGGTAATACAACGTCACACACGATTTCCGCACCAAACCGTGTGAGAAGACAACATAGGTTAGACACGGTTGCCGTTACATAACCGTATGTGATGTACTATCCTGTCCATATATTGAGTTACGGTGAGATACCGTGTAAACAACCGCTCTACGGATATCTGTAAAAAAACAGCTGTTCTGCATATAGAGATGGCGGCGGCGGCCTAGGCAGCGGCTACCGGAGAAGAGGTCAATCCTCGGTTGGTGGGTGGTGGAAGCGTCATAGGAGGTCAATCCTCGGTCTGCGGAGGGAGATAGGAGGAGCTCAACCATCGAGGTCGGTGGAGGCGTGATTCGAGCACATCCATCGCGGTCGATGGTAGGATAGTGGAGGTCGAACTTCAGGCGGCAGCCGCCTACGCTTTGCTCCTCGACCATGCTGTCTCGGCGTGCCGCCGCATCGCCTTGTCTGTCTGTTGGGTGGAGGTCGCCGCGTAGCTAATTAATTAAGGTATTCTTTTTGTGAGTGGCTTAATTAAGGTATTCAATTCCTAAGGGTAGTGTTGTACTAGTACTCTGCATGTAAATTGACTGGCCATTAATTTTTGTCATTGCACGTCTGGATAACAACATGGAGCGCCCTCAGTAATTATTAAAATAAAACCTTGTGATTTATGCACGCATCTTTGGGCAGCAGTTAATCCGTGTATTAATGTTGTTGTTTTGTTTTGAATTACCATTCGTGTGCTGCAGATGGAACGATCTTGATGGATGAAGAATCGGATAACCGCAGATTTTATCAGTGGCATGACAGAGTTCATGAATTTGGCTGAAAGTACAAAGAGGAGAATTGATGATGCGGATTACATCCTGTGTCCATGTACTGATTGTGCCAAGACAGAGTCACATGAAGTTGTAGATGTCCAGATGCACTTAGTCTCTAGGGGATTCATGGATGGATATACACGTTGGACCATACACAGAAATCCGTAATGCCCACCAGAAAACCAAGAAGTCGACGCAGATGACGACGATCTCGATATGCCAGATTTTGTTGCTATGATTGCAGATTTTGAGGGCCCAAAAAAGGATATGATTGGGTACAAGGATCTTCCAACCATTGATGCGGACTCCAAGAAAGAATTGTATCCAGGTTGCAAGAAGAAATATTCCAGGTTGAGTGCCACCCTGGCGCTTCTCAGATTTAAAGCAGCAAACGGTCTATCAAACAAGGGCTTCATGGACATGTTAGGTCTTTTCAAAGAATCTTCCGGAAGATAATGTGCTCCCCAGAAGCACGAATGAAGCAAAGAAAATTGTTTTCCCATTGGAACTTGAAGTACAGATGATACACGCTTGTGTGAATGATTGTATATTGTACCATGGTGAGTACAAAGATTTCCGTGCATGTCCCACATGCAAGCATGCACGATACGAGCGTAGGAGAGCAAAGGACAAATACAAATTGGATGACAAGATCAAGACAGGAATCCCGTTCAAGGTTGTTTTGTACTTGCCTTTAATTCCAAGGTTGAGGCATTTGTTTGCAAACCCTAGAGATGCAAAGAGGTTGCGGTGGCATCACGATGAGAGAATTGCGGATAGGTTTATGAGGCACCTGAAAGATGTGGCTCAGTGGGAATTAATCAACAAATAGTTTAAAAACTTTGCCAAGGATCCTAGAAGTATAAGGCTCGGGTAGTGTACTGACGGGATGAATCCTTTTGGCGATATGAGAACCAATCACAACACATGGCCGGTGCTTCTGTGCATATATAACCTAGATCCTTGGTTGTGTATGAAGAAAAAATACATTATGATGTCAATGATTATCCAAGGCCCAAAGCAACCTGGAAATGACATCGGCATTTACTTTCAGCTACTGGTAGAAGAATTGCTGACAGTGTGGATAGATGCGCCTGCTGTGAAATGTTATGATGCTTATAGAAAGGAGATTTTCTTTCTACATGCAATGCTGGTGTACACCATTCAAGATATGCCGGCATTAGGCAACACATCGGGGAAGAAAACAAAGGGAGATGTAGGGTGTGTCACATGCATGGATTGGACAGCTAGCAGAAGACTTCCCAACTCGCACAAAACAGTGTATTTGTGTCATCGTAGGTTCTTACGGAAAAATCACCCATACCGAAAGATGAAAGCTGAATTTGATGGTACGACAAAGGCAGGTGCGGGCCCAAGACCCTATGATGGGGAGGTGGTCCACAACATGGCTAAAAAATTAATGTTGTGCTTGGCAAGAACCATCCTTTGACGGTGAAACAAACACCCAAGGATCAAGTGTTTAAGAAGAAATCGGTCTTCTGGAAATTACCTTACTGGGAGATTCCACGTGTACGTCACTGCATCGATGTCACGCACGTAGAGAAGAATGTATGTGAAAGCATCCTTGGTACTCTGCTCAAGATTAAAGGTAAAAGAAAGGATGGTGATGGTTCACGGCTCGATATGCTTGCTGATCAATCAAAACGGAAGAGTGAAGCAGAAGATGATGACAAATTCATCAAAGCTCGCCAGAGTTACAATTTCAGTACAAAAGAGGCAACACAGTTATTCACCTATTTGTTGTCAGTTAAGACACCCTCTTCCTACTGCGCAAACATCAGAAGTGTCATGGATGTGAGCTCAGGTAAAATGTAGTTGGGACACATGAAGTCACATGATTGCCATGTAATGTTTGACACAAATCCTCCCGGTGGCTATCAGGAATCTGATGGACAAAGATATAAGAAACACACTCATTGACCTCTGTGATTTCTTCAACCAACTAGGCAGAAAGTTGTAAATCCTGAAGAGTTGGATCATATGCAAGATGATATTGCAAGAATATTGTCCAACCTATAGATGTTTTTCCCACCGTCATTCTTTGATCTGATGGTCCATCTCACTGTGCACCTTGTCAACGATATAAAGTATTGTGGTTCTATGTTTCTTCGCGACATGTATACTTGCGAGCGGTTCATGGGAATACTAAAGTGCTTTTATCGGAACTGAAACCATCCAGAGGCAAGCATCCTACAAGGTTATACCGCGGAGGAGGTGGTTGACTTTTGCATCGAATAAATGAAACAAAGACCTATAGGTTTGCGCCTATCTCGCCACGAGGGAAGGCTGAAAGGTAAGCCGGTCCTTGCTGGCACGCAAATTGCTGAACTCGGAGAATTGGTAGAGAAAGCCTATTTGGCGGTACTGCTTAACAACCCAGTTCTCATCGCTTATGCCGAAGAACACTTGGCGGAGATATGCCAAAGCTTCTTACCAATGGTGCCTTCATCAGATGTTGAGATGAAGGAGCACACTAAGAACTACGCCGAATGGCTGAAGAATCGTTTGGCACAAGGATCCATTGATGACATTGCTACGTGGTTGGCACAAAAGCCATCACCTACGGTGTTGACGTACCAAGCATATGACATAAATTTATACACGTTCTACACTGAGGTACGTGATCAGAAAACCTCGTATCAGAACAGCTCTGTTCGAATAGAATGCATGACAGTAAATGAAGCTGATAAAAGGGTATACTATGGAACCATCAAAGAGATTTGGGATATTGACTATGTGAAAGTTAAGGTGGCATTATTCAGGTGCGCATGGATCCCTCTTGGTCAGGTAAGGATTGATGAGTACAAGAAGACCTGTGTTAACAGGACAACGATGGCATATCACGCGAACCCATTCATTCTTGCCAGTGATGCTACCCAGATTTTCTTTGTGGAAGACCCCTTGCATAAGAACTAGCATTTAGTGATGCATGGGAAGAGAAGGGTACTGGGTGTCGACGAGGTTGCCGATCAGGACGAGTACGATGAATATGATGAGTTGCCAGCCAAGGGATCACACACCCGTGTAACAGAGCAGCGTAAAATCATCAAAAACCCCAAGTTCATTCGGGGTCAACTTAATGATCCCAGTTCCCCCGTGTACATGGGAATTAAGCCGTAAGACTAGTCTTTATGCCTACCCTGCAACTTAATTCGTTCAATTTAGAACTGTCGCGTGTACTGAATTTGTGAGTTATGCCCGGTTTTCTGTTGATGTAAGAACCGTTAATATGTTGACCTTGATATGATGTCAGCTCAGGGAATGAATATGAACTGTTTTTTGTTGTTATTATTATTATTATTATTATTATTATTATTATTATTATTATTATTATTTTATCATAGAGGTAGCACACTCAATTGATCTCACTACAGTATGTGTGAACAAAAATATGCAATCTGGTTTGCGAATAGCACATGGTTCATTGATGAAACCCGTGTGCCGACCAAACCAGCCACCCCGCCCACGATCTGAGTCATGCTTTCTGATTGGCCAAAACCCAAACCCCATGGATCGTACGTCTGCACCATTGGATGCTCCCAGATCGAAGGGAGATCCTCATCCCTTTCGACATCACATGTAGTTCCGGTTGTAATTTTATTTTTATGCACAAAATGCACGTTAATCTAAAAAAATGTCTTAAATATAGCTAACGATACCTGAAATGTGCCAGAAGATCAAACCCGTGGTATAATGTTGATTGCGTATCGTGGAAAGTTTTATGAGGCCAAAGGATGAAGTCACTGGCTACAGGAGTTTGAATTGACACGTCTCCTTTTGGAAAACCATGATCCTTCATGTGAGATGCTCCGGTTTGGAAGGAGCGGTCATCAAAACTTATGCCAAACTTTACCATTTTTTTCCAAGGGGTCGTGAGAGCACACACATCGATTTTGATGATGTCCGAATTCCATCTGAATTTCCAATAATTAAAATACCAACTAGGCCTACGCCCGGTTAACACTTTCTCATGTTGAAATGTTTGAAACTTCTCCCCGCTTCTCGAACAAACGGATGAAAACTCACAAAGCGACACACAAATGATCTGTACACCTTCTTTGCTAGGCTGATAGTAAGGGGGTATCATAGCTAGTATCATTCATGCCAACTAGGCAATTTGGATGAGCTGTCATAGAATTAATTAAATGAAGAAAGAGAGGGTTAAGTATCATATCATGAAACCGTATCATAATAAATGCTATGCTACTATGTGTCATGCATGACAATATAAATAAAGTACTACATATGATACTAGCTACTCTATGATACTATGCACTAGAGCAAGTACAATAGAGTGACATAAGACTAGCCACAATGGGTAGTAACATAGAATGTTACTAGTCTATGTTACTACCTCTATAGTGGGGAGTAACATATGTGTAGTAACATGCAACACTTCATTTATTAGGCTATAAACTCATCTTGCCTTGAGATGTGTGATGTTACTCATACTACTAGTAACTAGCTATGTTACCACTTTCCTCTCTTTCTTTATTTATTGCTTGCCACATCATCTATTTTATCTAGATATGTGTGATGTTACTACCTATGTTACTCCCACTATGGGTAGTCTAAGCACACTATAAGGAATAGAATAATATATATGTGCTTTAGTTGGAGGAAAGAGAAGAGGAGAGAGAAGAGAAGCAGGCTCTTGGTTAGTAGAGCCAGCTGCAACACGAGGTCCAAGACACTTTGTGAGGATGTAAGGTGGGCCAAATATTGATAAACTAGTACATATTTAAAACTTATTATTGTACATGGCCGCTAAGAGGTTGGTTGTATATGACATGGCAACTTCTTATAGCCGACCCTTGGCTGTATTATTAACCATGCTCTTAGTGAGGTAGCTACTATATCATAGACTAGCTAGTATTACTCCCTCTTTCTGGTTTAGGATGGTTGTAGTGGTAGTATCATAAGCGGTATCATGCATGCAACTAGACTTTCTGGATGATGTGGCACACAATTAAATAAAGAAAGAGAGGATGTGGTATCATATCAAGATACCGTGTCATATTAAATGTTGTACTACTTTGTTTGATGCATGACAATTAATAAGGCAACCTAAGATACTAACTTATGATACTATGCATTATGGGAGTAGTATCATACACTAGTATATATCATGTGCATGATACTAGTATATGATACTCCTCATTACAACCAGCCTTATAGGGCTCAACTCAAAAATCTCACCAACCAAGGTAGACGGTGAGTGGTGGAATGCTTTTTGTAGTTTGCAAAAACACCCAGTTAATGCTTTTGTTTTCCTCAAAAAATTATGTTTTCCAATGTATTAATTGCAATACATGCATGCATAAAGTACATGCATTGGTCAACTTTCTCTTAATAAATACTTGCATGCATGCAATGATTTAATGCACCTTGGAATCTGAACATGTGATGGGGAACAACCAAATTGAGCCTTATAAAATGGAAAAAGTAAAATTTTGATATAAGCCAATAAACTGGAAAGGAGGGAGTATATATATGCATGATACTAGTATATGATCGGCAATACCTCCGTAATGCGCGCATGCATAGTATCATAAGTTCGTATCTTAGGCTGCCTTGTTAATTGCCATGCATGACACAAAGTAGTACACCATTTAATATGATACGGTATCATGATATGATACCACACCCTCTCTTTCCTCATCTAATTGTGTGCCACATCATCCAAAAAGTCTAGTTGGCATGCATGATACTGCTTGATAGTCCCATATTATGACAACCTTATTAGGGTGGCCATAGTGGGGGTATCATAGCCGGTATCATGCACTCGGGAATAGAAAATATGATGATGTGGCAAAGAAGCAGTAACATAGGTAGATACCATAACATATATATAATAAATGCTATACTACTTTGTGTCATGCATGGCCATAAATACGGTCATCTATGATATATACTACTCTATGATACTATATATGCACTATGAAGGTACGTACGTAGTATCATACACTAGTATCATATGCATGATACTATATATATAGTATATGATACTCCCCACTATATAAGGCTGGCCATAGTGGTGGTATCATAGCCGACGATGTCATGCACTCAGAAATAGCAATTATGCTGATGTGGCAAAGAATTAAATATATATATATATATATATATATATATATATATATATATATATATATAAAGAGGGTTAGAGTAACATATAGGTAGACAATGTATCATGTTAAATGCAATGCTAATTTGTGTCATGCATGGCAATAAATATGATCTATATATGATACTATACTCTATGTATTATACTATGTGCTATAATTAATTAAAGGTAGTATCATACACTAGTATCATATATACTGTATATGCGTGATACTAGTATATGACACTCTCCACTATACTCGTGATTTCTTACCGTGCAAAAATTTGGAGGCGAAACAATGAACTCATGTTTTCATTCGAACCAAAATATGATGTTAGGTAATGCAAATGTTTTCAAAGAGCATACGGTTCACTCACAAAAGCCGTGTGTCCACTAAACCGCGGCCGATGCACTCCCCCCTCTGCCATGGGCGCGGCCTTCGGATTGGCCAGAACCCAAACCCCACGGATCGTACATCTGCATCTTTGGATTCTCCTTGATCAAATGGCGTTCCTCATCCCTTTCGATAGCACATGTAAATGTTTTCAAATAGCCCCTCCCAAAAAATGTTCTCAAATAGCACACGGTTCACACATGAAAGCCGTGTGCCTACCAAACCATGGCCGAGGCCCCCACACTTTGCTGCGCGCGTGATCTGTGTCGTGCGTTCTAATTGGCCAGAACCCAAACCCCACGGATCGTACGTCTTCACCGTTGGATGCTCCCAGATTGAACGACAGTCCTCATCCCTTTCGACGGGAAATGCAGTCCGGCTAGGAATTGATTTTTTTGCCAACATGCATGGTAAATGCCAAAAAATGTCTTACATATAGCACACGAAACCTGAAATGCGCCAGCAAATCAAACCCATGGTAAAATTGCAATTGGTTTAGGTGGGAAAAATTTAGAGGCGAAACGATGAACTCACGTCTTCTTTTCAAAATTAGTACGTCTTCATTTCAAATGAAATTATTCTGTTTGTGCACACGAGTGCTTAGAGGCAACCGTTTGCATAGGCCCTTCTGCGCGTGCAGCGACCGGGGATATTTTTCACCCTTTTCACCTAGGCCGCCAACACCCGGAGTCCCGAACACCCCCACCGTTCGCTTGCGTTTCACTTAACTAGTCCACCTAATCTCCTTTGCCAGCTCCCCCTCCCCCAGATCCACAGTAGAACCCTCTCCGGTGCCGCCATGCTCACCCCGGCCGTGTGCCCACTCTTCGGCGTCAAGCCTACCTCCACTGCCGTTCCCAACACGCCGCGGCCCACGCCTCGCCATCTTCGTTTGCTCGCTAGCCACCCTCGAGCATATCGATGCAGTAACCACCGCCTCTCCCGTGGTCCGGCTGGGTTTGCATTTAGAAGCCTGTTAGTTACTGCTCTCCACAGTGGTGAGGCATATTTCCTCGCAATCCCTCTTCCAATTTCATTCCATATGTTCCCAAATTGGCTATAAAATAACAGAGAGCGTATATATGTTCATTATCTACCTTCCTTACTACATATAAGCTGTATTTGTTCCAATAAGTTACTACCTATTTACAGGTCGCGGCTGCCCGAGTCACACAAACTAAACAAATTAGCCGTACATTTTCTAAATTATTGCATGGCATGTTTAGAAAGCTTGATACCAAGTTGTTAGTTTTATGCTTATCCTCCTTTCCTGAGTTTCACATGTGTTCTCTGTAGATGCCGAGTAGCAGCAAAAACACTCATGCTTCAGGACATGTATATTCATCTGATTCGGACAACCCTAGGTCTTCAGCAGATTGTGAGGGATCAAGTAGTCTTGAACGGGATAGAGCTGCAACAATTACCCTTCCAGTCAGGACACGGAGGAACGCTCCAAGGAAGCCCACACACCAGCCTAAAGGTGTATATGAATTAACCGAGATTGATTTAAAGTCTTGGCATCCAACTAAACCAGATAAAGCACGCATCAGGTTCAGTAGTGTGTGTGGATTTGTTGGCAGGGCAAGGCTCAACATTAATCTGCCGAGGTTTCGGAAGGCTAACATAGAAACATGACGAAGGATAGTCCGGAAGATCATGGATCACTTCAATGTTCCAGAGTAGTGGAGAATGTAGGTGGAACACACTGCACTGAAGAAGGCTATGGATGCTTGGAGAAACTAGAAGCATGTGCTGTACAAGAAGTACTTGAGTGAAGGCAAGGACCCAATCCCCGCATACCCCCAAATTACAAAGGCGGACTGGGCAGAATTCAAAAGGGTCAGAGCAACTAAAGAGTTTGCTGAGAAGAGTTTCAAGCAATCGGAACTTCAGAAGAAGGACATACACCCCCATCGTATGGGTGTGGCCGGATACTACGGCATGAAACTGATATGGGAACAGGAGGACAAAGAAGCAGTAACGGCGGGTGGGAATCCTGTCGGATTTCGGGTTCCGGCAGACCCTTGAGGTTCGAACACTGGGGTGCGCGCGGAATCTCGCCCTCTACCTACCTGCACCCCGCCGCCTCGCTAGGATCTAAACTACGAAAGGAACAACACAAGAGACACAGGGTTTATACTAGTTCGGGCCACCATTGTGGTGTAATACCCTACTCTAGTTTGTGGTGTGGTGGATTGCCTCTTGGGCTGATGGTGATGAACAATACAAGGAAGAACATCCTCGCGAGGGTCTGTTCTTGGCTGGTGCGATGAACTTCTAGGGGGGGTTCAGTCGCCTCTCTCTATCTCTCTCGTTTGTTCTCTTGCTCTCTCCCTGCATGCCCCTACCCTGTGGGTGGCTAGTCCTATTTATAGGCAGAGGCCCTGGGCCTCTTCCCAAATATTGAGCGGGAAGGGCGCCAACAATTGGCCATTTTGAAGGGAACATATGGTACACTTATCCTGACTAAAGTTGGTCCTCGCTTGTCAAAGGCTCTGGTGGTGACGCCGGCTTGGGCTCCACAATGACTTCCTTCCTGCCGTTGGACTGGTCTTGGTCTTGTTGCACCGAAATGGACGCCTTTGCTTGATGCTCTCGCCTGCGCTTGCTCCCTTTGCACCAAAGGGGAAAGGAGGACACTGCGCGGGCTGGCGCCCGCCTGATGCCGTTGATCGTCATGGCTTGCGTCATGGGCACCTCGTGAGGTACCCCGCCTTGACCTCTCCGCCTCCTCGCGAGCCAGCCTGATGAGGCCGTGCTTGAGGAAGCTTCCTGTAGTCCGCCCCGCGAGTCTTGGCCCCTCGCGAGGGTCTTGAGCTCGTGTTGATGAAGATGTGCCGTGATGGGGCCCCCCTTTGAGCCATGCCGCAGGCCGCAGGCAGACAAGTCTGGGGACCCCCATTCCCAGAACACCGACAAATCCGGCCTTTACACTACTGGAATCAGGGAATTTGCCGTCTGCCGGTTCTTTGCCGTCAGCTAGCGGATGGCAAAGAAGGTCTTTGCCATCAGCTACCAAGAAGCGGACGGCAAAAAACTAGCAGACGAAAAAGAAGGTCTTTGCCATCCGCCATTTCTTTGCCGTCCGCTGGCTGACGGCAAAGAGGGAGGTGGCACCCACTAACGAAAAAAGTTAACGTCCCCGCTCTTTGCCGTCCGCAGCAGATGGCGAAGATAAAAAAAAGCGGACGACAAAGGCGGGGCGGACGGCAAAGGCTAACCTAACTAACGGCCGAGCCCCCCGCCGTTACTCTGCTTTCTCCTTTATCCTCCCCTAACGCAGATCCACCCACCGCGCCGCCGCCCGGGCGGTGCCCCCGCCACCGCCTCGCCGCCGCCTCAAGGCCGCCCCGCCACCGCCTCCTCCCCTACCCGCCGACGCCCACCATCCCGCCGCCCGCCCGCTGTCCCACTGCCTCGGAGCCCCGCCGCCCCCCACCCGCCCACCACCCCGGCGCCAGCGTCGCCCCCGGCTCCGGTGAGTATTTTTTTCTGTTTTTTTTGCTGTTTAATTGTTAGTGTTAGTGTTAGATTTAGTGTTAGAAAAGAAGAAGATTTAGTGTTAGTGTTAGAAAAAAGAATATGTAGAAGAAAGAAGAAGAAGAAGAAAAGAAGTAGAAGTAGAAGAAGAAGAAAAGAAGAAAAGAAAAGAAGTAACAGAAGTAGAAAAAAGATGAAAAAGAATAAGAAGAAAAGAAGTAGAAGAAGTAGAAGAAGAAGAAAAGAAGTAGAAAAAAGATGAAAAAAGAAGAAGAAGAAAAGATGTAGAAAAAGTAGAAGAAGAAGAAAAGAAGAAAAGAAAAGAAGTAAACGAACTAGAAAAAAGATGAAAAAAGAAGAAGAAGAAGAAGAAAGGAAAGAAGAAGAAAGGAAAGGAGAAGAAGAAGAAGAAAGGAAAGAAGAAGAAGGATAGAAGAAGAAGAAGAAATGAAAGAATAAGAAAAAACAAGAAGAAGAAGAGAAGGAAACAAGAAGAAGGATAGAAGGAAACACCCCGACCCCTGACCCCGACACCCCGACCCCGACCCCGACACCTGACCCCGACACCCTGACCTCGACACCCCGACCCCGACCCCGACACCACACCCCGACACCCCGACCCCGATACGACACCCGACACCCCGACCCAAACAGCACCCGACCCGACATCGACCACGACACTTTAATTCTAAAACCTCCCGAAAAGGTGCTCTTTGGCCTTCGAGAGGCCGACGGGGTCATATATTTGTGAATTATGAGTTAGGTCATATATTTTTCGATTTTGTTATGAAAAACATCATATATAATTGTGTTGATCGGGTAGATTTAAATGTGGAGTTGTTTCATCGCTGCGAGGTTTGATGTTCGACGGCCTCGCCGTGCGTTTGACGAGCTCTGCCCCTTCGTTCGTGGGTGAGCACAAATGCCATGTCCTCCTCCCTCATTAATTATTTCTCTGTTCCGGTGTTCGTGCCGACGAAACTTGATAGCTAGCTATATATGTGTCTTGAATCATCTGTACGCGTAACCAATATGTGTCTCCTGTTCGAAAGCGTTATAGTTATAAATATGCATGCATTTGCATATTTATAGCCTTGATTCTTTCGAATTGTCCAACGCTATCCATGGACAGCCCGAGTATGTGTAGATTGGCTTCATTTTCCCATATGCTTTGCTCCGGATCCGACGCATAAATTTATTCGATTGCCTCCCTGTTGTTCTGTTCTCCGGTACACACCCTCTCTGTTTATTGCGAGACGTGTATCGGAGAACAGGGAGGTGCTACCCAAATTTTAAGGCCGGATCCGAGTATAGCATGGGAAAATGAACCCAATCTACACATACTCGGGTGGGATTAGGACCTATTATTACGTATTAGAGTGTAGGTTGCATGGATGTAATAAAATTGGCAAAGTGGATCAACTGATGAATATATACATGGTGAATTATATATATATTTGTTGTGTGTCCAGTAGCTCTGAAAGTCAAGATGAGTGATCGTGCGTGGATGTATAGCGGTCACACTGGTCAGAACAAATGGAGCGCTGAATGGTTCACAAAAACCAAGGGGTTTGTGCAAGCCGGATTTGCAAATGGCCAAAGGAAAACCTGGTGCCCCTGTTTCCGGTGCGGCAATTGGGAAAAGAGGACAGAGGCTGAAATGGGCAAACACCTGCAGAAGAGTGGTTTTACGCCTGATTATACGGTGTGGACATATCATGGTGAGTCTGCCCAACGTGACCGAGTTGAGGTGGATCATCGTCGCAGATGGAAAACATGGTGCAAGACTATGATGATGCACGGGATTCGGGCGAGGAGATGGAGGAATCTGCAAAGGCCTTCAATGAAATGTTGGAGTCTTCAAAACGTCCGCTCCACGAGCCACTGAGCTTTGTCAGTTGGATGCCATCTCACAAGTAATGGCTCTGAAGGCTCAGTTCAACTTGGGCAGAGAATGCTACAACGCAATGATGACAGTATTTGGACGCTTTCTACCCAAAGGCCATGTAATGCCTGCAAACCTGTACCAGTCAGACAAAATCCTCCGTGCACTGAAGATGCCCTACGAGAAGATACATGCCTGTGAGAAAGGATGTGCCTTATTTAGGCTAGACTATGCGGACTTGAACTATTGTCCCATTTGCAAGTCTTCCAGGTATGTTGTGGTAGACAACGGTATGGGTGAGAAGACACAAACCAAAATCCCCGTTAGTGATCTTCGGTATATGCCAATTGTACCAAGACTTCAACGTCTTTTCATGGTCGAAGAGACGGCCAGACGGATGACATGGCACAAAACAGGCAAAAGAACCGAACTAGATGCTGATGGGAATCTAATGATGGTACACACATCAGATGGTGTTGCGTGGAAAAAGTTTGATGAATTACATGCTGACAAAGCGGCAGATCCGAGGCATCCTCGAGCCGACGTCAGCATGGATGGGTTCAGTGTGTTTGGTATGACGGCAGCCCAATACAGTTGTTGGCCCGTATTTGTCTTTCCACTCAATCTCCCCCCCCCCCCCCCCCGGACAGATTATACAAAGAAAGAACATTTTCCTGACGTTGATAATTCCAGGGCCCAACTATCTGGGGAAAAATATGAATGTGTACATGCAGTCGCTTAAGGACGAATTGCAAGAAGCTTGGAATAATGGGTTCAAGACATACGATGCCTATAGCAAA
Organism: Aegilops bicornis; assembly: GCA_021605145.1. Taxonomy (NCBI): domain Eukaryota; kingdom Viridiplantae; phylum Streptophyta; class Magnoliopsida; order Poales; family Poaceae; genus Aegilops; species Aegilops bicornis. The sequence goes on from CM038673.1 coordinate 146,804,841, forward strand.
CGAAACTTCATAATCCGTGTCTGGTACATGTACTCGACGCATGACTTGTCGGCGTATGCGCTATTCGTTGGCTGGTGTGTGCATGGAAGGTTCCCGTGTCCCACATGCAAGGGAGCTCTTGTGTTTCGTTGGCTTCAGGCCGGTCGCAAGTTTTCTTGCTTCGACATGCATAGACAGTTCCTGGATCCTCGCCATAAGTTCAGAAAAGACAAGAAGAACTCCATCAGAGGTAGAGTTGTCAAAAACTCTGCACCACCTGCGTTGATAGGCCAACAGACCCTGGATCAGTTAAACGCTCTCGAGCCAGATCCAGAGCGTCCAGGGTACTTAAAGGGGTATAATTCTTAGCACGCCTAGACTCACAAGACATGCTTATGGGATCTGCCTTACTTCAAAGACCTCCTTTGCCCACACAACATCGACGTGATGCACACTAAGAAGAATATCGCCGAGGCACTTTTTGGTACATTGTTCGGCATAGATGGGAAGTCAAAGGATAATACTAAGGCTAGAGTCGATCCGGAGGCGCTTATGTGATAGGCCGTTACAAAACATGAAAGAACCGAACGGAAAGCAGAACTAGACGAAGCCGAAGGCATGGTTCAATCTTGGAAGGCCAGCTATGAGGGAAATTATCTTGTGGGTGAAAATGCAGGTATGTTCCCCGATGGGTATGCAGCGAATCTAAAGAGGGGAGCAAGTCTTGATAAATTGAAGATATTTGGTCTCAAGAGTCATGATTTGCACGTATGGATTGAGCGGGTAATGCCGGTGATGTTGCGTGGATTCATCCCTGAGGATGAATGGCTAGTACTGGCAGAACTCAGCTATTTCTTCCGTGTTCTTTGTGTGAAAGAACTATCGCCTGGCGTGCTAGAAGAAATGGAAGAGTTGGCGCCTGAGTTGATCTGCAAGTTAAAGAAGATCTTTCCACCAGGCTTCTTTAATCCAATGCAGCACTGGATTTTGCATCTCCCGACCGAGGCAAGATTGGGGGGGCCCGTGCAAAATCGTTGGTGCTACCCAACTGAGAGGATACAGAAGACGCTTCGAGAAAAATGTAAAAATAAACGTAGAATTGAAGCATCGATGGCTGAGGCATTCATCACCGAGGAGGCGGCAAACTTCATGACAGCACACTACGAAGCCAAAAATCGTCATTTGCATAACCCGAAGCGTCGGTACAATGCTGACGAACCTAAGAAGGGTGGATCCAACCTCAGCCTATTCCAAAGGAATCTCGCACCAGCCAGTGTTTCAAATCTAGTATCTTTGGATAACAAAGAATGGCAGACCATTTCGTTGTATATCTTCAACAACCTGATATAAGTGCGGCCGTACATCGAGTAAGTTCTCGGTACATTGTTTCGAACTTCTATTTCCTTTGAACTGCTCTTATTCCTGGATATTTCATACAGTCGATACATCGCCATATTCTCGTATGGAGCGGTGATCCAAAAGGATTTTGTCGAAGAGTATGAGATTCTCGCAAAGCAAGGAGGCGGCTATCCCGGTTTCATCTCTTCGTTCAAACAAACGGAAATTTCTATTAGACAATTTCATTTCATTCGCTAATTTGTGCGCAATGCAACAATCCTTTCGTATTAAACTTGTAGGCTAATTCAGAGTCTATGGACGCCGAATTGAGACAAGTCGCTAATGGTTTTGACTATATGGTTCGTTCATTTGACAAATACGACATCAACGAGTATCGCTTTCGTACCTATGGCAAAGAGCTATGTATGGCCGACCGAAAGTCTACAAATTGTTGTGTATCTGCTATCGGCGAAGGAGGTACCGAGTATTATGGGAGAGTTGAAGCAATTTATGAACTTCTATTCTATGGTGAAAACCCACCGAATGTCGTTGTCTTCAAATGTTATTGGTTTCAGCCGAAGGAGACTAGAAGGACTCATGAACATATAGGGCTAGTTTAAATCAACCAAAGCACCCATTTAGATGTTCCTGATGTCTATATTACGGCTCAACAGGCGACCCAAGTATTGTATCTACCGTGGGCCTGCCAAACTAATCCAAATCTGAAAGGTTGGGATGTTGTTTATGAAGTGCCGCCACGTGCTAGACTATCTCCCCCAAAGGAAGAGGATTATGAACCTCACATTAACCCAGACACATATGAAGGAGAATTTTTCCAAGAGACACGTCTTTCCAAAAAGCGTTTCAAGAACCGCTATACTTCACCCCAAGACATTGAAGTAGACAGCGATAGTGAATCCGACATCACCCCAGAGAAGGAACAAGAAGAGCCGGAACAAGAAGAGGTTACTGCTGCGGATGACTTGTCAATGCTTGACCGACACGCTAAGGTGGCCTTCCACATGTTGATGCCACTGAACCCTATGAGACCGTCATTGATTATAGTGATGATGATGATTATGAATTTATTGATGATACTGATAGAGATTATTAGTAGTGTCAGGTATTCAATTTTTTATGTTGTACTTGATGATGATACACTTAAGTGATATACATATTATTATTCATGTCAGTATTTTTTTATGTTGTACTAATTTCGTTTACTCTTTGTTATGGCAGGTGTTGAAAGATGGAAGGGGAGCTGACTGAGGCCAAGGACAAACATGCCCAAATTGAAGGTGTGCCACACCACCAAGGCAGCTCCAACTTATATCGATTCAAGTGAACTGGTATGTGGTTTGCTTCATGATTCATGCAATTCATTCATCTTGCTAGCTTGAGCCCTTTAATTACTAATTTACTTTGTTTCTCTCTTTCAGGCATGCTACAATAAGACGGATAAGGTGCCAGAGGGGTACGACCTGTATGCCATGGCCCACACTGCCTCTTACAAGAAAGTCAAGGGGAAGACGAGGAAAGGGGAGGACTTTAACCCTAGCAAGGGTCCCATTGATCCAGAGCAGGTGATGATATCTGGTGGTGAGAGGTACCGTGGCTCCATAGCCATTGATCCAGAGATTGCTCCTAAGACCATGGTGAGTTTCTTTTGATTGGATGTTACTTGCTAGTCTTAACATTTGAGTGTCATCATGCTAACGAAACATTGGAAATGATCTTTGGTGCAGCGTAACTCCAGACAAGCATCACACGATCCTTCTCCAGCTACTGGCACGAGCCAGCCCGCTCCTACACCTCCATGATCACGGTAAGTTTCTCTAGTTTTTTGCTTAACAAATGCATAAAGACCTAGACTTAGCTTTATTTCCTCCAATATGCTTACCTTAATGACCTAGAGTTAGCTTCTTTTCCTCCAAAATGACTTAATAAGCTTACTGACCTCCAAAACCATCCATTTTACCTAAGTTAGCTCTAAAACGATCTATACTTAGCTTTGTTTCCTCCAAAATGACCTAAGCTAGTTGTAATATGCTTAGTTAACTAGGTTTGCTCAATAATGACATGTACTTAGCTTACTTATGTAAAAAAAATGGCATATTTAGCTTAGTTAGCTCATAAACGATCCATTTTACCTAAGTTAGCTCTAAAATGACCCATTTTACCATAGTTAGCTCATAAACGATCCATTTTACCCAAGTTAGGTTTAAAATGACCCATTTTACCTAGATTATCTCCAAAATGATCCATTTTACCTACGTTAGCTCTAAAATGATCCATTTTACCTACGTTAGCTCCAAAATGACCCATTTTACCTACGTTAGCTCCAAAATGACCCATCTTACCTACGTTACCTCTAAAATGATGCATTTTACCTAAGTTAGCTGATAAACGATCCATTTCACCTAAGTTACCTCACAAACGATGGAGTGCTTCTTCTTCTAGTCTTCTTCTTCTAGTCTTCTTCTTCTAGTCACCTTTTCCTAACTTTCTTATTTGCCATTTTGCAGATTTCATTCACTTCTCGGAAGCTAGCTTGCTATGATGGAGTGATTGTTTTTTATTTCATTCTCTTCTAGTATTCTTCTAGCTTGCTACGATGGAACTTGCTATCTTGATGAAACTTTGGATTGTAATATGTATGTGCAACTTCCTAATGGTTGCAACTTATTTGTATGTGCAACTAGCTATGTATGAATGGATGGAACTATATATGTATGTACAATGAAACTTATGTGCTGGATATGTCATATGTTTGCTGTTAAATAGCCCTGTGAAATATATATATATATATATATGTCATATATATTTGCTGTGAAAATTGTTGGATTAAAAAAACAAAAAAAGAGGCAATGCATTATCTTTGACGTCTGCCGCTGATGGCAAAGGACCCTTTGCCGTCCGCCGTGGACGGCAAAGAAGACACGTATGCCAATGTGCTCCACTCGAGCTGACCCATTTGGCGGTTGCCTACTGATGGCAGACGGCAAAGGACCACCACATTTGCCTAAAGTAGCGGACGGCAAAGAATAGGTGGGCAGTGACGTCCAGCTGACGTCACTAGGCGGACGGCAAAGGCCAGATATTTTTTGCCGTCAGCAGCTGACGACAAAGGATGTCGTTAGCCATCTAATAGACTAACAGCGTATTTATTGCCGTTAGCTTTCTTTGCCGTCTGCTGCTTATGGCAAAGGACCCTTTGCCGTCAGCCTCCGGAAGCAGACGACAAAGTAGCTCTTTGTCGATCCTTACTTTGCCGGAGCCTGTTGCCGTCCGCCGTTCCTGCCTTTGCCGTCCGCCATGGCAGACAACAAAGTAGCTGATTCCTGTAGTGTTAGTGAAATTAGGGGCGAACGCGCCAGAGAATACTTGCGGGCACGTGCAAAGAGGCGTGATGATGGAACTTATTACTTTAAAAATGCACGTGGTGCCAAGTTGTATGAAGTGATGTTAGAGGCTTCCAAGGTCCCTGGAAGGTTCTACAAGAACTCAGGGCCATGTGACATTCTGTCCATTGCTCTGGAAAAAAAGAGCCCCCTAGCCGTGCAAGGGGTATATGTGTTCATATCCTGTACAAGAGGGCTTTCACACTCAGCAAATAAGAGAGGCCCTTCATGAAAAAAGCGAGGAGTGAAATGAAGCAGAATGCATTGTATGAAAGGTTGAGGAAGGAGATTTATCCGGCTGTTCGAAAGGATGTTGAGGAGTCAATGATGATGCAGAAGACTCTAACACTGACAGATAGCCAGCAGATGGGAGGGGAGGTGGGCATGGAGGATGCTGCTTATTGCGCGACAACACTGCACAAGAGTAGCTGTGCATCACCGACCCCAAATGACACTGAGACTGCAGCTGCTCGTGATGATGCTATATCTGATCTATCTGGAATGAAAGACAGATTGAAGGGCGTGCTTACACATTATGGAGGTACATTAAAATGTGCAACAGCCTGGGTTTGCCCACCCTTCTTGGAAGATGGCCTCTTCTTGGACAATGTGCCATTGAAGCCAGGCTATGTGAAGTGCTACATGACTGAAGGAAAGCCTGGATTCAATGAATTTTCCCTAAAGAATGTCCTAGGAGACTTCAATGAGCAAAGGACCTTGGGAGAAACACTATTACATCACATCCAGTGGCCACGAAAGGAAATAGAGTTCATCGATGAGATCCCCGAAGCCTCGCCAAGAGCAACCACTGTTGCCCCTCAACCGGTGACGCTCTCCTTGCCACAACAGTTCTCACAGGCTGATGCATCAACCTACGGTCAAACGGACCGACTTTGTGGCATACAGGCCATGTCATCCTCCGCCCCAAAGCAGCCAATGGAAAGGCCTACAACTGCTGAAGATGCACCACTGGTTCAGATGCGGCCGCTGAAGCAGCGGGGGGAGACCCAGCTGCAGGACATGCTCAGCAGACCAACCTGGTGGAACAGATCGCTAAGATCGATGCTTTGTAATCACCGCTAAGCGATCAGTAAGTCGAGCAGATCGCTCATCGATCCGTCCGATGCGTAGTCGCGTGATCAGCATACCAATGCGTCAGCACTTCCTGCTCAGCAAACCAACGCGTTGGCTTGGCCTCCTCAGCACACCGACAAGTTGGCACCACGTGCGCTGAAACCCGACATAGCTTCAACGCATGGTCAGCAGTTCGACGCCTCTGCTCCTACAGCCCAACAGTCTGTCACAGCAGCACCGCCAGGTCACCGGTCCGGCATAGATAAACCGTCTGCTAAGCAGTCCATCCAAGATTCACCATGTTCTCGGCAGTCTACCTTGCAGGCAACCAGACATTCTGCCAGAAATGCTTCAAGTACCAAGAAGGAAGTGGTAAAAAAGGCTACACCCACAACCACGAGGAAGGGCGGCAGGAGAGTGAAGAGGAAAGAGAATGATTGCCTCTGACTTAAAGCACTCATCACCCAGAACCAAATTAACAACAGCTTTTTCAAATCAGGGAGTAATATTATTTCTGACGCCATGGATGATGAAGAAGTACATTTGTTGCTTTCTAAAAGTAAAACAGACGTACTTGAAGCACGCAATTACGTCCATGGACAACCATTTCTTGTTGGCGAATACTTTGATGAGTGCAGCTCCGATTGTCATGAAGTTACATGAATATTGCATGGATCAAATGTCAGCAGGTTATCATGCTTTGCTAGTCCACTACAATAGAGATCATTTACGACACGATGCTGGTTACATCAATGTGAGTTTTGAGGACTTAGATCTCTTCTTCAACTTCAACGTGGTTGATGCCACTCTTGTTAGATGCCTGATTTTGTAAGTACTTAACAAACTCTGATCAACTTCTCCATACAAGGTTGTAAATGATAAAGAGCTAACTGCATTTTATTCCTCTCAGGGGATTAAATAAGTAGAGAAGAAAAAGGGAGGGTGTATATCTCATAGATCCTGAATTAGCAAATGGCACAATAATACATGGTAAGGAATTACGGGACTGGGCCGTTAACACGGTCGTCCGTATCTTCGAAAACACGTCCCATGCAGAATCATTTATCTGGCCATATCATGAACGGTAAGTCAAGTAAACAACCACGCACACACTGATTGTCTTTCAGATTTCGACATAATTCATAAGTTCATGGCTTTCTTAATATGTAGCGATCATTGGATATTAGTATTCATTGTTCCAAACAAGAACGCGATTTACAACATCGATTCTCTCAGAGAGTCAACAAACGCCCAGGATCTGACGCATCTTCAACAATTCATGGATAGGTATTGAATTCTATGATGTTCAAATTAATTTGCATTCATATCTGGTTCAATAATTGATGTTGTCAAAATTCATCATCATTTGCAGTGTGCTCGCATTGTGGAAAACTAAACCAGGGAATCTGTTCAAGAGGGAACTACCTCTGCAGCACGAGATCGTTTCTCCGGTAACACACCAAAATCCGTTATTTTCGGAGTGTTACTCGAACAGTCTGCAAATACCTTTTCTTACGCTAGTCAAATGTTCAAGCTTCTAAATAAACCTCTTTCTATTTTGTCCAAAGAAAAAATAATACATCTAACACCGGTTAGGTTGTTCCTAACAGGACAAATACATGACTAATTTTGTACAAAAATTCAGTATCCTCAAAGAAGAAGGTGCACCAACCTTTGTGGATACTATGTTTGAAGACACATGATCTCCATCTCGCAAATCTGCTGATAGTTGTGATGATCCTCGTGAATTAGTACCAGTAAGTCTATCTTAATTAATATCTTCTACTCCACTCATATGGCACATTATGATCTTAAAAATACTGCAGCTCATCTTAAACCGAGGACCCCTGAACCGCCCCCGGCTGGTGAATTGTTGATGGTTCCGAGATTTATCAGCGACTTCTTCCTGGATCACTACATCAATCCCACTGGTGATAATGAAGATTTCAGCATGCGTTCTCCTAAAACATTGAGTAAGAGTTAGCCGCTAAACATATAACACATGGATCCACTGTTTTCCATCTGATGAGGTCTTCGTATTTCGTACACTATGATTAATTATGTAATGCATATATGTGTGGACAAATCATTAGAATTTACCTACCATATGTTCAATTGCAATTGTTGCGAAATCTGATGAATGTTCTTCCTGTGGACACTATTTGTTCAATTGAATATTTCAGTGAATTTGCTTTTTGCGTGCCGATTCAAAATGGGATATTTTTGTTTATTTGTTCAATTGAACATTGTGGCGAATTTGCTTTTTGCGTGCCAATTCAAAATATGATATTTTTGTTTATTTGTTCAATTGAATATTGTGGCAAATTTGCTTTTTTGCATGCCGATTCAAAATGGGATATTTTTGTTTTAACCTGGCAATTGCTCCGCACACAGTTCAACTAAATGGGTGTGTGCGATCCACATCGGAAATCATAAGTCAACCATAGCGGAACCGTCGGTGATAAACAACAGATCACAAACGATTTGTAGCGCTACTACGTGTGCGTAGGGTCTCCGGAACCATTTGTGATATCGTGTTATCGCACACGAGAACTCGGAGTAAACCGCGCCCAATGTAAAATACAATACCAGTCGTAATTTTTTCAGGAAACGTGTGGGATCCCAAACAAAAAGCACACGTCACTCTTGCAGCAACCATCAGTGATACCCAACAAATCACAAACGGTCTGCAGCACTTGTATGTGTGCGAAGGGGCTACTGAACCGTTTGTGATACAACAATATCGCAGACGGTAATTGTTGGCAAACATCTGCGATGGAATCTAGCATGGCAGACGGGTTACGCAGAAAACTCGTGTGCGATGGGGCACAAATCGCACACAGTTCATATGTTGGCCCGTGTGCCTTACATACTGTTTCCAAAACAATTCATTATGACAGACCGTATGGTTTCACTGCATCATTAGAAACGCTTAATCACCGATACCACACATGCAAAAGAATTTAGTGTGTGCTGCATCACACACGATCACATTTTGGAAGGCCTCTGGATCACTGCTCCATATCCCCGACAGTTTTCGGGTCGTGTGGGAAGGATACCTATCACATACACTCACTTGGCGATGGTCACAAATGCTCTCGTGGAAAGGGGTTAAAAACCATTTGTATAGCACCGACGCGTACCAGTGAAAGAGCCCTGCATCCATGCCAGTGTAACACCCTGGATTTGCCCTTTTCTTTTTCTGATGATTTTCTTGAATTTATTGATTTCAATTGTTTTTCCATGGCTATGTGGTTCTGAAACTTGGGAAGATAATGTATTCCTAGGTTTTATAGTGGCTTGTCATCCTTATCGTCATCCCAAGATCATGTCATATTCATCCTTGACCTAATCCAATAATCTTTTTATTGGGAATATTCCTTTTTCTATTGAAGGAATAATCCTTTTTGCCCTAGGTTGTGAAACAACCTATATTTTTGTCACTCCAAAAGTTCCCAAATAATTCTCATAAATTGGTTGGATCATATCTTCCACAAATATGTCAAAATCCTTCCTTGGCATCATCAAAGATAATTCACAAATACTACTTTTTTATTCTTCCCTAAGTGGATTTTTTAGAAGGAAGTGGCATTTATCTTTGCTTGATTGACCCCAAACTCTTTGGACACCTTTTCCTGTCCATATAATTGCCCCATGCCAAAATTCAACTCAATTTCCTTAGTGAATATTCCTGAGCAATTTTTCAAAGTTCATGTCTAAGGGAATTCTTTGTGAAGGAATACTAGCTAGGAGTATCCAAATTAGTTGAAATTTTTCAAGGTCCTTCATATGATCAAATCATCACTATCCACCAAATTTGAGCTCATGTAACTCATCTATGTGAGCCCAGCTCCTAATATTAGTTTCTAGTCAGATTTTCAGTTTGTGAAGCAACCATATTTTAGGACATTCTCCTATCCATATCATCTCTCTCCACCAAGTTTTGGCTCATTTCATCTAACCAATTACCCTACGCAATTTTTCCAAGATTCTGTCCAGGGAGATGCTATATGAAGCAAGTGCTAGTTTGGCTAATCCAAATGGCATGAAACTTTTTGAGCATCTTTATATCTTCAAATCATTGGGCCATGCCGATTTTCAGATCATTCCCAGCACTTATGTGAGTACTACTTCTTCATTTCCATTTTTTTCCAGTATGGTGATTCCTACGTCAAGAACCCTCTAAACCCCTCCTCTCAAGCTGATGTTTGGTGATCAACATGACCTTAGCATGTGATCATCACCACACAAACCCATTCCTTCGTGGCTAAGTCTGGCCCCCCTCTGCTTAGTACAAACACATTGCTACTGTTCTGGTTTGGCTCCTCGTGCAAATCTCTTCTTTACTCCTGAGATCTTTTCTCTCTTCATTGCAACTAAGGGCACTATGGACTATCTACTAGACATGATTTGGATGGTCATCTGGCACCGCGTATGCCAATTCATGCGGTGACCATGGGGTGAATCAGCCAAAACTCGTGCTCTGGAGATTCTCGTCCTTCTTGTCGTCGCCTTCCTCTGCATCTCGCATCCAAATCATGTCCTGGAGCTCCCCCGTGATTGACTGCATCACCTGGTGCCTCTGCCCCACCCTACATCGCTATGGTGTGGTCGCCGTCACCGCGCCCGTGCCACAAGAGGCTCCTGTCCTCCATTAGAGCTCAGCTCGAGCTCGCCCATGAGCTCTAGAGGCTTCCTCTGCGGCTATATAAGGAGTGCCCGAGGTGCTTGCTACTTCTTGAGCTTGCGTTGGTTTTTCCCTTGAAGAGCAAAGGGTGATGCAACAAAGTAGAGTAAGTATTTCCCTCAGTTTTGAGAACCAAGGTATCAATCCAGTAGGAGACAACGCACAAATCACCTAATACCTGCACAAACAAACACCAACTTGCACCCAACGCGATAAAGGGGTTGTCAATCCCTTCACGGTTATTTGCAAAGTGAGATGGATAAACTGTAAAGTACTTTTTTGTTATTTTTGGTTTATGCAACGGAAAGTAAAAGATTGCAAAGGAAGTAAATAAGAAACTAAAATTGTAGATCAGAAACTTATATGATGGAAAGTAGACCCAGGGGCCATAGGTTTCACTAGAGGCTTCTCTTAAGATACAAAATATTATGGTGGGTGAACAAATTACTGCCGAGCAATTGATAGAAAAGCGCATAATTATGACGATATCTAAGGCAATGATCATGACTATAGGCATCACGTCCTTATCAAGTACACTGACTCCTGCCTGCATCTACTACTATTACTCCACACATCGACCGACTCTTGCCTGCATCTAGAGTATTAATTTCATAGATTTTGGAATATTTGAGAATATATAGGCGGAAGAAATAGGTCGGTGGAGTCACGAGGGGCCCACAAGGGTGGGGGGCGCGCCCTACCCCCTTGGGTGCGCCCTCAGTCCTTGTGGACACCTCGTGGCTTCCTTGACGTGTACTCCAAGTCCTCTGGATGTCTTCTGGTCCAAGAAAAATCATCGCAAAAGTTTCATTCCATTTGGAATCCATTTGATATTTCTTTTCTGCTAAACTCTAAAACAAGGAAAAAAACAGGAACTTGCACTGGGCTCTGGGTTAATAGATTAGTCCCAAAAATAATATAAAATAGCATATTAATGCATATAAAACATCCAAAACAGAAAATATAATAGCATGGAACAATAAAAAATTATAGATACGTTGGAGACGTGTCAGTCCTCCGCTCCTCACCCACTCCTCCCTCGCCTCATTTCCCATCGGAGTCGCCATATCTCACTGTTTCCTCCTCGGCCGCAACGGTGGTCGCTGGCCAGCACAGGCCCCCTCTCCTCCTCCCGATCCCTCCATCGAGTCCCCATCCTCCTCGTGGCTCTCCCCACCCCCTTGCCCCTCGCTGGAGTGCCCTGCTTCACCGGCACCACCACCACCGCCTGCCCGCCTCTGCCTCTCTTGGCGCCACGCCTCGCCGCCATTCCAGGCCTCCCCTGTGGTCGCCTTCCCTCTGAATGGGAACCCCTCACCGCCCCGATCCCGCCGGTGCCCGTGCCTTGGTCGGGCGCTCCCCTCGACCCCCTCGCCGCCCCGGTGCCCGCGCCTTGGCCGGAGCTGGCCTGGGCCAGCCGGCCCCCTCGCCGCTCCCTCCCCAGCTCCTCCTCTGCTTCACAAGGGGAACACGCGCGAGGAAGACAACGAGCCCGATCACCCCCCTGCCAGCTCAGTTAGTGGAAACGTATTTTCCAAAATGCGCTTTCCCTCTTCCAAAAACGTATTTTCCAAGAATATGTTTTCTTCTTCTGAAAGCGTATTTCCTTCCTATTTTTCCTAAAGTACGTTTTCCAGTTGAGAAAGCGTATTTTCTAATGTACGCTTCGGCCTTATCCACTCAGGGACCCATTGGTGATAATTTTTTTCGCACATTGATCCCTCGCCTTCTACACCTCGTATCTTCGTGGTCGTAACTCCGATCGAGGTGAAACCAACGCCCACTTCTTCATCTCGTCGAAACCTTTCTATTGGTACCATTTTCACTAGGTGGTACCACAGTGCAAATGACCATTTTTTCCTTACTTCTAATCAGCCCCTTCGAGAGAGAAGAACATCTGGCGTTTCGTTCCACGGCTTCACCGCACTTCTACCTGGAGTCTCTGTCACCCCAGGCAAGCCACAACAGCCACTTGCATGATAGCCATGCAGTAGCCATGGTCTCCACTTGGATATTTAATAAATGTTTGCCTATTAATTGTCTGTTGTTTGCTACTACTGTCATTGTTTCGGTTATGCCTGTGTATTCATGTTCACCTTCATGCTATGTTCCGATGTTTCTTGTTATCTTGTACTAGTTGCTAGTATCATGTTCACATGTCATGCTTGGTAGTAGTTGTACATGCTGGTAGTAGTGATATTCAGTCTGATGCATGTTTCCCGTCTGTTATCCAGTACCGTTGCTATGCATGTTCCTTTGCATCTAGTTGGTTACATGCTTACTTGGTAGTATTCTTGTTATGTTCTTGCATGGTATTTATTTATGATGCTAGTAGTCATGCTATGCTCATGTGTAGTGTTATACTTATGCTCGTCAGTGTGCCATGCTCATTTGGATATATGCTTCATTGTTTTTATGCTCGATGATTGTGTTGCACCTACATGCTTATGTTGATATCATGCTTATGCATTATAGTTGCATCATACTTAAGTATGGCTCAGCCCATTGCATTCAAGTTTAACTGGATAATAATGAACTTGAACAACTGTTGGCTGAGTCACGGTGCCACCAAATCGAGCTGACCAGTGCAGCCACATTTGCCTTTTATGGGAAGGCCCTAATGCGGTCTAGTGTCATGCCTCTTGCCGGTGCCTGCAACGAGGGAAGGTTATGGGCGCGCGCTACCCATATCAAGTAGGCAGACATAAACCTTGTGTGCCCGTTATTGTTGTAAGGATCCTTGTCGATGTCAAAACCGGCGGATCTCGGGTAGGGGGTCCCGAACTGTGCGTCTAGGCGGATGGTAACAGGAGACAAGGGACACGATGTTTTTACCCAGGTTCGAGCCCTCTCGATGGAGGTAAAACCCTACTCCTGCTTGATTAATATTGATGATATGGGCAGTACAAGAGTAGATCTACCACGAGATCAGAGAGGCTAAACCCTAGAAGCTAGCCTATGGTATGATAGTTGTTCGTCCTACGGACTAAAACCCTCCGGTTTATATAGACACCGGAGGGTTAGGGTTACATAGAGTCGATTACAAATGGGAGGAGATCTACATATCCGTATCGCCAAGCTTGCCTTCCACGCCAAGGAAAGTCCCATCCGGACACGGGACGAAGTCTTCAATCTTGTATCTTCATAGTCCAGGAGTCCGACCAAAGGTTATAGTCCGGCTATCCGGACACCCCCTAATCCAGGACTCCCTAAGTAGCCCCTAAACCAGGCTTCAATGACGACGAGTCCGGCGCGCAGATTGTCTTCGGCATTGCAAGGCAAGTTCCTCCTCCGAATACTTCATAGAAGATTTTGACATCACACCACGGCCAAGCCTTTATTCGAATCGTTTTTACTGTCCCACCTGAGTGCACTTAGCGAGGCGGTTTCCTTGGCACGTCTTGTCGAAGCAGAGATCGTGTCCCCTTATTCCAGGATTCTCATCAATACGGGCGTGGGTAACCCAACCGTCCAATTAATTACGGCGCTTGGGAGATAAGCGAGTTTTACCAGGCTGGTGGGAGGCACATAGTTTTGTCCGCCCATATAAGGGGATAAGGATCCACCTTTCTCATCTACGCCTTCTTCCTCCTTTGCTTATCCATTTTCAAGACTCGAGCTCCAGCGCCCAAGTCCGCACATCCCACCTCAACCTTCTCCAGCCATGTCCGGACCGGGAGGCAAGTGGATGGCCTCCTCCGTCACGGAGGGACACATCAAGAAGCTGAGGAAAGCCGGGTACTTGTCCAATGACATCGCGCACCGGCTCCCCGACAAGGGGCAGCTCATTCTCACCCCCAGGCCCCATGAGAGGGTCGTGTTCCTCACCCATTTCCTCCGCGGACTAGGTTTCCCACTTAACCCATTTGTCCGGGGACTCATGTTCTACTACGGCCAGGATTTCCACGATCTGGCCCCGAACTTCGTCCTCAACATCTCGACGTTCATCGTCGTGTGCGAGGCCTTCCTCTGCATCCAGCCCCACTTGGGCTTATGGCTGAAGACCTTCAATGTCAAACCCGAAGGTAGTGGGCGGCTGCCAAGCAGAGTCTTGAGGCGCCATGGTGGGCAAGATGCCCAATGTTACATGGCTCGAGGGCTCCTTCATCGAGACCATAAGGGGGGGGGGGGGCAATCGGGGTGGTTCTACATCACCGAGCCGCGTGACCCTGAATGGGAAGCGGCCCCCGAATTCTGATCTGGCATCCCACACGGCTCACCTCCTGGAAAGAGACGGGCCTGTCGTGGGGTAATTCGGAGGAGCTGACCGGACTTCAAACCTGCGTCCAAAACCTGGTGAGCGAGAAGCTCAAACTCGTCAACGTAGTCCAGGTCATGCTCATCCGCCGGATCCTCCCGTGCCAACAACGGGCTTTCAGTTTGTGGGAGTTTGATCCGGCACAACACCGAACCCTGACTAGGCTCTTCGACACTACGCATGAAGACGCCTAGAAGGTGCTATTCAGGGCGCCGAGGCTCCCACATCCGCTACCAAGGATCACGGATCCAGCGTGCAGCATCAAGCCAACGCGGTAAGCTATTTTACCCTTTACGGGTTACTTGTTTTCCATAGTTTGATTTTCAGCGGGATCTAAACTCCCTTACCTTTGACAGGATTGGCAGAAGACGTCCGGGCAGATTGACTGTCCGGCTCCCTTGCCCGAAGACCCAGCGGACGCCCGCTTGACGGGGCTGCTAGTTCCGGCACCTTACGTGGTGCTGGAGAAGAAGGCCAAGAAGAAGGCCACAGGAACTCGAAAGAGTTCCCGGCGCCCGGTGGTGTCAGATTCATCGTCCGATGACTCCGAGGCGCACTCCTCCCACGAAGACGAGGAGGAGGAAGAAGAGGCCTCTCCCCCTCCAGCGGGGGGAGGAACAAAAAGGAAGGCCGCCCCAACCGGGGGGGTGGGGGGGAGGGTCTAAGAAGGGGAGGACCCTTCCTCCGGACTGCTCCACCAACGCCGACAACGGCGAAGAGGAGTGGCCATCTAGGGCCAAGCCCATGGCAAAATCGTAAGTATCCGGATACCAGAATAACTCATGGCGTTCCTTTGTTGCACAGTATCTTCTGACGCCGAATATATTCATGCAGTCCGCCCAAGGTCGGGCTCGATGCTTCGTCGAGCGGCTCCCTGGGTTCATCGGATGTGAATAGCACTTCACTTCCAGCCGCCTCCTCTCCTCGCGCTGCGGATGATGCCGAGGTGGAGTCCCAAAAGGGTCGAAGCCAGGAGGAGGTGGTCCTGGAGGCGCCGCAAGGCGACCTCCCGGACTCCAGGCGCAAAGGGGACAAAACCCCCAAGGGCTCCAAGTCGGCCCTAGGCCGGACCGCCGCCGGAACCTTGGTGGTTTCGAGTCCGGCGCCCCCCTAGTAAGAAGGGCAAGCCTACAACGCCGGTGACCTCCGTCCAACCGGAGGCACCGGATAATCTGCTGGAGGTGCTTAACGGCGCCTCCATCGACGAGGAGCACCGCACTATTATGAGTGTGGTGATCCAGAAGGTTCAGTCCGCCAAGATTGGGCTGGTGAAGCTCGTGCCGACCTTCTAACAGGCTTTGAGGTATGTATTTAAAATATGTAAAAATATTACCGCATAGACAGTAGCCCCTCGATGCTCGGTTTGGTGTTGGAAAGAAAAACCGGCCGAGGATCTAAAAGATATCTGTGAGAGTCTAACATAAGTATGTCAATATGGTAATGCAGGCTCTTGGCCTTGACCTCTCTGCCTTGACTGCGGAGGTCGATGCATTGAAGCGAGCCTCGGCGGTCCGAGAACGAGCTCGGCCTTGCCAAGAAGCAGCTCGAAGACAAGGAAGGTAGGTAATACCTTATGTAAGTATATAAAAAGATGTGGTTGCAAAAAATGACAGGACCAACGTGACTATTACAGGGGCCACAACCAAGGTGGCGACCCTGAAGGAAGCGCTGTCCCAGGCCGAAGACAAGGCGGCCGTGGAGCGCACCAAGCGAGAGAAGCAAGAGGCGCGGGTGGTTGAGGTGCAGCAATAGCTCCAGGCTCTCGTGGAAAAACACGAGAGTTTGGAGCTTGACTCAAAGACTCGAGAGTCCGAGCTCGCCTCGGCCCTTGAGAGCGCCAAATCTGCCAAGGCCGAAGCCCAAAAAGCCCTCCAAGAAATTGAGGCGATGAAGAAGATAGCGGCGGGTAAGGAATTCTTTATGCAAAGCAAGCACGTGAAAGTGAATTACTTGTTACTTACCCGAGTCCGGATCTCTCTAGGAGCATTCGCAGATCTTCCCCGGAGTGTGTCCGACGCTGCTGCATTCTACCGAGCCGAAGAGGGGAGCTCGACGGAGAAGGTGTTCTGGTCTCAGTATGCTGAGGCCGGACACCCGGTGCCCTTGAGGGACCAGCTGAAGCAGCTGGTCAAGCTCCATAAGGTGGCCGAACAGGCCATGAAGGGTCTCATAGTCTGGCTGTGGCCTGGGGAAGCCATGCCTGGGAGCTACTTCGGGCTGGTGAGGCGGCTGGTGGATGCCTGTCCATGGCTTGGAGTCATCAAGCACTACGTATGCATCGAAGGTGCCCATAGGTCCCTTGCCCGTGCTAAAGTGCACTGGGGCAAGATGGACGCTGAGAAGCTTGTGACGGACGGACCACCGCCGGGCAAGGAGCATCGCAATCCCGAGATGTATTATGAGGGCGTCCCGAAGGGTACCCTCCTTATAGCAGATGAATGCTCCAACGATGTAAACTCGCATTTGTGATCCTGTATGCTGAAAACTTGTTCATATGCGCTAAGAAACGCTTTTGAATTTAAAATATTACCTTCTGTGTGGCCGTATATTAAATTTGAGAGATGGCGAGTCGTCGGCACGCCCCCCCATGCCGCATGAAAGTCTTTGGGGTGTTACGGATAAACTTGAGCGCTCTTTTTCCCATTCTTGGGTCCTTCGAGGGAGGCGCTCAACACAACGAACAAGGCAATCGGACTATAATGCTTGAACACTCTCACTTAGCCATAGAATTCTATAATTTTAAATTTCGGCGAAGCCCCTAGTATTCGGAAGACCGAGTTCGGGGCGCTATCCACGCCTATGCTGGACAAAACCGACTCCTCGCTCTAAGCGGCATAAGTCTTTAGGGACTCGAAAACCTCTCGAACAGCGACCAGCTCTCGCCCTATCATGACGGTCAGTTTTAGCTTTCTCCACTGAGGTGCTTAGCCCAGCTCAACCGGGGCACAATCGCAGTGGTTCTCCCAGCGCTACCTTAGCCGATATAACGGAACATAAGGTGCCAAAACATGGGAGCCGGGCAAACCCAACTATTGACCCAAGACATGATTCGGAGCCGATGCATATAATGCTATAAGTTCGGGGTGCCGCACTTGTGAAAGTGTTCGAACTTATCACACCGTATGTTGGGGTACTTAAGACCTTGGTGTATTTGGCCGTACCAAAGTGTACGGGTGCAACATGTCATTAATGAACATATATAGATAAAAAAGGGAATGCAATAATAGACAAAAGCTATGTATTGTTTATTCGAAAAGGTCGCGGGTAAAGCAGGACGATACAAATAGTGCGATAAGAAAGAGATGGGACTATTTGACATGTCCCCCTCCAGGGGCGAGCTGTGGGATGATATGTGAAACAATTATACTGCTCGTTATAGAGACCACCTGGACACTCGACGTAGCTTTCTGCCTCCCTGGCTGTTGCATCGTGTGTTTGGTGATTGTACTGCGGGACAGGACTTCCGTAGAGTGGAGTCCTAAAAGTAAGAAAAAGAATGACAAAATCAGGAGCCCCTAGTGCGGTTGAGCCGCATTTTGGGCATGCCGTGGTCGTGCCCCTCCCCCTATGCCCATGGTATATCTAGAGCGTAGTTATGTATGCCAGCGTAATCTTGGTTCGCAATTTCGTGAGGGCTGGGGTTGGGGCCGCATTACTACGCTTGCTCGGCACGTGCCCGGCGGTCTTGTTGTAGGTTACTCCGGGCGCGCTTGACGGTGTCCGGACGTTTAATAGCCGGACTGGAGAATTGCCTTGAGAGGCTGCTTTGTACTTCCGCCGCGAGGGCCGCCGTATGCTACTCCGTTCGGAGAGAGCATTCAGTGTTTCCATTGACCGTAATGACTCCTCGAGGGCCTGGCATCTTGAGCTTGAGGTATGCATAGTGCGGCACCGCATTGAACTTTGCAAATGCGGTTCGTCCAAGCAGTGCGTGATAGCCACTGTGGAACGGGACTATGTCGAAGATTAACTCCTCGCTTTGGAAATTATCCGGGGATCCGAAGACCACCTCAAGTGTAACCAAGCCTGTACAGTTGGCCTCTACACCTGGTATGACGCCTTTAAAGGCCATCTTTGTGGGTTTAATCCTTGAGGGATCTATGCCCATTTTTTCCACATTATCCTGATAAAGCAGGTTCAGGCTGCTGCCGCCGTCCATAAGGACTCTAGTGAGGTGAAATCCGTCAATGATTGGGTCTAGAACCAATGCGGCGAATCCTCCATGGCGGATGCTAGTGGGGTGGTCCCTTCGATCAAAAGTGATCGGGCAGGAGGACCATGGGTTGAACTTTGGGGCGACTGGCTCCAATGCATATACGTCCCTGAGTGCATGCTTCCGCTCCCTTTTGGGGATGTGGGTTGCGTATATCATGTTCACCGTCCGCACTTGTGGGGGGAAGCCCTTCTGTCCCCTATTGTTCGGCGGCCGGGGCTCCTCCTCGTCATCGCTATGCAGCCCCTTATCTCTGTTTTCGGCACTTAACTTGCCTGGTTGCTTGAACACCCAACAATCCCTGTTATTGTGGTTGGCTGGTTTTTCGGGGGTGCCGTGTATCTGGCACGAGCGATCGAGTATTCGGTCCAAACTGGACGGGCCCGGAGTATTTCTTTTAAATGGCTTTTTCTGCTGACCGGGTTTAGAGCCTCTGAATCCGGCATTAACTGCCATATCCTCAGCATTGTCGCTGTTAATGCGGCGCTTGTGCTTGTTGCGACGCGACCTGCCATTGCTGTCCTTGGTATCCGAATTACCAGGGCTCTTGGTCATGTTATTACTACGAGCTAGCCAGCTGTCTTCTCCAGCATAAGCGGGTCATGAGTGTTCGAGGGCTGCCATGGATTTCGGCTTTTCTGTCCTAGGTGCCGGGCAAGCCACTCGTCCACAGATGTTATGTTTGAAGGCTGCAAGGGCCTCTGCGTGCAGACGGTCGACTATTTGATTTTTCTTGGTTAGGAACCGTGTCGAGAATTGTCGACCGATTCCTCTAGCTGCTGAATTATGTGGCTTAGGTCATCGGCGTCTAGTGGTCGCACATAGGTGCCACGAAATTGTCGAGGAGTGCGGCTTCCGTGTCCTCCCAACAACCAATTGATTCTGGCGGCAAGCTGTTAAGCCAATGCCGAGCTGGTCCTTTAAGCTTGAGTGGGAGGTATTTGATGGCGTGTAGATCATCACCGCGGGCCATGTGGATATGAAGGAGATAATCCTTGATCCATACCGCAGGATCTGTTTTAACATCGTATGATTCGATGTTTACAGGTTTGAAACCCTCGGGGATTTGATGATCCATTACTTCATCTGTGAAGCATAGTGGGTGTGCGACGCCTCTGTACTGGGCTATATCACGACGTAGCTCAAACGAGCTTTGTCTACTTTGTTCGGCCCGGCCGGATTTACCATATCTGGCATGACGGTTATAAATCACGTGTCGTAGGCGCCCACGCGATCCATAGATCGATCTTGTTTGCCTTGCCTTGTCCTCCAATATATCTCGCAGTGCGGCTTATTTCCCCGTGCCTTGGTATTCTTTGAGCGACGCCGGGGTGCGGCTTGAGTGGAGGGCCGAGAGGCCTCTCTGTCGCGGCCACGAGGTGGTCGGTCGGCCACATCATGCGCTGGTGATGTAGGTCTAGGATCTTCCTCCTCTAATCGAGGTAGCGGCCTGCGTTTTGGGTAGCTCTTGGAGGGGCGTTCGAGTTCGTACTCTTCGGCCGCAAGGACTTCAGTCCATCTGTCGGCTAGCAAGACTTGGTCAGCTCTAAGATGTTGCTGTTTTTTCTTGAGGCTGCTCGCCGTGGCCATAAGCCTGCGTTTGAAACGCTCTTGTTCGACGGGATCCTCAGGCACGACAAATTCGTCGTCGTCGAGGCATGCCTCGTCTTCGGAGGGAGGCATGTAATTATCGTCCTCTACCTCTCTGTCTGCCGCTCTCTCATGAGGGCTGGTTTCTCCATCCTCCTGCGTTGAATCCTGGTGGAGGGGGTTTTCTTCGGCACTATCCGGGGTGTTATTGTCTCCCGTTTCAGAATCACCGTTTTTGCTTTGGCGGGAATTAGAGCGGCGCCGCTGACGCCGGCGCTTAGGCTGCTTCTTGGAGGGGTCATCCTCCGTTGTTCCATCGTTGTTCCCTTCTTTTGGGTGTCTACCATGTATATGTCATACGACGAGGTGGCCTTCCAGTGCCCTGTAGGTGCTGGTTCTTGGTCGTCTCCTGCATCGGCGTCCATACTATCGATGTCATCAGAGTCGAAGTCGAGCATGTCGGTTAAATCATCGACAGTGGTTACGAAGTGGGTGGTGGGTGGGCTTTGAATTTCTTCGTCGTCCGCATCCCAACCTTGCTGACCACAGTCCGACCAGGGCTCTCCTGATAAAGAGAGAGACTTTAGTGAATTCAGAATGTCGCCGAAGGGCGAGTGCTAATAGATGTCCGCGGCGGTGAACTCCATGATCGGCGCCCAATCGGATTCGATTGGCAGGGGCACGGAAGGTTCGGAGTCCGGAGGGGAGTCCGGCACCTTGGAGTCACAAGCTTCGCAAAGGACAAGGCTGGTGTTCGGCTCGATCGCCGTAGAGATTGCAGCCCCCGAGGCGGTGTCCAGCCACCCGTCCTCGATTGGGGCAGTCGGCTCCGAGCCGAGGGTCGGAGCGGACATGGGTGCGGCCTCTAGGGAACTGTTCGGCGGCAGAGCTAGATCATGCCCATCGTAACAGTGCGGCGCGCTCGGCTGTGGCTCGAACCCGTCGAAGATCAAGTCTCCACGGACGTCAGCCGTGTAGTTCTAATCTTCAAATCTGACCTGATGGCGGGGCGAAGCTTCGATCTGCTCCAGATGGCCAAGCGAATTGGCCCATGATGTAAAGCCGCCGAATACGAAGATCTGTCCGGGGAGAAAAGTCACACCCTGGACCGCATCGTTGTTGATGATCGGAGGAGCCATCGGGCCTAAAGATGACGACATAGAGGAACTCTCAATGAAAGCACCAATGTCGGTGTTAAAACCAGCGGATCTCGGGTAGGGGGTCCCGAACTGTGCGTCTAGGCGGATGGTAACAGAAGACAAGGGACACGATGTTTTACCCAGGTACGGGCCCTCTCGATGGAGGTAAAACCCTACTCCTGCTTGATTAATATTGATGATATGGGTAGTACAAGTGTAGATCTACCACGAGATCAGAGAGGCTAAACCCTAGAAGCTAGCCTATGGTATGATAGTTGTTCGTCCTACAGACTAAAACCCTCTGGTTTATATAGACACCGAAGGGGGTTAGGGTTACTTAGAGTCGGTTACAAATGGGAGGAGATCTACATATCCGTATCGCCAAGCTTGCCTTCCACGCTAAGGAAAGTCCCATCCGGACACGGGACGAAGTCTTCAATCTTGTATCTTCATAGTCCAGGAGTCCGGCCATCCGGACACCCCCTAATCCAGGACTCCCTCAATCCTTGTCCCTGTTTGGGACCGTTTATGTTTTGCCACGACGGTGGCTGTTGGATGTCACAAGTTGACATCGGGGCCACTCAGGACTTAGCCCATATGGGAGTTTGTTGGAGTGGCTGCGAGGGTGTGATGGCAATAGATCAGTTTTTCGGAATGTCGTTGGTCCAGCCGAATGGGAGCACGAGGCCATGGGTTCCGTGGTGTGGGTATAGTGTACTAACCTCTTCAAAGTGTGTGTTTATTCTATCGATAGTTGCGCCCATGGATATGGGCCCAGTTCGTAGTCGGTCACACTATGAGCCAACTATAAAAATAACTTGATTAATTATGACCCCAGTTCGATGATGAGAAAGAGGTGGTTGTGATCGAGAGAGGATCATGGAGGTATCGTGGATATCGAAGTTGGTTGATCGTTATGTGATCGCGAGATGTTCACGGCGGTATCGTGGATACCGATGTTGGTAAGTTGATGCATGAGATGGTTATGAGGTAACCGCCAAATAAGAGTAAGTTGGTGCATGATGATGTTAACCTGTTGCATGTAGTATCATCATGTTCATATGCTCATGCCATGCTAACGTTATTCTAGTCGTATCATGTTCAGTTTGTTCATGCCATGTATCATGCTCATGATTGCTTTAACCTGTTAATGCCATGTTGTTGTCTGTCTTGACTGCTTTTTGTTATTGTAAGCTTGCAAGTACATTCAATGTACTGACCTGGTGTGTCATGCCAGTTTGCAGGTCGTGACTGGTTGCTTGCTTTTTTGGTGTGGTTCCAATGTTCGTGAGCTAGGATAAACATTCCAGCCAGAGTCCCTGGGGATTGGAGTCCATCATCCCCATTCGTTGTTCCGCTGCCAGTAGAGGTTCTGCTGCCTCGAGTTGTTATGGTGCTTGAATATAGTAATTGTGGTTGGCGTAGCGTTGCCATGCCGGTGTTATTCTAGCAGAGACCTTGTATTCGTATTTTTGTTGTAATAGAGATGGTTTGTTCTATGTTAAGAAGTGTCGTCAAGAAGACTTCACCTCGATCTCTGGGCTGGAATACGGGGCGTTCTGGTTTCTTTGAGCCAGGGTGCCACAGGGCTTGGTATCAGAGCAGGTCTGGCTGTAGAGCGTCCTAGTCCGCTGGAATGTTAGAAAATGATAGTATAGGGCCTCGTTGTGTCTTTGCTTCCTGCATTTGTTTGCTGCACATAGTCTTACTCGGTTACCCCTAACCCTTGTTTCGTGCGTAGATGGCGGTCGGCTTCCATGAGTTCAATGTCAGCCCCAGAGCTCCCGGCGCTGTTCCTGTTGCATTCAGTCCCACTACTGCACCTCTCAGCTTTGCCGCCCTCCTTAGCGATATGTGGCGTAGCATTTATCCCTGCGAAGATCCACCCCATTATCAAGTATTCCAGTTTTCTGCTGGAGGAAGAATCCTGGAGTATGTTGCTCATGTCCATCTGTCAGCCACGATTCCAGTTGGTAAGCGCACCTATAGTTTCCACGATGGTTACGGCGCTACACCCGAGCATGTCGTTTAGCTTGCTACAATGGAAGGAACCAGTGATGACCCACAAGTATAGGGGATCTATCGTAGTCCTTTCGAAAAGTAACAGTGTCGAACGCAACGAGGAGCAGAAGGAAATAATAAGCGGTTTTTAGCAAGGTATTCTCTGCAAGTACTGAAATAAGTGGTAACAGATAGTTTTGTGATAGGATAATTTGTAACAAGCAACAAGTAACAAAAGTGAGTAAAGTGCCGCAAGGTGGCCCAATCCTTTTGTAGCAAAGGACAAGCCTGGACAAACTCTTATATAAGGAAAAGCGCTCCCGAGGACACATGGGAATTATTGTCAAGCTAGTTTTCATCACGTTCATATGATTCATGATTCGGTACTTTGATAATTTGATATGTGGGTGGACCGGTGCTTGGGTGCTGTTCTTATTTGAACAAGCATCCCACTTATGATTAACCTCTATTGCAAGCATCCGCAACTACAACAAAAGTATTAAGGTAAACCTAACCATAGCATGAAACATATGGATCCAAATCAGCCCCTTACGAAGCAACGCATAAACTAAGTAGGGTTTAAGCTTCTATCACTCTAGCAACCCATCATCTACTTATTACTTCCCAATGCCTTCCTCTAGGCCCAAATAATGGTGAAGTGTTATGTAGTCTACGTTCACATAACACCACTAGCGGCTAGACAACATACATCTCATCAAAATATCAAACGAATACCAAATTCGACTGACTACTAATAGCAGGACTTCTCCCATGTCCTTAGGAACAAACATCACTACTCACAAAGCATATTCATGTTCATAATCAGAGGGGTATTAATATGCATAAAGGATCTGAACATATGATCTTCCACCAAATAAACAACCTAGCATCAACTACAAGGAGTAATCAACACTACTAGCAACCTACTAGTACCAATCCCGGACTTGGAGACACGAATTGAATACAAAGAGATGAACTAGGGTTTTTAGATGTGATGGTGCTGGTGAAGATGTTGATGGAGATTGCCCTCTCCCGATGAGTGGAGCGTTGGTGATGACGTTGGCGATGTTTTCCCCCTCCCGGAGGGAAGTGTCCCCAGCAGAACAGCTCTACCGGAGCCCTAGATTGGTTCCGCCATGGTTCCGCCTCGTGGCGGCGGTGTTTCGTCCCGAAAGGTTGCTTATGATTTTTTTCTCGATGAAAACCTCATATAGCAGAAGATGGCCATCGGAGAGCCAACAGGGGGCCCACGAGGTAGGGGGCGCGCCCTGGGGGTAGGGTGCGCCCCCCACCCTCGTGGCCAGGTGGGTCCCCCTCTGGTGAACTTCTTCCGCTCAATATTTTTTATATTTACGAAAAATGACTTTCATGGAGTTTCAGGACTTTTGGAGTTGCACATAATAGGTCTCTAATATTTCCTCCTTTTCCAGCCTAGAATTCCAGCTGCCGGCATTCTCCCTCCTTATGTAAACCTTGTAAAATAAGAGAGAATATGCATAAGTATTGTGATATAACATGTAATAACAGCCCATAATGAAATAAATATCGATATAAAAGTATGATGCAAAATGGACGTATCAACTCCCCCAAGCTTAGACCTCGCTTGTCCTCAAGCGAAAGCCGATAACGATAAATATGTCCCCATGTTTAGATGTAGAGGCATCGATAAAAAATAAAATACGGACATGAAGGCATCATGATTATTCTCATAACCGCAACATAAATAGATATTGTCATATGATTTCTTATGTTCAAGTAATAATCCATTCACAATGCAAGAGTACTGAATCGTAAACTTTATTGAGAACCAAAAACTATAATCTCGATCATTGAAGCAATTGCAATTTATCATAACATCAGAAAGAGTCTATGTCAGAGCTTAATAGCAAGTCCACGTACTCAACTATCATTTAGTCTTTCATAATTGCTAACACTCACGCGATACTTGTGGTTGCGGAGTATTAATCGGACACAAACAAAGATAGGGGCTTATAGTTTCGCCTCCCAACCTTTTACCTCAAGGGTAATGTCAACAATAATAATTCATGCCCCCTACATCCAATTAGATATATCAATCAGGATCTTTCCAACATATTGTGCTTGCCAAAGGATAAAATGTAAAAAGGAAAGGTGAAGGTCACCATGACTCTTGCATAAGATAGAGGATAATAATAGAAGATAGGCCCTTCGCAGAGGGAAGCAGAGGTTGTCATGCGCTTAAGGGTTGGATGCACAAAGTCTTAATGCGAAAGAACGTCACTTTATATTGCCACTTGTGATATAGACCTTTATTATGCAGTCCGTCGCTTTTATTACTTCTACATCCCAAGATCATATAAGGTTATTTTCTCCCTCACTAATAAATCATACATATTTAGAGAGCAATTTTTATTGCTTGCACCGATGACAACTTACTTGAAGGATCTTACTCAATCCATAGGTAGATATGGTGGACTCTCATGGCAAAACTGGTTTAAGGGTTTTGGAAGCACAAGTAGTATCTCTACTTGGTGCTGAGAATTTAGCTAACATGAGGGGAAAGGCAAGCTCAACATGTTGGACGATCCATGACAATATACTTTATCTCAGATATAAGAGAACATAACCCATTACGTTGTCTTCCTTGTCCAACATCAACTCTTTAGCATGTCATATTTTAATGAGTGCTCCCAATCATAAAAGATGTCAATAATAATATATTTATATGTGAAACCTCTATTTCCTTATTACTTCCTATTAATTGCAACGATGACCAAAGCTATGTCTGCCAACTCCCAACAACTTTTAATCATCATACTCTTTCTATGTGAAGTCATTACTCTCAATAAGATCAATATGAATTCTTGTTTCTTTTTATTCTTTTTCTTCTATTCACTCAAGATCATGGCAAAACAATCAAGCCCTTGACTCAACACTAATCTTTATTATATAGCTCACAGACTCGATTACATAGAGAGATGATAAAGCAAAACTCAAAACTAGATCATGCCATAAACTTTATTCTACTAGATCAAGATACTACTAATAGGATCGAACTAAGAAAAACGGTAAAGATAGGAGATGTGGTTGTGATAGGATACCGGGGCACCTCCCCCAAGCTTGGCAGTTGCCAAGGGGAGTGCCCATACCCATGTGATTATGTGTCCTTTGCTGGTGAAGAAGGTGGAGGTGATGGATAGTCGCACATCGAGTGTAAGAGGTCCTCCAACTTGCGAATAATGCCCTTGAGTGCAACGATATGCTCCTTCAATAAAAAAAATTCACTTGTGAGATACTTGTTTTGAATACGAGCTAACTCAATCATCTTGAAAGCTTCGATCTCAGTTGGGGTAAGAAGATTGTGATCAAGTTGAAGGATGCCTTCTGCTGCTGGAGCTTGGTTCTCCGTGGCCTTCCTGATCCCTTCATCCTTGTTAATCTCCATGGCTTCCCTCTTCAACTCTATCTTCGTTAGCCAAGCATCTTTGTCACCATTGTTGGAGGAGGGGGACGACATGATGCCTGGCCTTGGCAACCCTGACAGAGAACAACTCGAAACAAGAATAGAGGATATTTGCGTGATACAGGAGTCTAAACCTCCAGGAAAATATATAATGAATTTTTACCGACCAAAATACGTATTGTGCAAGAAAACGGAGTCCGGAAGGCACACGAGGTGCCCACGAGGTAGGGGGCGTGCCCAGGGAGGTAGGGCGCGCCATCCACCCTCGTGGGGACCTCGTGTCCTTCTCAGACTGCTACTTATTTTTCTATTTTTCTAAATATTCCAAAATAGAGAAATATTGCTTAAAAACTGTTTTGGAGTCGGTTTACTTACTGTCGTGGATTTAACACGTCAGATGTCCTTAGTGTTAGGACTTAGTCGCGAGGCCAACGCATCTATGTGGTAGCTTGAGAGGGGTTGAGCGGGACGAGAGACGCGAGGTTTTACCGAGTTCGGCCCCTCACGGTGGAGGTAAAAACCTACGCCCCGCTTCATTGGTATTGATGATGATGATCACGGTTACAAGAGTGCTCTAACTCGAGAGCTATTGTCTAAACCTAACTTGTCCAACTTGTGGAACTTGTCCCCTTTGGGAGCCCTGCCCCTCCTTATATATGTTGAAGGGCGGTTTACATGTGGAGTCCTATTAGGATTAGGACTAGTCTATCTCTAATACAAACCGGATACAAGTCCTGGTCTTAACTTCTTGTAAAATATTCCTCATGCCTTTCCTCTTAAACCGCCCACAATAGTTGAACCGGCCTTGATCCGCCGGCGGGTTACTAATGAACCGCCAAGACGGGCGGGTAGCCCGTGAACCGCCAAGCTCAAGGCGGGTTACCGATGAAACCGTCGAGACCGGCCGGGTTAACTTCCGGCGGTTTACACATGAGGTATATCCCGACATTAGCCCCAAGTTTAGCTTGGATTTATCCATGGTAAACTTACGCTGCAAAAATAAACACGAGAACAAATTTGGCAGGTTGTACTCCGGGTTAAGAATTCTTGTAGACCGGCTTTGATCGTCCTTGTCATTTCCTTCTTCTAGAAAATCCGGGTCAATAACCAGCTTCATAACCAATTTGCTGATGTTGGTTTCTTATAGAAAAATATTGTGAAGAATAATCCACTTGAGTCGGCTTCCAAAGCGCGGTTTAAGAAATATTGGCCTTGAAATACTCATCCGATATTCAACCGGTTTGAAGATGTAGAACTTGCGGTTTATCATTGCCAAAACTGTCGGGTTATAAAACTGATAATTCGGGTTTATGATTGTTGCCAACGCCGGGTTATGATTGTTGCAAACACGGGTCATAATGGTTGGTGACGCCTGGTCAATCCGGTTTGCTCAAAAGCAGAGAATTTGAAAATAGCTCTTCCATAATAATATAATACTGTAGCCCCCAAGTCTTGAGTAGAACAAAGTGATGGCTTAAGACTTGTTTCAATATAAATACTGCCACTTAAGAAGAAATCCATGTTGTTCATCCCAGTCACTTAGTAAAACTGAATACTCCATATTATGTAGCCCCCAAGTGCGGGTCATTATGCAATAATAAGCGTGGACTTTGTAGGTATAATCATATAGATTTGAGCAATGATGTGTAGCCCCCAAGGGCCGCTCAATGAAGATAATATTGAGCTGGGACTTAATATATACTTCAATGAAAATAACATCATATGATGTAACTCCCATCATGGGACTTGAATCCACGTCCACAAGGTTAAGAGCCTTGTGCTTTACCAACTGAGCAATGGACCCTTCAATATAATGAATAAAAAGCTTTGTACCGTCAACTGTTGACAGGAGCAATTGGCAGCCCCCAAGTGTCATGGTGCATGCTTGCAGCGACATGAGACTTGCATATTTAATATAATCTCAACTTTAAATAATGTAGCCCCCAAGTGCCGGGTTGTAAGCCTGCAGCAACTCGGGACTATTTCTTCAATTGTAGAATAAATTATATCCATTGATAATATGATAGCCATTGCGCTAAAGCGACTTTGAAAACCTTAATCATAATACTGGTTATTGATAACCATAATGGAAATCCAGCCATGTTGGCTATTTAAGATAATATAATCCGGTATGAAAAATTCATCCAATATCATAATGAAAATTCAGCCAAGTTTGGCTATTTGAATAATATAACCCAATCATTTATAAGCGCATGATTCCAATGGCGCAATCCAAATATATACTGGCGACGTATAGTCCAAAGCCAGGACGGTTTAATAAACGCCGGCGATTTATAATCATGCTTTATTCAACCTGTTTCTGTATACAACAAGTTTAAAATGTCCTGGCGGTTTACCGCCGGACGGGTCAAGAATAATCAAATATGAAATATATCATACCTGCGATATTGAATCACATTGCTGGTTTGACCAACTTTATGTAGTAAAAGTGATAACCCCAATCTTGAGTAATGATAACTCCTTTCATCTTGTGCGGTTGATGATAAACCGTGCGGGTTGTGATAAACACCGGTTTAACCATATATAATCTTGGCGACTTCGTAGTCAAACCCGGACCCGGGCGGATAGTCTCGGATTTATGATTTGATCATGTACTAACAACTTGTAATTGAAAGTCAAGCCGGGTTAATGAACACGGTTTACTCCATAATAAGATGGTAACATAAAATCAAACCGGCAAATAGTCTCCGGATTAGGATTTGACCGTGTTCCGCCAATTTGTAATTGACAATTTGAACCGGATTAATAATGTCGGTTTGAAAACACAACAAAAGAAATAATTTAAAGAGAACAAAATTCAAGCAAAGGCAAATATAAAACCATTGCAAATGAGGCTTTGAGCCGATCAAGAGGCATTACCATGGTCGGACACGACCAAGCCCCCAAAAGGCGTAGCTATGGTTCGAGTCAGCCAGGTCCCCAAATGATGCATTGGCATTACGCCGATCAAGAGGTGTAGCGATGGTTCGGGTTCGACCAAAGCCCCAAGTGATCTTTGTGGCACTAGGCCGATCAAGAGGCGTGACTATGGTTGACGTGACCACAAGTCCCCAAGTGATGCTGTGGCTTTTCGCCTACCAAATGGCGTTGCTATGGTTCGGACACGACCAAAGGCCCCAAGTGATCTGTGGCATTGCGCCCGATCAAGAGGTGTGACTATGGTTCAGACATGACCAAGCCCCCAAGTGATCAATAATATGATAAGCCAACAAGGCATGATACCCATGTTTGAACCGCGCATCATGGCAGCATGTCCTCTTTGGCACCCTTTAACTTTTTGCAAGAGATAAATCCTTCTTGAACCGGGATTTGAACCGGATATTGAGAGCTTCAAAGCTTTGTAGGAGACACCTTTCCCTTGAACCGGATGTTAAACCGGAATCTTTATTTTCAGCCAGAAATTTTCTGACAGCCTTTAAACTCGAACTTGCGAGAAGTTAATTCCTTTTTGAACCGGACATTGTTAAACCGGATTTGAGAGCTAAAGAGCTTTGTGAGAGAACAGATTTCCCTTGAACCGGATTGTAAACCGGATATTTGAGAGCTTCAGTGAGACTGACTTTCCTTTAACCGGATTTTAAACCGGAATCCTTTCTGATGACCCGGATCTTCTTCATTGAGCCGGGATTTTGTAACTGCCATATACTTACTAAGCCGGAAATTTTCTGACGGCCTTCAAAAAACAGTAGCCTCCGGGACCGGGTTATCTTTCCCTCCATCGTCCTGGGGTTCTTAAATTTGCTGAAACTGGCAAGATTTGCTTAGTCATGTCATTGTAGCCCCCGAGTCTCAAGGTGACTCGAGGAGTTGGCTTGAAACTCTCCATATTTGACCGTGATATAAACCGGCATAACTTGTATATCATTGGTGTTGATAACACGATGTGAATCCACAGAAGGTTGTGATGACTGCGGCGGGTTATAAATGATCCCGTATGAGCCGTGTCGACCTTTCGGCCAATGGTTCCTTCAAACTGGCGATTTGAAGTTAACCAAACTGTAGTGGCAGCGACTTGTGCGCCTGCCCATTGAGCCATCCAGTGTAGATGGCGGTTGATAGTATATGATAATTTGCCTCCATTTTGAAAGAAAACCGGGCTACCCAAGCTACGACTTGCTCATTCAGACAGGTACGGCCTGGTATGTTGATGTAGACCAGACAGTACTAAATGGACGGTAGAGACGTCCACAATATTAGAGGTGGCTTGGACAGATGAACCGGCCACGGTGGTGTAAACCGGCGCGGTCGGGCGAGTCCACCACGTCATTTTAATGTAGTGAACGATTCGCCCGGTCAACAGATGAATCGCCCGTGGCATTGTAAAACGGCATGGACGGGAGAGTCGGCCATGGGGTCGGACGGGTAAGTCGCCCATAGTGATGTAAACCATCACGGACGAGCGAGTTGTCCTCCATGTTGCAAGCTGGCGCGGACACATGAACTGGCCGCGATGGCGGACGGGCGAGTCATTCGTGGCGTTTGTAAGGCGGTGCAGACACATGAGTCAGCCGCTGGCATGGACGGATGTAAACTGAACAGCGGACGGCAACTTGCTTGTATATCTGTTGAGCAGCATGACACAGGCGAGTGCTATTACCAAAAATAACGTTGGCGCATACCCCTTTGCGACATCTTTGTAATGTATAATGGTCCTGGTATTTTTGGTTTAGATGAACAGAGATAATGTTTGCAACGCACGCACGTATATGCTCTCCGGTGACAGCAATACGTGGCCTTGGGACTTGGTGCTGCACCATTTGTGTGCTCCTGATTTCTTGGATTATGGACAACAAGCAGCCCATCACTAGATTGAATTGCCTGGAAATTTTGATGTAACTCTGGGCAGATTTTGTCCCCTGATTGCCTTAGGTTGTAACAGCGGCGCTCTGTCCGTCTAGCTTTAGATCGGCTCCATGGTTGAGAATGTATCTGGCAATAATAAATTCTCTAGACAACACAAATATTTGTATCCTTTCATTTGAGGTACGTACGAGGCCAATCCTAGTAATCCAACACACTCTAGTGTATCCGTGTGAGCAAACTTTGCTTTATCTTCATCCATTGCACGGACCAATTCTTCTTGATCTGTAGAATTTGGTTTTCACTCTTAACAGACCTCTGAAATTTTGCTGCTGTTCTCGCTGGCCATGGCCTTCCAGCCGTTGATAGTCCTTACCTTCAAATGCGAAAGGAGGAATCGATGCACTTTACGAAACCACTTGTGCGTGTCTTGACTCGCTAACTGTTCCTCAAGCTCCGTGAACGGACGGCACACATGCTTGTGATCGAGGCGGCTCGTCGCTGCAGCCGCTGCTGTTGTTGAGGCGGAGGCCGGCCGGGCGGCTCACGGCCTTGAGCGGTTCAGCAGAGGTGAGCGACGGCGGCTCGTGGGTCCAGCGCCTCCGAGTGGCGAATTGGGTCAAAGCAGTCCCAACGCAGCAAGCTGGAGTCAGACGGCAGGTCAACAAAGCTCGAGGACAAAGCCTCAGATACAGGGCAGCAGGGGCGATTTTAGCAAAGATGGGGGTGATCCGGTGACCTGAAGGGGCCGATTTGAAGATGCCAGGCGACTCAGGCACAACTCATGGTTGTGGAGGTGACCCGGCGACAGGCGGCGATTTCGCGGGTTACGACTGAAGCAAGACCGGGGCAGTAGCCCATGACTCATCGGCAGCGCGTGACTTGGCTCAGTGTCGATTCATCATAGAAGAGGCGAGTCGTCGATGGAGCAGGGCCGTCCACGACCCAGATCCAGACTTCGGCGATTCAGATGTCAACGGCTCTGCGCGGCGACTCAACGGCGCCCGGCATTGGCCTTGATAATGGATCTTCAAGATGGAGTAATCTGAACACGATAAATCTGACCAGTCTTTTGAACCGATTCGACGTGGCGGCGTTGGAGTACAAAGCGGCGGGTCAACGGAAGCGCAGCCGTAGCTGCAGCAGAAGCAGAGACCGTGGAGGTTTCAAAATCCTCTACGGGTTGTAGTTATTTTGACCGAAGTCGACCGGATTGGGTGGCTAGCGATGCCGCGGTGGATTGAATCCTCCTGGCGCTTTGTTTCCTTTTCTTGATTTTTCCTTTCTTGTTGATGGTTGAGCGGTGATGGGGACTCGATCATACAGGTTTTGGCGAGCCAACGACGGAAACTTGACATGCCGATCATACTCGTAACTTGCAGCAACCATCAAATCGCAACTTTAACTTCCCTGATTAAACCTTCCAAACTATGAATCTAGACCGATGAATTTGAAACTGATACAGATCCTTTCAAATCGATCTTTCTTGTCCGGAAAATTGCGAGGTCCCCCGATCCCCAGGAGATCCCTTCAAGAACTCAACACCACCGCGCGCAAGCCCCACGGTGGGCGCCAACTGTCGTGGATTTAACACGTCAGATGTCCTTAGTGTTAGGACTTAGTCGCGAGGCCAACGCATCTATGTGGTAGCTTGAGAGGGGTTGAGCGGGACGAGACGCGAGGTTTTACCCAGGTTCGGCCCCTCACGGTGGAGGTAAAACCCACGCCCCGCTTCATTGATATTGATGATGATGATCACGGTTACAAGAGTGCTCTAACTCGAGAGCTATTGTCTAAACCTAACTTGTCCAACTTGTGGAACTTGTCCCCCTTTGGGGAGCCCTGCCCCTCCTTATATATGTTGAAGGGGCGGTTTACATGTGGAGTCCTATTAGGATTAGGACTAGTCTATCTCTAATACAAACCGGATACAAGTCCTGGTCTTAACTTCTTGTAAAATATTCCTCATGCCTTTCCTCTTAAACCGGCCCACAATAGTTGAACCGGCCTTGATCCGCTTGGCCGGGTTACTAATGAACCGCCAAGACCGGCGGGTAGCCCGTGAACCGCCAAGCTCGGGCGGGTTACGAGTGAAACCGTCCAGACCGGCCGGGTTAACTTCCGGCCGGTTTACACCGCGGGGTATATCCCCGACACTTACCGTACCACATACCTATTCCTTTTCAGAGTCTGAAACATTCCGAAAAGTGTCACTTATGTATTCCTCTGGGGTTACGGTTTCAATAACATTGGTTTCAACATTTATAGGATTACCTAAGATATAATGTTTGATACTTTGACCGTTTACCACCTTTGGATTTGTGCCCTCGAAATTGTTGATTTTTATGGCATCGGAACAATAGACCTCCTCGATAACGTAAGGGCCTTCCCATTTAAAGAGAAGTTTTCCTGCAAAAAAATCTTAAACGAGAGTTGTATAGCAATACATAATCACCTACATTAAACTCACGCTTTTGTATTCTTTTGTCATGCCATCTTTTAACTTTTTCTTTAAACAACTTGGCATTTTCATAAGCTTGGGTTCTCCATTCATCCAGTGAGCTAATATCAAATAACCTCTTCTCTCCGGCAAGTTTGAAATCATAATTGATCTCTTTAATAGCCCAATAAGCCTTATGTTCTAGTTCGAGAGGTAAGTGACATGATTTTCCATAAACCATTTTATACGGAGACATACCCATAGAATTTTTATATGCAGTTCTATAGGCCCATAATGCATCATCAAGTTTCTTGGACCAATTCTTTCTAGACCTATTGACAGTCTTTTGCAAAATTAATTTGAGTTCTCTATTACTCAATTCTACTTGACCACTAGACTGAGGGTGATATGGAGATGCAATTCTATGATTAACATCATACTTAGCAAGCATTTTTCGGAAAGCACCATGAATAAAATGTGAACCACCATCAGTCATTAAATATCTAGGGACTCCAAACCTCGGAAAATGACTTCTTTAAGCATTTTAATAGAAGTGTTATGATCAGCACTACTAGTTGGAATAGCTTCTACCCACTTAGTAACATAACCAACAACAAGTAAAATATGTGTATATCCATTAGAGGCAGGAAAAGGTCCCATATAATCAAAGCCCCAAACATCAAATGGTTCAATAACAAGCGAATAATTCATAGGCATTTCTTGAAGTCTATTAATATTACCAATTCTTTGACATTCATCACAAGATAAGACAAACTTACGGGCATCCTTGAAGAGAGTAGGCCAATAAAAACCGGATTGCAATACCTTATGTGCAGTTCTATCTCCAGCGTGGTGCCCTCCATAAGCTTCGGAGTGACACTTGCGTAGGATCTGTTCATGTTCATGCTCAGGTACACAACATCTAATAAAACCATCTACTCTTTCTTTATAAAGATGTGGGTCATCCCAAAAGTAATGTCTCAAATCATAGAAAAACTTTTTCTTTTGTTGGTATGTGAAACTAGGTGGTATAAATTTAGCAACAATGTAATTGGCATAATCAGCATACCACGGAGTACTACGAGAAGCATTTATGAAATTTAATTGCTCATCAGGAAAGCTATCATCAATAGGTAGTGGGTCATCAAGAACATTTTCTAACCTAGACAAGTTATGCATAGCGGAGTTCTCAGGCTCCTTTCTATCAACAATATGCAAATCAAATTCTTGTAGCAAGAGAACCCATCTAATAAGTCTAGGTTTAGCATCTTCCTTTTCCATAAGATATTTAATAGCAGCATGATCAGTGTGAATAGTTACTTTAGAATCAACAATATAAAGTCTGAACTTATCACAAGCAAATACAACTGCTAAGAATTCCTTTTTAGTAGTAGCATAATTTCTCTGAGCATTGTCTAGAGTTTTACTAGCATATTGAATAACATTTAATTTCTTATCAACTCTTTGCCCTAGAAAATTACCTACAGCATAATCACTAGCATCACACATAATTTCAAAGGGTAAATTCCAATCAGGTGGATGAACAATAGGTGAAGAGATCAATGCTTTCGTAAGTATTTCAAATGCTTCTACACAATCATCATCAAAGACAAATGGTATATATTTTTGTAATAAATTAGTCAGAGGCCGAGAAATTTTTGAGAAGTCCTTAATGAACCTCCTTTAAAATCTGGCGCGACCAAGGAAACATCTTATACATTTAATGTCCTTGGGACATGGTATCTTTTCAATAGCATCAACCTTGGCTTTATCAACTTCAATACCTCTTTCAGAAACTTTATGCCGCAAGACGATACCTTCATTAACCATAAAGTGGCGCTTTTCCCAATTCAAGACAAGATTAGTTTCTTCACATCTCTGCAAAACTCGATCAAGATTGCTCAAGCAATCATCAAAAGAGGATCCATAGACAGAAAAGTCATCCATGAAAACCTCAGAAATCTTTTCACAAGAGTCAGAGAATATAGCCATCATGAATCTTTGCAAGGTAGCAGGTGCGTTACATAAACCAAAAGGCATACGTCTATAAGCAAATGTACCAAAAGGTCAAGTAAAAGTGGTCTTTGACTAATCTTTAGCTGACACAGGTATTTGAGAGAAACCAGAATAACCATCTAGAAAGCAATAATGCGTATGTTTGCATAGTCTTTCTAGCATTTGATCAATAAAAGGTAAGGGGTAATGATCTTTCTTAGTGGCCTTATTTAATTTACGGAAATTAATTACCATCCTATAACCTGTAATAATTCTTTGCGGAATCAATTCATCTTTATCATTAGGAACAACAGCAATACCTCCCTTCTTAGGGACACAATGGACAGAACTTACCCACTGACTATCAGCAACGGGATAAATTATACCTGCCTCCAGAAGCTTTAGTATTTCTTTTCTTACCACTTCTTTCATCTTAGGATATAGCCGCCGTTGATGATCACGAACCGGTTTGGCATCTTCTTCCAAATTTATTTTATGTTGACATAGAGTGGGACTAATGCCCTTAAGATCATCAAGAGTATATCCAATAGCAGCACAGTGCTTCTTCAGAGTTTTCAGTAATCTCTCTTCTTCACGCTCTGAAAGGTTAGCACTAATAATAACATGATATATCTTTTTTTTATCAAGATAAGCATATTTAAGATTATCAGGCAACGGTTTAAGCTCAAACACGGGATCACCCTTGGGTGGAGGAGGATCCCCTAGGATTTCAACAGGTAAATTGTTTTTCAGAATAGGTTCCTGCTTAAAGAATACTTCATCTATTTCCCTTCTTTCATTCATAAACATACCATTTTCATGGTCTAGAAAATATTGTTCTAAAGGATAGCTAGGAGGTACGGAAATAGAAGCAAGACCAATAATTTCATCCTTACTAGGAAATTCTTCCTAACGGTGTTGTCTACTAAATTTAGAGAAATTAAACTCATGAGTCATATCACCCAAGCCAATAGGAACAACATTCTTTTCGCAGTCTATCTTAGCATTAACGGTGTTCAAGAAGGGTCTACCAAATATAATGGGACAAAAGCTATCTTGTGGGGAACCAAGAACAAGAAAATCAGCAGGATATTTAGTTTTCCCACACAAGACTTCAACATCTCTAACAATTCCCATTGCTGATATAGTATCTCTATTGGCAAGTTTAACTGTAACATCAATACCTTCTAACTCAGCAGGTGAAATTTCATGCTTAATTTCTTCGTATAAAGTATGAGGTATAACACTAGCACTAGCACCCATATCACATAAGCCATGATAACAATGATCTCCTATCTTAACAGAAATAACAGGCACGCCTACCACAGGTCTATGTTTATCTTTAGCACAGGGTTTGGCAATTCTAGCAGTTTCACCGCAGAATTGAATAACATGCCCATCAATATTATCAGCTAAGAGATCTTTAACAATAGCAACATTAGGTTCAACTTTAATTTGCTCAGGAGGTGTATAAGTTCTAATATTGCTTATAAAAACCACAGTTGAAGCTTTAGCATGATCCTTTATTCTAACAGGGAAGGGTGGTTTCTCAACATAAGAAGTAGGAACAACAGGATCATTATAAGTGACAATCTTTTGTTCAACTTTAGTAGGTGCAGCTACTTTTACTTCTATGGGAGGATGATATTTAAACCACTTCTCCTTGGGGAGATCAACATAAGTAGCAAAGGATTCACAGAAACAAGCTACTATCTCAGAGTCAAGTCCATATTTAGTGCTAAAATTATGGAAAATATCGGTATCCATAAAAGATTTAACACAATCAAACCTAGGTGTCATACCCAACTCCTTACCTTCGTCGAGATCCCAATCTTCAGAGTTGCGTTTAATTCTATCCAATAAATTCCATTTGAATTCAATAGTCTTCATCATAAAAGAGCCAGCACATGAAGTATCGAGCATGGTACGATTGTTTTCAGAAAGCCGAGCATAAAAACTTTGAAGCATTATTTCTCTTGGGAGCTCATGATTGGGGCATGAATATAACATTGATTTAAGCCTCCCCCAAGCTTGAGCGATGCTTTCTCCTTCGCGAGGCCAGAAATTATATATATAATTGCGATCACGATGAACAAGATGCATAGGATAATACTTCTGATGAAATTCCAATTTCATTCGTTTATAGTTCCATGACCTCGTATCATCACATAGCCTATACCATGTCGATGCATCTCCCTTCAAATATAAAGGGAAAACCTTCTTCTTAACAACATCATCGGGTATACCTGCAATCTTAAATAATCCACAAACTTCATCCACAAATATTAGGTGCTCATCAGGATGCTTTGTTCCATCTCCTGTAAAAGTATTAGCTAGCAGTTTGTCTAACATACCCGAAGGAACTACAAAGGGAATATTTTCATTTTCATTAGGTTCAGTAGGTTGAGGAGCAACTCTTTGCTCTACTGGTCAGGGTGAAGACACCCCGAACAAGCCCCTCAGAGGATACATTCCATAGTAACAACTGACAGTAAATTTCAGCACACTATATAAATTTTTCCTTACCAAATTCCAACTACCAAAGGAGCTTCACTCCCCGGCAACGGCGCCAGAGAAGAGTCTTGATGACCCACAAGTATAGGTGATCTATCGTAGTCCTTTCGATAAGTAAGAGTGTCGAACCCAACGAGGAGCAGAAGGAAATAATAAGCGGTTTTCAGCAAGGTATTCTCTGCAAGTACTGAAATAAGTGGTAACAGATAGTTTTGTGATAGGATAATTTGTAACGAGAAACAAGTAAAAAAAGTGAGTAAAGTGCAGCAAGGTGGCCCAATCCTTTTTTAGCAAAGGACAAGCCTGGACAAATTCTTATATAAGGAAAAGCGCTCCCGAGGACACATGGGAATTATTGTCAAGCTAGTTTTCATCACATTCATATGATTCGCGTTCGGTACTTTGATAATTTGATATGTGGGTGGACCGGTGCTTGGGTGCTGTTCTTACTTGAACATGCATCCCACTTATGATTAACCTCTATTGGAAGCATCCGCAACTACAACAAAAGTATTAAGGTAAACCTAACCATAGCATGAAACATATGGATCCAAATCAGCCCCTTACGAAGCAACGCATAAACTAGGGTTTAAGCTTCTGTCACTCTAGCAACCCATCATCTACTTATTACTTCCCTCTGCCTTCCTCTAGGCCCAAAAAATGGTGAAGTGTTATGTAGTCGACGTTCACATAACACCACTAGAGGGTAGACAACATACATCTCATCAAAATATCGAACGAATACCAAATTCACATGACTACTAATAGCAAGACTTCTCCCATGTCCCCAGGAACAAACGTAACTACTCACAAAGCATATTCATGTTCATAATCAGAGGGGTATTAATATGCATAAAGGATCTGAACATCAGATCTTCCACCAAATAAACCAACTAGCATCAACTACAAGGAGTAATCAACACTACTAGCAACCTACTAGTACCAATCCCGGACTTGGAGACAAGAATTGAATACAAGAGATGAACTAGGGTTTTGAGAGGAGATGGTGCTGGTGAAGATGTTGATGGAGATTGCCCTCTCCCGATGAGAGGAGCGTTGGTGATGAAGTTAGCGATGTTTTCCCCCTCCCGTAGGGAAGTGTCCCCGGCAGAACAGCTCTGCCGGAGCCCTAGTTTCGTCCCGAAAGGTTGCTTATGATTTTTTTTCTTGACGAAAGACCTCAAATAGTAGAAGATGGCCATCGGAGAGCCAACAGGGGGCCCACGAGGTAGGCAGCGCGCCCTGGGGGGTAGGGCGCGCCCCCCACCCTCGTGGCCAGGTGGGTCCCGCTTTGGTGAACTTCTTCCGCTCAATATTTTTTATATTTTCCAAAAATGACTTTCATGGAGTTTCAGGACTTTTGGAGTTGCACAGAATAGGTCTCTAATATTTGCTCCTTTTCCAGCCCAGAATTCCAGCTGCCGGCATTCTCCCTCCTTATGTAAACCTTGTAAAATAATAATAGGAATAAGTATTGTGATATAACATGTAATAACAACCCATAATACAATAAATATCGATATAAAAGCATGATGCAAAATGGACGTATCAACCACCGGTCTTCATCATCAAGTGAGCATGGTGAAAGAGAACTGTGCTTATCAGTACTATCCCACCATCGTCGAGAATCCTAAGAGGATCAAGTTCCCGTCTATCAACCCTCAAGATGTCCCGGCTATCCTCGCCATGTCCCGTTACATGACGGTCGAGTGTCTTCTTATTTCCGAGTTAGTTCGAGACGCGATTCGAGCCAGGGGATTCCTTGGTGCCGCCCTACCTCAGTCTCCGCCAGCTTCTCCAACCCCTCTGCTTCATCCCTCTGGAGTTTCGGAGTCAGCTGTTCCACTCGCTACTCCCTTAGTTTCTTCGTCAACTCCCAAGCGTTTGCTCAAGCGTAGGGTTTAGTCATGCGTGTAGTGCATGTGCATCTGTTGTAGTATCATGCTTGTGTGTGCCTGTGTGGAGTAGCTTTGTAGCTTATTTGTTGTGTGCTTTGTTGCAATAAATCATTTTCTTGTGCTTCTTGGTTTGAATCCTCAGTGTTACCCCCTTATGGAAAATTGCTCATCAATCGACACTGGATCAGAAGAAGCCGTGAGAATTAAAGATATACACCAAGGAACTCAGTTAAAAGCAATGACATTTTCAGCTGATAGAATAGTATTGTAGACATCCGGTCTGAATACAAGTTACATTCTGCTCAGACTTTCAGTAACAAGTACCCTTCAGAGATCCACCACTACAAAAATAGACACATCCGTGACATTTTGGGCCGAACGAATTTTTTTGTCATACTTATGACACTTCTATGACAATAATTGTGACAAAACCCGGTATCATCATAGATGTGATGGGGTCCTAATTCTATGGAAAAAAATCATGACAGAAAATGGGCTTTTCGTCCTGGGCGGGCCGGAGACGCAGTTGCATGACATTCTTTGGGCCATCCATGATGGAGAAAACCGTGGTATAAGCGAGGGCGAGGAAAATATCGGGGGAGTTCCCGGTTACGGTGGGTGGTCGGGGGCCGAGCGATGTGCGTTTCTCTCATACGTACGCCCGTGTGTGTGCGCGGGTTTGGGCTCTAACTGAACCCAAGCGATTGCACTGTAGGCTACGCGTTACTGAACCCGAGCGATCGATCGATCCCTTGCTGTTAACTGAACCTGACCGAGCGATTCCTTCGGTACTGCTACTAACTGAAGCCGATCGATGCTGCCTCTGGATGAACAGTGAGCATTGTTTGGGGGTTTGGATGAACAGTTCCCGGTGGGGGTTGGATGAACAGGAACCCGTGGTAGTAGTGGCCGTTGTTGCTGGATGAACAATAGCCCAATCGATCGAGCCGGTGGATGAACATGACCCCGTGTAGGACTGGATGAACAGGACCCCATGGAGGGCTGGTTGAATAGTAGCCGGTGGAGGGGTGGTTGAACAGTAGCCGGGGAAGGGCTGGATGAACAGTATCCCGTGGAGGGGTGGTTGAACAGGACCCCCGTGGAGAGGGCTGGTTGAACAGTAGCCGGTGGAGGAGCGCGCGGTGGAGCCCGTGGATGAACAGTCGTAGGTGGAGGCTGGAGGAGGTCGACGGTGGATGAACAGTAGCCCGTGGAGGCTGGAGGAGGTCTTCGGTGGAGATGAACATTATCCCGTGGAGTCCCAATTTGCGGTATGCCACACCCCTTCCGATGAACAGGACCCCCATTACGACCGTAGCGCTCCAACACAAGTCTGTTTCCTCTGTTTTGCGGTACGCCACACCCCCCGATCAACAGGACCCCGTTTCGACCGTAGGAGGTCCGTTTCCTCCGTTTTGCGGTACGCCAGACCCCTCCCGATGAACAGGATCTCGTTTCCACCGTGGCTGGTCGAACACAAGGCCGTTTCCTCCATTCTGCGGTACGCCAGGACTCGTTTTCATCGCATGTTCTGTCCAAGCCGGTTGGCTCCCGATGAACAACACGTGTTCCGTTGCCTCCCGATGAACACAACGCATTCTGTTGCCTCCCCATGAACACGACGACGACGCAGTTTCTCCGTTCCGACCCAGCCACAGCCATGTATACGAGCCCTGGCCGTACGTATGCGCGAGTAGGCGTTCGAGACCCCGCCCGTATGTACGTATGTGGCTGTATTTACTTTCTTGCACACTAGCCGTTGTACGCACGTGTACATGCTACGTGCGCGCCTCCTACTGCTTATGTTGAAGAAAAGACTATCACTTATAATGATCCTATTGTTCCTACTGCTTATGTTGAGAAACCACCTTTCCCTTTTAGAATAAAGGTTCATGCTAAAGCTTCAAGTGCGGTTCATAAAAGCAATATTAGAACCTATACACCTCCTGAGAAAGTCAAAGTTGAACCTAATATGGCTATTGTTAAAGATCTCCTTGCTGATAATATTGATGGGCATGTTATTTATTTCTGTGAAGAGACTGCTAGAATTGCTAAACCTTGTGCTAAAGATAAACATAGACCTGTGGTAGGCATGCCTGTTATTTCTGTTAAAATAGGAGATCATTGTTATCATGGCTTATGTGACATGGGTGCTAGTGGTAGTGCAATACCTATTGACTTATACAAAGAAATTATGCATGATATTGCACCTACTGAGTTAGAAGATATTGATGTCACAATTAAACTTGCCAGTAGGGATACTATTTCACCCATGGGAATTGTTAGAGATGTTGAAGTCTTGTGTGTGAAAACTAAATATCCTGCTGATATTCTTGTTCTTGGTTCCCCACAAGATAGCTTTTGTCCCATTATACTTGGTAGACCCTTCTTGAACACTGTTAATGCTAAGATAGACTGCGAAAAGGATGTTGTTACAATTGGTTTGGGTGATATGTCTCATGAGATTTAATTTCTCTAAACTTAGTAGACAACACCATGAAGAGGAATTGCCTAGTAAGGATGAAATTATTGGTCTTGCTTCAATTGCCGTACCTCCTAGTGATCCTTCTGAACAATATTTGCTAGACCATTAAAATGATATGTTTATGAATGAAAGAAGGGAAATAGATGAAGTATTCCTTAAACAGGAACCTATCCTGAAACACAATTTGCCTGTTGAAATCCTAGGTGATCCTCCTCCACCCAAGGGTGATCCCATGTTTGAGATTAAACCATTTCCTGATACTCTTAAATATGCTTATCTTGATGAAAAGAAGATATATCATGTTATTATTAGTGCTAACCTTTCAGAGCATGAAGAAGAGAGATTACTGAAAACTCTGAAGAAGCAATCTGCGGTCGCTATTGGATATACTCTTGATGATCTTAAGGGCATTAGTCCCACTCTATGTCAACACAAAATAAATTTGGAGAAAGATGCCAAACTAGTTCGTGATCACCAACGACGGCTGAATCCTAAGATGAAAGAAGTGGTAAGAAAGGAAATTCTAAATCTCCTTGAGGCAGGTATAGTTTATCCTGTTGTTGATAGTCAGTGGGTATGTCATGTCCATTGTGTCCCTAAGAAGGGAGGTATTACTGTAGTTCCTAATGATAAAGATGAATTGATCCCGCAAAGAATTATTACAGGCTATAGGATGGTAATTGATTTCCGCAAATTAAATAAAGCTACTAAAAAGGATCATTACCCCTTACCTTTTATCGATCAAATGCTAGAAAGATTATCAAACATACACATTTTTGCTTTCTAGGTGGTTATTCTGGTTTCTCTCAAATACCTGTGTCAACCGATGCTCAATCAAAGACCACTTTTACTTGCCCTTTCGGTACTTTTGCTTATAGACGTATGCCTTTTGGTTTATGTAATGAACCTGCTACCTTTCAAAGATGCATGATGGCTATATTCTCTGACTTTTGTGAAAAGATTTGTGAGGTTTTCATGGATGATTTCTCCGTCTATGGATCCTCTTTTGATGATTGCTTGAGCAACCTTG
The DNA here is from genome assembly GCA_021605145.1 of Aegilops bicornis. Lineage (NCBI taxonomy): Eukaryota > Viridiplantae > Streptophyta > Magnoliopsida > Poales > Poaceae > Aegilops > Aegilops bicornis. The sequence goes on from CM038673.1 coordinate 146,849,146, forward strand.
ATCGAGTTTTGCAGATATGTGAAGAAACTAATCTTGTCTTGAATTGGGAGAAGTGCCACTTTGTGGTTAATGAAGGTATCGACTTGGTGCATAAAGTTTCTGAAAGAGGTATTGAAGTTGATAAAGCCAAGGTTGATGATATTGAAAAGATGCCATGTCCAAAGGACATCAAAGGTATAAGAAGTTTCCTTGGTTACGCCGGTTTTTATAGGAGGTTCATTAAGGACTTCTCAAAAATTTCTCGGTCTCTGACTAATTTATTACAAAAAGATATACCATTTGTCTTTGATGACGATTGTGTAGAAGCATTTGAAATACTTAAGAAAGCATTGATCTCTGCACCTATTGTTCATCCACCTGATTGGAATTTACCTTTTGAAATTATGTGTGATGCCAGTGACTATGTTGTAGGTGCTATTCTAGGGCAAAGAGTTGATAAGAAATTAAATGTTATTCAATATTCTAGTAAAACTCTAGACAATGCTCAGAGAAATTATGCTACTACTGAAAAAGAATTTTTAGCAGTTGTATTTGCTTGTGATAAGTTAAGGCCTTATATTGTTGATTCTAAAGTAACTATTCACACGGATCATGCTGCTATTAAATATCTTATGGAAAAGAAAGATGCTAAACCTAGATTTATTAGATGGGTTCTCCTGCTACAAGAATTTAATTTGCATATTATTGATAGAAAAGGAGCTGAGAACCCCGTTGCGGACAATTTGTCTAGGTTAGAAAATGTTCTTGATGACCCACTACCTATTGATGATAGCTTCCCTGATGAAAAATCAAATGTCATAAATACTACTCGTACTGCTCCTTGGTATGCTGATTATGCTAATTATATTGTTGCTAAATTTATACCACCTAGTTTCACATACCAGCAAAAGAAAAAGTTTTTCTATGACTTGATACATTACTTTTGGGATGACCCACATCTTTATAAAGGAGTAGATGGTGTTATTACACGTTGTGTACCTGAGCATGAACAGGAACAGATCCTACGCAAGTGTCACCCAAGGCTTATGGAGGACACCATGCTGGAGATAGAACTGCACATAAGGTATTGCAATCCGGTGTTTATTGGCCTACTCTCTTCAAGGATGCCCGTAAGTTTGTCTTGTCTTGTGATGAATGTCAAAGAATTGGTAATATTAGTAGACGTCAAGAAATGCCTATGAATTATTCACTTGTTATTGAAGCATTTGATGTTTGGGGCTTTGATTATATGGGACCTTTTCCTGCCTCTAATGGATACACACATATTTTAGTTGCTGTTGTTGATTACGTTACTAAGTGGGTAGAAGCTATTCCAACTAGTAGTGTTGATCATAAAACTTCTATTAAAATGCTTAAAGAAGTTATTTTTCCGAGGTTTGGAGTCCCTAGATATTTAATGACTGATGGTGGTTCACATTTTATTCATGGTGCTTTCCGAAAAATGCTTGCTAAATATGATGTTAATCATAGAATTGCATCTCCTTATCACCCACAGTCTAGTGGTCAAGTAGAATTTAGCAACAGAGAGCTCAAATTAATTTTACAAAAGACTGTCAATAGATCTAGAAAGAATTGGTCCAAGAAACTTGATGATGCATTATGGGCCTATAGAACTGCATATAAAAATCCTATGGGTATGTCTCCTTATAAAATGGTTTATGTAAAGCATGTCACTTACCTCTCGAACTAGAACATAAGGCATATTGGGCCATTAAAGAGCTCAACTTTTATTTCAAACTTGCCAGTGAGAAGAGGTTATTTGACATTAGCTCACTTGATGAATGGAGAACCCAGGCTTATGAGAATGCCAAATTGTTTAAAGAAAAGGTTAAAAGATGGCATGACAAAAGAATACAAAAGCGTGAGTTTAATGTGGGTGATTATGTATTGCTATACAACTCTCGTTTAAGATTTTTTGCAGGAAAACTTCTCTCTAAATGGGAAGGTCCTTACGTTATTGAGGCGGTCTATCGTTCCGGTGCCATAAAAATCAACAACTTCGAAGGCACAAATCCGAAGGTGGTGAACGGTCAAAGAATCAAACATTATATCTCAGGTAATCCTATAAATGTTGAAACCAATGTTATTGAAACCGTAACCCCAGAGGAATACATAAGGGACACTTTCCGGAATGTTTCAGACTCCGAAAAGGAATAGGTATGTGGTATGGTAAGTAAACCGACTCCAAAACAGTTCTAATGGCAATTTTTCTCCGTTTTGGAATATTTACAAACATAGAAGAATAAGAAGCTGTCAGGGAAGGACACGAGGCCTCCGCGAGGGTGGAGGGCGTGCCCTACCCCCCTGGGCACGCCCCCTACCTCGTGGACACCTCGTGTGCTCTCTAGTCTCCGTTTTCTTGCACGATACGTATTTTGGTCGGTAAAAATTCATTATATAATCTCCCGAAGGTTTTGACCTCCGTATCACGCAAATATCTCCTGTGTTTGTTTCGAGTTGTCCTGCTACAGATTAGAGCAGCATGTCGTCCCAGAATTCGGAAGGAGAAAGCTATGTGGCTGATTACCTTGCATATCCTAAGGTCTATGGGGATGTGGAGCATTGTGGTTGGACTACGGAAGAAGAAGAGGACTATGAGCCCATGAGAAAGGAGGAGACGAGCTCAGATGAAGATGAAGTCCCATTACCTCAACCTGGGGACATGCATGTGGAGTTCAAAAAGTCAAGCCTCCCTGACAGAGCAAAGAAATTTAAGATCGAGTTTATCCCTTTTCGTCACTTGCACGAAAACAAGCAGGAATTATGCAAAAAGATATTAAGCCTGGAGCAGGAGATTGATGACTTGAGGGATCAAAATTCTGTCCTCAAGCGCAAATTAAGGAAGAAGACTACGCCATCAACTAAACCATCATCTTCTTCTTTAACAAAGGAGACATAATCACATGGGTATGGGCACTCCCCTTGGCAACTGCCAAGCTTGGGGGAGATGCCCCGGTATTGTATCACCACCACATCTCCTATCTTTACCGTTTTTCTTAGTTCGATCCTATTAGTAGTATCTTGATCTAGTATAATAAAGTTTAGGTTTATATCTATTTTTGAGTTTTGCTTTATGATCCCTCTATGTAATCGAGTCCGTGAGCTATATATAATAAAGATTAGTGTTGAGTCAAGGGCTTGATTATATTGCTATGATCTTGAGTGAATAAAAGAAAAGAGAAAAGAATAAAAACAAATAAAAAAGAGATCATATTGATTTTATGGAGAGTAATGACTTCACATAGAAAGAGTATGATGATTAAAAGTTGTTGAGAGTTGACAAACATAGCTTTGGTCATTGTTGCAATTAATAGGAAGTAATAAAGAAAGAGAGGTTTCACATATAAATATACTATCTTGGACATCTTTTATGATTGGGAGCACTCATTAAAATATGATATGCTAAAGAGTTGATGTTGGACAAGGAAGACAACGTAATGGGTTTTGTTTTCTTATATCTGAGATAAAGTATATTGTATTGGATCATCTAACATGTTGAGCTTGCCTTTCCCCCTCATGCTAGCCAAAATCTTTGCACCAAGTAGAGATACTACTTGTGCTTCCAAAGACCCTTAAACCAATTTTGCCATGAGAGTCCACCATACCTACCTATGGATTGAGTAAGATCCTTCAAGTAAGTTGTCATCGGTGCAAGTAATAAAAATTGCTCTCTAAATATGGATGATTGATCGGTGTGGAGGAAATAAGCTTTATACGATCTTGTGATGTGGAAGAAATAAAAGCGACGGACTGCATAATAAAGGTTCATATCACAATTGGCAATATAAAGTGACGTTCTTTCGCATTAAGATTTTGTGCATCCAACTCTGATAGCGCATGGCAACCTCTGCTTCCCTCTGCTAAGGCCCTATCTTTTACTATTATCTTGTACCTTATGCAAGAGTCATGGCGATCTTCACCGTTCCTTTTTACATTTTATCCTTTGGCAAGCCCAGTATGTTGGAAAGATCCTGATATATATATCTAATTGGATGTAAGTTAGCATGAGTTATTATTGTTGACATTACCCTTGAGGTAAAAGGTTGGGAGGCGAAACTATAAGCCCCTATCTTTCTCTGTGTCCGATTAAAACTTCGTAACCACAAGTTTTGCGTGAGTGTTAGCAATTGTGAAAGGTTAAATGATAGTTGAGTATGTGAACTTGCTAAAGAGCTCTGACATAGAATCTTTTTGATGTTACGATAAATTGCAATTGCTTCAATGACTGAGATTATAGTTTGTTGGTTCTCAATAAAGTTTCTGATTCATACTTTGCATTATGAATAGATTATTACTTGAGCATAAGAAATCATATGACACTATCCGTATTTTATTTTATCGACACCTCTACCTCTAAACATGTGGACATATTTATCGTTATCGGCTTTCACTTGAGGACAAGCGAGGTCTAAGCTTGGGGGAGTTGATATGTCCATTTTGCATCATGCTTATATATCAATATTTATTGCATTATGGGTTGTTATTACCCATTATGTCACAATACTTATGCCTATTCTCTCTGATTTTACAAGGTTTACATAAGGAGGGAGAATGCGAAATTTGGAATTCGAAATTTTGGAAAAGGAGCAAATATTAGAGATCTATTCTGCACAACTCCAAAAGTCCTGAAACTCCATGAAAGTTATTTTTGGAAATAATAAAAAATACTGAGCAAAAGAAATACGGCAGGGGGGCCTCCACCTGTCCACGGGGGTGGGGGGTGCGCCCTACCCCCCTGGGCGCACCCCCTGCCTCGTGGGCCCCCTGTTTACCCTCCGGTGCCCATCTTCTGCTATATGAAGTCTTTCGTCCGAAGAAAAACCATAAGCAAGCTTTCGGGACGACACTCCGCCGCCACGAGGCGGAACCTTGGCGGAACCAATCTAGGGCTCCAGCAGAGCTGTTCTGCCGGGGACACTTCCCTCCGGGAGGGGGAAATCATCGCCATCGTCATCACCAACGCTCCTCTCATCGGTTGAGGGCAATCTCCATCAACATCTTTACCAGCACCATCTCCTCTCAAACCCTAGTTCATCTCTTGTATCCAATTCTTGTCTCTAAGTCTGGGATTGGTACCTGTAGGTTGCTAGTACTGTTGATTACTCCTTGTAGTTGATGCCAGTTGGTTTATTTGGTGGAAGATCATATGTTCAGATCCATTATGCATATTAATACTCCTCTGATTATGAACATTAATATGCTTTGTGAGTAGTTACGTTTGTTCTTGAGGACATGGGAGAAGTCTTGATATTAGTAGTCATGTGAATTTGGTATTCGTTCGATATTTTGATGAGATGTATGTTGTCTATCCTCTAGTGGTGTTATGTGAACGTCGACTACATAACACTTCACCATTATTTGGGCCTAGAGGAAGGCATTGGGAAGTAATAAGTAGATGATGGGTTGCTAGAGTGACAGAAGCTCAAACCCTAGTTTATGCGTTGCTTCATAAGGGGTTCATTCGGATACATATGTTTCATGCTATGGTTAGGTTTACCTTAACACTTTTGTTGTAGTTGCGGATGCTTGCAATAGAGGTTAATCATAAGTGGGATGCTTGTTCAAGTAAGGACAACACCCAAGCACCGGTCCACCCACATATCAAATTATCAAAGGACCGAACGCGAAACAAATGAACGTGATGAAAACTAGCTTGACGATAATTCCCATGTGTCCTCGGGAGCGCTTTTCTCTATATAAGAGTTTGTCCCGGCTTGTCCTTTCCTACAAAAAGGATTGGGCCACCTTGCTGCACTTTATTTACTTTTGTTACTTGTTGCTCGTTGCAAATTATCCTTTCACAAAGCTATCTATTACCTATAATTTCAGTGCTTGCAGAGAATACCTTGCTGAGAACCGCTTATCATTTCCTTCTGCTCCTTGTTGGGTTCGACACTCTTACTTATCGAAAGGACTATGATAGATCCCCTATACTTGTGGGTCATCAGCAACAGAGGATAATCCCTCCAAGAAGCAATCCAAGCACCGGCGTCAGCGGCGCCGCTCTAAGTCCCGCCATAGCAAATGCAGCGATACCGGCACAAGAAACAATAACGCTCCGGATAGTGTCGAAGACGAAGAAAATCCCCTCCAGCCAGGCCTCGAGCAGGAGGATGGACAAGCTAACCCTCAGGTACAGGCAGCAGATGGAGAATCAGAGGATGACAATTACATGCCTCTCTCCAAAGACGAGGTGAGCCTCAGCGACGAAGAATTTATCGTGCCTGAGGATCCCGTCGAGCAGGAGCGCTTCAAGCGCCAGCTTATAGCCATAGCAAAAAGCCTGAAGAAAAAGCAGCAACAGCTTCAAGCTGACCAAGACCTGCTAGCAGATAGATGGACGGAGGTCCTAGCGGCCGAGGAATACGAACTCGAAAGCCCTACCAAGAATTACCCAAAGCACAGGTTGCTACCCCAACTCGAGGAGGAAGCATTAAAACCTGCATTACCAGCGTATGATGCGGTTGATCGGCCACCTCGTGGCTGAGACAGAGTGGCATATCAGCCCGAAGTCCAGCCTGCACCCCATCGCCATCCAAACAAAAACATCAAGGCCCGGGGCAACACGCAGGACCTGCAAGATGTATCGGAAAATAAACAGGACATGAAAGATCGATCTACGGATCACGAGGGCGCCCCCCAACGCGTGACACTGACCGTCTGGCTAGATATAGTAACAAATTCGGCCAGGCCGAATACAGCAGACAAGACTCGTATGAACTGCGTCAAGATATAGCCCGGCATAGAGGTGCCGCACACCCTCTATGCTTCACTGATGAAGTAATGGATCATGAATTCCCAGAAGGGTTTAAACCCGTGAACATTGAATCATATGATGGCACTACAGACCCCGCAGTATGGATAGAGGATTTCTTCCTCCACATTCATATGGCCCGCGGAGATGATCTACACGCCATCACGTATCTCCTGCTAAAACTCAAAGGGGCGGCTCGCCACTGGCTGAATAGCTTGCCGGCAAATTCCATCGAAAGTTGGGGGAACCTGGCAGACACATTCCTGGATAACTTCCAGGGCACTTATGTGCGACCACCGGATGCTGACGATTTAAGTCACATAACACAAGAGCCCGGAGAGTCAGCTAGGAAATTTTGGTCTCGGTTCCAAACTAAAAAGAACCAAATTGTCGATTGTCCGGATGCCGAAGCCCTAGCGGCCTTTAAACATAAGATCCATGACGAGTGGCTCGCCCGACATCTCGGCCAAGAGAAGCCAAAGTCCATGGCAGCCCTCATGACACTTGCGACCCGCTTTTGTGCGGGCGAAGATAGCTGGTTGGCCCGTATCAACAACACAGCAAGCAACCCTGGCACATCAGAAGCCCGAGATAGCAACGACAAACCTTGGCACAACAAACACAAGCGACGTAAACATGGTGAAAACACCGAAGATACGACAGTTAATGCTGGATTTAGTGGCTCTAAGTCCGGTCAGCGGAAAGGGCCACTCAAAAACAACAGTTCGGGTCTGTCCAGTCTGGACCGCATACTCGACCGCCAATGCCAAATTCATGGCACCCCAGGAACGCCAGCCACCCATACCAACAGAGAATGCTGGGTCTTCAAACAAGCCGGCAGGGCAGGCGCCAAAAACAAAGACGGCGGGGGGGGGGGGGTGGGGGTCTCAAAGCGATGATGGCGATGAAAAGCCCAGATCACCGAACACAGGAGGGCAAAAGAAATTTCCCCCGCAAATCCAAACGATGAACATGGTAAACACCACCCAAATTCCCAACCCGGACCAGATACGCACCCTTAGGGATGCCGACTTAACGGAACTAGTCGTCCCACAATATAAACTAGGGCCGGTCACCTTCAACCGCACGGATCGTCCGGTTAATGCCAATCAGGGCAATCCAGCCACACTAGTCCTCGGCCCAACAATTGATGGGTTCCACCTCACACGAGTACTTATGGACGGAGGCACCAGTCTAAACCTGCTTTACCAGGACACAGTGCACAAGATGGGCATCGATCATTCGGTGATCAAACCCACTAAAGCCACTTTCAGAGGCATTATACCAGGTGTGGAAGCCAGCTGTAAAGGCTCCATCGCCCTTGAGGTAGTCTTCGGATCACCAGACAATTACCGTACCGAAGAGTTAATCTTCAAAATCGTCCCTTTCTGCAGTGATTATCGTGCATCGCCGGATTTAATCAAGCGTTCGCTCGATTCAACGCAGTGCCACATTATGCCTACCGTAAGCTCAAAATGCCCGGTCCACGCGGCGTCATCACAGTTAATGGCTAGGCCGAACTTTCCTTCAGCACCACCGAGTACACCACTGTCTTAACAGCAGAAGCAACAAACAGTACCCTGTAGCCAAACCTCGAGTCGACGGCCAGGCTCCCGGACACCGCCAAAGGTCTCCGAACTACTTTGTGGCAGGATAGCCCAGCTCGTCCAGAGCTCAATTAAACACTCCGGCGAAAGCCATCATAGGCCACAGACAGCGGCTCAACCACTCTCCGGCACAAAAAACATTTCTTACATTTCCTTTGCAGGTTCACCTCTGCGCTGACCAGGACGGGCGATATGAAGGCAGCTCGAACGCGCAGAGGAATCCTTAGATATTCCCCGCGACGACCATCCGACTATACTCCGTATCCGCACACAACTTCTTCCCCCCGGTCTCAGCAGGTTCCACAGTCATATTTCCTTTTTATCACATTACCTGTACTCATACGAATCGACGTACTATTCGAATACAACATGTGGATTCATATACGCTTATCTGCTGTTATTTCTTATTAAAATTCTTTTGTCAAGTGGCATCCGTACGCCGCGATATACCTTCAAATATGCCAGGGGCTTCATTTTACCCATAATATGGACACAAAGTCCGAACACCTTCACGGAAGTTCGGCACCCCGAACCTATAGCTTTATATGCATCAGCTCCGAATCATGTCTTGGGTCAATAGTTGGGTTTGCCCGGCTCCCATGTTTTGGTACCTTACGTTCCGCTATATCGGCTAAGATAGCACTGGGAGAACTACTACGATTGTGTCCCGGTTCTTCCGGACGAGCACCTCAGTAGAGAAAGCCGAAAACCGACTGTCATGATACGGCGAGAGCTGGTCAGCTGTTCGAAGGTTGTAAAATCTTTAAGGATTTCTCCCGGATAATGCCATAACCAATGCAGCGTGCGATGGATCGGTTTTTCTTCCGATCAGGTGCTTATAGAGCCCCTCGTGTGGTCTTCCAAACATCAGGGGTTGCGCCTACCTTCCTAAAGCTCCTATGGCTAAGTGAGAGCGATAAATCCCTATAGTCCGATTGCCTGGTTCGTTGTGCTGAACACCTCCTTCGAAGGACCCAAAACTGGGATAAAGAGTGATCAGGTTTATCCCCAACACCCTCGTACTTCTTACGTGGGGGCAGAAGCCGACGACTGGCCAACTCTCGGGATTAATATATAAAACGGCCGCGCAGGAGGATAAAATTTTATATAACAGGCAATAATTAATATAAATGACCTTGTTCAAACATTACAAAGGACAACATGATTTGCATTCATGGAAATATAATGTCCTTGGTACATAGCTCCGCTGCAAGGTAGGATCCTCTCAGGACACTCTCATAATATAACTCAGGCTTGCGATGCACCTTCCCCTCTGGATGTCCTTCGGTCATCAGCTTTTCAGTATCCATCTTCCCCCAGTGCACCTTTGCGTGCGCGAAGGCCATTCGCGCACCCTCTATACAGACCGACCACTTGATGACATCAAGTCGAGGGCAAGCACTAATAAGCCGCTTCACGAGCCCGAAGTAGCTGCATGGAATTGGCTCGGCGGGCCATAGCCGGATAATCAGATCCTTCATGGCTAGTTCCGCCGCCTTATGCAGTTCGATCAGCTGTTTCAGTTGATCGACAAAAGGCACCGGATAATTCGGTGCCAAATACTGCGACCAGAAGAGCTTATCCGCAGTGTTCCTTTCTTCGGCTCGGTAGAATTGGGCGGCATCCGATATGCTGCGGGGCAGCTCGGCAAATACCCCTGAGAAATCCGAATTCAAAATTAGAAACATAATTTTCTCCTCAAATACTTGCTTTACATGGAAAAAGCCTTACCCGCCGCGATCTTCCTCGCCTCTTGGATCCCCTGCAGGGCGCTTTGGGTTTCCCCCCGGGCATCGCTCGTGGCCTGATGAGCCTTGGTCAGTTCGGATTCTTTCTCCATCAAACTCTGCTCCAATGTCTCACATTTCTTCACGGCCTCTTGAAGCTCTTGCTCAGCTTCAATAACCCTGGCCTCGTTCTTCTCACGAAGAGCCTGCTCTACGGCTGCCTTTTTCTCGGCCTCGACCACAGCCTTCTTAAGAGCCTCAACTTCGATCATCATCCCTAGCGTAAATCATGAAACATATTTTATCATACTGAAAATTCATTTGCAATGAACGCGAACAAGACTTGCGCATACCTTGTTTATCTCCCAACTGCATTTTCAACTGGCCAAGTTCTTCTTTGGCCCGCTCCATACTTTGATTCAGTCCGGAGACCTCCGCAGTATGAGAGGCAGCAGCCGCTACAGACGCCTGCTTACAACAGAAGAAAGATAGAGGTCATCAAATGAGTCTTCCTGCGAACATAAATTTGATCCTCTGTCCGGTTCTTTCTTTCACCGAACAGTGTATGAGGGGCTACTATCCATACCAATGCACTCTTTGAAACCTCATAAAACATACCTCAAAACCTTTTATAAGGCTGATACATGCTTCATGCAGTCCACTCTCATCAGACTGAATCTTCTCAATCACCGCACCCATAAGGGCATGATGTTCATCAACGATGGAGGCGCTCTTCAGCGCCACCAACAAAGCATCCGACACCTCTGGTTGGACAGGGGTTGCCAGTGGAAAAAGCACCCCCCCAGCTGAGAGAGGCTGCCTGCTTTATTCTGGAATAGTATTGGTCTCCGGAATTGCATCCGGTTGGGAGCCGAATTCAAGATGGCCCCCGTCGTCAGCTCCTATGGTAATTTTCTCCCCCATGTGTCCGACCCCTGAAGTTTGACCTCCAGGCGCCGCCTTCACGGTCTTTTCCTCTCCTCCTTGGCCAGGGTCCTTCCGGGACGAAGCCTCGGTGTTATTCACCTGTTTGGAGGAAGGGGCCTTTGGGGGCGTCCCGCTTTCCATAGCATCCGAGCTCAGCGAATCCTCTGATGATGATTGTTTGGTACGGGACCTCGCCGGACTACAAAAAATATGGCTCAGGTTAAAATACTATGCCATGATGAGTCTGGACGAATAAACGTACTAGGATTTGATATACTCACGAGTTCACCAGGGGCTGGGCCCTGGGATCCCATGCCGGGCCGCTGTTGGCGGCGGCAGTGGACTCCTCCGGAAGAGGAGCGTTTCCCCTTTTAGGCGACTCGGCCTCCAAATGTGCGGAGGCCGTCCTCTTCTTTCTCCCCCCCCCACGGGGGATTCATCTTCCTCCTCCTCCTCCTCCTCATCCTCTACGTCAGCTGGAGCATTTGGACATTGTGTCCGAAGTGCCGCGGCGATGAAGGCCGCCCCGGGTCTTTTGGCCTCCTTCTCGGCCGTCTTCTTCAGCACCTTGTATGGCGCCGGGACCAGCATCTTTGTCAGAAGTGGGACCGGACAATGGATCCTCTCCGCCTTCTTTGTCCAGCCCTAGGAGAGCTGTAGAAAACACATTAAGCGCTTCCTTTGTGTTATGCGGATAAAAAGTATGATGACTTACCGAACTTGCAGGGCGGGACAGTTGGTACCCGCGGTCTTCGGCGGAGTCCGGCCATGATTTACTGGACTTGAAAAGCACCTTCCAGATGTCTTTGTGCGAGGAGCCAAAAAGCTCTCGAAGGGTTTGGTGCTTGGCCGGATCGAATTCCCATAGATTGCATGTCCGGTGTTGACAAGGCAGGATCCGGCGAACTAACATCACCTGGACTACATTGACAAGTTTAATGTTCTTGTCTTCCATATCTTTAACGCGCGTCTGCTGCACTGACAATTCATTGCACGAAGACCAGTTCAGGCCCTTCTTGACCCAGGATGTAAGCCGCAGAGGGGCTCCGGATCGAAACTCGGGAGTAGCGGCCCATTCCATGCCGCGCGGCTCGGTGATGTAAAACCACTGCTGTTGCCACTCCTTCACGGAATCGTTAAAGGTGCCTGTTGGCCATGTGACGTTGGGCATCTTGCTCAAAATAGCGCCCCCGCACTCGGCATGCTCGCCGCCCACTACCTTGGGCTTCACATTGAAAATCTTCAGCCATAAGCCGAAGTGTGGCGAGATGCGCAGAAAAGCCTCGCACATGACAATGAATGTCGAGATGTTGAGGAAGGAATTAGGGGACAGATCATGAAGATCGGTCCCATAATAATACATGATGCCGCGAACAAATGGGTGGAGGGGAAACCCTAGCCAGCGGACGAAGTGAGGGAGGAATACAACCCTCTCGTGGGGTTCCGGAGTAGGGACGATATGTCCCGCGGTCGGGAGACGGTGGCTGATTTTCTTGGCCAGATACCCGGCCTCCCGAAGCTTTTTCATATCCTTCTCCCGGACAGTAGAGGCCATCCACTTGCCTCCTGCTCCGGATCCAGACATTTTCTCAAGGCCTTTGTGGGTAGAGAAGATGAACGCTTGGGGCGCTGGAGCTCGAGCAAAGGGGAATGGATCGGGAAGAAGAAAGCGTGGGTGCGCCTCCCCACTTGCAGAAGGGGAATGGACAGCAGAAGGCAGTCCTTATCCCCTTATAAAGGCAGCGGGGACTCTGCGCCTCCCCACTTGCCTGGTAAACTCGCTTATTCCCCAAGCGCCGTGATTGATGGCACGGTTGGGTTACCCACACCTGTATTGATGAGAATCCCGTGATAAGGGGACACGATCTCTACTTCGACAAGACGTGCCAAGAAAACTGCCTCGCAATATGTTCAGTAGCTGGTTGAGAAAAACGATTCGAATAATGACCGGGTCATGGCGTGATGTCACGCTATGAAACTTGTCAGCATATTAGATTTGTGGAATATTATAGTCTCTACGGTGGTATGTGGAATTTATTTTGCAGAGCCGGCCACGATCCTTGTGTTCAAAATCTTCTTTGGAGTATTCGGAGGAGGAACCCGCCTTGCAATGCCGAAGACAATCTGCGCGCCGGACTCATCGTCAATGAAGCCTGGTTCAGGGGCTACTGAGGGAGTCCTGGATTAGGGGTTCCTCAGACTGCCGAACTATATACTTTGGCCGGACTGTTGGACTATGAGGATAGAAGATTGAAGACTTCGTCCCGTGTCTGGATGGGACTCTCCTTGGCGTGGAAGGCAAGCTTGGCAATTCGGATATGTAGATCTCCTCCCTTGTAACCGACTCTGTGTAACCCTAGCCCCCCTCCGTGTCTATATAAACCAGAGGGTTTAGTCCGTAGGACAACAACAATCATAACCATAGGCTAGCTTCTAGGATTTAGCCTCTACGATCTCGTGGTAGATCAACTCTTGTAATACTCATATCATCAAGATCAATCAAGCAGGAAGTAGGGTATTACCTCCATCGAGAGGGCCCGAACCTGGGTAAACATCGTGTCCCCCGCCTCCTGTTACCATCTGATGAAGCTATGTACCTAGGGTAGGTACATGGACCTGTCCAAGATACCCTCCCCAAGGACATCTCTAGAAGAACCACCTTTCAGTCGACTCAGAAGTGTTCCACTCGACAGACTCGAACACACTCGACCATGAAGCCAACCACTCGACAGCCAGGAGATATAAAGTCACTCCGCACGCTAACGGTCGGTCATTAAGTAGCTCTTATGGTCATCATAGCACTTTATTTGCGGCGTTACCAGTAACGCCCGACCTTAATGTGCCTTAAACCCTGCATAACTGAAGGCCGGAGGGGTATGGCATACTCTATATAAGCCACCCCCCTCCTCAGTGTCAAGGTTTCGCACCCCCGTAATTCATACACGCATAATCCAGTCGACCGCCACCGGGCTCCGAGACGTAGGGCTATTACTTCCTCCGAGAAGGGCCTGAACTCGTAAAACTCGTGCGTATACAACTACTCCATAGCTAGGATCTTGCCTCTCCATTCCTAATCCCCTACATTACTGTCAGACTTAGAACCACGACAGTTGGCGCCCACCGTGGGGCAGGTGTCTTAGCGACTTGTTGGAGAAGTTGCAGTTTTTCCGATCCCCTTCATCATGGTTTCAGGCGGAGGTCTGGCTGAGGGCCACGAGATTCGTCTCGGCGCGCACGTGTTCGTCGCCGACGGCTCCGCTTGGCTTCAGGAGGCACCACTCGCCGTCGAGGCACTCCCAGTTCGTGGGGCAACGCACTTTCGCGCGTGCATCCGTGGCGTCCTCTTGCGGCAGCCGTCGACCCAGTATCGGTCGGCTCCTGTGGCGTCCTCCCTCCCTGTTGCCCGCCGGCGCAAGCGTTCCGGTCGGTCGAGGCTTCAGCGGTGGGTGAGGCACGCGGTGGCTCGCCAGTCGGCCACCCCTCAAGTCGCGGTGATCGAGCCCGACGAATCTCTCTACGGCCTGTTCGACTAGCTCCGCAGAGACTGCATCCTAGTGCGACAGTAGTGATCCAGCGGTGGAAGTCCCGATGGTCGATGGACCACGCATTCCTCCTGGCTTTCCCCGCGCCGATGGTGGCGATGGCGAAGGCGCTCCATCGCATGCCCATGAAGAGTACCTCCCCGAGCCCCTCACTTCGCTGCAGAGGGAGGAACTTCACCGTCGGAACGTGGATGCACTTCACACTCCTATAGTTGGAGAAACCCCCTAGGCCCGCGCCTTGGAAGACGCGCGCTTGGCCAACTTGGCTGAGCGCACTCGACTGGAGAATCTCCAGCGAGTACTCGACTAATGAGCGCGACAACGGGTCTCAGCATCCAATCGACGTCAGCTCTTTCAGCCACCGACTCAGGTATATCAAACTCCGGTTCAAAATTTAGTAGTTGCGGCCCGTATAGCAGAGTCGATTCAGCCTTCCCAGTCGGAGGCTGGCAGAGGCTTGTTGTAGATCAGAGCATTACTCCGGGCAGCAGGAGACCAAAATTCAGCTGTATCACAGTCGCGGAATAGGGTCCACAGCAAATCCGTTGTTGTAGATACCGTTCAGTCGGCTCACAGCCCAAGATCGCCCCGGAGGCGTGAGGGGCGTGGAGACCAGCGAGATCAGTATAGGAACCATGAGCAGGATGATCACCGACTCGATCGCGATGATCGACGTCGAGGGCCCACCCCTCCCCCAAGGAGTGGGTCATACGTGCCTCGACAGCAGGATGACAGACGCCCTCACAGTGCTGGGCGAAGGATTCCAGTCGACCCCAGAGAACCAGGCTTTGATGCGAGATCCATTCTCGTTTAGGGTTTGGTCGACAGAAACAGAGCTCACCGAGGAGGTCATGACAGAGATGTACCCACCAGCAGCAGAGTGCACGTCTCAGGACAAGAGTGCTTCAGCAGAGCCATCAGGGCCGCAGTGATTCCTCCCAACTTCAGGTTGGCGACTGGAGTTAGTAAGTTCACTAGTGAGTCCAAACCTGATACTTGGCTTGAGGACTACTGAGTGGCTGTTCAGATTGGCGGCGGTAATGATGAAGTGGCCATGAAACACCTGCCTCTTATGTTCGAGGGCTCGACCAGAGCATGGCTGAACCAGTTAGCACCCAGCAGCATTTACACTTGGGAAGATCTTTCCCGAGTGTTTGTCAGAACATTTAAAGGGACCTGCAAGCGACCAGCAGGGTTGACAGAATTCCAATCTTTCATGCAGAAGACGAATGAAACTTTGAGGGATTACATCCAGAGATGGATCACGTTGCATCACACAGTGGAGAACGTGTCGGATCACCAGGCAGTTTGTGCCTTCAAGAAAGGCAATAAGTACAGAGAACTGAATCTGAAATTCGGTCGAACCGGAGACATGTCTCTGTGTCGAATGATGGAGATTACCACCAAGTACGCTAATGGTGAAGAAGAGGATCGATTCCGGAGTGGCAAGCACAAGTCAGTCGCTCATGAAACCGGAGGAGGAAATTCCAGTCGGAAGCACAAGCGGAAAGCTGAGCCAACTGCTCCTGGAGAAGCCTTGGCCGTGACTCAAGGAAAGCTTAAGGGGAAGCCCAAAGGACCTTGGAACCCCAAGAAAGTGAAGGGTCAAGACGGAAATGATGTATTAGACTTGCCATGCCACATTCACACGAAGAAAGATGAAGAGGGTAAACTCATTTACCCAAAGCATACCACTCGACAGTGTCGGCTCTTGATCCAGCAGTTCCAGGGGAAACAGCCCAAAGATAAGGAAAAGGAGTCGGACAAAGTTGAAAACAAGGAAGATAGTGATGATGGATACCCCCAGGTCAATTCCACCCTGATGATTTTTGCTGACGTTGAAAGCAAGAGTCGATTGAAAGTTATCAACCGAGAGGTGAATATGGTCGCTCCGGCGACACCCAGTTATTTAAAATGGTCTCCAACTGCCATCACATTTGACCAGTCTGACGAACCGACGCACATAGCCACCCCTGGGAGGCATGCTTTGGTGGTCGACCCAGTTGTCGAAGGCACTCGACTGACTAAAGTTTTGATGGATGGTGGCAGTGGTCTGAATATACTGTATGCAGAGACGTTGAAAGGGATGGGCATTACGATGTCCGTGCTCAAGATCAAAGAACATGAGTTTCCATGGAGTCATTCCTGGAAACAAGGCCGAGTCACTCGGTCAGATTGCTCTTGATGTGGTCTTCGGGGACTCAAGAATTTCCGCAAAGAAAAGTTGACGTTTGAAGTCGTGGATTTCCAGAGTGCTTATCACGCTATTCTGGGAAGGCTAGCGTATGCACGTTTGATGGCTCGACCATGTTATGTATACCTTAAGCTGAATATGCCAGGCCCCAAAGGTGTGACCACTATCACCGGAAATCGGAAGAAAGCGGAAGATTGTTTTCAGAAAGGCTCAAAGATCGCCGATGCTCAGATAGTAGTGGTAGAGCTGTAGGAATACCAGAAAACTGCAGACCCGAGTGATTTGTTGCAAGCCAAGAAGCCCGCTACGGAATCAGCGTTTCAGTCATCTGGTGAGACAAAGCCGATTCACATTCACCCGACTGACCCCAATGCTGCTCTGACTCATATCTCAACAACACTCGACTCCAAATAGGAAGAAGCGCTCACCCAATTCCTCCGTGAGAACTGGGACATCTTCGCATGGAAACCTTCTGACATGCCAGGTGTTCCCAGGGAACTGGCTGAGCATCGTTTACGAATCGACGCGAAGGTAATACCGGTCAAGGAACATCTTCGACGGTCTGCCATACAGAAGAGAAAAGCAATTGGTGAAGAAGTGGCTCGACTCCTTACAGCGGAGTTTATCCGAGAGATTTACCAGTCCGAGTGGCTCGCTAATGTTGTCATGGTCCCCAAGAAGGACAATCCACTTCGCATGTGCATTGACTTCAAACATATCAAATGGGCCTGCCCGAAAGATCATTTTCCTCTCCCCCGCATCGACCAGATAGTCGACTCAACTGCGGGATGTGAACACCTGTCTTTTTTTGATGCCTATTCCGGTTACCATCAGATCCATCTGTATGGACCCGACGAGATCAAAACAGCTTTCATCACTCCATTCGGGTGCTTCTGTTATGTTACCATGCCATTCGGCCTAAAGAATGCCGGAGCCACGTTCATGAGGATGATTCAGAAGTGTTTGCTCACTCAAATCAATCGGAATGTGGAAGCGTACATGGATGATATTGTGGTCAAGTCACGGAAGGGTTCCGACCTGCTGACTGACCTTGCTGAAACTTTTGCCAATCTCAGGAGGTATGCTATCAAGCTTAATCCATCAAAGTGTACATTCGGTGTTCCTGGCGGAAAGTTACTCGGTTTTCTCGTTTCCGAACGAGGAATCGACGCCAACCCAGAGAAAGTTGGTACTATACTCTGACTGAAACGCCCTGTGCGTGTGCACGATGTCCAAAAGCTTACTGGTTGCTTGGCCGCTTTAAGTCGATTCATTTCTAGTCTCGGTGAAAAGGCATTGCCTCTTTACCGACTGATGAAGAAGTCAGACAAGTTCGACTGGACTCCTGAAGCTGATGCAGTGTTTGCAGAGCTGAAAACCCTGCTCTCCACCCAGCCGGTGCTTGCTGCCCCAATCAGCAAAGAGCCTTTGCTGCTTTACACTGCAGCCACGGGACAAGTTGTCAAGACAAAGATTTACTACGAGCGGGAAGAAGAAGGAAAAGCCTTTAAAGTTCAGCACCCAGTATATTATGTTTCTGAAGTTTTAACCCCGTCAAAGCAAAGATATCCTCATTATCAGAAGCTTGTATATGGGATTTATATGACCACAAAGAAGGTTGCACATTACTTCTCTGACCATTCCATTACAAATCGCCGGTGACGCTCCATTGTCGAGATTACGCACAATGTGAGATGCAACTGGTCGAGTGGCAAAATGGGCGATTGAACTCCTTCCCTAGATATCAAGTTTGAGGCAAAGAAAGCCAGCAAGTCCCAAGCAATAGTAGATTTCACACCGAGTGGATTGAACAACAACCGCCGACTCAAGTTCACTCGAGCCTTTGGACCATGTTCTTTGATGGTTCCAAGATGCTGAATGGTTCCGGTGCTGGGGTGGTGTTAGTTTCCCCCCGAGGAGATAAGCTCAGATATGTTCTTCAAATTCACTTTGATTCCTCCAACAAAGAAGCAAAATATGGAGCACTTTTGTATGGGTTGCGTATGGCCATTTCACTCGGCGTCCGTCGCCTCATGGTCTATGGCGACTCAGATTTGGTGGTTAATCAAGTGATGAAGGAGTGGGACGTCAGAAGTCTGGCCATGACTGGTTACTGCAATGCAGTGAGAAAGCTAGGGAAGAAATTCGAGGGGTTAGAGCTTCATCATATACCCCGACTGAAAAATCGAGCAGCTGATGATTTGGCAAAAATAGGTTCCAAGAGAGAAGCCATTACCAGCAATGTGTTTTTGGAACACATCCACACACCATCAGTTCAAGAGGAACCTTTCACCGAAGAAGCTCCGCAACCAAAAAGTGCCACAGATCTGACTGATGTTGAGGTTCCAGCGGTGGTCGACTTGATCATGGAAGTCTTGGTAATCACTCCCGACTGGACGGTGCCGTACATCACGTGCATCCTAAGGAAAGAACTCCCAGATAATGAAGAAGAGGATCGACAGATCATCCGTCGATCCAAGACCTTTACTGTGATAAAGGGACAATTATACAGGGAAAGCGTGACTGGAGTCGGTTAGAAGTGTATAACGCCAGAAGAAGGTCAAATAATTCTTGACGATATCCACTCGGGGACCTATGGTCATCATGCGTCCTCTCGGACCATTGTGGCTAAAGCATACCGAGCGGGATTTTACTGGCCAAGAGCAAATGAAATGGCGAAAGAGATAGCCGACAAATGTGAAGGATGTCAGTTCTACTCCAATATGTCACACAAACCCGCATCAGCCTTGAAGACCGTTCCACTCGTCTGGCCCTTCGTTGTTTGGGGATTGGATATGATTGGACCAAACTGGCAGGAGCGGCTTCACTCACATGCTAGTGGCAGTCGACAAGTTTACTAAATGGATTGAAGCTAAGCCTATCAAGAATCTCCATGCTTGCACTGCTATCAGTTTCATCAGAGAGTTGATATTCAGATACGGAGTTCCGCATAGCATCATCACTGATAATGGGTCAAACTTCGATTCCGACAAGTTCAGAGCCTTTTGCGCCTCTCAAGGCACATGAGTCGATTATGCTTCAGTCGCTCACCCCCAGTCGAATGGACAAGCGAAACGAGCAAACGGTCTAATTATCAAAGGACTGAAACCCCGACTGATGCGCGATCTCAAGCACGCGGCAGGCACATGGGTCGATGAACTTCCATCAGTTCTTTGGGGATTGAGGACCACCCCTAATCGGTCAACTGGACGAACTCCATTCTTTCTGGTCTATGGAGCTGAAGCAGTTCTACCGAGTGACTTGCTTCACAATGCACCACGAGTCGAGCTCTACTGAGAAGATGAAGCAGAACAAGCCCGGCAGGATGCAGTCGACCTCCTAGAAGAGGAAAGAGAGATGGCCCTGATCCGATCGACTATTTATCAGCAAGACTTGCGTCGATTCCATGCCAGAAATGTGAAGAGTCGAGCCTTCCAAGAAGGAGACTTGGTCCTCCGAGTAGATCAACATAAACCACACAAGCTCACTCCCACTTGAGAAGGCCCCTTCATCGTCACCAGAATTCTCCACAATGGAGCGTACCATCTTTACAATATCGATCGCCAGATTGATGAGCCACGAGCTTGGAATGCGGAGCTGCTCCGCCCCTTTTTTACTTAAGTACTCACTCAGATGAGATGTAATAAGAAATACCTCTGTAGTTTGTTTATCAAACACAAGAGTGTTATAATTTTCCCAGTGATTTTTGTTGCTTTTGTTTACATAAGAAACCCCCCAGTGGGTAGCTTAACTGCGAATCCGTTTCGCCTAAGTTTGTAAAAAAATTCCTACTGAGTGACGAGCAAGCCTCGAACTCGGAGGCTTAGCTGCGAATCCGTTTCGCCTAAGTACTTGAAAATCCTACCGAGTGGTGAGCCAGCCTCCCACTCGGGGGCTTAGCTGCAGTCCAAGTACTCGCCTAAGTTTAAAAAATCCTACCGAGTGGTGAGCCAGCCTCCCACTCGGGGGCTTAGCTTGATCGATGCTAGCCTAAGTTTAACAAATCCTACCGAGTGGTGAGCCAGCCTCCCACTGGGGGCTTAGATGCAGTCCAAGATCGCCTAAGTTTAAAAATCCAACTGAGTGGTGAGCCAGCCTCCCACTGGGGGCTTAGCTGCAGATCGGTACTACGCCTAAGTTTAAAAAAATCCTCCGAGAGTGGTGAGCCAGCCTCCCACTCGGGGGCTTAGCTGCAGTCCATTACTCGCCTAAGTTTAACAAATCCTACCGAGTGGTGAGCCAGCCCCCCACTCGGGGGCTTAGCTGCAATCCAGTACTCGCCTAAGTTTAAAAAATCCTACCAAGTGGTGAGCCAGCCTCCCGCTCGGGGGCTTAGCTGCAGTCTAGTACTCGCCTAAGTTTAAAAAATCCTACTGAGTGGTGAGCCAGCCTCCCACTCGGCGACTTAGCTGCAGTCCAGTACTCGCCTAAGTTTAAAAAATCCTACCGAGTGGTGAGCCAGCCTCCCACTCGGGGGCTTAGCTGCAGTCCAGTACTCGCCTAAGTTTAACAAATCCTACTGAGTGGTGAGACATCCTCTCACACGGGGCTTAGCTGCAGTCCAAGCACTCGCCTAAGTTTGAGAAATCCTACGGAGTGAAGAGCAATCCTCTCACTCGGGGGCTTAGCTGCAGTCCAAGCACTCACCTAAGTTTGAGAAATCCTACCGAGTGAAGAGCAATCCTCTCACTCGGAGGCTTAGCTGCAGTCCAAGTACTCGCCTAAGTTTAGAAAATCCTACCGAGTGGTGAGCCAGCCTCCCACACGGGGGCTTAGCTGCAGCCCAGTACTCGCCTAAGTTTAACAAATCCTACCGAGTGGTGAGCCAGCCTCCCACTCGGGGGCTTAGCTGCAGTCCAGTACTAGCCTAAGTTTAAAAAATCCTACCGAGTGGTGAACCAGCCTCCCACTCGGGGGCTTAGCTGCAGTCCAGTACTGGCCTAACTTTAAAAAATCCTACTGAGCTATGAGCCAGCCTCCCACTTGGGGGCTTAGTTGTAGTCCAGTACTCGCCTAAGTTTAACAAATCCTACCAAGTGATGAGCCAGCCCCCCACTTGGGGTCTTAGTTGCAGTCCAGTACACGCCTAAGTTTAAAAAATCCTACCGAGTGGTGAGCCAGCCTCCCACTCGGGGGCTTAGGTGCAGTCAAGTACTCGCCTAAGTTTAAAAAATCTTACCGAGTGGTGAGCCAGCCTCCCACTCGGGGCTTAGCCATGATCGATGCTCGCCTAAGTTTAAAAATCCCACCGAGTGGTGAGCCCGGCCTCCCACTCGGGGCTTAAGCTGCGATCGATGCTACTAAGTTTAACAAATCCTACCGAGTGGTGAGCCAGCCCCCCACTCGGGGCTTAGATGCAGATCCAAGACTACGCCTAAGTTTAAAATCCCACCGAGTGGTGAGCCAGCCTCCCACTCGGGGGCTTAGCTTCTGATCAAGACTCGCCTAAGTTTAAAAATCCCACCGAGTGGTGAGCCAGCCTCCCACTCGGGGCTTAGCTGATCCAGTACTCGCCTAAGTTTAACAAATCCAACCGAGTGGTGAGCCAGCCCCCCACTCGGGGGCTTAGCTGCAGTCCATTACTCGCCTAGGTTTAAAAAATCCTACCAAGTGGTGAGCCAGCCTCCCACTCGGGGCTTAGCTGCAGATCCGATGCTACGCCTAAGTTTAAAAAATCCTCTTGAGTGGTGAGCCAACCTCCCACTCGGGGCTTAGCTGATCCAAGACTAGCCTAAATTTAAAAAATCCAACCGAGTGGTGAGCCAGCCTCCCACTCGGGGGCTTAGCTGCAGTCCAGTACTCGCCTAAGTTTAACAAATCGTACCAATTGGTGAGACATCCTCTCACATGGGGGCTTAGCTGCAGTCCAAGCACGCGCCTAAGTTTGAGAAATCCTACCGAGTGAAGCGCAATCCTCTCACTCGGGGGCTTAGCTGCAATCCAAGCACTCACCTAAGTTTGAGAAATCCTACCGAGTGAAGAGCAATCCTCTCACTCGAAGGCTTAGCTGCAGTCCAACTACTCGCCTAAGTTTAAAAAAGCCTACCGAGTGGTGAGCCAGCCTCCCACTCGGGGGCTTAGATGCAGTCCAGTACTCGCCTAAGTTTAACAAATCCTACCGAGTGGTGAGCCAGCCTCCCACTCGGGGCTTAAACTGCGATTCAAGATTACTAGCCTAAGTTTAAAAAATCCTACCGAGTGGTGAGCCAGCCTCCCACTAGGGGGCTTAGCTGCAGTCCAGTACTCGCCTAAGTTTAACAAATCCTACCGATTGGTGAGACATCCTCTCACACGGGGGCTTAGCTGCAGTCCAAGCACTCGCCTAAGTTTGAGAAATCCTACCGAGTGAAGAGCAATCCTCTCACTCGGGGGCTTAACTGCAATCCAAGCACTCACCTATGTTTGAGAAATCTTACCGAGTGAAGAGCAATCCTCTCACTCGGAGGCTTAGCTGCAGTCCAATTACTCGCCTAAGTTTAAAAAATCCTACCGAGTGGTGAGCCAGCCTCCCACTCGGGGGCTTAGCTGCAGTCCAGTACTCGCCTAAGTTTAAAAAATCCTACCGAGGGGTGAACCAGCCTCCCACTCGGGGGCTTAGCTGCAGTCCAGTACTCGCCTAAGTTTAAAAAATCCTACCGAGCTGTGAGCCAGCCTCCCACTCGGGGGCTTAGCTGTAGTCCAGTACTCGCCTAAGTTTAACGAATCCTACCGAGTGGTGAGCCAGCCCCCCACTCGGGGGCTTAGCTGCAGTCCAGTACTCGCCTAAGTTTAAAAAATCCTACCGAGTGGTGAGCCAACTCCCACTCGGGGGCTTAACTGTAGTCCAGTTCTCTCCTAAGTTTAAAAAATCATACGGAGTGGTGAGCCAGCCTCCCGCTCGGGGGCTTAGCTGCAGTCCAGTACTCGCCTAAATTTAAAAAATCCTACCGAGTGGTGAGCCAGCCTCCCACTCGGGGGCTTAGCTGCAGTCCAGTACTCGCCTAAGTTTAACAAATCCTACCGAGTGGTTAGAGATCCTCTGACTTGGGGGCTTAGCTGCAGTCCAAGCACTCGTCAAAGTTTGAGAAATCCTACCGAGTGAAGAGCAATCCTTTCACTCGGGGTCTTAGCTACAGTCCAAGCACTCGCCTAAGTTTGAGAAATCCTACCGAGTGAAGAGCAATCCTCTCACTCGGGGGCTTAGCTGCAGTCCAAGTACTTGCCTAAGTTTGAGAAATCCTACCGAGTGAAGAGCAATCCTCTCATTCGCGGGCTTAGCTGCAGTCCAAGCACTCTCCTAAGTTTGAGAAATCCTACCGAGTGAAGAGCAATCCTCTCACTCAGGGGCTTAGCTGCAGTCCAAGCACTCGCCTAAGTTTGAGAAATCCTACCGAGTGAAGAGCAATCCTCTCACTTGGGGGCTTAGCTGCAGTCCAAGTACTTGCCTAAGTTTGAGAAATCCTACCGAGTGACGAGCAATCCTCTCACTCGGAGGCTTAGCTGCAGTCCAGTACTCGCCTAAGTTCGAAAACATACCGATCTGCAAGGACGATGAGGTGCAGGTCGACTGCTACTTTCTCCTTCGGAGCTGCGCCACAAGTACAACGTGCGCTCCATCCTGATCCGCAAGGACAACGAGGTGCAGGTCGACTGCTACCTTCTCCTTCGGAGCTACGCCACAAGTACAACGTGCGCTCCATCCCGATCCGCAAGGACGACGAGGTACAGGTTGACTGCTACCTTCTCCTTCGGAGCTACGCCACAAGTACAACGTGCGCTCCATCCTGATCCGCAAGGACGACGAGGTGCAGGTCGACTGCTACCTTCTGCTTCGGAGCTGCGCCACAAGTACAACATGCGCTCCATCATGATCCGCAAGGACGACGAGGTGCGGGTCGACTGTTACCTTCTCCTTCGGAGCTGCGTCACAAGTATAACATGCGCTCCATCCCGATCGGCAAGGACAACGAGGTGCAGGTCGATTGCTACCTTCCCCTTCGGAGCTGCGCCACAAGTACAACTTGCGCTCCATCCCGATCCGCAAGGACGACAAGGTGCAGGTCGACTGCTACCTTCTCCTTCGGGGCTACAAATACAACATACGTACTCCATCCCTTCCTGCAAGGACAATGATGCGCAGGACGACTGAATCTTCCACCTCAGAGCTGCATCTCAAACACAAAGACTATTCCGAGTGAAGAGCACAGTCCACTCGAAGGCAAATGCAAGCATATTCAGAAGTAAAACAAGTTCAGATAAATCTTAAAGGTTCCAAACCGCAGATCAAAGTACTCGGGCTCTCAGCCCGAAGGAGTTTAGCGGTTACAAAATCCACTCGACATTCCGAGGCAAATTTAAGGTGAGGCATAAAAGTTTGTTCACTCCGCGGGAGGAGGACTGGCTCGTCCAGGTCGACACCATCGGCGATCCGAGTGGCAGCAGCAATGAAAGTCTCCATAAAGGATCGGAAATCGTGCTTCTTGGTGTTGGCGACCTTGATTGCTGCCAGCTTATCTTCTCACGCCTCTTTACAGTGGACACGAACCAAAGACAGAGCCACATCAGCACCGCACCAAGCAGAAGACTTCTTCCACTCCTGCACTCGACCAGGAATCTCGTTAAGTCGAGTCATCAGGGACTCGAGGTCGTTCTGGAGTGTTGCCCCTGGCCAAAGTGTTGTGTCGATCCGCGACGTGGCGACTTTCAGTCGAGCCAAGTAGTCAACAACACCGTCGATGCGGGATTCCAGTCGGAGCAGGTTCATAGTAGTTTCGTCCTTCACGGGGGAATTGGTAGGGTCCAAATTTGGTTCGATTCGCCCAGTCTCCTCTTCGAAGTCTCGGCAAAGCTCTGCATGCACAGTCCAAGGATGAGTCAATATTCGTATGCCGAGTCGACAAAGATGAACCAGTCGGAACGGGATATGTACCTTCAAGCTTGATGAATAACTTCTTGGCGAGGCTCCTCAGATAGCTTTCCAGATCATCCCTCCTGCGAGCAATGCCTTCCATCTTCTCGTTCAGGTTAACCTTGTCCTTCTTCAAGCGGGTTACCTCCTTGTTGGCTTCGTCCAGAGCAGATTTCATCTTCGCGTTCTCCTCCTCCAGTTTGCCGACTGAAGCTAGCTTCTGTTCAGCTAGAGCAGTTTGGTCGTCGGCCTTCTTTTGTGCAGCAACCAGATCGTGATCCTTCTTTACCAGAGCCTGGTTCAGTTTTTCTAAAAAGAAATAACGCTCAGTTCAGAAAGAGCAGAATGAAATCCGGGTCTAAGACAAAACAGTCGACAAAGCTTCCTTACCATTGGCGTCATCTTTGGCCTTCTGCAGCTCTGACTTGGCCAACTCCAGGTCAAGGTTGAGTTGAATTTGCTGCTTTTCCAAGTCGGCAAAGAAAGCTCCAAGGTCACAAGATTTCTGCAATCCGAGAGGATGGGTTATTTTACAGAGAAAAACGACAAAGACAATAAATACTAAGACTACGGTCGACTGCCCACAGTCCACCATAGTCTCGGGGACTACACCCAGTGGGTGCACTTAGCGTGCCCCCATTAGTTCAGTTAACACTCGGCGAGACCTTTTCAGCGTGAGATATAAAAAAAAGAAGAAAGATAGCAACGAACAAGCTCTTCAGACCATAGCCGACTGCCAGCAGTCGACCACGGTCTCGGGGACTATACCCGGTGGGTGCACTTAGCGTCCCCCACTGGTTCAGTTTACACTCGACATGGCCAGAGCAGACCGAGTGAAGGAATTAAAATGTCAAGACTACAGTCGACTGCCCGCAGTCCACCGTAGCCTCGGGGACTACACCCAGTGGGTGCACTCAGCGTGCCCCCACTAGTCCAAAACTTCAATAACAAAAATTTAGCTCAAAGTATGGATTTGCTTAGTGACAAGTTGAAGCACCCAGTGGGTGCACAGACGCAAAGATCCTTGGAAAGAGAGTTTTCAGGTAACATATCCTAACAGAGCAAGCCAAGAAAATCAGTCGACATGCTGCTAACCTTAACATTTCTTTGAAGAGCCGAGCTGGCATCATAGGCGGCTTGACTGACATCTTGCACCATCTTCATCTTCTCCATCATAATACCTGCTTGGCGTAGGGCTTCCTTGGAAGCATTGACTTCGTACTCTGGGACGTGATGGGTGGCAAAACTGAAGGTGGATTGGCAGGAGCTTGAGCAGTCGATGAAGAAGGCAGAGCACTCGACAGTGGTATGACAAAGGTAACAGAAGCCCGATTGGCATCACCAGCGTCCTGAACGACTGGTTCATCTATCGGCGTCGATTGTGGCACCTTGTCTGCAGGAGTTTTCCTGTTTTTCCTTGTCAAAGGCCTCTCGGGCTCTTCATCGTCATCGTCGGGGAGGTTAATAATGTTGGTAGCTGTTCAAAGATCAGTCGCCAAAATTACATCACCCACTGGTATAGATTACAGTTGAGTCGACCAAATAAAGACAGAACGACAGAAATCGTACCCAGATTGAAGGTGACTGCATCCTCCATCGCCTCATCTTCATCCCTATAAGCTGAAGTCCCGTAAGTAGCAGCGCTGCTAGTTCCAAAGTTCATCTGGTCAAATCAAGGAAAAAATAAACAGCACAGAACATCGTGTGAATACAAAGGGAGACACTCACGCATGAAGCGGCAGGGGATGTCAATCTTAATCTTCATAGCATATACGAGGCCTTTGCATTACAACTTTGGGCTGCTTTGACGCTTTTTCAGTCGGAGCCAGTGAGGACGTCTGTCGGTGTCAAAACCGGTGGATCTCGGGTAGGGGGTCCCGAACTGTGCGTCTAGGCGGATGGTAACAGGAGACAAGGGACACGATGTTTTTACCCAGGTTCGGGCCCTCTCGATGGTGGTAATACCCTACTCCTGCTTGATTAATATTGATGATATGGGTAGTACAAGAGTAGATCTACCACGAGATCAAGGAGGCTAAACCCTAGAAGCTAGCCTATGGTATGATTGTTGTTGTATATCTCTATCGACTAGCCTGGCCCCGGTTTATATAATGCACCAGAGGCCTAGGATAATAAGAGTCCTAGCCGAATACGCCGGTGGGGGAGGAGTCCTTGTCTTGATCGCCAAGTCTTGTGGAACCTTCCTTGTATGCGGCACCTGTCCGAACTGGCCCATGAGTATGCGGCCGTGGGGGTCCTCGGCCCAATCTAACCGATTGGGGGACGACGTGGTGAGTACCCCCTAGTCCAGGACACCGTCAACGTCCGAGGGCGCTTTGAAGACGGCCAGTCTGAGGTACACATCCGGCTGACCCGGCAGTAACAATCGCAGAGGTGCTCCCTTTACCACCTAGCCGAACAATCGGGAACGTAGGGGTAAGCACAGAGCCAGGCAACCCAGCTTGGCCAAAACTTAAGTCATATCGATGCATATAATGGTGAATAAAAGGTACATGCGGAAGTGTGACACATGTGTTGGGCATAAAGCCCGTATTAATAAGCTTATGTTAAAGAAGCCCCCAGGTATAATGAGCGCGGGTAGCGCGTCAAGTGTGTGCGAACAGAGTTTGGACAAGGAAAAAAATTTACAAGCAACTTTTTTCCAAAAAAGTATAATGCTTGCTCAAGCCGAACACAAGTCAAAAATTTAAAACTTTGAGCATGAAGGCAACTTAGCTGGTTAATGTGTTCGGTATTGACGACGCAGTCCGAGCTTGATGCGGGACAAGGTTCCATCCCCCAAGTCGGTCCCGAGGTGGCGGAGCAAAGAGCTCAGCACTCTGAAGTGGTGACATAGCACGGTCAATGCAGAACGGCAGAGTGATGCCGAAGTCCCCGGCATGGGGTAATGAAGTGTTGATGAAGCCCCCCCGTCCAGCCGAGGTGACGTCAAAGGATATAGTCCGGCTGGATCATTTTCCTGTGCACAAAAAATAGTGCAGGCCGGGGATAGTAGCAATAATAGGAATTAAAAAAATGTTGCACAATAAATAATTTATGCAAAGTGAGTAATAAAAGAAATATGGCCTGGGGCCGAAGTCGATGTCGATGCAGGTCGTCGACGTAATGCAATAAAGGCGTGGCAAAGCCTGGATTCACAGGTCGGTCCGAAGTTAGGATGCGGCGTCGGGCTGTGTCTGAACCGACCGAACCATCATGCGACCGTCGATAATGCGGCCACCATTTGATAGACCTGTGTACATATGATGGACTAACCAGAGTAATAATTCCTTGGGAAAAATTTAACACAAACAAGCAAAAAGAAATACTAGGATTAATAGCACCTGGTATATTTGTTGTAGCAATCCGAAGGAAGGTGATTCCCAAAATTGGGACTCGATCCGCGCACCCATGCCTGGTCGGCTAGTGACGCCGAAGTGTCCGGATTAGGTTGATGAAGAGATGGCTAAGCCCCCGGTCCAGCCGAGATGTCGAAGTAGGTCGGCGTGATGGACACCAGTTTGAAGAAGCAATAGTGCGGCCCTGCCGATGCAGGTCGTGACGTGGTCGATGCCGGCTTGATGAAGCGACCGCGGCGATGCGGTATGCCCGCTCCGTGTAATCCATGGGGCGGCGATGTTGGTGATGATTTATCCTTCGCGATGCCGGACTCTTGTTCAGCTTGCCAAGATGATGATCCGAAGAAGTTGAGCTCGGCTAAACAAAGTGACGATGTGTCTAACGCAGATCGGCAGCCGTGGAGCAACATTGCCGGACTGGTTTGACACCAGCATGATATTGAAGATCATGTTCAGAAGATCTTAAGGTTAGTGGGGTGTGTTCGGGAACAAAACACAATACCCCATAAAAAACTTCCTTCAAAGAGGATGTCCGAAATCCCGTTCATAAAAAGACGAACTCGGGTGGGATTCGTTTTTGCGCAGAAAACAGATCCGAAATGTGATGCACTAATCGGAAGGTTCCCGAAGTTTGAACGGTCGGATCGAGCAGAAATTTTGAGGGGTGGTAGATATAGGAATTCCGCAGCCGGTCAACGGTTGGATCTTCCAAAGGAAGTCCGAGCTAGAAGCTGGACACCACGCCCTAAACTCGTCCGGATTCTCGTCCAGATTCAATGCGGCTCCGGTATATCGGAGACTGCCAGAGATTCCTCCATCGGAACTCGACGAAAATTTCCAGGGTTGTTGTGGACTCAATTCCGCATAATTCCACCGAAGCAATCGTTAAAACGACGCTTGAGGAGGCGGTGGCAGCGGACACAAGTCCGCTGCCCAGAAAAACAGTACGGTCGCCCGAGGGCAATGTTGACGTTGAGCCCCCGGGCTCCCTGGATGATTCCTCCATGATCTTGATAGAGATCGGAGTTGATGTTGATGTAGGCCCTCATCCGAACATGACGATCAGAGGTAGGGCGCAGTCCTTGGTCGAACCAAGGTGACCAGTCGATCTGGTGACGAAGATGCCGAAGTCACTGTTGATCTGCAGGCGAGCCATTGACCTTTTGCCGAACACACAGCGGAACTCTCAATGAAAGCACCAATGTCGGTGTCAAAACCGGCGGATCTCGGGTAGGGGGTCCCGAACTGTGCGTCTAGGCGGATGGTAACAGGAGACAAGGGACTCGATGTTTTTACCCAGGGTCGGGCCCTCTCGATGGAGGTAATACCCTACTCCTGCTTGATTAATATTGATGATATGGGTAGTACAAGAGTAGATCTACCACGAGATCAAGGAGGCTAAACCCTAGAAGCTAGCCTATGGTATGATTGTTGTTGTATATCTCTATCGCCTAGCCTGGCCCCGGTTTATATAATGCAACAGAGGCCTAGGATAATAAGAGTCCTAGGCGAATACGCCGGTGGGGGAGGAGTCCTTGTCTTGATCGCCAAGTCTTGTGGAACCTTCCTTGTATGTGGCCCCTGTCCAGACTGGCCCATGAGTATGCGGCCCTGGGGGTCCTCGGCCCAATCTAACCGATTAGGGGACGACGTGGTGAGTACCCCCTAGTCCAGGACACCGTCAACGTCCGAGGGCGCTTTGAAGACGGCCAGTCTGAGCAATCGCTTTTTCACGGATGCTCGGCCGGTCTTGGTCGAGCTTGGATCGCCTCTCCCTGCAAGGAGGTGACTCGACTTCTTCTTCGTCACTTGAGTCATCACTTTCCTCACTTTCCTCTCCGTCAGAATGCCAGTCGCCGCTGCTCGCCTCCCTTTCCGGGTCTTGCTCTTGCTCCCCGTTGGGCATTGAGTACATTTCTATAAGAGCCTGGCAGAAAAACAAGCAGAACAACAGTCAATCGACGGAGCATAAATAGCTGCATGGTCAAAATTACAGTCGAAACTTAGAGTTGAACCTTGTCCGCACGTGGACTGGGTCGAGTGGAGGAATTCTCCTGGCTCCCCTAGGGTTGTCTTTGTTCCCAGTGATGCTCGTCAGCCATCCCTCCAGCGTGGCATCCTCGACCTCCTCTGGGTGGATCCGAGTGGTGTCCTCAGTGCCCGAATACATCCACATCGGATGGTATCGAGCTTGAAGTGGTTGGATGCGTCGCCGAAGGAAGACCTCTAAGAGATCCATACCAGTCACCCCATCACGGATAAGCTGGACAACACGTTCGACTAGTATCTTAACCTGCGCCTTCTCTTCCGGGATCACCTTCAAAGAGGAGGGCTTCCTCACTCGTTCCATAGAAAAAGGAGGGAGTCCGGTCGACTGCCCTGGCGTCGGCTGGTCTTTGCAGTAAAACCAGGTCGACTGCCATCCTCGGACCAAGTCGGGTAGGATCATGGCTGGAAAAGAACTTTCCCCTCTCATCTGAACCCCAACACCCCCACACATCTAAATCACTTGTGTTCTCTCGTCACTCGGATTAGCCTTTTTCACCGTCGAGAGTGACAGGTGAAAATGTGCTTGAAAAGGCCCCAATGAGGCCGACAACCCAAGAAATTCTCACACAAAGACACGAAAGCAGGGAGATACACGATTGTGTTGGGTGTGAAGTGGTGGAGTTGTGCCCCAAAGAAATTCAGAAACCCCCGAAAGAAAGGGTGAGGAGGCAAGGAAAACCCACGGTCGACATGGGTGGCCAAGAGAACGCACTCGCCCTCCCGAGGCTGTGGCTCGGACTCCTTCCCCGAAAGCCACGCTGATCCGTGGGGGATCAGTCCTCCATTAGCCAGGTCGTCGAGATCTTCTTGACGAATCTTCGAGCAGATCCAGTTGCCCTGGATCCAGCCCTGCGGCAGGCCGACCGTTGATGAAGATCCGCCCCGACTGGTTGTCTTCCCCTTCGCCTTCACCGTCGCTTTCTTCGCCCGCTCCAGGGCCACCGTCTTCTCTTTCCCCATCGTCACCGACGAGACGCGCAGGGAGCAGCGGCACTGGGACGAAAGCGAGCGCGGCGGATAAGTCCGAGGAATGGAGGAGGAAATGAGAACGCACTGTTCAAAAACCCCGGTTCGGCGCCTTGAGGTTACTTCCGAGTGACTGACTTGTAGGCCCGGGCGATCCTGTCAAATCCTGCAATAGTCGCGCGTGCGATACGTTGCGAAAAAGGTGGCGCGGAGATTGAGGCGTCCCTGCGTTATCCTATCCGATTACTGCGGCCTCCTCCGCCCCGTGCGCTTCCCGAAATTCGAATCCCGTGAAATCTGCGAGCTACAGAACAACTTGTCAGACGGAAGATCTCCTCCGCTCTGTCACTCGGAGCTCTTCAAGTAAAGAAACTCACTTGACGGATACAAAGAATGGATCAAGCCGACTGAAAAAGAAGTTGGTATCGTCACCTAGGTTCATTGATCCAGAGCAAGATATACTCATAACACGAAAAATGGGTCAGAAGTGTGTTCAACTCCTTCCTCATTGAAACCTTAATCCATTCGGGGGCTAATGATGAAGCTATGTACCTAGGGTAGGGTCATGGACCTGTCCAAGATACCCTCCCCAAGGACATCTCTAGAAGAACCACCTTTCAGTCGACTCAGAAGTGTTCCACTCGACAGACTCGAAGACACTCGACCATGAAGCCAACCACTCGACGGCCAGGAGATCTAAAGTCACTCCGCATGCTAACGGTCGGTAATTAAGTAGCTTTTATGGTCATCATAGCACTTTATTTGCGGTGTTACCAATACCGCCCGACCTTAATGTACCTTAAACCCTGCATAACTGAGGGCCGGAGGGGTCTGGCAAACTCTATATAAGCCACCCCCCTCCTCAGTGTCAAGGGTTCGCACCCCTGTAATTCATACACGCATAATCCAGCCGACCGCCTCCGGGCTCCGAGATGTATGGCTATTACTTCCTCCGAGAAGGGCCTGAACTGGTAAAACTCGTGCGTATACAACTACTCCATAACTAGGATCTTGCCTCTCCATTCCTACCCCCCTACATTACTGTCAGACTTAGAACCACGACACCATCTGCCTTAGACGCACATTTTGGGACCGCCTGCCTGATATCCGCCGGTTTTGACACCGACAGTGGCCCTCCCAAGACAATTTGGGTGAAAGAGAACAGAAGAAATGACGGTGGATTGCCTCCCTCGCCGAAGGCGATAGAGTGAATGCTGCACCTCCTCCCCTTCCCTGTGAGACACGATCTGGACGTCTCCTGATGAAGCTATGTACCTAGGGTAGGGTCATAGGCCTGACCTAGATACCCTTCCAAAGGACATCACCCTAAAACCAGAAGCATTCGAAGAGGAGTCATCATGCACTCGACCATGAAGCATTCCACTCAGGAGACTCGGAGTCACTCGACCAAGGAGACCGTCACTCGACCGCCAGAAGATCTAAAGCCACTCTTTGTTGCAACGGTCTGACATTATACCATAGCTTTAATGATCATTATGTCTCTTTATTACGAGCGTTACCAGTAACGCCCCTCTCTTGATGTACCTTAAAACTCTGGTAACCTGGGTTGGCTGGGATCCTGGCGCACTCTATATAATCCACCCCCTCCACATGCACAAGTGTTCACACCCCTGTAAAAACACATACGCATAATCCAGTCGAACGCCTCCGGGCTCCGAGACGTAGGGCTGTTACTTCTTCTGAGAAGGGCCTGAACTCGTAAAACTCGTGTGTACAACTTCGCCATTGCTAGGATCTTGCCTCTCCATACTACCCGCCCCCCTATTCTACTTTCAGTCTTAGTACCATGACTACCACGAAAGTTGGCACACACCGTGGGGCAGGTGTCTTAGCGACTTATTGGAGAAGTTGCAATTTTTCCGATCCCCATCATCATGGTTTCTGTCGGAGGGTTGGCCGAGGGCCGTGAGATCCGTCTCGGCGTGCTCGTGTTCGTCGCCGACGACTCTCCTTGGCTCCAAGAGGCTCCACTCGACATCGAGGCGCTCCCCGTGGGCAACGCACTTTCGCGCTTGCGTCCGCGGCGTCCTCCTGCGGCAGCCGTCGATGCAGTATCGGTCGGCTCATGTGGCATCATCGCTCCCTGCCGCTCGCCGGTGCAAGTGCTCCGGTCAATCGCGTCTCCAGCGGCGGGTGAGGCACGCGGCGGTTCGCCAGTCGGCCACCCCGCAAGTCGCGGCAATCGAGCCCAACGAAACTCTTTACGGCCTGTTCGACCTGTCGACTAGCTCCGTCAAGACTGCATCCGTGCGGTAGCAGCGACCCCGTGGATGGTCAACGGACCGCGCAGTCCTCCTGGCTTCCCCCGCGACGACGGTGGCGATGGCGGAGGCGATCCGTCGCACGCCCATGAGGAATACTGCCCCGAGCCCCTCTCTTCGCAGCAGAGGGAGGAGCTTCGTTGCCGTAACATGGATGCGCTTCACACTCCTATCGTTGGAGAAACCCCCGAGGCCCTGGCCTCGGAGGAGGTGCGCCTAGCCCACTTGGCTGAGCGCACTCGACTGGAGAATCTCCAACACGCACTCGACGAGCGTGCTTGGCAGTGGATTCCTGAATCTAGTCGAAGATAACGTTTTCGGCCTCCAACTCAGGTATACCGAACTCCGATTCAGAATCTCACAGCTGCAGCCCGAATAGCAGAGTCGATTCAGCCCTCCCAGTCAGAAGCTGGTAGAGGTTTGATGCAGATCAGGGCTTTACTCCGGGCAGCAGGGGAACAAAACACAGCAGTATCTCAGTCGTGGAATAGGACCCATAGCAGATCTGTCTTAGCAGACACAGTCCAGTCGGCTCACAGCCCAAGATCGCCCCCGAGGCGTGAGGGACATTGGGACCGACGAGATCAGTATAGAAACCGTGAGTAGTATGATCACCGACTCGACCACGATGATCGTCGTGGAGTGCCCACGCCTCCCCCAAGGAGTGGGTCATACGTGCCTCGGCAGCACGATGACAGACGCCCTCACAGTGGTGGGCGAAGGATTCCAGTCGACCCCCGGGAGCCGGGCTTTGATGCGAGATCTATTCTCGTTCAAGGTCTGGTTGACAGGAACAGAGCGCACAGGGAAGGCCACAACAGAGTTACCCGACTGGCAGCAGAGTGCATGTTTCAGGTCCCGAGTGTTTCAGCAGAGCCATCAGGGCTGCAGTGATTCCTCCCAACTTCACGTTGGCGACTGGAGTCACCAAGTTCACTGGTGAGTCCAAGCCTAACACTTGGCTTGAGGACTACCGAGTGCCTGTTCAGATTGGTGGCGACAATGATGAAGTGGCCATGAAGCACCTTCCTTTGATGTTGGAAGGCTTGGCCAGGGCATGGTTGAATCAGTTAGCGCCGGGCAGCATATATAGTTGGGAGGAACTCGCCCGAGTGTTTGTTAGGACCTTTGAAGGTAGATGCAAACGACTGGCAGGGTTAACAGAGTTGCAGTCCTGTGTGCAAAAACTGAATGAAACCTTGAGAGACTATATCCAGAGATGGATCACGTTGGACCACACGATGGAGAATGTTTCAGATCACCAAGCAGTTTGTGCCTTCAAGGAAGGTGTTAAGTATCGAGAATTGAAACTGAAGTTCGGTCGGACTGGGGATATGTCTCTGAGTCGAATGATGGAAATTGCCACCAAGTATGCTAATGGTGAAGAGGAGGATCGGCTCCGGAGTGGCAAGCACAAAACAGTACCACTTAAACCGGAGGAGGGAACTCTAGTCGGAAGCAGAAGCGCAAAGCCGAGCCAGCTTCTCCTGGTGAAGCCTTAGCCGTGACTCGAGGAAAGTTCAAGGGGAAGCCCAAGGGGTCTTGGAATCCCAAGAAAGTCAAAGATCAAGATGGAAATGATGTGTTGGATTTGCCCTGTCACATTCATAGCAAGAAATATGAGGAGGGTAACCTGATTTACCCCAAACACACCACTCGACAATGTCGGCTCCTGATTTAACAGTTCTGAGAGAAACAGCCCAAAGAAAAGGAAAAAGAGTCAGACAAGGGTGAGGATAAAGAAGAAGATGATGATGGTTTTCCCAATGTCAATTCCACTTTGATGATTTTTGCTGATGTTGAAAGCAAAAGTCGATTGAAAGTTATAAACAGAGAGGTGAATATGGTTGCTCCGGCGACACCCAGTTATCTGAAGTGGTCCCAGACTGCCATCACATTCGACCAGTCTGACCACCCAGCACGTATAGCCACCCCTGGGAGGCAAGCGCTGGTGGTCGACCCAGTTGTTGAAGGCACTCGACTGACTAAAGTGCTGATGGATGGTGGTAGTGGCCTAAATATCCTGTATGCGGAGACCTTGAAGGGAATGGGCATTCCGATGTCCAAGCTCAGTGAAAGCAATATGAGTTTCCATGGCGTCATACCTGGCAAGAAGGCTGAATCACTCGGCCAGATCGCCCTTGATGTGGTTTTCGGTGATTCCAAAAATTACCCGAAGGAAAGGTTGACGTTTGAAGTTGTGGATTTCCAGAGTGCTTATCACGCTATTTTGGGTAGGCCTGCTTATGCATGTTTTATGGCTCGACCATGTTATGTGTACCTCAAACTGAAGATGCCTGGTCCCAGAGGGGTGATCACTATCACCGCAATCGGCGTATAAGCGGAAGAGTGCTTCCAGAAGGGCTCAAAGATCGCCGATGCCCAAATGGCAGTAGTAGAATTGCAAGAGTATCAGAAAAATGCAGATCCGAGTGATTTGCTACGAGCCAAGAAGCCTGCCACAGACTCTGCATTTTAGTCGTCTGGTGAAATGAAGCCGATTCATATTCACCCGGCCGATCCCAATGTTGCTCCGACTCACATTTCGACAACACTTGACTCCAAATAGGAAGAAGCGCTCATCTAGTTCCTCCATGAGAACTGGGACATCTTTGCATGGAAACCTTCTGATATGCCAGGTGTTCCCAGGGGGCTGGCTGAGCACCGTTTGCGAGTCGACCCAGAAGCGAAACCAGTCAAGGAACATCTTCGACGGTCCGCCGTATAGAAGAGAACAGCAATTGGCGAAGAAGTGGCTCGGTTCCTGGAAGCTGAGTTTATCCAAGAGATTTACCACTCCGAGTGGCTCGCCAATGTTGTCATGGTCCCTAAGAAGGACGACTCACTTCGCATGTGCATTGACTTCAAGCATATCAATCGGGCCTGCCCGAAAGATCACTTTCCTCTCCCCCGCATCGACCAAATAGTCGACTCAACTGCGGGGTGTGAGCGCTTGTCATTTTTGGACGCCTATTCCGGGTATCATCAGATCCGACTGTATGGACCCGATGAGATAAAAACGGCTTTCATCACTCCTTTCGGATGCTTTTGTTATGTCACCATGCAATTCGTCCTGAAGAACCTGGAGCCACATTCATGAGGATGGTTCAGAAGTGCTTGCTTACTCAAATCAGTCGGAATGTGAGGCATACATGGATGACATTGTGGTCAATTCATGTAAAGGTTCTGACCTGTTGGCTGACCTTGCTGAAACTTTTGCCAACCTCCGAAGGTATGATATCCAGCTTAATCCATCAAAGTGCACATTCGGAGTCCTTGGCGTAAAATTACTCGGTTTCCTCGTTTCCGAACGAGGGATCGACGCTAACCCAGAGAAAGTTGGTGCTATACTCTGGATGAAACACCCTGTGCGTGTGCACGATGTCCAGAAGCTTACTTGTTGTTTGGCCGCCTTAAGTCGATTCATTCCTCGCCTCGGTGAAAAGGCATTGCCTCTTTACCAACTAATGAAGAAGTCTGATAAGTTCGAGTGGACTCTTGAAGCTGATGCAACGTTTGAAGAGCTCAAAGCCTTGCTTTCCACCCAGCCGGTGCTTGCTGCTCCAATCAGCAAAGAGCCTTTACTGCTTTACATTGCAGCCACTGGACAAGTTGTCAGTACAATACTTACAGCCGAGCGGGAAGAAGAAGGAAAAGCTTATAAAGTTCAGCGCCCCGTATATTATGTTTCTAAAGTTCTGACTCCATCCAAACAAAAATATCCACATTATCATAAGCTTGTCTATGGGATTTATATGACCACGAAGAAGGTTGCACACTATTTCTCTGACCACTCCATTACAGTCGTCAGCGACGCTCCATTATCAGAGATTTTGATCAACAGAGATGCAACTGGTCGAGTGGCAAAGTGGGCGATTGAACTCCTCCCCTTGGATATCAAGTTTCAGGCAAAGAAAGCTATCAAGTCCCAGGCAATAGCAGATTTCCTTGCCGAGTGGATCGAACAGCAACTGTCGACTCAAGTCCACTCAGAGCACTGGACCATGTTCTTTGATGGCTCCAAGATGCTGAATGGTTCCGGTGCTGCGGTGGTACTGGTATCCCCCCGAGGAGACAAGCTCGGATATGGTCTCCAGATTCACTTTGATTCCTCCAATAACGAAGCTGAATATGAAGCACTCTTATATGGGTTACGTCTCGCCATTTCACTCAGCGTCCGTCGCCTCATGGTCTACGGTGACTCAGATTTGGTAGTCAATCAAGTGATGAAGGAGTGGGACGTCAGAAGCCCAGCTATGAATGGTTACTGTAATGAAGTGAGGAGGTTGGAAAAGAAGTTTGAGGGGTTAGAGCTCCATCATATACCCCGACTGAAAAATCAAGCAGCTGGTGATTTGGCAAAGATAGGTTCCAGGAGGGAAGCCATTCCCAGCAATGTGTTTTTGGAACACATTCATACACCTTCAGTTCAAGAAGAGACCTTCACTGAAGAGCCCCCGCAGCCTAAAAGTGCCACAGATCCGATTGAAGTCGAGGTCCCAGCCGTGGTCGACTTGATCATGGAGGTTTTGGTCATAACTCCCGACTAGACAGTGCCATACATTGTGTATATCCTTAGGAAGGAACTCCCATAGGATGAAGAGGAGGCCCGACAGATCGTCCGTCGATCCAAAGCCTTTACTGTGATAAGAGGACAACTGTTCAGAGAAAGTGTGACTGGAGTTAGCCAGAAATGCATAACACCAGAAGAAGGTCGAGTGATCCTCAACGACATCCACTCGGGGACCTGTGGCCACCATGCATCCTCTCGGACCATTGTGGCCAAAGCATACCGAGCTGAATTTTATTGGCCACGAGCAAATGAAATGTCGACAAATGTGAAGGCTGCCAGTTTTACTCCAACATGTCCCACAAGCCTGCATCAGCCTTGAAGACCATTCCACTCGTCTGGCCTTTTGCTGTTTGGGGGTTAGATATGGTTGGGCCCCTGAGGACCGGTAGGAGCGGCTTCACTCATGTGCTTCTAGCAGTCGACAAGTTTACCAAATGGATTGAAGCCAAGCCTATCAAGAATCTTGAAGCCAGTACTGTCTTCAGCTTCATCAGAGAGTTGACATTCAGATATGGAGTTTCGCACAGCATCATCACTGACAATGGATTGAACTTCGATTCTGATGAGTTCAGAGCTTTTTGTGCTTCGCAAGGCACTCGAGTCGACTATGCTTCAGTCGCCCACCCCCAGTCGAATGGACAAGCAGAAAGACCAAATGGCTTGATTCTTAAAGGACTGAAACCCCGATTGATGCATGATCTCAAGCACGCAACAAGCACGTGGGTCAATGAACTTCCTTCAGTTCTTTGGGGATTGAGTACAACTCCAAATCGGCCGACTGGCCGAACTCCATTCTTCTTGGTCTATGGAGCTGAAGCTGTTCTACCGAGTGACTTGCTTCACAACGCACCCCGAGTCGAGCTTTTTTCTGAAGATGAAGCGGAACAGACCCGGCAAGACGCAGTTGATCTCCTAGAAGAGGAAAGGGAGATGATTTTAATCCGGTCGACCATTTATCAGCAAGACTTGCGTCGATTCCATGCCAGAAACATGAGAGGTCGAGCGTTTCAAGAGGGAGACTTGGTTCTTCGAGTGGATCAGCAGAAACCACACAAGCTCGCCCCTGTCTTGGAAGGTCCCTTCATCGTCACCAGGGTGCTTCACAATGGGGCGTATCATCTTTACAATGTCGAACATCAGAAAGGCGAGCCACGGGCTTGGAATGCGGAGCTGCTCTGCCCATTTTTTACTTAAAGCGCTCACTTTGTTGAGTTGTAATAAGAAACACCTTTGTAGTTTGTTTATTACAGACAAGAGTTTTACAGTCTTCTAAGAATGATTGTCGTTGCTTATACTTGTGTCTGAAATCCCCCAGTGGGTGAGTTAGCCGCGAATTCGTTTCGCCTAAGTTAAAAAAAATCCTACGAGTGGTGAGCAAGCCTCTCACTCGGGGTCTTAGTCGTGAATCCGTTTCGCCTAAGTTTTAAAAAAATCCTACCGATTGGTAAGCCAGCCTCCCACTCGGGGGCTTAGCTGCAGTCCAAGTACTCGCCTAAGTTTGAAAAATCCTACCGAGTGGTGAGCAAGCCTCTCACTCGGGGGCTTAGTCGCGAATTCGTTTTGCCTAAGTTTTAAAAAAATTATACCGAGTGGTGAGCCAGCCTCCCACTCGGGGGCTTACCTGCAGTCCAAGTACTCGCCTAAGTTTGAAAAATCCTACCGAGTGGTGAGCCAGCCTCCCACTCGGGGGCTTAGCTGCAGTCCAGTACTCGCCTAAGTTTAAAAAATCCTACCGAGTGGATAGCAACCCTCCCACTCGGGGGCTTAGCTGCAGTCCGAGTAGTCGCCTAAGTTTGAAAAATCCTACCGAGTGGAGAACAACCCTCCCACTCGTGGGCTTAGCTGCAGTCCAGTACTCGCATAAGTTTAAAAAATCCTACCGAGTGGAGAGCAACCCTCCCACTCGGAGGCTTAGCTGCAGTCCAGTACTCGCTTAACTTTAAAAAATCCTACCGAGTGGAGAGCAACCCTCCCACTCGGGGGCTTAGCTGCAGTCCAGTACTCGCCTAAGTGTAAAAAATCCTACCGAGTGGAGAGCAACCCTCCCACTCGGGGGTTTAGCTGCAGTCATGTACTCTCCTAAGTTTAAAACCCACCCATATCCGCAAGGACGACGAGGTGCAGGTCAACTGCAACCTTCTCCTGCGGAGCTGCGCCACAAGTACCACGTGCGCTCCATCCCGATCCGGAAGGATGATGAGGTGCAGGTCGACCGCAACCTTCTCCTGCGGAGCTGCGCCCCAAGTACAACGTGCGCTCCATCCCGATCCGCAAGGACAACGAGGTGCAGGTCGACTGCAACCTTCTCCTGTGGAGCTGCACCACAAGTACAACGTGCGCTCCATCACGATCCGCAAGGACGACGAGGTGCAGGTCGACTGCAACCTTCTCCTGCGGAGCGGTGCCACAAGTACAACGTGCGCTCCATCCTGATCCGCAAGGACGACGAGGTGCAGGTCGACTGGAACCTCCTCCCAGAGCTGCATCTCAAGTACAAAAATGTTTCGAGTAAAGAATAAGTTCCACTCGAGGGCAAGCACAAACATATTCGGAGATAAACCAAATCCAGATAAATCCTAAAGTTCCGACCGCGGATTAAAGTACTCGGTCATCAAGCCCAAAGGAGTTTAACGGTTACAAAAATCACTCGGCATCCCGAGGCAAATTTAAGGTGGAGCATAAGAGTTTGTTCACTCCGTAGGAGGAGGGCTGGCAAGCTCGACGAATTCGTCCAGGTCAATTCCATCGGCGATCCGAGTGGCAGCAGCAATGAAGGTCTCCATGAAGGATTGGAAGTCATTCCTCTTGGTGTTGGCAACCTTGATCGCTGCCAGCTTATCTTCTCGCGCTTCCTTATAGTGAACACGAACCAAAGACAGGGCCACATCAGCGCCGCACCGGACAGAAGACTTCTTCCATTCTTGCACTCGATCGGGAATCTCATTAAGTCGAGTCATCAGAGACTCGAGATCATTCTAGAGTGTTGCCCCTGGCCAGAGTGCTGTGTCGATCCGCGACATTGCGACCTTCAGTCGAGCAAGGTAATCAACAACACCCGCAACACGAGATTCCAATCGGAGTACATTCATGGCAGCCTCATCTTTAACTGGAGAATGGATGGGGTCCAAGCTTGTCTCGACTAGCCCAGTTTCTTCTTCGAAGTTCCGGCATAATTCAGCACGTACAATTCAAAGATGGGTCAGTGATTGTATGTCGAGTCGACAGAAACGAATCAATTGAGTCAAAGAGAATACCTTCAAGCATGACGAAGAGCTTCTTGGGAAGACCTCCCAGATAATTCTCCAAGTCGTCCCTCCTACGAGCAATACCTTCCATCTTCTCGTTCAGATTGTTCTTGTCCTTCTTCAGGCAGGTCGCTTCCTTGTTGGCTTCATCAAGAGCAGTTTTCAGCCTGGTGTTTTCTTCCTCCAATTCGCCTACTGAAGCTAGTTTTTGGTCGGTGAGTGCAGTTTTCTCGTTAGCTGCTTTCTATGCGACCGCAAGATCTTGGTCTTTCTTCACCAGAGCTTGATTCATTTTCTCTGAAAAGAAACAACGTTCAGTTCAGAAAAAGTAAAATAAGATCTGGCACAAAGACAAGTCAGTCGGCGAGTTTTCTCTAACCAGCAGCTTCATCCTTGGCCTTCTGCAGATTTGTCTTGGCCAGTTCCAGATCGAGATTGAGTTGAATCTGTTTTTTCTCCAATTCAGCAAAACGAACTCCGAGTTCGCAAGATTTCTGTAATCAAGGGTCAGTCAATCGACAGATGGAAAGATCAATCACTTTAGAACAATAGTTCGATAAATTCAAGTTGTTTTCAGACCTTAGTCGACTGCCCACAGTCAACCACGGTCTCGGGGACTACACCCAGTGTGTGCACTTAGTGTTCCCCCACTAGTTCAGATTCCACTCGACGTGGTCCGTCCAGGTTAAGTGTAAAAAAAAGAGAGAAGAAAAACTAAGACCATAGTCGACTGCCTGCAGTCGACCACGGTCTCGAGGACTACACCCAGTGGGTGCACTTAGCGTGCCCCCACTGATTCAGTTTCCAGTCGACGTGGAATATCCAGGCCTAGTGGAAAAATCTGATTCTCATACCACAGTCAACTGCCCACAGTCAACTATGGTCTCGGGGACTACACCCACTGGGTGCACTCAGCGTGCCCCCACTGGTTCAAAGATTCAATCGACAACAACATAGTCATCTCAAAGTGAGAGTTTGCTCAGTGGCAAATCAAAACACCCACTGGGTGTACAGATGCGAAGCACAGAAAGATGAAAAGATTCTTGGAAAGAAAGTTTTCAGGTACCATATCCTACCAGAACAAGCCAAAAGAGTCAGTCGACGGCCTACTAACCTGGACGTTGCTCTGGAGAGCAGAACGGGCATCATAAGCAGCTTGGCTGGCTTCCCGCACCATCTTCATTTTCTCCATCATAATGCCCGCCTGGCGTATAGCCTCTTTTGCAGCACCCACCTGGTCCTCTGGGACGTAATGTGCAGCAAAAAGTGATGGTGGATCGGCGGGAGTCTCTGCGGCTGACGCTGAAGGCTGAGCACTCGACAGCGGTATAGCGAAGGAGACAGAAGTCTGATTGGCATCGCCGGTATCCTGAATTACCGGTTCTGCCACCGGCATTGACTGAGGCATCTTGCCAGCGGACGTTTTCCTGTTTCTTCTTCCCAAGGGCCTCTGTGGCTTGTCCTCGTCGTCGTCGGGGAGGTCAATGACGTTGAGAGGAGCTGTAAAAAGATTAGTCGTCAAAATTTCATCCCCGATTGATTATATCATGGTTCAATCGACAAAGCTAAGACAAGATCACAAAGATTATTCCTGGGTTGGAGGTGACCGCATCTTCCATGTCCTCATCCCCATTTTTATAAGTAGAGGCCCCAGAGGTAGCGGCACTGCTAGTTTGAAGATTCATTCGGTCAAATCAAAGAAAAATGGACAACACAAAACTTCGGGTAAAATGAAGACAGGACACTCACGCAGAGGCAACAGGGATGTCAATTTTGATTCTGGGCAGCGCTTTCCGGGTCTTCTGCACTACAACCTTGGACTGCTTCGGGACCTTTTCAGTCAG
This sequence comes from Aegilops bicornis, assembly GCA_021605145.1. NCBI lineage: Eukaryota > Viridiplantae > Streptophyta > Magnoliopsida > Poales > Poaceae > Aegilops > Aegilops bicornis. The sequence continues at coordinate 146,893,102 of CM038673.1, forward strand.
CGCCGGAGACGACGTCCGAGGACGCTTTAACGACTGCCCGGTCTGAATGGTCGCCTTGTCGCAGGCGCTTGCCGGATCGTTGGTGAGCTTGGACCGCCTTTCCCTGCGGGGAGGTGAGTCGACCTCTTCTTCATCACTCGGGTCGTCGCTCTCCTCGTCTCCTTCACCGTCAGAATGCCACTCGCCGCTTTCACCTCTGCTTGCCTCCCCTTTCGGGTCCTGCTCCTGCTCTCCGTTGGGCATTGAATACATCTCAGTAAGGGCCTAGAAGAAAACAAGCAGGACAAAATCAGTCGGGAGGCAATAAACAATTGCATGATAAATCAAGGTACACTCGGTAATTCAGAATTGGACCTTTTCTGGTTCGTAGGATTGGTCGAGTGGAGGGATTCTCCTGGCCCCTCTAGGGTTATCTTTGTTGTCAGTGATACCCCTCAACCACTTCTCCACCGTGTCCTCGTCGACTTCTTCTGGATGCACCCGAGTGGAATCTTCAATGCCCAAATACATCCACATCGGATGGTCACGGGCCTGAAGTGGCTGAATACGTCGTCTGAAGAAGACTTCCAGCAGATCCATACCGGTCACGCCCTCACGGATGAGGTAGACCACTCGCTCAACTAGCACCTTCACCTCCGCTTTCTCCCCCGGGGTCACTTTTAAGGCGGAGGGCTTCTCCACGCGAGCCATGGAAAAGGGAGGAAGTCCAGTCGACTGTCCTAGAGTCGGCTGGTCTTTGCAGTAAAACCAGGTCGACTGCCATCCTTGGACTGACTCGGGAAGGATTATGGTTGGGAAAGAGATCTTACCCCTCATTTGGATTCCAAGACCCCCACACATCTGAATTACTTTTGTTTTCTCGTCACTCGGATTGGCCTTTTTGACCGACTGGGAACGACACGTCGAAATGTGCTTGAAGAGGCCCCAGTGTGGTCGACAACCCAAGAAATTTTCACACAGAGACACGAAAGAAGCAAGATACACGATGGTGTTGGGGGAGACATGGTGAAGTTGTGCCCCAAAGAATTTCAAGAAAGATCGAAAAAAGGGTGTGGGGGCAAATAAAACCTGCGGTCAATGTGGGTGGCGAGGAGAATGCACTAACCCTCCTGCGGCCGAGGCTCTGTCTCATTCCCCTGGAGCCGCGCAGATCCATGGGGAATCAGTCCCTCCTCCGTCAGATCGTCGATGTCGTCCTGGCGGATCATCGACCAGATCCAGTCGCCCTGGATCCAGCCGCGCGGCAGACCAGACCTCGACGAGGATCCGCCCCGGCTGGTCTTCTTCCCCTTCGCCTTCGTTGTCGTCTTCTTCGCGCGCTCCAGGGCCTCCGTCTTCTCTTTCCCCATCGTAGCGGGTAGAGCTCGAGCGGAGCAGCGGCGCTGGAGCAGGAACGGACGCGGTGGAGAAAACTGAGAGGAAGGAAGAAGAATGAGGGCGCACTGTTCAAAAAACCTCATTCTGGCGCCTTATATGAGGTTGCTTCCGAGTGACTGACCTGTAGGCCTGGGCGATCTTATCAAATCCCGCAACAGTCGCACGCGCAATACATGGCGAAAAAGGTGGCGTAGAAATCGAGGCGACCTTGCCTTATCCGGCCCGATTACTGCGGCCTCCTCCGCCCCACGCGCTTCCCAAAATTTGAATCCCGTGAGATCCGTGGATAGCAGAACAACCTGTCAGACAGAAGATCTTCTCCATATTAACACTCGAAGTTCTTTTAGCAAAAGTTCACTCGACAAAACCAGGAATGGACCAAGGCGACTGAAGAAGAAGTTGGCGTCATCATGCTGGTCCGTCAATCCGAAAAAGACACATCCGAAGCGCGAAAAGTGAGTCGAAAGTATTTCCAACTCCTTCTCCACTCAAACCCGGATCCATTCGGGGGCTAATGATGAAGCTATGTACCTAGGGTAGGGTCATAGGCCTGACCTAGATACCCTTCCCAAGGACATCACCCTAAAACCAGAAGCATTTGAAGAGGAGTCATCATCCACTCAACCATGAAGTATTCCACTTAGGAGACTCCGAGTCACTCGACCACGGAGACCGTCACTCGACCGCCAGAAGATCTAAAGCCACTCTGCGATGCAACGGTCGGACATTACACCATAGCTTTAATGATCATTATGTCTCTTTATTACTAGCGTTACCAGTAACGCCCCTCCCTTGATGTACCTTAAAACTCTTGTAACGTGGGCTGGCTGGGGTCCTGGCGCACTCTATATAAGCCACCCCCCTCCACATGCACAAGGGTTCGCATCCCTGTAAACACACATACGCATAATCCGGTCGATCGCCTCCGGGCTCCGAGACATAGGGTTGTTACTTCTTCTGAGAAGGGCCTGAACTCGTAAAACTTGTGTGTACAACTTCGCCATAGCTAGGATCTTGCCTCTCCATACTACCCCCTATTCTACTGTCAGTCTTAGTACCACGACACCTCCTTCACCAGTTGTGAGGGGGGAGAGAGAGACAGAGGCCAACGCAGTCTTGTTTAGATCTAGTTAAGAGGGTGACTTGGGTGAGAGACTGTGAATATAGCAAACCCTAGCAAAGGGGCGCTGAGCCTCCAGCGTGTATATATATGTAGTGCGGCGAGAGTGTGCAGAGTGCAAACTCTAGCGAACAAGCGCTGAGGCTCCAACTTGTATAGTACTACATATATACTGTAGTACGAACTGAGCTCTGGTGCCTTAACTACACCTGCTTTTGGCTGTATCACAGGTAGGCCAGCAACATTTTGGGCCCACCTATCATAAACCCAAAGGCAGGTGCACTAAGTCAATGAAGCTGCGTCTATATAGTACTTGTTTATAATACTAATATATAGTGGAGTGGTTTTCTTATTCTCTCCATAATAATCGTTTTAGATTGTGTAAGTACGAAACGAAACTCTTAATTTAACGTACCAGTGAAGAAAACTACTACTTCCGATGAACTAACATTCCATGCGTCATGGTCGCACTTCCTGTCTGGGGCATGCGGTACACTACCCTCTCTTAAGTGAACAACCACACATGCGCCAAATTATCGGAAACGTCTGAGAGTGTGTACAAATAAAGATTTCTAATTTCAATTATCGTAAAGGTTTGAGAGTATGTACAGTTTGCCCTCTCTCAGTAATTATGGTTTGTTGTGTTCGGCCTAAAATTGGTCAAACTTTAAAAAGTTTGACTTCAATCAAATCTAATATGCGGAGTAAATAAAAATGGAGGGCTACTACGTCCATCCGCGTTTTTAGTCCACACCATTTTTTAATCAAAGTTAATAGCTGGACAAATAAAATTACAGGGGAGCTGAAGACAAAGTTGTGAGAAGGCTTAGAAATCAATACAAAACTTATGCTCATAGTACCAACGTCGATCCTTCTTCGAGGAAACATTTGGTTCATAGCCAATTGTGTGATAAAATTGCACCAACGTGGAAGACGACTGCGTCTCCATCGCAACCAAGTTGAACTGATGAATTATATCATCTTTGTGGGTAACAAGCGAAGTGCACCGATGGAAGACAGCTTGTTTTTCGTGGAAAATCGATCAGCTTCACCATCGGACGCAACCATGAGGCGCAACCATGAGCATCGATAGGTCATCATGGTGAAGCATCATCCGTTTGGCATCAAGTTTGGGTGAGGAACGTATGAAGTTCGACAAATCCTCACTGTGGTCTATTTCTTCTCATTAATCAAGCTCGAGGAAGGAAGAACCACGTGGCAGAGGACAGTGAGGCGGAACAACAATGGCCATCCAATTCTGTGCAGTTCCACTAAAATTGAGGAAGACATGCCTGGGTATGGAGATACGCATCGCTGTTTGAAAAAATATAAAAAGGAATATAGTGTTCTTACTTTGTTTTGGCAGTGGTACATGATTAACAACGACATCTCAATTGTCAATAAGAGTTAATGAAAAGTACACCAACAAACAGAAGCATCATGATTATCTTGATGGGAACTAAACCAGGATACCCAAGAAAAAAAGCATTTCTTCATTTAACCAGTGATAGTATTAGATTAGCAGGAGCAATAGGAGCATATGGACAATGACCGCACAACCACCATGTACTTTTTGTCAAAACAACATGTATACCTCCACCGAGGCATAAATCAGGACAACTTTTCGAGTGGCATTTCCTCTATAATAGTAGGTGATGCTGGACCAGCCGACGAACCCTAGCTGGGGAGTAGTCGCATAGAAGAAAACCTGCATGCAGCGACCTGGGGAGCTAGACCAGTACAAGCAGTTATACCTCAGGTGGGCGAGATGTCGCTTAGGCGGGCGGGTGGGATCTGCCCACACGACGGCAGCGAACAAGGGCGCGGAGGACCTTCGTTCAGCGCTGGCGCCGGCTCTTGAGAGGGCAGTGCGATCGGCTTCCTCCATCGCCGACGGGCGCCAAATAACGCTGCACCTCCTCACCTCCCGCAGCGGACGGGATTCGCCGGATCTGTGACCACCGGTGAGGAGAGAGATAGTGTGGACACTGTCATCTTGTTTTGATATGGAGAGGGTGAGAGAGCGAGACGCGAGAAACCCTATCAAACAAGAGGCTATATATACAATGGAGTAAAAATCTCTCCATAGCGGTGGGTTTAAATAGAATCTGCGCGTTCGGAAAAAGAAAAAAAACTGGCGGACAAGTTTTTAACGTACCAAGAAAGAAAAGTCGATCAAAAACACGCCCCCGCTTCTAGGTCGCGAGAGTCGTCGCGCACACACACATGGACATAGACATGCATCTGAGGATGGCTGGGTAAAACTTAATTCGGATGGTTCCTTCTTGCCAGAGAACGGAACTGCAGGTACAGGCATGAACTGGAAGCTTGTGTAATTGCGCGAACGCACTGGAAGCTTGTGTAATTGCGCGAACATACAGGGATCATGGGGGTGCTATAATTTTCTCTTCATGTAGAAGCTTGTGTTATTGCGCTAACGCACTGGACAGAATTGTTGGGCATCAAAGAGGGTTTGTCGCACGCATTGTAGTGGAGTAATCTTTTTTTTTGATCCACACACCGTAGAACAATCATTCTACGGTAAATTATATTAATGTAATAAAGTACATGGGAAGTCTAAGCTCCAAATATCAATATCGAGACAGACTGCCTTGAAGCTAAAAATATGGTGAGGATTAGTAATGAAGATCTTGATAGATCTCGGTTTGGTTTTTTGGTGTGTGAGATTAGATCGCTCATGGCACTTCGAAATACTTGTATTGCTCATGTTCGACGAAACAACAACATTGTCAGTCATACTTTAGCTCATTATGGTAGGACTAGTGGCCGTATCACTGTTTGGCTAGGTTCAGGCCCTGATGGCATTGTCGAACTTTGTAACTCCGAGTGTAGCCTGGCTACGTGAGTAATAAAAGTTTGTTCGCGCAAAAAAGAAGACATAGACATGCATATCCGTGTTTAAGTAAAATTCCATCTCCATCTCCATCTCCAATCATATTTTTCCAACTGGCACATTATTTACGTTGTTAATTATATATACGCAGCAATATTAATGTACATCATCTCTTGTTTGCGGGCGTCCAGACCGCTGCCACGCGCGCTCCTGACCAACCCGAACCCTCTTCATCACCCGCGCGTGCTTCCCGCCCGAAACGGTCAGTGCCACATTCATGCCCGGCCAGAGCGGACGCGATCTCTCACTGGCGCTGGCATTGAAGCGGTGCACCGGCCGAGAGAGCGTCGCCAGTGACACTTCCCGGTGCATGCCACTCCTCTGCGTTCAAAGGTCGCAATAGCTGGCCACAAGATGCATATAAAAAGTTCTTGGGAGTCCGTGCTACAGCTAGCTGTCCTCCCCCAACTTGTCAATCTCTTCCAGTAGTGCTAGTACTCCATGGCACAATCTATCAACAAGCAGGCGGGAGGTTTGCGGTGAGTGGCATGCCGAGCGACCGCGTGGGGTCGAGCCGTGGAGGAGGGTGAGACACGAACGCGACAGACGTGATTTAAACGTTGGTTTTGCTCGATGGCGCGATCCAACGAAACGAAACGTTGGTTTCTCTCCGTTTCCATTTTTTCTCCGGAAAAACGGAAACTTTCCACTCTATTTTCATTCCTACTCCAAGGTTTCCCCGTTACAACATTTCATTAAATACAAAGGAAAATTAACACGCATGCTAATGCATCTAAATGATTCACAGATCATAGCCAATATTTACTTCACAACTAAAGACAAAAGTTGTGAGAGCGTGTACAAAAGAAAAACTACTGATGGGGTCACTACGACTTAAACCCTAAACCCTAAACAGGATTTAATTTCCTGGCTAGGTAGAACCTGTCGAAGGAAAGACGACTGGCACCCTCGGATCATACGATGCTTTTGTGCAGTTCCACTAAAATCGAGCTGAGCATCCCTGATGGCAAAGATATTGAAGAAGTATGATTAGAATAATAGTACTGGCACTAGTTCATGAGACATAAACTCATCACAAATAGAAGCCGGTAGAAGTAGAGAAAGATCGACATGGATATGGAGCTACGTGGGGAGCTGTGGAAGGGGAGCAAGCCGGCTCCAAAAGGAAGATGTACTACCTGGGACGCCAGGCTGTAGCTAGAAGGGAGGTTGGGACGCGGCATCCGCCCATACCGTGGGGACCCCCGATTGGGATGCACCGACTGTGGGTTTTCTCCCTCGCCGATGTCGACCGCGTCTACGCAGAATACTCCCTTCCCCCGGCAGCGGGATCAGGCCGGATACGTGACCAGCGGTGTGGCCACCGTCGTTCTATGCTTGTGAAGAGAGCAACCCAAGCAAGCAGGCTTGTAGCCTCGGCTCCTGCTAGTGTATATATAGTGGGTTTCTTTTTCTCTCCATATCAACCATTTTATATTGCGTATGTGTCATTGAAGAGTGAAATGATGGTTGCTTCTTCCGACAAATTTACTCTATGATTTGACTGCTCCTTAGTGGCCCCTACACGTACTCCCCCTACGTGTATGACCGTTCCTGAGTCTCACTTGTACTTATCTCTATTTTCTTGCATGGCACGTGAGTAGACAGGATGCGCATGGAGGAATTTTGTTACTGCATGTTGTTACGTAGTACTGTACTACTAGTACCTACTCCGTCCTTCCGGTTCAGGACCTCTTTGATTCGCAGGATTTTGAAAATGTAGGATTAGGAAAAATATAGGATTGGGGTGGCATACCAAATTGAATTCTATAGGATTAGCCAGGAGTGTTTGATTCCACATGGAGAACAAAGGAATTGTAAAACGAGGTTGGAGTGGATGTTAAATTTCCCATGAAATGTAGTATAAAATATTAGGAAAAAAATTCTATGGGATCCAATCCTATGGATCAAAGGGCCAACATAGGAAAAATTCCTAAGGATTTCAATCCTCTAGAAATCCTATAGAATTCCTTTACATCAAAGGATCCCTCACTACTGGTACTCCCACAGTCCTGGCTTATTGGTCCCCTTTGTACTCAATTCATGGGCTCATTTTCCTCAAGAAATTTTCTTTCCCAGCGTATTAATATCAGGAATGCATGCATGAACAACGAATGATTAAACCTTGCATGCAACATTTTGACAAAGCATTGACTTGTGAACATGTGAATGTAAGGGACTACAACCTCGTCCATGCATGCAACAGTCACACGTACACATGGACGCAAAAACGCGCGCGACGCCCTAATGCATATGCATGTCCGAGCACATGATGGAACACACACGGTCACGCTCAAAAGTGCTCAACCTACACATGCATGCACACACATACTTAGCCAGGGTGAGCTAGTGACCGTATAAACACCGGAAAATGTATATTGAGCGCAATGAGCGTATTATGAAGTCCACTGACCGTATTTTTACAAATATACAGTGATAGACAGTGTATTTATCTCGTTTGAAATTAAACCATATTAACCGGAAAGGAGGCAGTATGGACTAGCATTAATTTGTTGTGTCCTGTCAACTTGCCGAACAAGGAGAAGCTTGCGCGCGGTGGCTTGCAGGACAAGGAGAAACTTTTGACTAATGCAAGCTCTCCCCGCCGAGCGGTGGACGGCAATGATTAATTCGGTGTCAGATTGCAAGAAGCATACACTATACTAGTACTAGTATTATTGTTCGACTTCCCGAAGAGGCGAACAGCCAAGCAAAAAGTTTACTATATCATTAATAATGGCCCCACCTTTTGTCTCACAAAGTATGTGTAGTCTGAAAATGCCGGGCGTGCATCGGGCAGTGCCCTCGGTCGGCATGCCGCTTCAACGGCGGAAGCAGTGAGAGGTCACGTAACCTTGACTTGCCATCAATGTGGGGCGGCGGGCTCAGCTGGTGCCGGGCGGGAAGGTTTTGATTTTTGATTCAGTTGTTGTGCTGCTACCGTCCAATATTCGGGTGTGGTTGTTTCTAGAATAAAGAAGAGGAGGTATTCCTACTTATGTTACTCCCACCATGGCTAGCCTTGCACTTGGCTCTTCGCCTCTTCCGGGAGTCGAACAATAATGGTGGTATGTACTACACTATACTAGGAACCGGATGGAGGAGCGTCTGCACTTTATTATATTTTAAAAATGTGATAAAGCAATCTTCAACACGTTTGATTCTCTTCGAGGGTTCTCGCATGTGATAATGGAAGTTGATTGCATGGAACACTCGCCACAATTCTCGCTTAATTCTGGCTCAGATCCTTTTACAAATAGGAGCGCTCGGTAATATTTCCCCTTTTTTGTTATTCAGCATGTAAACATGCCAGCAAATCTTGCGGCGCATCTTTGTGTGAACCGTGCTTGCTGCACTTTGAATGTGGCCGAGAGCTGGCTTGATGAAACACCTCACTTCCTTCTTCTTTTTTTGCGCGGTACCTCGCTTCCTAGTGACCAGTCCATTGGTTGATCGTCCTAAGAATGCTTATATATGAATAAAGCTCTCTCATTTAGCCGCAAAAAATATTAAGCCATATTAACCGGAAAGGAGGGAGTATGGACTAGCACTACTTTTTGGTGTGTCCCGTCAACTCGCAGAACAAGGAGAAGCTTGCAGGAAAAGGTGAAGCTCGCTTACGCCTTTTGACTAATGCAACCTACCCTCGCCCAGGCGATGGACATGCAGCAGTTCATTCGGTGTCAGATTGCCACAGGCATACACTGTAGTACCCAACATGCGGAGTACCATCATTGTTCGACTTCACGAAGAGGCGAAGAGCCAAGAGCAAGGTTGATAGTTGTACGAGTATGGTGGAGCATTTGTACTCTTATTTTATTTGAATCTCTGATAAAGTACACATTTATTCGGGAGAAGGGCAGAAAACGGCAGCCCAATGGTAGTGCTAAAAAACATCAAACATGTAATGATGATATCGATCAACCATGCTCGAATATATCTTGGCCTCTGTGCAAGCTCGCCTGTGTGTTCTCGGTCCTCGTCTCTCTCAAGGAACGGCGGGTTGGCCATTTTGCCGCCAATTGAGATCCGTTTGCTCACACTCCGGTCCCACATGTCAGTGATATGCCAAGAGGAAGTGCATTGACCGACTGGCCATACGCGTACTTGGTTTTGCACCTTCAGGCCATGCTTGGAATGGTTGTATTTCAATATGGAGGCGTGTAACTTACACCTGTAAGTTACTGGCCGCTGTGCAAATTCCAGCTGGAATTGAAACGACGGGTGCAGGTGTGTATTTTTTACAAGTGTATTCAAAAGAGAAACGGTGATCCAAACAGGGCCTCATACTACTCCTCCCTCCGTCACGATTCTGTATGCGTAGCGTCATTCTGATGCATTTCTATCCGGACTGAGTCTCACTATTAGTGCGGCGCAACAACCGGGCTGAGTCTCCCATCCGATTGTGCACTACTACCCCCATTCTTAAATATACTACAGAGTATTTGTCTTTCTTGAGATTTCAACGAGTGACTACATATGAATTAAACTGAGTGAATCTACACTCTAAAATATGTCCAATTGAAATTTGTAAAAAGATAAATATTTAGGAACGGAGGAAGTATAATTTTGTGCATGGCACATGGACCCGGATGATAAAGAGGCTTCTGGCAATGCTACCAATATTCGAGCATTTGTTTACATAATTGACGTACTATACAGATAATTTTCCAGTGACATGAAATTGTACAATGCTCTGAGCTTTCAACTTTTGTTTCGTGCGTCTTGCCATCGATGCTCTTTTGGAAACAATAAAAGAACTAACTTCCTTGCTAATGCATCTCAATGATTAGCAGATCAGAGCTAATATTTACATCACAACTGAAGACAAAGTTGTGAGAAGGTGTTAAATTAAAATTGATCCATGCTTTCATTGGCAGCAACGTCTCCCCAGCTCTGTCTAAATCAACAAGGCATGTTGGGAAAAAAAGTAGCTATCTGGAGCATGCAACATTCCGATCATTTTGTGCAGTTCCACTAAAATAAAGCTGAGCGCCCCTGTTCCAAATATATTAAGTGTGATTACGATAACAGAGGACTGCTGATGAAACAATAAACACACAAATAGAAGCCGGACACCTTTGTAGTCTCTCTTAAGACTAACTAGTTGGAGAAGATTAAGAAAATAGTTGGAGAATATTATGCTCGGAGTTGGATGAGGAGGATAGAGCAAAAACAATCTCCCTTTTCTGCAGTCGCTGAAATGTAGACATTGCCCGTGTGACATTTTAGTACAACTGCACAAAACACTCTTAAGAAAAAAATGATTTGTGCAGTTCACCAAAAGGTAGCAATAGCAACGAGGTGAAATGGATAGCCCTGTTTGCAAAAAAGAGGTAGAAAGGAAACAATTACTGGCCAGTAACAGTTCATGACACATGCGACAACAAAAAAGAAGCATATTCCATGTCCTAAGGGAAGATAACAACCCGGTTGTGTTTGTCTAAAACGGTGTGAGGACGAGATTGCAATATGGAAAGTACGTCGGACGAGCTACGTTTTCAGCAAAGAACTATGTTAGATCCACTCGCAAGATTTTCCACATGCAGCGACATGGGAAGACGGGCAGTGGAGCAAGGTCGGAGGGGATACCTGGGGGTCATCGGGATGTAACTAGGTGAGCGGCGGCTGGCGGGTTCTACCCATACTGCGGCAACGAGCAGGTGGCTGATACATCTCCAACGTATCTATAATTTTTGATTGCTCCATGCTATATTATGTACTGTTTTGGACATTAATGGGCTTTATTACCACTTTTATATTATTTTTGGGACTAACCTATTAACCGGAGGCCTAGCCCAGAATTGCTGTTTTTTGCCTATTTCAGAGTTTCGCAGAAAAGGAATATCAAACGGAGTCCAAACGGAATGAAACCTTCGGGAACGTGATTTTCTCACCGAACATGATCCAGGAGACTTGGACCCTACGTCAAGGAAGATTCCATGAGGCCACGAGGTAGGGGGCGCGCCCTCCCCCCCAGGCGTGCCCTCCACCCTCGTGGGCCCCCTGTTGCTCCACCGACGTACTCCTTCCTCCTATATATACCTACGTACCTCCAAACGATCAAATAGGGAGCCTAAAACCTAATTCCACCGCCGCAACCTTCTGTACCCACGAGATCCCATCTTGGGGCCTGTTCGAGCTCATGGGAGGGGCATCCATCATGGAGGGCTTCTAAATCAACACCATAGCCTCTCCGATGAAGTGTGAGTAGTTTACTTCAGACCTTCGGGTCCATAGTTAGTAGCTAGATGGCTTCTTCTCTCTTTTTGGATCTCAATACAATATTCTGCCCCTCTCTCGTGGAGATCTATTCGATATAATCTTCTTTTTGCGGTGTGTTTGTTGACACCGATGAATTGTGGGTTTATGATCAAGATTATCTATGAACAAAATTTGAATCTTCTCTGAATTCTTTTATGTATGATTGGTTATCTTTGCAAGTCTCTTCGAATTATCAGTTTGGTTTGGCCTACTAGATTGATCTTTCTTGCAATGGGAGAAGTGCTTAGCTTTGGGTTCAATCTTGCGGTGTCCTTTCCCAAAGGATGTAGGGGCAGCAAGGCACGTATTGTATTGTTGCCATCGAGGATAATAAGATGGGGTTTTTATCATATTGCATGAATTTATCCCTCTACATCATGTCATCTTGCTTAAGGCGTTACTCTGTTTTCATGAACTTAATACTCTAAATGCATCTTTGGATAGCGGTCGATGAGTGGAGTAATAGTAGTAGATGCAGGCAGGAGTCGATCTACTTGTCTCGGACGTGATGCCTATATACATGATCATACCTAGATATTCTCATAACTATGCTCAATTCTGTCAATTGCTCAACAGTAATTCGTTCACCCACCGTAAAATACGTATGCTCTTGAGAGAAGCCACTAGTGAAATCTATGGCCCCCGGGTCTATCTTCATCATATTAATCTTCCAATACTTAGTTATTTTCTTTGCTTTTTAATCAAGAAGATATGATGCGTTTACAATCTTTGGATCATATTGCTTATAACAAAAATCTTAGGAAAAAGGTTCCCGCCGATGTTCTAGTTGATAGAATTTCTGAGCTTAATGATGATTTTGCTATTCAGATATATGGATTAGGTTTTCCTCTTGAACAAAGGCTTGTGACTTTTTGCCAAAAGAATGGTCTTAATGATAAATTGGTTGTGCAATACAAAGGGCCTAGGGAGGAACCCATACCTCCCGAGATTGATCTTGGGGACTTTTGTCCCATTAAATTTAGCCCTTTTGATTATTTTTGCTTGCCTCAAAGAAAACTTGCTGCTGAACTTAGAGAATATGAGAAAAGTTTTCATGACTTGCAATACCACTATTATTGCAATACCTAGATCTATCCTTGCTTTTATGCCTAGCTAGGGGCGTTAAACGATAGCGCTTGTTGGGAGGCAACCCAATTTTATTTTAGTTTTTTGCTTTTTGCTTCTGTTTAGGAATAAATATTTGTTGTAGCCTCTGGTTAGATGTGTTTTAATTAGTGTTTGTGCCAAGTTAAACCTATAGGATCTTCTTGGATGATAGTTATTTGATCTTGCTGTAATTTCCAGAAACTTTCTGTTCACGAAAACAATTGTTAAACAACACAAGAACATGATAAAATAGTGATTCCAATTGCTTCTGATCAATAAACAAATTTCCTAGGTCTTCCTATTTTGGCTGATTTTTGGAGTTACAAAAGTTTGTGTTAGTTACAGATTACTACAGACTGTTCTGTTTTTGACAGATTCTGTTTTTCGTGTGTTGTTTGCTTATTTTGATGAATCTATGGCTAATAAAATAGTTTATAAACCATAGAGAAGTTGTAAACAGTAGGTTTAACACCAATATAAATAAAGAATGAGTTCATTATAGTACCTTGAAGTGGTCTTTTGTTTTCTTTCGCTAACGGACCTCATGAGTTTTGTGTTGTGAAGTTCTCAAGTTTTTGGTGAAAGATTTTGATGGATTATGGAACAAGGAGTGGCAAGAGCCTAAGCTTGGGGATGCTCATGGCACCCCCAAGATAATATAAGGAAACCAAAAAGCCAAAGCTTGGGGATGCCCCGGAAGGCATCCCCTCTTTCGTCTACTTCCATCGGTAATTGTCGGTGTCAAAACCGGCGGATCTCGGGTAGGGGGTCCCGAACTGTGCGTCTAGGAGGATGGTAACAGCAGACAAGGGACACGATGTTTTACCCAGGTTCTGGCCCTCTTGATGGAGGTAAAACCCTACGTCCTGCTAGATTAATATTGATGATGTGTGTTACAAGAGTGGATCTACCACGAGATCAAGGAGGCTAAACCCTAGAAGCTAGCCTATGGTATGATTGTTGTTCGTCCTCTGGACTAAAACCCTCCGGTTTATATAGACACCGGATAGGGTTAGGGTTACACAGAGTCGGTTACAATGGTAGGAGATCTACATATCCGTATCGCCAAGCTTGCCTTCCACGCCAAGGAAAGTCCCATCCGGACACGGGACGAAGTCTTCAATCATGTATCTTCATAGTCTTGGAGTCCGTCCGATGATGATAGTTCGGCTATCCAGGACACCCCTAGTCCGGAACTACCTCAAGAGCCCTGAACCAGGCTTCAATGACGATGAGTCCGGCGCGCATGTTGTCTTGACATTGCAAGGCGGGTTCTTCCTCCGAATAATTCATAGAAGATTGTGAACACCAGGATAGTGTCCGCTCTGCAAAACAAGTTCCACATAACACCGTAGAGAATAATATTACACAAGATCAATCACGGCGTATTTTGTGGCGTGACGTCGCACCACTACCAAGCCTTTATTCAAATTGTTTTTACCGTTTCACCTCGGTAGCGTTTAGCGGCGGTTTCCTTGGCACGTCTTGTCGAGGCAGAGATCGTGTTCCCCTTATTCCGGGATTCCCATCTATACGGACGTGGGTAACCCAACCGAGCCATTGATTGTGGCGCTTGGGAGATAAGCGAGTTTTACCAGGCCGGTGGGGACACATGTTTTGTCCGCCCATATAAGGGATCAGGATCCAACCCTTTTACCTGCGCCTTCTTCCTCCTTGGCTTATCCATCGCCGCGAACTCGAGCTCCAGCGCCCAAGTCCGCACTTCTCACCTCAACCTTCTCCAACTATGTCCGGAGCGGGAGGCAAGTGGATGGCCTCCTCCGTCACGGAGGGGCAGATCCAGAAGTTGCGCGACGCTGGATATCTGTGCAGCAACATCGCGCATCGGCTCCCCGACGAGGGAGAGCTCGTCCCCAACCCCAGGCCCCATGAGAGGGTAGTATTTCTTCCCCATTTCCTCCATGGACTGGGCTTCCCGCTTCATCCCTTTGTCCGAGGGCTCATGTTCTACTACGGCCTAGATTTCCATGATCGGCCCCGAATTTCATCCTCAACATCTCGGCGTTTATCGTGGGTATGCGAGGCATTCCTCTGCATCCAGCCCCACTTCGGCTTGTGTCTCAAGACCTTCAGTGTCAAGCCGAAGGTTGTGAAGGCCAGCCAAGCGGAGTGCGGAGGCGCCATAGTGGGCAGGATGTCCCACGTTACGTGGCTGGAGGGTACTTTCGTGGAAACCATCAAGGGGTGGCAACGGGTGGTTCTACATCACCGAGCCGCGTGACCCTGATTGGGCAGCGGCCCCCGAATTCAGATCTGGCATCCCCACACGGCTCTCCTCCTGGAAAGAGAGTGGCCGAATTTGGGGGGATTCGGAGGAGCTGACCGGACTCCAAGCCTGTATCCAGCAGCTGGTGGACAAGAAGCTCAAGCTTGTCAACGTAGTCTAGGTCATGCTCATCCGCCGGATTCTCCCGTGCCAGCGATGGGGCTTTAATATGTGGTAGTTTGATCCGCCGCACGGACTGCACTCGAGCGGGCTCTTGACACTATGTCTGAAGACGTCTGGAAGAGTGCTGTTCAAGGGCTGAAGCTCCGCATCCGCCACCGAAGATCGCGGATTCTCGCATGATGTCCAGCTGACGAGGTAAGTGATTTCACCACTTGTTTTCCATAGTTTGGCTCTATGCGGGATCTAAACTCCCTTTGCCTTTGACAGGAATGGCTGGCGAAGGCCGAACGGATTACCTGCCCGGCCCCATTGCCAGAGGACCCAACGGACGCCCGCCTAACGGGGCTGCTGGCTCCGGCACCCCACGTGGTGCCGGAGAAGAAGGCCAAGAAGACGGCCACGGGGACTCGGAAGAGTTCCTGTTTTCAGGTGCTATCGGATGATGAATCCGAGGCCGACTCCTCCCACCAAGGTGAGGGGGATAAGAAGAAAGCCTCTCCCCGGTGAAGGAGGAAAAGGAAGGCCTCCCCAACAAGGGAGGCCAAGGGTCCAAGAAGGAAAAACTCTTCCTCCGGACTGCTCCGCCAATGCCGATGTGACGATTTAAGATCGGCATCCAAGGGCCAAGCCCCTGGCGAGATCGTAAGTATCCGGACTCCCGAATAACTTCAAGGTTTTTATTTTTGCCACATAACGTCTTTCTAATGCCGCATACAACCCTGCAGTCCGCCCAAGGATGATCTTCATGTTTCGTCGAGCGGGTCCTTGGGTGCGTCGGATATGGATTCCCTTCCGACTGCCTCCACCCCCCGTGCCGTGGACGACGCCGAGGTGGGATCCCAGAAAAGGACCCACCAGGAGGGGGAGGCCCCGGAGGTGTCGCAGGACACCCTCCCGGACTGTGCACCGGACTCAGCCCCGGAGGCCGCAGTGGCTCCGGAGTCCGGCGGGCGACCCCTTCGTAAGAAGGGCAAGACCGAGACGCCGGCTGCCTCCGTCCAACCGGAGGTGCCGGATAATTTGCTGGAGGCGCTCAATGGCGCCTCCATCAAAGAGGAACACACCGTTATGAGTGCGGTGATTGAAAGGTTCAGCTCGCCAAGAGCGGGCTGACGAAGCCTGCAGTAGCCTTCTAACAGGCTTTGAGGTAAGAATTTCAATATATGTAAAATGGTACCGCATAGACGGTAGCCTCGATGCTCGGTTCGGTGTTCGGAAAGAAAAGCCGGATGAGGATCTTTAGAAAGATAAACGCATGAGTCATAAAAATATGTCAATATGGGATTGCAGTGTCTTCTTTGACCTCCGCCGTCTTATTGCGGAGGTCAATACTGAAGGAAAACCTCGAGCAGTCCGAGAACGAGCTCGGCCATGCCAAGAAGCAGCTCGAGGAAAAAGAAGGTGAGTAATACCTTATGAAAATTGTACCTTCTGAGAAAAGGATTTGGTTGCAAGAAAAATGACAAGGATAACGTGGGTATTGTAGGGGCCGCTAACAAGGTGGCGACCACTGAAGGAGGCGGTGGCAGCGCCGAACGTAATGCGGCCATGAACGCACCGAGCGAGAAACAGGAGGCGCGGGTGGCGGAGGTACAGCAAGAGCTCCAGGATCTCGTGAAAAAACATGAGAACTTGGAGCGTGTCTCGAAGACTCGAGAGTCTGAGCTTGCAACGGCTCTTGAGAGTGCCAAAGCCGCGAAGGCCGAAGCCTACAAGGCCCTCCAGGAGATTGAGGCGGTGAAGAAAATAGCAGCAGGTAGGGCATTTGTCATGCAGAGTAAGCATGTGAGTGTTAATTACCTGTTGCTTACCTGAATTCGGAGCTCTCCAGGGGCGTTCGCAGATCTTCCTCGCAGCGTGTCCGATGCTGTCGTATTCTACCGGGCCCAGGAGGGGAGCTCGACGAAGAAGGTCTTCTGGTCTCAGTATGCTAAGGCCGGACATCCGGTGCCCTTAGCGACCAGTGAAGCAGCTGGTCGAGCTCCTAAAGCGGCCGAACAGGCCATGAAGGGCCTCATAGTTCGGCTGTGGCCTAAGGAGGCCATGCACAGGAGCTACTTCAGCCTGGTGCGGCGGCTGGTGGATGTGTGCCCGTGGGTTGAAGTTATCAAGCATTCCGATTGTATCGAGGGTGCCCGTCGGGCCCTTTCCCGCGCAAAGGTGCACTGGGGCAAGATGGATGCCCAGAAGCTCGTGACGGACCCGCCACCAGAGGGCAAGGAGCATCGCACGCCCGAGATGTATTATAAGAGTGTGCTGAAGGGCGCCCGCACTATTGTGGGTGAGTGCTCCAAAGATGTAATATATGAGTAGACTCGCATTTTGTTATCCTGTGCGCTGAAAACATAGTTCATATGCGCTAAGCAACGCTTGTTAATTTAAAATATTACCTTCTGTGCGGCTGTTTATCAAATCTGAGAGATGGCAAGTCGTGGGCTTCAGCCCCATGCCACGAAAGTCTTTGGGGTGTTCGGGATAAACTTGAGCGCTCTTGTTCCCATTTTTGGGTCCATCCAGGAGGCGCTCAACACAGTGAGCAGGCAACCGAACTTATAATGCTTGAACACTCTCACTTAGCCATAGAATTCTATAATTTTAAATTTGGTGAAGCCCCTAGTCTTCGGAAGGCCGAATTTGGGGCGCTATCCACGCCTTGGCCGGACAGTATCTGGCTCCTCGCTCTAAGCGGCATAAGTCTTTAAGGACTCTCAGAAAACCTCTCGAACAGCGACCGGTCTCTCGCCTCATCATGACGGTCAGTTTTAGCTTTCTCCACTGAGGCGTTAACCCAGCTGAACTGGGGCGGAATCGCAGTGGTTCTCCCGGTGCTACCTTAGCCGATATAACGGAACGTAAGGTACCAAAACACGGGGCAGGCAAACCCAACTATTGACCCAAGACATGATTCGAGCCGATGCATATAGTGCTATAAGTTCGGGTGCCGCACTTGTGAAAGTGTTAGGACTCATCACACCATAACGCTGGGGAACATAAGCCCCTGGTGTATATTAGCCGTACCAAAGTGTACGGATGCAACATGTCGTGAATGAACATATGTATGAAAAAGAAATGCAATTATAAGCAAAAAGGTGATGCATTGTTTTATTCAATAAGTGCTGCTACGAATGCAGAACGATACAAATAGTGCGATAAGCAAGGTAGGAGACTGTTAAACATGTCCCCTTCCAGGGGTAGGCTGCAGATTGGTGTATGAAAATGCTCGTAATAGGGACCACCTGTATATTCGTTGTAGCCTGTATCCTTCCCTGGCTGTTGCATCGTGAGTTCGGCAGGTCTGCTGCCGGACAGTGGCTTCACGAACGGAGTCCTGTGATTAAAAAGTAAAAGGTAAAAAGAAAAGAAAAAGGAACGACACACTTGAGAGCCCCTTGTGTGGTTGAGCCGCAGTCTGGGTGTATTGTGGTCGTGCCCCCCTCCCCGTGCCCATGGTATCTTCAGAGCGTAATGGTGTACGCGAAGGACCTTCTTTGACGTTTCGGAGGAGCTGGGGCTGGGGCCGCACTTCTACGTGTGCTCGGAACGTGCCAGGTGGTCTTGTTGTAAGTTACTCCGGGCGCGCTTGGCTGTGTCCGGCCGCTTAACGGCCGGATTCGATAATTGCCTTAAGAGGCTGCATTGCACTTCTGCCGCGAGAGCCGCTGTATGTTCTTCCGTGCGGAGATAATGTTTAGTGTTTCCGTTGACCGTAATGACTCCTCGAGGGCCTGGCATCTTGAGCTTGAGGTATGCGTAGTGCGACACCGCGTTGAACTTTGCAAACACGGTACGTCTGAGCAAGGCATGATAGCCGCTGCGGAACGGGACTATGTCGAAGATTAACTCCTCGCCGGAAGTTATCCGGGATCCGAAGACCACTTCGGTGTAATTGAGCTCGTACAATTGGCTTCTACACCTGGTATGACGCCTTTAAAGGTCGTTTTGGTAGGTTTAATCCTTGAGGGGTCTATTCCCATTTTGCGCACTGTATCCCGGTAAAGCAGGTTCAGGCTGCTGCCGCCGTCCATCAGGACTCTGGTTAGGTGAAATCCATCGACGATTGGGTCTAAGACCAGTGCGGCGAATCCGCCGTGGCGGATCCTGGTGGGGTGGTCCCTTCGGTCAAAAGTGATCGGGTAGGAGGACCATGGAAGCGAGTCACGTAGATATCCCTGAGTGCACGCTTCCGCTCCCTTTTGGGTATGTGCGTTGCGTATATCATGTTCACCGTCCGCACCTGTGGGGGGAAACCCTTCTGTCCTCTATTGTTCGGCGGTTGGGTCTCGTCCTCGTCATCGCTATGCAGCCCCTTGTCATTGTTATCGCAACTAACTTGCTCGCCTGCTTGAATACCCAACAGTCCCTGTTGGTGTGGTTAGCTGGCTTTTCGGGGGTGCCGTGTATCTGGCACAAGCGGTCGAGTATTCGGTCCAAATTGGACGGACCTGGAGTAGTTCGTTTGAATGGCTTTTTCCGCTGACCGGGTTTAGAGCCTTTGAATCCAGCATTGACTGCCGTATCCTCAATATTGTCGCCATTAGTGCGGCGTTTGTTTTTGTTACGATGCGGCCTGCCGTTTTGGTCCTTGAAGTCCGGACTGCCAGAATTTTTGCTGAGGTTGTTGCTGCGTGCTAGCCAGCTGTCCTCACCCGCGCAGAAGCGGGTCATGAGTGATGTGAGGGCTGCCATGGATTTCGGCTTTTCCTGTCCTAGGTGCCGGGCAAGCCACTCGTCGCGAATGTTATGCTTGAAGGCCGCGAGGGCCTCCGCATCCGGACTGTGACACTCCAAAATTTTTCCTTTGGTTTTCTTCATAATTTTGTTGGATTTGAAGGAGGTCTCCAAAACCCTTCCAAAAATCTCTCTCAAAGCTTTTTCCCTTTAGCAAATATTTTTTTTTCATCTCCTACAACTCTAGTGTTTGGTTTTAAATTTTCTTCTGATTTCCCTCTTCTCAAAATTTCAAGAAGAATCTTTGGAATTTATTCTATTTCAAAAAGAAACTCTAGGAGTTTTTCACCCTCTCCCATATTTGAAATCATTCATGATTCTTCCATGCACCACATGGTAAAACCTTCCCAAAAATCTCTCCTTCCACTTTGGTACAACTCAAACATTCTGTCCAAACTAGTAAAAACCATTTTAGGATTTTATTCCAATTATTTCCCCTCCCAAAATAATTCTGTCTTTTCTTTTGAGCCTAGGTGATTTGCAACGCAAGTACCCTAATGCTTTTGATTTTTGACCTCAACTCCACACCCCTGGATAGTCCTTGGTATCCAAAACCCATAACTCCAACAGTCGGCGCCACCTCACGCACACCGTCAAATGCCGCCACACCGTAAAACGCTGCTCCACTTGAGATGGACGGCTGGACCTGCTCCACCGACCCGCCCCCTTAAGAGCCATCCCTCTTGATCCACTCTTCTTCTTTTCAAATATTTCAAACTTCACTCACTGCAAGTTTGGACCAGATTTGCCAAATTTGGTGAAATGCATATCTACACTTCTCCAAAAGTCCCACCAAAATTCAGGCAACCTCTAGTTGCAATGAGAGACCACTCCACCAAAAATCAGCTCAAGGAAAAATCCCTGGATACCAGAATCATTTTGTCGAACACCTGGCATGCACTGTTTTGTTCACATTCAGTAAATTCAGAAAGTTCAGTGTCGATCTTTGTCAGTAACTTCAGTCACGAGTCCACAGTCCTTTTGGCTCGATGCTCGCAGCCTGGCCTGCTTGTCCGAAGCCCCACACACGCGCTTGGCGCCTTCCCGGCGTCGGTGGCGCCCTGGCCCGCCTGCGCCGGCGTGCTTTGCGGCGGCCGAATCACCGTAACGGCGACAGGGGGCAGAACTGCGGCGCAACGCCGTTCGGCGCCGCCCAAGCGTCCTGGTGGCTCCGCGTGGCCACCTCCTTGCCAGCGCACGCATGCGGCACCGTCGCCATGGCTTGGCACGGCAGAAGCGCGCTCTGCCGCCGACGGGCCGCGGCGGCTGCTCCGTCGAGGGCAAGCCGTAAACCTTCCTCCCGTGCTGAGCTGGACCCTGAAATGGCACCACTACTCCTCCTAGGCGATGATCAAGCTCCTAACCCTCCCGTGCAACCACAGCGCCGCTGTAATCACCTCGCCGGACTTATCCGTTCACGGCAACCGACTCGCGCCGGCTATATATAGCCCCCCGAGCTTGCTCTCGCCTCCGCACGACTCCACCACCTCACCAGACCCCGCCTAGCCACTGGAGGGGCCTCGAGGGGCCTTTCTTCCCCGACTCCGGCCACCTCCGTCCGCCTCGGGCTCCGGCAGCGTTCTCTCCAGTGAGAACTCCTCCGCCGCCCTGCTTTCGCCCGTAGCCTCGGACCACCTCTAGTAGGATAACCCCCACCTCAATTTTTGCCCCGCAGCTCTCTCCGGCGAGATCCACGACCGACCGAACCGCCGTCCGCCGGAGCAAGCGTCGCCGTCGACGTGGTGCTCGCCGACGACCACTTCCACCTTCCACAGACGCGGAAGGACGTGCTGATCACGAAGGTACCGTCCGATCACTCTGCCTCGCCGTGGATCGCCGCCGGCGACCACCGCACCTCTCGGGCGCCGTCGCACCCTGTTTCCCTCTTTCAAATTTTCAAACATGACAGGTGGAGACCGCCTGTCAGCCTCTCAGTTGCTTCTTTTAAACGAAACGTTATCTGGACTTTTCCGCGGAACGCCCTGGAAACTTTCTGTTTCATTACAGATGGGTCCTTGGGTTAAAACTCTTATAACTTTTTAACAGAAAGGAATTTTTGAGTGATTCTTTTTCTGTCCTCTTCATATTTTTGTCTAGTTTTTTATCATATTTATTTGAAAAATATTTGGATCAACTTTCTGTACTCCACGTTATTTACGTTAGCGCGTGTAATTTTGTTTACCGTAGATACCGAAGGAGGTGACGGAACCGCGAACTTTGCCGAGCTATACCCCGACTACTCCGAACCAGGCAAGGAAAGTTTGAGCTTTTGATATGATGAGTGTCTGGGCATGTTTGCACAATTTTTATATCATGGCACGTTCACGAGCATTTCGACGATAGTTTATCTCGTGATCATCGTGGCAAATGGGCTCGGTAAACCCATGAGTTGTTGAAAACTTGTTGCATGGCCATGAGTTGGCATGAGTATGGGTAAGATGGCAGGTTGTAGCATGCCAGGCTTATGCCATATCGTTGACCCGGTGTCAACATAAGTCAGTCAGATTCCCTTCCATACTACCACCTGTTTCCCGCAAGGGATACGACTTAGTAGGTTGCAAACCACTTCCTGGTACACACCAAATTGAGAGGCCGGGATGAAGGTTCCATGGCCCTGGATTAAAGCCTTTCATCCGGTCAGGGGGCATGGGTGTTTCCGGTTGGGACCGAGAGGGGGGCACCCCTTAGAGCGCGCGTATATAAATTTGATCCCATGCTATTCGAGATTGTGATCTCCCCGTCTCAAAGTTTCTCTTAAACGTTGTCTAGGGTGATTTCCTGGCAATGTGAGGTGTGATGGGTGTGTACTAGCTAGTTGTGTTTCCTCTAAAATACCGTAAACGGAACTAGTCCTTCGTGACTACGGAAATCCGTTGGCTCTGGACAATTTAGTACAAACTCTGCAGAGTCAAAATTCTTGAACTCATCTTATTCATATCCAAGTACCATGTTCATCTCATTTGTCGAGTGTCAGACTCGGTGACAGGGACTCCTGAGAACCATTTGGGTATCAAATGTTTATTTTCCTGTGAATGGACTAACCCGCTTATTGTCTTGTGAAGAATATTTTCCGTGAGCACTATATCTTGTCAGTTATGAATAATGAACTATAAGCCCTTTCTGCGATGTCGCTCACACGTCCGACTGCGGCATTGTTGTTATTTATTTTCATTATAAGCCCTTTCCGCGATGTCGCTCAGACGTCCGACTGCGGCATTGTTGTTATTTATTTTCATTATAAGCCCTTTCTGCGATGTCGCTCAGACGTCCGGATCATGACATTGTTGTTATTTATTTTCATTATAAGCCCTTTACGTGATGTCGCTCAGACGTCCGATCATGCATTGTTATTACTTTCATTATAAGCCCTTTCTGTGATGTCGCTCAGACGTCCGACTGCGGAATGCATGTATTTTTATTTCAATATAAGCCCTTTATGAGGTGTCTCTCAGACGCCCGACTGCGGCATGTTTTGCTTATTTATTCACCCTTCGAGGCGTCACTTCAGACACTCGATCGGTTTTGAGTTTATCCTTCTTTGGGTTTTTGAGCGGACTACCGCCGATTCCCTTCTTATTTATTTTTGCTATGCTGATTTAATTGAGCATTGTTAAAATTAATAATGACTCATTCATGCATTCATTTGTTATATCTTTTGTCCGAACTGTCTTGCGAGTACTTTCAAAGTACTCACCTGGCTTGTTGATTTGGCCAGAATCTTGTCGAAAGGCGATCTCATGGATGAAGAATTCGATAGCGAGTCCGACGCCTAGAGGAATCCCAGTCAGTCTCGTATGCGACTCGGATTAGTCATTGTGATATATCCGCTTCGCTATCCAAATAAATTCATCGAGCCTCACCTCGACGCCGATGAGTCGCCAAAGGCAAGAGACTTATTAACCACCCCACTGTGTTATTCCACCAACCACTCATATCTCGAGTCAGTAGTATTTCCACCCCACACCTTTGAGTCATATCCGCCACTATGTATAATTATCGGCGAGTTCGTAATAATTTGTTGGGCATCTTCAGTCCGACCCCTGTAATATTGTAATGCTAGTGGCTTATTGTATCAAAGTTTTGTCTACCGGTATGAAGGATTTCCTCATATTTGACTTCATAGGTCGGTTGTTCAATAAATATTTTTATTGAAAAACCGGTCGTGACAAGCCTGGTACCAGAGCCAGGCTGACTGTAGGAAGCCACTAGGTGCAATCGCTAATCGGTTATTAGCATAATAGAGCTATTTATTATTTTCACAAATGTAGTCAATTTCTGACAGTCAGCATAAATTTATGATTTGACTACTCAGGATTTTTGCCTACTTTTATAGATGACCAGCAATGACTGCGAGTCGCAGATGTTCGCCAACATGCCCGATGGGTTTGTCATGCTTCTCTCCTTCATCGTCCAAGTCGCGATGGGGCCAGATGTGCGCCCAGTCTTCTCTCTCTCTCTCAGCACAAGGTCAATGACCGTCTAACCATGCACCAAGCCACGGTGGAATTCAAGAGAGGATGAGTTGAGCATTACCGGTTCGTGGGGAGAGCCATGCCCACAGAGAAGCACGCGCTACAGATGGCAGCCCGTGAGGCGATAGCCCGTCTCAGGGATATCCTGCCTTCGATGAAGACTCGTCGCTACCGCTACCTGCCATGTCACGTGCCATACACCTGCCACTACGCGTTCTCTTGCCCCAGAGGGGAACGGGATGAAGCTTTTGAGATGCTCATCGAGTATCTTCGGGCTTTGGAGGCAGCCTTCGACAACCTGGTGGACGACTTTGTAGCTGCCCGCATGGACTCAGACCATGGCTGTGCCGCCAACAAGAGGGAGCTCCTGCGTGCTGCACCACCACTGACTTTTGTCTCGTCATCAGCATCGTTCGCTCCTACTGCTCGCACCGCTACTCGTCGCCTGCCTACCACGGAGGAGTTCAACCATGTCATTGCGCCTACTCCGGTTCGTTCTGCACCACCCCACGTGCCCGCTCAGATTCGAGTTGTCCCACACACGGCACCTGCTCCACCAACTCCGCGCAGCACCTCTCGTCTGGAGCCTATCACTGAGGAGGAGGTTGAGTCCCCAGCCTCCCTACGCCTCACCCTTGGCAGGCCAAGGGAAATCCTTACCATCTCCGACTAAGTACGCTTAGCCGCCATGCGATGTACCGACTTGTTTGATATGTTTATATGTAAATAGGCTGTGAGAAGTAGTTTGTTTGCGCATCATGTAGAATCTGGAGAAGTGCACTAGACTAAATAACATGTCAGGATTTATGTACGCATATCCTGAGTGATGTATTGTATAATTACTACTTGCGTGTAAGATATGTAATGGACAGTCCTTCTCCGTGCGCAAACGTATTTTCTCTTGAAAAATCTTGGAGCATTTGCAACTTTTTGCATCCTCTTGAATTTATTGATTTTTGCGGCTCAATTTCTTTTCTTATGAGTGTTTCAAAATATATCCCCAGAGTGAACTATGTCTCGTCCTTGGACGCGCTCCATGCCAACTCCGACAGAGGAAAATTATGGCACACCCCCAGGCAACAATTTCACTCAGGGACAGACAAGTCAACAGGACAGTGAAACGACACTTTCCCAAATGTGCCGTCTTTATGAACAAAGTAAGCAGCAACATCAGGAAATACTGAACCAAGTCATCAATATGGGAAATCACCGCGGACAGTATCAGCAACAATCCAAGTTATCTGAGCTACAGAAGACGCGTCCCCAAACATTCTCTCACACTGACAAACCTCTGGAAGCCGAGGACTGGCTTCGAGACATGGAGAGAAAACTAATTATCGCCCAGTGTTCAGACCTTGAGAAAGTGCTTTATGCTCCGCACTATCTCACGGGAGCAGCCGCATCGTGGTGGGAAAATTTCCTACACATGCACCCCAACGAAAATAATATATCATGGGAGGAATTTAAAGAAGGTTTTCATGGGGCACATATTCCTAAGAGTCTTATGAAGATCAAAAAGAGAGAATTTGATGACCTCAAGCAAAGGACAATGTCGGTGTCGAGAATACAACAGTCAGTTTACCCTCTTTGTCTCGCTTCACGCCAACGAGGAGCATATGTCGAAAACAAAAGATGGAGAAATTCCTAGATTACGACACCCGCGCTTAAATGTCAATTGGTCGTACACACATTTCCAGATTTTAAGACGCTGGTGGATAAGGCCATTACCTTGGAAAATGAGAGACGCAGCTTAGAAGATTTCTGCAAGCGGAAGAGGGACCAGTCCAAACATACTCGCAACCATCGCAGCAAGACAGATGTTCAGAAAAACTGGACACCCAGACCCACGACAAACGTCTCACGCCCAAGCAAGAATTTCCACGCAAGGGACAAGGAGTTCACCTATCGCCCAGGCGTTACCTGTTACGCCTGTGGAGAAGAAGGGCACTATGCCAAGCAGTGCCCCAAGCCAAGGAACTCGACCCCAAAGCCGAACAACGGAAGCAATAATTCGGTACCAAAGCGCAACAATTTCAACCCAAATAACAACCACAGGAAGGGTCATCTGAACCACGTGACCAAAGAGGAAGCACAAAATGCCCCAGATATCGTACTCGGTACGTTTCCTGTCAACACAATACCTGCCATGGTTTTGTTTGATTCTGGAGCTTCTCACTCTTTTGTCTCGAAAAGTTTTTGCTTTGCAAAATAATTTCTCGATGCTTACCTTGGGAAAATCTATGATCGTCAAGTCCCCTGGAATTAAGCAAGTTACCCAGAATTATTGCCAGGGTGTGGTCATCGAGTTTGAAGGGTTGAAGTTCCACGCAAATCTTATCGTATTGGAGAATAAAGGACTGGATGTCATCTTAGGGATGGATTGGTTAACGACCAACAAAGGTTTTATTGACTGCTTCAACGGGACCGTAATTCTCACCCATCACCACGGGAAGACCATAAAGGTTTCAGCCAAGGAAACAAAAATATCCCGGCAACCGAGATTGAATAAGGTAGATATTTCTGAATTGAGCAAGGTTCCAGTAGTGTGTGAATTTCCAGATGTGTTTCCCGAAGAACTACCAGGCATGCCACCAGATCGAGAGATAGAATTCAGCATTGAGCTAGCACCCGGAACTGCTCCCATATACAAGAAACCGTACAAAATGGCACCATCCGAATTGGTAGAACTGAAGAAGCAAATAAAGGAATTATTGGAAAAAGGGTACCTACGAGCCAGTTCCTCACCTTGGGGTTCGCCAATTTTGTTTGCCAAAAAGAAGGATGGAACACTGAGATTGTGCATAGACTATCGAGCGCTAAACATGGTCACAATCAAGAACAAATACCCGATGCCACGAATAAATGATTTATTCGATCAACTCGCTAAGGCCAAGGTGTTCTCAAAGATTGACTTGAGATCGGGATACCATCAACTGAAAGTGCGAATCAAGATATTCCCAAGACCGCTTTCACCTCCAGACACGGATTGTATGAGTTCACCGTAATGCCATTCGGACTAACAAACGCCTGCATATTTTGTTCACCTCATGAACAAAGTATTCATGAAGTTTATGGATAAGTTTGTTGTGGTATTTATCGATGATATTCTGGTATACTCCAAAACACCGTAAGAACACGCTGAACATCTCCGCATTGTACTAGGAGAACTCAGGAAACATCACCACGCTAAATTCAGCAAGTGTGAATTTTGGCTAAAGCAAGTAGGTTTTCCGGGCCACGATCGACTCAAGAAGGTATCGCCAGAGACCCGGAAAAAGTCGAGGCCGTCAGGCTGGAAGCCTCCAGCCAGCGTGATGGATGTACGAAGTTTCTTGGGTATGGCAGGATACTACCGAAGATTTATTGAAGGATTCTCCACCATAGCAAAGCCAATGACACAACTACTCAAGAAAGACAGGAAGTTTGAATGGACGGAAGCTTGCGAGAAAAGTTTCCAATAACTCAAGAGGAAACCGACGACAAAGACCAAAGATTAATTGTGCGGACATACACAAAATTTTTGAGGTATTTTGTGACGCATCTCGAAAGGGCCTCGGGTGCGTATTGATGCAAGAAGGCGAGGTTGTCGCATATGTTTCCAGACAGCTTCGCAAGCATGAGGGAAATTACCCTACCCATGACCTGGAATTAGCAGCAGTTATTCATGCACTCAAGGAGTGGAGACACTTTTTACTTGTTAATCGTTGTGAAATCTACACGGACCACAAAAGCCTCAAGTATATTTTCACACAACCAGAACTGAATTTACAGCAGCGATGCTAGTTGGAATTAGTAAAGGATTATGATGTTGGGATCCACTACCACCCGGGCAAAGCAAATGTTGTAGCAGACGCTCTGAGTCGGAACCCTAGTCCGGACAACGATAGCATGCCAGACTTAAGACCTGAATTCCAGCAGGAATTCGCAAAGCTCAACCTGATGGTAGTCACCGAAGACAGTGTGTCAAACTTAGAAGTACAGCCTACCCTGATAGAGAAGGTTAAAGAGGCTCAACGTGGACACCCCAGCATTGAAGGCATAAAACGTAAGATGAAATTGGGCAAGGCCTCGGAATTCATTATTGATGAGCAAAGAATATTGTGGTGCAGGAATAGGCTTTGCATACCAAATATCCATGACCTTAAACAGCAAATCCTGGCTGAAGGCCACACCGCTCCATATTCAATCCATCCCGGAGGAACAAAAATGTACAAAGATCTTCGTGAAACATTTTGGTGGCATGGTATAAAAAGAGACATAGCCACGTTTATTGCATGTTGTGACTCTTGTCAACGCATCAAGGCCGAGCACCAGAAATCAGCCGGGCTATTGCAACCCAATAAGATACCCGAGTGGAAATGGGACGAAATTGGAATGGATTTTATTGTTGGACTACCTCGGTCGCGACACGGACATGATGCCATATGGGTAATCACAGATAGGCTGACTAAAGTAGCTCACTTCATCCCCGTGAAGACAACACACACCAGTCAGAAGCTTGCTAGGCTCTACCACTCCCGTATCGTTTGCCTACATGGAGTCCCAAAGAAAATAATCTTGGATAGAGGCACTCAATTCGTCTCCCGGTTTTGGGATCACTTACAACAAGCTCTGGGAACTCAGCTGGCATTCAGTACCGCCTACCATCCCCAGACAGATGGGCAGACTGAGCGAGTGAATCAGATTCTAGAAGATATGCTAAGAGCATGTGTCCTCACCTATGGGACCAGTTGGGAGAGAGCTTACCATACGCAGAATTCGCATATAACAACAGCTATCATTCCAGCCTGCAAATGGCACCATTTGAAGCTCTGTATGGACGAAGGTGTCGTACCCCGCTAAATTGTTCGGAAACCGGAGACAGTCATATCTTCGGCCCAGACCTGCGCAAAGAGGCTGAAGATAAAGTCAAGGTAATTAAGGACCGACTCAAGACAGCTCAAAGTCGACAAAAGAGTTATTACGATCAGAAGCATCGTGGAGTCCATTTTGAACCCGGTGAATTTGTGTACCTACGAGTATCACCCATGAGAGGTCTGCACCGATTCAAGATTAAAGGAAGCTAGCACCAAGATTCATCGGACCATTCTGCATAGTAGCACGAAGAGGCAAGGTGGCCTACCAGCTAGACTTACCCGAAGAATTATCCGACATCCACGACGTATTTCACGTCTCCCAATTGAGGAAGTGCGTAAGCAACCTAGAGAAACAAGCACCCCTTAAAAACATAGACGTGCAACCAGACCTTACGTATCGGGAGCATCCGATAAAAATCTTGGAGGAGTCAGAAAGGAGAACCCGACAGAAAACCATCAAGTTCTTCAAAGTTCAGTGGAGCAACCACACCGAGAGTGAAGCCACTTGGGAAAGAGAAGATTTCCTTCGAACAGAGCACCCACAATTATTTGAGGATCAACTGGAATCTCGGGGACAAGATTTTTCCTAAGGGGGTAGGTCTTGTGACACTCCAAAAATTTTCCTTTGGTTTTCTTCATAATTTTGTTGGATTTCAAGGAGGTCTCCAAAACCCTTCCAAAAATCTCTCTCAAAGCTTTTTCCCTTTAGCAAATATTTTATTTTTCATCTCCTACAACTCTAGTGTTTGGTTTTAAATTTTCTTCTGATTTCCTCTTCTCAAAATTTCAAGAAGAATCTTTGGAATTTATTCTATTTCAAAAAGAAACTCTAGGAGTTTTTCACCCTCTCCCATATTTGAAATCATTCATGATTCTTCCATGCACCACATGGTAAAACCTTCCCAAAAATCTCTCCTTCCACTTTGGTACAACTCAAACATTCTATCCAAACTAGTAAAATCCATTTTTGGATTTTATTCCAATTATTTCCCCTCCCAAAATAATTCTGTCTTTTCTTTTGAGCCTAGGTGATTTGCAAAGCAAGTACCCTAATGCTTTTGATTTTGACCTCAACTCCACACCCCTGGATAGTCCTTGGTATCCACAACCCGTAACCATCTTGATCCACTCTTCTTCTTTTCAAATATTTCAAACTTCACTCATCGCAAGTTTGGACCAGATTTGCCAAATTTGGTGAAATGCTTATCTACACTTCTCCAAAAGTCCCACCAAAATTCAGGCAACCTCTAGTTGCAATGAGAGACCACTCCACCAAAAATCAGCTCAAGGAAAAATCCCTGGATACCAGAATCATTTTGTCGAACACCTGGCATGCACTGTTTTGTTCACATTCAGTAAATTCAGAAAGTTCAGTGTCGATCTCTGTCAGTAACTTCAGTCACGAGTCCACAGTCCTTTTGGCTCGATGCTCGTAGCCTGGCCTGCTTGTCCGAAGCCCAACACGCGCGCTTGGCGCCTTCCCGGCGTCGGTGGCGCCTCGCCCGCTTCGCGCCAAAGATGCTTTATGGCGGCGAATCACCGTGAACGGCGAGGGGGCAGAACTGCGGCGAACGCCGCTCGGGCGCCGCTAAGCGTCCCCGGTGGCTCAGCGTGGCCACCTCCTTGACAGCAAGACGCATGCGGCACCGCCGTGGCTTGGCACGCCGCAGAGCGCTCTGCCGACGGGCCGTGCGGCCGTTCCGTCGAGGGCAAGCCGTAAACCTTCCTCCCGTGCTGAGGTGGACCCTGAAATGGCACCACTACTCCTCCTAGGCGATGCTCAAGCTCCTAACCCTCCGTGCAACCACAGCGCCGCCGTAATCACCTCGTCGGACTTATCTGTTCACGGCAACCGACTCGGGCCGGCTATATATAGCCCCCCGAGCTTGCTCTTGCCTCTGCACGACTCCACCACCTCACCAGACCCCGCCTAGCCACTGGAGGGGCCTCGAGGGGCCTTTCTTCCCCGACTCCGGCCACCTCCGTCCGCCTCGGGCTCCGGCCGTTCTATCCAGTGAGAACTCCTCCGCCGCCCTACTTTCGCCCGTAGCCTCGTACCACCTCTAGTAGGATAACCCCCACCTCAATTTTTGCCCCGCAGCTCTGTCCGGCGAGATCCACGACCGACCGAACCGCCGTCCGCCGGAGCAAGCGTCGCCGTTGACGTGGTGCTCGCCGACGACCACTTGCACCTTCCACAGACGCGGAAGGACGTGCTGATCACGAAGGTACCGTCGGATCACTCTGCCTCGCCGTGGATCGCCGCCGGCGACCACCGCACCTCTCGGGCGCCGTCGCGCCCTGTTTCCCTCTGTCAAATTTTCAAATATGACAGGTGGAGCCAGCCTGTCAGCCTCTCAGTTGCTTCTTTTAAACGAAACGTTATCTGGACTTTTCCGCAGAACCCCCTGGAAACTTTCTGTTTCATTAAAGATGGGTCCTTGGGTTAAAACTCTTATAACTTTTTAACAGAAAGGAATTTTTGAGTGATTCTTTTTCTGTCCTCTTCAGATTTTTGTCTAGTTTTTTATCATATTTATTTGAAAAATATTTGGATCAACTTTCTGTAATCCACGGTATTTACATTAGCGCGTGTAATTTTGTTTACCGTAGATAGCGAAGGAGGTGACGGAACCGCGAACTTCGCCGAGCTAGACCCCGACTACTCCGAACCAGGCAAGCAAAGTTTGAACTTTTGATATGATTAGTGTCTGGGCATGTTTGCACTATTTTTATATCATGGCACGTTCTCGAGCATTTCGATGATAGTTTATCTCGTGAGCATCGTGGCAAATGGGCTCGGTAAACCCATGAGTTGTTGAAAACTTGTTGCATGGCCATGAGTTGGCATGAGTATGGGTAAGATGGCAGGTTGTAGCATGCCAGGCTTATGCCATATCGTTGACCCGGTGTCAACATAAGTCAGTCAGATTCCCGTCCGTCCTCCCTTCCGTACTACCACCTGTTTCCCGCAAGGGATACGGCTTAGTAGGTTGCAAACCACTTCCTGGTACACACCAAATTGAGAGGCCGGGATGAAGGTTCCATGGCCCTGGATTAAAGCCTTTCATCCGGTCAGGGGGCATGGGTGTTTCCGGTTGGGACCGAGAGGGGGGCACCCCTTAGAGCGCGCGTATATAAATTTGATCCCATGCTATTCGAGATTGTGATCTCCCCGTCTCAAAGTTTCTCTTAAACGTTGTCTAGGGTGATTTCCTGGCAACGTGAGGTGTGATGGGTGTGTACTAGCTAGTTGTGTTTCCTCTGAAATACCAGAACGGAACTAGTCCTTCGTGACTCACGGAAATCCGTTGGTCATGGACAATTTAGTACAAACTCTGCAGAGTCAAAATTCTTGAACTCATCTTATTCATATCCAAGTACCATGTTCATCTCATTTGTCGAGTGTCAGACTCGGTGACAGGGACTCCTGAGAACCATTTGGGTATCAAATGTTTATTTTTCCTGTGAATGGACTAACCCGCTTATTGTCTTGTGAGGAATATTTTCCGTGAGCACTATATCTTGTCAGTTATGAATAATGAACTATAAGCCCTTTCTGCGATGTCGCTCACACGTCCGACTGCGGCATTGTAGTTATTTATTTTCATTATGAGCCCTTTTCATGCGATGTCGCTCGACGTCGATCGCGGCATTGTTGTTATTTATTTTCATTATAAGCCCTTTCATCGATGTCTCTCTTACGTCCGACTGCGGCATTGTTGTTATTTATTTTCATTATAAGCCCTTTCTGTGATGTCGCTCAGACGTCCGACTGCGGCATTGTTATTACTTTCATTATAAGCCCTTTCTGTGATGTCGCTCAGACGTCCGACTGCGGCACGCATGTATTTTTATTTCAATATAAGCCCTTTATGAGGTGTCGCTCAGACGCCCGACTGTGGCATGTTTTGCTTATTTATTCACCCTTCGAGGCGTCACTTCAGACACTCGATCGGTTTTGAGTTTATCCTTCTTTGGGTTTTCGAGCGGACTAACGCCGATTCCCTTCTTATTTATTTTTGATATGTTGATTTAATTGAGCATTGTTAAAATTAATCATGACTCATTCATGCATTCATTTGTTATATCTTTTGTCCGAACTGTCTTGCGAGTACTTTCAAAGTACTCACCTGGCTTGTTGATTTGGCCAGATCTTGTGAAGGCGATCTCATGGATGAAGAATTCGATAGCGAGTCCGACGCCTAGAGGAATCCCAGTCTCGTGCGACCCTGGATTAGTCATTGTGATATATCCGCTTCCGCTACCCAAATAAATTCATTGAGCCTCACCTCGGCCTTTCGATGAGCCGCGATCTGATGAGACTTATTAACCACCCGTTGTGTTATTCCACCAACCACTCATATCTCGAGTCAGTAGTATTTCCACCCCACACCTTTGAGTCATATCCGCCACTATGTATAATTATCGGCGAGTTTGTAATAATTGGTTGGGCATCATCAGTCCGACACCTGTAATATTGTAATGCTACTGGCTTATTGTATCAAAGTTTTGTCTACCGGTATGAAGGATTTCCTCATATTGGACTTCATAGTTCAGTTGTTCAATAAATATTTTTATTGAAGAACCGGTTGTGATACGGACAATCGACGATTTGGTTTTTCTTGGTTAAGAACTGTGTCCAGAATTGTCTGGCCGATTCGTCTGGCTGCTGAATTATGTGGCTTAGGTCATCAGCGTCTGGTGGTCGCACATAAGTGCCCTGGAAGTTATCAAGGAATGCGGCTTCCAGGTCCTCCCAGCTCCCAATTGACTCTGCTGGCAAGCTGTTGAGCCAATGCCGGGCTGGTCCTTTAAGCATGAGGGGGAGGCATTTGATGGCGTGAAGATCGTCACCGCGAGCCATGTGGATGTGAAGGAGATAGTCTTTGATCCAAACCGCGGGGTATGTTGTGCCATCATAGGACTCAATATTGACGGGTTTAAACCCTTCGGGGATTTGATGATCCATTACTTCGTTTGTGAAGCATAGTGGGTGTGCGGCGCCTCTGTACTGGGCGATATCACGACGGAGCTCAAAAGAGCTTGGTCTGTTTTGTTTGGCCCGGCCGGACTTACTGTGTCCGGCGCGACGGTTGTCGTCACGTACCGTGGGGCGCCCACGCGATCCATAGATCGATCTTGATTGTCTTGCCTTGTCCTCCAATATATCTCGCAGGTCCGGAGCGTTCCCCTTTGGCCATGTGCTTTTTGAGCGATGCCGGGGTACGGTTCTAGTGAAGGGCCTAGAGGCCTCTCTGTCGCGACCACGGGGTGGTCGGTCAGCCGTATTGTCTCCTGGTGATGCGGGTTCGTAAGCCTCCTCCTCTAATCGGGGGAGCAGCTTGCGTTTAGGGTAGCTTTTGGAGGGGCGTTCGAGCTCATGCTCTTCGGCCGCGAGGACTTCAGTCCATCTGTCGGCTAGCAGATCCTGATCAGCTCTAAGCTGTTGCTGCTTTTTCTTTAGGCTTATCGCCGTGGCCATAAGCCTGCGTCTAAAACGCTCTTGTTCGACGGGATTCTCAGGCACGGCGAATTCATTGTCGTCGAGGCTTGCTTCGTCTTCGGAGGGAGTCATATAATCCTCTACCTCTTCTTCTGCCGCTCTCTCTTGAGGGCTGGCGTCTCCATCCTCCTGCGCTGGATCTTGCTGGAGTGGATTGTCTTCGGCGCTGTCCGGTGTATTCTTATCTCCGGTGCCGGAATCTTCATTCTTGCTGTGGCGGGATTTAGAGCAGCGCCGCTGACGCTGGCGCTTGGGCTGCTTCTTGGAGGGGTCATCCTCCGTTGTTCCATCGCCGTTCCCATATTTTGGGATGTCCACCATGTATATGTCGTATGACGAGGTGGCCTTCCAGTGCCCTGTAGGCGCTGGGTCTTGGTCATCTCCGGCATCGTCGTCCATACCGTCGATGTCTTCGGAGTCGTAGTCTAGCATATCGGTTAGATCGTCGATAGCGGCTACCAAGTGGGTGGTGGGTGGGCGTTGAATTTCTTCGCCGACCGCATCCCAACCTTCCTGACCGTAGTCCGGCCAGGGCTCTCCGGATAAAGAGAGAGACTTTAGTGAATTTATGATGTCGCCAAAAGGCGAGTGCTGAAAGATGTCCGCGGCCGTGAACTCCATAACGGGCGCCCAATCGGATTCGATCGGCAAGGGCGCGGAGGGTTCGGAGTCCGGATAGGAGTCCGGCGCCCTGGAGTCGGAGTTTTCGCAAAGAACAGGGATGGAGTTCGGCTCGATCGCCGTAGAGATTTTAGCCCCCGATGCGGTGTCCAACCACTCGTCCTCGGTTGGGGAATCCGGCTCCGGATTAAGGGTCGGAGCGGATACTGGTGCGGCCTCCAGGGCACTGTTCAGCTGCAGAGCTAGATCATGCCCATCGAGACAGTGCGGCACGCTTGGCTGCGGCTCGAATCCGTCGAAGATCAAGTCTCCGCGGATATCGGCCGTATAGTTCAAACTTCCAAATCTGACCTGATGGCCAGGGGCGTAGCTTTCGATCTGCTCCAGATGGCCAAGTGAATTGGCCCGCAGTGCAAAGCCGCCGAACACAAAGATCTGTCCGGGGAGAAAAGTCTCACCCTGGACCGCGTCATTGTTGATGATCGGAGGAGCCCTCGGGCCTATCGGTGACGCATACAGAGGAACTCTCAATGAAAGCACCAATGTCGGTGTCAAAACCGGCGGATCTCGGTAGGGGGTCCCGAACTGCATGCGTCTAGGCGGATGGTAACAAGACACAAGGGACATGATGTTTTACCCAGGTTCGGGCCCTCTTGATGGAGGTAAAACCCTACGTCCTGCTAGATTAATATTGATGATGTGTGTTACAAGAGTGGATCTACCACGAGATCAAGGAGGCTAAACCCTAGAAGCTAGCCTATGGTATGATTGTTGTTCGTCCTACGGACTAAAACCCTCCCATTTATATAGACACCAGATAGGGTTAGGGTTACATGAGTCGGTTACAATGGTAGGAGATCTACATATCTCAGACGCCAAGCTTGCCTTCCACGCCAAGGAAAGTCCCATCCGGACACGGGACGAAGTCTTCAATCTTGTATCTTCATAGTCTTGGAGTCCAGCCGATGATGATAGTTCGGCTATCCGGACACCCCCTAGTCCGGAACTCCCTCAGTAACTTTACTTGGAGCTATATTTGTATTCACCACATGATATGTGTTTTGCTTGGAGCGTCTTGTATGATTTGAGTCTTTGTTTTTTACTTTACCACAATCATCCTTGATGTACACACCTTTTGAGAGAGACATACATGATTTGGAATTTGTTAGAATACTCTGTGTGCTTCGCTTATATCTTTTGAGTTATATAGTTTTCCTCTAGTGCTTCACTTATATCTTTTAGAGCACGGTGGTGGATTTGTTTTATAGAAACTATTGATCTCTCATGCTTCACTTAGATTATTTTGAGAGTCTTAAATAGCATGGTAATTTTCTTAAATAATCCTAATATGCTAAGCATAAATGATTTGTAAGAATACTTATGAGTGTGTTGAATACTATGAGAAGTTTGATGCTTGATAATTGTTTTGAGATATGAAGATGGTGATATTAGAGTCATGCTAGTTGAGTAGTTGTGAATTTGAGAAATACTTGTGTTAAAGTTTGTGATTCCCGTATCATGCCCGTATGGTGAACCGTTATGTGATGAAGTCGGAGCATGATTTATTTATTGATTGTCTTCCTTATGAGTGCCGGTCGGGGACGAGCAATGGTCTTTCCCTACCAATCTACCCCCCTAGGAGCATGCGCGTAATACTTTGCTTTGATAACTTGTAGATTTTTGCAATAAGTATATGAGTTCTTTATGACTAATGTTGAGTCCATGGATTATACACACTTTTCCTCCTTCCACCATTGCTAGCTTCTCTAATACCGGCGCACTTTTCACGGTATCATACACCCACCATATACCTTCCTCAAAACAGCCACCATACCTACCTATCATGGCATTTCCATAGCCATTCTGAGATATATTGCCATGCAACTTTCCACCGTTCCATTTATTATGACACACTCCATCATTGTCATATTGCTTAGCATGATCATGTAGTTGACAATGTATTCGTGGCAAAGCCACTATTCATAATTCTTTCTACATGTCACTCTTGATTCATTGCATATCCCGGTACACCGCCGGAGGCATTCATATAGAGTCATATTTTGTACTAAGTATCGAGTTCTAATTGTTGAGTTGTAAGAAAATAAAAGTGTGATGATCTTTATTTTTAGAGCATTGTCCCAAGTGAGGAAAAGGATGATGGGGACTATGATTCCCCCACAAGTCGGGATGAGACTCCGGACGAAAAAAAAAGAAAAGACACCATAAAAAAGAGAAAAGGCCCAAATAAAAAAATAAAAAATGATAGAGAAAGAGAGAAGGGACAATGTTACTATATTTTTACCACACTTGTGCTTCAAAGTAGCACCATGATCTTCATGATAGAGAGTCTCTCATTTTGTCACTTTCATATACTAGTGGGAATTTTTCATTATAGAACTTGGCTTGTACATTCCAATGCTGGGCTTCCACAAAATGCCCTAGGTCTTCGTGAGCAAGCGAGTTAGATGCACACCCACTTAGTTTCTTTTGTTGAGATTTCATATGCTTATAGCTCTAGTGCATCCGTTGCATGGCAATCCCTACTCACTCACATTGATATCTATTGGTGGGCATCTCCATAGCCCGTTGATACGCCTAGTTGATGTGAGACTATCTTCCCTCTTTTGTCTTCTCCACAACCACCATTCTATTCCACATATAGTGCTATATCCATGGCTCACGCTCATGTATTGCGTGAAGATTGAAAAAGTTTTGAAAATGTTAAAGTATGAAACAATTGCTTGGCTTGTCGTCGGGGTTATGAATGATTTAAATACTTTGTGTGGGGAAGATGGAGCATAGCCAGAATATATGATTTTGTAGGGATAACTTTCTTTGGCCATGTTATTTTGAGAAGACATAATTTCTTTGTTAGTATGCTTGAAGTATTATTATTTTTATGTCAATAATAACTTTTGTCTTGAATCTTTCGGATCTGAATATTCATACCACAATTAAGAAGAATTACATTGAAATTATGCCAAGTAGCATTCCGCATCAAAAATTATCTTTTTTATCATTTACCTACTCGAGGACGAGCAGGAGTTAAGCTTGGGGATGCTTGATATGTCTCCAACGTATCTATAATTATTGATTGCTCCATGCTATATTATCTACTGTTTTGGACATTAATGTGCTTTTATAAATATCCACTTTTATACTTTTATATTATTTTTGGGACTAACCTATTAACTAGAGGCCTAGCCCAGAATTGTTGTTTTTTTGCCTATTTCAGAGTTTCGCAGAAAAGGAATATCAAACGGAGTCCAAACGGAATGAAACCTTCGGGAACGTCATTTTCTCACCGAACATGATCCAGGAGACTTGGACCCTATGTCAAGGAAGCTTCCTGGAGGCCACGAGGTAGGGGGGCGCGCCCTCCCCCCCCCCCCCCCCAGGTGCGCCCTCCACCCTCGTGGGCCCCCTGTTGCTCCACCGACGTACTCCTTCCTCCTATATATACCTACGTACCCCAAACGATCAGATACGGAGCCAAAAACCTAATTCCACCGCCGCAACCTTCTGTACCCACGAGATCCCATCTTGGGGCCTGTTCTGAAGCTCCGCCGGAGGAGGCATCCATCACGCAGGGCTTCTACATCAACACCATAGCCTCTCCGATGAAGTGTGAGTAGTTTACTTCAGACCTCCGGGTCCATAGTTAGTAGCTAGATGGCTTCTTCTCTCTTGTTGGATCTCAATACAATGTTCTCCCCCTCTCTCGTGGAGATCTATTTGATGTAATCTTCTTTTTGCGGTGTGATTGTTGAGACCAATGAATCAAGGGTTTATGATCAAGATTATCTATGAACAATATTTGAATCTTCTCTGAATTCTTTTATGTATGATTGGTTATCTTTGCAAGTCTCTTCGAATTATCAGTTTGGTTTGGCCTACTAGATTGATCTTTCTTGCAATGGGAGAAATGCTTAGCTTGGGTTCAATATTGTGGTGTCCTTTCCAAGTGACAGTAGGGGCAGCAAGGCACGTATTGTATTGTTGTCATCGAGGATAACAAGATGGGGTTTTTATCATATTGCATGAATTTATCCCTCTACATCATGTCATCTTGCTTAAGGCGTTACTCTGTTTTCATGAACTTAATACTCTAGATGCAGCTAGATAGCGGTCGATGAGTGGAGTAATAGTAGTAGATGCAGGAGTCGGTCTACTTGTCTCGGACGTGATGCCTATATACATGATCATACCTAGATATTCTCATAACTATGCTCAATTCTGTCAATTGCTCAACAGTAATTCGTTCACCGTAAAATACCTATGCTCTTGAGAGAAGCCACTAGTGAAATCTATGGCCCCCGGGTCTATCTTCATCATATTAATCTTCCAATACTTAGTTATTTTATTTCCGTTTTACTTTGCATCTTTATCACAAAAATACCAAAAATATTATCCTATCATATCTATCACATCTCACTCTCGTAAGTGACCGTGAAGGGATTGACAACCCCTTATCGCGTTGGTTGCGAGGAGTTATTTGCTTTGTGTAGGTACGAGGGACTCGCTTGTAGTCTCCTACTGGATTGATACCTTGGTTCTCAAAAACTAAGGGAAATACTTACGCTACTGTGCTGCATCACCCTTTCCTCTTCAAGGAAATCCAACGTAGTGCTCAAGAGGTAGCAGTGGCGTAGGCCCTACCGCGCCGGAGCTTGGTCAGAGAGAACGGCGGGTACCGCAGATCGGGACGTGCTGCCTCGGTGGCGTCAAACGAAGAAACGATGCACATCCTCCCTTTCCGCCGGCGGACGGGGTGCGGCCGGATCAGTGACCAACGGTGAGAGAGAGAGAGAGACGTGACCGCCGCCTTGTGTGAGATACTGTGAAGAGAGACGAACCCTGGCAGGCAGGCACCATTGTATATAGTGGTGCGGACTACCTTTTTCTCCATAAAAATCATTTTATATTCTGTGTATGTAGCGACCCGACCTCAAACGGTCAAGCTGTGCTTCCGTGTCATCCCTAGATCGGTAATGCTGACACACACAATACTCGAAGGATTTATAACAGAGTAGCAATCACACACTTATTACATCGAATGTCTCAAAAGAGATCTTATTACAATAAATATGGCATAAAGCCATCTAATAAGATAACAACGGAAGGCTTTGGAAGATAAAGTGAGTCCATCAACTCCAACGGCATAGCTGAGTTGCACGGCAACGACCTAACAAACCTTACTCCTTGTCTGAAAAGTCTGCAACATAATATGTTGCAGCTCAAACGGGTCGACATGGAATATGCTGGCAATATAACACAGTAGAGCAAGAACAGAATAAATGCTATCACTACATGCATATTTGGCTGGTGGAAAGCTCTATGGTTATATTTTTTCGAAAAGCCAAATTTTCCCTAGAAAAAAGGAATAGATTTTATTTAACTATCATGGTAGTTGAAACATCATTGAGAAGGTTCCTCCAACTCAATCCCAATTAAAAGTAATTATCAACCCAACAATAATAAATTAAAGTGATGAGATACTTAGGATAATCCAAGTACTAGATACTCAAGATGTCCATAACCGGGGACACGGCTAACCATGATTAGATTGTACACTCTACAGAGGTTTGCACACTTTTCCTCACAAGACTCGATCTCCTCCATTGGATTTCTCGCACTACATGGTGTTTGAGAAATGGATGACCAAGACATAGTCTTTCAGCAGCATTAACTCTAACCCCGGGTAGACAGTACCAACCTACATCCCTCTACATCTGCTAGCCTACCACTGGAAGAGGTCATGCAACTTACTCAACTATGCTAGAGCCCATAATAGCTTGTGGCTGCAAACGGAAGTTTCTAGCATGAAATTTCTCAGTGCCCTTTGAGCCTGGGTGGCGGACCTTAGGATGATCACACGGGTACTCCTGGATATCCTAGGACAACACTGGATTCTCGAGGTGCCCGACAAGCAATCCACCCAGATGTGTATTAAAGTTGCCACCTTAAGTTGAGCCATTAATTAACAAACTCACATCTGTCATGGATTCACTCACCCAAACCACGTCTACGAGCATAGCATAGCAATATAAGCATTACGTAGAATTAACTCCCAAGGGTTTTATAATAACAGGGAAATAGGTTCTACCTCATCAACTACTAACCAATACCCACAAGTTAATCACATCCTATTCATGCAGTGTTTGAGGATTGGAGCTAATGCATAAAAACAGGGTATGAAAAGAGTATGATCAATGTGTTACTTGCCTTGCTGACGATCCGCAAAACCTAGGGACTCGTAGTAGCACGCTTCGCACTCCGAAAATTCTATTGCAAACAAACAATAGCATACATAAGCAATCAATCACAGATGCACGGGCAAAACTCAAACTACGAAAGAAACAAGATCCGATTACTAATCTGGACTAAAGTCAAATTTTACAGTACCAAAATATTGTTCAAGTTGATTAAACAGAAAGAGGGTTTTGAGACGAAGATCTAGGCGCTTGAATCGCCTGATTCCGATAAACTAGCGAAAAGATAAAGTAAAACGAAAATCGGATTAGAAATCACGATCGAAAATAATCGCGAGAAACCCGAGAAAAAGAAAAACCGACGAACAGGCTAACGAACGAACGTTCGTTCTCTGTGACTAACGGGCGAAAACTATTCGTTAAAACGAACGTACGGACGAACGTCCGGAAAATAAAATAAACCGAGAAAATCGGAGAACCGATCTAAAAAAACGAATTAGGTTTTTTTTAAAAACCGACGGTTTTTACCTAAACCGGGAAAAAACCGAGCGGCTCCGGATCGGATCGGCGGCGGCGAGGCGGGGCAAGGTGGGGCTGCGGGGTGGCGGCGGCGAGGTGGTCTGTGGCGGGGAAGTGCGGTGGCAGCGGGCGCAAGAAGCGAGCGGCATGACGTGGCGTCGGCGCTTCTTGCTTCTATGTGGCGGTGGTGGCGATTTGGGGCGGCGGCGAGGTATTTAAGAGGGGAGGGCAGGTTGGCTTGGGGATGGGGCGGGAGGAGTCCCGGGCGGCGTCGGCGGCGGCTGTCGTGTCCTGGCCGGACTCGGGCACGGGGAGGCGGTGGCGCGGGGTTGGGCTGGCACAGCTCACTGAGCTTCGCCCGGTCTGGCGCCAAGTTTTTTTAAAAACAGATTCAATAAAATACATCCTAGAAAAATAAATAAAAATCTAAAAATGCCAAAACAAATTTTCACCGTCTAAATAAATATTTAGAACAAGATGAACATTTTCTTGTCCCTAAAATGCAATTTCGAAAACATGCAATTTTTCTAATGCAAATAAAATAGCAATAAAATCCAAATAAAATCAAATATTTGATTTTAATAGAGAAAAATAATTAAAACAAATAATCCTCGTTTCAATATTTGATAAAATTCAAATATGAAAACAGTGAAATCCCCAACTCTCTCCGAGGGTCCTTGAGTTGCTTAGAATTTCGAGGATCGCGAAACGAAATGCAACAAAAATATGATATGCCTGAATGATCTATGTATAACTTTTCCAATTGAAAATTTGGGATGTTACAAACCTACCCCCCTTAAGATGAATCTCGCCCTCGAGATTCGGGTTGGCTAGAAAATAGGTGTGGGTGGTCTTTGCGAAGATCATCCTCTCGTTCCCAGGTGGCTTTATCCTCGGTATGGTGGCTCCACTGAACTTTGCAAAACTTGATAACCTTTCTGCGGGTGACTCGGCTGGCAAATTCAAGAATCCCGACCGGCTTCTCCTCATAGGTCAGATCACTATCCAACTGAATCGCTTCTAGAGGCACTGTATCTCTTAGTGGTATATCGGCCATATCAGCATGACACTTCTTCAACTGTGAAACATGAAACACATCATGAACTCCTGACAGTCCTTTAGGTAACTCCAACTTGTGGCCAACCTCTCCCATACGTTCCAATACATGATATGGTCCTACAAATCTCGGGGTAACTTTCCCTTAACTCCAAAACGTTTCACTCCTCGCAGAGGTGACACTCGTAGATATGCTCTATCTCCAATTTCATAGGTTACTTCCTTGCATTTTGAATCTGCATAAGTCTTCTGCCTAGACTGAGCTACCTTCAGTCTATCGCGAATCAATTTAACTTTCTCTTCAGACTCCTTGATCAAATATGGTCCAAACAACTGTCGGTCTCCAACTTCATCCCACATCAATGGTGTTCTGCACCTTCGTCCATACAGGGCTTCGAATGGTGCCATCTTCAAACTGGCTTGATAGCTATTGTTGTATGAGAACTCCCTATAGGGCAAATTGTCATCCCAACTAGATCCATAATCTAGTGCACAAGCTCTCAACATATCCTCCAGAATCTGGTTGACTCTCTCGGTCTGTCCATCTGTCTACGGATGGAATGTTGTACTGAACTCTAGCCTTGTACCCACAGTCTGGTGCAGCTGATGCCAAAACTTTGAGGTAAACTGTGTTCCTCTATCTGATACGATAGTCCTCGGAACTCCATGAAGACATACGATCCTGGTCATGTATATCTTGGCCAACTTCGCACTTGTATAGGTGGTTTTCACTGGGATAAAGTGAGCCACTTTGGTCAAGCGATCAACTACTACCCATATAGAATCATATCCTGATTTGGTCCTGGGAAATCCGGTGATGAAATCCATGCCAAGTTTATCCCACTTCCATTCGGGTATCGGCATAGGTTGTAGCAATCCTACTGGCTTTTGATTCTCTACCTTCACTCTCTGACATACATCACATACGGCTACATACTCGGCAATATCCTTCTTCATACCAGTCCACCAGAAACGTTCCTTCAAATCCAAATACGTCTTGGTGTTTCTAGGGTGTATCGAGTATGGTGAGTCATGAGCCTCCTAAAGTATTAACTTCCTGATCTCTGTGTCATTGGGCACATAAACACGGTCCTCAAACCATAAGGTGTCGTGCTCATCTTCAGGAAAACCTTTGGCCTTTCCTTTGCTCATTCTCTCTTTTTATCTCGGCAATCTCTTTATCATCCTTCTGAGCTTCTCGAATCTTTCCTAACAATGTAGACTGAACTTCCATTGTTGCAACAAAACCTCTAGGAATAATCTCCAATCGAAGTTCTCTGAGATCCTCTACTAACTCATTTGGCAATCCTGTGCTTACGAGGGTGTTAGCATAACTCTTCTGACTCAAAGCGTCTTCTACGACATTGGCCTTGCCTGGATGATAGTGGAGTTTCATGTCATAATCCTTTATAAGCTCCAACCATCACCTCTTCCTAAGGTTCAGCTCCTTCTGTGTAAAAATGTACTTCAAACTCTTATGATCGGTGTACACATCACAAAGGTTTCCAATAAGGTAATATCTCCAAGTCTGGAGTGCATGCACTACAACTGCTAAC
Organism: Aegilops bicornis; assembly: GCA_021605145.1. NCBI lineage: Eukaryota > Viridiplantae > Streptophyta > Magnoliopsida > Poales > Poaceae > Aegilops > Aegilops bicornis. The sequence goes on from CM038673.1 coordinate 146,937,820, forward strand.
TCCAAACCATGCGTGGCATATATAATTCAATTCGTGCGGTTTTAGTTGTCGTGAGGCATACGAAACAACTCTTCCGTCCTGCATAAGCACACTTCCAAGTCCTAGGCGAGAGGCGTCGCAATACACTTGGAAATCCTTGCGTATATCCGGCAGAATCAGCACTGGGGCTGTAGTCAAATGTTTCTTTAACTCCTGAAAACTCGCCTCACATTCTTCCGTCCATTTAAATTTGGTATCCTTCTTGAATAACTCCGTCATTGGCTTTGCAATCTTGGAAAAATTCTCAATGGATCTCTGATAGTATCCTGCGAGTCCAAGAAAACTGCGGATCTCGCTAACTGAAGTGGGTGCCAACCATTCAGTGACTGGCTGAACGTTGGTGGGATCTACTACTGTACCTTCTCCTGATATAACATGTCTAAGGAATCCAACTTCCTTCAACCAAAACTCACATTTGCTGAACTTGGCATACAACTGATGTTCCCTGAGTTTTTCGAGAACTAAACGCAAATGCTCTTTGTGCTCCTCTTCATTCTTCGAGTATACCATTATATCATCAATGAACACCACAACAAACTTATCCAAATATTCCATGAACACCTTGTTCATCATGCTCATGAAGTAAGCAGGGGCGTTAGTCAGTCCAAATGACATGACCGTATATTCATATAACCCGTACTGTGTGGTGAATGATGTCTTTGGTATATCCTTCTCTCGAATCTTCAGCTGATGATACCCTGATCGCAGATCGATCTTCGAGAACACTTTAACTCCTTGCAGCTGGTCAAACAAATCATTGATCATCGGCAATGGGTATTTGTTCTTGATCGTCACCTCATTCAACGCCCGATAATCAACAACCATTCTCAAGGATCCATCCTTCTTCTCAACCAAGAGCACTGGGGCTCCCCACGGTGATGAACTTCGTCGAATGTAACCTTTCTCCAATAACTCCTTAATCTGCTTCTTAATCTCCTCCAGATCATTTGCGGGCATCCGCTATGGTCGCTTCGATATAGGCTCGATGTCTGGCAATAGTTCTATCAAAAACTCGATGTCTCGATCTGGCGGCATGCCTGGTAATTCCTCTGGAAATACATCCGGGTAATCCTTTACGACAGGCACTTCCTCCTGAACAACTCCTGAGAGGGAATTCACTTGGCACCTCCTAGGCGCGTGCCTAGATACATACTTGATCCTTTTTCCCTCCGGGGTGGTGAGATAAATCGACTTACTAGCATAGTCAATGCTTCCTCCATACTTTGACATCCAGTCCATGCCTAATATCACATCCAATCTTTGTGACTCCAAAATTATTAGGTCGGACGGAAAAACATGGCTACCAATGGTTAAGGGTATCCGGTCGCACCATCGGCTAGCCATATACTCTGCTCCATGGGAACTTACTAACAGAGGGGTCCTAAGGGCTTGTGTTGGTAGTTTAAACTTATCCACGAATCCCCTTGATATGTATGAATGTGATGCACCAGTATCAAAAAGAACAAGGGCGGTAAAAGACTTAACCAAAAACTTACCGATAACCGCGTATGGCTGCTCTTCAACCTCCTCCATGTTAACGTGGTTCACTTGTACTTTGTTGAATGGATTGGGCTTCTTCCCAGCGCTCCCATTATCGTTTCCATTCTTCGCTCCAGGGCACTCCGTGGCATAGTGTCCAGTCTTCCCGCACTTGAAGCAAGCAATGTGACTTAGGTCTCTCTTGGCGGGTGTGGCTGGATTGGAGCGGTTCTGATTGTTGCTTGTTCCATTCCCAGTCCCATTCTAAGAACCATTGTGGTTATGCGAACTTCCTCCGGTGTGGTTATGACCTCCATGGTTATGATCAAGTCCTCCCGAGTTCGAGGTTAGACGGGGCTTCTGCTGAGCTCCAGAATTGTATCTTCCTTGCCCATACTTCCTCTTACGGCTCTCAATCTGTTGCTACTTCCCTTCAATCGTAAGAGCCTTATCTACCAACTCCTGGTAGTTGTTGAATGTTGCCACCATCAACTGCATGCTCATCTCATCATTCAGCCCTTCCATAAATTTCTCCTGCTTCGCGGCATCTGTGGCCACATCATCAGGGGCATAGCGAGATAACTTGCTAAACTCATCCACGTACTGAGCTACAGTACAGTTTCCCTGGCGTAAGTTGCGGAACTCACGCTTCTTCATGTTCATAGCTCCAGTTGAGACATGGGTTGTGCGGAAAGCTTGCTGAAACTGATCCCAAGTGACGTTGGCTATGGGGAAGTGGTCGTATAATTCTCCCACCATGAGGCTGCTGGTCCATCCAATAGATGTGCGGCAAGGCGCACCTTCTCAGCATCTGTGCAACCTACGGTGGTCAATTCCCTTCCAATACGGCGTAGTCAATCATCAGCAACTATAGGCTCGGTGCTACTGGAAAACACCGGTGGCTGCAACCTCAGAAAGCGAGCTAAATTCTCAACTGGAGGCGGGTTGTTGTTGTTGTTGTTGTTGTTGTTGTTGCCTTGGTTCTGGACTAACAATTGCATCAAGGCATTCTGCTGCTGGATCAACTGAGTGAGCTCTGGCGGGAAGGCAAATCCGGTGTCACATCTTGGAGGCATCTGATGGGTTTAGAGGGGAGAGATTAGAATAGACTAGGGGTCTAGTGAGAGAACACTACCCATATGCGCATGAGACAAACACAATCATATCACTCAATCAATCAAGCAAGGGCATACAAACGGTCTAGAACTTTCGTTGAAAGTGCTCAATTACTACTATATACATGGGGGAACACTACTAATCATTTGGTGGTCATCTAGAAATTTTGATCAGTAGAAGACTCCATGATGTCTGCTCCAGCTTCGTCTTCAAAGTCATCTTCACAGGGGTCGGAGTCGGTGTCGTCGATGATGATGTAGTTCTCCGGGCAAGTGGAATCGTCATCCTCTCCTCCTGGCGCGGGGTCTCCCGTGAATATTCTGATCTTCTTTATCTGGTCATCATTCTTCTCCAATAGTGTTGCAATTTCCTCCTCGTATCCATCGCGTGTAGACTTGAGTTCTTCTTCCAGCTCGATGATCCTTGTCTTCGCCTTCTTCAAATCTATCATGTCTGCGCACATCTGATTCTCCTAGCATCGAATGTGCTGGTTTAACTCCTGGATGAAAGCTGCAATGGATCTGTCCTTCTTGGTGCTGATCATCTCACATTGCTCATCTCGGAGCCCACATATCTGGTAGATAGTGTCCTTGAGCTCTTTGATGTAGACTTTTCCAATACGTCCCATGGCAATGTGGGCTGCCATGCTCTTGCCTAGACCCCAGGTTGGTGCATCAAAGGAAAACTCTATGGGCTCAGTGATTGGTGCGAACGTCCTTCCTGGAACTTGAACTCGAATCATCCAGCGCTCCTCTTCTGGTAAAGTGGCGTTGTAGGTCCCGGTGAAGCTTGGTATTCCGATGTTCAGGTACCTAGTGACTTCCTTCAAGTGGCGTCCAAAAGGTGCATCTTCATCCGGTTGTGCAAACTTGTTCCTCGAATCCACCATCCTAAAGAGTAGAAAATGGAGAGGAGTCAGAAATGAGTAGAGAAGAGTGACCTATGGTTTATCTTAGTGGTCGTGTCCTACACTCAGTGTGTGCTCTGATACCATCTTGTAGCGACCCGACCTCAAACGGTCAAGTCTCTTTGCTTCCGTGTCATCCCTGGATCGGTAATGCGGACACACACAGTACTCGAAGGATTTATAACAGAGTACAAATCACACACTTATTACATCGGATGTCTCAAAAGAGAACTTATTACAATAAATATGGCATAAGGCCATCTAATACGATAACAGCGGTAGGCTTTGGAAGATAAAGTGAGTCCATCAACTCCAACGGCATAGCTGAGCTGCACGGCAACGACCTAATGAACCTTACTCCTCGTCTGAAAAGTCTGCAACATAATACGTTGCAGCCCGAAAACGGGTGAGCACATGGAATACGCTGGCAATATAACACAGTAGAGCAAGAACAGAATAAATGCTATCACTACATGCATATTTGGCTGGTGGAAAGCTCTATGGTTATAGTTTTGCGAAAAGCCAATTTTTCCCTACAACAAAGGAATAGATTTTATTTAACTATCGTGGTAGTTGAAACATCATTGAGAAGGTTCCACCAACTCAATCCCAATTAAAAGTAATTATCAACCCAACAATATTAAATTAAAGTGATAAGATACTTAGGATAATCCAAGTACTAGATACTGAAAATGTTCATAACCGGGGACACGGCTAACCATGATTAGATTGTACACTCTACAGAGGTTTGCGCACTTTTCCCCACAAGACTCCATCTCCTCCGTTGGATTTCTCGTGCTACATGGTGTTTGAGAAACAGATGACCGAGACACAGTCTTTCAGCAGCATTAACTCTAACCCCGGGTAGACAATACCAACCTACATCCCTCTACATCTGCTAGCCTACCACTGGAAGAGGTCATGCAACTTACTCAACTATTCTAGAGCCCATAATAGCTTGTGGCTGCACATGGAAGTTTCTAGCATGAAATATCGCAGTTCCCTTTGAGCCTGGGTGGCAGACCTTAGGATGATCACACGGGTACTCCGGGATATCCTAGGACGACACTGGATTCTCGAGGTGCCCGACAAGCAATCCACCCAGATGTGTATTTGTCGGCGTTCTGGGAACAGGGGTCCCCAGACTTGCCTTCCTGCGGCCTGCGGCGTGGCTCAAAGGAGGCCCAGGACGGCCCATCTTCATCAACACAAGCTCAAGACCCTCGTGAGGGGCCAAGCCTTGCGGGGCGGACGACCAAGGGCTTCCTCAGGCGCGGCCTCGTCAAGCTGGCTCATGAGGAGGCGGAGAACTCAAGGCGGGGTACCTCGCGAGGTGCCCGTGACGTAAGCCATGACGACCAAGGGCGCCAGTCGGGCGCCAGCCCGCGCAGCGTCCTCCTTTCCTCTTTGGTGCAAAGGGGGAAAGCGCAGGCAAGAGCATCAAGCAAAGGCATCCGTTTCGGTGCAACAAGACCAAGACTAGCCCCAACGGCTGGAATGCAGTCATCGTGGAGCCCAAGCAGGCGTCATCACCAGAGCCTTTGGCAGGCGAGGACCAACTTTAGTCAGGATAAGTGTACCCTCTGTTCCCCTTCAAAATGGCCAATTGTTGGCGCCCTTCCCGCTCAATATTTGGGAAGAGGCCCAGGGCCTTCGCCTATAAATAGGGGTAGCCACACTCAGAGTGAGGGGGACGGAGGACGATCGGATCGAGCATTCGGAATCCAGAGAGAGAGAGAGAAACCCGCTCCTCAGGCTAGAGCAACGGGATACCACTTAGCAGTTCATCACACCCACCAAGAACAGACCCTCGCGAGGCTGCTCTTCCCTGCATCGCTCTTCATCAGCCCCAGAGGCAATCCACACACCACAAACTAGAGTAGGGTATTACACCACAACGGTGGCCCGAACTAGTATAAATCTTCCGTCTCTTGTGTTGTTCTTCTTAGTAGTTTAGGTCCCTGCGATTCGGCGAGGTACGAGACGGTGGGGGGTTAGATCTTCGCGCGCACCCCAGAGTTTGAACCTTAAGGGTCTGCCGAAACCCGAAATCCGACATTTGGCGCGCCAGGTAGGGGTGCGCCGGAATCTGCCTTTCGTCGCCTCGTTCTTCCCCGACCACCGCAACCATGTCTGATGCTCGTCGGGCCCGCGCCGAGCGCCGAGCCGCCCTCGCCTCCCACGTCGCCCAGACAGCTCCCGTCGGCGGGCATCCTCGTCGTTCCCCGTCACCGCTGTCAACGCCGCCACCGGCCCGGCAGGGAACGAGCAGCAAGCGTCGTCCCAGCACCCCTCCATGAGGCGGGACGGCCGCACCGCCACGCCTTCGCTCACCCCCGCTGGTTCTTCGTCGCGCGCGCTTCGCCCAGCGCGGCCATGGAAGTTCGAGCTGCACTCATCGCGCTAACGAGCTCTGCGCTACGCCCGTCGGCCGACGACGTCTCACGAAGAGTGGCTCAACCGCGTCGCCGAAGCTCGTCCGCGCTGCAGAGGCGACCCGCCGTCCGTTTTGCTTGCACCGCACCCGCGCTGGGCGATGAAGCTCCCGAGGCGCCTCAGCCGCCTCCTCCCCAAGACGGCGCCCTGGCCCCAAGGTGCGCGGCCCCTGGGCAGAACCCGCTCCGCCAGGCGCCGACGCGGCAAGAGCAGAGCCGCCAAGAAGTTCCTCGCCCATGAGAAGCTGCCCGAGCGCTCCCCGCTCCAGCACGTCAAGACCCTGCGCTGCCCCCAGCCGTGGCGCAGGGAGGCCTGCAAGACCAAGCTCTCTGCCGTCCGAGGCCCCCCGCGGCCACGGCGGGCTGCCGCGCCTTCACCACTGAGCTGCGCAGCGTCGCGTGGCCCGCCAAGTTCAAGCCAGACCTGCCCCCACGCTACGACGGCACGGCAGACCCTAGGGAGTTCCTCCAGCTCTACGAGCTGGGCATCAAGGCCAAGGACGTAAAGCGCAAGGGGGCTGCCGTACTCGCAGCCGAACCAGACACCAAGCGAGGCAGAGATCAGCCCGAGTCCTCTAAGGGCAGCCGGTACTGCGTGTACCACGACCTCCACACCCACAACACCAATGAATGTCAAGAGCTCCGGGCTGTGCGCGAAGGAAGGGTCGGTAGACGCCCTGAGCGCAACGACCGGGGCTACGGCCGGGGAGGAGGAAGAAATGCATGACGCTGGGAAGACCGCGGCCCGCGCCAAGGGTGGCGCAACCAACCTCGCGAGGACCGATGGCAAGACCCACCTCGCGAGGGGGGCTGGAGGGATCAGCCTCGTGAGGATCGTCCGCAAGGGAACGCATGCCTCCCTCCGCTGCCGCCGCCACCAAGGAGAATCGAAGACCGTCATCAGGACGAGGGGGCTGGGGGGCTTCCAGGAAACGCGCGCGATCGCCTGGATCCTAGGCGGAGCCCAAGCCCCAGCATCCCACCGCATCTTCAAGCAGTTCGCCCGTGAAGTGAATGCGGCCCTCCCCAAGCTCGAGCCCACGCACCCTCTCAGGTGGTCAGCGTGCGTCATCACGTTCAGCTCAGCGGATCAGCTCAAGTGCGCAGCCACAGCCGGAGTTCTCCCAATGCTTTGCTCCCCAATCATCAGCAACATGCTGGTCGCCAAGACCCTCATCGACGGCGGAGCAGGGCTCAACGTCCTGTCCGTGGAGACCTTCAACAATCTTCAAGTGCCCTACAGTCAGCTTCAGCCAACCAAGCCCTTCTCCGGAGTCACCGACGGCTCCACGGTCCCGATCGGGCAGGTCCGCCTTCCTGTCACCTTCGGGGCCCGCGAAAACTACCACACCGAGCTCATCAACTTCGACGTCGCCCACATTCCCCTGCCGTACAACGCCATCCTCGGGTACCAACGTTGGCCAAGTTCATGGCCGTGACCCACCATGGCTACAACATCCTCGAGATGCCAGGAAGCGGCGGGGTCATCACGGTGCCCTGTGAAGAGAGAGACGAAGTGTGCTCCTTGGAGCAAGCTTTTCAGGCCGCATCGCTGGAAGACCCAGACCACAGCAGCAGGATGCCTCCCGAGGCAACACCCAAGAAGAAGAAGACATCGACCGGCCTGGCTCATCAAGAGACAGGCCCCTCAGGGCCCGCGCCGGGCCAGGGGGAGCCTCCTTCCATCGCATAGGAAAGCGCGCCCAGCGCCCTCCTCAGGCAGGGCTCGGGGGCTCTCCCCAGGAGGGCCACCGACCTCGCCAAGGTCTCGAGGGAGGCGCTTGGGCACCATGTGGAGGCGTGTTTCGAAGCACGTTTCCCGCTAGCAGGAGCAAGACCAGGAGGACAGAACCCTCAAGAGTTCATCAGCAAGGCCATTCAGGAACTACAGGAGCCAAGGGTCATGAGGGGCAGCCGCCGCCTACCCTCTGTGGGCCCCCATCCAGGCGAGGATGGTGGGCTGCGCATCTGCATCGACATACCAGGGCTCAGCCGAGCCGCATCTCAAGAGCGCCTCTGGCCCTCGCGAGTGGGGCGTTGCGAGGGTCCGCCCCACAACTACGTACGCATGCCTTATGGCCTGCCAAACGCGGCTGCTGCGCACCAGCGTCTCATGAGGACCATCCTGGAGGCTCAAGAGGACAGGCACGTCGCAGCCCTGGCGGAGATGGAGACGGCCCATGAGGGGCCGCCAGCGCCTCCGGAGCCTCCCGAGGCCCCTGAGCCTGGGGGCTCGTGAGGATCGGCTCCTGCAGCCCACCGAGTCTGCTACACCAACAACCCTTCATCCCCAACATCACCAGGTGACACCTTTAAGTTTAATTTCCGGCTGGGAGCGCCTTTAGGGCCGCATTATTCCCAGGCCACGTGGGTCTGTCCCTGCGGCATGTACCCCTTTTATTTCATGTCTTTAGCTTATCCTGTTGGGGGCGCCCCTCGGGCTGCATCATCCCCAAGCCGCTCGGGCCAGTCCCAGCGGCATGTATCCTCCATGCGTTTTCCTTAGGATTATGCTCCACCATGCTTGTTATTTGGTGCCTTCTCCTGGGTGGCTAAATCTTGCACGTTAAAGGGGGGGTGCCTGAGCATCGCGACTCAGGGCTCCTACCGTCTCTCCGGCCCTCACCCTCTGGTCTTGTCCATGGCATCGCGACCTGGCTTGCCAGCGACGGTAGAGACCAGCCCGAGAGCCGGGACCCGAGGACGTAGAGTTTCGTCATCCAATCCATCTTGCTCGTTAAAGGGGGGGTGCCTGAGCATCGCGACTCAGGGCTCCTACCGGCTCTCCGGCCCTCACCCTCTGGTCTTGTCCATGGCATCGCGACACGGCTTGCCCGGCGATGGTAGAGACCAGCCGAGAGCCGGGACCGAAGACGTAGAGTTGTTCCCTCCGACCCAGCCTTTTGGCGTTAAAGGGGTGCCCGAGCATCGCGACTCAGGGCTCCTACCGCTCTCCGGCCCTCACCCTCTGGTCTTGTCCATGGCATCGCGACCTGGCTTGCAAGCGACGGTAGAGACCAGCCGAGCCGGGACCCGAGGACGAGAGTTGTGTCATCTAATCCAGCTTGCGGCGTTAAAGGGGGTGCACGAGCATCGCGACTCGGGGCTCCCTACCGGCTCTCCGTCCCTCACCCTCGGGTCTTCTCCATGGCATCGCGACTGGCTTGCCAGCTGACGGTAGAGACCAGCTCGAGAGCCGGGACCAAGACGAGAGTTGTTGCCTCCGACCCAGCTTGCGTTAAAGGGGGGGTGCACGAGCATCGCGACTCAGGGCTCCTACCAGCTCTACGGCCCTCACCCTCTGGTCTTGTCCATGGAATTGCGACCTGGCTTGCCGCTGACAAGAGAGACCAGCCCGAGAGCCGGGACCCGAGGGCGAGAGTTGTGTCATCTAATCCAGCTTGCTTGCTAAAGGGGGGTGCACGAGCATCGCGACTCGGGCTCCTACCGGCTCTCCGGCCCTCACCCTACGGGTCTTTTCCATGGCATCGCGACACGGCTTGCCAGCCGACGGTAGAGACCAGCCCGAGAGCGGGACCAAGACGTGGAGCACCGACATCTAGCCACTTTTACAGGAACACACTTTCGAAGATAAGGCCCAGAGCCAGCGCAACCCGCCTTGAGGTAGGGGCCTCGTGAGTCCCGTGACTGCTCACGGGTGCCCAGATACACCTCGTCTAGCCCTACCGTGCCAGCCACGTGTCGAGGTGGGCCAGATACGCCTGGGGCTCCTCCCGGAGGGGAGCCCCTCCCACGTTCGATGGAAGCAACATGCTCCTTGTTGGCCGACGACACTGCCGAGGAGCGGCTATGCCCAGACGCATGCGGAAGCGCTATGCTCCAGCTGGTGATAAACAACCGAGGGTGGCCTCCGGGTCGCATCAACCTCGTGGAGCCCAGAGCTCGATGTATGGCCTCGTCGCCGCGCCTCCCCTCGGGAGCGCCAGGCGAGGCTGGGCACGGGCTGCACAGGTCACGCCCAGACGCAGGCCACCCAGCCAGGCCCCTCGGGCCTGGTTCGTCGCGCGTCACTCCCCGAGCGGAGCCAAGGTACGCATGCCGTTTGAGCGTCAAGGGGGACTCCTGAGCATCGCGACTCAGGAGCCTAACTGGTCACGTAGCCCCTCACCCCTTAGTTCCGAAAGGCTAACGGCGGTTGATGTATGCGCGGGGCCGGGCTCTGCAGACGTAGAATGGTGGATCTGCCCGCGCCTCACCTCCCTACTTGTTGTTCGTGCGCCAAGGGGGACTTCTGAGCATCGCGGCTCAAGAGCCTAACTTGTCACGTAGCCCCTCACTCCTTGGTCCCGTCCTGGTTTCCGGTCGGGGGGGCTAACGGCGGCTGAGGTATCTTGTGAGGCGGGCTCTGCCAGTGTAGAACGTAAGCAAGTAGGAAGCACAAATTTCAAGGAATTCAAAAGCAAATATTACAGTCCACACTGTTATCGCAGTACCAAACGCAAGTTTAAACGCCTCCCGGAGGCATAATACATGTGTAGGAATTAAAAGCAAGACAGGAGCCGCAGTAGAGTCACTTGTCGGCGGTGGAGCAGCGCGGAGTGGGCTCGCCTCGTGAAGCAGCAGGGCCGGCAGCGCCTCGCATCGGCTTGGTGCTGAAGGCCCGAAACTTCCCCAATAGAGCCTCCGCACGAACCTTCACAGCCTCGGCAGCGGCAGCTGCATGCCCGCCACTTACCGGCTCCAGTAGGCTATCCACGTCGACTTGAGGATCGCGAAGATAGATGTGGGTGAGGATCCGCGTCAATGCCGCAGAAGACAAGACCCGCGCCTCGGCCTCAGCCATGGGGCCAAGACCAATGGAGACATCTTCAAGAGCACGGATCAGGAAGGGAAGCAGCTTGGCAGGGCCATCCTCCGCGCCAGCCAGTGGGCTCTCCAGGCCGCTGTCGTAAAGCTCCCTCAGCAGGACACGAGCCTTCACCTCCATATCCATGAAGGCCACGCGATCTTCAGCAAGAACCCGCGCCTTGGCGTCCAGCTCGACCTTCCTCGCCTCCAGCTCCTGCTCCAGCGCGCCTAGGCGGTCGCGGCGCTTCTTCAGCTTGGCCTCCCGGTCCTTGATGGCCGCCTCGCGAGCCTTCATGCCTTCCTCCTGCTCCTGGCGGAGGCGGGCCTCCTCGGCGAGCTGGTTCTGCAGGCCCTTCAGCTCACCCTCCAGCTTCTCGCAGCGACCTCGGATGCTGGCTGCCTCCCCAAGGGTAGCATCGCGGGCTACCTTCGCCTCGCGAACAACCTGCTTCTCCTCGTCACAGGCCGTCGAAGCCTCGACCAGCGCCGCCTGAATCGAAGCGTCGGCACGAATCCAGCCAGAGGCTAGCTCCAGGCGCCCGGCCACCAAGCGAGTGTCGGCGCCCAGAAGATCCTGCCGCAGCCGATCCAGTTCAGTAGCAGCGCGGTCCAGGACCGCGGGAGGAGTAGGAGAGACAGCAGTTGGCGGAGTAGGAGGAGTTAGCGGCGGCGTAACCACCGCGCCCTGGGGCGGAACCAGCGGCGCCACGACGACGGTGGAGGCTGCGCCCAGCAAGGCCGCCTCGGGAGTCGCTTGGGACAAGGGGGCTGAGCTCGCTCCAGCGGGCTAAGCCGGGCCTCGCGAGGACGCCCGGGCAGGAGAGGCCTGGGCGTCGGGGTCATCTTCCTTTTCGGGCAAAGGAACCACCACGGATGGGGCCTCAGGAGCCCCCTTGACTTCACACCGCAGCGCCTGGCTGACCGAAGAGCATGGACATCATATCTCGTCAACAAAGCAATAATCAAGACAGGAAGCGGACACTTACAGGTCGTCACTGGTGGACTCGAGCAGCCTCCGGCCATACTTGAAGCCCGAGAGCCGGCTGCAGGGATCGGCTTCAAGGGGACCAGGGAGCGGCGGTAGCGTCCATGGATCGCCCGGGGCTGGGGCGGACCCGTGGGGGACCAGCCCAGTCCGGTCCTTCTTCGGGATCGGGGCAGGCACTTGCCTCCCCGCTCATCCTCATCTTTGTCGTCGTCACTTTCGGGGAGGCGGAGAATGCGGGGCCTGCGCCGCAGGGAGGGAGCCCTTGACTCCGCCCCCGAATCAACCCCCTCTGCTGGCTCCCTTTCCTCCACCTATTCGCTGGAGTCGGAAGAGGGCACGTCCACCAGGTCCCCCGTAGCCTCCGCGGGCACGAGCCCGTCCCCATTGAAGGCGGGCATGGACCCCACAACCTGCTCCCAATCCTCGCAAAGAAACAGGGGCGCGGGGGCGCCCTCCGATCTCGCCACATCGCCCCCTACCAAGGACTGGAGGACCGTCACCAGATCCTCGCTGGCCAGGGCCACGGGGCTCGGGTTAGGCCTCCAAATCGGAAGCGAGTACTGGCGAAGCGGAGCAAGTTGGTGCTCCAAGAACTCCCTCAGCAACAACGCACCGGTCAGCCTCGCCGCCGCCACATCGTCCGGCTTCAGATCTGCGTCCATCCTCTCCAGCACCAGCTTCGCGCGAGGATCCCGAAGCTTTGCCCGGGACCAGTCGTCGGAGCTCTCGGCGGGCTCCATGGGCAGGATCAGTCGAGGGTGGATCCGCCCGGCATCCACCAAGACCCACTTGCTCCTGAAGCCCTCGATCCGCTTCCCAGTGTTTGAAATGGCAATGGCTCCGCCGTATGCAACGAAGCTCACGCACACGGAGACGGGACCACGGGAGAATCGGAGGAAGAAGTAGTGGCGCAGCAAGGCCACCGAGGGCTTCACCCCAACATGGGCCTCACAATAGTAGGCGAAGATTGCCAGGAGAAGGACGGAGTTGGGATGAAGGTGTAGAGCGTGAATGTTGTAATGGCGAAGGACGGAGAAGAAGAACTCAGAGAAGGGAGGCGACAGACCAGCAATAATGGCGCCCGCTAAGAACGGGTAGAAGGTACTCCCCCGACCCTCAGGGCCGGAGGAGCTGGCCTTGAACACCGCCGTCCCATTGACGCCCTGCGCCTCCGCCAGCCGGCGCATCAGGGCAAGGCTCGCCGCTGACACATTCGGCGGGTCCATGGCAGGAGAGTACCAGGCTCCAGCCGGGGTTTGGCGAGGAGCCATGACTGGCTAGGGCACGGAGGCGGAGTGGATCCGAAGGTCTTAGAAGCAGGAAGGAGAGGCGCAAGAAAGGGGATCTGAGCAGCAACTGGAGAAAGTAAAGGAGGCAAGCAAGATGCCGCTCTATTATCAACCAGCAGCAGTTCTTGAAGCGCACGTCCAATCAAGCGCCACCTTGGCGCCCAAGGCCAGGCTGTTAGAACCCTAACGCTTCACACTTACCCTTCGCCTCTCTACGGCCAAATGCAGGCGCGATTGGCCCGGGGCCTCTTGTCGGCGTTCGGGAAGCAGGGGTCCCAGACTTGCACTGCGGCTGGCGGCGTGGCTCAAAGGAGGCCCAGACGGCCCATCTTCATCAACACAAGCTCAAGACCCTCGCGAGAGCCAAGCCTCATGGGCGGACGACCAAGGGCTTCCTCAGGCGCGGCCTCGTCAGGCTGGCTCATGAGGAGGCGGAGAACTCAAGGCGGGGTACCTCGCGAGGTGCCCATGATGTAAGCCATGACGACCAAGGGCGCCAGTCGGGCGCCAGCCCGCGCAGCGTCCTCCTTTCCTCTTTGGTGCAAAGGGGGCAAGCGTAGGCAAGAGCATCAAGCAAAGGCATCCGTTTCGGTGCAACAAGACCAAGACCAGCCCCAACGGCTGGAATGCGGTCATCATGGAGCCCAAGCAGGCGTCATCACCAGAGCCTTTGGCAGGCGAGGACCAACTTTAGTCAGGATAAGTGTACCCTCTGTTCCCCTTCAAAATGGCCAATTGTTGGCGCCCTTCCCGCTCAATATTTGGGAAGAGGCCCAGGGCCTTCGCCTATAAATAGGGGTAGCCACACTCAGAGTGAGGGGGACGTAGGACGATCGGATCGAGCATTCGGAATCCAGAGAGAGAGAGAAACCCGCTCCTCAGGCTAGAGCAACGGGATACCACTTAGCAGTTCATCACACCCACCAAGAACAGACCCTCGCTAGGCTGTTCTTCCCTGTACTGCTCTTCATCAGCCCCAGAGGCAATCCACACACCACAAACTAGAGTAGGGTATTACACCTGGCGGTGGCCCGAACTAGTATAAATCTCGCGTCTCTTGTATTGTTCTTGTTAGTAGTTTAGGTCCCATGATTGGCCAGTGCGAGACGGTGGAGGGTTAGATCTCCGCGCGCACCCCAGAGTTCGAACCTTAAGGGTCTGCCGGAACCCGAAATCCGACAATATTAAAGTTGCCACCTTAAATTCAACCATTAATTAACAAACTCACATCTGTCATGGATACACTCACCCAAACCACGTCTACGAGCATAGCATAGCAATATAAGCATTACGTAGAAGTAACTCCCAAGGGTTTTTGTCGGATTTCGGGTTCCGGCAGACCCTCTAGGTTCGAACTCTGGGGTGCACGCGGAGATCGCACCTCCAACCTACCTATGTCTCGTCGCCTCGCAAGGATCTAGACTACTCAAAGAACAACACAAGTGACACGAGGTTTATACTGGTTCAGGCCACCATTGTGGTGTAATACCCTACTCTAGTTTGTGGTGTGGTGGATTGCCTCAGGGGCTGATGATGAAAAATACAAAGGGAGAATAGCCTCGCGAGGGGCTGTTCTTGAGCTGGTGCGATGAACTGCTTGGGTGAGTTCGATCGCCTCTCTCTCTCTCTCTCCTAGGGTTCTATCTGATAGGTCTCTTCCGGATTGATCCTTCCTGATCGATCCTCTTCCCCTTTTGTCCCCCTCTGCCTTGGTGGTGGCTAGTCCTATTTATAGAGGGAGGCCCTGGGCCTCTTCCCAAATATTGAGCGGGAAGGGCGCCAAGAATTGGCCATTTTGAAGGGGAACATCTAGTACACTTATCCTGACTAAAGTCGGTCCTCTCCTGCTAAAGACTCTGATGGTGACGCCGGCTTGGGCTCCACGATGACCTCCTTCCTGCCATTCTACTGGTCTTGGTCTTGTTGCACCGAAATGGTTGCCTTTGCCTGATACCTTGGCCCGCGCTTGCCTCCTTTGCACCAAAGGGGAAATGAGGACACTGGCCAGGCTGGCGCTCACCCCTGGCGCCCTCGGTCGTCATGGCTTGCGTCATGGGCACCTTGTGAGGTACCCCGCCCTGATCTCTCCGCCTCCTCGCGAGCCAGCCTGACGAGGCCGTGCCTGAGGAAGCTTCCTGTCGCCCGCCCCACGAGGCTTGGCCCCTCGCGAGGGTCTTGAGCTTGTGTTTATGAAGATGGGCCGTACTGGGCCACTCCTTGAGCCACGCCGCACGCCACAGGCAGGCAAGTCTGGGTACCCCCGTTCCCAGAACGCCGACAGTAGCCCCCGGGCCCAGGGCACACCTGGACTTGGCTTAGCAGAGAAGCGAAGGGGCAAGTCACGAGCGCTGCGAGCCCCAACAGCTTGACCTTAGGCGCCCGCATGGCGGTTGATTGGACATGGGTGTCCCTGCTTCCTCACGATGCCTCGGCAACTGCACGAATTGACAAGTCCTTGCATGCAAAGCGGGTCATGATTACCTGTGATCGTGGAGCTCGACGGTTGGCCTCCCCCGGCTATATGTACGGAACGGCGCGATCCCTTCCAGTCCATCTCTTCTTGCTTCTCCTTCTTCTCCATCCTTTCCCATGCTCCACATTGCGACAATGGCTCTGATCCGCCTGTTCTCTGCAGAAGAGAAAGGAAAGGCTCCCCGAGAGGGTCCCGATCCGCTTCTGCCGAAGAAACGGCTAGCCCTCTGCCGCCGAGATGAGGGCGCCCGGTAGGAGGTGTCGAGGCCCTAGTACGAGCGGCCACCGCCAGGATTCCCGCTGCCCTTGTACGCCCGCATTGAGGGCCCTGAAGGAGTTGATGCCGAGCGCCACGAACGACACCGCCGTCGGTGTTGGCGAGTCACGGCGGTGCTCGTTGTTCCTCCCGGAGTCCATGCCGTGGGCTCCTCCCGAGAGCTTGTGCTCCACGCCGCCATGCCTCCTCAGTCTTGGATTCGCCTTCCTCCCTCCTTCACCTTCATGATTCCATAGAGGGGCTCTCTGGAGCTCTGGTTGCAGCATGCCGGCTGCAGCACCCCTGCGACCGGATCGGAGGTTGCGGTCGTCGCTCCGAACAAGGTCTTCATGACCCGAGGCTGGGGCGAGATCGCGCGGGTCTGTCGGACGAGGGGCGCCCTTGTGATCCACCTGGAGTACGATGGCGCTTCCTTGATGTTCTTCAAGGTCTTCGACGCGGAAGGACGCCGGCTGGAGTGCTTCCCTGAGAGAGGCGGCCGGGGCCCTGCCGTGGCAAGGACTAGGCTCACCGAACGCTCCCCCAGCAGCTCCTCAGGCAGTGGAGGCGTCGGAGGATCCAACGACTCCGCCGAGCTCTTCATGACTCCTGAGACAAGCGACGACAGCTACGAGCCTCTGAGCTTGCACCGCGCTCGGAGCCGGGCGGGTGCGTCAGGCTTCCAGCGCCGGTGATGTGGATGGGGTTGGCGCCGGTGCCTGGCGGCCCACTGTTGATGATGGCATCTCCTTGCGGAGACGCGCGTAGTTAGCGCTCTTTAGGATCTACTCCTTTTGTTCCTTGCGAGGAATCGAAGAACACACCCCGTGGGGGCTTGTAAGGTGCCTGCGGTTCCGTTTGTTAATATGATCCTTGTCGTGAAGTGGTGCGAGATGCTCATGCTCATCCCATCTTGGCTTAGTTCCTCCTTTAGAACCTCGTGAGGGCTTGACGCTCTGCGCCGATAGGTCTCGGTCCCAAGGCAGGCTTCAGCCGTCGCTGGTATGCCAGGTCGTGATGCCGTGGTCAAGGCCAGGAGGTGAGCGGCCCGGGGTCCAGTAAGAGCCCCTGAGTCGCGATGCTCAGGAGGTCCCCCTTTAGCGCTCAAGCATCCATCGTTCGGTGAGAAAGGAGCGGGACATTGCCAACACGGGATTGCATTAGGTGCGAGGGTGGTGCTGCGATAGCTAGTATTTCTGGAGGATGACATATCTCGGGAGTTAGGAACCGCCTCTTGCTGCGGCGTTAGGTCCGTGCATCGGCAGTTGAGGAGTTGCCTTGCGAGGTCCCTGCGTGCCTCTTCCCTCTCGCCTTTACTCCCCTTTCTGCTCTACGTCCTCGGGTCCCGGCCCTCGAGCAAGCTCAGCCGTCGCTGGTATGCCAGGTCGTGATGCCGTGGACAAGGCCAGGAGGTGAGGGCTGGAGAGCCAGTAGGAGTCCATGTGTCGCGATTCTCAGGTACCCCCCCCCCTTTAACGTGCTAGCGGTTTGCACGGACAAGAGTGAAGGAGACGTCGTGAAGGCCTCGCCTGACACTCCTCCTTGAAGAGATCCTGCAAGCTCATCACAAGAAGAACGAGAGTTCGCCATGACAATCGACAGTCAGCCGTTGGTTGCTCTGGAGGGGTGACGAGGCACTGAAGGCTTGATGAGGTGGCGCCCTACGGGGCTGCCGCGGCCAGAGCTCAGCCATTCAGGTTTGTCGACGTTGCAGGGACGGACCCATGCGCAAGCTGTCGTGCGATGAGGAGCAGCTCCATCAGTTGGTGTCAATCGAGCGGCGATTAGGTCAAAAGCGTTAATCACGAAGGAGCAAATCCATTTAGATAGGTGCGAGAAGGCGAATATCGCTGGGTCGGGCCCGGCGACTTAGGGATGATGCAGCCGAGGCGCCCCAAATAAAGTAAACTAGAAACATGAATCAAAGGATACATGCCGCGAGGACGGACCCACGCGGCCTGGGAATGATGCAGCCAGGGGCACTCCCGGTGAAAATGAAACTTCGAAGGATGTCACTGATAATGTTGAAGATGAAGGGATGCTGAAGTAGCGGACGTCAGGCGTTGCGGAAGCCGACCTTCACGAGCTCCCAGGCCAGGGGCCTCGGGAGGCTCGAGGCGCTAGTGGCTCCTCGCGGACCATCTCCATCTCCGCCAGGACTGCTGGAGCCTTTGGCCACTTGAGCCTCCAGTGATGCTCCTCATGGGGTATTTGGCCTTGCGACAGCGTTCGGCAAGTCGTAAGGCATGCGAACATAGCTGTGGCGTGGACCTTCATAGTGTCCCACGCGTGAGGGCTAGAGGCGCTCCTGAGAGGCGGCTCGGTTAAGCCCTAGTATGTCGATGCAGACGCGCAGCCCACCATCCTCGCCTGGATGGGGAGCTACGGCGGGTAAGCGGCGGCTGCCACCCATGACTCTTGACTCCTGCATCTCCTGAATGATCTTGCTGACGAACTCCTGAGGGTTTGGCCCTCCTTGCCTTGCTCCTTCCTGAGGGAAGCGTGCGTTGAAGCACGCCTCCAAGTGGTGCCTGAGCGCCTCCCTCGTAATCTTAGCAAAGTCGGTGGCCCTCCAGGAGAGAGCCCCCGAGCCTTGCTCGAGGAGGGCGCCGGGCGCGCCTTCCTATGCGACAGAAGGGGGCGCCCCTGGAATGGGCGCGGACTCTAAGGGGCCTGCCTCCCGAGGGCTATGACCAGGGGATGTCTCCTTCTTCTTAGGAGCAGCCTCGGGAAGCCTCCCGCTCCTGTGATCTGGGTCTTCAATTGATGCGGCTTGGAAAGCACACTCCAGAGAACACACAGCGTCTCTCTCTTCACAAGGCACCGTGATGACTCCACCGCTTCCTGGCATCTTGAGGTGTAGCCATGATGGGTCACGGCCATGAACTTGGCCAGGGCTGGGTACCCGAGGATGGCATTGTACAGCAGGAAAATGTGAGCGACGTCGAAATCAATGAGCTCAATGTGGTAGTTGTCGCGTGTCCCGAAGGTGATAGGAAGGTGGACCTGCCCTATCGGAACTGTGGAGCCATCAGTGACTCTGGAGAAAGGCTTGGTTGGCTGAAGCTGATAGTATGGCACTTGGAGATTGTTGAATGTCTCGACGGACAGGACATTGAGCCTTGCTCCGCCATCGATGAGGGTCCTGGTGACTTGCACATTGCTGATGATTGGGGAACAAAGCATCGGGAGGACTCCGGCTGTGGCTGCGCACTTGAGCTGATCCGCTGAGCTGAATGTGATGGCGCACGCTGACCACCTGAGGGGGCGTGTGGCTTCGAGCCTGGGGAGGACTGCATTCACTTTGCGGGCGAACTGCTTGAAGATGCGCTGAGAGGCTGGGGCTTGAGCTCCGCCCATGATGCAAGCGATTGCGCGCGGCTCCTGGAAGCCCCTAGCCCCCTCGTCCTGATGATGGTCTTCATTTCTCCTTGGCTGCGATGGAAGAGGAGGGAGGCCTGCGTTGCCTTGTGGGCGATCCTCGTGAGGCTGATCCCTCCAGCCTCCCTCGAGAGGCGGGTCCCTCCAACCTCCCTCGCGAGGCTGATCCTACCAGCGGTCCTCGCGAGGTCGGTCACGCCACCCATGGCGAGGGCCACGGTCTTCCCATCGTCCTCCACCTCTTCCTCCTCCTCATCCATAGACCCGTTCGCTGCGCTCGGGGCGTCGGCCGGCACGCACGTCCCCGCACGGCCCTGAGCTCTTGGCATTCGTTGGTGTTGTGGGTGTGGAGGTCATGGTACACGCAGTACCGACCGCCCTTGGATGACTCAGGCTGATCCCTTCCTCGCTTGGTGTTCGGCTCTGCTGCAAGCACGGCAGCCCCCTTGCGCTTCATGTCCTTGACCTTGGGCTTCTTCTCTTCTGGGTCGGCAGCCGGCAGCTCGAGAAGGGAAAGGCGTCCTTCCTCAGCCCTGGCGCACTTGGTCGCCAAGTTGAACAGCTCCAGCGATGTGCACGGGTCTTCATGGATCGTGAGCTCTTCCTTCATCTTGACGTCACACAAACCGTCGGAGAAGGCTGAGATGATGGCCTCCTCAGATACCCTGGGGATCTTAAGCCGAGCGTTGTTGAAACGTTGGATGAACTTTTGCAGGGTCTCCCCTGACTGCTGCTTGATGTGGCGCAAGTCATCATGGCCGGGGGCCGATCGCGGGTGCCTTGGAAGTTGGCGATGAATCGGGTGCGCATCTCGTTCCAGGAGGAAATCGTGCCAGGAGCCAGGTTCAGGAGCTAGGTGCGGGCACCTTCCTTGAGCGCCATGGGAAACCAGTTCGCCATGACCTTCTCGTCCCCGTTAGTGGCTTCGATGCCCAGATCATAGAGCTGGAGGAACTCTGCAGGGTCGGCCGTGCCATCGTAGCGTGGGGGCAGGTCTGGCTTGAACTTGCCCGGCCAAGCCACGCTGCGCAGCTCGGTGGTGAAGGCACGGCAGCCTGTAGTGGTGGCGGGAGGCCTTTGGTGACGGAGGGCTTGATCTTGGAGGTCTCTGCGCGCTGCCGCTAGGAGCAGCGCGGGGTCTTAGCACGCTGGAGCAGGAGCGCGGTCGTGACGGGCCGGTGCGGGGAGCACTCGGGCAGCTTCTTGGGGACAAGGGACCTCTTGGCAGCTCTTCTCTTGATGTGCTGGTGCCGGACGGAGTGGGTTCCGCCCAGGGGCCACGCGCCTTGGGGCCAAGGCGCCTTCTTGAGGGGGAGGCGGTTGAGGCGCCCCCGGAGCTTCATCGCCCGCGCAAGGCGGGGCGCGGTGCAGCGAGAGGGACGGCGCAGGGGAGCCCCCGGCGGTGCTGACGAGCTCGGTGATGCGGGCGAGCCACTCATCGTAGATGTCGTCGACGGGACGGTAGTGTAGGATTTCCCGTGCCAGGGGCAACATGGCGTGCACGTATGCAGGAGCGCGACGGACGTGGGACGAAGAACCGGCTGGAGTCAGCGACGGGGTGGCAGTGCGGCCTTCCCGCCGCACCGAAGGATGCAGAGACGACGCCTGCTGCTCGTTCCCCGCCGGGCAGGTGGCGGTGTTGACGGCAGGCGACGGGGAACCGAGGGGGCGGCCGCCGACGGGGGCCGTCTGGGCGACGCGAGTAGCGAGAGCGGCCCAGCGCTCGGCGCGGGCTCGACGAGCGAATAACATGGATGCGAGGGGCGGCGAAGAGCAGGGCGGCGGAAGGCGGATTCCGGTGCACCCCTACCTGGCGTGCCAAATGTCGGATTTCGGGTTCCGGCAGACCCTCTAGGTTCGAACTCTGGGGTGCACGCGGAGATCGCACCTCCAACCTTCCTACGTCTCGTCGCCTCGCAAGGATCTAGACTACACAAAGAACAACACAAGGGACACGAGGTTTATACTGGTTCAGGCCACCATTGTGGTGTAATACCCTACTCCAGTTTATGGTGTGGTGGATTGCCTCAGGGGCTGATGATGAAAAATACAAAGGGAGAACAGCCTCGCGAGGCTGTTCTTGAGCTAGTGCGATGAACTGCTTGGGTGAGTTCGATCGCCTCTCTCTCTCTCTCCTAGGGTTCTATCGATAGGTCTCTTAGGATTGATCCTTCCTGATCGATCCTCTTCCCCTTTTGTCCCCCTCTGCCTTGGTGGTGGCTAGTCCTATTTATAGAGGGAGGCCCTGGGCCTCTTCCCAAATATTGAGCAGGAAGGGCGCCAAGAATTGGCCATTTTGAAGGGGAACATCTAGTACACTTATCCTGACTAAAGTCGGTCCTCGCCTGCTAAAGACTCTGATGGTGACGCCGGCTTGGGCTCCACGATGACCTCCTTCCTGCCATTCTACTGGTCTTAGTCTTGTTGCACCGAAATGGTTGCCTTTGCCTGATACCTTGGCCCGCGCTTGCCTCCTTTGCACCAAAGGGGAAATGAGGACTGGCGGGCTTAGTCTCACTGGCGCCCTCGGTCGTCATGGCTTGTGTCATGGGCACCTCGTGAGGTACCCCGCCTTGATCTCTCCACCTCCTCGTGAGCCATCCTGAAGAGGTCGTGCCTGTGGAAGCTTCCTGTCGTCCGCCCCGCGAGGCTTGGCCCCTCGCGAGGGTCTTGAGCTTGTGTTGATGAAGATGGGACGTACTGGGGCACTCCTTGAGCCACGCCGCAGGCCGCAGGCAGGCAAGTCTGGGTACCCCCGTTCCTAGAACACCGACAGTTTTATAATAACAGGGCAATAGGTTCTACCTCATCAACTACTTCCCAATACCCACAAGTTAATCACATCCTATTCATGCAGTGTTTGAGGATTGGAGCTAATGCATAAAAACTGGGTATGAAAAGAGTTTGATCAATGTCTAACTTGCCTTGCTGACGATCCGCCAAACCTAGGGAGTCGTAGTAGCACGCTTCGCACTCCTGAAATTCTATTAACAACAAACAATAGCATACATAAGCAATCAATCACATATGCATGGGCAAAACTAAAATAATAATAATTGACCAGAAAGTTCAACTTAAGAACTCCAGTTTGCAAAAACAATCAAATCAAACAGAGCAACTAAACTCAAACTGCGAAAGAAACAAAATCCGATTACTAATCTGGACGAAAGTCAAATTTTACAGTACCAAAATCTTGTTCAAGTTGATTTAACAGAAAGAGGGTTTCGAGACGAAGATCTAGGCGCTTGAATCGCCTGATTCCGATAAACAAGCGAAAAGATAAACTATAACGAAAATCGGATCAGAAATCGCGATCGAAAATACTTGCGAAAAATATGAGAAAAAGAAAAACTGACGAACAGGCTAACGAACAAACGTTCGTTGTCTGTGGCTAACGGGCGAAAACCGTTTGTTAAAACGAACGTACGGATGAACGTCCGCAAAATAAACTAAACCGAGAAAACTGGCGAACAGATCTAAAAAAATGAACTAGGTTTTTTAAACCGACGGTTTTTACCTAAACCAAGAAAAACTGAGCGGCTCCGGATCGGATCAGCGACGGTGGCTCCGGCGGCGAGGCGGCGGCTCCGACGGCGCGAGGTGGGGATGCGGGGTGGCGGCGATCATGGGCGGTGCGGCACCGCTGTGGTGGGGAAGTCTGTGGCGGGCGGTGCAAGGCGAGGCGAGGCGCGCAGCGGCGGCGGCGGGCCGGCCGCTTCGCTGCTGCTTGCGTCGGCGGGGGTGGCGATTTGGGGCGGCGGCGGCGGGGTATTTAAGAGGGGGAGGGGCGGGGTCGGCTTGGGGAAGGGGGCGGGAGGAGTCCCGGGCGGCGTTGGTGGCGGCTGCCATGTCCTGGCCAGACTCGGGCACGGGGAGGCGGTGGCGCAGGGTTGGGCCGACCTGGCTCGGCTGGGCTTTGGCCCAGTCTCCGAGGGTCCTTGAGTTGCTTAGTATTTCGAGGATCGTGAAATGAAATGCAACAAAAATATGATATGCATGAATGATCTATGTATAACATTCCAAATTGAAAATTTGGGATGTTCCAATGTACGTGCCATTGAGAGATATAACTTTATTTAAAAATAATGCGCCAATGCATCAAGTCTAACTTTGTTTCGTGCACGTGTGGTACACGACTTCCGTAGGTAAACAACCGCTACACGCGTTCAAATTAGCACGTGGGCTGCCATTTCGTACAGAAATGATCTCCACCGTATACCCGCGCGGGTGTGGCTGGGCACGAAGCGTGAGTACGTGCACCTATTCTCTTCGTGTAGGTACACCACCTACGTGGGGTTGTGTGAGAGAGATACAAACGTAGAGAGATATAGTGTGTGGGTTCGTGAGTGTTTTTTTGGGGTGTCAATAAAAAAATGTAACATATGCAATGTGTGTGAAAATAGAGTCCTGAATATATCGTATATATAGAGGGGGCGATCACGAGAAGAGAGTGGAGGTATCATCGGCTTGCGGTATCCATAGAATCGAAGAGAGGGATGGTGTGTGTGTGTGCGCGCGCGCGCGATTGATAAAGAGTGCCATCGAATTTGTGTGTGCCCACGTCAAAGATATAGGGTGGCTAGCCCTCTTTGGAGCGTGAGAGGGACAGTGCGGTTTGTCTCTGTGGCATGGATACCTACCTATGGCCGACTATCGGTGTGTGTGGTGGTGGAGGGAGGCCTTATTAACTATAGAGGTACAATGGCTGGTATATGTGTGGAGGAGGAGAGAGGCCTACCTTATGTATTAAGGGAGATCGATCGACATCCGTGCATATATGTAGGAGAGGAATAAGGTTGGGAGAGAGACAGAGCTAGAGTGTTGGAGGGGGTGGTAGTGGAGTTGCTTCTAACAAATGGTGGGAGAGGATTGCTAGACAAACGGAGGGCACGCCTTCAATATCAATAAGAGAGGGGGTGGCTGCCAGTCTATGCGCGTGCGTGTGGGAGACGGGTCAGGAGGCATGCACGAATGATGAGGGGGGGACGATATGGCTGTAGTAAGCAGACATAACTATATAGGAAGATCAATCGTCCTCTGTCAGCGAAAGGAGAGACATAACTTGTGAGGTACGTCGATCGATGGGTGGGGAAAAATAGTTAAAGTCGACCTAGGTATATGTAGGGAGATCGATCGATATACATGCATGTATGTGTTAGAGGCAATTAAGGCCAGGGGAGAAGGATAGAGAGAGAGGGATGCATCTAAGAGGTGGTGCGAGAGGCATACTATATCGAGGGGGAAGGAGTGTGCGAGTACGAGATAGATGAAAAGAGTGGTGGGGGTGAGGCATGGACGGTGAGAAGAAAAGAGGGGACGCTTGTGTTTGTGGTAGGCACACATGGCTAGAGAGGCATACCGATCGATGTGTGCCGTAAAGAAAGAGCTGGGGGGGGGGGCTACACACACCATGGATGAACGACCTAAAGTGAAAAGACGAATTTGCGTGATGGAGCTAGAGAATGCTGAGGGAGGATGAGAGGGATGCGGGCGTGTGCATGCATGAGAGAAAGTTAGCGTTGGCTACAAATATAAGGGGATTGTGTGGGTGTAAAAGACGAATAGAGATCATAATTCATTATCAAAAGCGAATTCAGATATTTGAAAATTTTATCATAGTGTTTTAAACCGACGCATGCGTGAATCTATAATACCTAAATAGTCCATCCCCACTATCTTATTTCTCTTGACATGCAGCCTATCCACATCATCAGGTCAGCCACATCATCATTCTACAACCGGCTTACATGCGGGGCCAACCAAAGTTCAGCAACGCAGAGAACAGCCACCTCAGCGATCAGTTATATCAGTTTACAGGAGAATCCAGTGGACGCTCGCCAGTGGAACAGAATACAAAAAGTTTTTAATAAAAAAATTAAAGAGTACAGAAGAAGTCCTACCACCTCGTGCGTGAATCATCTCCCCAATTAACGCCCCCACCCATCTCCAAGTTAACTCCCTCGCCCATTGATTTCAATAAGATCCTATTCAACTTCTCCGCATAATTGCAGGGGTAACAGATGGAGCGTTCTCCCCTTTAAGCCTTCGTCCACACCACATCAATCTCAAGTAATCAGGTTTCGCGCTTACCACGCTGGAGACAACGAATTTTGAGTCTCCGCAATGCACGACGTCGCCTGCTGGTAAATCTTGAGAGGTGGCGTGGTGTGGAGGCTTCTAGAACCAGTCCATCATCAATGGGAGCCCGGCCTGCTATGCGCATGACCACCGCCTCATGATGTGGCTCTCCTCCTCCTACCTGACTCTGAGTATGTTCGACAACAGTCCACTCGTCGTCACCGTTCCTGTTCGCCATGGCCAGTCCATCAAGATCTGCACCTCACCACAAGGTACCCTCACCCGCCCTATCTTGCCATTTGCCGTCGGCTGGACCTGATACATGTGTGGGTAGATTGATCCCATCCCTTAGCGCCACGAGCAGTGGAAAACTCACGCTGCAACTCCCCACAAGCAATTGACTAGCTTGGCTAGCTCCTGAAGCCATGAATAAGAGTAAATGATGTGTCTCATGTACTGATGTTTGGGTATTGTATCGTCAAATCTTTGTGTGCGTGAATATCCTTCCGTGCAGGTTGATTCCCCAAATTGATTATTTAGTGTTCCATTAAAAGTTCATTTATCAACTTTGCTTTGTTTTAGATTGTAAATTCATTGTAGACTTGCTACTGGTCTGATTTGTTAGTAGGGTTGTATCATCCTTTCACAGATTGTACCTTCGTGTGCATTGCTAAAAAGGACCACTGAAGAAATTGCCTTAAAAATGCACAAAGCTTTTTTATGGTAATGATGCCCATAATCCTCTTTGCTGTTCAACACATCTACTATTTGTAAATACTGGTGTGTGCTGATTGTATTTCTGATTGTATTTCTGATTAATCAAAATACCTTATGTTTGCAGGTTCCTAAAGTTTGCAGTTGTCTTCCAGTCATCCTCATATGATAATTCATGAGTTAATTTAGCAGATGTGTGGAACAGAGAATGTTGACAAGAAGTATGGGTCCGAACTGTTGAAGGAAGATGATTAAAAAAACATTTGAAGAATTTTTTTCATATGCTTTTTCTATTTGTTATCTACGATGACAACTTTGGTGGTCGTGCTCTCAAATGCTAATTTCCCATCTATAGAGGTAAGATCATGTCCTCCTATAATTATCATTACTGATTGTCATTCTTTGATTGCTATTGAATTGTTTTAGTTCTACACCTTCAGTTCGGCTTTGTACAATTTGTAGGATTTAATTTACTAATCCCTCTTTGTTGTCATAGTTGTTCGACTTAACATGCATGTCCTTATTTTCAAACAGGTTAACCGGACTTAACAAACCTGGAATAGAATAGACAGAATTTGTAAAATGCTTATGGAATGCCATGTTCAGTTATTGAACAAAAGTTTCATCACTGTGGTAATTTTAGAAGCCTTCTCCCTTGACTGGTCTTGCCTTACTAAGCCAAATTGTATTACTACTTTTTTTCCATCCCAAAACATAAATTTCTACCTAATTTTCTATAATATTTATTTCACAAATTTTAGTAGGGGTTCAATCTTTTTGCATAAATTATGGTACTACCTGAAATGGTATGGTTCTGTTCTTACCATCATGCAACTCTTCTTACACACTATATTTTTTTTCACTATCCACTGACAGCACTATGTCCTCTGTTAATGCGGGTGGCTGTTTGTTATCCTCATCAGATGAGATAAATAGTGAGATATGATGCGGTCAACTGAGAAGAATCATTACCACCTCCCAAGCAAACCTCCAATTCCTATTTGAATTGTGGTATATTCATTTGGTCTTCGTAAGTAAGATGTTGTGGATGTACAGATGAATGGCGGGGTCACTGTATTTAGTAAATGGGAACTGACGCACTAGCTAATGTTTGATTTTATTAAAGGAAATCTTTTGTATTTTTCTAAGCTGGGAGATGATGTGGTTAACAAGTATCTTCAAATTATTCATATTTCATTTGTCTAATACATATATCTATTTTTCTTACTATAATTTCCGCAACAACGTGCGGGGTATTCATCTAGTATATATAACGGTGATACACATGGTGTGGTTATGAACATGTTATACTACATATAATATATTTTATCTCTACTCTTATAAAAAAGAGTTGTTGATGATGGTGTGCCTGCCATCCTGCAATATAGGCCGTCCGATTTATATCAGGCGGATAGTAAGGAAACTATGGCAATTTTGAAAAAAGATACCCACAGCCCTCTCCATATTTGCAAATATGGCCTCCTCTTGATCATGTTGATGTTTCGTGGAACGCATGGGCATCTTGCTAGTACTACATATAATATATAGAACATTAATTATAATTTGGGTTAATGTGTGGCTTTTGCAGCTCAGGGCTAAATACTTGTCATAATGTAGGGGGCGGGGCACTATACTTTGTGTGATAAACACGGTGTACGTATGGAACATGGTTTAGATTATGAATATATAGTTAGTACATCAAATGTACTATTATTTTGAATCAAAATCAAGTGTATTCAAAAAATTGAATTCGAGTTCATATAGTACACACAGTTCATATCTATCTCTATAGTAATCATGTAGTTTGTTGTTAAGGTAATACACGAATGATGGTTGAAGTTGCAACAATCATGATTGTAGATTCTTATTGAAACAGAGAAACGAATTCAAATTCTGTTCGAGTTGCAGCGCTAGTATAGACATTTGGAATGCACTAAAATGTTGGCATGAGTAGGTTACATGCATTATATAGTCAGCGAAAAAAATTTAATTGGACATAACATGGATCCATACTCCCTCCTTCCATCTGTAGAGGGCCTAATGCGTTTTTTAAGACCGCCTTTGACTATTGACAAGATTAATAGTACATGACATGCACAATGTGAAAATTATATCATTGAAAGCTCCTTTCACACACAAATTTAACGGTGTGCTTTGTGTAAGTTGCATTTCATATATTATTGGTCTAATATTTGGTTGGCCAAATTTAGCCTCAAAAAACGCATTAGGCCCTATATAGATGGAAGGAGGGAGTAGCTTTGAATAGCATTTGTATAGTAAAAAGGGACAAGAGTCTCTCTTTGTGTGGTTTGAATAGTTATTATTTTTTCGTTCTTTTCGTTGAGGGAAGTGCGAATTGATTTGGTATGTACAAGTACAATATTACATGTTAGGCTTGTCCCTAAAATTTAACCCGCGCCTTGTTATATTCCAAAAATTCAGATATCGTGCTCCCAAAATTGGCGCCTTCACAACCCGTGCCTTGCTATCCCGAAATTACAACGCGCGTGAAAACTCCCTCCAGCTGCCAAATCCCAACACGCGAAAGACCCCATTTAATCATGAGCCGAAAGGGCCGCTAGTTCAAATCGGTGGGGGTACTTATGTAACACACCCTACATTTTGGACAAGCGCGTCCCTAAGTCATGGTTCCCCCCTCCCATCGCCTCCTTTTCGCCATTCGAAATCTGGCCGCCATAACCTCTCCGCTCCAGCCGCGATGCCCCACCCTCCTCTATCCGCACCTCGCCGCTGCCCAGCCGGAGCCGCTTCCCCAACGACGTCATCCACCGCAACTGCTCGACGTCCCTCATCCGCCTCCCCGGATGAGGATCCGTCGTCCATCCCGTCGTCCCACCGGTTCAGCCGTCCCGTCCTCCACGTCCAAGGAGCTTCTCCGACGATCGCCTCGTCTATCGCGGCTGCTCCATCCCCACAGCGCCGCCTTGACCTGCTCCACTGGAACCGCAGCATCCTCACCGGCTCCTGGGACGAAGCCGAGGCCTACTCGGCGCCACCAAAGAGGTTGTACACTCATCGCATCGCACCTTCTCCGTAACTCGACCTCCCGGCGCCGACGGTGCTCCATCCCGCACGCCCATGGAGCGGCTACCTCGGCTTGGCGCGCTGAGGACATCTCCACGGTGGATCTCCCGGTCTGAGGCCCCTTGATGGTGGCGTCCATACCAGCCGGATCTGCTGCTGCTTTGCTTGCTCCTTTGTCGCTCGCTCCTTCATACTCTCTGCTTGCCGGCTCGCTCGCTCACCCAGTTCTGCTGCTGGCTCGCGCTTCCTTCTTCTGCTGCTTCTCTGCTACCCGAACTCGCTTCGCTCTCCCAGCGCTGCTGCTCTCCCTTGCTCGTCTTTGCTTTCTGCTCCGATTGCTTCACTTGATCGTTGAATCCACATTTGGGTCGATCGATTTTGAGTGGTGGGTCTCGCGGAGTTAAGGAAGAACCACCCTTGTGGGGAAGGGGCTCATGGGAGGTACCCACTATCTATCTTAGGGTTACGGGTGGGGTGCTGCTACTGGGGTGAAGCGCAGTGGTGGGGCGGTGGCGTGGGGATCGCCGGAGAAAAAGCTTGGCACGGGAGGGGGGGGGGCTAGAGGGCTGGCCAGGGCGGCGGCGGACTGACGATGGGGAGTTGTTTCAGGGCGGCGAGGCTGCGGCGGACCGGCGGTGGGGAGTTGTTTCGGGGCGGCGAGGCGGCGGTGGGGAGTTGTTTCGGGGCGGCGAGGCGGCGGTGGACCGGCGGTAGGGAGTTGTTTCAGGGCGGCGAGGCAGCAAGGGGTTCCGCCGGTGGTGGCTGGCGGCTCAGGGGGTGCAAGTTGGAGACGAACTGCAGGCCCTCCCTAAACTATCCCATGTGAAGTGCCTCTCTGCTACCATTGCGTTCAGCCGACAAAGAACATTCAGATTCCACAGTAAATTTCAGTTTCGGCAGTTAAGTTCAGAGTCAACAGTTTTTACCTCATGTGTTGTACTCATGTGGTTTTTGGTGATGTAAATTTTACATCTATCACTTTTTGGTAATGCATTTTACATCATCTATTGGAGATGTTATTATAATCCCACTTGAGATTAACGATGTTTGTCTTGTGCTGCTTCAGCCTTGACGTCTTACGGCTCACCGGAGCTGCTCCAAGGACGGAACGATCCATCACAACAGAGCAGTGCCCTGGATGTCGTGGAATTATCACGGTAGATGTCCTAATGTAAGGACTTAGTCGCGAGGCCAACGCATCTATGTGGTAGCTTGAAGGGGTTGAACGGAATCAAGAGATGCAACACACAAGACGAGGATTTAGACAGCTTCGGGCCGCGAGAAACATCATCCGGTAATAACCCTACATGTTGTTTGTGGCTAGGTCTCATTATGCTCATGAGGGAGTCGCCGCATAAGCCGGCTCTTCGTGTCTAGACCTAGAGATTGTTTCCTGCCCTAACCCATTGGTGGTCGTCCCCTATATACGGGTTGACGCATACACGCTTCTGAGTCGGCGGCTCATAAACAGTCTCCGTCTCAGTGACTAGTTAAATTTACCTTATGATACAAGTCATGCCATTATGGTGGTTTACTACGACGGGCCTTAAGTCGCCCGTGGGCTTTAGACCCTTTATTGAACCACCATCTTCACGCTTGGTCTTGGGCTTCTTCTGATAGATCTCTCTTTGCTTAACCCGACCCCTCATGGACGGCTTATACAAATAGTTATATTCCTCATGCCTTCTGTCTTAAGCTGGCCCACCTTAATATGAGCCGGCCTACTGGGCCTTGGGCCTAGTCTTCTATGTGACCCGCCTTCGGGGTCATCCGTGAGTCGTTTGACCAGTGAGCCGCCAGACACGTGAGTCGCCAGTCCTCCGGCGGGTCATCGGTGAAGCACCAAGTCCGGTCGGGTCATACCGCGGGGTATATCCCCGACATTAGCCCCCAGTTTAATTTGGATTTATCCATGTTAAACTGATCCTGTAAAACAAACACAAGAACAAATTTGATAGGTTGTGTTCCGGGTTAAATATTCTTTGTAAGCCGGCACTTGATCATCCTTAAGTCCTTGTCATCTCCTTCTTGATATGTATCCATAATCTCATAGCAAATCTCTTTAGCAGATATGTTCAAATTTTGCCAATGCAAAAAATCCAGATACTTCCTTTGAAAAATCCGGGTCAACAGGCCAGCTTCAGAGTCAATTTGCTGATGACATTGTTCTCTTGTTGAGAAATATTGTAAGAGATAATCCACTTGAGTCGGCTTTCAATGCTCTGACTTGACAAAAATATTGGTCTTCAAATATTCAACTTATACTCAGCCGGCTTGAAAAGATATAAAACTTGTCGGTTTATGATTACCAAAATTGCCGGGTTATAAATAGATGACGCCGAGTCATAATTGTCGCCGACGTCGGTTTATGATTTTTGCAGACACCGGGTCAATCTGATTTACTCAAAACTGCGAATTTGAAGATATTTCTCCCTTATATCCATATTACCTGTAGCCCCTAAGGGTCGGTTTAATCAGCATGAATAAGCCGGGACTTATCACCATGGCTTTAAATAAAAATCCAGTTGTGTAGCCCCCATGAGTCGGCTATAGTCATAGTAGTGTAGCCGGGTCATCCTAGAATTGTCTTCAGCAAAGAGCAATATGCATTAGCCCCCAAGGGCCGGCTTAGTAAGATAATACTGAGCTGGGACTTTTCATTGGAAATAATATCATATGATGTAACCCCCACCCTGGGGCTTAAACCCACGTCCACAAGGTTAAGAGCTTTGTGCTTTACCAACTGAGCAGTGGATCCTTCAATATAATGGAATAAGGCTTGTGTATCTTGAATTTTAACAGGAGCAATTGGTAGCCCCCAAGGGCCGGCTCATTACGATGTGATGAGTCAGGTCTTCAATGAGGTGAACAAAACATGACTTTGCATTAGCCCCAAGTGTCATGGTGCATGCTTGCAGCGACATGGGACTTGTATATTCGATGTAATCTCAATTTAAATAATGTAGCCCCAAGTGCCGAGTCGTAAGCCTGCAGCGACTCGGGACTATTCCTTCCATTGTAGAATAAACCATATCCATTGATAAAATAATAGCCATTGCGCCAAAGCGACTTTGAATACCTTATCTGTTGACAAGTAAATCCGGAGTTTAAATACCCGGCGGCTCTTGGCCGATGGCGATTTAATACTCCTCCATTGTAAGCCGAAATTTTTATAACCCGACGGCTTATAGCCTTTGACAAAATCCAGAATAGATAATCATTTTGAAGCATCAACTTTGGTAATAAGCTTGAACTTAATCATTTATATGTCATATTCTGCAAATCCTGCAAAGAGTTTAAACAACATATGCCTTGGCGACTTAACGTCAAAAGCCAGGGCGGGTAACCACCCAAATGTAGTCTTATCCTCCACACAAGTAGATCACAAGATCCCTATGATCCTTTGAATGATACCGCCAGCTTATGTGACCCGGACAGTGAAGTTGATAACTCAACTCTATAAGAGCCAGCACATATGATATTTGTGACAACTCAAATACTTGCGATTGTATAAAAATAGATAAAAAAAATTAGGCTTATGATTCGAATACGATCACTAAACCGTTCCAAAGGGGTTAAGCTAAGATTCGAATACGATCATATAGCCCCCAGTGGCGTTGGTGTTGCCGATCAAAAGTGGGTATCGACAGCTATGTTCTCTTTGGTTCGAATACGATCTATGTTTGAACAGGAAGCCCCCAAATGACCTTAGAAGTTGTTTAACGATGTTGATTCGAATACGATCCACGTCGATTCCCAAAGGGGTTGAGCTATGATTCGGATACGATCAAGAAGCGCCCAAGTACGTTCAGCAGTTTTCTAATCAAAAGGGTATCGACAGCTATGTTCTCTTTGGTTCGAATATGACCTATGTTTGAACAGGAAGCCCCCAAGTGACCATATAAATTTTGACATTGTGCCGATCAAGAGGGTACTGATAGCTATGCCCGATAAGTAGGAAGCCCCCAAGTGACCATAATAAAATAAACCTGCAAGGCAGGATACCCATGTTTTGAACCGTGCATAATGGCAGCAAGTTCCCTTTGGTAACCATTAATTTGTCTGAGATCTCGAACTTGCAAGAGATTAATTCTTTTGAACCGAAAATTCTTAAACCGGATATTGAGATCCTCAAAGTTTTGTAAGGGACAAATTTACCTTGATCCGGATGTTGAACCGGTTTTGAAAGCTTCAAAGCTTTGCGGGAGAAAGATGTCCCTTGAGCTGTATTTTAAACCGGAATCTTCATTTTGAACCAGAAATTTTCCTGACGGCCTTTAAATATTTGCCAATAAAGCAGTAGCCTCTAGGGCCGAGTTATCTTTCCCTTCAATGACCCGGAGTTCTTGAATTCATTGAAACCGGCTAATTTTGCCGAGCCATACCATTGTAGCCCCCGAGTCTCAAGATGACTCGAAGTGTTGGCTTGAGATTCTCCATATTTGACCATAACAGAAGGTGTATATCATTGGCGTTGATAGCGCGATATGAATCCACAGAAGGTTGAGGTGACTGCGGCGGGTTATAAATGATCCCGTATGAGCCGTGTCAGCAATGCGGCCAATGGTTCCTTCCAAGTGGCTGTTTGAAGTTAACCAAACCGTAGTGGCGGCGACTTGTGTGCCTGCCCATTGAGCCATCCAGTGCAGACGGCGGTTGATAATACATGATAATTTGCCTCCAATTTGTTGGAAGAAAAACCGGGCTTCCCAAGTAGTGACTTGCTCATACTCAATAAAAAATTCATGCAGACAAGTGCGGCCCGATGTGTTGATGTAGACCAGGCCAGGAGAGACGGACGGTAAAGAAGACTGCCGCATCAGAGGCGGCTCAGACGGATGAATCGGTCGCGGTGTGGTAAACCGGCGCAGGCAAGTCAACCACGTCGTTTTTGACGTAGTGAACAATTGTCCTGCATCAACAATATTGCAGACCAAGGCAAAGATAAACTGCTCTTTGACAAAAATAATATGTGCCAATAAAATATATTTAAAATGGATATCACCTGATGTGCCAGGCCAGAAATAATCCACCATGAAGTTGATGATCACTAGGTTAAGTTGAAATCACTCACGGGTGAGTCGGCCGCGGGAGCAGACAAATGAATCAACCGCAGCGTTTGTAAGCCCGTGCGGACGGGCGAGTCGTCCTCCTTGTTGTAAGCCGGTGCGGTCGCGAGAGACGGCCACGGCGTTGTAAGCCGGTGCGGGAGACCGTTGAGTAACGACGACCACCTGTGCCAAAAGATGTTGGCGTGCCTCCATCTCCGCGGTATAATATCACTTTTTGTTATAAATAATTGCCCTGCATAAACAATATTGCAAACCAAGGCAAAGATAAACTTGTTCTTTGACAAAAAAAACATGTGCTAATAAAATAAACTTAGATGGATATCACCTATTTTGTTCGGATGATGGATGATCCATTCAACATGAAAGGGGCGGCTCAACGTAGCGGGGGCGGCTCACATATGTCCATTGGACAGCTTGTGTGAGCAGACATGGCTTTGATATGTTTGATATATATGTTGGAGTCAACCTGCGACATTTAGAAGATGAAGCGGCCGCGTGAGTCGGCCGCGACATTGTAAGCCGTGCGGACAAACGAGTCGGCCGTGCACGTGGACGGTTGAGTCGGCGCGGGCACGATCAGATGAACCGACTGCAGGTGTGGTCCCAGTGAGTTGATGTAACCCAGACCACGGGGGCAGCGGCTCATACACATGTCCTTCGAGTAGCAAGGCACAGACGAACGCTGGTGCAAAAAGTTGCTAACACGTGTTGCGCCCCCGTGGTATAACACCAGCTTTGCAATAAATAACTTTGTCCTGATGCATTGGTACGACAGATGATCCGTACTCAATGTTCGTAGATAACTTCTGTTTTTCTTAACAGCGCAGGATTAATCCGCCTGTCCTCCCACCAAACAGGTACCCAAGGCGGACGTGGCGGCTCACGACAAGCATGGGTCAGTGAACCACAGCAGCGGCTGAGTTGACGCCGCTCGGGACATTCAGCGACCCGGAGCAGAGGCGGTCGGCGGCGTCCGGCGACTCAGCGTGCGGCAGCTGAGGGGGCCCGTGGCAGTGAGAACCGGCAGGGAAACCACCACGTGACAAAGCCAGCTCAACACAGCAAGTAGGCGACTCAGCAGGGCCGAAGCGGTGCATTTGACAATTTCTGACTGGCATGATTTGATGTCCACACGCGCTAGATTCCATCGTCTGTCTTTGCTAATCCTTGTCTCTTTTCTTTTCCTTTGACCACTTGTGTACTAGCCATCACGTCTAGTACCAAGACGGACCTTTTGACCACGTGGTAGCTTTCAATCTTCTTGGTAGTATATACGCTGTGTATGAATTTTGCAAAGGCCGCTCCAATCTGGTCGCTCCCTCATGTAGCAGTTTTGACCAATAAAAAATTTGGAGCTGCAGATCAACCTGACCATCACGTGGCAGCATACTAACTGAAGTAGTACAATTGCTACTGTTGTCTTGTACAAATAGAGGTGTCTTTCCGTTGTTTTGCAAGCTTCATGTGAGAACACCGCGGGACCGATCCCCCTTGCATGTGCGTGTATTTAGCTTGATCCATTGGAGGAAAACAAGGAACTATGGCGACTTAACCATGGTGTAGGGCTGCTTTGCGTCGGTTTCAGTGTATCCGTGATGACTCGATGCTGATCCGTTTGCTGCGTAGACTTGGTAGAAAATATCGGTGGTGCATGGGCCCATTCAATAGCTATACGGAATCGATCGGCGACCCTTTGTCGGACTGATTTTTGTAGAGACCACCTAACAGCGATCAGATCCGGCCATCAAATCCGTAGCAAAATCATCAACGACTTCAATGGATTCCTGCGGTATACTTTGTGTGCGGCGGAATCACTCCTGCCAATCGTGGCGACTTACGTCGGCAACCGCACGCCTTTGAGATAATGCAAATCCTTCCGCAATGAATCTACTTTATAAAAAAATTGCGAACTTCTCGATCCCTGAAAAAGATCCCTTCAAAAACTCAACACCACCGTGCGCAGGCCCCATGGTGGACGCCAACTGTCGTGGAATTATCACGGCAGATGTCCTAATGTAAGAACTTAGTCGCGAGGCCAACGTATCTATGTGGTAGCTTGAAGGGGTTGAACCGAATCAAGAGACACAACACACAAGACGAGGATTTAGACAGCTTCGGGCCCCGGGAAACATCATCCGGTAATAACCCTACATGTTGTTTGTGGCCAGGTCTCATTATGCTCATGAGGGAGTCGCCGCATAAGCCGGCTCTTCGTGTCTAGCCCTAGATATTGTTTCCTGCCCTAAGCCGCCGGCGGGTCGTCCCCTTATATACACGGGTTGACGCCCTGCCGCTTACAGAGTCCCGGCCGGCTCATAAATAGTCTCCGACTCGGTGACTAGTTAAATTTACCTTATGATACAAGTCATGCCATTATGACGGTTTACTACGACGGACCTTAAGTCGCCCGTGGGCTTTAGACCCTTTATTGAACCACCATCTTCACGCTTGGTCTTGGGCTTCTTCTGATAGATCTATCTTTGCATAACCTGGCCCCTCATGGACGGATTATACAAATAGTTATATCCCTCATGCCTTCTGTCTTAAGCCGGCCCACCATAATATGAGTCGGCCTACTGGGCCTTGGGCCTGATCTTCTATGTGACCCGCCGTCGGGGTCATCCGTGAGTCGTCTGACCAGTGAACCGCTAGACCCGTGAGTCGCCAGTCCTGCGGCGGGTCATTGGTGAAGCGCCAAGTCCGGCCGGGTCATACTTCCGGCCGGGTCATACCGCGGGGTATATCCCCGACACTAGACGTCGTCTACAGATTCCTCAGATCTTCCTCCACACCTCCGACATCCACCTTTGCCTCAACTTCTTTAGCGACCAACCCAATGATGCTGAGGTTGACACGGCTACGGCAAAGAGGTTGTACACTTGTCACATCACTTATTACTCTACATTCATGTCGATCCATTAGGGCTATTGTGGTTCAACGAAAAAACATAGCAATAGGAAATTTTCCTATGGCCCTCTACTATTCAATTATTCATGCATTTTGTTGAAAGGAATGGAGCAAAACATCCAACTGGACCTACTTTTCAAAATCCTATGCATGAAAACAAGACCAAGTGCATTAGTGGCAGAATAACATTCTAACTGTACACGCTTTCATATGGTTTCACTTTATTTTGGCCATGTTTCTTTGCATTCCTCTCCTCCTCCTTTTCCTGTGAACCAAACACCCAAGTTGATAGAAATCCTATGTTCACAAATACTCTGTTTTCCATGTGCATTCCTATCCTATTCCGGTGTTTTTCCTCCTATCCCTGCATTTTTAGAATCATGCAAGCCAAATGAGCCCTTACAGAATTACTTCAGTTACAGGTAGGTGTCGAAGAAAATTTTGTGTGGTTTCTCCTGCTCCTACCGCGACGTCGTCCACCACACCTGAGCTGCTCCATCGATAGAAGCATCCACCAAACCAGACATCACGACTCCTGACCGTCTTTCGTCGCCTCAGATCTCCCTCCACGCTTGGCACCCACATAGCAGCATCACCATCATCGACTCAGCAGATGAACCTGAGGAGTACACGGGTCCACAAGAGAGGTCGCACTCTTTTGTTTCTGGTTATGTTATGCATTGCTTAATATTACCTGCTACTTTATTGTCCTGTTCACCTCTTAGACTCCAAGTCGGGTCCAAATTGATGTTCAAACTTGAGTTCTAAATTAGTTGTGGGTCACATATCGAGGCAACAATGGATAGTATCTCTGTCTAATATCTGGTTCACCTAGGGTATGCCTATGTTGTTCATCTTGGGTGGGAAACAAATAGTAAAGCAATCATCATTTGTTTTTTAATTAAATTAAAGCAATCATCAGCCTGCTATCATTATTTTTGGATCCATCCACTGGTTGTTACCATTACTCTAGATTTCAGCATGCTCTCCTTACATAATCTCACTATATTTTTTTTGTATGCATGTGAGATATTGTACACGATCATCTTGAACATGTAGAGAAAAAGAGAAGAGTTTCTTGGCGGCAATACAATGTCATGCAGACATTGCTCCATGGTGGGTTCAATGGCAAACCCTCCCCCCTCTCCAGTTGTAATCCAGGAGGAAGATATCTGCTCGAGGCGGATTCGCACGCAATGACCACTCCTATTTACCCCCAAGGTGTTTGCTCTAACTTGGCATGATGATGTTAGTCATATCATGCATATGTTGCCTTGTAGTGCCTACTTTCGACATCATATATGTCATCTGCTTAGTTTAGACATGTTCTGTAATGACACCTGTTTAGTTTCAATATCATATATGGGAATTATGCAGTCTCGTGTCTTTTAGCCAGCCATAATATATGTGAAATGTGCAATGCCATCCTGTTTAAGCAGGCATCATATATTTGAATGATATCCAGCCCATCCTTTTCTTCATTAAATTTCCATTTGTCGACAATGTTTGTACATTAAACTACTCTATGAATCAGCCATTTGAGTGGGTGATGGAAAAATCTGGAGTGAAAACAAGGCCTTCAGAGCAGACAGTGCTAGCTGTCGAAGCAGATCTCTTGCTGGGTCCCAATAGCTCCTCATAGATCGATTCGGAGACAGATGACCAG
Organism: Aegilops bicornis; assembly: GCA_021605145.1. Taxonomy (NCBI): domain Eukaryota; kingdom Viridiplantae; phylum Streptophyta; class Magnoliopsida; order Poales; family Poaceae; genus Aegilops; species Aegilops bicornis. The sequence goes on from CM038673.1 coordinate 146,976,473, forward strand.
TCCTATTCCCCCACCGAGGTGTATGCTCTAACTTGGCACAGTTCTACTGCTCATATCATGCATATGGTGTCTTGCATTGCATAGTTTAGACATCATATACACAATATTCAACACCATGTTCTTAGTTCAGACATCATATATGCGAATGCCTTCCGCTTAGCATATAAATCACATATGTGAATTAAATCATGCGATCTCGGCTACTTAGATAACATGTTTGTGAATTATGTTATGCGATCCTGTTTAGTTAGTCATCATATCTTTGAATTATTCTATGCTATGCTATCCAGTTTAGATAGACATCATATATGTGAAATTATGTCATGCTATCCGTCTTAGTTAAACAATATACATGTCAATTATTTAATTCCCTCTTTTTTCTACACTATCTATTGCATCTGTCTCTCATACAATGTATGTACATTCAATTATGTTTCCTGTTTATCAGCCATTTGAATTGGAGCGGGTGATCGCAGTATCTTGTGGAGTAAAAACACGGTCTTCAAATAAAACAGTGCTACATCTTGGTGGAGATAGCACCCCGATTGTACATGCACGAGAACCAGCCCTACCAGATATAACCCAGACTCTCGCAGATTTTACCCCTACTGCGATGGACAGAGAACCAGCTTCACCTAATCTGACCCCAACCCCAGCAGATAGCAACCCGGTTCCTATTGACACAACACCATCTCCACCACAGAGCTCCCAAACAAGAGCAGATAGTAAGGCAGCTCCAGTGCCCAAAGCGCCAGTACTACCACGGCGAACCCCAACTCCACCAGTTAGTACACCTATTCTTGTGGAGGAAGCACAACCAGCCATTCATAGTTTAGCATCTATCGCATTTGATGTTGTTAAATCCTATGTGTCTATCTTCCCATCATGGAAATATTATACTGAAGATGAAGGAAAATGCCAGTTGCAGGTGTTTGTGCAGGAGTTATGCGTAAGTAATGTTATTCATGGCAATTACTTTGCTTTGTCCCATACATTCTACCTCCATGATGGTTATAATACTGACAAATTTTCCCATTTTTCTCTATAGAGAAGGACCAATTTGGAAACTGAGGATGAGGTAACCTGTGCTAATACCTCTGTTATCGTCAAGAATGCTTGGTGGCAGTATCAGAATTACCTGAAGAAAACGTACTTCACTTGCAAAGAAACTCATCAAATTCCCTTACGTTCTCCTGAGACACATTTACTGGACAATGACTGGGAACGCCCTGGTCTTTACTGGTCCCGAACTAAGAATGTGGTAAGGTCTATGATCTCATTTTATTTTAAGTACTATATGGCGTCTTACTGTACTCTGTTCATGTAGCACAAGTGCTTAAACATGAAGAACAACTGTTCTCATTTAAGATTCCATTGCTGTCGTGCATACTGCTTTGCTCTTGTATCACTGTATTTACTCATACAAACTTATTTTTCAATTGAACTATATCCAATGGAAACTCCAATGGCACAACAGGTATGTTTATGCATGTGTCTTTAACAAGTTTGCTCTTATAAATAGCTCTATTGATTTCAATTTCAATTGTGTATACAGTTGACTTCTCATATCATGCACATTGCTAGCATCATAACAGGGCCAATAGTGTTGTTGTACATGTAGACCCGTGGTACCCATCTGAAATCTTGTTGTGCCGTTTAGTTTCGCACGCTTTGTATTATTTCAGTGCAGCTTTCTCTTGAACTGATATGATTTGAACTGTGTCTCCATTTTGATTTGGCAAGACAATGTAGTGACCATAGGACATAGATATATGTTTGTTTGATGCTTTTATAATGTACTACTTAGAAATAGAAGACTTGGTAGTTGAATATTGTCCACCTTACTAATGAACGGGTTCACCGTAATGAGTTTCATATACTAGTACATGCTAAACCTGTTATGTGTCTGCTTGTTTCTTCTTTTAGAATGCTGACAGAATATTGGGGAAGAGTGCCTTATTAAGAAATGATAAAGGAAGTAATGTAGATAAGGTTCAGGATCGTGAGACATCCTTGTTGGTCTCCAACAAAGCTGATAAAACAGCTAAGGAAAACTATCTTGAAGACAGTGAGGCAACCCGAAAGTCCTCTCTTAGTTTACTGTTCGAGTTACTGGCCACTACCGCTTGCACAAGCTATTCAAACTCACTGTCTGAATCAGTTCGGTTTCTTGAGTCTCAACTACAAGCTGAAAGACATCGATCAGCTGTGCTGCGACAAGAAGCGCAAGGACTACAGAAGTCCATGGAGCATTCAGATGCATACTTTCTGGCGCAACAACAAGCGTTGGAGGATTTTAGTGCCAAACAGGACAAAGCTAATAAGCTTGCTAAGCTTATTGCCAGCATGGTGGATACCCAGGATAACGTTTCTTGAGATCTTCTGAAGTTGTTTCAGTTATGGACTTCTTTTGCTGATGCGTTTATTTGTACTGGTGGCCAATTTTGACGGCCAGTGTATGTAATATGCTGCTTTGTTCCCTATATTTGCAGTGGTGGCGAACTTTGATCCCCAGTGGATGTAATATGTGTAATAGCTGTAATAGGCTAGCGTTACTTTCTTGCTTATTTATTTCATTATTGACTTGTTTAGTTGTTTGCTTGTAGTCACTGCAGCTATTTTTCCGCGTTTTTTTAGTGGCCACAACAACCTAGTTTTGGTAACTAGGCCACAATAATCATGGCAACACACGGACTGTTGTTACCATGGGCCTCCTGCGGGCCGTAGGATCCGGGAGCCTTCTATGGGTCATAGGATCCATGGGCCTTTTACGGGACGTAGGATCCATGGGCTTTCTACGGGCCGTATGATCCATGGGGCTTCTACGGGCCGTAGGATCCATGGGCCTTCTATGGGGCATATAATCATTTCGCCAAACATGGGCCGTACTATTCGTGGACCATAACGGGACGTTAATATGCTGTATTTGATAATGCTATGAAAACAGCCCAACGGGTTAATGGGCCACAAACGGGCCGAATGTAACCACGGGCTGTATTTGGCCCACAAACGGAACAATCCAGTAACGGACCGTATCTAACCGAATTCTAGAAATGATCCCAAGATTAAATGGGCCCTTAGAAGGCCGAAAGTTAACACGGCCTGGAAACACCGACGGAATAATGGCTCGTTAATGGGTATAAAGCGATACACTATTCATTATGGGCCAGTTTCATCTCGGGCCTTTAATGAGCCGAGAGTTACAAAGGGCCTCATATGGGCCGAAAGACATCATCGGCCATACATGGGCCGGAAGTTACAACGGGCTGGAATCATATTTGACGGCCTAGATGAAGCTACTGGGCTTAATTTCGATAGGTTGTAACAGCCGGTAGTAAGCGGGCCGTAAATGGGCTATATACGAACAGGTCGTAACAGGCTTTCCATGGGCCGGCCCGTTACCGTTTGACCAAGTCAAACAGGCCGGCCTTTTCACCGGAATGGGCCTCTGTTGGGCCGTGCCACGTGTCCACGTATCATAGGCGCCTCCTGTCCAATGAGTGGATGGCATCTGTCCGAACGTTGAGCCAACACGTGTTTCCTCCGACCAATGAGGATTTTACACGTGGAAAATCACCATTGGTTCGGGCTGTTAACGGGTTATCGGATCCAAAACCAGACCCAATAGCTTAACGGCGTCCCTTTACGATGGACACCACGTGTCGGTCACCCTTGACGAAAGCACTTCTATGACGCGGGATTTATTGTCATGGAAGTGGACACTTTCATGATGATAATTTTGGTAATGTCATGGAACAATTCTACGATAGCACAGGTATGACTATCTTGATTCTGTCATAAATTTGTCATGGATGTACATTCATGACAGAAAACGTGACCTACTGTGACAAGCACGTATCATCACGGAAGTGTATTTTTTTTGTAGTGCACCTTTATTGCAGCAATGATTAAACAAGTAGGAGAACAAAGTTGGATCCAAGTCCAACATGCATTTCAACTCCAAGGTATGGTTCGTACAAAATGATTGATTCTGCCACGAGTTAGTTTTAAAACATGCGACACCCAGAAATCAGTCCAAATATGTAATGAACTCAGCAAGGACAGTCAGACAATTCTTGTCATACAAGTAATCAGCTCCTGGAATGACAAGAATGTATGTATTTAAGTGTTTGTATATATATGTCATTCCGTTCACATCAGAAAATCACTCTAGTCCTTCTCCACAACTTATTAGTGAAGCATACGAGGCAAGATTCCCCAGTCTGAATCAGTAAGGTATGAATTGATTTCTATGCAAGATATTCAGTCTTCTCAATAAGACACTGCAAAACCTTCTGGCATAAGGTACCGAATCTTCCCTAGCAAGTCTTTAAGGGGGGAAACTTATAAGGTACGCTACCCAGCCTTCCTCAGCAAGATATCCGCCGAAAGCTTCGAGCACAAGCCATCTAGTCTTCGTCAGCATGATATCCCGATGGCTTCCAACACAAGCTGCCCAATCTTCTTCAGTACGACACTGGTACAAGATATTAAACAATGAGTTGTCCGCATATGACAGTGTTTCCCAAGAGTCAGATCTGCAATAGTTGGGTTAGAAATAAGAATCAGTTAGAACAAAGGTATGCCCTGAGAATCAGATATTTCTTCATACAGTGAGTATGATGTCAAGTTCATGCAAGTCCCTCGCACAAGGAAGAATTCACAGTACGCATCCGACAACTCACTGAATATGCAAGTGACAGAAAACCAGTGGGTGATGCAGGAATCGACAAGTCTTGAAGAAAGACAACATTGAGACACCATCTCGGCAGTAAATATCAAGATCAGCCCCGCACATCCGACAAGTGATTATACTAATCCTGTCACTGTCTGGCATAATCAACAACATTATTGAGATATGCACAAACACACGTGAGCTGGATAAATATACCGAGATTGGAGACATGAATAAGACCAGGGTATGATTGCAAGATATTGCCGATGATAATACTCAGGGTCGCAGAAATAATCAAGGATATATAAGGCCCCACTCTTTCAGTTAAAGATCTAGATGAAGAAAATAATAATGAAGGAGCAAGACCGACAATACCGATATGCCGGAGTATTGTATGAACAAAGCGGTATGAATGCACATGCAGCCTTATTTCATATCAAACACCATGAAGATACACCTAAGAGGTCTACTCCATTGTGGTAAGGACTACATAGAAAGGCAACCAGCTCAGTCCACAGTGTGCTCAGAACTGTCAGCATTGGATATACAAGTCTATCAAGTCTAACCCGAGGAAAGCTCAACGTAATGACCACAACAACTGTGCTAAAGCATCACACACCCGCCCTCCACATGAGAATACCGGCAAAATGGACAATCAGAGTATTACATCACAAAGCATGTGCTCTCACATATGGGAATAGATTAAAGAATAGCCTGTCGTGTACGAGATTCTTTGCCAAGATCACCGACAGTCAAGACTGCAAATGTTATCATTAGGAGATGGTGCATTTTCTATCGGTCACGTCAAGCGACAGTCAAACCTTTGGTACAGATTGGATACTCAAGACTATGAAGCCAGTCAAGATAAGTCATAAACTCTTGCAAGATGTCAGAATCCATTAGAACAACATGTATGATTCAGATCACTGTTTTGAACCCAGAAGGCATGCATATATTCACGGAACCCGATGCTTGGATAGAAGAGATTCTTTGTTCCATGAGAAGATGTGTTCCCCAATCCATGGAATATTCTCGATAATTGATACGAGAATAACATCTCTAGCAAGGATCAATATCGAGAAGGACACATATGTTAGTAATGATAATTTTCGGACCCCAGCTAAGCCAGCAGATATGAAGGAAAATTTGAGTCAGTATGAACAGGAACATATGTGGTAAGTCCTGTCAAAATGTCAGGTACGATGAAGCAAACCACCCCAGACCAAGGCAGCCAGTCAGATGCAATTCGGTGGGAACATAATGTAAGGAAATAGGAGAAACCCGAGTTGGAAATGGTTTCTTCAAGTCAGAAGATTTACTTGTTCCCTAAGCAACCAAATCTCGAGGACGATATTTCCTTAAGGGGGGAAGGTTTGTAACACCCTGGATTTTGCCCTTTTCTTTTTCTGATTTATTGATTTGAATTATTTTTCCGTGGCTATGTTGTTCTGAAACTTGGAAAGATCATGTCTTCCTAGGTTGTATAGTGGATTGTCGTCGTTATCATCATCCCAAGATCATGTCATATTCATCCTTGACCTAATCCAATATTATTTTTATTGGGAATATTCCTTTTTCTATTAAAGGAATAATCCTTTTTGCAGGTCCCAAAGTTCCCAAATAATTCTCATAAATTTTTTGGGTCATATCTTCCACAAATATGTCAAAATCCTTCCTTGGCATCATCAAAGATAATTCACAAATATTCCTTTTTCATTCTGCCCTAAGTGGCTTTTTGAGAAGGAAGTGTCATTTATCTTTTCTTGATTGACCCCAAACTTTTTGCACACCTTTTCCTGTCCATATAATTGCCCCATGCCAAAATTCAACTCAATTTTCCTAGTGAATATTCCTGAGCATTTTTTCAAAGTTCCTGTCTAATGGAATTCTTTGTGAAGGAAGTACTAGCTAGGAGTATCCAAATTAGTTGAAATTTTGCAAGGTCCTTCATATGATCAAATCATCACTATCCACCAAATTTGAGCTCATGTAACTCATCTATGTGAGCCCAGCTCCAAATCTTAGTTTCTGGTCAGATTTTCAGTTCGTGAAGCAACCATATTTTATATTGCTTCATTTAGGCTGAAAATTTACAAGGGCACTCTCCTATCCATATAAACTCACTCCACCATGTTTTGGCTAATTTCATCTAACCAATTGCCCTGTGAAAATTTTCCAAGATTCTGCCCAGAGAGATGCTATATGAAGCAAGTGCTAGTTTGGCCAATCCAAATGGCATGAAATGTTTTGAGCATCTTCGTATCTTCAAATCATTGGGCCATGCCCATTTTCGGCTCATTCCCAGCACTTATGTGAGTGCTACTACTTCATTTCCATTTCTGTCCACTATGGTGATTCCTACAGCAAGTACCCTCTAAACCCCTCCTCTCAATCGGATTTTTGGTTATCAACATCACCTTAGCATGTGATCATCACAAGACAAACCCATTCCTTCGTGGCTAAGTCTGGCCACCCTCTACTCAGCACAAACACATTTCTACTGTTCTGGTTTGGCTCCTCCTGCAAATCTCTTCTTTGCTCCTGAGATCTTTTCTCTCTTCATTGCAACTAAGGGCACTAAGGATTATCTACTAGATATGATTTGGCCGATAATATAGCACCGCGTATGCCAGTTCACGCGGTGACCATGGGGTGAATCGGCCAAAACTCGTGCTCTGGAGATTCCCATCCCTGTTGCCGTCGCCTTCCTCTGCCTCTCGCTCCAAATCACCAAATCATGTCCTGGAGCTCCCCCGTGATTTACTACATCACCTAGTGCCTCTGCCCCGCCCTGCATCGCTGTGGTGTGGTTGCCGTCACCACGCTCGTGCCACAAGAGGCTCCTGTCCTCCATTAGATCTCAGCTCGAGCTCACTTGTGAGCTCTAGAGGCTTCCTCTACGGCTATATAAGGAGTGCCCGAGGACCTCCGCTCCTCACCCACTCCTCCCTCGCCTCATTTGCACAACAAATTCGCCACATCTCACTGTTTCCTCCTCGGCCGCAACGGTGGTCGCCAGAGTTCGAGCTACCCCGGCCACCACAGGCCCCCTCTCCTCCTCCCAAGCCCTCCACCGATCCCTCCTCCTCCCCATGGATCGCCCCACCCCTTGCCCCTTGCCGGAGTGCACCGCTTCAACGGAAACCACCACCACCGCCCGCCCCGCCTCTGCCTCTCCTGGCACCCCGCCTCGCGGCTGTTCCAGGCCTCCCCAGTGGCCGCCTTACCTTTGAACGGGACCCCCTCGCCGCCCCGGTCCCGCCGGTGCCCGCGCCTTGGCCGGAGCTGACCTGGGCCAGCCGCTCCCTCTCTGGTTCCCCCTCTGCTTCATGAGAGGAACAGGCACGAGGAAGAAGACGAGCCCGATCGCCCCCCCCCCCCCTGCCAGCTCAGTAAGTGGAAACGTATTCTCCAAAATGCGCTTTCCCTCTTCCAAAACCGTATTTTCCAAGAATACGTTCTTCTTGTGAAAGCGTATTTCTTTCCTCTTCGCCTAAAGTATTTCTTCCAGTTCAGAAAGCGAATTTTTGTAATATATGCTTCGGCCTTATTCACTCAGGGACCCGTTCATGATAAAAAAATTCACAGATTGGTCCCTCTCCTTCTACACCTCGTACGTTCGCGATCGTAACTCCGATCAAGGTGAAACCAACGCCCACTTCTTCGACTCGTCGAGACCTTTCTGTTGGTACCATTTTAACTAGGTGGTCCCATAGTGAAAATGACCATTTTGCCCTTGCTTCTAATCAGCCCCATTCGAGAGAGAAGAACGTCCGGCGTTTCATTCTGCGGCTTCATCGCACTTCTTCTCGGAGTCTCCGTCACCCTAGGCAAGCCACAACAGTCACTTGCATGATAGCCATGCAGTAGCCATGGTTTACACTTGGATATTTAATAAACGTTTGCCTGTTAACTATCTGTTGTTTGCTACTACTGTTGTTGTTTAGGTTATGCCCGTGTATTCATGTTCACCTTCATGCTATGTTCCGATGTTTCTTGTTATCTTGTACTACTTGCTAGTATCATGGTCACATGTCATGCTTGGTAGTAGTAGTACATGTTGGTAGTAGTGATATTCAGTCTGATGCATGTTTGCCGTCTGTTATCCAGTACCGTTGCTATGCATGTTCCTTTGCATCTTGTTGGTTACATGCTTACTTGGTACTCTCTCTGTAAACTAATATAAGAGCGTTTAGATCACTAAAGTAGTAATCTAAACGCTCTTATATTAGTTTACAGAGGGAGTAGTATTCTTTTTTTGTTCTTGCATGGTATTTATTATGATGCTAGTAGTCATGCTATGCTCATGTGTAGTGTTATACTTATGCTCGTTAGTATGCCTTGCTCATTTGGATATATACTTCATTGTTGTTATGCTCGATGATTGTGTTGCACCTCCATGCTTATGCATTATAGTTGCATCATATTTTATTATGGCTCAGCTCATTGCATTCAAGTTTAACCGGATGATAATGAACTTGAGCAACTGTTGGTTGGGTCATGGTGCCACCAAATTGAGCTGGCCAGTGCATCCACATTTACCTTTTATGGGAAGGCCCTAATGCAGTCTATTGTCATGCGTCTCGCCGTTGCCTCCAACGAGGGAAGGTTATGGGCGCGCACTACCGTGATAAGGTAGGCGGACATAAACCTTGTGTGCCCGTTGTTGTTGTAAGGATCATTGTCCCCGTTTGGGACAGTTTATGTTTTGCCACGATGGTGGCCGTTGGATGTCATGATTTGACATTGGGGCCACCCAGGCCTTAGCCCAAAGGGGTGTTTGTCGGAGTGGCTAGGAGGGTGTGATGGCAATAGATCGGTTTTGTCGGAATGCGGGTGGTCCACCCGAATGGGAGCACGAGGCCATGGGTTCCATGGTGTGGGTATAGCGTACTAACCTCTGCAGAGTGTGTGTTTAATCTATCGATAGCCCCGCCCGTGTATATGGGTCCAGTTCGTAGTTGGTCACACTATGAGCCAACTATAATAATAACTTGATTAATAACAACCCTGGCTCGATGATGAGAAAGTGGTTGGTTGTGATCGAGAGAGGATCACGGAGGTATCGTGGATACCAAAGTTGGTTGATTGTTATGTGACCGCGAGACGATCATGGCTGTATCATGGATACCGATGTTGGTAAGTTGATGCATGAGACAGTCACGAGGTAACCACCGAATAAGAGTAAGTTGGTGCATGATGATGTTAACCTGTTGCACGTAGTATCATCATGTTCATATGCTCATGCCATGCTAATGTTATTCTAGCCATATTATGTTCAGTTTGTGCATGCCATGTATCATGCTCATGATTGCTTTAATCTGTTAATGCCATGTTTTTTTGTCTTGACTGCTTTTGGTTATTGTGAGCTTGCAAGTACATTTAATGTACTGACCTGGCATGTCCTGCCAGTTTGTAGGTCATGCATGTTTGCTTGCTTGATTGGTGTGGTTCCTGTGTTCGCGAGCCAGGATAAACGTTCCAGCCAGAGTCTCTGCGGATTGGAGTCCTTCATTGTTCGTTCGTTGTTCTGCTACTAGTAGAGGTTCCACTGCCTCGAGTTGTTATGCTGCTTGTATAGATCAACTGTGGTTGGCGTAGCGTCGCTGTGCCGGTGTTATTCATTGTAATATCGGAGACCTTGTATTCGTATTCGTGTTGTAATAAAGAGCCGGTTTGTTCTATGATAAGTAGTGTCGTATTCTAGAAGACTTCACCTCGATCTCTGGGCTGGAATACGGGGCATTCCGGTTTCTCTGAGCCGGGGTGCCACAGCCGGTGCCCGGAACTTCCGGCCTCGCTAGGGATTCCACGTCTGGGCCAGGGCCGGTACTTCTGTCGGCCAGAACTTTCGGGCTCCCCGGAACTTCCGGCCGCCGGAACTTCCGGCCTCCCCCCAGAACTTCCAGCCTAAGCAGAGTTTTGCCACATTTTTCGCATAATGAGATTCTTTGATTTTCTGTTTTGAAACTTGTGTACTTATTCTATCCCCATGCTATTTCTCTCATCTCTGTTAGCAGGGGAGTCTGGCTCGCGTGCTCGCCCATCCAAGGTGTATGAACGGAAATCCAAAGAACGGGTTAAGAAGACAAAGGCTGTTGTTTTGGGGCGTGAGAACATGTTTGACTGCCAACCTGAGGAAGATGCTGAGGCTGAAGACAGTGCATCTCCTCCTGCTGCTCCCGTTCACTCCAAGAAGCGGAAGACTACTTCCAAGGCCAAGGTAGCAAATGTTCAACCTCCTCCTCCCGAGCTGGTCACAATGAGGGAAATGCCCGCACATGAGTGGATTGCTCTCCGCCGAGTCAATCCTTATCCCCATGACCGTGACCATGTGGCTGATCCCAAGTTTTGGACTCTATTCCAACAACACAACTATGAGGAGATCTTTACTCAGTTTTTCAACAAGTGTGTCATTCAAAAGTGTATCAACATTTCTCATTTTGACAAGACTCCCACAAATTCTGCTACTTTTATGGGATCCAGAGCATGTGTGTCAAGCTCAACCTCCTTCTGCTTAAGCGCTTACAACATGATGTGTCTCCACCTCTTGTGGCTCAGTTCTATGCCGCTGTGCATTTTTGGACTGATATGCAGCGCACTCTTACTTGGGTGAGTGGGGAGGAGAAGTGTTCTGCTCTGTTCTCAGTGCTGGCCAGTCTTTTAGGATATGAGTATACTGACACTACTGTTGACTGTGGCTACAAGATCCACGACAAAGGGGTATATCTGGCTCTTCACTTGGTTGATTTATATCCTCTATCCGGAAAGGTTGGATCTTTTGGTGATTTTCTACCTTTCTATGACATCATGCACTAGATGTTTAGGGAAACTCTTGCAGTCAAAGTGGGTGACAAGAACAAGATTCGTGGCCACCTCATCAACCTTCTTCACTACACTTGTCACAACTCTGAGCAAGGCCCCATTTATGTGATGGACTTTATGTGCATGAAATGTATAGTGTGGTGATAAACCGCAAGGTTCCTATCTATGCTCCCTATATTACTGCCTTGATTGCTCAGATTGCTCCTGATGCATTTGCGGGTCGGCGTCTGACTGTTCACTCTAGTGTTAGCTTGTTGGTTAAGAAGGGCAAGACGACTGCTAATGAGGCACATGATGATGAGGAAGAGGAGCTACATGCTGGAGATCCACACAACTTTGAGCTTCGCCCCCGCTCTCATGCATTTCATTGTGGGGAGCCTGGTGACTCTAGGTCAAGGAGGAGCAACAAACTTTGGCGTCTTCTCAAGAGCATGTTTTGTCTGCATCAAGATATGCACAAGAAGCAGTGGGAGGAGCACAAGTTTAGGAAGAAGGGCATGAAGGCTCTTAAGGATGGAATGCGCGCATCTGGTATGGACATTGCTCACGGTTCCGAGTCTAATGTGACTCCTTTTGAGAAATACCAGTCCAAGTTTGCTCGGTTTGATGTTGAAGCCAGAGATGAAGCCTCTTCTCACTGCCCTCATGGCTCAGGGTCTTCTGGAGAGTCGTCTGACGACCCCTCTGCATCCCTCTCCTAGGGGTTGTTTATGGTTGCCTACATCTTCCCTTTTTGCCATCTTGGTGACAACAGGGGGAGATGTTTTGGTACTTGATAGGGCTTATCGTGGTGCTTGATAGGGCTTGTCGTTTATATTTGTTTATCTCTTGCCTATTTTATGTTTCTTGGTGAATCTTTGCTCGTATTTGCTCCAATTTGGATCTTATCTTGTTATTCGAACCTATTATGTTCCGTTAACTATGTATCTTTGTGTGAGCATTTTATGGCAAGAGGGTTACATGACATATTCTATATTCTCATATTGTGAGAGACATATATCAAGCAATGATATATCCACATTTGTCTCGTCACTATGAAAAACAAGGATAGTAAAATGTTCCATGTCAATATATCATTCTTGTGTGGGTATGCACAGTGATAGGGAGAGTTTCTTCTAACCATGTCATTTATTTCAAATGCAATCCTAAAATAAGGCATGGGTTGTGGGGGAGTACCTACCCTTCATTAAAACTGCTTTATATCTTATATACTTTATGTTATTATCCTCTCAAGCATTGTTGTCATCTATGTCAAAAAGGGGGAGATTGAAAGTGCATTGTTGCACTAAATTGTTTTTGACATCTCTGACAACTTCATTTGTGTGTCTAATCACATGCTCTAGTGTAAAGAACATTGATTGAGTTAAAGTGAAGCATGGATGGTTATTCCCTCTTTATTTGAAAAAGGAAAATTGGAGTGCCCAAGAAAAGAAGAGTACCTTAGTGTTTTCTTGTTTCTTGAGTGTTTAGGGCAGCCACACTATTAACAGGGGGTGCATCATAAAGATATATTGGAACCAACTTGTCTTCTCACTTTCATCTGAATAATTTCACAGTGTAAAGCTTCTGTTAAGGCTGGAACTTTCGGGGACCGGAAGGTCCGGCAGGGGTCCGAGAAGCTTCCGGGGTACCCAGAGAGACTGCTCTTTTGTGCAATCTCTCTGTGTAGCCCGGAACCTCGCTAGACCCTGGCCGGAATTTCTGTCCCGCAGAACTTCTGGGCTCTGGAACTTCTGCCCCCTGTTTCAACAGCTTTCGGGGTACTATAGAGTGGATGCAAACTCTCTGTGTCGCCCGGAAGCTGGCCGGAACTTGGCCGGAACTTCTGGGGTCCGGAACTTCCGTGCATGGCCGGAACTTCCGGGATATGCAGAAATCTGCCTCCAACGGCCAGATTCCATCCCCACATATAAATAGTCTTCTTCTTCCTCACGAAGGACTTGACGACTCCATTTCTCTCACCTCCATTTTAGACCTCGATTTCTTGGAGATCTCCCTCCTTAGCCACCCAAAAGCTCTTGTTTATGTGGTGCATCTTGTTACTCTTGGAGTTTTAGAGACTCCTAGGCGGTAGGAGTGCTCCGACGAGGAATGTACCATTGTGATTTCCCCTAGAAAGTTTGTGAGGGTTTGGAGACCACCACAAGGTCTACCACTAGTGGTTGAGAAATGCCTTTGTGGTGTTGTATCAAAGGGAGAATAGGGTGAGCCTTCGTGGCATTGGTGTGCCTTCATGGTAACATCCACCTCTCTAACGGTGACGTAGCTTCCCTCCAAGGAAGTGAACATCGGCATACATCCTCGTCTCTCGGAGTTTCGGTTATTCCTAACCCTAACTCTCTACTTGTGGTTACTTGTCTCTTAGTCTTTACTTATATCATATTTTGCTTGCTTACTCACTTATTTGTTTTACTTGTTTACCTTGTTTAGCTCTTAGCATCATACTTGCAATTGTTAGGCTCACTTTAATATTCCGCATTATTGCCTAAAATTGTTAAGTAACAATTAAAATTTTTAATTGTACCTATTCACCCCCTCTAGGTCCATGTCGATCCTTTCACTTTGCCAAAGAAATTGCTCCAGTATTGTCACAAAAGATTTTCATTGGACCCGATGCACTAGGTATTACACCTAGATCAGATATGAACTCCTTCATCCAGACTCCTTCATTTGCAGCTTTCGAAGCAACTATGTACTCCGCTTCACACGTAGATCCTGCAACAACGCTCTGCTTGGAACTGCACCAACTGATAGCTCCACCATTCAATATAAATACGTATCCGGTTTGTGACTTAGAGTCATCCGGATCGGTGTCGAAGCTAGCATCAACGTAACCATTTACGACAGGATCTTCATCACCTCCATAAATGAGAAACATACTTTGGTCCTTTTTAGGTACTTCAGGATGTTCTTGACCTCTATCTAGTGGTCCACTCCTGGATTACTTTGGTACCTCCCTGCCAAACTTATGGCAGGGCACACATCAGGTCTGGTACACCGCATAGCATACATGATAGAACCTATGGCTGAGGCATAGGGTATGACTTTCATTTTCTCTCTATCTTCTGCAGTGGTCGGACTTCGAGTCAAACTAAATTTCACACCTAGTAATACAGGAAAAAACCCTTTCTCTAACTGATCCATTTTGAACTTCTTCAAAACTTTGTCAAGGTATTTGCTTTGTGAAAGTCCTATTAAGCGTATTGATCTATCTCTATAGATCTTGATGCCCAATATATAAGCAGCTTCACCGAGGTCTTTCATTGAAAAACTCTTATTCAAGTATCCTTTTATGCTATCCATAAATTCTATGTCATTTCCAATCAACAATATTTCATCTACATATAATATTAGAAATGCTACATAGCTCCCACTCATGTTCTTGTAAATACAGGCTTCACCAAAATTCTGTATAAATCCATATGCTTTGATCACCTCATCAAAGCGTATATTGCAACTCTGAGATGCTTGCACCAGTCCATAGATGGATCGCTGGAGTTTGCACACTTTGTTAGCACTTTGAGGATCGAAAAAACCTTCAGGTTGCATCATATACAACTCTTCTTTAAGAAATCCATTAAGGAATGCAGTTCTGACGTCCATTTGCCAGATTTCATAATCATAAAATGTGGCAATTGCTACCATGATTCGGACGGACTTAAGCATCGCTACGGGTGAGAAAGTCTCATCCTAGTCAACCCCTTGAACTTGTCGAAAACCTATTGCGACAAGTCGAGCTTCGTAGACTGTAACATTACCATCAGCGTCAATCTTCTCCTTGAAGATCCATTTATTCTCTATGGCTTGCCGATCATCGGGCAAGTCCACCAAAGTCCACACTTTGTTCTCATACATGGATCCTATCTCAGATTTCATGTCCTCAAGCCATCTGTCGGAATCTAGGCTCATCATAGCTGCTTCATAGTTCATAGGTTCGCCTTGCTCTACTAACGTGACTTCCAGGACAGGATTACCGTACCACTCTGGTGCAGATCATGCTCTGGTCGACCTACGATGTTCGGTAGTAACTTGATCTGAAGTTTCATGATCATCATCATTAGCTTCCTCTCTAGTTGGTGTAGGCATCACGGGAATGGTTTTCTGTGATGTGCTATTTTCCAATTCCAGAGAAGGTACTATTACCTCATCAAGTTCTACTTTCCTCCCACTCACTTCTTTCGAGAGAAACTCCTTCTCTAGGAATGACCCATTCTTAGCAACAAAGATCTTGCCATCGGATCTATGGTAGAACGTGTACCCAATTATTTCCTTAGGGTATCCTATGAAGACACACTTCTCTGATTTAGGTTCAAGCTTATCTGGCTGAAGCCTTTTGACATAAGTGTTGCATCCCCAAACTTTAAGAAACGACAACTTAGGTTTCTTGCTAAACGACAGTTCATACGGTGTCGTCTCAACGTATTTAGGCGGTGCCCTATTTAACGTGAATGCAACTGTTTCTAATGCATAACCGCAAAACAATAGTGGTAAATCGGTAAGAGACATCATAGAACACACCATATCTAATAAAGTACGGTTACGACGTTCGGACACACCATTATGCTATGGTGTTCCACGTGGCGTGAGTTGTGAAACTATTCCACATTGTTTTAAATGAAGGCCAAACTCATAACTCAAATATTTGCCTCCGTGATCAGATTGTAGAAACTTTATTTTCGTGTTTTGATGATTCTCCACTTCACTCTAAAATTCTTTGAACTTTTCAAATGTTTCAAACTTGTGTTCCATTAAGTAGATATACCCATATCTTCTCAAATTATCTATGAAGGTCAGAAAATAATGATACCCGCCGCGTGCTTCAGTACTCATCAGACCGCATACATCGGTATGTATTATTTCCAATAAGTCATTAGCTAGCTCCATTGTTCCGGAGAACAGAGTTTTAGTCATCTTGCCCATGAGGCATGGTTCGCAAGTATCAAATGATTCATAATCAAGTGATTCCAAAAGTCCATCTGCATGGAGTTTCTTCATGCGCTTTACACCAATATGACCTAAACGGCTGTGCCACAAATATGTTGCACTATCATTATCAACTTTGCATATTTTGGCATCAATATTATGAATATGTGTATCACTACAATCGAGATTCAACAAGAATAGACCACTCTTCAAGGGTGCATGACCATAAAAGATGTTATTCATATAAATAGAACAACCATTATTCTCTGACTTAAATGAATAACCGTCTCACAATAAACAAGATCCAGATATAATGGCCATGCTCAACGTGGGCACCAAATAACAATTATTCAGGTCTAAAACTAATCCCGAAGGTAGATGTAGAGGTAGCGTCCTGACGGTGATCACATCGACCTTGGAACCATTCCCGACGTGCATCGTCATCTCATCCTTAGCCAATCTTCATTTATTCCACAGCTCCTGTTTCGAGTTACAAATATGATCAACCGAACCAGTATCAAATACCTAGGCACTGCGATGAGCATTAGTAGGGTACACATCAATAACATGTATATCAAATATACCTTTGTTCACTTTGCCATCCTTCTTATCCGCCAAATACTTGGGGCAGTTCCGCTTCCAGTGACCACTCCCTTTGCAGTAGAAGCACTCAGTTTCAGGCTTGGGTCCAGCTTTGGGCTGCTTCCGGGAGTGGAAACTTTCTTGATGTTATTCTTGAAGTTCCCTTTCTTTCCCTTGCCTTTTTTCTTGAAACTAGTGGTCTTGTTAACCATCAACACTTGATGCTCCTTCTTGATTTCTACCTCCGTGGCCTTAAGCATTGTGAAGAGCTCGAGAATTGTTTTGTTTTTCCCTTGCATATTATATTTCATCACGAAGACTATGTAGCTAGGTGGCACTGATTTTAGAACTCTGTCAATAACACAATCAACTGGAAGATTAACTACCAGCTGAGGCAAGTGATTATAATACCCAGACATTTTGAGTATGTATTCACTAATAGAACTGTTCTCCTCCATCTTGCAGCTATAGAACTTGTTGGAGACTCCATATCTCTCAACCCATGCATTTGCTTGAAATATTAACTTCAACTCTTGGAACATCTCATATGCTCCATGACGTTCAAAAAGTCTTTTATGTCCTGGTTCTAAGCCGTAAAGTATGACACACTAAACTATAGAGTAGTCGACAAATCGAGTCTGCCAGCCATTCAAAATGTCTGCTTCAGCTCCTATAGCAGTCCGTCACCTAGCGGTGCATCAAGGACATAATTCTTCTGTGCAGCAATGAGGATAATCCTCAAGTTATGGACCCAGTCCGTGTAGTTGCTACCATTATCTTTCAACTTGCTTTCTCTAGGAACGCATTAAAATTCAGGGGAACAGTAGCACGGGCCATTGATCTACAGCAGATATGCAAATACTACCAGGACTAAGTTCATGATAAATTAAGTTCAATTGATCAAATTACTAATGAACTCTCACTTAAATAAACATCCCTCAAGTTATGTAAGTGATAGATGATCCAGATCAACTAACCCATGTCCGATCATCACGTGAGACGGGTAGTCATCAATGGTGAACATCTCTATGTTGATCATATCTACTACTCCCTCCATTCCTTTATACAAGGCCATAAACTCAAATTACAGGTACCAAGGGAAAATCTAATGACTGCTTTGCAAACCAACTTTTCTTTTCGTTAACCGAGTTCATTAATATGTGTGTATGCATGCAAGGAAGGAATGGGAAGGAAGTAGCACAGTGTCATTATGACTACATGCACGCAAGTATTAAATAAGTTGCTAGTACGAGAAAACATTATTAATTTTTTCCTCGATTACTGTTAGTGGCATTGTATAGATGTAAAATGTATTTTTCTTAGTGACCTTGTATAAGGGAATGGAGGGAGTATATGACTCATGTTCGACCTTTCGGTCTCTAGTGTTCCGAGACCATGTCTGTACATGCTAGGTTTGTCAAGTTTAAGCCACGTATTCTGCATGTGCAAAACTGTCTTACACCCGTCGTATGTGAACATAGAGTCTATCACACCCAATCATCAGGAGGTGCTTCGAAACGATGAACTTTGTCAATGGTGCATACTTGGGGAGAACACTTTTACCTTGAAATTTAGTGAAGGGATCATCTTATAATGCTACTGCCATTCTTGTTGGGGAACGTAGCATAAATTCAAAATTTTCCTACGTGTCACCAAGATCTATCTATGGAGAAACTAGCAACGAGGGAAGGAGAGTGCATCTACATACCCTTGTAGATCGCTAAGCGGAAGCGTTCAAGAGAACGGGGTTGAGGGAGTCGTACTCGTTGTGATCCAAATCACCGGAGATCCGAGTGCCGAACGGACGGCACCTCCGCGTTCAACACACGTACAGCCCGGTGACGTCTCCCATGCCTTGATCCAGCAAGGAGAGAGGGAGAGGTTGAGGAAGACTCCATCCAACAGCAGCACAACGGCGTGGTGGTGGTGGAGGAGCGTGGCAATCCCGCAGGGCTTCGCCAAGCACCTACGGGAGAGGAGGAGGTGTCACGGGAGAGAGGGAGGCGCCAGGGCTCATGTGGATGCCCTCCCTCCCTCCACTATATATAGGGGCAAGGGAGAGGGGAGGCGCAGCCTTGCCCCTTCCTCCAAGGAAGGGGTGCGGCCAAGGGAGGGAGGAGTCCATCCTCCCCAAGGCACCCTGAGGTGCCTTCCCCTTGAGGACTCTTCCCTTTTCTTATATCTTGGCGCATGGGCCTCTTGGGGCTGGTGCCCTTGGCCCATATAGGCCAAGGCGCACCCCTACAGCCCATGTGGCCCCGGGCAGGTGGACCCCCTGGTGGACCCTCGACCCCTTTCGGCACTCCGGTACAATACCGATAAAGTGCGAAACCTTTCCGCGACCAAAATAGGACTTCCCATATATAAATCTTTACCTCCGGACCATTCCGAACTCCTCGTGACGTCCGGGATCTCATCCGGGACTCCGAACAACATTCGGTAACCACATACAAACTTCCTTTATAACCCTAGCGCCATCGAACCTTATGTGTAGACCCTACGGGTTCGGGAGACATGTAGACATGACCGAGACGTTCTCCGGTCAATAACCAACAGCGGGATCTGGATACCCATGTTGGCTCCCACATGTTCCACGATGATCTCATCGGATGAACCACGATGTCAAGGACTCAATCAATCCCGTATACAATTCCCTTTGTCTAGCGGTATTGTACTTGCCCGAGATTCGATCGTCGGTATCCCGATACCTTGTTCAATCTCGCTTCCGGCAAGTCTCTTTACTCGTTCCGTAACACATCATCCCGTGATCAACCCCTTGGTCACATTGTGCACATTATGATGATGTCCTACCGAGTGGGCCCAGAGATACCTCTCCGTTTACACGGAGTGACAAATCCCAGACTCGATTCGTACAACCCAATGTACACTTTCGGAGATACCTGTAGTGCACCTTTATAGCCACCCGATTACGTTGTGACGTTTGGTACACCCAAAGCATTCCTACGGTATCCGGAGTTGCACAATCTCATGGTCTAAGGAAATGATACTTGACATTAGAAAAGCTTTAGCATACGAACTACGATCTTTGTGCTAGGCTTAGGATTGGGTCTTGTCCATCACATCATTCTCCTAATGATGTGATCCCGTTATCAATGACATCCAATGTCCATGGTTAGGAAACCGTAACCATCTATTGATCAACGAGCTAGTCAACTAGAGGCTTACTAGGGACATGGTGTTGTCTATGTACCCACACGTGTATTGAGTTTCCTATCAATACAATTATAGCATGGATAATAAACGATTATCATGAACAAGGAAATATAATAATAATAACTAATTTATTATTGCCTCTAGGGCATATTTCCAACAGTCTCCCACTTGCACTAGAGTCAATAATCTAGTTCACATCATCATGTGATTAACACTGATATGTCACATCGCCATGTGACTAACACCCAAAGAGTTTACTAGTGTCTGTAAACTAGTTCACATCATCATGTGATTTAGACTCAATGAGTTCTGAGGTTCGATCATGTTTTGCTTGTGAGAGAGGTTTTAGTCAACGGGTTTTAGTCAACGGGTCTGAACCTTTCAGATCCGTGTGTGCTTTGCAAATTTCTAGGCCATATTATGAATGCTGCTTCCACGCTCCACTTGGAGCTATTCCAAATGGTTGTTCCACTATACGTATCCTGTTTGCTACTTAGAGTCATTCGGATAGGTGTTAAAGCTTGCATCGACGTAACCC
This sequence comes from Aegilops bicornis, assembly GCA_021605145.1. NCBI lineage: Eukaryota > Viridiplantae > Streptophyta > Magnoliopsida > Poales > Poaceae > Aegilops > Aegilops bicornis. The sequence goes on from CM038673.1 coordinate 146,997,190, forward strand.
TTTACGCCGAACTCTTTATCACCTCCATAATCGAGAAACATGTCCTTATTTACTCCAAGGACAATTTTGTCCGCTGTCCAATGATCCATTCCTGGATCATTCTTGTACCCCTTGACTGACTCATGGCAAGGCACACTTCCGGTGCGGTACACAGCATAGCATACTATAGAGCCTATGTGCGAAGCATAGGGGCGACCTTCGTCCTTTCTGCCTTTTCTGCCGTGGTCAAGCTTTTAACTCTTAACTTCATACCTTACAACTCGTGCAAGAACTCCTTCTTTGACTGATCCATCTTGAACACTTTCAAGATTATGTCAAGGTATGTGCTCATTTGAAAGTATTATTAAACATTTTGATCTATCTTATAGATCTTGATGCTTATTGTTCAAGTAGCTTAATCCAGGTTTCTTTTGAAAAAACACTTTTCAAACATCCCTATATGCTTTCTAGAAATTCTACATCATTTCTGATTATCAATATGTCAACAACATATTGTTATCAGAAATTCCATAGTGCTCCCACTCACTTCTTTGGAAATACAAGTTTCTCATAAACTTTGTATAAACCCAAAATCTTTGATCATCTCATCAAAGCGCACATTCCAACTCCGAGATGCTTACTCCAGTCCTTAGAAAGGATCGCTGGAGCTAGCATACCTTTTTAGCATCCTTAGGATCGACAAAACTTTCTGATTGTATCACATACAACCTTTCCTTACGTAAACTGGTAAGGAAACTCATTTTGACATCCATTTGCCAGATTTCATAAATGCAGCTTATGCTAACATGATTCCGACGGACTTAAGCATCGCTACGGATGAGAAAAAATTCATCGTAGTCAACTCCTTGAACTTGTGAAAAAACTCTTCACCACAAGTCGAGCTTCATAGAAGGTGACATTACCGCCCACGTCCGTCTTCTTCTTAAAGATCCATTTATTTCAATGGCTTGCCGATCATCGGGCAAGTCCACCAAAGTCCATGCTTTGTTCTGATATATGGATACTTTCTCGGATTTCATGGCCTCTAACCATTTGTCGGAATTTCGGCCCACCATCGCTTCTCCATAGCTCGTAGGTTCATTGTTGTCTAGCAACATGACCTGCAAGATGTGATTATGCATCACTCAAGTAGTACGCATCCTTGTCACCCCACGAGGTACGTCGGTGACTTGATCCGAAACTTCATGATCACTATCATAAGCTTCTACTTCAATTGGTGTAGGTGCCACGGAACAACTTCCCGTGCCTGCTACACACTAGTTGAAGTGATGGTTCAATAACCTCATCAAGTCTCCACCATCCTCCCACTCAACTTTTCGAGACGAACTTTTCCTCGAGAAAGGACCCGATTCAAGAAACAATCCCTATTGCTTTCGGATCTGAATTAGGAGGTATACCCAACTGTTTTTGGGTGTCCTATGAAGATGCATTTTATCCGTTTTGGGTTCGAGCTTATCAACCTAAAACTTTTTCACATAAGCGTCGTGGCCCCAAACCTTTAAGAAATGACAGCTTAGGTTTCTCTAAACCATAGTTCATACGGTGTCATCTCAACGGAATTACGTGGTACCCTATTAAAGTGAGTGCGGTTGTCTCTAATGCCTAACCCATGAACGATAGTGGTAATTCGATAAGAGACATCATGGTACGCACCATATCCAATAGGGTGCAACTATGATGTTCGGACACACCATCACACTATGGTGTTCTGCGGTATTAATTGTGAAACAATTTGCACAATGTCTTAATTGTGTGCCAAAACTCGTAACTCAGATATTCATCTCTATGATCATATCATAGACATTCTATCCTCTTGTCACGAAGATCTTAAACTTCACTCTGAAATTACTTGAACCATTCAATAATTCAGATTTGTGTTTCATCAAGTAAATATACTCAACATCTACTCGAATCATCTGTGAAGTCAGAACATAACGATATTCACTGCATGCCTCAGCACTCATTGGACTGCTCACATCAAGATGTGTCACTTCCAACAAGTTGCTATCTTGTTCCATTTTACTGAAACCGAGGCTTTTCAGTTATCTTGCCCATGTGGTATGATTTGCATATCTCAAGTGATTCAAAATCATGCGAGTCCAAACGATCCATCTGCATGGAGTTTCATCATGCGTATACACCAATGTACATGGTTTGCATGTCTCAAACTTTTCAAAACGAGTGAGTCCAAAGATCCATCAACATGGAGCTTCTTCATGCGTTTTACACCAATATGACTTATATGGCAGCGCCACAAGTAAGTGGTACTATCATTACTATCTTATACTTTTGGCATGAAAATGTGTATTACTACGATCGAGATTCAATAAACCATTCCTTTAGGTGCAAGACCATTGAAGGTATTATTCAAATGAATAGAGTAACCATTATTCTCCTTACATGAATAATCAGACATGTATAGACATAATCCAATCATGTCTATGCTCAACGCAAACACCAAATAACAATTATTTAGGTTTAACACCAATCTCGATGGTAGAGCGTGTGATGCTTGATCACATCAACCTTGGAAACACTTCCAACACATATCGTCAGCTCACCTTTAGCTAGTCTCCGTTTATACCGTAGCCTTTTATTTCGAGTTACTAACACTTAGCAACCGAACCGGTATCTAATACCCTGGTGCTACTAGGAGTACTAGTAAAGTACACATTAACATAATGTATATCCAATATACTTCTTTCGACCTTGCCGACCTTCTTATCTACCAAGTATCTAGGGTAATGCTGCTCCGATTGGCTGTTCCCCTTATTACGAAGCACTTAGTCTCGGGTTTGGGTTCAACCTTGGTTTTCTTCACTAGAGCAGCAGCTGATTTGCCGTTTCATGAAGTATCCCTTCTTTCCCTTGCCCTTCTTGAAACTAGTGGTTTCACCAACCATCAACAATTGATGCTCCTTCTTGATTTCTACTTTCGTGGTGTCAAACATTGCGAATACTTCAAGGATCATCATATCTATCCCTGATATGTTGTAGTTCATCACGAAGCTCTAGCAGCTTGGTGGCAATGACTTTGGAGAAACATCACTATCTCATCTGGAAGATCAACTCCCACTCGATTCAAGTGATTGTTGCACTCAGACAATCTGAGCACAAGCTCAACGATTGAGCTTTTCTCCCTTAGTTTGCAGGCAAAGAAAACTCGTCGGAGGTCTCATACCTCTTGGCGGGCACGAGCCTGAAATCCCAATTTCAGCCCTCGAAACATCTCATATGTTCCGCGATGTTTCGAAAACGTCTGTGGTGCCTCTACTCTAAACCGTTCAACTGAACTATCACGTAGTTATCAAAAACGTGTATGTCCGATGTTCGCAACATCCACAGACGACGCGTTTGGGGGTTCAAAGACACCGAGCGTTGCATTAAGGACATAAGCTTTCCGATCGCATAATTGCTACTTTCAACTTTCAACTATATTTTCTCTAGGAACATATCTAAACAGTGGAACTAAAGCGTGAGCTTACGACATAATTTGCAAAAGGTCTTTTGACTATGTTCAAGATAATTAAGTTCATCTTATGAACTCCCACTCAGATAGACATCCCTCTGGTTATCTAAGTGATTACATGATCCGAGTCAACTAAGCCGTGTCCGATCATCACGTGAGACGGACTAGTCGACTCGGTGAACATCTTCATGTTGATCGTATCTACTATACGACTCATGCTCGACCTTTCGGTCTCTGTGTTCCCGAGGCCATGTCTGTACATGCTAGGCTCGTCAAGTTAACCCCAAGTGTTTTTGCTGTGTAAATCTGTCTTACACCCGTTGTATGTGAACGTAAGAATCCATCACACCCGATCATCACGTGGTGCTTAGAAGCGACGAACTGTAGCAACGGTGCACGGTCGAGGAGAACACTTCTTGAAATTTGTGTAAGGGATCATCTTATTTACTACCGTCGTTCTAAGTAAACAAGATGCATAAACATAATAAACATCACATGCAATTATATAGTAGTGACATGATATGGCCAATATCATATTGCTCCTTTTGATCTCCATCTTCGGGGCTCCATGATCATTATTGTCACCGGCATGACACCATGATCTCCATCATCATGATCTCCATCATCGTGTCTTCATGAAGTTGTCTCGCCAACTATTACTTCTACTACTATGGCTACCGGTTAGCAATAAAGTAAAGTAATTACATGGCGTTGTTTAATGACACGCAGGTCATACAATAAATAAAGACAACTCCTATGGCTCCTGCCGGTTGTCATACTCATCAACATGCAAATCGTGAATCCTATTACAAGAACATGATCAATCTCATACATCACATATCATTCATCACGTTCTTCTTGGCCATATCACATCACATAGCATACCCTGCAAAAACAAGTTAGACGTCCTCTAATTGTTGTTTGCATGTTTTACGTGGCTGCTATGGGTTTCTAGCAAGAACGTTTCTTACCTACGCAAAAACCACAACGTGATTTGCCAATTGCTATTTAACCTTCATAAGGACCCTTTTCATCGAATCCGTTCGGACTAAAGTGGGAGACCCTGGCACCCGCTAGCCACCTTATGCACCAAGTGCATGTCAGTCGGTGGAACCTGTCTCACGTAAGTGTACGTGTAAGGTCGGTCTGGGCCGCTTCATCCCACAATACCGTCGAAACAAGATTGGACTAGTAACGGTAAGCATATTGAACAACATCAAAGCCCACAACTACTTTGTGTTCTACTCGTGCAAAGAATCTACGCAATAGACCTAGCTCATGATGCCTATGTTGGGGAACGTAGCAGAAATTCTAAATTTTCCTACGTGTCACCAAGATCTATCTATGGAGAAACTAGCAACGAGGGAAGGAGAGTGCATCTACATACCCTTGTAGATCGCTAAGCGGAAGCGTTCAAGAGAACGGGGTTGAGGGAGTCGTACTGCCGTGATCCAAATCACCGGAGATCCGAGTGCCGAACGGACGGCACCTCCGCTGCTCAACACACGCAGACAGCCCGGTGACGCCTCCCATGCCTTGATCCAGCAAGGAGAGAGGGAGAGGTTGAGGAAGACTCCATCCAACAGCAGCACAACGGGCGTGGTGGTGGTGGAGGAGCGTGGCAATCCTGCAGGGCTTCGCCAAGCACCCACGGGAGAGGAGGAGGTGTCACGGGAGAGAGGGAGGCGCCAGGGGCCTGTGTGTGGATGCCTCCCTCCCTCCACTATATATAGGGGCAAGGGAGAGGGGAGGCGCCGCCTTGCCCATTCCTCCAAGGAAGGGGTGCGGCCAAGGGAGGGGGAGGAGTCCATCCTCCACAAGGCACCTCGGAGGTGCCTTCCCCCTTGAGGACTCTTCCCTTTTTCTTATACCTTGGCGCATGGGCCTCTTGGGGCTGGTGCCCTTGGCCCATATAGGCCAAGGCGCACCCCCTACAGCCCATGTGGCCCCCTGGGGCAGGTGGACCCCAGTGGACCCCGGACCCCTTTCGGCACTCCGGTACAATACCGATAAAGTGCGAAACCTTTCCATGACCAAAATAGGACTTCCCATATATAAATCTTTACCTCCGGACCATTCCGGAACTCCTCGTGACGTCCGGGATCTCATCCGGGACTCCGAACAACATTCGGTAACCACATACAAACTTCCTTTATAACCCTAGCGTCATCGAACCTTAAGTGTGTAGACCCCACGGGTTCGGGAGACATGTAGACATGACCGAGACGTTCTCCGGTCAATAACCAACAGCGGGATCTGGATACCCATGTTGGCTCCCACATGTTCCACGATGATCTCACCGGATGAACCACGATGTCAAGGACTCAATCAATCCCGTATACAATTCCCTTTGTCTAGCGGTATTGTACTTGCCCGAGATTCGATCGTCGGTATCCCGATACCTTGTTCAATCTCGCTTCCGGCAAGTCTCTTTACTCGTTCCGTAACACATCATCCCGTGATCAACCCCTTGGTCACATTGTGCACATTATGATGATGTCCTACCGAGTGGGCCCAGAGATACCTCTCCGTTTACGGAGTGACAAATCCAGCCTCGATTCGTACAACCCAATGCAGACACTTTCGGAGATACCTGTAGTGCACCTTTATAGCCACCCAGTTACGTTGTGACGCTTTGGTACACCCAAAGCATTCCTACGGTATCCGGAGTTGCACAATCTCATGGTCTAAGGAAATGATACTTGACATTAGAAAAGCTTTAGCATACGAACTACGATCTTTGTGCTAGGCTTAGGATTGTCTTGTCCATCACATCATTCTCCTAATGATGTGATCCCGTTATCAATGACATCCAATGTCCATGGTTAGGAAACCGTAACCATCTATTGATCAACGAGCTAGTCAACTAGAGGCTTACTAGGGACATGGTGTTGTCTATGTACCCACACGTGTATTGAGTTTCCTATCAATACAATTATAGCATGGATAATAAACGATTATCATGAACAAGGAAATATAATAATAATAACTAATTTATTATTGCCTCTAGGGCATATTTCCAACAATTCTAAGCAAAATCAGATGCATAAAAGACAAACATCATATGCAATCAAAATATGTGACATGATATGGCCATCGTCATCTTGTTCTTTTGATGTCCATCTCCAAAGCATCGTCATGATCTCCATCATCACCGGCTCTACACCTTGATCTCCATCGTTGCGTCGGGGTCGTCTTGCCAACTATTGCTTCTACAACTATTGCTAACGCATAGCGATAAAGTAAAGCAATTACATGGCGTTTGCACTTCATACAATAAAGAGACAACCCTAAGGCTCCTGCCGGTTGTTGATATTACAAAACATGATCATATCATACATCAACATATATCAGATCATATCTTGACCATATCACACCACAACATGCCCTGCAAAAACAAGTTAGACGCCCTCTACTTTGTTGTTGCAAGTTTTACGTGGCTGCTATGGGCTTCTAGTAAGAACAGTTCTTACCTACACGAAAAACAACAATGGTGATTCATCAAGTTTGCTATTTTAACCTTCTTCAAGGACTGGCCATAGTCAAATTCGATTCAACTAAAGTAGGAGAAACAGACACCCGCCAGCCACCTTTATGCAAAACTAGTTGCATGTCAATCGGTGGAACTGGTCTCATGTGCGTGGACATGTAAGGTTGGTCCGGGCCGCTTCATCCCACAATATCGCCGAATCAAAATAAGACATTGGTGGTAAGCAGTATGACTATCACCGCCCACAACTCTTTGTGTTCTACTCGTGCATATCATCTACGCATAGACCTGGCTCATGATGCCACTATTGGGGAATGTTGCATGGAAAACCAAAAAATTTCTACGCACACGCAAGATCTATCCATGGAGATGCATAGCAACGAAGCGGGGAGTGTGTCTACGTACCCTCGTAGACCATAAGCGGAAGCGTTTAACAACGCGGTTGATGTAGTCAAACTTTCTTCGCGATCCAACCGATTGAGTACCAAACGTTCGACACCTCCACGTTCAGCACACGTTCAGCTCGGTGACGTCCTCCGCCTTCTTGATCCGGCAAGACGACTATTGGGAAACGTAGCATGCAATTTCGAAAAAATTATGACGCTCACGCAAGATCTATCTAGGAGATTGATGTCTACTAAACAACTTGTTCTTGTAGACTCGTATTGGGCCTCCAAGCGCAGAGTTTTGTAGGACAATAGCAAATTTCCCTCAAGTGGATGACCTAAGGTTTATCAATCCATGGGAGGCGTAAGATGAAGATGGTCTCTCTCAAACAACCCTGTAACTAGATAATAAATAGTCTCTTGTGTCCCCAACACACCAAATACAATTGTAAATTGTATAGGTGCACTAGTTCGGTGAAGAGATGGTGATACAAGTGTAGTAATGATAGTAGATATTGATTTTTGTAATAGGAACAATAGAAACAGCAGGGTAGCAAGTAACAAAAGTGAGCACAAATGGTATTGCAATGCTTGAAAATGAGGCCTAGGGTCAGGACTTTCGCTAGTGCAATCTCTCAACAATGCTAATCTAGTTGGATCACATAACCATCCCTCAACGTGTGATGAAGAATCACTCAAAGTTCTTATATAGCGGAGAACATCAGAAGAAATTGTTTGTAGGGTATGAACCCACCTTAAAGTTATTCTTTTTGTTTGATCTATTCAATAGTTCATACTAAAATAACACAAAGTTATTCTCTCCGTTCGACCTATCCAATAGTTTGTACTAAAATAACACCATATGATACGCATCAACCAACTCTAATGTCACCTAGATACTCCAATGTCACCACAAGTATCCATGAGTTAATTATACGATACACATCAAACAATTTCAGATTCATAATACTCTATCCAACACAAAGAACCTCAGAGAGTGCCTCAAGGTTTCTACCGGAGAAACAAGGACGAAAAGGTGGATCAACCCCTATGCATAGATTACCCCAATGTCACCTCGGGAATCTACGAGTTGAGTGCCAAAACATATATCAAGTGAATCAATATAATACCCCATTGTCACGAAAGGTATTCATATGCAAGACATATATCAAGTGCTCTCAAATCCATAAAAGTATCCAGTCTGATAAAACGAAATCTCAAAGGGAAAACTAAATTCATCACAACAAGATAGGGAGCGAGAAACACCATATGATCCAATGATATTAATAAATCTCGCGATACATCAAGATCTTGACATCACAAGAACACGAGAGAGAGAGAGATAGAGAGAGAGATTAAACACATAGCTACTGGTACAAACCCTCAGACCCGAGGGTGGACTACTCCCTCCTCATCTTGGTGGCCATAGGGATGATGAAGATGGCCACCAGTGATGATTTCCCCCTTCGGCACGGTGCCAGAACGGGGTCTAGATTAGTTTCCATGGCTACAGAGGCTTGCGGCGGTGGAACTTCTGATCTAGGGTTACCCCCAAGATTTTTGGAATATTTGGCAATTTATAGGGCGAGGAGGCGGTGCGGGAGGCCATCGAGGTGGGCACAACCCACCAGGGCGTGCCTGGGCCTCCAGGCGCACCCAGGTGGGTTGCCCCCCCCTTAGGGCACCCCTATGGTACTTCTTTGGCCCACTGGATGTCTTCTGGTCCAAAGAAAATCTCCAAAAAGTTTTGTTGCGTTTGGACTCCGTTTGGTATTGATTTTCTACAATGTAAAAAACAAGCAAAAAAACAACCACTGGCACTGGGCACTATGCCAATAGGTTAGTCCCAAAAAATGATATAAAGTTGCTATAAAATGATTGTAAAACATCCAAGAATGATAATACAACAACATGGAACAATAAAAAATTATAGATACTTTGGAGACGTATCAGAGATGCATAGCAACGAGAGGGGGAGAGTGTGTCCATGTACCCTTGTAGACCGAGAGCGGAAGCGTTTGACAACGCGGTTGATGTAGTCGAACTTCTTCTCCTTCCAACCGATCAAGCACCGAATGCACAGCACCTCCGAGTTCTGCACACGTTCAGCTCGATGACATCCCTCGAACTCTTGATCCAGCAAAGTGTCGAGGAAGTAGATGAGTTCTGTCAACATGATGGCGTGCTGACGGTGATGGTGAAGTGATCCCCGCAGGGTGTCGGTGTACTAGAGTAGGGGTACCCTAGTATCCCGTACCCGTGCACGGACAGTTGCAGCACCCCGCGGTGGGGTTTGCCTCGTCACCGCCAAGATCCTCCGTGGCTCCTTTGGAGCCATTCAAGAACAAAGTATTTGATTAAGAAGACAAGGCCCCGGCAAGAGGAGCTTGCCGGGAAGGCCACTCAAGGTAGCAGAAGACAAGGCCCCGGCAGGAGGAGCTTGCCGGGAAGGCTCGGAGCGCGACAAGCCTCCGGATGCGACAAGGATTCGGCCGCGGCAAGGCGCTTGCCGCAGCAAGCAACCTCTCTCCATCTCCGCTCCAGCTCATCCAGCAACGTGTTGCCATGGGACCATTCCATGCGCGCGTGTCGAGAGGTTGTGCAGCCAGCGGAGAGCAGCGATAAGCGGCGCTGACAAGCTTGCCATCGTGGCGAGCGGTGGCGCACCTGACGATCTCTGTTGTAATTGTTTGGGCGACAATCGACGGGCATTTATTGCTTTTGTCCCTTGCCGTCGAGTTAGGTATTTTGCATCGTAATCGCTCGGTAGGTGTACCAACTCCTGTTTTACATTTGTACCCTCGCCTATGTTGCCACCAGCCGGAGACCCCTTGAGCATATAAAAGGAGGCCCATGCGAACGTAGAGGGGTTCGGTTCATTCGACTCACTAGAGACCAGATATGCTCACGCTTAGGTTTTGTAGCTCGTGACGCTTCCCTAGCAAGAACAGAATACATCAAACAAGCAGCAGAGGAGTTTTATCTCTCCGGAGAGCTCAAAGCTGGGTAAATTGCTCATGTGCCTCGCTTCGATCCGCTCTTGGCGCGATCTCCGCCTCTGAACCACAAAGGGGCCTGGTCCGCCGCCCCATAGGTGTTCGTGGGTACGATCAGCCTCCCGACATCTTTGGCGCGCCAGGTAGGGGGCGTCGAGGCCGTGTGAATCTGATCCGACGTTCACACGAGCAGCGTCCTCAACATCTTCCTCAACATGCCACCAAAGAAGAAGGCTTCGGCGGCAGCAGAGCCGTCCGCTTCGTACCCACCCTCACCGCAGCAAACGGGTGGTGGGGCGGACGCCGGCGGAGGAACGGGCGCCGACGAAGGTGTTCGCGACGTTGCCAAGTCCAAAGACAAGGCCCCGCAAACCTCGGCGTCCGCGCATCCCCCGCGCCCATCTCAGGAGACGCGGGACCAACAACGTCATGGCGTTCACAATGCCATACGTTCGTCGGATCGAGACCCTCAAGACCAGCATGCGCGCCAAAGATGCCGGCACGAGTGAGATACGGTCGCCGGACGGGTGCTGCTCCTTCTAACGTAGTTAGAAGTCCGAGCATATCCCGCTCCTCGCACCGCTCGCCAATGCCACCCACTACTCCAGCAGAAGATCCGGCGAGAGCTCAGCTGCTCTCGACTACCCTCCAACGGCCAACAAGGTCGACGAGTGGAGGGCCACTATCCAGCCTCATCGGCTTTGCTAACGGCGACGCCCGCGGCAACCAACGCCATCATTGCCACGGCAAGACGACAAGGCACGAGCCGGTGGCGACGAGACTGTCGGATGTGCAACCACCATGCACTCTCCGCCACGAAGGCCAAGATCGCCGACTCACCGGATCCACCTCGACAGCGACTCCATCGCCAGCGTCGCCGGATCCATGAGCTCGCCGCGATCAGCGCCAAGTTCTTCATGAGCGACAACAAGAGGACGCCGAACTCGCATCGAGCGCCGGAGAGAAGCGCGACGTCATCCGACAAGCGCTGGGCCTTCGCTGTTGGCGTGCGCCGCCCGAGGAGCTAGGCGACTTGCCGTGCTGACGCGTAGGTTGCCCTGCGTTCACTCGTGAGCTGCGGCAAGTCCAAAGGGGCCCAGCCGTAAAAAACTTCAAAAGCAGACGTGCCGGAGAAGTATGATGGCGGGACGCATCCGTCGGAGTTCCTCAAAGCATCTACACCATCGCGGTGCAGGCTGCGGGGGATGGGACGACAAGATCTCGCCAACTACTTCCCGCCGTGCTCAAGCCCAACGTCGAGATCTTGGCTCATGCACTTGCCGGACAGCTCCATATCCTCCTGGGCAGATCTGTGCCATCGCTTTGTTGGCGCCTTCACGGTGGCCACAAACCTCATGGCCAAGAGAGTGACCTTCATCTGCTGCCGCCCGAAGGAAGGAGAGTCCCTGCGCAAGTTCATTCAGAGATTCAGCCGTGTGCACTACAACATCCCGGATGTCCACCACCGCGCGGTGATCGGTAGCGTTTCATCAGAATGTGCGGAACTGCAGGATGAGGGAGGAGATGATGATGTGCAAAGTCAAGGACGTCAGTGAGTTGTACGCCTTGGCCGACAAGTGCGCACACGCTGAGGAAGGGAGGAGACTCCCAGGAGAGAATGCGGAAGCAGGATCTGACAGTGAGGAGGCCGCCCCGGCAAAGAAGGGCCGGCGAAGCAGGCAACAGGAAGAAGAAAGGTAGAGAAGTGCTAGTTGTTGAGCAATCCGCAACGGAGGTGGCGACAAGAACGCCAAGGCTGGTGGCTCCGGCAAGGAGGTTGTCACGACGCCAACCACTGGGTCGGTGGCGGCCGCCGACAAGCGGGACGGCTCCGCAGCAAGATCTTGCAAGATCCACCGCACCAAGGGCCACGACCTCCAGAGCTGCAAGAAGGTCGAGCAGCTTGTCGAACAGCAGAGGGCTGAGTACGAGCGGCGCGACAAAGAGAAGGCCCAGGAAGGAGCTGGGGGAGCAAGCAAGAAACGTCCCGGCCGGGGAGGACGCTGCGCCAAGGCCAAGCAACGGCAAGGAGACAGACCTCCCCGCGGCCGCGACAAGGATGAAGATGATGACGACGACGAAGATATGGAAGAGCGGCGCCCGATGAGCAGGAGTTTCAGAAAGCCACAGAGGTCCTCTGCGTTGACGGAGGTGCTTCCCCGCATACCTCCCACCGCCAACTCAAGCAATGGATGCGGGAGGTCAATGCAGCGGAACCATCCGTAGAGTCACGCAAGCCTCTGAAGTGGTCCAAGATGCCTATCGTCTTTGATATTGAGGACCACCACGATCGCATAATCGTGGTCGGGTGCTTGCCGAAGTTAGTCTCACCAACCATCCGCAACCTCAAGGTCACCAAAATGCTAGTTGACGGCGGGGCCGGCTTGAATCTGATCTCCTCCGCGGTGCTCCAGAAGCTTCAAATCCCTGACAGCGAGCTCGAAGAGACCAGCACCTTCCAAGGAATCAATCCGGGAAGGAGCAAGCCGAAGGGGAAGATTACGTTGCCGGTAACATTTGGCAGCGAGCTGAACTTTAGGACTGAGAGGGTCACATTCGACGTTGCCGATTTCCCATTGCCTTACAATGGGGTACTTGGCCGTCCAGCACTCACCAAGTTCATGGCAGCCTCTCACTACGCCTACAACATACTCAAGATGCCAGGCCCGATAAGCGTCATCTCTGTCCAAGGCGACAAGAAGGATGCCCTTATCTGTGCCGACAAGATCTACCGGGATGCAGCAGCCGCGACAGATTGCCAAACACTTGCCGCTGAAGCTCCCGGGGGGAAGAAGACAAAGTCCAAGTCCGGTAAGAGCTCTGATGCTCACTCCGGCAAGCGCACCTCTTCGGAGTGCTGCGCTACCGTCGAGGACGCACCATCGAGCTCCATCGGCAAGTGCAAGAAGATGGTAGCTCCGCCAAAGGCCAAGAAGGTGCCCGCCAAGGAGGACGGCACTGGTGGTACCTTTACCATCGATTGCCTCTCTCGACCCTAAATAGGAAGGCGCTCGTTGCTTTCTGCGGGCGAATGTCGACGTGTTTGCATGGCAACCGTCGACATCCCCGTGTTCCTGTGAAAGTGATTGAGCACCGCCGCCGTTTGTCCTCATGCACGGCCCGTCAAGCAAAAAGTCGAAGCAAGCAAAGGAACGCCAAGAATTCATAGCAGAAGAGATCAAGAAACCGGAAGCAGCAGGCCTTGTCGAGGAGTGCTCCATCCCACGTGGTTGGCCAATCCTGTAGTCGCGCAAGGCAAATGGAAAATGGAGACTTTGTATTGACTTCATGGATGTTAATAAAGCTTGTCCCAAAGATCCATTTCCCTTGCCGCGCATTGACCAGATTGTTGACTCCACGGCTGGATGTGATTTGCTTTCGTTTCTTGATGCATACTAAGGATACCATCAGGCTTCATGGCTGAAGAAGATGAGGAGAAGACCGCATTCATTACACCATGTGGCACATACTGTTTCATACGGATGCCTTTCGGTTTGAAGAATGCTGGTTCAACATTTGCAAGGGTAGTCCATGACGCTTTTGGGCCGCAAATGCACAGAAATTAGAAGCCTACATGGATGACATAGTGGTCAAAAGCAAGGACAAAGCAACTCTGGTTCAAGATTTGCACGAGACCTTTGCAAATCTGCGCAAGATCAACCTCAAGCTCAACCCCGAGAAGTGCGTGTTTGGAGTCCCTTCCGCAAGCTTCTCGGTTCTTCGTGGTCTCAACGAGGGATTGAAGCTAATCCCGACAAGATCAAGGCCATTGAGCAGATTGAAGCACCAAAGCGGCGTCAAGGATGTACGAAGACTTGCGGTTATGTAGCTGCTCTCAAAGAGGTTTAATTTAGGTCTGGCTGAGCGCCCTACCGCTTTTTCAAAATTTTGAAAAAGGCAGGTCCGATGAAATGGACTCCGGAAGCGGAGGCTGCGCTGCAGGACTTGAAGAGATACATGTCCTCCACTCCAACACTTGTCGCACTGTCGGTGTACTAGAGTAGGGGTACCCTAGTATCCCGAACTGCGTCTGCAGACGGATTGCAAAGACCTCGCGGCGGGTTTGCCTCGTCACCGCTTAAGATCCTTCGTGGCTCCTTTTGAAGCCATTCAAGAACAAAGTATTTGATTGAGAAGACAAGGCCCCGACAAGAAGAGCTTGTCGGGAAGGCCGCTCCAGGAACGCAGAAGACAAGGCCCCGGCAAGAGGAGCTTGTCGGGAAGGTTCGGAGCGCGACGAGCCTCTGGGCGCGACAAGGATTCGGCCGCGACAAGGCGCTTGCCGCGGCATGCAACCTCTCTCCGTCTCCGCTCCAGCTCACCCAGCGACGTGTCGCCATGGGACCGTTCCATGGGCGCGTGTCGAGCGGCTGTGCAGCGGAGAGCAGCGATAAGCGGCTGACGACAGGCTCGCCATCGTGGCGAGCGGAGGCGCACCTGACGGTCTCTGTTGCATTGTTTGGGCGACAACGACGGGCATTTATTGCTTTTGTCCCTTGCCGTCAGAGTTAGGTATTTTGCACTGTACACTGTTCAAGTAGGTGTACCAACTCCTGCTTTTACATTTGTACCCTCGCCTATATTGCCACCTGTCGGAGACCCCTTGAGCATATAAAAGGAGGCCCGAGTGCAACGTAGAGGCGGTTCGGCCCGTTTGGTTTATTGGACTCACTCGGGACCAGATACGCCCACGCGAGGTTTTGTAGCGTACATCGCTCCCTAGCAAGAACACAATAGATCAAACAAGCAGCAGTAGGAGTTTTATCTCCGGAGAGCTCCGAAGCTGGGTAAATCGCTCGTGTGCATCGCCTCGATCCGCTCTTCGTGCGACCTCCGCCCCCTCCGAACCACAAGGCCCGCTCCGCCCGCCCCATAGGTGTCCGTGGTACGATCAGCCTCCCGACATCTTCGGGCGCGCCAGTAGGGGCGTCGAGGCCGTGTGAATCTGATCCGGCATTCACACGAGCAACGTCATCAACATCTTCCTCAACATGCCACCGAAGAAGAAGGTTTCGGCGGCAGAGGAGCCGTCCGCGTGGTATCCACCCTCACCGCAGCAAACGGGTGGTGGGGCAGACGCTGGCGGAGGAACGGGCGCCGACGAAGGTGCTCACGACGTTGCCAAGTCCAAGGACAAGGCACCGCAAACCTCGGCGTCCGCGCATCCCCCGCGCCCATCTCAGGAGACGCGGGACCAACAACGTCATGGCGTTCACAACGCCATACGTTCGTTGGATCGAGACCCTCAAGACCAGCATACGGCGCCAACATCTTGGCGCAAGTGAGATACGGTCGCCGGACGGGCGCTGCTCCTTCTAACGTGGTTAGAAGTCCGGCGTGTCCCGCCTCCTCGCACCGTTCTCCAATGCCACCCACTACTTCAGCGAAGCTTCTGGCGAGCCCAGCTGCTCCTCGACTACCCTCCAACGGCCGACAAGGTCGACGAGTGGAGGGCCACTATCCAGAGCCTCATCGGCTTTGCCAACGGCGACGCTCCGCGGCAAGCGACCCCATCATTGCCGCGGCGTGACGACAAGGCACGAGCCGGTGGCGACGAGACTGTCAGAGGTGCAACCACCGTGCACTCTCCGCCAAGAAGGCCAAGATCGCCGACTCATCAGATCCACCTCGACAGCGACTCCCGCTGCGTCGTCCGGATCCGCGAAGCTTCGCCGCGATCAGCCACGTTCTTCACGGCGGCAAAGAAGAGGATGCTCGAACTTCGCGCCAGCGCCCGAAGAGAAGCGGCGTCGGTCCGACAAGCGCTGGGGCCTTCTGTTGACATGCACGCGCCGGAGGGGCCAGCGACTTATCAGACGCGGTAGGTTGCCCTGCGTTCACTCGTGAGCTGCGGCGATCCGGTGGCCCAGCCGAGAAAAACTTCAAACCAGACGTGCGGAGAAGTATGATGGCAGGGCGCATCCGTCGAGTTCCTCGGCATCTACACCATCGCGGTGCAGGCTGCGGGGTCCGGGACGACAAGATCCTCGCCAACTACTTCCGCCGTGCTCAAGCCCAACGCCGATCTTGGCTCATGCACTTGCCGGACAGCTCCATATCCTCTTGGGCAGATCTGTGCCATCGGTTTGTTGGCGCCTTCACGGTGGCCACAAACCTCATGGCCAAGAGAGTGACCTTCACTTGCTCGCCCGAAGGAAGGAGAATCCTGCGCAAGTTCATTCAGAGATTCAGCCGTGTGCACTACAACATCCCAGATGTCCACCACTGCCGCGGTGATCGGCGCATTTCATCGTAATGTGCGGAACCGCAGGATGAGGGAGGAGATGGCGATGTGCAAAGTCAAGGACGTCGATGAGCTGTACGCATACGGCCGACAAGTGTGCCTGTGAGGAAGGGAGGAGACTCCCTGGAGAGAATGCAGAAGCAGGATCTGACAGTGATGACTCCGCCCCGGCAAGGAAGGGCCGGCGGCGAGGCAACAGGAAGAAGAAATCCAGAGAAGTGCTAGCTGTCGAGCAGTCCGGCAACGGAGGCGGCGACAAGAACGCCAAGGCTGGTGGCTCCAGCAAGGAGGTTGCCGCCGACGCCAACCACCAGTCGGTGGCGGCTGCCGACAAGCAGGACGGCTCCGGCAAGCAGTATTGCAAGATCCACCGCACCAAGGGCCACGATCTCCAGAGCTGCAAGAAGGTCGAGCAACTCGTCGAACAGCAGAGAGCTGAGTACGAGCGGCGAGACAAGGAGAAGGCCCAGGAAGGTGCTGGGGGAGCAAGCAAGAAACGTCCTGGCCGGGGACGACGCCGCGGCAAAGTCAAGCAGCGACAAGGAGATCGACCTCCCCGAGGCCGCGACAAAGATGAAGATGATGACTACAACGAAGATATGGAAGACGCCGACGCCGACGAGCAGGAGTTTCAGAAAGCACAGAGGTTCTCTGCGTTGACGGAGGGGCTTCCCTGCATACCTCCCACCGCCAACTCAAGCAATGGATGCGGGAGGTCAATGCAGCGGAACCATCCGTAGAGACACGCAAGCCTCTGAAGTGGTCCAGCACGCCTATCATTTTTGATATTGAGGACCACCACGATCGCATAAGCTGCGGTCGGGTGCTTGCCGATGTTGGTCTCTCCAACCATCCGCAACCTCAAGGTCACAAAATGTTAGTTGACGGCGGGCCGGCTTGAATCTGATCTCCTCCGCGGTACTCCGAGAAGCTTCAAATCCTGACGGCGAGCTCGAAGAGACCGGAACCTTCAAGGAATCAATCCGCAAGGAGCAAGCGAAGGGGAAGATTACGTTGCGGTCACATTTGGCAGCGAGCTGAACTTCAGGATCGAGAGGGTTACGTTTGGCGTCGCCGATTTCCCATTGCCTTACAATGGGATACTTGGCCGTCCAAAGACTCGCCAAGTTCATGGCAGCCTCTCACTACGCCTACAACCTACTCAAGATGCCGGGCCCGATAAGCGTCATCTCTGTCCATGGCGACAAGAAGGATGCCCTTATCTGTGCCGACAAGATCTTCCGGGATGCAGCAGCCGCTACGGATTTCCAGACACTTGCCGCTGAAGCTCCCGGGGGGAAGAAGACCAAGTCCAAGTCCAGCAAAGGCTCTGATGCTCACTCCGGCAAGCGCGCCTCTTCGGAGTGCTGCGCTACCGTCGAGGACGCACCATCGAGGTCCACCGGCAAGTGCAAGAAAATGGTGGCTCCGCCGAAGACCAAGAAGGTGCCCGCCAAGGAGGACAGCGCTGGTGGTACCTTCACCATCAGTGCCTCTCTCGACCCCAAATAGGAAGGCGCTCGTTGCTTTCCTCATGGGCGAATGTCGGCGTGTTTGCATGGCAACCGTCGATATCCCCGTGTTCCCGGAAAGTGATTGAGCACCGCTGGCCGTTTGTCCTCATCGCGACCCGTCAAGCAAAAAGTCGGGAAGCAAGCGGTGGGCGCCAAGAATTCATAGCCGAAGAGATCAAGAAACTGGAAGCGGCAGGCCTTGTCGGAGGAATGCTCCATCCTACGTGGTTGGCCAATCCTCGTAGTCGTCGCCAAAGCAAATGGGAAATGGAGGCTTTGTATTGACTTCACGGATGTTAATAAAGCTTGTCCCAAAGATCCATTTCCCTTGCGGCGCATTGACCAGATTGTTGACTCCACGGTGGATGTGATTTGCTTTCGTTTCTTGATGCATACTCGAGATACCATCAGATCTTCATGGCTGAAGAAGATGAAGAAAAGACCGCATTCATCACACCATGTGGCACATACTGCTTTCATACGGATGCCTTTCGGTTTGAAGAATGCTTTGGTTCAACATTTGCAAGGGTAGTCCATGACGCTTTTGAGCCGCAGATGCACAGAAATGTAGAAGCCTACATGGATGACATAGTGGTCAAAAGCAAGGACAAAGCAACTCTGGTCCAAGATTTGGACGAGACCTTTACAAATCTCCGCAAGATCAACCTCAAGCTCAACCCCGAGAAGTGCGTGTTTGGAGTCCCTTCCGGCAAGCTTCTCGGGTTCTTCGTGTCTTAGCGAGGGATTGAAGCTGATCCCGACAAGATCAAGGCCATTGAGCAGATTGAAGCACCAAAGCGCGTCAAGGATGTACGAAGACTTGCCGGTTGCGTGGCTGCTCTCGTGAGGTTTATTTCTAGGTCTGCTGCGCATACCGCCATTTTCAAGATTTTGAAAAAGGCAGGTCCAAAGAAATGGACTCGAAGCGGAGGCTGCGCTGCAGACTTGAAGAGATACATGTCCTCCACTCCAACACTTGTCGCACCTAAACCACAAGAGAAGTTGCTGCTGTATATAAGCGGCAACCAATCAAGTGGTTAGTGCTGCGTTTATAGCGGAGAGGGAGGCGGATGTGAGCCAAACCATGGCGAGCACATCCAGGCGACAAGCAGGGGCTTCCCGGCAAGCTCTGGTCCCGACAAGGACGAGTCAGCGAAGACACATGAACAGATCTGAAAAGGGTGGTGCAGCGCCCGGTCTACTTTGTCGAGTTCCCTCTGCAGGGGGCTAGGTCAAGGTATTACGGTGTGCAGAAATTGCTTTTCGGCCTCCTCATGGCCTCGAGAAAGCTGCGCCACTACTTCCAAGCGCATGAGATCACAGTTGTCACTCGCTTTCCCCTGAAGAGGATACTGCAGAATCCAGAAACGACGGGCAGGATTGTTGAGTGGGCACTGGAGCTGTCAAGCTTTGGTCTCAAATTTGAAAGCACATCAACTATCCAAAGCAGAGCATTGGCAGAATTCATAGCAGAATGGACACCAACGCCAGATGAAGAGATTCCGGAGATGAGCATTCCCGCGAAAGAAGCAAGCAAAGAGTGGCCGATGTACTTTGATGGTGCCTTCTCGCTGCAAGGCGCCGGTGCCGGCGTTCTGCTTATCGCACCCACCGGAGAGCACCTCAAGTACGTCGTCCAGATGCACTTTCCCAAGGAGCAAGCGACAAACAATTCTGCAGTATGAAGGTTTGCTTGCCGGTCTTAGGATCGCCGTGGACCTTGGGATCAAGAAGCTTATTGTCAGGGGTGACTCGCAACTCGTCGTCCGCCAAGTCAACAAAGATTACCAGAGTCCGTTGATGGAAGCTTACGTCGATGAAGTGAGGAAGCTAGAAGAGCACTTTAACGGCTCGCAAATGGAACATGTTCCAAGAACTCGTAATGATATTGCCGATGGCTTTGTCAAAATGTGCCGCACTTAAGTTACACAATGGAACCAGGGATTTTCGTGCTCAAGCTAACTCAACCAACCGTAACACCATCAATGGACAAAGCAAGAAGAGGAAGTTGGCCTCTATTGACTACTTTCCATGAGCTTCCCGAAGCCGTCGTTGCAAAGGTCCCCAAGATCAACACCAACAGTCTTGAGGAAGCGATCTGCTCCAGCAGACCCGAGGTTTGTTTCGTTGAAGCAAGCGCTCCCGACAAGTCTTGCTCGGCAAGCTTGCCGGGAACATCAAGCTTCTGGCAGGGCCGCAGGTCCTCGCCGTGGAAGCTGATGTTCGCGGCAGCAGATGTGCCTTTAGTCCTTGTTGTCGAGCCGCAAGCTCCGGCATGGGCGCAGCAGATTGTCCATTTCCTTGAGACAGAGAACCTCCCGAAGAGCAGGAAGAAGAAGCGGAAAGAGTAGCCCGGCGGTCAAGTATGTACCAGTTTGTCGACGGCATACTGCATGCGAAGAAGACTCAACGGTGTGAAATTGAAGTGTATTCCGGGGAAGATGGACAGAAGCTGTTGGCGAGAGATACATGGAGGCATATGTGGTCACCACATTGGCGAAGAGCACTTGCCGCAAAGCTTTCCGGCAAGGTTTCTTCCGGCCGACAGCCCTCCGGATGCAAGCGCACAAGTAACCAAGTGTGAAGCGTGCCAGTTCCATTCCAAGCAGATACACCAGCCAGCTCAAGCTCTCCAGACGATCCCTTTATCCTGGCCATTTTTGGTCTGGGGGCTCGACATCCTCGGCCCCTTCCCCCGAGCTGTCGGGGGCTTTGAGTACTTGTACGTCGCCATCGACAAGTTCACAAAGTGACCGGAAGTGGAAGCAGTGAGGAAGGTGACAAGACACGATCGTGATCAAGTTCTTGGTCGATTGTTTGCCGTTTGGAATCCCTAACCGGATCATCACCGACAATGCCACACAATTTCTGAGTCGCACCTTCATGCAATCGTCCAAGACCTTGGCGCCAAGGTGCTTTGCTATACATTGCTCACCCGAGAAGCAACGGTCAAGCAGAAAGGGCAAACGCTGAAGTGCTGCGCGGGCTCAAGACCAGAACTTTCGACGGGCTGCACAAGTGCGGAAGAAACTGGATCGAGGAGCTGCCGGTGGTTCTTTGGTCGATCAGAACGACGCCAAATCGAGCCATCGGCGTGCACCCTTTGCTCTAGTCTATGGAGCAGAGGCAGTTCTCCCCACGGAACTTCGTATAATGGGTCGCCTCGAGTGCTTGCTTATGATGAGTTTGAGCAAGAGCAGCTGCGACAAGATGTGTATTTGCTCCTTGAGGAGGATCGTCTTCGAGGCTCTTTATGCGAGCCGCTCGCTACCAACAAGCTCTGCGTCGCTACCATGGCCGCAGGGTTCTTGCCAGAAGTCTCGAGGAAGGCGACCTTGTTCTTCGGTAGCTCAGTCCGCCAAGAATTCAAACAAGTTGGCCTTGAAGTGGGAAGGCCCTTATCGGGTGAAACGAGTCACTAGGCCTGGCGCTGTCCGCTTTGAGACCGAAGAGGGCATTCCGGTGAGCAACTCCTGGAACATTGAGCATCTTCGTAAGTTTTACCCATAGGGCGCGGGTGCCGGAACCCCGTCCGGCAACCACCGTTTTTAAAAGTATTGCCGCGGGTGGCTGTGATCCTTTGTACAAAGCCGGTAGCGAACCCCGTGCATCGATAAAGCCCATGTGTTGCGCACAACCCGTCAAGTTCATGCTTTCATCAATTTATTGCATGTTTTGGCTAACACTTTGTGCAAAGAAACCACACCCGATAAGCAGAATCGAGCCACTGGGCTCCATAACGTTATTTCCTCTTCTTTCTCTTGTCGCAAAGAAAAGAAGGCTCCCTCGCACAAGTTAACCAGGGGAAGGAGGAGATAATATTGTGGACCAGGCACCGCTCGAGAAGTCTCACCTCATCGGGAAGCAAGAGAGAAAAGCTAAGTTGCCAAAGTCTCGAGCAATCAATTTTAAATTTTCAAGTTATCTTCCTCGAACGGTAGTACTTTGTATGGAGAACCCGTGCAGAGGAGCCAACTTCGCCGGCTAGTCGCGCCCTTACTTTGTTTCGAGTCCGCTCAACAACTTAAGTGAGCTGCGACTAGTCGCGACAAGGTTGCTTGTCGGGAGGCGGCCTTTGCCAAAGTCAGCCGACGTTCGCACTCAGCCTTTCGCGGCAAAAGTGCCTGCACCGGCAAGTCCCCTAAATGCGCAGGGCAGAAACGTACAAAGGAAGGAATCAAGTAGAGGAAATAACATTGCATTGATCGATCAGTAATAAATTTTTAAAGTTATCTTCCTTGAACGACCGCGCTTTGTATGAAAAACCTGTGCGCGGAGGAACCAAATCGTGACTGGTCGCGCCCTTACTTTGTTTCGAGTCCGCTCAACAACTTAAGTGAGCTGCGACTAGTCCGCGACAAGGTTACTTGTCGGTAGCAACCCTTGACGGGCTCTTGAAGTTCCGCACTTTTCGGCGCTCGCGGCAAGGGTGCCGGCACCGGCAAGTTTCCCTGAAAAGCGTAGGGCAAAAACATACAAAGCCAGAGATCAAGTAGAGGAAATGACGTTGCATTGATCGATTCACCTAAGATAGAGTATATTACAGAATAACTTGTCGCTGATCTAACAAAGTTTTCTAAACATGATCAGCAGCGATAAGAGAAAGATAAGGTTGGCGGCCTAGTCCACGCGGTCGCCCTCAATCCTCTTGATCTTGTTCACCTTGTCCACAATGGGTGCGACAAGGGCCTTGAGCTCCTCCACGTTGGCTTCGGCCGGCAAGGATCTGAGGACGCCGTTGAGGTTGAGGCCCGGGTTGCGGAAGGCCACCTTCATCAACACCTTCTCGAGGGCCCCTGCACAGACCTGGTGTGATTCCTCGGCCAGCTGCTTCGGGACCTCCTCTCGGAGTCGCCGGAGGCCCGTCACCACGCCTTTGAAGAATAGGCTAAGCTTGACGCTGGGTTGGAGATGCTCGTCGGAGGAGTACGCAAGGTCTGCCATCCCGGCTCTATCGGCTCGTTGTGGATGTCGGCGGCGGTGTCCACAGACCTTCGGTCGAGTGCTCCACACTCTCCCTCAAAGTGTTCTCGGACGGAGACGGCATTCGCCATGACAGCTCCTCCTTGGCCTTGATCGCCTCCAACAAGCCCGCCTCCGCTCTCTGGCACCATCCAACGTCTGCGTCGAGTGGTCGATTTCAGCTCCAGATCCGCCTTGGAGTCCTTGGCGGCGTTGAGCTCCTTGGCGCTATTGTCGGCGAGCGGACCTGCAGCTCGCCCAGCGTGTGGGGCGTCCTTCTCGGCGCTCACGCTTGAGCACGGCAAGCTCTTCGCCCGCTCTTCTTGAGGGTGGCCTCGGCTGTGCCACTTTCGCCTTCAGCTCTTCCTTGGTGGCCTCGGCGGCTGCGGCAGCGTCGCCCGCTTCTGGCGCCCGCTAAGCGACTCTTCCGCAGCGGCAAGGTCCTCCTCGTGGCTGTCGAGGTTGACCTTCCGCTGCGCCAACTCACTTTCTGCTGGCGAGCTTCTCGGCAGCCACCAGCTGCCTCATCACCGCGGCCTTCTCATGGATGAAGGCCGTGCGCTCTTCCTGCAAGCTGCCCAGCGCTTCCGCCCACGTCGCGGAGGGTTTCTTTGTTGGCGCCCGAGCTCCTCGGCGCTTCACCATATCCTCTCCGCCCTCGCGACAAGGGCTTCCGGGTCTCTAACTTGGCTGCCAAGTGCGGTAGAGAGACAGCAGCTTCTTCAGTAGCTGCTCCTCCTCGGACTCGCCGCTGCTGCTGCTTGGCGTGTCCACCAGCGTCAGCCCAGCGGAGGCGAGTAGCTCTCCGTCTAAGGTCTCGCCCTCGACCGGTGCCCTGGAGCTCGGTTCCCAGGGGAGCTTGATGAAGACGCCTTCGCCGGCCCTCAGGTAGGCACCGGGCTGGGGCTCCTCGGAGCATGACGCCTTGTGCAGCGGGGAAATCGGCTGTCGGTGCAGCGCTTGCAGCTCCTGCGGCCTCAGGGCCGTCGATGCGACCGCCCGACCCTCGCCCGGCCTCTGCATCGGCAGCCTCGGTGGCCTCCTCGCCCAGCGGGCTCGTCGGCGACGGGCCTCTTCCTCCTGACGGCGACCTCTTCTTCTTGACGGCGGCCTCGTCGGTGTTGCTGCTAGCGTTTCCTCCTCGCCCGGCCTCGACCTCCATCGGGTCTGCGTCGAGCGAAGAAAGAGCGATCAAGCGAGATATTCAAAAAGAGGAACAAAAGAAAGCAAGCCCAAGGGAAAATCCCATGTAAGGGAGTTACACTGCAACGGGATCCGCAGCCATGGCCTCGACCACTTGGAGGGTCGCTGGCGCCGTCCTTGCTGGGGTATCCTCCCTTGCGGAGTGGCCTCCCTTGTCGGGGTGGCCTCCTTGTCGGAGGGAGCTCCCTTACCGGGAGTTCTCCTTGGCGGCATAGTGACGTGAGCAGGTGGTCTCGGAGGCGGCTTCCGAGCCCTCCTGATGAGGCTGCTCCACTTCTACACAATTAAACAGTCAGAAATCAACGAAAAAAGGGCACCCCTGCACACCTAGTAGTAAGGAGAAAAACTACGCACTTACTCTGGGGGCTGTGCTGGGGGCTGCTCAGAGGAAGGGTCGCTGGGTCCGGCAAGGCGGTCTCGGACGCGTCCCCTGTTGCCACGGTGGAATCGTCCTCAACAACGATCGTCGGGATCTTGGCCCTCTTCGCCGCTCTCTGGGCCAGCGTCCTGAAAAGGAAAGAGTCCAGAACGACGCAAATCAGATTCAAGATGAAGCAATAATAATTGAAGAAATACAAGCACAAGTCCCAAGAGCTTACTCTTCGCCTTCCTCCTCGGAGCTGAGCGCGGAGAAGTCAAACTCTGGCCCGCCTTCGGTACGATGAGGCGGGGGAGTGGGCTCTCTTGGCCGCTTGGCGGAGGCGTCGGCGGCGGCCTGGGAAGATTCCGCCCCAGTTGTTGCTGCGGTTTGGGGCGCTCCCGCGGCAACCTCGCTTGCCGCGGTGAAGCGCGTCGGCAGCGCTGCTTGTGGGCGGACTGCCGCCCGACTTCGTCTCCGCCCTGCGTAAGCGCCTCCTTAGCGAGCGAGGGGCTCGGCTGGCGGCAAAGTCGCTTGGCGGTGGGGAAGAAGCGCCCTCGGCGGATCCACTCGACCCGGCCTCGGTCCCGACGAAGCTCGTCCTCGCGGCGACCTCCCCTCGCTTCGGCAAGGCTTGCCGCCGCCCGCCGCCGCCTCCTCCACGGTGAACCCGAAGGCTCCTGCGGCAGCGGCTGCCGCCGCCTCCTCCACTTCGGTGGCGATCCGCCCCATCTCCCGCCGGTGGTGTCTCGGTGAGCCTCCTGCGCTTTCGTCGGCGCGGATCGGCGCCGTGCAAATCATCGAAGAATTGCTGCACGACCTCGTCGGGGCTCTCGCCAGGTCGGGGCGATCCGTGGGAGTCGTACGGTGGCATCATGGCGCGGATGCGGTCGAGCGCCGAAGTTGTTGCCGCAGCGGGGCGACCCTGGCGGCAACCTGAACCACTCTGGATGTTCGGGGTCGTTCTTGAACAGCTCGAGCAGCACCGAGTCCAGCTCCATGATAGTGAAGTTCCAATTCAGGCCCGGGCGCAGCCTCATGATGTCCGCCGCATTCTGGAACTCCCAAGCAGGCCTCCTCCTTTCCTGCAAGAAGCGTCGGCGGCGAATGAAGTCTGCGCTTAATCGCGCTAACGATTAACCCGGCAAGCCCGAGGCGCAGAATTCTGGTCACAGCTATCTTGACCTCGCATCCTCTGGCGCCAAGTTACTCCAATCCTTGCCGCGCAATTGGGGTTTGGCGCCTGGCGGTGAAGGCTGAGGTCCTCCTCGACCCAGCACAGTTGGCTCTCCACTCCTCCCACTTGTTCCGAACTCCCCCTCTAGGTAGGCCTCTTTCTTGCCGATCCTAGAGACCCGTGCTATCCCTTGGCAAGTGGCTCTCCTCTCTCGTCTGGGGAACAAAGAAATGGCGGAAGAGTGCCACATTCGGGTGGACTCCGACAAAGTTTTCGCACAAATGTGCGAAAACGCCATGGTCAAGATGGCGTTGGGGTGAAATCAAGGAGGCGGAGGCTAAAGGTGTTCATTATGTCGCAATAGAACTTCGAATACTGGCGGGCAAAGACCGCAATAGAAGAAAAGGGCGAAGAAAGGGTACCTGTTAGCCGGATCAGCGGCGGAGGCGGGGAGCACCCTCGCGGCGGATGCGCACGAGTCTCCGTCGACCAGAAAAGATAGTAGGCGTCCGCAGCTCCGTGCACCGAGCTGCGGGAGGAAGACGGCTTCGCTCCTTGCGCGCAGCGCCATGAGCCGCTGCGCCTCGGCCGACTTGACGCCTTTCTCCTTATCGGCCTCGGGCCATGGCGAGGCGGAGGAGGTCGACGGCGGTAAGTGTGCTTAATGGCGAAAGGGGCGGGCGCTGCTCTCTTCGCACCGGAGAAGACGAGGGAGCGGCGGTGGTTTCTTGACAAGACAGCAATGGCGGGCGGTCGGCCTGCCTGCTTTCCTCCGCTTATAAAGGGGAGGAGGGGGGCGGACATTCCGCTTATATCAATAAAGAATCCCCCACGACCGCGCCCACGATCTCTCGAACGACGCCACGTCCGGTGCGTGCCGTTAGTGGGGATCGTGGTGGGTCCGGGGCGAATTGCGACGCGGTCGAGGCCGCGCGTGTCCATGCACAGTTCTGGGCCTGGCCCGACAAGCGTTTGGCACCGCGTACGGCCCAGCCGGGGCTCTGTCGGTGTACTAGAGTAGGGGTACCCTAGTACCCGTACTCGCACGGACGGTTGCAAAGACCATGGCGAGGTTTGCCTCGTCACCGCCAAGATCCTTTGTGGCTCCTTTTGAAGCCATTCAAGAACAAAGTATTTGATTGAGAAGACAAGGCCCCGACAAGAAGAGCTTGTCGGGAAGGCCGCTCCAGGCACGCAGAAGACAAGGCCCCGGCAAGAGGAGCTTGCCGGGAAGGCTCGGAGCGCGACGAGCCTCCGGGCGCGACAAGGATTCGGCCGCGACAAGGCGCTTGCCGCGGCATGCAACCTCTCCGTCTCCGCTCCAGCTCACCCAGCGACGTGTCGCCATGGGACCGTTCCATGGGCGCGTGTCGAGCGGCTGTGCAGCCAGCGGAGAGCAGCGATAAGAGGCGCTGACAGGCTCGCCATCGTGGCGAGCGGAGGCGCACCTGACGGTCTCTGTTACCCTGTTTGGGCGACAACGACGGGCATTTATTGCTTCTGTCCCTTGCCGTCGAGTTAGGTATTTTGCATCATACCTTCGCTCGAGTAGGTGTACCAACTCCTGTTTTTACATTTGTACCTCGCCTATGTTGCCACCGTCAAGACCCCTTGAGCATATAAAAGGAGGCCCGAGTGCAACGTGAAGGGGTTCGGCCCGTTCGGTTCATTGGACTCACTCGGGACCAGAATCATACGCTAGGTTTTGTAGCGTACATCGCTCCCTAGCAAGAACACAATAGATCAAACAAGCAGCAGTAGGAGTTTTATCTCTCCGGAGAGCTCCGAAGCTGGGTAAACCGCTCGTGTGCATCGCCTCGATCCGCTCTTCGTGCGACCTCCGCCCCCCTCTGAACCACAAGGGGCCCGCTCCGCCGGCCCCATAGGTGTCTGTGGGTACGATCAGCCTCCCCGACACGCACCTAAACCACAAGAGAAGTTGCTGCTATATATAGCAGCAACAAATCAAGTGGTTAGTGCTGCGTTAGTAGCGGAGACGGAGACGGATGACGAGCCAGCAACCACGGCAAGCACATCGGGCGACAAGCAGGGGGCTTCGCCGACAAGCTCTGGTCCCGACAAGGACGAACCCGCGCAGACGCATGACCAGATGCAGAAAAGGATGGTGCAGCGCCCAGTCTACTTTGTCAGTTCCCTCCTGCAGGTGGCTAGGTCAAGAGTACTACGGTGTGCAGAAATTGCTTTCGGCCTCCTCATGGCCTCGAGAAAGCTGTGCCATTACTTCCAAGCACATGAGATTACAGATTGTCACTTTCGCTTTCCGCTGAAGAGGATCTTGTAGAATCCGAAGCAACGGGCAGGATTGTCGAGTGGGCATTGGAACAGTCAAGCTTTGGTCTCAAGTTTGAAAGCACATCAACTATCCAAAAGCGAGCATTGGCAGAATTCATAGCGTAATGGACGCCAACGCCGGATGAAGAGATTCGGAGACGAGCATTCCCGTTAAGGAAGCAAGCAAAGAGTGGCTGATGTACTTTGATGGTGCCTTCTCGCTGCAAAGCGCCCGGTCTTGCGTCTTTGCTTATCGCACCCACCGGAGAGCACCTCAAGCACGTAGTCCAGATGCACTTTCCCAAGGAGCAAGCAACAAACAATCTGCAGAGTATGAAGGTTTGCTTGCGGTCTCGAGATCGCATGATGGACCTTGGGATCAAAAAGCTTATTGTCGGGGTGACTCACAACTTGTCGTCCGCCAAGTGAACAAAGATTACCAGAGTCCGTTGATGGAAGCCTACGTCGATGAAGTGAGGAAGCTAGAAGAGCACTTTGACGGCCTGCAAATGGAACATGTTCCAAGAGCTCAGAATGATATTGCCGACGGTCTGTCAAAGTGCGCTGCACTTAAGTTGCCTGTGGAACCAGGGATTTTCGTGCTCAAGCTGACTCAGCCAACCGTAACACCATCAACTGGACAAAGCAAGAAGAGGAAGTTGATCTCTGGTGACTACTTTCCGGCAGAGCTTCCCAAAGCCGTCGTTGCGAAGGTCCCCAAGATCAACACCAACAGTGCTGAGGGGCAGTCTGCTCCGACAAGCCCCAGGGTATGTTTCGTTGAAGCAGACGCTTCCGACAAGTTTTGCTCCGACAAGCTTGTCGGGGAGCGTCAAGCTCCGGCTGAGCCGCAAGTTCTTGCTGTGGAAGCTGATGTTCCCGCAGCAGCAGATGTGCCTTTAGTCCTTGTTGTCGAGCCGCAACCTCCAGCATGGGCGCAGCAGATTGTCCATTTCCTTCAGACAGGAGAACTTCCCGAAGAGCGAGAAGAAGCGGAAAGAGTAGCTCGGCAGTCGAGTATGTACCAGTTTGTCGACAGCATACTGTACAGAAGAAGACTCAACGGTGTGAAATTGAAGTGTATTCCCAGGGAAGATACACGGAGGCATATGTGGTCACCACATTGGCGCGAGAGCACTTGCTGGCAAAGCTTTCCGACAAGGTTTCTTCTGGTCGACAGCCCTCCAGGATGCAACTACACAAGTAACCAAGTGTGAAGCGTGCCAGTTCCATTCCAAACAGATACACCAACAAGCTCAGGCTCTCCAGACGATCCCTTTATCCTGGCCATTTTCGATGCAGGGGCTCGACATCCTCGGCCCTTCCCCGAGCTGTCGGGGCTTTGAATACTTGTACGCCGCCATCGACAAGTTCACAAAGTGGCGGAAGTGGAAGCGATGAGGAAGGTGACAGACACGGTCGTGATCAAGTTCTTGGTCGATTGTTTGCCGTTTGGAATCCCTAACAGGATCATCACCGACAACGGCACACAATTTATGAGTCGCACGTTCATGCAAGACGTCCAAGATCTTGGCGCCAAGGTGCCGCTTTTGCTTCGTTGCTCACCCGAGAAGCAGCGGTCAAGCGAGAGGGCAATGCTGAAGTGTTGCGGGCTCAAGACCAGAACTTTCGACAGGCTGCACAAGTGCGGAAGAAATCGGATCGAGGAGCTGCCGGTGGTTCTTTGGTCGATCAGGACGACGCTAAATCGAGCCACTGGCGAGACACCTTTTGCTCTAGTCTATGGAGCAGAGGGAGTTCTCCCCACGGAACTCATATACGGATCGCCTCGAGTGCTCGCTTATGATGAGCTCGAGCAAGAGCAGCTGCGACAAGATGACGCGCTGCTCCTTGAGGAAGATCGTCTTCGAGTTACAGCGAGCTGCTCGCTACAAAGATGCTTTGCGTCGCTACCATAGCCGCAGAGTTAGTGCCGAAGTCTCGAGGAAGGCGACCTTGTTCTTGGCTGCGTTCAGTCCGCCAAGAATTCAAACAAGTTGACGCCTTGAAGTGGGAAGGCCCTTATCGGGTGAAACGAGTCACTAGGCCTGGCGCTGTCATGCCAGAGACCGAAGATGGCATCCCTTGAGCAACTCCTAGAACATTGAGCATCTTCGTAAGTTTTACCCATAGGGCGCGGTTGCCGGAACCCGTTCTGGCAACCACCTTTTGTACAAGTCTTGCAGCTGTTGCATGTAATCCTTTGTACAAAGCCGGGCGCAGACCCCGTGCATCAGTAAAGCTCGCGTGTTGCGCACAACTTGTCAAATTCATGCTTTCATCATTTTATTGCATGTTTTGGCTAATACTTTGTGCAGCAACCACACCCGGTAAGCAAAATCGAGCCGTTGGGCTCCATAACTTTATTTCCTCTTCTTTCTCTTTTCTCAAAGAAAGGAAGGCTCCCTCGCGCACAAGTTAACCAGTGGGGAAGGATAAGATAATACTATGGACCAGGCACCGCTCGAGGAAGTTTCGCCTCATCGGGAAGCAAGAGATAGAAAAGCTAAGTTGCCAAAGTTTGAGCAATCAATTTTAAATTTTTAAGTTATCTTCCTTGAACGATAGTACTTTGTATGGAAAACACGTGCGCAGAGGAACCAACTCATGAGGCTAGTCGCGCCCTTACTTTGTTTCGAGTCCGCTCAACAACTTAAGTGAGCTGCGGCTAGTCGCGACAAGGTTGCTTGTCGGAGGCAACCTTTGCCCGACGAGGCTGGCCGACGTTCGCACTCGGCCTTCATGGCAAGGTGCCCGCACCGACAAGTCCCCCAAATGCGTAAGGCGAAACGCATTACAAAGGAAGGAATCAAGTAGAGGAAATAACATTGCATTGATCGCCTAGGATAGAGTATATTACAAAATAACTTGTCGCTGATCTAACAAAGTGTTCTAAACATGATCGGCAGCGACAAGGGAAAGATAAAATTGGCGGCCTAGTCTACGCGGTCGCCATCGATCCGCTTGATCTTGTTCACCTTGTCCACAATGGGTGCGACAAGGGCTTTGAGCTCCTCCACGTTGGCATCTGGCGGCAAGGATCTCGAGGACGCCCGTTAAGGTTGAGGCCCGGATTGCGGAAGGCCACCTTTATCAACACCTTCTCGAGGGCTCCTGCAGATCTGGCGTGATTCCTCGGCCAGCTGCTTTGGGACCTCTTCCCGGAGTCGCTGGAAACCCGTCACCACACCTTTGAAGAATAAACTGAGTTTGGCGCTGGGTTGGAGATGCTCGTCGGAGGAGTATGCAAGGTCCGTCATCCCCAGCTCTATCAGCTCGTTGTGGATGTCGGCTACGGTGTCCACAAGACCTTCAGTCCAGTGCTCCACGCTCTCCCTCAAGGCGCTCTGGGTGGAGGCAACATTCACTAGCAGCTCCTCCTTGGCCTTGATCGTCTCCAACAAGCCCACCTCCCGCTCTCTGGCGCCGTCCAACGTCTGCGTCAGAGTGGTCAGCTTCAGCTCAAGATCCGCCTTGGGATCCTTGGCGGCGTCGAGCTCTTTGCCCCTATCAGCGAGACGACTCTGCAGCTCGCCAAGAGTGTAGGCGTCCTTCTCGCGCTCATGCTTGAGCGCGGCAAGCTCTTCGCCGCTCTTCTTGAGGCTGGCCTCGGCTGTGCCACCTTCGCCTTCAACTCTTGCTTGGCGGCCTCGGCGGCTGCGGCAGCATCCTTCGCTTCCTTAAGCGCCTGTAAGTGACTCCTCGCGGCAAGGTCTTCTTCGTGGCTGTCCAGGTTGACCTTCCGCTGCGCCAGCTCGCTTTCTGGCGGAGAGCTTCTCGGCAGACCCGCTGCTCCTCCTCATGCGGCCTTCTCAAGGATGAAGGCTGTGCGCTCTTCTGCAAGTATCCCACGCTCTTCTGCTACGTCGCGGAGAGTTTCTTGGTTGGCGCTAAGGATCTCTTCTGCGCGCTTCTCCATGTCCGCTCCTGCCCTCGCGACAAGTGCTTCCCGGGACTCCAACTTGGCTTGCCGGGCGCGGTAGAGCGACAATAGCTTCTTCGGCTGCTCCTCCTCAGACTTCGCCTGCTGCTGCTTGGCGCGTCCACTAGCCTCAGCCAATGAGAGGCGAGTAGCTTCGCCGAAGGTCTCTCCTTCGACCGGCGCCTGAGCTCGGTTCCCGGGGAGTTTGATGAAGACACCCTCGCCCGGCCTTGGTGGGGCGCCGGGCTGGGGCTCCTCGGAGCCTGACGCTGCAGCAGCGGCAGGGGAGTCGGCTGTCGGTGTAGCGCCTGGCGCTCCTGTGGCCTCAGGGCCGTCAGTGCGATCGCCCGACCCCTCGCCAGCTTCTGCGCCGGCAGCCTCGGTGGCCTTCTCGCCAACAGGCTCGTCGGCGACGGCCTCTTCTTCCACAGCAACGACCTCTTCTTCCACGACGGTGGCCTCGTCGGTGTTGCCGCGCGCTTCCTCCTCGCCGGCAGCCTCGACCTCCATCGGCTCTGCGTCAGACGAAGAAAGAGTAGTCAAGCAAATGTTCAAAAAGAGAAACAAAAGAAAGCAAGCCCAAGGGAAATTTTCGTGTAAGGAAATTACCTGCAACGGGATCCGCAGCCATGGCCTCGACCACTGGAGGGTCACTGGCGCTGTCCCTTGCCGGGGTAGCCTCCCTTGCGGAGTGGCCTCCTGTCGGAGGGCGCTCCCTTGCCGGAGAATCCTCCCTTGGCGGCGAGTGGCAGCAGTGAGATTTCGAGGCGGCTTCCGAGCCCTCTGATGAGGCTGCTCTGCTCCTACACAAGCAAACAATCGGTATCAGCGAACAAGCAGCACCCCTGCACACCTAATAGTAAGGAAAACCGCACACTTACTTTGGGGGGCTGTCTTTGGGGGGGCTGCTCGAGAAAAGGTTGCGGGTCCGGCAAGGGGGTCTCAGACGCGTCCCTGTTGCCACGCAGGAGAATCGTCCTCAACGACGACCGTCGGGGATCTTGGCCCTCTTCGACGCTCTACGGGCCAGCGTCACGAAAAGGAAAGAGTCGAGCAAGCAAATCAGATTCAAGATGAAGCAATAAAATTGAAGAAATACAAGCACAATCTCAAGAGCTTACTCTTCGTCTTCCTCCTCGGAGCTGAGCGCGGAGAAGTCAAACTCGGCTCGCCTCCGGTGCGACGAGGCGGGAGTGGGCTCTCTTGGCCGCTGGCGGAGGCGTCGGCGGTGGCTCGAGAAGATCCCGCCCAGTTCTCGCAGGTGTGAGGCGCCTCAGCAACATCGCTGTCGCTTGCAGCGGTAGAGCGCGTCATGGCGCTTCTTCTTGTGGGCGATCTGCCGCCCGACTTCGTCTCCGGCCTTGCGAGACGCCTCTTCGGCGGAACCGGGGCTCCGGCTGGCGGCAAGTGTGGGTGGTGGAGAAGAAGCGCCCTCGGCGGGTCCACTCGACCCGCCTCGGGCTCGACAAGCTCGTCCTCGCCGGGCGATCTCCCTTCGCTCGGCAAGGCTTGCCGCCGCAGCGTCCGCCTCCTCCACGATATACCCGAAGGCTCCGGCGGCAGCGGCTGCTGCCGCCTCCTCCACTGGTGGCAATACGCGCCATCTCCTCGTCCGGTAGTGTCGGGAGTGAGCCTTTTACGCTTTCGTCGGAGCGGATCGGCACTTCTTCCAAGTCGTCGAAGAACTGCTGCACGACCTCGTCGGGGCTCTGCCAGTTGGAACGATCCCATGGGAATCGCTGGCAACGGCATCATGGCGCCGGATGCGGTCGGCGCCGAAGTTGTTGCACAATGGGACGACCCCCCTCGGCAACCTAAACCACTCAGGGTGATCAGGGTTGTTCTTGAACAGCTCTAGCAGCATCGCATCCAACTCCAAGACGGTGAAATTCCAGTTCAGGCCTGGGCGCAACCTCATGATGTCTGCCGCATTTTGGAACTCCCAAGCAGGCCTCCTCCTCTCCTGCAAGGGAGCGGGCGCGGCGAAGGAAGTCTGCGCCAACCGCGCCTACGGTTAGTCCGGCAAGCCTGAGGCGCAAAATCCGGGTCACAGCTATCTTCAACCTAGCATCCTCCGGCGCCAAGCTACTCCAATCTCTGCCGCGCACTATTGGGGTTTGGCGCACGGCAGTGAAGGGCTGCGGGTTCTCCTCTACGACCCAACACCAATTGGCTCTCCACTCCTCCCACTTGTTGCGGAACTCTCCTTCCAGATAGGCTTCTTTCTTGCCGATCCTGGAGACCCAAGCTATCCCTCCGGCAAGTGGCTCTCCTCTCTCGACGCGGGGCACGAAGAAGTGGCGGAAGAGTACCACATTTGGGTGGACTCCGACAAAGTTTTCGCAAAGGTGCGCGAAAACTGCCATGGTCAAGACGGCGTTGGGGGTGAAATCAAGGAGGTGGAGGCCATATGTGTTCCTGATATC
The DNA here is from genome assembly GCA_021605145.1 of Aegilops bicornis. Taxonomy (NCBI): domain Eukaryota; kingdom Viridiplantae; phylum Streptophyta; class Magnoliopsida; order Poales; family Poaceae; genus Aegilops; species Aegilops bicornis. Next base: position 147,031,629 of record CM038673.1, read on the forward strand.
ACAGAAGAACTCGGAAAAGGGCGGGCAAAGCCCGCAATAGAAGAAAAGGGCAAAGAAGGGGTACCCAGTTGGGGCCAAATCAGAAGCGGAGGCGGGGAGTACCTTCGTGCGCGGATGCGCACGCGTCTCCGTCGACCAAAAGATATAGAAGACATCCCACAGCTCCCTTGCGCCGAGCTGGGGGGGAAGATGGCCCGCTCCTTGCGCAGCGCCGCGAGCCGCTGCGGCTCGGCCGACCTGACGCCCTTCTCCTTGTCGGCTTTCGGAGCCATGGCAAGGGCGGCGGAGGAGGCCGACGGCGGTGAGCGCGCTTGTGGCGAAAGGGGGCGGGGCGCTGCTCTCTTCGCACTGGAGAAGAAGGGGGGGAGCGGCGGTGGTTTTCTTGACAAGACAACAATGGCGGAGTGGACGGCCTGCCCTTGTTTCCTCCGCTTATAAAGAGGGGGAGGGCGCGGACGTTCCGCTTTTCCTAATAAAGAAACCCCCACGACCAAGCCCACGATCTCTCGGACGCCGCCACGTTCGGTGCGTGCCGTTAGTGGGGGTCGTGGTGGGTTCGGGGCGAGTTGCGACATGATCAAGGCCGCGTGTGACCGTGCACTGTTTTGGGCCTGGCCCGACAGCGCTCGGCACCGTGTACGGCCCAGGCCCGGGGGCTCCTGTCGGTGTACTAGAGTAGGGGTACCCTAGTATCCCATACCCGTGCACGGACAGTTGCAGCACCCCATGGGCGGGTTTGCCTCGTCACCGCCAAGATCCTCCGTGGCTCCTTTGGAGCCATTCAAGAACAAAGTATTTGATTAAGAAGGCAAGGCCCCGGCAAGAGGAGCTTGCCGGGAAGGCCACTCCAGGCATGCAGAAGACAAGGCCCCGGCAAGAGGAGCTTGCCGGGAAGGCTCGGAGCGCGACAAGCCTCCGGACGCGACAAGGATTCGGCCGCGGAAAGGCGCTTGCCGTGGCAAGCAACCTCTCTCCATCTCCGCTCCAGCTCATCCAAAGAACGTGTCGCCATGGGACCATTCCATGCGCGCGTGTCGAGAGGTTGTGCAGACAGCGGAGAGCAGCGATAAGCGGCGCTGACAAGCTTGCCATCGTGGCGAGCGGTGGCGCACCTGACAATCTCTGTTGCACTGTTTGAGCGACACTAATGGGCATTTATTGCTTTTGTCCCTTGCCGTCAGAGTTGGGTATTTTGCCTTTGTACCTTTGTTCGAGTAGGTGTACCAACTCCTGTTTTTACATTTGTACCCTCGCCTATGTTGCCACCTGCCGGAGACCCCTTGAGCATATAAAAGGAGGCCCATGCATAGCGTAGAGGGGGTTCGGTTCATTCGACTCACTAGAGACCAGATACGCTCACACTAGGTTTTGTAGCTCAGATCGCTCCCTAGGAAGAACAGAATACATCAAACAAGCAGCAGAGGAGTTTTATCTCTCCGAGAGCTCAAGCTGGGTAAACTGCTCGTGTGCCTCGCCTCGATCCGCTCTTCACGCGATCTCCGCCCCCCCTCCGAACCACAAAGGGGCCTGGTCCGCCGGCCCCATAGGTGTTCGTGGGTACGATCAGCCTCCCCGACACAGGGCTTCGCCTAAACACTACGAGGATATGACCGAGGGTGTAATCTGTGGAGGGAGGCACCGCACACGGCTAACACATGTTTTTGTGTGTTCTAGGCGCCTCCCCCCTCATATATATAGGTGGGAGGGAGAGGGATAAGCCAAGAGGGCGCCCAAGTAGACCGAATCCTACTTGGGGTTCCTCCCCAATTCGCCCCCTTCCTTATTTATCAGAGGGGAAAGGAAAGAGAGGGCGGAGGGAAGGAAGGGGGAGTCCGAATCCTCCCCTTTCCTTCTCCCTTTCCCTCTTTCCATCTCCTCCTATTTCAGCCTATATGGGGACGCACCAGCCCCTTAGGGGTTGGTCTGTCCCTCTCTTGGCTCATTAGGCCCATATAGTTGTCGAGGGGGGTGCCCGAACCCCTTCCGGTGACCCGATATGTACCCTGTACCCCCGGAACACTTCCGGTGTCTGAATACTATCATCCTATATATCAATTTTTACCTCTTGACCATTTCGAGACTCCTCGTTAATGTGTGTCATGTCTACCGGGACTCCGAACAACATTCGGTCACCAAATCACATAACTCATATAACACAAAATCGTCATCGAACGTTAAGCGTGCGGACCCTATGGGTTCGAGAACTATGCAGATATGACCGAGACACATCTCTTGTCAATAACCAATAGCGGGACCTGGATGCTCATATTGGCTCCTACATATTCTACGAAGATCTTTATCGGTCGAACTGTAATGACAACATACGTTATTCCCTTTGTCATCAGCATGTTACTTGCCCGAGATTCGATCGTCGGTATCTTCATACCTAGTTCAATCTCGTTACTGGCAAGTCACTTTACTCATTCCTTAATACATCATCCCGCAACTAACTCATTAGTCACATTGCTTGCAAGGCTTCTTATGATGTGTATTACCGAGAGGGCCCAGAGATACCTCTCCGATACTAGGAGTGACAAATTCTAATCTTGATCTATACCAACCCAACAAACACCTTCGGAGATACCTGTAGAGCATATTTATAATCACTTAGTTACGTTCTGACATTTGATAGCACACAAGGTATTCCTCTAGTATCCGGGAGTTGCATAATTTCATAGTCAAAGGAGTATGTATATGACATAAAGAAAGCTATAGCAATAAAACATAACGATCAATATGCTAAGCTAACGGATGGGTCTTATCCATCACATCATTCTCCTAATGATGTGATCCCGTTCATAAAATGACAACACATGTCTATGGTTAGGAAACTTAACCATCTTTGATTAATGAGCTAGTCTAGTAGAGGTTTAGTAGGGACATGGTGTTTTGTCTATGTATCCACACATGTATCAAGTTTCCGGTTAATATAATTCTAGCATGAATAATAAACATTTATCATGATGAAAGGAAATATATAACAACTTTATTATTGCCTCTAGGGCATATTGCCTTCAATCTCCCACTTGCACTAAAGTCAATAATCTAGATTACATTCTAATGATTCTAACACCCATGGAGTCTTGGTGCTGATCATGTTTTGCGCATGGAAGAGGCTTAGTCAACGGGTCTGCCACATTCAGATCTGTATGTGTTTTTCAAATCTCCATGTCTCCCTCCTTGACTTGATCACAGATGGAGTTGAAGCGTCTCTTGATGTGTTTGGTTCTTTTGTGAAATCTGGATTCCTTCGCCAAGGCAATTGCTCCAGTATTGTCACAACAAATTTTCATTGGACCCGATGCACTAGGTATTACACCTAGACCGGATATGAACTTCTTCATCCAGACTCCTTCATTTGATGCTTCCGAAGCAGCTATGTACTCCGCTTCACACGTAGATCCCACCACGATGCTTTGCTTGGAACTGCACCAACTGACAGCTCCACCATTCAATAAAAATACGTATCCGGTTTGTGACTTAGAGTCATCCGGATCAGTGTCAAAGCTAACATTGACATAACCATTTACAACAAGCTCTTTGTCACCTCCATAAACAAGAAGCATATCCTTAGTCCTTTTCACATACTTCAGGATGTTCTTCACCGCTGTCCAGTGATCCATTCCTGGATTACTTTGGTACCTCCCTGCCAGACTTATAGCAAGGCACATATCAGGTCTTGTACACAACATAGCATACATCATATTTCTATGGATGGGGTATAGAGAATGAATTTCATTTTCTCTCTATCTTCTGAAGTGGTCGGGCATTGAGTCTAACTCAACTTCACACCTTGTAACACAGGCAAGAACCTTTTCTTTGATTGATCCATTTTGAACTACTTCAAAAGTTTATCAAGGTATGTGCTTTGTGAAAGTCTAATTAAGCGTCTTGATCTATCGCTATAGATCTTGATGCCTAATATATAAGCAGCTTCACCGAGGTCTTTCATTGAAAAACTCTTATTCAAGTATCCTTTTATGCTATCCAGAAATTCTACATCATTTTCAATCAACAATATGTCATCCACATATAATATTAGAAATTCTCTAGAGCTCCCACTCACTTTCTTGTAAATACCTGCTTCTCCGAAAGTCGGTATAAAACCATATGCTTTGATCACCTCATCAAAGCATATATTCCAACTCAAGATGCTTGCACCAGTCCATAAATGGATCGCTGGAGCTTGCACACTTTGTTAAGACCTTTTGGATCGACAAAACCTTCTGGTTGCATTATATACAACTCTTCTTTATGAAATCCATTAAGAAATGCAGTTTTGACGTCCATTTGCCAAATTTCATAATCGTAAAATGCAGCAATTGCTATAATGATTCGGACAGACTTAATCATCGGTACGGGTGAGAAAGTCTCATCGTAGTCAACTCCTTGAACTTGTCGAAAACCTTTCGCGACAAGTCGAGCTTTGTAGACAGTAACATTACCAGCGTCAGTATTCTTCTTGAAGATCCATTTATTCTCTATGGCTCACTGATCATCGGGCAAGTCAACCAAAGTCCACACTTTGTTCTCATACATGGATCCTATCTCAGATTTCATGGCCTCAAGCCATTTATCGGAATCTGGACTCATCATGGCTTCTTCATAGTTCATAGGTTCGTCATGGTCTAGCAAAATGACCTCCAGAACAGGATTATCGTACCACTCTGGTGCGGAACATGCTCTGTTTGACCTATGGGGTTTGGTAGTAACTTGATCTAAAGTTTCATGATCATTATCATTAGCTTCCTCTCTAGTTGGTGTAGGTATCACGAGAACGATTTTCTGTGATGAGCTACTTTCCAATTCGAGAGAAGTACAGTTACCTCATCAAGTTCTACTTTCCTCCCACTCACTTCTTTCGAGAGAAACTCCTTCTCTAGAAAGGATCCATTCTTAGCAACAAATATCTTGCCTTCGGATCTATGGTATAAAGTGTAGCCAACAGTTTCTTTTGGGTATCCTATGAAGACGCACTTCTCCGATTTGGGTTCGAGCTTAGCAGGCTGAAGCTTTTTCACATAAGCATCGCAACCCCAAACTTTAAGAAAGGACAGTTTAGGTTTCTTGCCAAACCATATTTCATACAGTGTCGTCTCAACGGATTTAGACAGTGCCCTATTTAACGTGAATGCATCTGTCTCTAATGCATAACCCCAAGACGATAGCGGTAAACCGGTAAGAGACATCATAAGTCGCACCATATCTAATAAAGTACAGTTACGACATTCGGAAACACCATGACGCTGTGGTGTTCCAGATGGCGTCAGTTGTGAAACTATTCCACATTGTTTTAAATGAAGGCCAAACTCGTAACTCAAATATTCGCCTCCGCAATTAGATTGTAGAAACTTTATTTTGTTGTTGCGATGATTCTCCACTTCACGCTGAAATTCTTTGAACTTTTCAAATGTTTAAGACTTGTGTTTCATCAAGTAGATATACCCATATCTACTGAAATCATCTGTGAACGTCAGAAAAAATCGATACCCGCCGCGAGCTTCAACACTCATCGGACCGCATACATCGGTATGTATTATTTCCAATAAGTAGTGGCTCGCTCCATTGTTCCGAAGAACGGAGTTTTAGTCATCTTGCCCATGAGGCATGGTTCGCAAGCATCAAATGATTCCTAATCAAGTGATTCCAAAAGTACATTCGCATGGACTATCTTCATGCGCTTTACACCAATATGACCTAAACGGCAGTGCCACAAATATGTTGCACTATCATTGTTATATTTGCATCCTTTGGCATCAATATTATGAATATGTGTATCAACACGATCGAGATTCAACAAAAATAGACCACTCTTCAAGGGTGCAAGATGATACGTATCCAACATATCTATAATTTTTTTATTGTTCCATGCTATTATATTATCTATTTTGGATGTTTAATGGGCTTTACTAAGCACTTTTATATTATTTTTGGGACTAACCTATTAACTGAAGGCCCAGTGCAAATTGCTATTTTTTACCTATCTCAGTGTTTCGCAGAAAAGGAATATCAAACGGAATCCAAATGGAATGAAACCTTCGGGAGAGTTATTTTTGGAACAAACGTGATCCAGGGGACTTGGAGTGGACGTCAAGAAAGAAGCGAGGAGGGCACGAGGCAGGAGGCGCGCCGCCTCGGGCGCGCCCCACCCTCGTGGGCCCCTCGCAGCTCCACCGACCTACTTCTTCCTCCTATATATATCCATAAACCCCAAAAACATCCAGAGCACCACGAAACCCTATTTCCACCGCGCAACCTTACGTACCGTGAGATCCCATCTTGGGGCCTTTTTGGCGCCTCACGAGGGGGATCGATCACGAAGGGCTTCTACATCAAGACCATAGCCTCTCCGATGATGTGTGAGTAGTTTACCACAGACCTTCGGGTCCATAGTTATTAGCTAGATGGGTTCTTCTCTCTCTTTGGATCTCAATACAAAGTTCTCCTCGATCTTCTTGGAGATCTATTTGATGTAATTCTTTTTGCGGTTTTGTTTGTCGAGATCTGATGAACTGTGGGTTTATTATCAAGATTATCTATGAACAATATTTGAATCTCCTCTGAATTCTTTTATGTATGATTTGTTATCTTTGCAAGTCTCTTTGAATTATCAGTTTGAGTTTGGCCTACTAGATTGATCTTTCTTGCAATGGGAGAAGTGCTGAGCTTTGGGTTCAATCTTGCAGTGTCCTTTCCCAGTGACAGCACGGGCAGCAAGGCACGCATTGTATTGTTGCCATCGAGGATAAAAAGATGGGGTTTATATCATATTGCTTGAGTTTATCCCTCTACATCATGTCATCTTGCCTAATGCGTTACTCTGTTCTTATGAACTCAATACTCTAGATGCATGTTGGATAGTGGTCGATGTGTGGAGTAATAGTAGTAGATGCAGAATCTTTTCGGTCTACTTGTCGCGGACGTGATGCCTATATACATGATCATGCCTAGTTTTCTCATAACTATGCACTTTTCTATCAATTGCTCGACAGTAATTTGTTCACCCACCGTAATACTTACGCTATCTTGAGAGAAGCCACTAGTGAAACCTATGGCCCCCGGGTCTATTTTCCATCATATAAGTTTCCAATCTATTTTACTTTGCAATCTTTACTTTCAATCTATATCATAAAAAAATACCAAAAGTATTTATCTTATTATCTCTATCAGATATCACTTTGCAAGCGGCCGTGAAGGGATTGACAACCCCTTTATCGCGTTGGTTGCAAGGTTCTTATTTCTTTGTGTAGGTACGAGGCGACTTGCGTGTAGTATCCTATTGGATTGATACCTTGGTTCTCAAAAACTAAGGTAAATACTTACGCTACTTTGCTGCATCACCCTTTCCTCTTCAAGGGAAAACCAACGCAGTGCTCAAGAGGTGGCACATGACCATAAAAGATATTACTCATATAAATAGAACAACCATTATTCTCTGATTTAAATGAATAACCGTCTCGCATTAAACAAGATCCAGATATAATGTTCATGCTCAACACTGGTACCAAATAACAATTATTCAGGTCTAAAACTAATCCCAAAGGTAGATGTAGAGGTAGTGTGTCGACGGCGATCACATTGACCTTGGAACCATTCCCGACGCGCATTGTGACCTCGTCCTTAGCCAATCCCCGTTTAATCTGTAGCCCCTGTTTCGAGTTACAAATATGAGCAACCGAACTAGTATCAAATAACCAGGTGCTACTACGAGCATTAGTAAGGTACACATCAATAACATGTATATCAAATATACCTCTGTTCACTTTGCCATCCTTCTTATCCGCCAAATACTTGGGGCAGTTCTGCTTCTAGTGACCAGTCCCTTTGCAGTTGAAGCACTCAGTTTCAGGCTTAGGTCCAGACTTGGGCTTCTTCCCGGGAGTGGCAACTTGCTTTCCATTCTTCTAGAAGTTCCCCTTCTTTCCTTTGGCCTTTTTCTTGAAACTAGTGGTCTTGTTAACCATCAACACTTGATGCTCTGTCTTGATTTCTACCTCCGCAGCTTTGAGCATTGCGAAGAGCTCGGGAATTATCTTATCCATCCCTTGCATATTATAGTTCATCATGAAGCCTTTGTAGCTTGGTGGCAGTGATTGGAGAACTATGTCAATAACACTATCATCTGGAAGATTTACTCCCAGCTGAGTCAAGTGATTATGATATCCAGACATTCTGAGTATATGTTCACTGACAGAACTGTTCTCCTCCATCTTGCAGCTATAGAACTTGTTGGAGACTTCATATCTCTAAACTCGGGCATTTGGTTGAAATATTAACTTCAATTCCTAGAACATCTCTTATGGTACATGATGTTCAAAACATCTTTGAAGTCCCGATTCTAAGCCGTAAAGCATGGCACACTAAACTATTGAGTAGTCATCAGATCGAGCTTGCCAGACATTCATAACATCAGCATCTGCTCCTGCAGTAGGCCTTTCACCTAGCGGTTCATCAAGGACATAATTCTTCTATGCAGCAATGAGGATAATCCTCAAGTTATGTACCCAGTCCATGTAGTTGCTACCATCATCTTTCAACTTAGCTTTCTCTAGGAACGCATTAAAATTCAAGGGAACGGTAGCACGGGCCATTGATCTACCACATAGATATGCAAAAACTATCAGGACTAAGTTCATGATAAATGAAGTTCAATTAATCATATTACTTAAGAACTCCCACTTAGATTGACACCCCTCAAGTCATCTAAATGATACGTGATCCAAATCAACTAAACCTTGTCCGATCATCACGTGAGATGGAATAGTCATCAATGGTGAACATCTCTATGTTGATCATATCTACTATATGATTCATGTTCGACCTTTCGGTCTCTAGTGTTCCGAGGCCATGTCTGTACATGCTAGGCTCGTCAAGTTTAACCCGAGTATTCTGCATGTGCAAAACTGTCTTGCACCCATTGTATGTGAACGTAGAGCCTATCACACCCGATCATCACGTGGTGTCTCAGCACGAAGAACTGTCGCAATGGTGCATACTTAGGGAGAACACTTATACCTTGAAATTTTGTTAAGGGATCATCTTATAATGCTACCGCCGTACTAAGCAAAATAAGATGCATAAAAGATAAACATCACATGCAATCAAAATACGTGACATGCTATGGCCATCATCATCTTGTGACTTTGATCTCCAACTCCAAAGCACCGTCATGATCTCCATCGTCACCGGCTTGACACCTTGATCTCCATCGTAGCGTCGTGGTCGTCTCGCCAACTATTGCTTCTATAACTATCGCTAACGCATAGTGATAAAGTAAAGCAATTACAAGGTGTTCGCATTTCATACAATAAAGCGACAACCGTAAGGCTCCTGCCAATTGCCGATAACTTCAACAAAACATGATCATCTCATACAATAACGTATATCACATCATGTCTTGACCGTATCATATCACAACATGTCTTGCAAAAACAAGTTAGAAGTCCTCTACTTTGTTGTTGCTTGTTTTACGTGGCTCCTACGGGCTTCTAGCAAGAACCGTTCTTACCTATGCATCAAAACCACAACGATGATTTATCAAGTTTGTTGTTTTAACCTTCAACAAGGACCGACCGCAGTAAAATTCAATTCAACTAAAGTTGGAGAAGCTGACACCTGTCAGCCACCTTTATGCAAAACTAGTTGCATGTCTGTCGGTGGAACCGGTCTCATGAACGTGGTCATGTAAGGTTGGTCTGGGCCGCTTCATCCAACAATACCGCCGAATCAAAATAAGACATTGGTGGTAAGCAGTATGACAATCACCGCCCACAACTCTTTGTGTTCTACTCGTGCATATCATCTATGCATAGACCTGGCTCTGATACCACTGTTGGGAAACGTAGCATGCAATTTCAAAAAAAATCCTATGCTCACCAGAGATCTATCTAGGAGATGCATAGCAACGAGAGGGGGAGAGTGTGTCTACGTACCCTCGTAGACCGAAGGTGGATAGATGAGTTCCGTCAACACGACGGCATGATGACGGTGATGGTGAAGTGATCCGTGATACGTCCATTTTGCATCATGCTTTTATAATGATATTTATTGCATTATGGGCTATTATTACACATTATATCACAATACTTATGCCTTTTTCTCTTATTTTATAAGGTTTACATGAAGAGGGAGAATGCCGGCAGCTGGAATTCTGGACTAGAAAAAGGAGCAAATATTAAAGACCTATTCTGCACAACTCCAAAAGTCATGAAACTTCACGGAGAATATTTTTAGAATATATGAAAAATATTGGGTGAAGAAAGTATCAGAGGGGGGCCACCAGCCAGCCACAAGGCTGGAGGGCGCGCCCCCCATCCTTGTCCGCCCCCTGGCAGGCCTCCGGTGCCCATCTTATGCTATATGGTGTGTTTTGACCTGGAAAAAATCAGAAGGAAGCTTTCGGGACGAAGCGCCGCCGTCTCGAGGCGGAACCTGGGCAGAAGCAATCTAGGGCTTAGGCGGAGCTGTTCTGCCGGGAAACATCCCTCTAGGAGGTGGAAATAGAAGCCATCGTCATCACCAACGATCCTCTCATCGAGAGGGAGTCAATCTCCATCAACATCTTCGCCAACACCATCTCCTCTCAAACCCTATTTCATCTCATGTATTCGATCTTGGTCTCAAAACCTCAGATTGGTACCTGTGGGTTGCTAGTAGTGTTGTTACTCATTGTAGTTGATGCTAGTTGGTTTATTCGGTGGAAGATCATATGTTCAGATCCTTAATGATAATTAATACTCCTTTGATTATGAATATGAATATTCTTTGTGAGTAGTTATGTTTGTTCCTGAGGACATGGAAGAAGTCTTGTTATAAGTAATCATGTGAATTTGGTATTCGTTCGATATTTTGATCAGATGTATGTTGTCTTTCCTCTAGTGGTGTTATGTGAACTTCGACTACATGACACTTCACCATTGTTTGGGCCTAGGGGAAGGCATTGGGAAGTAATAATTAGATGATGGGTTGCTAGAGTGACAGAAGCTTAAACCCTAGTTTATGCGTTGCTTCGTAAGGGGCTGATTTGGATCCATATGTTTCATGCTAAGGTTAGGTTTGCCTTAATTCTTCTTTCATAGTTGTGGATGCTTGCGAGAGGGTTTAATCATAAGTGGAAGGCTTGTACAAGGAAGGGCAGCACCCAAGCACCGGTCCACCCACATATCAAATTATCAAAGTAACGAACGTGAATCATATGAGCATGATGAAAACTAATTTGACAACAATTCCCATGTGTCCTCGGGAGCGCTTTGCTTTATATAAGAGTTCGTCCAGGCTTGTCCTTTTCTACAAAAAGGATTGGGCCACCTTGCTGCACCTTGTTTACTTTCTTACTTGTTACCCATTATGAATTATCTTATCACACAACTATCTATTACTGATAATTCCTGTGCTTGCACAGAAGACCTTGATGAAAACCACTTGTCATTTCCTTCTGCTCCTCGTTGGGTTCGACACTCTTACTTATCGAAAGGACTATGATAGATCCCCTATATCAATCCGCGCAGGGCTTCGCCTAAGCACTATGAGGATATGACCGAGGGTGTAATCTGTGGAGGGAGGCGCTGCACATGGCTAACATATGTTGTTATGTGTTCTAGGCGCCTCCCCCCCCCCTCATATATATAGGTGGGAGGGAGAGGGAGCAGCCAAGGGGGGAGCCCCAAGTATGTTGAATCCTACTTGGGGTTCCTCCCCAATTCGCCCCCCCCCCCTTCCGTATTCATCGGAGGGGAAAGGAAAGAGATCGGGGAGGGACGGAAGGGGGAGGCTGAATCCTCCCCTTGCCTTCTCCCTTCCCCTCTTTCCTTCTCCTCCTATTTTTGCCTATATGGGGGCACACCTGCCCCTTAGGGCTGGTCTGTCCCTCTCTTGGCCCGTTAGGCCCATATAGTTGCCGGGTGGTGCCCGGAACCCCTTCCGGTGACCCGATATGTACCCAGTACCCCCGGAACACTTCTAGTGTCTGAATACTATCGTCCTATATACTCCCTCCATTCCTAAATATATGGTGTATAGTTTTTGGCACGGAAATTAAAGAACACACGTGGATGGATAATTTCACAAGTTTTGGGCGAGATTGCACATGACTAATTGACATGAGAAAATAGAGGAGCTTGCCCTTTATAAGGAAATGTAATCAAATCCCTTAAAAAATTATTCAAACGAGTGGTGAAACGCAATACACCTTATATTTTGGACTTTTTCTCAAAAATCTATACACCTTATATCAAGGAACGGAGGGAGTATTAATCTTTACCTCTTGACCATTTCGAGACTCCTCGTCATCTCCGTGATCTCATCCGGGACTCCGAACAACATTAGGTCACCAAATCACATAACTCATATAATACAAAATCGTCATCGAACATTAAGCGTGCGGACCCTACGGGTTCGAGAACTATGTAGACATGACCGAGACACCACTCTTGTCAATAACCAATAGCGGAACCTGGATGCTCATATTGACTCCTACATATTCTATGAAGATCTTTAACGGTCGAACCGTAATGACAACATAGGTTATTCCCTTTGTCATTGGTATGTTACTTGCCCGAGATTCGATCATCGGTATCTTCATAGCTAGTTCATTCTCGTTACCGGCAAGTCTCTTTACTCGTTTTGTAATACATCATCCTGCAACTACTCATTAGTAACATTGCCTACAATGCTACTTATGATGTGTATTACCGAGAGGGCCTAGAGATACCACTTCGATACTCGGAGTGACAAATCCTAATATTGATCTATGCCAACCCAACAAACACCTTCGGAGATACCAGTAGGGCATCTTTATAATCAGCAAGTTACGTTGGGCGTTTGATAGCACACAAGGTATTCCCCTGGTATCCGGGAGTTGCATAATCTCATAGTCAAAGGAATATGTATATGACATGAAGAAAGCTATAGCAATAAAACTTAACACATCATTCTCCTAATGATGTGATCCCGTTCATCAAATGACAACACATGTCTATGGTTAGGAAACTTAACCATCTTTGATTAACGAGCTAGTCTAGAGGGGGCTTACTACGGACACGGTGTTTTGTCTATGTATCCACACATGTATCAAGTTTCCGATTAATACAATTCTAGCATGAATAATAAACATCTACCATGATATATGGAAATATAAATAACAACTTTATTATTGCCTCTAGGGCATATGTCCTTGAACAACGAGGTAGTGGATGAGTTCCGGCAGCACGATGGTGTGGTGACGGTGATGGTGAAGTGATCTCCGCAGGGCTTCGCCTAAGCACGACGAAAATATGAACTAGGGTGTAAACGGTGGAGGGGGACGCCGCACACGGCTAGACAATTGTCTTTTGTGTGCTAGGCGCCCCCTCCCATATATATAGGTGGGAGGGAGGGAGGAGCAGCCAAGGGGGCGCCCAAGTAGTGGAAATCCTACTTGGAGTCTCTCCCAAGCCGCCGCCCCCCCCCCCCCTTTCCTTATTTGAAGCGCGGGAGGAAGGAAGGACGAGGTGGCGCCCCCCCCCCCCATTTCCTTTCTCTCATAAGGAGGGAAAGGCAGGAGGGGCCACCCCTCCCCTTTCCTTCCCCTTAGGGGTGGCCAGCCATGGGAGGGGCGTGCCAGCACCCTAGTGGGCTAGTCCGTCCCCTCCTTTGGCCCATAAGGCCGATATTTTCCCAGGTCATGCCCGGAACACTTCCAGTGTCCAAATACCATCGTCCTATATATGAATCTTTACCTCTCGACCATTTCGACACTCCTTGTCATGTATGTGATCTCATCCGGGACTCCGAACAACATTCGGTCACCAAATCATATAACTCATATAACACTATATCGTCAACGAACGTTAAGCGTGTGGACCCTATGGGTTCGAGAACTATGTAGACATGACAGAGACACCTCTCTGGTCAATAACTAATAGCAGAACCTGGATGCCCATGTTGGCTCATACATATTCTAGGAAGATCTTTATCGGTCGAACCGTTATGACAACATACGTAATTCCCTTTGTCCAGCGGTATGTTACTTGCCCGAGATTTGATCGTCTATACCTCCATACCTAGTTCAATCTCGTTACGGGCAAGTCCCTTTACTCGTTCCGTAATACATCACCTCGTGACTAATTCCTTAGTAATTTCCTTGCAAGCTTATGATGTGTATTACCGAGAGGGCCCAGAGATACCTCTCCGATACTCAAAGTGATGTAGGATCGAAAGTATGTCTAGAGGGGGGGTGATTAGACTACTTGACCAAATAAAAATCTATCATTTTCCAAATTTTAAGTCTTGGCAGATTTTAGCAACTTAGCACAAGTCAAGCAATCAACCTACACATGCAAGTCTAAGAGTATAGCAGCGGAATGTAAAAACATTGCACATGAAGGTAAAGGGAGGAGTTTTGAGGGAGCAAACGCAATGTAGACGCGGAGATTTTTTTCTCGTGGTTCTGATAGGTGGTGCTATCGTACATCCATGTTGATGGAGACTTCAACCCATGAAGGGTAACGGTTGTGCGAGTCCATGGAGGGCTCCACCCACGAAGGGTCCACGAAGAAGCAACCTTGTCTGTCCCACCATGGGCATCGCCCACGAAGGACCTGCCTCACTAGGGTAGATCTTCACGAAGTAGGCGATCTCCTTTCCCGTAAAAACTCCTTGGTTCAACTCCACAATCTTGACGGAGACTCCCAAGTGACACCTAACCAATCTAGGAGACACCACTCTCCAAAAGGTAATAGATGGTGTGTTGATGACGAACTCCTTGCTCTTCTGCTTCAAATGATAGTATCCCCAACACTCAACTCTCTCACAGATTTGGATTTGGTGGAAAGATGATTTGAGTGGAAAGCAACTTGGGGAAGGCTAGAGATCAAGATTCTTGTGGTTGGAATGGAATATCTTGGTCTCGACACATGAGTAGGTGCTTCTCTCTCAGAAAATGCATGCTGGAAGTGTAGGCATGTTCCGATAGCTCTCTCCACGAATGAAGAGTGAGTGGAGGGGTCTATATAGCCTCCACACAAATTTTAACCATTACACACAATTTACCAAACTCGGTCAGACCGATTTAGTTCAAAATGTGAACGTTAGGATTTTCGATGGGACCGACATGTCAACTCGGTGGGACCGATTTCATTAGGGTTAGGGCATAATATAATCTCGGTGAGACAGATCACATAAACTCGGGATGACCGATTTCTGTAATAGGCAAACAGAGAGTTGGTCAGCCAAACTCGATGGGACCGAATCGCTCATTTCGGTAAGACCAAAACATTACGAAAGGTAAACATAGAGTTTGCATTGCGAACTCGGTGGGACCGATCACTCATCTCGGTTGGACCGAAACGTTATGAAGGGAAACAGAGAGTTTGCAATCCCATCTCGGTGAGACCGAGATCCCTATCTATGAGACCGAAGTGACTAGGGTTTCTGGCAGTGGCTATGTCAAATGAACTCGGTGGCGCTGGATAGATGAAATAGGTAGAGCCGAGTTTGACTTTTGGTTGGGACCTATGTGGATATGAGAAAGTGGTTGAGGGCTTTTGGAGCATATCACAAAGCATTTTGAGAAAGCAAGCCATTAAGCAACACCTCATCCCCTTTTAAAGTATTGGCTTTTCCTATGGACTCAATGTTATCTTGGATCACTAAAATGAAAATGTAGAGTCTTGAGTTTGAGCCAATATGTGTCCTTAGCATTTTGAGGGGTCCACATTCCTAATTCATGCCATGCCAATCATTGTACTTTCTGAAATGATCATCTTGAAATAGCATTAGTTCAATGAGCTATATGTTGTTAGGAATTACCAAAACCACCCAGGTATAGTTGCACTTTCAATCTCCCCCTTTTTGGTAATTGATGACAACATATAGATCAAACCTTCGACAAATGATAATAAGATCTGAAATACATCGTCGCTTTGAGAAGTATGTGATAAGCAGGAGCTCCCCCTAAATTTGTGCATTATTTAAAATTTTCTTTTGAATGCAAATGCACAATCGATTTGGATCATGGGTTACTCTTCCATGTCACATACATCTTGGTGGAGCGCTCAAAATGATAGAAAGTAAAAACATGCACTCATCACCAAGCAAAATGAATGTTCATATATGAGATATAAAAGATAATATCATCCAAGCAAGCATTAAGGCATAATATGATCAAGCACATGATCATACAAGTATCTCACACACAGACATAGAGTATTAAGAAAGCACACACAAGAGTATCAACCGAAGAAGAAAAAACACCCTCTCTCGAAGCCTATGATCTATACATTTCTCCCCCTTTGGCAACAAGTTACCAAAAAGTTTGAAAATGCATAGTTTTATGCGTCTCTCTAGGCTTGATCCTCGGGAGGTGGTGTTGAAAGGACTCCAAGGACGAAAGCATCTATAGAAGTTGTTGGAGCTGGTGGAGTGGCAACTGGAGGTGGCACTGAAGCTGTGCTGCTGGTGCTGATATGGTAGCTCTAGTGTCAGCCATGGGCACTGCAGCAGAGCTCTGACCTCTGGGCACTCTCTGAAAGGCATCTGTAGTAGCCTGCCCTTTCCTCTCCTCAGTTTCTTCCGGGAGCTGCTCAACAGTTGTCTGCATCTCAATCACTTTTAGATAAAGATCATAGAACTTAGTTTCAATGATCCTTTCCAACCTCTCCTGGTTTTGAGTCAAGGTGGCCAAGCCCTTCTCTATTCTCAAGGTTGCTTGAATCAGATAAGCAAGTTGATCTTGTTTGATCTTCAGAAACACTTGAGATGCCTCTTCAACACTTGGCATCTTTGCAGCTTTTTCAGCCTTTGCTTTCTCTCTCTTTTCTTGTGCTTGCACATATGTGGGATCTTCTTCATTCATCACACCAGTGTTGTCCTCAAAATCTGGCCTCAAGGGTAGATGCTCCTTGTCCAAAAGATAAGTGCATGTGCCCATCTTGGAGTTTATGAGAACATTAATATGTGGAGCATACCCACAAGATCTCTTCTGATCTACAGCTATCCTCTTGATTGTTTCAACAATCAGGCTCATAACTTTGAATTTCTGAGGCACATCAAATATCTGTAGCAAGTTGATTGAATGACCTCTGATCATCTTGTGATCTCCAGATTTGAGCAACAATGGATGCCTCAATATAGTGTTGATAGTAGCTAATCCAGACAACAAGTAATGAACACACCCAAGCCTATGAGTTTCCAATACCTTTTCTGGAATCTCCTTGTACTTGTTGGCCATTGAGTTGTGGTCTTTCTTCTTCTTGGCATAGACATCCAAGTCATCTTCATGCTCTTCAGGGGCATTGATCAATTTGGCCCACTCATCAATAGTAGATTGTTACCTTGTACCCTCAGACATCCACACAATTCTACCATCTGGATAGAAATGAGCTGTGGAGTAGAATTGCATGATGAGTTCATCATTCCATTTTGTCAGCTTCTGTCCCACAAACTTGTCAACACCACATGCTCTGAAGCTCTGATGCACTCCTGGAAAGTGGTCTTCATTCTCATCAATGTACTCCCAATCAGCCCACTTCATATCACAAACTATGGCTTCTTGTCAAGCAGAATGGTTTCATAGAAATCTTGCTGCTCTTTGGTATGAAATCTGTAGTCCACAATAGTCTTCCTCCTCATAGCATAAGGGTCACTTTGTCTCCAAAGTCTAAGACCTGCGTATTTCCTGATCTTCATGTCTTCTGCCAGTGGAGGATTATCATCATGATCTGGAATTTCTGGTTTGGGCTTCCTATGCACTTGGGCTTCAGCATCTTCTTCATCCATCTCGGGCACTGGGGCCTTGTTCTTCTTAGCAGCAGAAATGTTCCTTGTGCTCCTCTTGGGCTTTGAAGCTGGAGCAGAAGCTTTAGGGGCAGTCTTGGGCTTAGAAGGGGCACCCCCAGACTTGATGGCATCCCCCATCAGCTTTTGAGACTTGGGTGTTGGTGCAGCATCCTCTTCCTCTTCCTATTCTTCATCAGATGAGTGCTTTTCAAATTCTTCCATTGGATCCACCTTCTTGCACCATCTTCCTCTCTTCCTTTCCTTCTTCTTGCCCTCACCAGCAGCCTCTCCTCCAGTTGATTTTGGAAGTGTCATGAGTGGAGGCTCTGGCCTTTGACATAGGAATTCTCTTGGCAGGTGCCTTCTTGCGCATACCAGGTTTTGTTGCAGCAGCAGCTCCATATTCCTTCATTAGTACTTTCTTCTTTGAGCTCACTTCCTCCTTAGTAGCCACATAGTCCTCATCCTCTGAGTCTGAGGTTCTCTTATTCCTTGACCTTGTAGATGCCTTGGGCAAATTGCTTGGAGTGCTCCTACTGCCCTCATCATAGCTGCTAGAGGGACTAGTGCCCTCACTCATGTTCACTTGCTCTTCTGACTTGTTCTGGCTATCACTCTGATCAGACATACTAGCAAAGCAAACTGATAGCATACCTTGTGAATAGATATAGATGAGGTAGAGTGTATGAGCATCACAAAGTGCAGAGTTCTTGCAAAACAAATTAGTCAAAAACTTAGTATTAGTTTTCCAGAGAAAGCATTTCAGAGCTATCGATTTGTTAAACTCGGTGACACCGAAGCAACTTTTGGAGTCTAAACTAGTGAAATTGGTCAGACCGAGACACAGTTCGGTCACTCCGAGATTGCTAGGGTTTCACAGAGAGTTGAACTCGGTCGCACCGATTTACAACTTTTGGTCTGACCGAAAAGTGCAAGTGCAATGGCCTAAGCCATATCGGTGAGACCGATTTCTATGACTCGGTTGGTCCGAGATGAGTTCGGCGAAAACCTAACCCTAAATTTTCGAATCAAACCTAATCTAATGGAGGTTTTATCTAGATAGATTGATCTCATACGTGGTAAGAAACATGGTATTGACCTTGTGCTCAGAATCGGAGGTAAAAAGAATGCACAAGGGGTCGAACTCATACCCTAGTTCGGCGATGAGCTCGCTACGGCGGCAACGGCGGTGTTGAAATCCGTTAACGGCGATGGAAACCAACGGTGGGAGGTCGCTGGCGACGAGAGGATGATCCGGAGACCCGAGGCTGCAGAGCAGGACACGCGCGGGATGAAGGGTTTTGAAGAAATTTCCAAAATCTCACCCGTCGATATATATATCCTGACCCTGTCGGTGTGACCGAGTGGAACAACTCGGTGGCACCGAGATGAAGAATCGCAAGCGATTACTGCAACTCGGTGTGACCGAAAAGTTCTAATCGGTTGCACCGAGATTGAAACCTAGATCAACTCAGTGAACTCGGTGTGACCAAAGTGGATGGATCAGTCAGCCGAAATGCACATAGAGGTTTTGGAAGTTTAAGTCTATTATGAATCAGGGACTCAGAGTGCTCCTCACACAGAGTGGTTCGAATCTGACTTGATCAAACTTTGTGATGTAGCATGAATAGAGTTTGAGATGAGAAAAACATAGATAGATAGAGGAAGTTCTTAGGCATTCTTGTCCATCCATTTGGCAAAAGAGAAAAGGCCAAACAATCAAAGCTACAAATGGATGTCCTTGAATGAGTAAAATATGCAATCAACATGCTCACACAATAAAATGGCAAATGAAATATGTGACAAGGCATGCACAAACACTCTAGCATCTATCAAACAATTGGCAATAACTATGTCATCTATATATGAGTACATTGACTTAGGAGTCAAATGAGAACATTTAATCATAGGTCATACTCATCGTTTAAGCACAAGTGGGGTTGCCACTTTTACATAAAGCATTGTTGTGTTCACACCATTAGAGTTGCTTTAGCTCAATTGTTAGAGTAAAGCTCCCCCTAGATGTGATATCCCCCCTAAGAGGGATGAACTAACCTTGGGTTTTGTTGATGATGACTTCGTGTAGATGTTGAAGATTTGGATGCTCAATGTTGAAGTAGATCATTTGGAGCAATCCATTGGAGTGAGTTGCACTTTCAATACCTACATGGGTTAGTCCCACAAGGAACAAACAAGGATATCCATAGAAATAGAGTGATGTTCACACAAGATGATGTCCATGAAAGCTTTGGGTTACCTTGTCCCTTGTCTTACCAACAAGAAGGTTTGTGACTCCTTGAACTAGTGCAAGAAGTGGAAGTTGTTTGCACTTGTCCTTGCCAAAATGATATGAGTGAAGTATGTTGGCGGAGTCACACTCAAGAACTCTCTAGTTCTTGTTCTTCGAGATCCACATCATCTTGATGGGAATCCTTTGAGTTGTAGTCGTACTTGATGAAGTACAACTTGATGTAGTTTTGGAACCCACTTGACCAAGGCCTTAGGAGCTTCTTCAAATGCATCAATCTCCTCTTGAAGCTTGTCCTTCCCCTTTTGCTTGTGGTCTTGTGGTGGAAGATCATCTTGAGCTTGTGTCCCTTGGAAAGAATTAGGATCATACTTCTCTTGTTGAGGAACAAACTTCATATTGGGGTATTGATCTTCTTCCCACTCACCTCCATTGGCATTGAACTTTTCTTCAAAACCAACACCTTGATTCTTCCGGTGCCTTCCTTGCTTGCGTACAATTTCCTCAAATTGCTTACTCTCATCAAGGCTCTTGTAAACACCTTTCTCTATGATTCCCTTCAATAAGCTATTTTCTTGCTCAAGTTTAACTTGGCTAAGAGAATCATTAGTGGAATCAAGAGAACTACTAGAAGCAACAATATTGGATTTAACATGATTATTGTTACTACTAGAGGAAGAATCTTTCTTGCTCTTGTTGCTAGATTTAACTTGTGGCATGTAAGTAGACAAGAGTAAACGCTTGGCAATGTAAGAAGAACTTTTCTTACGAAGATCATCATTGATTGCCTTTAAGAACCCATGCTCTTGCTCAAGGTTGAGCTTTTCAAAATGTAGCTTCTCATGAGTCTTTAAAAGTTCTCGATGATCTTCCAAGGTAGTTTCATGAGCTAACTTAAGTATGTTTAGTTCTTTAGTTAGACGCTCAATCTCCTTATCATCATCATTCGTTTTATCTTGATTAGCATGATTAATAGCAAGTTCATCAAAGTTTTCATCGCTAGAGTTGTCAACAAGTAAATCGTCATCACCTAGCAAATCATCTTCATCACTATTGAAATCAACATACTCAGGGTGTGATACCTTTGGGCCTTTAGCAATGAAGCATCTTCCTATTCCTTCATTTCGTGAGTCAAATATTTCATAGGAGTTGGTTGACACAAGTGCTAGACCGGCAACACCTTATTCTTGAGTATATTCGGAGTCTGAGTGATAACTTCTTTCAGAGTGATGGTCGGAGTCGGAGCCGGATACCCATTCACCAACGTGAGGTTGATGTCGTTGTTTTGTGTAGCTCTTTGATGATTTGTCCTTCCTTTCCGAAACCTTGCTTCTCTGAGAGGTTCTTCGTTCATAACGATCATCTCTACTCCTCCTTTCTATTGGTGGTGATTCTTCTCTTCTACTTCTCCTTTTGGGTGAATCTTCTCTTCTTTTGTAGGGAGTCGTACACTCATTGGAGTAGTGTCCGGGTCTTCCACAATTGTAGCAATTACGCTCACAACTCGAAGATCTTTTGTCATTGTAGGACCTTGACTTGGAACTTCTTTCTTTGCTTCTACTCTTGTAGAACTTGTTGAAGTTCTTCACCATTAGGCTCAATTCTTCATTGAAGGTTTGTTTCTCACTTGATGATGTAGGAGCATCACATGAGGCTTTGTAAGCACCACTTGACTTGTTGTGAAGCACTTCCTTATCCTTGAGTGACATCTCATGAGCAACAATTCTTCCAATGACTTCCGATCCGCCGTTGGCTTGAGATCTTTGTAGTTGGGCATCATTTGGATCAATGTGCACACAGTATCATATTTTCCATCCAAGGCTCTTAGGATCTTCTTAATGATGAATCTATCGGTCATCTCTTCACTTCCTAAGCCAGAAATCTCATTTTTCATGAGAGCAAGCCTAGAGTACATTTCAGCGACACCTTCACCATCCTTCATTTTGAACTTGTCAAGTTGACTTTGAAGCACATACAATTTGGATTCCTTGACGGAGTTGGTACCCTCGTGCATATCAATCAAAGTATCCCAAATTTACTTTGCATTCTCAAGACGGCTGATTTTATTGAATTCTTCGGGGCATAGTCCGTTGAAGAGGATATCACAAGCTTGAGCATTGTATTGCAGCATCTTCAACTCTTTCGCGGTAGCTTCACGGTTCGGTTCCCTCACATCAAAGAATTCACCTTGCAAGCCAATACACACAATAGCCCAAACGGAGGGGTTATGTCCAAGAATATGCATTTTCATCTTATGCTTTCAACTAGCAAAATAAGTACCATCAAAGTAAGGACCTCTACGGTGGTAATTTCCCTCGCTAGACGACATACTCTCCTAGGTTGTGAAATCAAGGCTATGATCATCAAAAGCTATGGAAATCAAGGAAAATGGAGACCAAAGCTCTGATACCACTTGTAGGATCGAAAGTATGTCTAGAGGGGGGTGATTAGACTACTTGACCAAATAAAAATCTAACCTTTTCCCAATTTTAAGTCTTGGCATATTTTAGCAAATTAGCTCAAGTCAAGCAATCAACCTACACATGCAAGTCTAAGAGTATAGCAGCGGAATGTAAACACATTGCACATGAAGGTAAAGGGAGGAGTTTGGAGGGAGCAAACGCAATGTAGACGCGGAGATTTTTTTCCATGGTTCTCATAGGTGGTGCTATCGTACATCCATGTTGATGGACACTTCAACCCGCGAAGGGTAACGGCTACGCGAGTCCACGGAGGGCTCCGCCCACGAAGGGTCCATGAAGAAGCAACCTTGTCTATCCCACCATGGCCATCGCCCACCAAGGACTTGCTTCGCTACGGTAGATCTTCACGAAGTAGGCGATCTCCTTGCCCGTACAAACTCCTTGGTTCAACTCCACAATCTTGGCGGAGGCTCCCAAGTGACACCTAACCAATCTAGGAGACACCACCCTCAAAAAGGTAATAGATGGTGTGTTGATGATGAACTCCTTGCTCTTGTGCTTCAAATGATAGTCTCCCCAACACTCAACTCTCTCTCACAGATTTGGATTTGGTGCAAAGATGATTTGAGTGGAAAGCAACTTGGGGAAGGCTAGAGATCAAGATTCTTGTGGTTGGAATGGAATATCTTGGTCTCAACACATGAGTAGGTGGTTCTCTCTCAGAAAATCTATGTTGGAAGTGTAGGCACGTTCTGATGGCTATCTCCACGTATGAAGAGTGGGTGGAGGGGTATATATAGCCTCCACA
This sequence comes from Aegilops bicornis, assembly GCA_021605145.1. Lineage (NCBI taxonomy): Eukaryota > Viridiplantae > Streptophyta > Magnoliopsida > Poales > Poaceae > Aegilops > Aegilops bicornis. Next base: position 147,054,862 of record CM038673.1, read on the forward strand.
CAAATTCTAACCATTACACACAAATTACCAAACTCGGTGTGACCGAATCATGAAACTCGGTCAGACCGATTTAGTTCAAAATGTGAACGTTAGGATTTTCTGTGGGACCGACATGTCAACTCGGTGGGACCAATTTCATTAGGGTTAGGGCATAACGTAATCTCGGTGAGACCGATCACATAAACTCGGTAGGAACAATTTCTGTAATAGGCAAACAGAGAGTTGGTCGGCCAAACTTGGTGGGACCGAATCGCTCATTTTGGTAAGACCGAAATGTTATGAAAGGGAAACTGAGAGTTTGCATTGCGAACTTGGTGGGACCGATCGCTCATCTCGGTTGAACCAAAATGTTACAAAGGGAAATAGAGAGTTTGCAATCCCATCTAGGTGAGACCGAGATCCCTATCGGTGCGACCGAAGTGACTAGGGTTTCTAGCAGTGGCTATGTCAAATGAACTCGGTGGCGCTGGATAGATCAAACCGGTAGGGCCGAGTTTGACTTTTGATTTGGGACATATGTGGATATGATAAAGTGGTTGAGGGCTTTTGGAGCATATCAATAAGAATTTTGAGCAAGCAAGCCATTAACACTACAAAAAAAATACACTTCCGTGATGATATGTGTTTGTCACAGTAGGTCGCGTTTTTTGTCATGCATGTACATCCATGACGATTTTATGACAGAATCAAGATAGTCATACCTGTGTTGTCGTAGAAGTGTTCCATGACATTACCAAAATTATCATCACGGAAGTGTCCACTTCCATGACGATAAATCGCGCGTCACAGAAGTGCTTTCGTCAAGGGTGACCGACACGTGGCATCCACCGTAACGGAACGCCGTTAAGCTATCGGGTCGGGTTTTGGATCCAATAACCCGTTAACAGCCCCAACCAATGGGGATTTTCCATGTGTAAAATCATTATTGGCTGGAGGAAACACGTGTCGGCTCATCGTTGGGACAGATGTCATCCACTCATTGGACAGAAGGCGCCTATGATACGTCGACACGTGGCATGGCCCATCAAGTTTAAATGGGCCGGCCCAACTAAAGGCCCACAAGATTTTGCGGACCATAATGGGCCAGCCCAGCTAAAGGCCCACAAGATTTTGCGGACCATAATGGGCTGGCCCAGCTAAAGGCCCACAAGATTTCGCGGGCCATAATAGGCCGGCCCAGGGAAAGGCCCACAAGATTTTTGTGTGCCATAATGGGCCGGCCCAGTAAAGGCCCACAAAATTCTTGCGGATCATAATGGGCCGGCCCAGCTAAAGGCCCAGGAGATTTCGCCGACATTAATGGGCCGGCCCAGCTATAGGCCCACAAGATTTTGAGGACCCTAGTAGGCCGGCCCATTAACTGGCTGCCATGTTTTGGGCCAAATGTCGGCCCATATTTGATCCGGTCCATTAATGGCCTGCCATGTTCCGGGCCTAATAATGGCCCATATAAGATCCGGCCCGTTAAAAGCCTCCCACTTTCTGGGCCAAATCACAGCCCCAGGTCCAGCCCTTTAAGAGGCTTTGGGCTCAATTATGGCCCATATCAGATTCGGCCCGTTAACTGGACGTTATGCTTTTGGGCCCACTTGCTAAAGTCACATTTAGTAATTCGGCCTGATATTAGTTTCGGCCCATTAAGGGCCCGTTTAACATTTCGGCCCTATATTAATTTCAGCCTGTTACAAGCCCGTCATATAGTTGGGCCTAACTATGGCCCGGTTTGCATCCAGCCTGCTCGCAGCCGATATTGGATTGGGCCAAACAAGGACCGAGACAACTTTGGCCTGTTAAAAGCCCATGAATTGATTCGCACAATCATGGGTCGGGTCCATTTCGGGCTGCTGCCGGCCCGTGAGCTATTCGACATGTTTCAGGCCCAACCTACTTCTCAGCCTCCTAAAAGCCCATTGAGTTTTCTTGCGAAAAGAGGGTCGGGGGTTACACGGCCTACTAAAGGCCCGAATCTACTAGTGGGCCAGTTTGACGGGGCCCATGATGCGGATCATACATCGTGATTGCATGATGGCCCGATGATGTACCGTAATTTTACGGTTTGGCCGGTTTACTACGAAGACAGGATATATATACAGTAAAATAACTGCAGCATCGTGAATAAGAAAAAACCTAGACTATACAATAAAGAAATTACGGCATATTACATCCACTGGGCATCAAAGTTTGCCACTATGATAATAAAGCACAAGCAGACAGCAGATTACATACACTGGGCATCAAAGATCGCCACCAGTGCAAATAAACACGCCGACAAAATAATATACAAAACCGACAACACTTCAATAGAGTTCAAGAAAGGTTAGCCCTACTGGGGAGCTGCAGCGCAAGAAGCTGAGCAAGATGATGAGACTGCGCTTGTTCAACACTTATATCTTCCTCACTCTGAAAGATCAACAAGCAGACATATGACAGGTTGTGCACATAAAAGTATCAGTGCTGACAATTCATCACATTTCTTACTGACGAATAAAGTGACACAGTTTAAAATTGTATTAACACAATATGATATTGTTCAAGTCAAGACATGGCAGGAAATGACATTGTGAAGGAGTTGGCAGCTTCACGACACCACTGCATTACAGATCAAGAACTCATAAGTATCAATGGTTAGTGTGCTGTCAATTTATCCCATTTCAGATTGGCAAATAAAGAGACGGTTTAAATAATAGTAGAATGATATGACATTGTTCATAGTTAAGACACTGCAGAATATGACATTGTGTTGTAGTGGGTAGGTTCACCACACCACTAGATTACGGATGAAGAACAGAAGCATACATGCAGTGCAAAAGAAGATCACTTTCTCTGTATAGTTTAATTTACATGGTATGAAGAAGGAACTTGGTTGTACAACTGAAAACATAAATAGAGAAGGACAAACTTTTGTTTATGTACATAATAAACTTTAAACATGCAATTTGATGCAAACACCAAAAATAAATAGCTATTGCAGTCATGCCTAACCAAATATACACAACAAAGTTTGAAGGCTTGGGAAGGACAAACTTACATTACTGGTGAAGACAGGCTCTATAAAGCCCTTGTCCATGCTGATGGGTGGGCAATTCAAGAAGTTTAGCACAGAATCTTCTTCATAAGCATTGCCTTTATTCTACATTTTGTTAAGAGTAAATATAGATGTGATAATATATGAAAAAATGGAGAATATTTAAGATAAGATGAAGAGTGATGCTACATAACCAAGTAGCTATAAATGTATGTGCAGCGATACAGGGCAAAAGGCTGACCAAGAGCAATGCACAGCTAAACTTCTTCAGTACCAACCTTAGTGTAAGAGTAAATATAGATCTGATGTGTAGAAAATGGAGGGCAAAGGAAAATAAGCTGCAGAGTGATGGTACATGAACTACCTGTCAATATAAGTACAATGATAAAGGACAACATGTACTTACAATAACAATGTAGAGCTAAAAAAATTCATTGGCATTGGATATATTCTACACTAATGTAACCATTCATACAGATCAGATAATTTGGAGTGAACAATTGATAAGCAAGCTATCATGCATACAGCTGTCACATAATGAACCAGGTATGTATGCAAGTACAGTGATACAGGACAACAGGTACTAACAAGAGCAAAGCAGTGGGCAGCATATTTGTGATTTCAGGTCGTTCTTTTCAAACCGGAATTCTTCTTCGAGCAGATTTCCTGCAAAAAAAGATCCGTGAGGCACATGCGGAAAAGTAGAAGTTCAAATTGTCATGTGATTTCATAGACAATACCTCATCCTGGGAACGAGACCAGTGCATAACAAGGTTTTTCCATTCAATATCTTCTAAATTTAGCACAGGAGACTTCACCCGAAATTCGTTTATAGACTTGCCATCAAAGTGTGATTTCCTCAGGTAACACCGATCTTTGCTGCAATGCTTCCTTGAAAAGCACAAGCAAGATTTGCTCGTCATGACTATCCAGATTGACCTCGCCTAGTTACAACAATGTAATGTAAAACATTGATGTGTTCGATCAGCAGAAAACAGGAAAATAATAACCATGAATAATAGCACTTACACGTAAGTTGGACAGGAAGATGTGAAAATGGTCTTTGTCTTCACTAATCTTCCCATGATGGGAATATATGCACGTAGTCCCTAACAACATTGAAAGCATTGTCTTTTAAACTGGGAATAAATGGAATGGGGTTCCAATCTGCAGGAATTGGCCGTCTCTGCAGTTGGGATAGGTCTTCGGCCGGTGGACTTGCTGTAGTTTTTGCTGGAGTGGGATTTTTCTGTGGTACGGCTGGTGCTATGGAAAATGAAATCGGTATACCTTTTGCTGGAGTGCAGGTCCTGTGTGGTGGGGCTAGTGGTGCGGCCAGTGAAGTATGGGTACAATCTGCTGGAGTCGGTCCTATGTTTTGTGTCACTGGTTGTACAGCCAATATAAGTGGGGCGCTGTCTGATTTCTTCGGCACCACCACATTTTTCAAGGACTTTGCTGGTGCTCCTTCGGGTTCGGCAATCACCCTCTTCCTTTTTGATGTCTGATGCACAAGAACAGCATTTGAGTGGGAAAACATGGTATGATGACAGATGGAATATGTATTGATAATGGATGGGCATGGCATCTCGAGTTATATGATCAGTAAACTAAGAAGATGGCGGTGCAACAAAGTAGAAGAAATGCAAGACAACATATGCAAGATATGCGCAATCAATAAAACCTTGCCAAATTAGAACAGGCACCTTGATGGGTGAACAGGACAGGCCATCTGCCTTTGACTCCTCGAGGTTAGAATAGTCATTAGGATGATATTCTGAACAAGAATCAACAGGTGGGGAGCGTACGAGTTTCATTGCTTCCAGAATGGCACTCAATGCCTTGGTGCCAATTTTGTAAGTCATTGCAGTGTTCCACAATATTCTTCTGATGCGCAGATTATGATATTCACTGTAATTGCATATAATATCTGAGAACCATGAAAACATAAATAGTTGTGAGATTATCTTTGTAATTCAGATGATATTCTAATATAGGGGCGCCCCTGTAAACACTTATGTGCTATCACTGGATTCTGATGAGAGAGCTCATGTGTGTTGTAATATGGTGCATGCATTTATGTAATCTGGCACAAGTACACAAAAAAATAGGCTCCAGAAGTAAGGATAGCTGGCAGATGATAGGTTCATAATATATCGTATAGAGAGTTTATTGCCAAACCATGATAACAAGAGCACACAACAACTAGGCAGATCATAGTGTACATAATAGGGTACACCATAACCACGATATATTAATCGGGAAAGTGGAACTGGCTTGAAAATACGGTGTTGTATTGCCTCTAGTAATTGAAAGCCTATTGATCATGTACAGGCCAGCTCTATCGAACATGGTAAAGAAGAGCAAGAAAATTTTGGATAATAAAATGTTGCTTGCATGGTGCCCACACATGATGAACCAGAGCGCATTAAGAATGCAACTCCCAGCTGTCTCTCGACCATTTCAGGCGGTTGGATGAAGATCCTACGTCTCCTAAGCCTTCTTCTTCCTCGTCTCTGATTCTTCCCATCTGAGAACACCGCATGGGCCGCGGCCGGACCACCGCCCTCACCGCTGTGTTCCTCTACCACCCCACCCCCACACGCCCCAACCCCCACCCGCGTCGAAGTTTTCTTCGTTCGTGAGGCCCCACAACCACCCGAGCCCCTTCGATCAAGACCGCGAACTCTGGCGAGCTCAAAAATCGATCGATCCAATTTTGAAATTTAGTCTACCGTGATTTAACTAGTGTGGAATATAAAAGGGGAAAACCATAAGCATTGGGAGTATAGTGTTGAGCGTGCCATGGCGGATCTGAAGGTGCAAACCGGACAAAGGCAACTTCGCAACCAAGACAAGAAATCAGAGTAAAGAAGTGGCGATCTATTTTCTTGCTGCGATAAATAAGTTGAGCAGATACGAAAGAGTACCGCCTCTGGTGTGGCGCCGTGTACGCATCTGCTGAGAATTTGACGGTGTTGCGGTAGCGATGCCTGTCGGCAGCGTGGAAGCAGATCTAGGAGGGTAGACGGTGGCGGCAGGGCGCGGTGGACGAGACGATCGTAGGAGCGGCGCCGGCAAGGTGGATGACAGCGGGGATGAAGCGAGAGGACGGGATGCAAGGATCCCGGTCCGAAGGCGTGGATGAGAGAGGTCGATCTCTTGTAATGGACGGCCAAGGCTGGGTATCAGCTCCGGAATGGTGGTGGTGGACGGCGGTGGATGGGGTGGCGGACGGCGGCGGACGGAGGAGGGTGGGGTGGAGAGGGTGTTTTGGCACCCACGGAGTACGGATGGGGAAAAGGGAGGTAGAGAGGAAGGGGGAACCATGTATTTAGGGTGCGCTTGTCTCAAATGCGAGGAAATTTACAAACTTACCCCCCGTTTCAAATTTCTACTACATCACAGCAACATTAGTCGGTTGGGGATAGGACGGTAATCTCGCATACACCAAATATTTGCCTCATTTAGAGTTTGTTTTTGGCGCCCACAGTGTATGAATATGAATCGGGGAGGGAGTCGATTTCGGCCGAGGACACACTGTGTTTTGGCGCCCACCGTGCATGAATCCGGGTGAGAGGCGGTTACATCACGTTTGTGTGGAATTACAAACCTACCCCTACCGAAACCTATAGAAATCCAGCAGATAGGCTTTGCGTGGCAGGGATAGGCAGTAGTGATTTCCATCTCGCAGATTTTGGTTTCTATGATTCCGCGACTTTCCCCGCTTCGTTCAAATTTTGCAGAGTGCACGTTTATCGTGCCAACTCAATTCAAATCCCGTTTGTATTCTATTTTTTCGGGCGGGGTCCATTTTCAATTGGAATTACATTCTATATAAATCATTTTTTATATATACTTTCAAAAGCAGAACACCATTTATACATAAATATGGTTTACAAATGGCATGATCTCAGATTCATAAGGTTGTATCCATCAATTTGGATTTTCGAATATTTGAAACCACTTTATGTTGAAATCCAATGTATGCATTCCTCGCTAACTGTCTCCAATTAATGTGTGTTTCATGCCGGGTTTTTTTAACTTCTCAAACATGTATATTGTGTTTCACACACGCAACATATAGTGTAATCCCGTTTAGACATTAATTGCATATAAACCATGCATTGTTTGTAATTGAAGAATCTATGGATCACCAATATTGATAAACTATATAACATTACACGTGTGCCCAAATTCAAATGAATATGCATGTTTGATACACCAATTTGCGTTATGATATTATCGATGTCGTGATCTCCAGTTTAAATATTTGAATCCCCTTTAATCCAGATATTCATCTCATATAGCTATCACTCCTGCTTATATAGGACTATCTCTCTGGACCTATACGTGTTCATCGTCTCTCAGGTATCTCTCGTGCTACCTGTATGTCGACAATGATCTTTTATCTTCCTAACACACCGACGGTACTCTCTCCCTCGACCTTCATCACTCTATCTCTCTCTAAGTATATCTCGCTCCCTGCTATGTGTCTCTAACTATGATTCTCCATGTGGAATCTCTTTCTCTCACACAAACATAAAGATTTGTCTCCGGGGTCTCATTTCTCTCTACTATTCCCATGTGTGCCACTCGCACACCCCTCATACGGAGATGTCTTTCGCTCCTTAGATATGAGAACCTACGACTCTTCCTCTTCAATATCTCTTTCTCACACACAAACACAAACTCTGTCTCCCAGGGTCTCATATTTCTCCATTGTTCTCTTGTATGTCGCTCACACACACCCTCTCTCCCTAGAGATATCTTGCATTCCCTCATATGTATCTCTAGATATCACTCTCGCTAGAAATATCTTTCTCTCGCAGACACAAAACTCCGTCTCTCTGGATCTCATTTCTCTCTGATATCTGTCTGTATGTGACTCACATGCACCCTCTCCCTATCTCTCTCACACCCACACACATAACCCAGCCTTCTGATCCACTAGACTCCTATCTCTAACGCACGCTAGCTAGCATCTTTATCTTTCTATTTATTTGTTTCTCCATCAACCTTCTTTCTCGCCCTCACTCTTGATTCCTATCACGCACACTACATATGTTTCTCTCTACATGCAGTCAAGTGCCCTCTCACACACATATATAACTTCACCCTTTGAACCACCCGACGATCATCTCCAACACCCAAACTAGCGGATGTCCCTCTAGCTAGCATCTCCATCTCTGTATCTATCTGTAGTTTCTCCGTCAACATTTCTTTCTTGCATGGAGTCTTGCTTCCTATCACCCACACTATATATGTCTCTCCATACATATGCATTTATAGGTTGATCTCTTTTGCACAATCGTTGCGCCTCACCCCCTCTGCTCGCCATAGATGCATGCTCCATCCCACGCCACTATCTCTTAAAGACAAAAACACATGCTCAATTGTCGGGCCTTCTTCCCTGCATTCTCACATGCATGCATATTGTCATACCGAACCGTCTCTCCCATGTCATTGATCTTATGACTTATGTCTTCTTTCTTTTATCTCGATCATGTGCGCACGCACACACACACACATCCCACGTATACGTGTATACCTATCACACATGCACGTTCAAGGTCTCTATGTCCCCATACGTAGTTAATTACCCTCAATCCTAATGCCACATCAAATCGTTCTCCTCTTTTGTTCACATAACTTCCGCCTAGATGGGTAAAACACACACTCACACTTAACAATCTCCTTCTAGCTACCCCCCCCCCCCCCCGTGCGCTCCTCTCACTCTTCCCCTATATCCCCGAAACCAATAATACCATCCCTTTGTTTAATTCCCGCCTACATGCACCATCGATATATAGTAGTCTTCCTCGGTGTCTCTCGAACAAACATGTTCTCTCGATGTCGACTCCTCTCACACGCACGCACCTTCCCTTCCCTCTCTACAGGCATTTTCTCTCTCGCACCCCATTGTTGGTGGCCTCTGCCATACACATCACCTCTCTATGATGAAGCCATGCACACTTAAATTACATCCGCCACAGAGGACCCCGCGACACACACACACACACACACGCACGCACACACGCACACACACACGCACGCACGCACACCTCCCCCCCCACACACACACACTAAGACTCCATCTCTCTCTCACACACACACACGAACGCACCCCCCCCCCCACACACACACACACTTAGACTCCATCTCTCTCTCTCTCACACACACACAAACCAAGACTTCATCTCTCTCTCCTATCTCTCTCTCTCTCTCCATCTCACACACACACACCCCACACACACACTAAGACTCCATCTCACACACACATGCTCTAGGCGGAGCATTTGTTCCTACCACCCTTCATCCAACCTTACCCGTATGATAAACAATCACCTTTATTTACTTGCATAACATGGAAAAATTCCACTTTACTTTAGTAGTCAGCAAACTTATCATCCGTACCCTTATAAAAAAATGAGTTGGCGATGATGGTGTGCCTGCCATCTTGTAATACATACCGTATGATCTATATCTGACAGATAGAATGCAAACTATGATAATTTTACAAAAGATACCCGCACCTCTCTCCACATCATTATCTCCCGCAACCTCATTGCTCAGCAATTAAAAACGAATAAGTCTCTGGAACAATCTAGCATGCATGGTGGTCGCTGCCGCCTGCCGGCGCCATCCATCCCCATGCCTCCGCCCATTCCGATCACCAGTCACCACCACGCTCCACTCCTCCTCGCCTTATCTCTCATCTTCCATTTTTTGATGACATTCTCGAGATACCAGTTTTCCGATAAAATTCTCGAGATATCATTAGTTTTTACACATGGGATTACTCCTGCATGGGTCAATCACAACAGGTGTTTTGTAAAAAAAAATGCATATTGATGTTCCGTGCAATGCGCGAGAATCTTGCTTGTAATTATATAACGCAAATCATGAGCAGGAAGTGACATTTTTTTGACACAACCACGTTAACATGGCCACGTAAATCTCTAGCTAAATTAAATACCATTACACTTATATCCCGATGCAAAAGGTTGAGTACATGTCCGAAGAGTAGAGTCGCACACACGCACTCTGTCTCTCAGAATCTCTCTCACACACACACACCAGTTATGTGACGCCCACTTAAGCAGACACGAGTATGTTACAATTTGTGCACCTGCGGGTACACGTGATGCTGCGCATTTATTTAAGCCGGAAGGCGAACCCAAACAGTAGCTGCATTCATTCCCCTCCCGCCGCCTCTTCTCTGGTCACCGTCGCCCAGTAGCCATGGGTCGGCCGAAGGTAACAACATACGCCATACTCCCGCCGGAGCGGCGCTTTAATATGGAAATTTTAGTGGTCATGCATGCATATTTTTGTGCTAGCACTCCTATATAAGGGTTGACCGGTCGCTTCCCACAGACGTGCGCGGGCGGTGGAAGAGGAAGGAGAAGGGAAGCGGGCTGTGGAGTAACGTCTGTTACCACAATTTCTTAGGAAACTGAGTGCAATAATTGAGTAGTTTTGCAAACTACCAGTACTACACCTTAAATGGTTCAAAACCTATACTACCTTGCCAGCGCGCGCTTCCCGCATGAAACAGTCAGCATTGTCCTAGAGCGTCAGTGCTGCATTAATGCCCGGCCAGAGCGGAGGCGACCTCTCACTGGCGCCGGCTTTGAAGTGGCGCGACAGCCGAGAGAGCGCCGCTTCGGCACGCGATCGCTTCCGCCGAGACTGCCCATAGGCCCTGTTTCGATCCATCGGTTAGAGTTAGTTTGAGCTAGTTGGGGCTCAAATAGCCCTAAAGTATCCAAGCATGAGGGTTTAAATTGGAGCAAGTTGCACCGAACCCACCAAAAAAACTATCGCACCCAAGAGGTGCTAACTGGAGATAGTTCTCATTGGGACCACTGAGAAATCACTTTTCTCTCTCCATGAAGTGCATTTATTGTCAATCTAACCCTGTCAACCAAACACCTCTTTGGCTACAGTTAGTTCAGGGTTAGTCATGAGTTAGTCTAACCTCTAGCTAAGTTAGAGTATCAAACATGAGCAGTATAGGACATGCAAGTTGCTCAAAGCATACAGGCAAATTCGTACGTGAAAGGATTTTTTTATTTTTGAAAACGGAACATGAAAGGAATTTTTTTAGAATGCTCTTGGCATGTCGCTAACATGTGATAGTTAACCGACCTCAATAGACGGCAGAAACGCCAGCCCGCCGCACTTTGATAGAGACGAGGAGGGAGAAGCGTCTGAGACTCTTGGATTACTAGAGATAGGTGTATACGGAAGCCAAGAAATACGGTGATAGCGTGGGTTAGCCATGTACTAGTATGATGTAACTACACTGGGCTGCCGTGTTTCGTACTCTTCCAGTCCACTGTGGAGATGATTGGTTAATTTTATATCGCTGAATAATATTAAATATTATGAGTGCAGACGCTCCTTCACGAGGTTCCTTGCTCCTTCTCGATCGTCCGGAATCTATGTTCTTCCATTCTATTTTTTTATGTGAGCTTTGTTCATCCTTTTGCCAACACGCGAGACATCTAGCATCAAGGTGCACGTGTTATGCAAGGATCATTCCATCTATATGAAGAAGACGTGGGACTGGAACTACGAGACGGACATGTACCCAAGAGTGGATGTACGAACCTGAGTAATGTAGCGCAATAAGTGAAGTAGAAAGGCACAAATGGTATGAACATGCGTGGCATATAGGGTGTGTTTGGTTGCGTTCTCGTCTCAGCATAGTTGTTCCCTCTTCATGCAGGCTCAACTCAACACCCCTCTTCATGCATGCTCTCTTCATGCATGCTTCTAGTTTATTTGTGCTAAACTAGTGTGGACTCATGCACCCTCCATACACTCTACCAAACACCCAAAAGTATGTCGAGAAGGGAACTCTTAGGCGGCATTTGTCTCTTACTACGTACTACCACTAAATGTTGTACGTGCAATGCACGGTGATGTTGTGGAGTACGTGCCTAAGTACTCTACTACTACTATATTAGTTGGAGGCACATATTAACTTTTATATTTGTTCACGTGTATGCCCCGAGACCTTCCAACTAGACGTGTCTTTCTCTCCAGGTCACACTTTGTATCGTTCATACCACTAAGTACTACTAAGTGTGGTCTCCGACCCAGAAGTGGAAGAAGTGGAGACGCTGTACCACGCTGTTTTTTTTACGCTGGGCTCTACCACGTTGTTTGTCATGGAATTTTCACGGCAGATGTCCTAGTGTAAGGACTTAGTCGCGAGGCCAACGCATCTATGTGGTAGATTGAGAGGGGTTGATCGGGAGGAGAGACGCAACACGCAAGACAAGGATTTAGACAGCTTCGGGCCCCGGGAGATTGTGGCTAGGTCTCATTATGATCATGAGAGAGTCGCCGGTAAGCCGGCTCTTTGTGTCTAGCCCTAGAGATTGTTCTTGTTGCTTGTCCCACTTTGGGGAGCCCTGCCACTCTTTATATAAGTTAGAGGGGCAGGTTACATGTGGAGTACTAGTAGGACTAGGACTAGCCTATCTTCTACTACAAGTCGGATACAAGTCCGGGTCTTGATTCCTTGTAAGGGAAATATTCCTTACACCTTTCTTCTTAAATCGGCCCACCATCACATGAACCGGCCTACTGGACCTTGGGCCTTGTCGTCCGTTTGACCCGCCCGTCGGGTCTCCAATGAGTCACAATGTCCAGGAGGGTTATATGTAAACCGCCAGGTCCAGGCAGATCGCCAGCGAGTCGCCTAGCTCCAGCCGGGTCTTCTGGTGAATCGCCAAGTCCGACCGGGTCATAACTCCGGCCGGGTCATACCAAGGGTATATCCCCGACATTAGCCCCCAGTTTAATTTGGATTTATCCATGTTAAACTGATCCTGCAAAATAAACACCAGAACATCTTTGACAGGTTGTGCTCCGGGTTAAATATTCTCCTGAGACAGGACCTGATTATCCTTAAGTCCAATTGTCATTTCCTTCATCTAGAAAAATCCGGGTCAAATAAGCTAGCTTCATACTCAATTTGCTGATGTTGGTTTCTCACAGAAAAATATTGTGAAAAATAATCCACTTGAGTCGGCTTCCAAGGAGCCGGGTTAAATAATTTTGGTCTTCAAATACTCATCTGATATTCAGCCGGCTTGAAGATGTAAAACTTGTCGGTTTATCATTACCAAAAACTGCCTGATTAAAAAACAGACGATGCCGGGTCATAATTGTTGTTGACACCGGTTTATGTAATTGATCCTCTTGATTTGCTCAAAACTGATAATTTGAATATTTTTTTCTCCCTTATATCCATATTACCTGTAGCCCCCAAGTCTTGAGGAGAACAAAGTGATGGTTTAAGACTTGCTCCAATAAATGTTGCAACCTTGAAGAAATCCGATTTATTCATCTCAATCATATAAACTGAATATTCCACACATGTAGCCCCCAAGTGCCGGGTTGTCATGCTTGCAGCAACCTGGGACTTGTAATTGTTTTATGATCATGAAAACTTCAACCAGTGTAGCCCCCAAGGGCCGGGTCATTATGCAAATAATGAGCAGGGACTTTGTAGATATAACCATGTAAATTTGAACAGCAATGTGTAGCCCCCAAGGGCCGGCTTAGTAAGATAATATTGAGCTGGGACTTTGTATATAATTGATAATAACATCATATAATATAGTCTCCACCATGGGGCTTGAACCCACGTCCACAAGGTTAAGAGCTTTGTACTCTACCAACTAAATAGTGGACCGTTCAATATAATGGATTAATGCTTGTGTACCTTGAATTTTTGACAGAGCAATTGGTAGCCCCAAGGGCGGCTCATTACAATGGGATGAGTCGGGTCTTCAATAAGTTTATCAAAAAATGACTTTACATTAGCCCCCAAGTGCCATGGTGCATGCTGGCAGTGACATGGGACTTGCATATTTGATATAATCCCAATCTGAATAATATAGCCCCCAAGTGTCGGCTCATAAGCCTCCAGCGACTCAGGACTATTCCTTCCATTGTAGAATAAATCATATCCATTGATAAAAATAATAGCCGTTGCGCTAAAGCGACTTTGAAAACCTCAATCATAGCACTGGTTATTGATAATCACAATAGAAATCCAGCCATGTTGGTTATTCGAGATTTGAATAATATAATCCGGTATGAAAACCTCAATCATTCAATATCATCATGAAAATCCAGCTAGTTTTGGCTATTAAAGATTTGAATACCTCATCAGTTGACAAGTAAATCCGGAGTTTAAATACTCGGCGGCTCTTGGCCGATGGCGATTTAATACAGAACGGATCATCATTTTGAAGCATCAACTTTGGTAATGAGCTTGAACTTAATCATTTATATGTCATATTTCTGCAAATCCTGCAAAGAGTTAAAACAACATATGCCCTGGCGAATTATCGTCAAAAACCAGGGCGGGTAACCACCCAAATGTAGTCTTATCATGCAGACAAGTAGATCACAAGAACCCTTGGCGGTTTACCGCAGGGCGGGTCATAATACCTCACATATAACCACTTTGATATTGAATTTGTACTGCCGGTTTACATGACCTGTGTAGTAAGGGTGATAACCCAATCCTTAGAAGCCAATGCTTCCATATAAATGATGGTTGTCATAAGCTGGCGACTTATAGTCAAAAGTCAAGCCGGGTTAATCATAAAACACTTATATACATTTGAGATATAATCCCCAAAAGGTCTCAAGTTAAGTAATTGTGGCTACAATAAACTTTACCAGAGATAGAATAAAACTTTTTGAGGCTTCTGATTCGAATACGATCAGTAAACTGTTCCAAAGGGGTTAAGCTTAGATTCAACTACGATCATATAGCCCCCACTGGCTTTGGCGATGCCGATCAAGTGGGTATCGACAGCTATGTTCTCTTTGGTTTGAATACGACCTATGTTTGAACAGGAAGCCCCCAAGTGACCATAAGAGTTGTTTAATGACGCTGGTTCGAATACGACCCGCGTCAGACCCAAAGGGGATAAGCTATGATTCAGATATGATCAAGAAGCCCCCTAGTGGGTTTGGTAGTATGCCGATCAAGAGGGTATCGACAAATATGTTCTCTTTGGTTCGAATACGACCTATGTTTGAACAGGAAGCCCCCAAGTGATCATATAAGTTTTGGAATTGCGTCGATCAAGAGGGTACTGATAGCTATGCTCGATGAGCAAGAAGCCCCCAAGTGATCATAATAAGATAAGCTGTAAGGCAGGATACCCAAGTTTGAACCGCACATCATGGCAGCAAGTTCTTTTGGCAACCTTTAATTTTTCTGAGAACTCGAACTTGCGAGAGATTAATGCTTTTTGAACCGGAACTTTAAACCGGATTTGAAAGCTTTAAAAAGTTGTGAAGGACAAATTTACCTTGAGCCGGATTTTGAACGGGATTTGAGAGCTTCAAAATTTTGTGAGGGACAAATTTACCTTGAGCCGGTTTTTGAACCGGATTTGAGAGCTTCAAAAATTTGTGAGGGACAAATTTACCCTGGGCCGGCTTTTGAACCGGATTTAAGAGCTTCAGTGCTTTGTGGGAGAAAGATGTCTCTTGAACCGAATTTTAAACCAGAGTCCTTATTTTGAGCCGGAAATCTTCTGACAGCTTTTAAATTTTTATCGATCTAGCAGTAATCTCCGGGGCCCGGGTTATTTTTCCCTTTAATGGCCTAGAGTTCTTGAATTCATTGAAACCGGCTAATTTTGCCGAGTCATATCATTGTAGCCCCCGAGTCTCAAGACGACTTGAGGAGTTGGCTTGAGATTCTCCATAATTAACCGTGATATAGACCGGTTTGAATCCTGCATGGGACAACTTGCAAACCAAAGTAATTGCTCTTTTGAAGAAAATAATATGTAATATAAAATATATTGGATGGATTTCACCTGATATGTTAGGCTAGTGATTATCCACAGAAGGTTGAGGTGATTGCGGCGGGTTATAAATGATCCCGTATGAACCGTGTCAGCAACTCGGCCAATGGTTCCTTACAACTGGTTGCTTGAAGTTAACCAAACCGTAGTGCCGGCGACTTGTGCACATATCCATTGAGCCATCCAGTGCAGACGGCGGTTGATAATATATGATAATTTGCCTCCAATTTGTTGGAAGAGAAACCGGGCTTCCCAAGTAGTGACTTTCTCATACTCAATAAACAGCTCATCCAGAAAAATGTGGCCCGGTGTGTTGATGTAGACCAGGACGCGAGAAACGGACCATAAAAACGACCGCAACATCAAAGGCGGCTCAGACAGATGAATCAACCGTGGTGCTGTAAACCGGTGCGGGCGGGTAAGTTGTCCTCCTTGTTGTAAGTCGGCGTGGTCGTAAGAGATGGCCACGATGTTGTAAGCCGGCGCGGTTGCGAGAGACGGCCACGACGTTGTATACCGGCGTGGTCGCAAGAGACAGCCACGGCATTGTAAGCCGGTGCGGGAGTCCGTAGAGTAACGACGACCACCTGTGCCAAAAGATGTTGGCGTGCCTCCACCTCCGCTGTATAATATCACTTTTTGTCATAAATAACTGCCCTGCATAAACAATATTGCAGACCAAGGCAAAGATAAACTTGTTCTTTGACAAAAACAACATGTGATAATAAAACAAACTTGGATGGATATCACCTGATTTGTTTAGGCCGAAAATAATCCGCCATGAAGTTGATGATCCCTAGGTGAAACGGATATCCCTCACGGGTGAATCGGCCGCGGGAACAAACATTTAAACTGGCCATGGCGTTTGTAAGCCGGTGCGGACGAGCAAGTAGTCCTCCACGTTGTAATCCGGTGAGGACGCGTGAACCGGCCACGAGGGCGGACGGGCGAGTCGTCCTTGGCGTTGTAAGGTGGTGCTGACGGGCGAGCCGGTCGGCGCGTTGATGTAAACCGGACCGTAGCGGCGATGGTTGTATATAACAACACTATAGGCAGAGTGGTTGTTTTCAAAAAATTAATAAATATTGATAAAAGTAAACTGGATGGATATCACCTGGTATTATTTGCCGGATGTTGGCGGTGGATAATGCATAGTGCTGTTTTTGTTTTTTGACAAAAGAATTAACTGGTTCTGTGTCTTCTAGTGCCTGAGCTCTCCACATAACCCGGTCGGCACTTTTTAAGCCGGAATTTTTGGAACCAGAACTTCTTGATAATCCGGCCAGAACACAGAACTTTTTACCGGAACCTCTTGATAATCCGGCCGGAACTTTTGATAATCCGGAACTTTTGAACCGAAACCTCTTGATAATCCGGCCGAAACTTTTGATAATCCGGAACTTTTGAACCGGAACCTCTTGATAATCCGGCCGGAACTTTTGATAATCCGGAACTTTTGAACCGGAACCTCTTGATAATCCGGCCGGAACTTTTTGATCATTCGGAACTTTTCTGTAGCCTAAGTCGGAACTCTCTGATGATTCGGACGGAACCATTCGGCGATTCGGCTGGAACCCTTCGGCGATTCAGACCGAAATTTTCGTCGAGGCAATCGGAACTCTTTGGTGATTCAAACGGAACCTTTCATCGAGGCGGTCGGAACCTTTCGCCGATTCAGACGGAACCTTTCATCGAGGCGGTTGGAACTTTTCGCCAATTCAGACGGAACCTTTCGTCGAGGCGGTCGGAACCTTTTGCCGATTCAGACGGAACCTTTCGTCGAGGCGGTCGGAAACTTTTCGGCGATTTAGACGGAACCTTTCGTCAAGGCGGTTGGAACTTTTTCAATAAGCTGGGCGGAGCTTCTCGATCCCTGGGATAGCGCCCTTCAAGAACTCAACACCACCATGTGCGAGCCCCACGGTGGGCGCCAACTGTCGTGGAATTGTCACGGCAGATGTCCTAGTGTAAGGACTTGGTCACGAGGCCAACGCATCTATGTAGACATGACCTAGAACTGTTTCCGGTCAATAACCAATAGCGGAACCTGGATGCTCATATTGGCTCCTACATATTCTACGAAGATCTTTATCGGTCAAACCGCATAACAACATACGTTGTTCCCTTTGTCATCGGTATGTTACTTGCCCGAGATTCGATCGTCGGTATCCAATACCTAGTTCAATCTCGTTACCGGCAAGTCTTTATTACTTGTTACGTAATGCATCATTTAGTAACTAACTCATTAGCTACATTGATTGCAAGGCTTATAGTGATGTGCATTACCGAGAGGGCCCAGAGATACCTCTCCGACAATCGGAGTGACAAAACCTAATCTCGAAATACGCCAACTCAACATGTACCTTTGGTGACACCTGTAGAGCTCCTTTATAATCACCCAGTTACGTTGTGACGTTTGGTAGCACACAAAGTGTTCCTTCGGCAAACGGGAGTTGCATAATGTCATAGTTATAGGAACTTGTATAAGTCATGAAGAAAGCAATAGCAACATACAAAACGATCAAGTGCTAAGCTAACGGAATGGGTCAAGTCAATCACATCATTCTCCTAATGATGTGATCTCGTTAATCAAATGACAACACATGTCTATGGTTAGGAAACATAACCATCTTTGGTTAATGAGCTAGTAAAGTAGAGGCATACTAGTGACTTTAAGTTTGTCTACGTATTCACACATGTATCATGTTTCCGGTTAATACAATTATAGCATGAATAATAAACATTTATCATGATGTGAGGAAATAAATAATAACTTTATTATTGCCTCTAGGGCATATTTCCTTCACCTTCGTCGTAAGAGTTGAAACGCTAGCATTCATCAGAAATAAAAAATAATTATAAATCGGCAGTGATACTACTTTTTTCGAACCAATCAGCAGTGATACTATACCACGTGGTTTCCTTGCTCCTCGATATCGGAAAGAATACTTCCGTTCGCCAACATGTGGGACGTTGACCATCCTGGTCCACTTGCCATGCACGCAGAACTCCAAGGGAGAGTCACCCAGGTCATCGCGCCGCAGTAACAATGACTAATGAGCCGTCAAATCACAGGCCCACTTCCCACTTTGAAGTTGCTCACACGAAGGAACCATCATGACTTCGTTGAATTCCCTTCTTGAAGAAAACTACTGTACTAGCAGTACTGCTAGCTATAGTATTTACTCCGCATTCACGCCCGACAAACCTACTCCGGCGCCAGTTGTCCATCCGTCTGCCGTGGCTCATTGCCATGCGCCCGCTATATTAACTTGAGCCCCAGCTCCCAGCCATAGCCAAAGACCCACACTTATTCTCCTCCAGTCCCTTTCTTCTGTCGGCACCACTTCAACCATGGCCTCCTAGAGCTCCAAAGCTCTCTTGGACGTACTGTCGCAGGAGCAGACGAGGGACATCGGCGGCTCCGCTCCGAGCGGACTCCAAAGCTCTCTTCGACATACTGTCGCAGGAGCAAACGAAGGAGATCGCCGGCACCCCCCCCCCCCCCCGGCTGCCCTCCGCCGCCACGACCACGAAGCCGGCGCGTGTGCGCGGCGCAGCCGACAGCGAGGAAGAGTAGTACACTGTAGCTCACCGCCGCTCTGGTCCCGGGAAGGCCACCGCTACTCCACTCAGTCGATGCCAAGCTTGGTGGGGTAAACATCGGCGGTCGATTAGCCACTTGACGGCGACGTGGAGGCGGAAATCTTCAGAACCTTGTGCTCCGGAGGAGGAGGTTATCGAGGCGGATGAGGAGGAGGCAAAGGCAATGGCCGTCTTTCTCGGGTTCATGGCCGGACATGGTGGTCGGGCGCCGGCAATCGTTTAGATTAGGTTTATAGTAGGTTTTAGTACGGTTTGTGCAAAATATGTAATGAATTTCATCCACTTTGTAAGAAAATTTTTCGAAATGTACTGAATTTCATCCGATTAATTTGAAATTTGCTTTGTTTGCATGAATTTCGTCCGGTTAGTTCATATAGTTGTCGAAAGGTATGCGGCAGCATCGGATGGCATCCATCAGTGTCCTCGGATAGATGGTGGTGTAAATTTGTGGGCCAGCGCTGGAGATGCCCTAACTATCATGCTATAATCGCTAACAATCCTCCATTATTTGGCAGGGAACAGTTATGCCTCGATCAAAATCAGATCCGCGGTGTTTCGCACTCCTCCCGCGTAAGAGTGTAAACTCTTGCTTACATAAAAATGGAGCAAGTGGACGGCACTGTAGCACGTCATATCACTCGAACTAGCCCGCCTAACGAGCGGGAAAGCACCGCCCTCATCATTTTGTTCTGGATTTCTATCGATCGATCGCGCGAAAATGTTACGCTTCGCAAGTCCTAAAGGAAAAGGCGGCACACTTATGACTCGTACACGTCGCAACCCCGACAGTCCGGCTCGCACGCCGCTCACCAGAGGGGACACGCGTTGTCTTGCAATTTCACTGACATGTGGGACCGTAATGGAATAAACCGTCGATAGCCGAAATCTAATCGCTCACCGGGCGTCGGCTGAGAAGAGAAAAACGGGGGAGGGAGAAGAGATCGCCCGCCCGCCACGCATGGACTCCAAGAAATATATGGTGATAATGTGAGGTGGGCCATGCTAGAGCCCGGACCACTTCTGGAGCCCGCTCTCACCGCCCTGGCCCCTCAAGACGCCAGCTGCCCGCTTCATTCATAGCAAGTAGTCCCCGCTTATGTGGACGAGAGAGAGGCATTGACAAAGTCAAGGAGTAACAGTGGAGACAATAGCTTTCATCAAAAATAAACAATGAATACTCGTTGCTCGTCCTCTATATCGGAAAGAATACTTTCATTCACCGACATGTGGGACGTTGACCATCCCAGTCCACCGCCATGCACAAAATTATCCTGGTCTACCCCGGTCGTATCGCAGGCCCAAACTTTCCCACTGTAAGTTGTTCGGATGAAGGAACCATCATGACTTCGTTGAATTCCGCTTGTTCAAGAAAACTTACTGTACCCGCAATACTGCTACCACACGCGAAGACTAGATGGCACTGTACCACTTCATATCACTGAAACCCACTAGGCCAAACTAGCCCGCCTAGGTCATCTATTTTGGAACGGAGGGAGTACGTCTCTACACTGCTATGACTTTGTGTTGCACGTTCTCTGTACTTTTGCTACGATTTTCCTACCCTATGAACCAAATGAGGCCTGAATGTATGTCGACTATTGTCTGATCGATCGCTAAGCCTACAATTTTAGGAGCTAGGGCTATTGGTCGATCGACGAGGGATAAGTATAAGCGTACCACGAGCTCATCAGCCCCAACGTTTCTCTTCGGTGAGTGTTTTGCAAGTACTATAGCTCGCACGGTAGCTAGCCAACTAACACCAAGAATCATCAAACAAGCCCTGTTGATATGATAAACAGTTCAAACTTACATCTAAGCATGCCATATATTACATCAAAAGCTGGTGAGGATACATTTGTTTCCATAACTCGGAGAGGGTTCGCATGATTCATCGCATGATTTACTATCAAACAAAAGTAGCAAGATCTGCCCATACAAGACAGTGCACTAGCCCTAAGATGGTTTGATAACACTCATCGTTCTGGTAATTAAACACAGGGCAATGCAAACTACCCTGAAGGAAAAGCGCGACCAACTATTTCTTGTCATCGATCTCTCGGGCGATGACCACAGCACGGATAGCGGCATGGGAATCAATTTCTGGGGCGATATCCACAGGATTGACCGCGACATCGGAATCGGTCTCTCGGGCGATGTCCACAGGATGGACAGCGGTATCGGAATCGATCTCCGGGGCGATGCCAACAGGACGGGCCACGACATCGGAATGATCAAGGACAACCACCGGCACCTGCACAACCCTAACATATTAGCAAGCACATTGCAAATAATCAAAAACCACAACTATGGAAATAAGCCATTATTTTTTACCTTGTGCAGCTCACTGGGATCTCATCCTCCGGGGCCATCTCCTCCTCCTCGATGGGGGCCATCACCTTGCCAGGAATATCGCTTCTCAACGGCGACTATCTCCTCAAACTCGGTCTTGAGCCTCACATAGGTGGCAATAAGAGTTCTGGGTCGGCACGGTGGGGCCCTTTTGCTGTTCTTCCAACTTTCTTTGAGGAGTTCGTCCGCCAACGTCCTCAACTCTTTGGCCAGTGCTTGTTTCTTGGAGTTCTTCGTCTCCATGGGTTGGCCCGCCAACATGGTCAACTCGATGGTCGGTGCTCGCTTCCTAGAGATCGCTGTCTCCAGTGGGTTGTCCGCCGGCAACTCTTTGCCTAGTGCTCCAGGATCCATCAATGAACTGACAAACAAAAAGCAACTGATAGGAAACCACAATCGCAATGAAAACGGGAAAAGAATAGGATGTGAGAATCGGTCGGTGCTTCGCCAAAAGAAGATTATTGGAATGAAAATATAGCAGCATAACTGATTCGCCCACCTTTCCTTCATCGGCATGTAAGAAGAAAAATGGCAGAAGTGAGTAGCACGGAGTGAGGTTTTCTTCAAGAAAGGGAAGAAAGGGCTGGAACGAGCGTTCCAATGAAATGATGGTTGCTTCGTCCAGTCCAACTTGGAGGCCACCTTACCACTGCTGGTAAAGATGTGGGTTTTGTGATATGACGGGTCATGACGGCCACACCGGGGTGATAGGTGAGTCTCGACTGTAGCACCTCGCTATGATTTGGTGGATGGCACGCGGGCCCGAATGCTTTGAAATGTCCCGCATGTAGATAGAGCGGCTAGTCATATAGGAGTGCTCAATATTGTGCACCGCGACCAAGGCGGAGAGGAAAACGAGAGAACTACGTAATTAATGCATGAGTTTAATTAGGGTAGTTTTGTAAAGTACGACATACATTCCTCCAATCGCAAAATGCCTTGGTTCATGAGATTTGAGATTTGAGCCCTATAAACCGGAAGGGAGGGGGTACTGCACATGGTGTAGTCTAGTCACTTGTTGAAATCTCTAGAAAGGCAAATACTCCTTTCCGGTTTACTGTGTCTATACTACTCCCACCGTCTAGGTGTGTAAGTCATCTTACTGAAAACCAAATAGTCCCAAAACACTTAGGCGTGGTGCATTAACTTCTACCTTGTTTCTTGTTTCTTGACATATCAACCAATAAGAGATGAGAGGTGTGCATGCTTTTAATGAATTGCAATGGCTAGTTCATTGCATGCAATGCTATTATTTAGCAAATAAACATTGGTGACCCCAGGAGGAAACGGTGCTAAGCCCGTGGACCTATGCTGAATGAGTATCAACCAATGGATAATGGAGTTTAATTGTTAAACAATACTCCCTCCTTTCCGGTTTATAGGGCTTATCTCAAAATTTATGTTTTCCATTTTATAAGGCTCAATTTGGTCGTTTTCCATCACATTTTCAGATTCCAAGGTGCATTAAATCATTGCATGCAAGTATTAAGAGAAAATTGACCAATGCATGTACTTTATGCATGCATGCATTGCAATTAATGCATTAATAAACATAATTTTTTGAGGAAAACAAGAGCATTAATTAGGTGCTTTTGCAAAACAACAAACTGTATCCCACCACTCACCATCTACATTGATTGGTGAGATTTTTGAATTGAGCACTATAAACTGGAAAGGAGGGAGTAGCAATTTTTTCTCATGCAAGAGACTGGCTAGTATATGTGTGCTCCAAGGAACCGCACCACGCGAGCGTTCGCAACTGCCACGTTCGGGTTGCGCTTGGCTCTTCGCCTCTTCGAGAAGACGAACAATAATGCTACTCCTACTTCTACACTATCGACTCCACTGCTGCATGTCCGTCCACCTCATGCGGGAGGGATAGCGTGTAGCGAAGTTCTACCATCGCTCCGGCCTTTGCGTCTATGACAGGTGGGCCCAACAGGTGGTTGGCCCTCCTGTCATGCAGCCAAAGGCAGGTGCAGTTAAGGCACCGGAGCTCAGTCCGCGAGGGAGAGGGCGTCGTAGTAATCAAATTTCTCGGTCTTGTACGAGTTGACGTGACACATCAAAGCACTGCACTCGATAAAAGTCTTTTTACACATTTCAAATGGGCTACTTCGTATGTAGGAGTAGACATATTCTGCTTCGTATGTAGTCACTTGTTGCAATCTCTAAAAGGACTTATATTTGGAAACGGAGGGAGTACAACGCATGCATGCATGCCGTGACTTTCCTTTTGATACTTGCATGTGTTGATTTGATGCACCTTGCCAAATTTTGACTATAAATTTAACTAACCAAATTTTCATGCATGTCAAAAAAAATTACGGGGCTGTTTGAATTGTGACTATGTTTCTCTTATGTTGCCACATTATTTTTCCCACACTTGCCACACTTGCCTAACCTGAGTTGCTCAAATTATTAGACACACTTTGGCTTGCCTAAGGGAATGTTGCCACAATTTTTGTGTCTATGACATGTGGGGTTCACTGCTAATAAAAAAATTCTTGTCTTAGGTGTGGCTAATAAAAAGACTTATATTTAGGAACGGAGGGAGTAGAAAATATAAATAATAATGCATGTTGGGGCAACCCACGTTTCCGCTAATTTTAGCCGTGGGCTTGTTCACAATTTTTACGAGGGGGTGGTTGTTCATTTAATGGAGGGACTTGTAGTACCAGACTTGAACGATACAAAGTGCGACCTGGCACACCGTAACACCACTTGGAACAAGCGGGTAGCTATCTCAAAAACAATCAACAACTAAAAAACCGCGACTGGCATGTAGTAGTACACAATTTAAAGCGATTGTTTTGATGGAGTGAAAAAGGAAAACTACCCCACTACTTATATATAGGCCGGAGCCTCCGCTTGCTTGCTAGGGTTGCTCTATTCACATACTCTCATCCTCTCCAGATCTAAACAAGATAGGGGTGGTAACACTGTCTTTCTCCCTTCAAAAAACACTTGCTTTCTATCCTCACCGCTGGTTATAGATCCGGACGTATCCCCCTCCATCGGTGAAGGGGAGGAGGGGCAGCGTTTAGGCCGTCGTCGACAGCGAAGGAGGAGACCCACTGCCGGCCGCACCGTTATCTCTGGCCAAGCGCCAGCGCAGGAGGTCCTCCGATCCTTCGCTGCGTTCGTGGGCGGATCCGCCTCCCGCCGCCCACCTATCCACATCCCGACGACCTTCGGGTATATCTTCGTTCGAAACCGCCTTAGCTCTACTTCCCCAGCTCGCTACGTCGCCGCATGTGCATCATTTTCTACCTCTCAGCCCCTCTCGATCGGATGATCCAACGCCACCTATTTTTTTTCTTCTATTGTTAGAGGTAAAGCTACTTCATGGAGTCGAATCTTGTACTCCCTCCGTCCGAAAATACTTGTCATTGAAATGGATGTATCTATATGTATTTTAGTTCTAGACACATCCATTTTGATGACAAGTAATTCCGACGGAGGGAGTACTTGGTTCAAACAAGAAATAAAGTGGGGTGGGGAATTTAGTATGTACATCGGACTTGGTACATGCAGGAAGGAAAGGGGTGAAAGTAGTATAGACTGGTCATCCAACCGGTCTCTTGGTCTAAAAGGAAATATAGGGGTAACGCTGTACACAGTGGTATGACCAGGACTAGATTTGCTATCCACACATAGGAGTAGGTGGCTAGAGTGAACAAAAATGGGACCAACCCATATATGTTTCTTGGATGTTTCTTTCTCGGGGCAACAAACTATGAATCGCCACTTTATGCCCCTGTTTATATACATGGTGCTGTACTGCTAGTGCACCCACTGTCCCATGCCCTTGTACCAAATATTTAGGCTCCGGTCAGAATAAATGGGCAGAAAACATAGATCTTGATGAAAATAGAGGAATAGGAAAGGAATGAAGGTATAAAACTATGGAACAGTGAACCGAAGGAAACTCTCAAGAGAATGTGTTCGGATGGACTACGAAATGTACAGATTTGTTTTTTAGAGTAGCATGCTTGGCAGTATGAGATGCTATTTGTTTATTCAGCTGCACAAAGGACTACTCTTGTCCTCACCTCACGTACCACACATAGGTTGATTTTTTTATTCCGCAAACACAAAGACAAAGAACCTGTCTAACGCATGGCAGCGAAGCTGCCTCGGGCTTCCGCCCAAAAAATGAGCAGCGCGTGGATGTTTCTAATCCTATGGAATCGGTACTACTGCACCAGCTTTCCTATGAAACACTATTCACCTTTCCTGTTCAACGGTTGGAAGGGAAAGAATACCGTAGGATTTGTGTTCCTACGAAAATCCTGCACCAAACCTGTGAACCGAATGCAGCCTTAGCTGTTCTTAATATAATGTCCCTGGTAAAAATGAAGCCATGCCACAGTTTTTGCCTGTAATTGTTTGAGACTCTGACAAGTTTAGCCAAATGTTTTTGCCTGTAATTGTTTGAGACTCTGACTGTTTCCTCTGTGCCTTTTTGTGCAAACAGGGATATCCAATTCACCTGGTTGTTGTTGTGACCTTTTGGTGCACTGCACAAAACTCTTCTTAAAAGAAGTGACTTTTGCGCTGTTTAATTGGAATGTCAGAATGGAACAGTTGGTTCATTTTGGTGGAACTGCTAAAAGGGAGATCTGTGTTCCAATCCTCATCATCCATATTGGCGCCATAACCTTCCTTTAGGTAAGAATGATATTTAATGCATGTGTTCATATCTATTTTTCGACTGCCATGAGAAAATAATGATGTTTTTTACTAGTACACTTGTACTCCCTCACTGACAAAACCAATTTTGAATTAGAAGGGCAATCATGTACTTGGTTTCACCAACTGGTGAGGAGAAAGAGAAACAGAGCATGACGAGGAAGAAGAAGAAGAATAAATAAAGGTTAAGGCGATCTTGCTTGAAGCCGGAGGCCTCGGTCGAGGCCATTCAAGGGCTCCGCAACGACTACCTTACATGTGAGACGATCCTCCAGGGAGCCCTTCCACTTATGCTGTCTCACTTAATTAATTAGGAGTACTTAAGTACCACTAATTTATTACTGCCTAATTTTCCTATTGGAGTTAAACAAATCTTTAGTAGGACCCTATGTTGAATCATGTACGTGTGAATGTTTGTCTATGGAGGTGAATCATGTGGTGGAGGAGGGAGGGAATATTATTAGTGTCATGACATAATAGTGCTATTGTTTTGCATGTCAATTTATTGCCATTGGTTCAATGAGGCAATGTTTTGCGTATTGTCCATCATGAATTTGATGCTACTATTTGAGTAATATTCTAATGTCTTCCTATCCTTTCTCACTAAGCTAATGAAGGTTTCACCTTGTTCCTACTTGTGCAAACAGGGATCATGTTGTGCCAATCATACATTTTAGTGGAACTACACAAGACAATACAATGAATCAGTATCCCAGCCAAAGGCTTTAACTTTCTGCTGGAAGTTCTTGATAGTCTTCGATATAATCTCAAAGACCTTTGGTAAACAAGAGTGATTTCAACAATACATTTGAAGTGCAAAAAATATATACTATTGTGTGATTCCGTGAGTGCTTTATCATCTCTTATGGGACTACATGAATAAGCTTTTTTCTCAGGTTGGTACGGGCCTAAGTCCTTCATCCATATTAGTTTGTTGTCATCTCTATTTGTATCGTGCTACTGTCATGAGAAACTCCTTTATCTTTGCACTTTTAAGTTTTGCCCCTATGATAAATGGCAATGCTTTGAGTGTTGAGTTGAGCTAATTGGCACTGATTAAATAAACTAATACCTCTCTTTAAGCAAGACTACTATGTTGGTAACTTTACCCATTAAGATAATGAGGGTGCTTCTATTTGTTAGTGTATTTTTCATCAACTAGTCCCACTATTACAGTAATCTCACTCTCTCAATATATGTGCCAACAGGGATGCTCGATTTTGGTGGAACTGCACAAAAACTTTGGGTGCTTCATTGCCTCGATAGCTTCCGTCCTTTCCTGTCAGTCGCTAATCTCCGCTTGCTTCCTTCCTTTGCTGTTAGTCGCTTGGCTTATCTCGGCTTCCAGTCAAAGGAAATAGTAATTTATATGCTACCTCACATAGGTTGGTACTGGTCTTTATCCTGATTATTGTTCCTGTCATATGTATTGGTAATTTGGTATTGTGCTACTGTTTGTCGATTTCATAAAGGAGTAATTTGGAGCCTGAACTTCATGCAGGAAAATCATTACATCGGGTGATTTCAGTAGAACTGCACAAAATGATCAGATGGACAGGTACTTATGCTGCTGCTATGTACTCCAAAGTTCACTCAGACAAGCATCGATGTTGACAAGAAATGCCTATATTAATTCGAGTATCAACCGACGTCAACCAATTGTCAAACTCCAAGTATTAGGAGAGTGAACGCCAAAAATATTGCTTGGTGCATAGCCCAGAAAAACGCAGTCCAGTCTTTGGTCCCAAGTTGTGCCTTTTGGTTATCGGCACATATGGTAGCGAACTATATGGCATGGAGTCTAAAGATTCCAGACAAGTTGGTTGACGCGTATATTCATCTGGCACTTAATCAGTCTGCATGCCAAGGATGCTCCATTTCAGTTGAACTACACAAAAATTTTGGGTGGTTCATTTTCTCAACCACCTCCTTTCTCGTCTGCAATGTAGAATTTTGGCAAGATACAGGACCAAGATGAGCCAGTAAACTAGTTGGATGAAAGTAGTGGCCAAGTTGCTGAAACCTCCCTCGGCATGAGGCCACTATTTGAGGATAAACCTACAAGCAAAGTTCAAATTATGCATGTTGCCTCTTATGTACTCGAAAGTTTACTCGTACAAGAACTAATTTTAGCAAGAAGTACCTCCGATGGAACACCATTTACCAGTCTGTACCCTAGGTAATTAAAGTTCGTCCATGGAACATATTGGTTGTTATCTCAATCATTTGGATGCATAAACATACTGAACATGTGTATATCTGAATCTTTTTGTGAATTATGTATGAATATTGTCGTGTGATCTATCAATCATTTGGATGCATAGATATGCTGAGCTTGTGTATATATGAATCTTTTGAGTTGTTGATAGTGAATGTTGGCTATGAATATGAACGTGTCCTGTGAACCTGAGTTTGATATGAATGTTTACCTTTTCTGTTGTATTTGTGTGTGAACTTGTTAGTATGCCTACTTTGGGGTATAAAACGCAGGTCTCTTATAAAAGTAATGTTGTGTCCAATCTATGTTTTCCCTTCTAACCACATTATATATATTTATATTATTACTATTATCGTATATTATATAGAGACTTATATATACATTATAAAAACATCCCACATGTTATCAACTTATAAAAGTAAATGTTTAACGGAAAATCCTGGTTGTTTTTGACTCACAGGCAAGGAAAATCCTGGTGATTGCGTACAAAAGCTTGCGAAGATTTTAAGGACCAATTTAATAATAACACGCTCATTTTTATTTTGAGCAATAACTCGCTAATTTCTTAATTATATATATATATATATATATATATATATATAATGTGCCTCTCCAGTTTATTCTTGGATATTAATTGCTCCTTCTAACATAACATTATACATATATATAACAAGCCCACCTAATACGTGTATTTCAAGGAAGTGCAAATGGGCTGGGATTTCTTAGAAAATATAAATGGGCCTGATTGACGTGAAATTAATTGTTCACCCAGCCCAGCAAATGGACTGTACATTCTAGAAAACATGGGTTAAATATATGCCACATTTTTGCAGGCTGGCATGTGGGCCAATAGGTCAAAGCTTACGCAGGGCGTTGCCAACTTGGTCAACAAATGATTGTGTCATCCACAGCCATTGGATTTATATCCAACGGCCGACATGCACCTTCAATCTCTCGTCTTCTTCCTCCAGTGTCGCCGGGACCGCTTTGGTCCGCCCCGTGACTAGCGGCTCTTCTTAGCACGCATCGCTGCGAAGCGCTACCCCACCGCCGGCCAGGCTATCCCTCCACCCCTCGACACCTCCTGTTATTCTCCATAGACTACAGCCCCACGCTACAATAGAACCAGTTATAACCCTTCTCCTCCTCTCAATCTACGACTCCACTACCGCGTTTTCCCATCTCCGAGTCGTTCCCGTCCGGGGCCTCACCGTCGTCCACCGCCTCGCTGTGTTCGGTGCGGCGTGGTCAACAAACGAGTCATAGGAAGAGGATTGTACGTGGAGAGCTGGCGGCCGGGACCCACGAGGTCCATGGTCGCACGCAAGGAAAGTTCCTCCTTATTAAGCTGGAAAAATGTTTCTCCACCGACAATTTGGGACCCGCTTTGTATCTTCGCACGGAAGGAAGTGCCTCCTTGTTTTGGCGAAAAAATATTCATCCGTTGATACCGGGACCCGCTGATTTGGTGGATGACTTGTGGGCCTACTAAGCGCACGCGTGTACGCACGGCTTTGTCAACTTAATCAACAAATGATTCTAGCAGCTCGACCGCTGGATGTTAATCCAACAGCTGTGCTCCTTCTTCAACCTCTCGTTCTTGCTCCTGCCTCCCGAGGGCGGCATCGCTGCCAGGCCGCCGCCAAGACCAACCAGTGAAGTTTCCCACTCGTCTCCATCTGCGACTCTACTGCCCTGTCTTCCTCATCTCCGGGTCGTTCCTGTCTGGGTGCGCTCGACACGGTGTGGTCAACGTGGTCAACAACCGAGAGTCATCGGAAGATGACTGTACGTGAGAGGCTGACAGTGAGGACGCACCACGCCCATGGACGCATGCATGCAACGGAACGCGGCGAGGTCAACGTGGTCAAGGAACGACTTCCATCGGAATTATACTGTACATGGAGAGTCTCAGCTGGGTCCACGGCCGCAGCAAGTAAGTGCCTCCTTATTACGCGGAAAATAATAATTCCTCCAACTGACAGCAGCGACACACTGGACAAGCCACCGTATTTTGCAAAAAAAAACATTTGCCCCCTGACTGCTGGGACCCACCTGACGGGCCACCGTATTTCATGAAAAAAAATGTTCCCCCCGCTGTCAGCTCGGACCCACTAGAAGTGCCTCCTTATTACGCACAAAAAAATGAATACTCCCCCTGCTAGCTGGGACCCACCTTGGTTGGAGGCTGACTTGTGGGCCTACTAAGTTGACGGGGACAAAGGGCTTTGTCAACTTAGTCAATATGAATGATTCTAGCTCCAGTGACCGTACAATGTCCATCCAACGGCCGTAGTGCTTCTTCAACCTTTGGTCTTCTTGCTCCAGCCACCCAAACCAGCGCTGGTCGTGCCTCATGCTCCTTCCTCCCGTGGCCGGCTGTGCTACCGCGGAGGCCTCACCGCCCCCTACTATTCCCGCCGCTGGCTAGGCCCTGCGGCGACGGCAGCCTCACACCGCAGCCGAACCAGTGAACCCTCGTACTCCTCTCCGCGTGGGCTCCCACTGCCGCGTCTTGCCCGGCTCCGCGTCGTCCCCTTCATAGGCCTCGCCGTCGTCCACCGCCGTGGTGCTCTCCGCGCGGCGTGGTCAACGTGGTCAAGGAACGACTTCCATCAGAAGAGTATAGTACATGGAGAGGCTGACAGCTGGGTCCACGGCCACTGCCCAGTTTTTTTGTGATTTGCCAAGCAAGTCGCTTTGTCAGGCCTATTGGGCTGCAAATCTTTCAAGACGAGGAGAGCTTTCATTCGGCTGGCCAAGAAAATGGCCCATCAGTAACGAGAAATGGGATGTACATTTTTAAAACACATCAAACCGGCAATTAGTTTCAAATATCTTTTTTTCATTTTGAGATTTTAAATTACATTAATTTTTATGGGTGGAGAATTTGTTGGATTTTATATTGATATACATTTATTTTTAAAATCAGTTTGAATGTGAGTCGAAATTTCGGGATTAAAAACAGTTCGGACCGCACCGAGATATGCAAAATTTCGTATAATTTTTTAACCATGGCCACAATGTGGGTTGTAAAGCTAACAAAAAGAATATGGGCTCCAAAAAAAACCTTAAGAATTAGCAAATGGGCTGTAAATTATTAGAAATAATGGCAGATGGGTTGTATGCTGTTTTCCACAGATTTGAGGCTTTCCTAAAAAAAGGTTGACGACAAGCGGATCGTTGGATGGCCATCCAACGGCCGTCGTGCTTCTTCAATCTCTGCTCTTCCTGCTCCAGCCGCTCAAACAAGCGCTGGCGGGACTGCCTGCTCTCTCCTCCCTGTGGCCGGCTCTGCTGCCACGCAGGCCTCATCGCCCCACCGTACTCCCATCGCTGGCCTAGCCATCCCTCTACTAACTCACACCTGCTGTTATTCTCCGGCGACGGCAGACGAACCAGTAAACCCTCGTGACAACAGATTCCCTTGGCGTGGGAAACAATCGCCAGTCTTCCCTCGCCTCCGTGTTGTTCCTTCCTAGGCCTCGCCGTCATCCACCGCCTGGTGCTCTCGGCGCTGCCTGGTCAACGTGGTCAACGAATCGACATGCATCTGAAGTGGATCAGACGTGGAGAGGCCGACAATTTGGGTCCATGGCTGCACGCAAGGAAATGCCTCCTTATTACGCGCAAAATAATGATTCCTCCACCTGACATCAGGGACCCACCGAAAGGGCCTCTGTATTTCACGGAAAAAAACGTTACCACCGCTGACAGCTCGGACCCACCAGCTATATCTTCGCACGCAAGGAAGTTCCTCCTTATTACGCACAAGAAAAATGAATACTCCGCCTGTTAGCTGGGACCCAGTATAGTGGCAGGCTGACTTGTGGGCCTACTAAGTTGACGGGGACGGAGGGCTTTGTCAACTTAGTCAATATGCACGATTCTAGCTCCAGCGACCGTATGATGTCCATCCAATGGTCGTAGTGCTGCTTCAACCTCTAGTCTTCCTTCTCCAACCGCCCAAACCAGCACCGCTCGTGCCTCGTGCTCCTGCCTCCCGTGGCCGGCTGCGATGCGACGGAGGCCTCACCGCCCCCTACTACTCCCACCGCTGGCCAGGCCATCCCTCTACTCATCCACACCCCCTGTTATTTTGCGGCGATGGCAGCCTCACACCGCAGCGAACCATTGAACCCTCGTACTCCTCTACGCGTGGGCATCCACTGCCGCGTGTTCCCCGGCTCCGCGTCATCCCCTTCCTAGGCCTCGCCATCGTCCACAGCCCTGGTGCTCTCGACGCGGCGTGGTCAACATGGTCAAGGAACGGCTTCCATCGGACGTGGACTGTACGTGGAGAGGCTGACAGCTTGGTCCACTTCCGCAGCAAGGAAGTGCCTCCTTATTACGTGCAAAATAATTATTCCTCCACCTGACAGCGGGGACCCACCGGATGGGCCACCGTATTTCACAAAAAAAACAATCCGCCCCCCTGACTGCTGGGACCCACCAGCTACATCTTCGCACGCAAGGAAGTGCGTCCGGGCAAAAAAACGATTCACCCCCCTGACTGCTGGGACCCACCAGCTACATCTTCGCGCGCAGGGAAGTGCGTCCGGGCAAAAAACGATTCACCCCCCTGACTGCTGGGATCCACCAGCTACATCTTCGCACGCAAGGAAGTGCGTCCGGGAAAAAAAATGATTCGCCCCCCTGACTGCTGGGATCCACCGGCTACATCTTCGCACGCAAGGAAGTGCGTCCGTGTAAAAAAAAACAATTCACCCCCCTGACTGCTGGGACCCACCAGCTACATCTTCGCACGCAAGGAAGTGCCTGACAGTCGGGACCCACCTGGTCAAAGCGTACGTAGCGTTGTCATTCTGGTCGCGAACGTGTACATACATACTGGTCGTTGTAGAGGCGCGCACGTGTCGTAGTAGAGGCACGCACGTAGCATGTACACGTACGTATAGCGGCGAGGGTGCAAGAAAGAAAATACGGCCACGCACATACATACGGGCAGGGTCTCGAACGCCTACTCGCGCATACGTACATGGCTGGGTCGGAATGGAGAAACAGTGTCGTCGTCGTGTTCATGGGGAGCCAACCGGCTGGGTCGGAACGGAATGCGTGATCGTGTTCCTCGGGAGGGCTTGGATGGAAGAGGCGATGGAAACGAGGCCTGGCGTACCACACAACGGAGGAAACAGACCTCCTACGTTCGGAACGGGGTCCTGTTGATTGGGAGGGGTGTGGCGTACCGCAAAACGGAGGAAACAGACCTCCTACGGTCGAAACGGGGGTCCTGTTGATCGGGAGGGGTGTGGCGTACCACAAAACGGACGAAACGGGCCTTCTACCGTCGAAACAGGGGTCATGTTGATCGGGAGGGGGTGTGGCGTACCGCAAAACGGACCTCCTACGGTCGAAACGAGGGTCCTGTTCATCGGGAGGGGTGTGGCGTACCGCAAAACGGGACTCCACGGGATACTGTTCATCTCCACCGTCGACCTCCTCCAGCCTCCACGGGCTACCGTCGACCTCCTCCAGCCTCCACGGGCTCCTGTTCATCCAGCCTCCACCGCGCGCTACTCCACCGGCCATCGCTCAACCACCCCTCCACCGCTCATCGCTCATCCAGCCCTCCAAAGACACCACGGGTCCTGTTCATCCAGAGGCAACGCCACCGCCACTGATTCATCCAACCCCCCGCAATGCTCACTGCTCATCCCCGAGGCAGCATCGATCGGCTTCGATTAGCAGCGATGGCGAAGAATCGCCGATCGGGTTCAAGAAACAGCCATCGATCGATCGCCGGGTTCAAGAACGCGTAGCTCGCAATGGAATCGCCGGGTTCGATTAGAGCCCAACGCCTCGCTTCGGGTTCGATTAGAGCCAACGCCGCACACGCATGTACGTGTCACGAGAGAACGCAGCATCGCTTCGGCCCCCGACCTCCCACCGTAATGGGGAACTCCCCGAAATTTTCCTCCCCCTCGCTTCTACCATGGTTTTTTCCGTCATGGACGGCCCAAAGAATGTCATGCAGCTGCGTCTCCGGCCCGCCCAGGACGAAAAGCCCATTTTCCGTCATGATTTTTTGTCATAGAAGTAGGAGCCCACCACATCTATGATGATACCGGGTTTTGTCACAATTATCGTCATAGAAGTGCCATATGTATGACAGAAAAAAATTTGTTCGGCCCAAAATGTCACAGATGTGTCTTTTTTTGTAGTGTAAGCAACACCTGGTCCCCTTTTAATAGTATTGGCTTTTCCTATGTACTCAATGTGATCTTGGATCACTAAAATGAAAATGTAGAGTCTTGAGCTTGAGCCAATATGTGTCCTTAGAAGCTCTCTGATTGGCACAGTGCTGTGTGCAGTCCCTGCAGACGAGCTCTCTGATGAAGCTCTGCTTGCTCCACCGGAGGAGGAGCATTCGGCCTCCACCTAAATATTACCTTGCACCCCCTTTTACTTCCATTCCTCAATGCATCTTTTGGTAAACTGGAATGTTTTATGTTGGAACGTGCGTGGGTTAAATTCTGGCGACAAACACTTAGCTTTGTTCAATGCGATTACCTCCAGTGGTTGTGCGGTCGTATGTTTACAAGAAACCAAGAAATCCGCATTTGATCTGCCCTTTATTAAGTCTTGTTGCCCCCGTCGCTTTGATAAGTTCGCTTTTGTACCTTCTCGCGGGGCTTCGGGGGGTATTGTCACCATCTGGAATAGCACGATTTTCGCTGCTGATGTGCTTATGTCTGAAGATTTTGCCTTGGTCACACGTTTTAAATCAACGCAATCGGCCCAAAGCAGGACGTTGGTAAATGTATACGGTCCATGTCAAGGTGAGCAGAGGGAACAATTCATTAACTGGTTATGCTCTCTTCAAATTCCCTCAGATGAAGATTGGCTTTTTGTGGGAGATTTTAACTTCATACGTGCACCAGACAATCGTAACAAACCGGGAGGGAACATTAACGATATGAATACATTTAATGATTTTATTCGCTCTCAAAGGCTAATTGAGTTACCTATCAAGGGGCGTTCTTTCACTTGGAGTAACATGCAGCTCGACCCTCTTCTAGAGCAACTGGATTGGTTTTTCACAAGCACAAACTGGACCTCTTCATACCCTAAAACCTTGGTCAACCCACTCGGTAAGCCCGTATCGGATCATACTCCTTGTGTGGTTAACATTGAAACAAACATCCCGAAATCCAAGCTATTTCTCTTTGAATCATTTTGGGTTCAGCATCCGGGTTTTATGCACATTGTTGAGACTTCTTGGGCCAAACCAGTTCACTCCACGAACACTGCCACTGTGCTTTGCCGCAAACTCAAAACACTACGACGGGATCTTAAACACTGGAGTAAAGGTATATCTAAACTTTCAGTGGCCATTGAAAATTCAAACAAGGCCCTCTTTGATATTGATGAACTGGAAAACAAACGGACTTTAACTATACCTGAAACCAACTTTCAACGCATCCTCAAGACTCACATTCTAAGATTACTACGATATCAGCAAGCTTACTGGAAAAAGCGTTGCACCATTAGATGGATTCAGTTTGGAGATGAGCCATCAAAATTCTTTCAAGCCTTGGCTTCTGAAAGGTACAGGAGGAATAATATTGCTTCTTTAACAACCTCGGATGGCATAATAGTTGAGGATCATGCTGGTAAAGAATCTCACATTTTTCAAACGTTCAACGAACGGATGGGTTTGTCACGGCCTTGCAATATGAAGTTTGACTTAGCCAGTATAATCAAAAAAATTGAGGGATTAGATGCCCTGACCATGCCTTTTACCCATGAGGAAATTGACAAAGTGGTCAGAGAAATGCCAGCGGATAGAGCCCCCGGTCCAGACGGATTTAATGGGTTGTTCTTAAAACGTCACGCCGCTTATCAAGGAGGATTTTACAACTGTGCAATCAATTCCACAACGGGGAACTCAATTTGGAAAGTATTAATGATGGCTTCATCACCCTCATCCCTAAAGTTGGTTCTCCAGAAACTATCAATGACTACAGACCGATCACGCTTCTCAACTGCTGCCTCAAAATTGTTACTAAGCTACTGGCAAATCGACTGCAAACGATCATCCTCAAAATCGTCCACCGAAACCAATATGGCTTTCTCAAAGGCGGACGATACAGGACTGTCTTGCCTGGGCTTACGAATATATATATCAGTGCCAATCATCCAAAAAAGAGATCATGCTCCTCAAATTGGACTTTGCCAAAGCGTTCGATACGATCGAACATGAGGCAATGATTAAGATCATGGAAAGCATGGGATTCAATGCCAAGTGGCTGGGTTGGATTAGGTGTATCTTTTCCTCAGGCAAGTCATCTGTCCTTCTCAACGGCACACCCGGCCGTCAATTCCATTGTAAATGTGGTGTCCGACAAGGGGATCCTCTCTCCCCCCTCATCTTTGTCCTGGCGGCTGACCTTCTCCAAGCAGCCATCAACGATGCCTTTGCTCGCAATCTGATCCAACTGCCGCTGCCCTCCACAACCCAGAAGGATTATCCTGTGATACAATACGCTGATGACACCATTCTGGTGTTGCCTGCATGCGTCCAACAAGCTGCAGTGATCAGAGATATTCTAAATGACTATGCTACGTCCATTGGGCTGAAAATAAACTTCCACAAGTCAACTCTAATCCTGATGAACTGTGATCCAGCAAAGACTCGGGAAATAGCCAACATTTTCGGCTGCGTTGTTGGAAAATTGCCTTTTATCTATTTGGGCCTCCCTCTCGGAACTACCCGCCCAACCATTCTTGAGCTCATGCCACTGGTTTGCTCTGTTGAAAGAAGACTAATGGCTACTCTCAACATGATCTCCTATGGTGGAAAACTCTCCCTGCTCAACTCAGTTATCACCTCCTTGATTATATTTGCTCTGTGTACACTCCGGTTGCCAACCAAGATCATCGAGCTCTTGGACAAAATAAGAAGGAGATGCTTGTGGACCAAAAAAACCGAGCAAGGAGATAAATGCAACTCTCTAGCTTCATGGAACATGGTATGCCGACCTAAGGAATGTGGAGGTCTAGGGGTGATCGATCTCAGAATTCAAGGTGATGCCCTTCTACTCAAATACTTGCACAAATTTTACAATAGATGGGATGTACCATGGGTTCAGCTCTTTTGGGACACATACTACACCAACCAAATACCACACGCCTCAGATACGTGTGGGTCATTCTGGTGGCGGGACGTCGGAAAACTAATGCCCATATATAGGGGAATCACCAACATCCAAGTGGCAAATGGCAGAAATGTGCTTTTCTGGAAAGATTTATGGGTTGATGGCATTATTGCGGACAAATATCCATGAGCGTTCTCGTACATCCTCGATGAGGATATCTCAGTCAGGGATTTCTTGTCCATCACGTCTCTCCGAGAGGCGTTTCAACTCCCTCTTTCGGAACAAGCGCATGCCGAGGTCCGCCAACTTCAGTCTGACTTGGCCACGGTAACTTTATCAGAGGAGCAAAATGTTTGGTCATATGTATGGGGATCAACGCACTTCTCTACACACCAATATTACATGTTCTACTTCAGAGACACTAGGGCACATGAAGCTTTTCGGTGGTTATGGAAATCAAGATCCACAATGAAAATTAAGGTCTTTGGTTGGCTGCTGCTCTCCGATCGTCTCAACACCAGGAATATGCTTAAACGTAGACATTATAACATTGGAGATGATCATAATTGTATCCTATGTGGGCTACAAATTGAGGAAACCCTGGAACACTTGTTCTTTGAATGTCACTTCAGTGCTGAATGCTGGACTAGTCTCGGTCTTTCTTGGAATCAAGGAACTTCAAGGTTACAAATGATCACTCTGGCCAAAAACAGTTGGAGCCAACCTCTCTTTATGGAGGTGTTTTTGCTTGCGGTGTGGAGCATATGGAAGGAACGCAATAACAAACACTTCAGGGGGATTCCACCAACAAAGACATCTTGGCTAGACAGACTTAGGAAAGATTTTTCTCTCCTTACCTATAGGGTCAAGGAAAAACATAAACATTTCATCCCTCTAATTCTTGCCTCAATAGCTTAGTTCTCTCTCCACCCCCCAAAGTGGCGGGTAGATCCATGTAAAGGTACCATGTAATCTGTACATAATTCTTTTTAATATAAGTTTACAATAGTAGGAGGTTCTCCTACTGTTCAAGGTTCAAAAAAATATGTGTCCTTAGCATTTTTGAGGGGTCCACATTCCTAATCCATGCCATGCCAATCACTGAACTTTCTGAAATGATCATCTTGAAATAGCATTAGTTAAATGAGCTATATGTTGTTAGGAATTACCAAAACCACCCAGGGATAGTTGCACTTTCAAATAACAAATCCTAATCTTGATATATGCCAACTAAACAAACACCTTTGGAGATACCTGTAGAGCACCTTTATGATCACCCAGTTTCGTTGTGACGTTTGATAGCACACAAGGTATTCCTCCGATATCCGGGAGTTGCATAATCTCATAGTCAAAGGAATATGTATTTGACATGAAGAAAGCAATAGCAATAAAACTGAACGATCATTATGCTAAGCTAACGGATGGGTCTTGTCCATCACATCATTCTCCTAATGATGTGATCCCGTTATCAAATAACAACACATGTCTATAGTTAGGAAACCTTAACCATCTTTGATCAACGAGCTAGTCTAGTAGAGGCTTACTAGGGAGACGGTATTTGTTTATGTATTCACACAAGTATTCAAGTTTTCGACCAATACAATTCTAGCATGAATAATAAACATTTATCATGAATAAGGAAATATAAAATAACAACTTTATTATTGCCTCTAGGGCATATTTCCTTCAATAACCAATAGCGGGACCTGGATGCCCATATTGGTTCCTACATATTCCACGAAGATCTTTATCGGTTGAACCACGACGATGTCAAGGATTCAGTTAACCCCCTATGCAATTCCCTTTGCCCGGCAAGTCTCTTTACTCATTCTATAATACAAGATCCTCGGGACTAAACTCATTAGTCACATGCTTGCAAGCTATTCACAACATTGTATTACCGAGAGGGCTCAGAGATATCTCTTCGTCACACGGAGCTACAAATCCCAGTCCTGATCCATGCAACCCAACAAATACCTTCAGATATACCTGTAAAGCACCTTTATGATCACCCAGTTACGAAGTTATGTTTGATAGCACACAAAGTATTTCTCCGGTATCCAGGAGTGGCATGATCTCATGGTCTAAGGAACAGATACTTGACATTACGAAAGCTACGACAAAGTGAACTTAGTGACACGGTCATATGCTAAGCTTACGATTTGGTCTGTCTATTACGTCATTCTCCTAAGGATGTGATCCCGTTATAAAGTGACAACTCATGGCTATGTTTAGGAAATCTTAACCTTCTTTGATCAACGAGCTAATCTAGTAGAGGCTCACTAGGAACACGGTGTTGTTTATGTATTCACACATGTATTTAAGTTTTGTGACAATACAATTGTATTATGAGTAATAAAAATTTACCATGAACAACAAAATCTATACCTACTAATAAAGCAAGGTGTGTTTCGCTAATTTTTTCATCCGTTCACCTATATTATTAATTTTGATTTTTTTGCTATTCGAGATGGTACTAAACTTTTTGTGGACGCTTATCAAAATAATATATGAACGCAATTTTCATTGGGCCTGGCCCCAGCTCAATGGTACTGTTACTGGGCTCGTCGATATATGTTTAAAAAAAATTAATCAAGTGCCACGGACAAGATTCGAACCGTGCACCATGCGGTCGACGGTGCAAGAACCAGCCAACCCACCTACCAATTGCTTTGTGCTTTCTAAGAGATAAAATAGCTAAAATCTGTACGCAACACATTATGCCTTTTGGGCCGGCCCATCTATACATAGAAGTACAACTTTCATGTGGCATGTTTTAGAGGTTTCCTGGCCGGGTTTTACTGGGAACCTTCTAGAAGGTTTTCTACCAGTGTTATATTTTCCTTTTTTTTCTTTCTTATTTTCTAATTATTTTTATTTTTCAAAATTTTTTTGTAATTTTTATAAGAATCCGTATATTAAAAAAACACCTCTTTCATAAAATGTTTCCAGTTCTGAAGTCAAAATTATTGTTGAGAATTTTTAATTCATTCACAATATTATATTTTATTATTTTATTAAAGTAGGTATATATAGATTTCTTGCATCACAATGTTTTCGTCCGTCACCCTTGCTGACGCCTAGGGCGGAAAAAATAAAGTCGCTAGGCTATGACGCGAATCGAACACAGGCCTAATAGATTAGAGCAAAATATACCAGCCAAAACACCAGTCATTTGTTCTGCTCGCAAATTAAAGAAAGACTAATTATATACGCGATGGTTGGATGGACAAAGACGCACATGATGGGCCAACCGGACCAAAAAGTATTGCTCCTGTGGGGAAACAGCGTACACATGTTGTTTTGCTTGTGAAAAATTGAGAACTCGCCTTTGAATTAATAGTCCCACATTGATGCTTCTTATAGAATCCAATCAATTTTCCTTCAAAAAAAGAATCCAAACAATTTATATATGTCAGCGAGTACACAATTGATGTGCCCGTTTGGTAATAAACAAATATAAATGATGAGGTGCGGGATTGTAGGAGAGCTGAAGATAAACATAATGAATGCATGAGTTATACGACCAGATGCCGAATCAAGCAGCATCAAAATTCCTTGCATGATACGTGCATGTAGGAGAAGGCCAATGAATAGACAATGTTGTTGTATCAACGGTGTACTGTGTACTGCTTCTACAAAAGGTTCGCTTGGGATGTACAAACTCGAAAACCTGACCCAGGC
Source organism: Aegilops bicornis (assembly GCA_021605145.1). Classification (NCBI taxonomy): domain Eukaryota; kingdom Viridiplantae; phylum Streptophyta; class Magnoliopsida; order Poales; family Poaceae; genus Aegilops; species Aegilops bicornis. The sequence continues at coordinate 147,096,418 of CM038673.1, forward strand.
TGCTTAACCAAAATGATCCCAATTTGATTATAAGTTCGAGCACCCAAAAGTGATTTTTCTGTGAAAGCTTTTTACATTAGTGTGGGGTTTGAAAAAAATATATAGTGGTTATGACATTAGTTATGCCTTAGCATTCTTATTTATGACGTACAACTTTTGTATCGAGTAAAAGTCAACGTTTCGGTTCATTACATGATTCTCTAATGTGGGATGTATGCTTGTTAATTTGTAAACCTAAATTTTTAGGTTTGGTTTATTTTAAGCATGGATGCAAGATGAATCTTCATATGTCTTTACCTAATAATAAAGAACCGATCGCTTCTTACCACCATAATTTCATCTGTTTTGGTCCGTCCACCTCTTGCTCTCATAATTTTTGTACGGTTCTATATACAGGTTCATAAGTCAATGTGCCAAAATTTTATGGGCCACTTAAAACTTTCAACATGACGACCTGCCCTCCCCTCCCTTAAGGAGGTAGCAAACAAAAAAAGGTTTCCTTATGCTTGTGCTAGAATTTCAGATTCTAATTAATAGTCCCATCCCGCCTTTTTACATTAAATTCTAGCAACTTATATACGTTTCGAGTTGCCAGAATCAACAAGCCAGCAAAAAGAGGATGAGATATGTATGCCATGCATCACCAATCGAAAACTGCTGAGTCTCTAGCCCCGAATTGAAGATCACGACCGATCAAAGATGTGAGAGAGGCAGATCAAATCCAAAAAAACAGCCTACTACTATCCTAAAGGGAGGCGATCTGAGAAATACAAAAAAAGCATCATGGATGTTGCCCGGCCTAATATCCTTAGTGGACCGGTAAATATCTTTGAGTCCTACCTGCAAAAAGGAAAAATATCTTTGACTCAATCACGCGGACGTGTTAGCGTGTACACATGAGTTTATTCTTCAAACTATGCACACTTTTTTAACACAAATGCAGATAGTCTTCAAGCCGTATTAATCCGGTTTCACACGAGTGCACAATAAATCATCGGTGCCAAAATACAGACGTTTATGTGTCATGGCAGTTGAGTCTTTAATTGATCCTAGTATGATAATAACAAATTTATTATTGCATATAGGACATATTTCCAACAAATGGATCATTCGGTAGTTGCATTCATCAGTACTCCACGCTTGATCAAAAAGGCACTAGCGGATTAATGGGACATCTTTCTACCTTAGTCCACTGCCATAGCCATCGGGGGACCCCATGTCTAAGTGCAGATCTATCCACTACCACTCCACGCCGACATGCATAACTGCACCATCGACAATATTGTGGGAGCCGCAACCCCGGTGGAAGATGTTGGCGAGGAACCTATGGTGTGTCCCTGTCGCTGGTGCCACAAACCTGCACGTATGATGACTACTGCCTCACATGAACCTGCGCAAAAAACAGTTCCCAAAGAAATTCATGAGTGATAGAAAACTGGTGGAAGGGAGAAGGTAACGTACGGAGGGAAGGTAGGCAAAGGATGGGCGGAAGAAAAATTGGGGTAAGAAGAAAACTTGCATAATTTTTAGATGAGTAGAGATAGAGATTTTGTTGTGGAAAATCCCCAGATAAGTTGCACCTCTGCTTGCATCCGCAAGTGGGTTGCCCTGAAGTTCAGCGAAGGTGACTAGCTACATGCTGTTAGCGTATGACACCGGATCGGTCAGCCCAATCTAAAGTGTTTTCACTTTTCCCAAAAAATGTTCAAAATTTTCAAAATTTTATGTGTTTTTAAAAATGTTTGGAATTCCAAAAAATGTTCACTTTAAAAAAAAATCTTCAAACTAAATCAGAATTTTAAAAATTATTTACGATTACGAAATGTTCATGTTTTTTCAAAAAGTTTGAAATTTCAAAATGTGTCCACATTGTTAAAAATGTTCATAATTTCAAAAAATACTCGGATTTTCAAAATATGTTTGCCTTTAAAAAGGTGAAATAAATATGTTTGCGTTGTTCAAAAAATCTTTGGATTTTCAAACATTATTTGTATTTAAACACTTGTTCACAATTTTCAAGAAAAGTTTGAAAATTTTCAAAAAGTTTTCTGACCTAGCGCTACTGTTAGTTCTTATACTCCCGCGCTGCTCATTAGTAAATTACAATCGTGAGCTCCACTTGCTAGCGACAGCCTTTTTTTGAAAGGTATCAAACTTTATTCGTCATATGATTGCCATATCATTTACAAGTTGTGGAAGAATAAAGTCAGGTGCATTGGCATCCCAATGTTCAGACAAGCTAGAATTAAAACAGTGTTTTGCTAGACTATCTGCTACTAAATTAACTTCCCTGCAGCAATGATCAAAAGAAACACTGGAAAAGTCCAACACCTGGAGGGAGGCTTCCGTGATCACCGGAACATCTGGACCCATATAAGTTTCCGGGTTTGAGATTGCCTAGCGAGCTTGCTATCAGATTCTATGACCACCTGAGAGCATCCAATATTAGCTGCTAGGATCATTCCATTGCGGATAGCCTTTATTTCCGCTGATTCCGCAGTAGATACGTGGGGTAACGTCCAGGTTGCTGCTGCAATAAAGACTCCGTGTTCATCGCGCGCCACAGCACCGCAGGCACCTGACAAGTTTCAGCATGAAAAGATGCATCGACGTTGATTTTCACGACCCCACTGCTCGGTTTCTTCCAGACATGATCGATCTTCCGGGTAGGCTCGTTCAGCGTACAACTGCGGATAAAATTAGTAGCAAGAACACGGATAGACATTGCTGTACGTTCCGGGGACTGGATAGTCTCTCCTTTCACGCCTTGTCGTCTCTGCCACCAAATATACCACATGGCCACAATGATCAACTCGGCTGCTGGTAGCTCATGGACCACGGAGCGATCTTGGTGAAGAAACTCTAGATTTATTGAGCCCGACCGGTCCTGAGCCACTGCAAACTTGATGGTTTCCGCCAGTTTTAATTCTGTCCAAACATCAGCTCCACGTGAGCATGTAAATAGACAGTGATGTATGTCCTCCAATCCAACCTTACACTGTGGGCATTGAGGCACTAGTGGAATGTGTCTGCCCGCTAGGACTCCTAGTTATGGTAGGACGCCCTTGAGCACCTTCCATCCAAAGTGCTTGATCTTTCCAGGAATGTGCATATGCCATAGTTCTTTCCAGACCAGGTTTAACTGAGATCTCCCAGGACAGTTAGCTCTAGCAAAGCGGTGACCAAACTGATGGTTGAACTCCACATGATAAGCCGACCTCACTGAAAAGGTACCTGAACGTGTAAAATGCCAAGCCACAAAGTCCTCTACAGCCTCAACATGGAGCGGGATTTGCAAAATCATGTTCACATCAACAGGTGAAAACACATCATGAATAAGCTCCTCGTCCCACTGTCCCGTGTGAGGGTCAATAAGTTCTTCCACCTTGGACAACATAGTTACTCCTCTGTTGGTAATGACCCTTCTTGTTTCACTAGCGACAGTCTTTCAACAATTGGAGGTTTAGAGTTTGATTCCTGGTGAGGGCATTGTTTTTTTGTGAATTTTTCCGTTGCACTATAGTACCAGCAGGGTGAACACGCGCGCACACTGTAACACACCAGGAAGAGAAAGGGGATCGGTACGTGAGGGAGAGCGAGAGAGACTTGGGAAGGAAGAAGAACTGTGTTAAGATGAATGATTGGGGATGAGGTTTCCAGCTAGTCACATCACATGCCCAAGCCACAACCGGCTGGTTCATATTTAAACACTCCCCTCTCCTCTCCTCTCACCCACTCGCTCCACTTACAGGTGGGGCCTGATCCTTGCCACGTCACGCTGGACAAGTGGTGGCCAAGTGGCCAGGCATGACATTCTCCCCTCCTTGAGACTGTGCCTCCTCTTGAGAGCTGGCGGCGTCGTCCTCCCAAATGCTTGCATCAGGAAAGCGCCAGCGCAGGACGTAGAAATCCTCCCAGGTGACTACCAGAGGTGAACTGTCGCCCCATTGCACCTTGATCTGAACGACTGATGCATTGCCCCTCTTCATCATGCGTCGCTCTAGAATGCGCGTCGGGGCTGCGCTGGACACGGACAAGTCTGGCACTCGCGGCAGCTCGGCGTACACTGGAGTGTAGTCTGGCATGAACGGCTTCAATGGGGAGACATGGAAGACTGGGTGGACGCGGCTGGACGCGGGAAGGTCGAGCTTGTACTCCAGGAGCCCGATCTTCTCGACGATGGTGTACGTCCCGAACAACTTGTAGGCGAGCTTGGTGCAGGGACGGATGACGACGGACTGCTGCACATACGGTTGCAGCTTCAAGAGGACCTGCTCACCCACTTGAAACTGGTGCTCGGTGCGGTTGTGGTCGGCCTGCTTCTTGAAACGGCGCTGGGCGCGCTCGAGTTGGGCGCGGATGTGCACCGTGTGCGCCGCCCAGTTCATGTCGCCGCCAGTCGGGGCGTCGCCAGGCCATGCCGTGGTTTCCCCCAAGTTGGCCTCCTTGTCGTACAACGCCTTGAACTGGGTGCAGCCGAGCAACAAGTGGAAGGTGGAGTTCTACCAGAACTCCGCCATGGGCAGCCGATGACGCCACTTGCCGGGAGTGTCGTGCACGGCGCACCGGAGATACATCTCCATGCACTGGTTCACGCGCTCGCTCTACCCATCTGTCTACGGGTGGTAGGCGGTGGAGTAGAACAACTTCGTACCAGCGCCAGCGAGCAGCTCCCACCCTAGATTCCTGGTGAACACCTTGTCGCGGTCGGAGACGATCGATGCCGGCACGCCGTGGAGTTTGACCACATTGTCCCGGAACACGCGCACCACCTGCGACGCATGGAAGGGATGGCGCAGCGGGATGAAGTGGGCGAACTTGGTGAAGCGATCGACCACCACCATGATCGTGTCGAAGCCCAGCCCTTCGACGAAATCCATCGTGAGATCCACCCAGGGCGCCGTAGGAACGGGCAAAGGTGCCAGCAACCCGGCCGGTCTGGAGAGCTCGTGCTTGGCTTGCTGGTAGATGGTGCATTGCTGCACAAATTCCTCCGTGTCCCGCTTGAGGCCGCGCCACTCGAAGTGCTTACGCACCCGCTGGTATGTTGCGGTCGCGCCAGAGTGGCCGCCGACCGTGCTGTTGTGGAGCGCGGCAATGAGCTTGGTGCGGAGCACGGGATTGGCACCAATCCAAAGCCGGCCGCCGCGGCGAATAACGCCTTGGTGTAGCTCGTAGCCGTCGTTGTCCGGGCTGGTGATGGCTGTTGGAAATATGCCCTAGAGGCAATAATAAAAGGATTATTATTATATTTCCTTGTTCGTGATAATTGTCTTTTATTCATGCTATAATTGTATTATCCAGAAATCATAATACACGTGTGAATACATAGACCACAATATGTCCCTAGTGAGCCTCTAGTTGACTAGCTCGTTGATCAATAGATAGTCATGGTTTCACGACTATGGACATTGGATGTCATTGATAACGGGATCACATCATTAGGAGAATGATGTGATGGACAAGACCCAATCCTAAGCATAGCACAAGATCGTGTAGTTCGTTTTGCTAGAGCTTTTCCAATGTCAAGTATCTTTTCCTTAGACCATGAGATCGTGTAACTCCGGATACCGTAGGGAGTGCATTGGGTGTACCAAACGTCACAACGTAACTGGGTGACTATAAAGGTGCACTACAGGTATCTCCGAAAGTGTCAGTTGGGTTGACACGGATCGAGACTGGGATTTGTCACTCTGTATGACGGAGAGGTATCTCTGGGCCCACTCGGTAATGCATCATCATAATGAGCTCAAAGTGACCAAGTGTTTGATCACGGGATCATGCATTACGGTACGAGCAAAGTGATTTGCCGGTAACGAGATTGAACTAGGTATTGGGATACCGACGATCGAGTCTCGGGCATGTAACGTACCGATTGACAAAGGGAATTGTATACGGGGTTGATTGAATCCTCGACATCGTGGTTCATCCGATGAGATCATCGAGGAGCATGTGGGAGCCAACATGGGTATCCAGATCCCGCTGTTGGTTATTGACCGGAGAGCCATCTCGGTCATGTCTGCATGTCTCCCGAACTCGTAGGGTCTACACACTTAAGGTTCGGTGACGCTAGGGTTATTAGGAAGACTTATATGTGATTACCGAATGTTGTTCGGAGTCCCAGATGAGATCCCGGACGTCACGAGGAGTTCCGGAATGGTCCGGAGGTGAAGATTTATATATGGGAAGTTGTCATACGGACACCGGAAAGTTTCGGGGGCATATCGGTATTGTACCGGGGCCACCGGAGGGGTTCCGAGGGTCCACCGGGAGGGGCCACCCCTCTCGGAGGGCCTCGTGGGCCGCAAGGGGCAGGGAACCAGCCCCTGGAGGGCTGGGCACGCCCCCCCCTTGGGCCCATGCGCCTAGGGTTGGGGGGGAACCCTAGTGGGGCGCCTTGCTTGGGGGCAAGCCCCTCCTGGCCGCCCCTCTAGATCTCATCTAGAGGGGGCCGGCCCCCTTCCCCCTTCCCCTATAAATAGAGGGGCGAGGGTAGGGCTGAACACCTGATCCAAGGCCAGCACCTCGCCTCCCCAACACCTCTCCTCCTCCGTTAAGTGCTTGGCGAAGCCCTGTCGGAGTACTACCTCTCCACCATCACCACACCGTCGTGCTGCTGCTGGAGCCTTCTTCCTCAACCTCTCCTTCCCCCTTGCTGGATCAAGAAGGAGGAGACGTCATCCGCTCCGTACGTGTGTCGAACACGGAGATGCTGTCCGTTCGGCACTTGGTCATCGATGATTGGGATCACGGCGAGTACGACTCCATCATCCCCGTTCCCTTGAACGCTTCCGCACGTGATCTACAAGTGGTATGTAGATGCAATCTCTCTCCCATGACTCGTTGCTTAGATGAACTCATAGATGGATCTTGGTGAAACCGTGGGAAAATATTAATTTTCCGCAACGTTCCCCAACAAAGTGGCATCATGAGCTAGGCCTATGCGTAGTTCTCTATTGCACGAGTAGAACACAATTTTGTTGTGGGCGTAGATCTTGTCAACTTGCTTGCCGCTACTAGTCTTTTCTTGCTTCAGCGGTATTGTGGGATGAAGCGGCCCGGACCGACCTTACACGTACGCTTACGTGAGACAGGTTCCACCGACTGACATGCACTAGTTGCATAAGGTGGCTAGCGGGTGTCTGTCTCTCCTACTATAATTGGAGCGGATTAGATGAAAAGGGTCCTTATGAAGGGTAAATAGAAGTTGACAAAATCACGTTGTGGTTATTCGTAGGTAAGAAAACGTTCTTGCTAGAACCCAATTGCAGCCACGTAAAAGATGCAACAACAATTAGAGGACGTCTAACTTGTTTTTGCAGCAATTGTCATGTGATGTGATATGACCAGAAGTTGTGATGAATGATGAATGATATATTGTGATGTATGAGATCATGTTCTTGTAATAGGAATCACGACTTGCATGTCGATGAGTATGACAACCGGCTGGAGCCATTGGAGTTGTCTTATTTTTGTATGACCTGTGTGTCATTGAAGAACGCCATGTAAATTACTTTACTTTATTGCTAAATGCGTTAGCCATAGAAGTAGAAGTAGTCATTGGCGTGACAACTTCATGAAGACACGATGATGGAGATCATGATGATGGAGATCATGGTGTCATGCCGGTGACGAAGATGATCATGGAGCCCCGAAGATGGAGATCGAAGGAGCTATATGATATTGGCCATATCATGTCACTACTTCATATAATTGCACGTGATGTTTATTATGTTTATGCATCTTGTTTACTTAGAACGACGGTAGTAAATAAGATGATCCCTTATAATAATTTCAAGAAAGTGTTCCCCTAATCGTGCACCGTTGCTAAAGTTCGTCGTTTCGAAGCACCACGTGATGATCGGGTGTGATAGATCCTTACGTTCACATACAACGGGTGTAAGACTGTTTTACACATGCAAAACACTTAGGGTTAACTTGACGAGCCTAGCATGTATAGACATGGCCTCGGAACACAAGAGACCGAAAGGTCGAAAATGAGTCGTATGGTAGATACGATCAACATGGAGATGTTCACCGACGATGACTAGTCCGTCTCACGTGATGATCGGACACGGCCTAGTCGACTCGGATCATGTAACACTTAGATGACTAGAGGGATGTCAAATCTGAGTGGGAGTTCATTAAATAATTTGATTGGATGAACTTAATTATCATGAACATTAGTCTAAAATCTTTGCAAAATGTCTTGTAGATCAAATGGCCAACGCTCATGTCACCATGAACTTCAACGCGTTCCTAGAGAAAACCAAGCTGAAAGATGATGGTAGCAACTATTCGGACTGGGTCCGGAACCTGAGGATCATCCTCATAGCAGCCAAGAAACAATATGTCCTAGAAGCACCGCTAGGTGAAGCACCCATCCCAGAGAACCAAGACGTTATGAATGCTTGGCAGTCTCGTGCTGATGATTACTCCCTCGTTCAAGGCAGCATGCTTTACAGACTTAGAACCGGGCTCCAAAAGCGTTTTGAGCAACACGGAGGATATGAGATGTTCGAGGAGCTGAAAATGGTTTTCCAAGCTCATGCCCGGGTCGAGAGATATGAAGTCTCCGACAAGTTCTATAGTTGTAAAATGGAGGAAAATAGTTCTATCAGTGAGCACATACTCAAAATGTGCAGGTTGCACAACCGCTGTCTCGACCATTAACCTCCGGACGAGGCGGTCATTGATGAATCCTTGGCCGCTCCCACCGAGCTACAAGAGCTTTGTGATGAACTACAATATGCAGGGGATGGTGAAGACCATTCCTGAAGTATTCTCAATGCTGAAGTCGGCAGAGGTTGAAATCAAGAAAGAACATCAAGTGTTGATGGTTAATAAAACCACTAAGTTCAAGAAGGGCAAGGGTAAGAAGAACTTCAAGAAGGACGACAAAGATGTTGCCGCCCGATAAGCCAGCTTGCCGGGAAGAAGTCAAAGAATGGACCCAAGCACGAGACTGAGTGCTTTTATTGCAAAGGGAAGGGCCCTTTGAAGCGGAACTGCCCCAAATACTTAGCGAACAAGAAGGCCGGCAACACTAAAGGTATATTTGATATACATGTAATTGATGTGTACCTTACCAGTACTCGTAGTAACTCCTGGGTATTTGATACCGGTGTCGTTGCTCATATTTGTAACTCACAGCAGGAGCTGCGGAATAAACGGAGACTGGCAAAGGACGAGGTGACAATGTGCATCGGGAATGGTTCCAAGGTCGATGTGATCGCCGTCGGCACGCTACCTCTACATTTACCTACGGGATTAGTTTTAAACCTTAATAATTGTTATTTAGTGCCAAGTTTGAGCATGAACATTGTATCAGGATCTCTTTTAATGCGAGATGGCTACTCATTTAAATCCGAGAATAATGGTTGTTCTATTTATATGAGAGATATGTTTTATGGTCATGCTCCGATGGTCAATGGTTTATTCTTAATGAATCTCGAACGCAATATTACACATATTCACAGTGTGAATACCAAAAGATGTAAAGTTGATAACGATAGTCCCACATACTTGTGGTAATCGCCGCCTTGGTCACATTGGTGTCAAGCATGAAGAAGCTCCATTCGATGGACTTTTAGAGTCTCTCGATTATGAATCATTTGACACATGCGAACCATGCCTTATGGGCAAAATGACCAAGACTCCGTTCTCCGGAACAATGGAGCGAGCAACCAGCTTGTTGGAAATCATACATCTTGATGTGTGTGGTCCAATGAGCGTTGAGGCTCATGGAGGATATCGTTATGTTCTCACTCTCTGCATTTACTTAAGTAGATATGGGTATGCCTACTTGATGAAACACAAGTCTGAGACCTTTGAAAAGTTCAAGGAATTTCAGAATGAGGTGGAGAATCTACGTGACCGAAAAATAAAGTTCTTACGATCAGATCGTGGAGGAGAATATTTAAGTCAAGAATTTGGTACACACTTAAGGAAATGTGGAATCATTTCACAACTCACGCCGCCTGGAACACCTCAGCGTAACGGTGTGTCCGAACGTCGTAATCACACTCTATTGGATATGGTGCGATCCATGATGTCTCTTACAGATTTACCGCTATCATTTTGGTGATACGCTCTAGAGACAGCTACATTCACTTTAAATAGGGCACTGTCTAAATCCGTTGAGACGACACCGTATGAATTATGGTTTGGGAAGAAACCTAAGCTGTCATTTCTAAAAGTTTGGGGATGCGATGCTTATGTCAAGAAACTTCAACCTGAAAAGCTCGAACCCAAGTCGGAAAAATGCGTCTTCATAGGATACCCTAAGGAAACCATTGGGTATACCTTCTACCTTAGATCCGAAGGCAAGATCTTTGTTTCCAAGAACGGATCCTTTATGGAAAAAGAGTTTCTCTCGAAAGGAGTAAGTGGGAGGAAAGTAGAACTCGATGAAGTACTACCTCTTGAACCGGAAAGTAGTGCAACTCAGAAAATGTTCTGTGGTGACTACACCCCATCGGAGAGGAAATTAATGATGATGATCAAGGTACTTCGGATCAAGTTGCTACTGAACTTCGTAGGTCCACAAGGACACGTTCCACACCAGAGTGGTATGGCAACCCTGTACTGGAAATCATGTTGTTAGACAACGGTGAACCTTCGAACTATGAAGAAGCGATGGCGGGCCCAGATTCCAACAAATGGCTTGAAGCCATGCAATCCGAGATAGGATCCATGTATGAAAACAAAGTATGGACTTTGACAGACTTGCCCGATGATCGTGGCGATAGAAAACAAATGGATCTTTAAGAAGAAGACGGACGCGGATGGTAATGTTACCATCTATAAAGCTCGACTTGTCGCTAAAGGTTATCGGCAAGTTCAAGGGGTTGACTACGATGAGACTTTCTCTCCCGTAGCGAAGCTGAAGTCCGTTCGAATCATGTTAGCAATTGCCGCATACTATGATTATGAGATATGGCAAATGGACGTCAAAACGACATTCCTAAAAATGGATCTTAAGGAAGAACTGTATATGATGCAGCCAGAAGGTTTTGTCGATCCTAAGAATGCTAACAAAGTATGCAAGCTCCAGCGATCCATTTATGGGCTGGTGCAAGCATCTCGGAGTTGGAACATTCGCTTTGATGAGATGATTAAAGCGTTTGGGTTTATGCAGACTTATGGAGAAGCCTGCGTTTACAAGAAAGTGAGTGGGAGCTCTGTAGCATTTCTCATATTATATGTAGATGACATACTTTTGATTGGAAATGATATAGAATTCTTGGACAGCATTTAGGCCTACTTGAATAAGTGTTTTTCAATGAAGGACCTTGGAGAAGCTGCGTACATATTAGGCATCAAGATCTATAGAGATAGATCGAGACGCCTCATAGGTCTTTCACAAAGCACATACCTTGATAAGATTTTGAAGAAGTTTGAAATGGATCAGTCCAAGAAAGGGTTCATGCCTGCATCGCCAAGGTGTGAGATTGAGCTCGGCTCAATGCCCGACCACGGCAAAAGATAAAGAAGAGATGAGCGTCATCCCCTATGCCTCGACCATAGGATCTATTATGTATGCCATGCTGTGTACCAGACCTGATGTAAACCTTGCCGTAAGTTTGGTAGGAAGGTACCAAAGTAATCCCGGCAAGGAACACTGGACAACGGTCAAGAATATCCTGAAGTAACTGAAAAGGACAAAGGACATGTTTCTCGTTTATGGAGGTGATGAAGAGCTCGTCAGAAGGGTTACGTCGACGCTAGCTTCGACACAGATCTGGATGACTCTAAGTCACAAACCGGATACGTGTATATGTTGAATGGTGGGGCGATGTGCTGGTGCAACTGCAAGCAGAGCGTCGTGGCGGGGTCTACATGTGAAGCGGAGTACATGGCAGCCTCGGAGGCAGCGCATGAAGCAATTTGGGTGAAGGAGTTCATCACCGACCTAGGAGTCATACCCAATGCGTCGGGGCCGATCAAACTCTTCTGTGACAACACTGGAGCTATTGCACTTGCCAAGGAGCCCTGGTTTCACAAGAAGACCAGGCACATCAAGCGTCGCTTCAACTCCATCCGTGAAAATGTTCAAGAAGGAGACATAGAAATTGGCAAAGTGCATACGGATCTGAATGTCGCAGATCCGTTGACTAAACCTCTTCCGCGGGCAAAACATGATCAACACCAGAACTCTATGGGTGTTCGATTCATCACAATGTAACTAGATTATTTACTCTAGTGCAAGTGGGAGATCGTTGGAAATATGCCCTAGAGGCAATAATAAAAGGATTATTATTATATTTCCTTGTTTGTGATAATTGTCTTTTATTCATGCTATAATTGTATTATCCGGAAATCGTAATACACGTGTGAATACATAGACCACAATATGTCCCTAGTGAGCCTCTAGTTGACTAGCTCGTTGATCCATAGATAGTCATGGTTTCCTGACTATGGACATTGGATGTCATTGATAACGGGATCACATCATTAGGAGAATGATGTGATGGACAAGACCCAATCCTAAGCATAGCACAAGATCGTGTAGTTCGTTTTGCTAGAGCTTTTCCAATGTCAAGTATCTTTTCCTTAGACCATGAGATCGTGTAACTCCCGGATACCGTAGGAGTGCTTTGGGTGTACCAAAGCGTCACAACGTGGCGGGTGACTATAAAGGTGCACTACAGGTATCTCCGAAAGTGTCTGTTGGGTTGACACGGATCGAGATCGGATTTGTCACTCCGTATGACGGAGAGGTATCTCTGGGCCCACTCGGTAATGCATCATCATAACGAGCTCAAAGTGACCAAGTGTTTGGTCACGGGATCATGCATTACGGTACGAGTAAAGTGACTTGCCGGTAACGAGATTGAACGAGGTATTGGGATACCGACGATCGAGTCTCGGGCATGTAACGTACCGATTGACAAAGGGAATTGTATACGGGGTTGATTGAATCCTCGACATCGTGGTTCATCCGATGAGATCATCGATGAGCATGTGGGAGCCAACATGGGTATCCAGATCCCGCTGTTGGTTATTGACCGGAGAGCCATCTCGGTCATGTCTGCATGTCCCCGAACCCGTAGGGTCTACACACTTAAGGTTCGGTGACGCTAGGGTTATTAGGAAGACTTATATGTGATTACTGAATGTTGTTCGGAGTCCCGGATGAGACCCCGGACGTCACGAGGAGTTCCGGAATGGTCCGGAGGTGAAGATTTATACATGGGAAGTTGTCGTACGGACACCGGAAAGTTTCAGGGGCATATCGGTATTGTACCGGGGCCACGGGTTTGGTTCGGGGGGTCCACCGGGTGGGGCCACCCCTCTCGGTGGGCCTCATGGGCCGCAAGGGGCAGGCAACCAGCCCCTGGTGGGCTGGGCGCCCCCCCCCCCCCCCTTGGGCCCATGCGCCTAGGGTTGGGGGGGAACCCTAGTGGGGGCGCCCCCCTTGCTTGGGGGGCAAGCCCCTCCCGCCGCCACCCCCTCTAGATCTCATATAGAGGGGCCGCCCCTTCCCCTTCCCTATAAATAGAGGCGAGGGAGGGCTGAACACCTGATCCAAGGCGCAGCCCTCCCTCCCCAACACCTCTCCTCCTCCATTAAGTGCTTGGCGAAGCCACAGCCGAGATCGCCTCTCCACCATCACCACGCCGTCAGGTTGCTGCTGGAGCCTTCTTCCTCAACCTCTCCTTCCCCTTGCTGGATCAAGAAGGAGGAGACGTCATCCGCTCCGTGCGTGTGTTGAACGCGGAGGTGCTGTCCGCTCGCACTTGGTCATCGGTGATTTGGATCACGGCGAGTACGACTCCATCATCCCCGTTCCCTTGAACGCTTCCGCACGTGATCTACAAGTGGTATGTAGATGCAATCTCTCTCCCATGACTCGTTGCTTAGATGAACTCATAGATGGATCTTGGTGAAACCGTAGGAAAAATTTTAATTTTCTGCAACGTTCCCCCACAATGGCCAGTTTCTGCAGTCGCTCTTGCGCGTCGGGGTCTGTGGAGTAGGAGTTGAGAACTTCCTGTCGCCAGGTCGGCTGGCACGTCGAGAGCGCGGCCAGGTCGAGCTGCTTGCCGACGCGCGACAAGGCATCAGCCGCTCCGTTGTCCAGTCTGCGCTTGTACTGAAACCTGAACTAGAGCCCCACCAGTTTCGTCATGGCCTTGCGTTGTAGCTCGGTCTCTAGATGTTGTTCGCCCAGGTTGCAGAGGGACTTGTGGTCTGTGAGGATGTCGAAGGGGCCGCGCTGCAGGTACGGCCGCCATTTGTCGATGGCCATCATCACCGCCAGAAGTTCCTTTTCGTACGTCGACAGTTGCTGGTTGCGCAGTCCTAGGGCTTTGCTGAAGTAGGCGACCAGGTGGCCTTCCTAGACGAGCACCGCGCCCACCCCTGTGTCGCACGCGTCCGTATCGATCGAGAACGGCTTGTCGAAGTCGGGGAGCGCGAGCACTGGCATGGTGACCATCGCCGTCTTGAGCTGATCGAAGGCCGCTTGAGCTTGCTCCGTCCAGGCGAAGCCTTTCTTGGTGAGCAGCTGTGTCAGTGGCTTGGCGATGATGACGTAGTGCGTCACAAATTTTCTGTAGTAGCCGGTGAGGCTCAGAAAACCATGCAGCTTGGTTGCGTTCGTCGATGTCGTCCACTGTTCCATCACGCTCGTTTTCTCCTCGTTGCCACACCCTCCTTGGAGATCACGTGGCCGAGGTAGTCCATGTGACCGGCGGCGAACGTGCACTTGGACTCCTCGACGTAGAGCTGGTGTGTGCGACGGAGCTCGAAGACGATGTGCAGGTGCTCCAGGTGCTCCTCCATGGTCTCACTGAAGACGAGGATGTCATCCAGAAAGATGATTACAAACTTGCACACATACTTACCAAAGATGGCGTTCATCAGGCACTAGAACGTGGCCGGCGCGTTCATGAGGTCGAACGGCATGACCCTGAACTGGAAGTGCCCGTGGTGCGTCTTGAACGATGTCTTGTACTCGTCCTCCTCGCGCATCCAGATCTGGTGGTAGCCGGCTCGCAAATCTAGCTTGGAGAAGACCGCGGCGCCGGCCAATTCGTTGAGCAACTCGTCGATGATGGGTAGATGGAATTTGTTTTTGATGGTCGCGTTGTTGAGGCGGCGATAGTCGACGCAGAACCGCCAGGTGCCGTCCTTCTTCTTGACCATCAGGACCAGCGCGACGTAGGGGCTCACACTATATGTGATCACGCCGGCATCCAACATTTCCTTGACTTGGCGCTCGATCTCGTCCTTCTGCAGCGGCGAGTAACGGTATGGGCGCGTGTTCACGGGGACCGCGCCCTCGACCAGTGTGACGGCGTGATCGTACTGGCGGTGTGGAGGGAGCCCTTGCGGCGCCGCGAACACGTCACCGAACTCCTCCAGAAGATCAGCGAGTGGCGTCTAGCTGGCACACTTACGCCATGGTGGCGGTGCGCGCCCGCACGTGTCCACCATGGACATAGCCCAAACATCGTTGCCCGCGATCATCTTGCGCAGCTCGTCGGGTTTGATCGCCTTGAGGGTGGTGGACGCCTTTGTGGGCACGCCCCAGAGCGTGACCTCTTCGCCGTCGTGGGTGAACTTGACCCATTTGTCCTGCCAGTGACACGTCATGGGGCTGTGCTGGGCGAGCCAGTCCATGCCCAGGATGCCGTCGTAGGCGCCATTGTCCAGCTCCCGCATCGGTGTGGCGAACATGTGCCCCTGCATCCACCACTTGAGCTCGGGCACGATACGGTTGCAGGTGAGACGATCACCGTTGGCAACGCGCACGTCCACCCGTCGCATCTCTTCCATCGCCGGCCCGAGGCGATAGACGAAGGACTTGTTGACGAAGCTGTGCGAGCTGCCCGAATCAAGGAGAAGCAACATGACCTGGTTTCCCACCAGCGCGCGTAGGCGGATCGTGGTCGCCGAGTCCGTGTCGTCCAGGGCGTGCGACGAGAGGAGGCAGCACTCGGGAGCGTCCCCAGCAGGAGCGGGTGGTTGCGCGACTGGTCTGGGGTCGTCGAGCAGTTGCAGGGCGTGGATGGTGTCGTCGGAGAGCACCTCTCCGTGATCCCCAATCCTGATGGTGAGCAGCTGGGCGGGCTGAGCGCACCGGTGCTCACGCGAGTAGCGGTCGCCGCACTTGAAGCACATGTTATTAGCGCTGCGGTAGTTGCGGAGTTTCCGCTCACGAGCGTAGTCGTCCGCGGGGGCGCGGCTGGGCGCGGCCACTCGTGGCTGTGGTGGAGTCGTCGCCTATAGGGGCCGCCCTGCTGGTGTGATGCGTGGGCGCACGCGCGTCGTGCCCAGTTGATCCTCTTGAATGCGCGCCAACACCGACGCCCTGGTGATGCTCGAGGGCGCCTGCAGACGAACCGGGGCGCGTAGCTCGTCCTTCAAGCCCAGGATGAACTGGGTGACGAAGAACTTAGTGTTGATGGACGGATCGAGCGCGAGCAGGTGGTACATTTGCTCGTCGAACGTCGCGTGGTACTCGGCGACCGTGGCAGTCTAGCGAAGTTGCATCAGCTTGTTCATGACCACCTCGAACTCGTCGGCACCGAACTCCTCAAGCACGGCGGACATGAACACTTCCCAGGTGATGCCGCGATGTGTTTGACGAAATGCCTGCAGCCAGTGCACGGCTTGGCCTTCGATGTACAACGCCGCGGTGGCCACCCAGTTGTGTGGTGCGACCTTGTAGAGCTCGAAGTACGCTAGGCAGCAATCCAGCCACAGGTACGGAGCGGAGCCATCGAATCAAGGGAAGTCGTGCTTCGGTGGCTTGTGGTAGTCGTTTCCGTAGTAGCCCGCTGTTGGGGAGGGGGCAGCCGGAGCGGCGAATCCGCCCTGAGGAGCCACTGGAATCAACAAAGGTCGATGGTCTCCGAGACGCGCGTGGGCGGTCGCTGGGCGGCCCGGGTCGGTGGCCACGTGCGGCAAGTGTGGAGGCGGCGGGGGTGGTGGTGGGGGTTGTTGTGGAGCGGCGGGCTGGTGAAGCACGGTGGTGACCGACCCCGACGGCGATGCAAAGCCTTCCACCGTCTTGCGGGTCGCGTCGATGTCTGCCTGCGTCAGATCGATCTGTCTGGCGAGTCCGCGCACGTCCTGCGAGATCTGCGTGTTGAAGGCGGCCTGAATCTCGATCTGCTTGTCGTGGACCGCTTTCTACTCGTCCATCTTGGCGAGGAGAGACTCGAGCATCTTGGTGATGTTGCTGTTGCTCTCGTCCATGGCGGCCAGCACCTGACGCGTCACCGCCGAAGCTTTGGAGGGTGCCGTCGCCTTGCTTGGAAGAGATCGAACCCCGCGATGGATTTCGGGTGCACTTGCCGAAACAGCACACACCGGCGTGGTGGATGTTACCGATCTTCAACCAGCGCGATGGGGAGAAAAATTTTGGGCGATTTTGGCAATGATTACCAATTGTAACACACCAGCAAGAGAAAGGGGATCGGTATGTGAGGGAGAGCGAGAGAGACTTGGGGAGGAAGGAGAACTGTGTTAAGAGGAATGATTGGGGATGAGGTTTACAGCTAGTCACATCACATGCCCAAGCCACAGCCGGCTGGTTCATATTTAAACACTCCCCTCTCCTCTCCTCTCACCCACAGACCCACTCGCTCCACTTACAGGTGGGGCACGATCCTTGCCATGTCACGCTGGACAAGTGGTGACCAAGTGGCTAGGCGTGACACACGCCAATTGTTCGGCCCAGTCAAGGCTCTGGGTGCACTGCGAGCCTATTCGATGCAAAATGCGCCAAATAGGAGGTCCCATCATGAACTTATTAAAATATGAGCCATATAATGAAGTGTGTTGGGGATACTACTACTAGGCGTAAACCGGCCAGGAGAGGCCGGGTTAACTTCATCAGTAGTTATCATATCTGAAGCCCATGAAGACAGACGAAGACGCTTCAAGAAGGCCCATGGCCCAAATCCGGTTTAAGGCCTGTAGACATAAACAAGTATTGACAATGTAACTTGTACTATAAGGTAGAAAAAGCAGATACCGAGTCGGACACGTTTATGAGTCGACCTCGGGACTCTGTAAACTGACGGGCGTCAACCCATGTATATAAGGGGACGACCCGGCGGCGGTTGAGGACAACAGACAACAACTCGAGACTCAGGCAAAGCGTATTCGCTCCCTGGTCATCGAAACCCCATCAATTCCATCACAACTAGATGTAGGCTTTTACCTTCATCGTAAGGGGCCGAACTAGTATAAAACTCTCTTGCGTCCCTTGTCCGCTTTAACCCTTTAAGCTAACCCGTTGCGATGGCTCCACGACTAAGTCCTTTCATGAGGACATCTGCCGTGACAAAACCACGACAGTTGGCTCCCACCGTGGGGCTATCGCACGATGGTTTCAAGTTCTTGGAGGGCAACTTCGAAGGATTCAAGGGCTACGCTGTGGGCCAGATGACCAAAAGTCGTCGCGGCAAGCTCTACATCGATGATGCAGGCTGGGGCCCCGAGGCCGGCTCAATCGAGTACAGGTACCGGGTCCCCTTTGGTGGCATACACGTTTTCATCGGCAAGATCGGCGAACAGGGCCCTGAGCCGGACATCTGCACCGACCTCGTCGAAATGGCTCAGCATGCGAGATCTGCTCGGGTCAAGCCTATCGTGAAGCGTGCCTTCGTGGGAGTCATCCATGGAGGGGAATATGAGGACATATCGTAATCTGGTGGTGAAACCGTTGTTTATTCCTGCGACGAGTCATCGACTGGAGAGACCGAGTCGTTATATCAGCTACAAGATGGCCGGATTGGGGGTTGTTCCGATGGCGACAGTATTCCGGACCCCTCCGATCTGCCAAACCGGGTTGGAATCTTCA
Organism: Aegilops bicornis; assembly: GCA_021605145.1. NCBI lineage: Eukaryota > Viridiplantae > Streptophyta > Magnoliopsida > Poales > Poaceae > Aegilops > Aegilops bicornis. Next base: position 147,115,241 of record CM038673.1, read on the forward strand.
TGGCCGATACACAGCGGCGCTCCATTCTTCGATCGTAGCAGCAATGATTTCCGGATCAGCAGCGGCAACGGCAGCCGGGGCAGGAGGCCCTGTTCGGCCGCCGGCTCAGATTTTATCTGATTTACTTGATGTGTTGGCAACGCTGATGGCGGAGGTTAACCCGGCGGATTAGGATGCACACGATGCGGAAATCGCAAAAGTGAAGGATCAGATTACTCAGGCCAAAGCCGATCTAGCAGCTGAAGATACCAGGATGGCCGCGGAGCGTGCCGCTTTGGATGCACAGGCTTACCGGCTTATGTTGGATCAGAATGCGTCACACGAAGTCCTGAAAAGGAGACACCATTCTCGCCTGCCTCCGGTTTATGATGCTAGGAACCTCTTTAACACCCCGGGAGCAGGGACCAATAATCCGCTGGTGGTGAACCGGGCGGAGGCACCTGAGGCAGGGGCGTCGGTTCAGCCACATTTGATGGATCCACCTCGACAGAACAACATTGTGACGCAGCCTGTCCCAACACCACCGGGTCATTATTCTACTCCGATGGACAATCTTGTCGCTGCCGCTTCACGGCTGGCGGCCATCCCGATCGAAGGCGATTCTCCAGCGGCGGTTGAGAGGCGTCAGGTTAAGGAGCTTCTTCAAACGGCTTTGGTGCAATAGGAGGCTTATTCACATAGTCGCGATCGGATTCATCCCACTCCTCGTCCGAGCCGGAGTTACAGCAGGCGTATGGATGAACCGGCAGTGTCAAGCAACACGCGGAACCGTGATCCGCCCCGTGGAAATAACCCGGCGGGTGATCCTCGGGAGGTGGTGGACCGGGCTCGAGCACGCAGAGAGGCCGAGCTAGCGGGGCAGCATGAAGCCCGTCAACTTACTCCGGTTCGTCCAACTACATCAGTGGAACCAGGGGTCACTTCTAGCTCTTTGGGAGTGCCATCCCTCTTCCCAGCGTTGTGCAATGTGCGTCTGCCCAAGGATTTCAAAGGCCCGCGCAAGGTGCCGAATTACACCGCGGATTTGTCCCCTAAGACATGGGTCGAAAGCTATGAGATGGCCATGGAGATGCTGGATGTGGATGATGCGGCATGTGCGAAATACTTCACCATGATGCTTGAAGGGACGGACCGTACTTGGTTAAAGAGTTTACCGGCTAATTCTATCAGGTCATGGGCCGAGTTGAGAGCCCGGTTTATCCAGAATTTCAAGGATACGTGTCAGAAGCCTATGTCTATTGTGGACTTAGCTGCCTCTGTCCAGGAGGAAGGAGAGTCAACAACCCGATGGGTGCGCCGGGTTTCGGAAATTTTGCATTCATCAGACTGCATGAAAGCTGATACCGCAGTTCTGACCTTGGAAGGCAATTGCCGGTTTGAGCCTCTGAAGTTGAAGCTGGGATGGATGAAACACTATTGCAATGACATGGGAACTCTCATGGACGCTTTAGTGAAGTATGCCGACTCTGATAGTACCAAGGATCCCGAGTCTGATGATGATAAGACAGGGAAGGGAAAAAGGAGTGGCAATGCCAAGGGGCAACACCACAACCCGGTGGGTCATGGAAACGGCGGCAAACATAAAGCAGATCACAGTTTGGACTTTTTGGCTAATACCAAGGCGCAGGACAAGGGCCAGCAACGTAAGGGTAAACCGCCCCAGTGCGGTGGAGCACCTAGCCCTAACCCGGATCGCCTGTCTTATCTGTTGAACCAGTCGTGCCCAAAGCATGGGACGAAGGAGATTCTGTCCACACATCTCTGGAAACATTGCTACATCATGCAAGAGTTCAAAAATTCTAATTCTTTCCGGTATGATAATGGACTGGGTGGCGGTTCGGGCCACGGTTCTCATGGGCCGGGTTATGGTGGAGGAAATTCCGGTTCAGGCTTCCATGGTAATCAGGGTGGACACAACAACCAAGGTAATCAGGGCAACCAAGGTGGCTACAATAATCAAGGCAATCAGCAGTAGCAGCAGCAGCAGTCGGGTTACCAGAGCAACCCGAAGTAGTTAAATAGTGGGCAATATCATGTCTTCACCACTAGCTTAGACAAGCGTGACCAAAAGCTTCATAAGAGGACAGTGAACTCTGTTGAACCGGCGGTGCCCCATTATTTACGTTGGTCTGAGCAGCCAATCGTATGGAGTAGAGAAGATCACCCACCCCGGGTTGACAATCCGGGTCATCTGGCATTGGTGGTGGCACCTCAGGTGGGAGGTTATAAGTTCACCAAGGTACTCATGGATGGAGGGAGCAGTATCAATATCCTTTATTATGAAACTTTCCATCGCATGGGGTTAACAGATAAAAATCTTAAACCGTCCAATACGATGTTCCATGGTGTGGTACCTGGTAAATCGGCTTATCCTGTTGGTAAGATAGCTCTGGAGGTGGCTTTTGGCGATGAGCATGACTCGAGAACAGAGAGTTTGACCTTTGAAGTGGAGAAAATCAAGATTCCGTATCATGCCCTGTTTGAACAGCCATCTTATGTTAAGTTTATGGCACGACCTTGCTATGTCTATCTGCAGCTCAAGATGCCGGGTCACAAGGGAACTATAACCATCCATGGGAGCCGCAAGATTGCTCTGGAATGTGAAGAAGGTGATGCGGCTTACGCTGAGTCGGTTTGTGCAACAGAAGAGTTGAAGTTCTATAAAGACAATGTTGATCCGGCCGATATGACTTCATTGAAAAAGCCAACTACGGAGCATGATCCGGCCCTGAAATTTAAATCGGCTGATGAGACTAAGCTTGTTGACTTCGTGCCTGGCGATTCGTCCAAGCAGTTTAGCATCAGCGCTAACTTGGATCCAAAATAGGAAAGCGCGCTCATCGAGTTCATCCGCGAGAATTGGTACATCTTTGCGTGGAAGCCTTCTGACATGCCAGGTCTACCGAGAGAACTCGCCGAGCACACTCTTAATGTTGATCCTAAGTATAAACCGGTCAAACAGTTTCTCCGCCGGTTCAATGAGGAAAGACGCAAGGCTATTGGAGAAGAAGTAGCCAGGCTCTTGGCGGCTGGATTTATCGTTGAGGTATTTTATCCCGAGTGGTTGGCTAATCCGGTGCTGGTCCTTAAGAAGAACGGCACTTGGCGTATGTGTGTAGACTACACAGATCTTAACAAGGCTTGTCCAGTAGATCCTTTTGCCCTCCCCCGTATTGATCAAATCATTGATGTTACGGCGGGTTGCGAGCATTTGAGTTTTTTGGATGCATATTCTGGCTATCATCAGATCAAGATGGGAGTTAAGGACCAGGAGAAAACGGCCTTCATAACTCCTTTTGGAGCCTTCTGCTATGTATCCACTCCCTTTGGGCTCAAGAGTGCCCAGGCAACTTATCAACAGTGTGTGCAGAATTGTCTTCATAAGAAAATCGGCCGTAATGTTCATGCCTATGTGGATGATATTGTGGTGAAATCAAGGGAGAAGGAGACTTTGATCGATGACTTGAGGGAAACCTTTGATAACCTGCGGGTTTACAAAATGATGCTTAACCCGGCTAAGTGCATTTTTGGTGTACCGGCAGGCAAGCTCTTGGGATTTTTGGTGTCTAATAGGGTCATTGAAGCTAATCCAGAAAAGATCAAGGCTATCACTTCCCTAGCCAAACCAAAGTGTATCAATGATGTTCAACGCTTGGCAGGCCGGATTGCTGCATTGAGCCGGTTTATCAGCCGCCTTGGTGAGAAGGCCATTCCTTTGTATCGAATCTTTGAAGAAAACCGATAACCGTGCGAGTAGCGCCGCAAATGAAGCATTTGAGGATTTAAAGCGGCAGCTGGCTAACCCGCCGGTTCTTGCTGCTCCAGTTGACAAGGAGCCATTGTTGTTATATGTGGCCGCTAACGCTCGGGCAGTTATTGTGGTGGAGCGCAAGGAGGCAGGAAAGGAATATCCGGTTCAGCATCCGGTTTATTATATCAGCGAAGTACTTATTGAGTCCAAGCAGAGGTACCCGCACTGGCAGAAGCTGGTATACGGAGTTTTCATGGCAAGCCGGAAGCTTAAGCAATATTTCCAAGGTCATCCTATCACGATGGTCAGCTCTGCTCCTTTGGGAGATATAATCCAGAACAGGGAAGCAACTAGCCGGACTGCCAAGTGGGCTATTGAGCTCGGGCCTCACGGATTGAAATACATACCCCGAACGGCGATCAAATCTCAGGTACTTGTGGATTTCATCAATGATTGGACGGAACTACAAGCACCAGAAGAGAAGCCGGATCACACTTATTGGACTATTCATTTTGATGGGTCCAGGCAATTGGAGGGCTCGGGGGCTGGAGTCGTATTAACTTCCCAGCGAGGTGATAAGTTTTGTTATGTTCTCCGTTTAATGTTCCCTTGCACTAACAATGCAGCTGAATATGAGGCCTTACTCCATGGTCTTCGGATGGCTAAGGAGATGAACCTGAGCCGAGTTAAGTGCTTCGGTGACTCGGACCTGGTAGCTCAACAAGTATCTGGCACTTGGGATTCCAAAGACCCACGCATGGCAGCATATCGTCGTGAGGTGGATATTCTTGCAGGTCACTTTAAAGGTTATCAGGTGGATCATGTGGACCGGCGGAAAAATGAAGTGGCAGACGCTTTAAGCCGTCTAGGTTCCCAACGCAAACCGGTTCCGCCTAATGTCTTCTTGGATGTTCTACATAATCCATTCGTCAAGCTCCCTGGTGAAGAGGATCAGGCTATTCCTCCTCCGGAAGCTCAGTTGGTGGCGGCTCTTCATGTTATCCCGGATTGGACGGTTCCTTATCTGGCGTATATGAACCGGGCGAAGTTACGGAAGGATGAGACTACGGCGAGCAGATAATCCGACGGTCCAAGTCCATGACCATTATCAATGGAGAGTTGCATCATTGCAGTGTGACAGGAGCGTTTCAATGTTGTGTGTCTTCTGAAGAAGGTTGTGAAATTTTGCGTGAGATCCACGAAGGAGACTGTGGTCACCACGCCGGTTCAAAATCTTTGGTGGCCAAGGCATTTCATCACGGTTTCTATTGGTTAACAGCTCATGCCGATGTCGAGGACTTGGTCAAAAGATGTGATGGTTGTCAGAAATTCTCAAGGCACGCTCATGTACCGGCTCAAGAATTGAGGATGATTCCAATCACTTGGTCATTTGCGACTTGGGGGCTGGATATGGTTGGGCCTTTCAAGAGGTCCAAGGACAAGAAGACCAACCTTTTGGTGGCGGTTGACAAGTTCACAAAGTGGGTGGAGGCAGAGCCAGTCAGTAAGTGTGATGCGGCCACGGCGGTTCAATTCATCAAAAAGGTGATCTTCGGTTTGGTTTTCCACACAGCATTATAACAGACAATGGTACCAATCTATCAAAGGGTGCCATGAAGGAGTTCTGTCAATGTGAGCACATCTGGCTTGACGTGTCATCAGTGGCTCACCCACAGTCCAATGGTCAAGAGGAGAGGGCCAATCAATAGATCTTGAGAGGCATTAAACCCTGGCTTATGGTTCCTTTGCAACGGACGCCGGGTTGTTGGGTTGAGGAGCTACCTTCTGTGTTATGGAGCATCAACACCACACCCAACAGGTCGACAGGATACATGTCGTTCTTCATGGTTTATGGAGCGGAGGCGGTTCTTCCTAGTGACATACGTCATGACTCACCTCGTGTAGAGGCATATGTTGAAGCTGACAACGAGAAGGCACGGCAAGAGGCTCTTGACCTGTTAGATGAGGAGCGTGACATAGCGGCAGCCCGTTCGGCGATTTATCAGCAAGATCTGCGTCGCTATCATAGCCGCCGGGTTAGAACCAGAACCTTTCAAGAAGGAGATTTGGTGCTTCGGCTCATCCAGGATCAGACGGATATGCACAAGTTATCCCCCCCTTGGGAAGGACCTTTTGTGGTCAGCAAGAATCTGCACAACGGGTCGTACTACCTAATCGATGTTCGAGAGCGCAAGGACTCACGTAAATCGAAGGAGGAGACCAACCGGCCGTGGAATATTGCTCATCTTCGGCCCTACTATACTTGAGTTATAGGCTCTGCTTATGTACATATTATGACAATGTATATATTATGATCAATACAATAAACCGGAACCTCAGTTAAAGTGGGGTATCCGTTGTTTTCTTCCATCATGTGTGGTTACATGGAGCTTCTGTTTCTAAAACGGCGTCCAGTTTACCCCTTGATTTAGCTTGTTAAAGCTTTATATCACATCACTTGGGGGCTTGGTCGTATTCGAACCATACCTACACCTCTTAATCGGCGTAATGCCACAGCATCACTTGGGGGCTTGGTTGTATCTGAACCACAGTCACACCTCTTGATTGGCTTAAAGCCAAATCAATTCGGGGCCAAAGAGAGTGTTGTAAAAACAACAACTCAAACATAGGCACCCACTGAGCACTGCTCAAAACATTACTTGGGGATTCTTTGCTATCGCAATGAACTTAGAATCAACGCTAGTAATTGGGCTATCAAGCCATGGCTTGGAAGCCTGGTGTATACACCTAAAACCCGGGTTAACCTGCCTCTTTCAAGAAGTCACGCCGCCTGTGTAAACCTGGTATGACCCTTCGAACTTTGACAAGTTACTCTAAAATACAGACCCTGAACTTGTCAAGTTAAAACGATGATTGGTTAAGGATTGCGGACTATCTTAAAAGGCTTTGCAAAAATGGTTTAACTCAGTGGCCTGGCAGCCCATGAAAAGCCTCGAATTTGGGGCCTGGTAGCCCGTGAAAAGCCTCGACTACAACGGTTTTATTTGCCTTTGATTGAATTTTGCTCTCTTTTTTATAAGATTTATGATGTTTTTTAAACCGGTATTATCAACCCGGTTAGACTGCCAATTACAAATCGACGGTACACGATCAAATCATAATCCATAGACTATCAGCCCGGTCTGGTTTTGAATTGAAATCCCGGTATGGAGTAAACCGGTGTTTATCATAACCCGGAACGATTTTACTATAAACCGGCCTTATATAAACAGGAGTTATTTCTCCTCCAAGAGTTGGGTTGGTCAGCCAACATCATGCCTAAAGGTTGCAGGTATTATATATTTCCATATTTGGTTATATTTCACAATCTAGGTTATAATCCTTGGTCATATATATATGGGTATCATGACCCGCTTGGCGGTAAACCGCCAGGGTGCTTTAAGCTTCTTGTCTGCAGGAACAGCTTGAACAAATGAATATGGATATCATATCTTACGTACGTTGAATCAAGCAAGCCTCAGTTGCAGATAAATATGCGCGAAGGCATATCAGAACAAGTATTTTCACTAAGCCTATTACAAGGCTTTCCAGTGCCCAAAAGGATAATTGTTTTCTCAACTACATGTCGCAGCATGTAGAAGACTAAACCGGCCTCCGGTTCATGATTGGTCACCAGCTTGACCTGACGGTTGCGGATCATCTCGCGCCGGTTCAACTTCTTCTTCCCTACCCAGTGGCTGGAAATCAACAGTTGCCCAGTCGATCCCAGTTAGGGCTTGGAATACAGCTTCGTCACTTATCAGCGTAGACGGTTCAATGTCAGGGGCATAAGTGTGCTTACGGATTGGCGAAATAAGATTTTGAGCTTCTGGAATTGGTGCAGCAACCCGTTTGTTCTTGTCATCATAGCTGGCTTGATAATATGAAAGGTCTGCTTCTTCAACCAATTGACAAGCCAATGGGCGTACTTCCCGGTTTATGATCCGGAGATCATCTTCGCCAAATTCTGTTCCGTCTTCCTTCAAACTGGGATAACCTTGGGCCACTTCAACTGGATCAAAGTTAGTAACCCATGCTTTTGCCTAGGTCAGTGCGGCCAAAGCGCCCGTTCTAGCAGCAGACTTTTTTAGCTCGTCAACCCAGGCAGGAAGCATAGATAGCCTTTGTAAAGTATCCTTGATCAAGGTGGGAGGCGGATTATTGTGTGAAGCAGTATATATGATCCGCTGCGCGCCGGTATACAACTGCTCTATCAGAGTATAAGCTGCTTTCAGTTTCTTCTGAACATCAGATCCCAAGTGGCTAATACGAGTTCCTGTATCATCACAATGATTAGTAAACCGGCAAGTACATGAAAGGATATGTTGAAATCAGGAATCAAGGATGCTTACCAAACACAGCTGCGGTCATGGCATGAACCTGCCGCTTTACACTGGTCAGCTCGTCAACCACCGGTTTGAGAGCGGCTTCTGCTTTATCAGCCCTTTTGATCAAATCGGATTTTTCACTTTCCCAATATGACCGCTCCTTGTTGAAGCCCTCTTTCAGTTTTTCCATAGCGCCTAGAGCGCTGGTCAATTTTTCCTTCGCCTTGGAGGTTTCAGCTTGTTGCGATTTAAGGTTCTCCTGCAGATCAGCGGTTTGGCTCTCTTTCTTGCTCAGCTCGGCCTGCAAAGAGACAGATATATGATGAGGTGACAGTACATACTTGAAGTACCAAGCACACAACAAGTTATGCCCTTGGTACTTGGGGGCTAATGCATATTTGCTCTTCATCATACATTTTCTACAAGTCCCAAGCATAATACAAGTATTCAACTTGGCACTTGGGGGCTAATGGATATTTGCTCAAAGAATACTGATACGGGAGGTTCTTCTCCAAAGTCCCGGTTCATCTTTATAAAGTTAAACCGGCACTTGGGGGCTACTTCAGTGAAGTTCAGATGCATTGTTGCAAAGCATAAAGTTTTTTACTAAGTCCCAGTTTAAATTGATATCTTAAACCGTCACTTGGGGGCTACTGGAGTTGATAAGCTGCAATTAAGAAATAAGGGGGCAATACTTATGAAATTACCTCATATCGTTCCTTCATCATATTTACCAAGCCGGCTTCATAATCACGACTGGTATATAGACGGTTCAGATAGCCGGAATGAAGGTCTTGAGCATTTAGATGGGCGTAAGTGGACAGATCGGCATTCCATTTGCCTTTGCCAATTGCAGAAAATTCCTCTTTTGCAGTATGCTTCGACAAAGCGACGGGATTTCCTGGATCAGTATGGCCAATGCCAGTAATCAGAACATCGTCATCCTTCTCCTTAGCAGTTTATACTGGAGTTGCCGGTTTGTCAGTATCTTTTTATGGACTGACCGGTTTGTCAGTCCGGATAGGGCTTGTTGGCTAGTCGGCATAGCCGGTGGTGTCAATTTCTGCCTGCTCAGAAACGAAGTCATGAACTTGAGGCGGTGGGTCATTCAACATATCATCAATGTTGGCCTCTTCAGGATCTGGAATCTTCTCCGCATTAACAGCCACGTCTTCATCAGCCGGGGTGTTCAACCGAGCCTTCTTGCTTGGTCTGGGCTTAGCACTGAGAAAAGTAAGAAGGCCGGAGGTCAGTATAATGTATAAAATGCATGTTAAGGGTAAAAACAAGTATATAACTCACCCAAGAACCATTTTGAGGGGTGGAAGTTTGGTGGCTGACGACTCGCCCGAGGATGAATGAGAAGTGCCCTGATAATTTGAGTCAGGCGGATTAAGAGGTTGACAAAAACAACCCGCTTTGGGGCGTGAAGTGTCAAGGGAATAAGAGACCTCTGATCGGCGTTTCCGAAGGACTGTTTGATAAACCGGCGGAGGTAACTACCTGGCCGCTATGCCGAGTTGTGCGGCGAGCTTCGTGCTGTTGTGTCTTCATAAGAAAGTTCAGATCCAAGTAAGCAAGAGGATGAGAAAATTTAACTTTCCGGTTTGCTCGATGGATTTTTAGTGTTGGCAAAGGATCTGAATCGGAGGAAAGAGTGATTACCTCTACAACATCGACTTGGCTGCCTTCAGCGTCATCCTGACAATAATCATCATCAATAAGGCGTATGAAAAATGAACCAAGTGAGTCAAGTTCTACCTCTAAATCCGGGTTACCCACATCATCGTTAGCTGGTGGATCGGAAGATGCAGTGGTCCTTCTCTTGGCATATTTTTTCACAACTTTGTTTTTTTGACGGGTTGTCTTATGTCTTGCGGGGGTTTCTTGTTCCAGAATGGATCATCGCCCTGTCAAGAAAATAATCACACTTTTAGAGAGTATTGGGACAGAAGCAATTTCAGATAAACAGTTTATATGATTCTTATAGCTGGCGGTTTGTTGGTGGTGCAGAAAGGGAGTAGTCCGTTTTGAGCACATACATCCTCCGTTTCGTTCAACATCTTTTTTACAGCTTCAGTGACTTCGTCATCTGTAAGCTGAATGTCAATGTGCCGCTGAGCATCCTTCAAATTCCCTGTATACTCACACATCAAACCGGGGCACCAGCTTAAGGGCAAAACGCTCCATCTTATCCAGGAGCGCGCAAGATCAACTCCTGTCAAACCGTTTGCTATAAAGGCCCTAAGCTTTGATAGTTGAGGAGCATATTTGGCCCTTTCTTTGGCGGTCAGCCTTTGAGGAAGAGGATGTGTGTTGCTCAGACATTCAGGACGGTAACCCGGCAGGGGTTTTTCGCTAGCTGGAGACCTGTCCTTACAATAAAACCAGGTCTGGTTCCACTCTTTGGGGTGAGTGTGGAGACTGCGATGAGGAAAGGTGACTTCTTTTCTTTTCTGAACCACCATTCCACCCAATTCTGTGTTGGGTCCGTCTTTGAATTCCGTGTGACGGTTTAGGTGAACGAAATCCGTGAACAGTCCTACTGTGGGTTCCTCTTGAAGGTAAACCTCACAAAAAACTTAGAAGTGGCAGATGTTGGTCACAGAGTTAGGACCGATGTCTTGTGGGCGCAGTTGAAAGCTGGCCAGTACATCCCGGAAAATTTTTGAACCGGGAGGGTTGAAACCCCGTCCTAAGTGATCGCAAATACAACAACCTCTCCGTCCTTGGGTGCAGGAGGACATTCCGGGCCAGGGACCCTCCAGTGAATGACATCTTTCTTGGTTAAAGCGCCCATTTTGACAAGGTTGTTTAACTGCTCTTCAGTCACTCGAGAAGGGACCCAATTCCATTCATGCACTTGCTTGGCCATGGCAATGAATGATCTACAACATGATAATTACTGGTTTAAGATTTATAGTGGACAACTATGCGGCGGTACAAGGATGTAAGCATGTTGTTAAACCGGAGTTGGTTAATCATAAACCGGAATTTACTAAACAAAGGATATAAGTTGAAGTGCATTGGCGGTTCAACAAGGGGACTAATGGTATATATCGGGTCATCATTTTTTGGAAAAGTTAAACCGCCTAGTATGACATTGAAGATACAGGTCTACATATGTGTAAGTGAAGGAAAACAGATTTCACAAGTTGGTATTACAATTTTGGATCTGCTACATATCAGAAAAGGAAAATATATTCAGACCTAAGAAGTAGTACCGAAACAGTGAATGAAGGTTCAGATGGGATCTTCTATTTTAACGAGGTGTATTAGATGGAAAAGAAGGGCTACGGCTATCATTGAACAGGATGAATATCAAGGTCTGGATCAAAACCCTATTATACAAGCAATGAACACCAACGAACACCGAAGAACACCGAAACCCTAGAACAGGTCTATGGTGGAAGAACAGAGAGCATACCAGTGCTGATGAGAGAGCGGAGAAGCACCGCAGTTCTCTGGTGCGTTCAGGGTGATGCAGCGGCCAGAGTTGAAGCAGAGGCGACGGTCGACGGTGGCGGCGGAGCTCCAGAGGTTGAGCAGCGCGAGGAAGACGATGAGGCGAAGAGGCACGAAGAGGAAAAGTGAAAATGACCCCTTGGCCTTATTTATAAAGGCAAGGGATAAGTGTCAGGCGCGAAAATCGAGGAGCCAGAAATTTGGAAATAAGGCGGAGCTGTCGCCTCGATTGTCGGAGGCCCATTAATGAAGATGGGTTGTATACAGTTTTTAATAAACAGATGATGTCACGGCGGTTTACCACGGCCCGGGAAGATGACGTTCACAGCGGTCAAAATTATGGCAGATGTTGAAGACGAAGTTTTCTTAAGTACTGAGGATTGACGTGAACCAGTTCAAATCAATCTGGGGCCTAATGTTGGGGATACTACTACTGGGCGTAAACCGGCCAGGAGAGGCCGGGTTAACTTCATCATTAGTTATCATATCGAAGACCATGAAGATGTATCAAGACGCTTCAAGCAGGCCCAGGGTCCAAAGCCGGTTTAAGGCCTGTAGACATAAACCGGTATTGACAATGTAACTTGTACTATAAGGTAGAAAGAGCAGATACCGGGTCGGACACGTTTATGAGCCGGCCTCGGGACTCTGACCGACGGGCGTCAACCCATGTATATAAGGGGACGACCCGGCGGCGGTTGAGGACAACAGACAACAACTCGAGACTCAGGCAAAGCGTATTCGCTCCCTGGTCATCGAAACCCCATCAATTCCATCACAACTAGACGTAGGCTTTTACCTTCATCGTAAGGGGCCGAACTAGTATAAAACTCTCTTGCGTCCCTTATCCGCTTTAACCCCTTTAAGCTAACCCGTTGCGATGGCTCCACAACTAAGTCCTTTCATGAAGACATCTGTCATGACAAAACCACGACAAAGTGCTTGTTAGCATGACTATCCTTAAGAAGGCTACAAAATGTGCCATTGTATTGTCATGCAAATGCATCACCGGGTACAACCGGTTCAATTTGGAGTGGCAGGTCGGTACAACATATTGCATACCCAAATGTAGGAGAAAGGGTGGGCAGGAACTTATAATTAGCCCACGGTAACAAACCGGCCATCTTTCTTCCTCCTGGCGACAGGGACGGCCATCGTCGTCATCTTCCTTGCGCCTTTGATCAGCTCGAAGGCACAGACGTCACCCTCGCGCAGCCCGTTGTCCCTCACAAACTTGACCCAACATTGGCGGTTGAAGCATCTGGTCCTGCAGGAATGGTAGCACCTGACATGCCACTTGTCTTCTCTGCTCCGCCTGAGCAGCAGGACCTCACGCGGCTTGCTCTGAAGATGATCAGCTGCAAATTTACTGGGGATGGTCTACACAAGAAGCATGACTATGTTAGCACTATAGCAAGTAAACTTAATGATAAATCTTGATGTTAACAAATCTAAGTGCTCAGGTAGATGCAATTTAATTCTGTTCTGCAAAAAAAAGCACAAACTTAATTTGCAAGTATCAAATGGTTCGAGTCAATCTAAAACAACTGACGAAACTGACCAGGAAGTTGTTCTTGCGTTGGAGATGGGTCATCAACAGAACCATCACGAATGCGGGATTCCCCGGTCGGATGGAAGCACGCTCCATGATTTCCTGTTTTTCATCCTCATTTAGCTGACTTGCAGCCCTCGAAGAGTAGTAATCATCGGGCTCAGTGTATGTGTCATCATCACTATCATGTTCCTCAGTTGCCTCAAGCTTGACATGACAGCTGCTGCTGCTTGGTGAGTCAGGAAGCTCTTTGCCTATATATGGAGAAAATTCAGTGTGTACATGAACCACACTGGAACTGACACATATCTTGATACTGCATAATTGGATAGTTACAGATCCAACATAAAGTTTTCAAAAGGAAGAGATCTCATTTCTTGTATGCGCCGCAAAATTGTAGTGTTACTTACTTGATTTAGTTTTGCCACTGTATTTTCTTGAAGTAGAGGCCTTTTGAGGGGATCCAACAAACTGAGACGGCACCCTAGTATCATCAGAATCAGGGTATTTCTCAACGCCGCCTTGACCCACCATATTGTCAAAGTGTTTGCGCATTCTGTGACGACCGATGAACCCTAGGAAAGGGGATCGATCGAATGGAGGGGAACAGGAGTAGGTGAGGAGAGCAGGAGGGAGAGATAGACGAAGGGAGACGAGAAGTGTATTCAGTATTTTCTCATTGCATAACCAGTCCTCTGATACACGATGGTTAGGTACCCGATCTAGGCCACACACGGCCCATTACATCCACGGGCTCCAGCCCACTTGCTTATGGCCCAATTCCTCTCCTCACCTATTACATGTCCACTGATACACTTGTATCAGGTGTATCAGGTGTGACAGTTGCCCCTCCTTGAGCGGTAGCGCCGTCTTCCCAGCAAGGTGATGTTGGGTAGCGAAGACGAAGCACGTTGTAGTCCTCCCATGTTCTTTGAAGCTGAGACAGGATGACCACCGAACGCGTGCACTGAACCACCGAGCTGTTGCCTTTCTTGACCATCCGTCGATCCAGGATGGTCACGGGTTGAAGTGGAGCCGCGGTAAGGTCCGGCGCGCGAGGCAGCTCTGAGAAGACCTGCGAGTAGTCCGGTGTGAAAGGTTTCAGCTGTGACACATGGAAAACTGGGTGGATGCGGCTGTTGGCTGGCAGCTGGAGCTTGTATGCCATAGCGCCAATGCGTTGCAGGACCGTGAATGGCCCGAAGAACTTGTAGGCGAGCTTGGGGCAGGGGCGATTCGCCACTGTCGATTGTGTGTACGGCTGAAGCTTGAGTAGCACTTGCTCACCTTCCGCGAACGAGCGCTTTGTCCTGTGCTTATCTGCCTTCTGTTTGACACGATTCTGGGCGCGGGCGAGCTGTGCCTGGAGGGCGTCTGTATGCGTGGCCCAGTCCAGCTCTGAACTTGTTTCTGCTGATAGTTGTGCGGCGAGCGTCGGCAGTCCTCCAAAATTGGTTTCCTTCCCATACAGTGCCTGAAATGGTGAGGTGTTCAGCGAGGAATGATAGGTAGTATTGTACCAGAATTCTGCCGTCGAGAGCCACTTGCGCCACTTGGACGGTGTGTCATGGACTGCGCATCGCAAGTACATCTCCAAGCACTGATTCACGCGCTCGCTTTGGCCGTCAGTTTGTGGGTGGTACGCCGTGGAGTAGCTCAGTTTGGTGCCAGCCGCATCGAGAATGGCGCGCCACATATTGCTGGTGAAGATGCAGTCCCGATCGGATACGATCGAGTGCGGAACGCCGTGAAGCTTGATGATATTGTCCCAAAAGGCACGTGCCACCGTTGCAGCCGAGAAGGGGTGACGGAGAGGCACGAAATGTGCATACTTGGTGAAGCGGTCGACGACGACCATGATGACCTCGTAGCCCTCGGACGCCGGTAATCCCTCGATGAAATCCATGGTTAAGTCGTGCCACGGCTCAGTGGGCACAAGAAGTGGCTGCAGTAAGCCTGGCGTCTTGATGTGTTCGTGCTTGGCGTGTTGGCACACTTCGCACTGCCGCACGAACTCCTCCACGGCTTGCTTGAGGCCACGCCAGGCAAAATGTTTCTTGATGCGCTGAAATGTGGTTGTCACGCCCGAATGGCCCCCCACTGCACTAGCGTGAAAAGCTGTGATGAGCTTGGTTTGCAAGGCCAAATTGGCGCCAATCCAGAGTTTGTTGTGGAAGCGGATGACGCCTTGACGGAGTTCGTACCCCTGCTCGTCCGGACTGCAGAGAGCTAATCGTTGGAGAAGATCTTGGGCATCTGCACCTGTCTCATAGGAATTGGCTACTTCCTGTAACCATTGTGGTTGGCACGTTGACAGAGCGTCGAGGGCGAGGAGATGGCTGACGCGCGAGAGGGCGTCTGCCGCGCCATTTTCCACTCCACGCCGGTACTTGAAGGAGAACTGGAGTCCGACCAGTTTTGACATGGCCTTGCGCTGCAGCTCTGTTTCCAACTGCTGGTCGCCGAGGTTGCATAGACTCTTGTGATCGGTGACGATGACAAATGGAGCGCGTTGAAGGTAATGTCGCCACTTCTCGACGGCCATGATGACGGCGAGGAACTCCTTCTCATAGATGGAGAGGCGCTGGTTGCGCACCCCCAACGCCTTGCTGAGATAGGCCACGGGGTGACCATCCTGGACCAGCACGGCCCCCACGCCGGTGTCGCACGCGTCGGTCTCGATGGAGAACGGGCGTGAGAAGTATGGCAGAGCAAGAACGGGGGTGTTGACCTTAGCATCCTTGAGAAAGTCAAAAGCCGCTTGTGCTTGAGCTGACCATGTGAATCCTTTCTTGGTGAGGAGTTGCGTCAATGGCTTGGCGATGATTCCATAACGGGGAACAAATTTGCGATAATACCCCGTGAGCCCAAGGAATCCGCGCAGCTCAGTGACATTGGTTGGAGTAGGCCATTCACGCATCGCTTTTCGTCTTGTCGGCATCGGTGGCCACACCTTCCTTGGAGATCACATGGCCCAAGTACTCGATGCGAGGTTGAGCAAAGGAGCACTTGGACTCTTTGGCATATAGTTGATCTTTGGCGGAGGATGGAGAAGACCGTGCGAAGGTGTTCCACGTGCTCGCAGCGAGCAGCTGAATACGAGGATGTCATCAAGAAAGGAAATGACAAACTTACGATTTGGACCGTAGAAGATGGAGTTAATCAAGCACTGGAATGTTGGTGGCCCGTTGGTGACACCGAAAGGCATAACTCTGAATTGGAAGTGCCCGTGATGTGTTTTGAACGCAGTCTTCTCTTCATCACTTTCTCTCATCCGTATTTGATGATATCCAGCTCATAAATCAATCTTGGAAAAGAATGCAGTGCCTACGAGTTCATCCAAGAGCTCGTCGATGATTGGCAAGGGAAATTTGTTCTTGATAGTAATAGTGTTGAGTCGACGGTAATCCACACAGAACCTCCACGTGTCGTCTTTCTTCTTTACCAGTAACACCGGAGCTGCAAAAGGGCTCATGCTGTGGGTGATCAGTCCTGTGCGGAGCATCTCTGCAACTTGGCGTTCTATCTCGTCTTTATGCATCGGTGAGTAGCAGTAGGGCCGGCAGTTGACGGGGGCTGCTCTGGGTTCCAAATTGATTGCGTGATCATACTGCCTGTGTGGAGGAAGTGTGGTTGGCTCCTCGAAGACATCTCAGAATTCTGTCAGCACTTGTTGGATGACCGGAGGAGTAGGTTCTTCTGAATTGTGAGATGACAGTGCCTGCAGGTCCACCAGAGCAGCTCCCCGGATCTCGTTTTCCTCATACATTTGCCACAACTGAGCGGCCTCGAGAGCTGTGATCGCTGGTGTTTCATCTGATCGGACCCCGGTGAGATGCACCGGTGTTCCTTCATGAGCAAACTGAATTGTCTTAAGGTTCCAATCACACTGCATTGGGCTGTGTTGTGCAAGCCAATCCACCCCCAGAACTGCGTCATAGACTCCGAGTTGCAAGATACGCATGTCTGTACTGAACTTGTGTCCCTGTGCTGTCCATTGTAGCTGAGGAACTACTTCAGTGCACTGCAGTTGCTGCCCATTAGCCACTCTGACGGCTATTGTGGGTATGATCTTGGTCACTGCAGTTATGCGTTTGGCAAATGAGGCGTTGACAAAACTGTGGGTACTCCCAGAATCCACTAGCAGCAGCATTGTCTGGTCTCCAACGGTTGCGCGTAGTCGGATAGTTTCATGATTCGATACCTTCCACGCGTTGGTGACGATAAACAACAGCCCGGTTCGGTGGCAATCGGCTCATCCAGTAGTTCCAGGGCGCGTACCGCGTCGTCAGACAGAACTTCCCCATACTCCCCGACCTCAATTGTCAAAAGCTGAGCTGAGCGCTTGCACTGATGTTCCCTAGAGTATTTCTCCCCACAGCGAAAGCAAAGGCCATGTTGGCGTCTGTAATCGCGTAATTGTCACTCCCTGCCAAAGTCATCTGCAGCTGGTTTGGCTGCTGCCATCGGTCGAGTAAGAGGCACCGCGGGACCTGTGGATGGTGCTGGTGGTGGTCTTGCCGGCGGTGGTGTCGCATAGGGCAGTGGTGGTGATCTGCCCGTATGCACCGAGCGCGACTTGGAACGTTGATTTTCAAGCTCCTCTTCCTGAATCCTTGCAAAAACGGTGGCCCTCGTGATGCTGTTGGGTACCTGAATGTGTACCGCTGCTCGAAGCTCATCCTTCAGGCCTAACAAAAACTGAGTAACAAAGAATTTGGGGCTGAGGGTTGCATCCAGTGCGAGCAGATTGTACATGTAAACTTCGAATTGCTGCCTGTAATCCACCACACTGCCGGTCTGTCTCAATTGCAAGAGATTGTGCATCATGGATTCAAACTCCTCTGGTCCAAACTCCTCCTCGAGCGCACGTCTGAACATATTCCAGTGGAGAACGAGATGCTATTGCCGAAACGCTCGGAGCTAGAGCGCGGCGTGACCCTCAACATAGAGCGTTGCGGTGGCCACCCAATTGTGTTCTGGCACGCGGTAGAGCTTGAAATAAGCTAAACAGCGATCAAGCCAGAGGCGTGGGGCCTCACCGTCGAAGCGAGGGAACTGGTGTTTTGGTGGTCTGAAACTGTGATCCTCCCGTGGCTGTTGCAGATGGGCGTGCTCTGCCGGAGCGGCCAGTGGTTCTGGCCTGGGAAGCAGAGGCGGACCCTCGTTGACCAGTCGCGCGGGCTGCCCCCCGGTGAGCGTGTGCGGCATGGGCAACGCCCCCGGAGCTAGCGGTGCGCGGGGTCCCGGTGGTGGTGGTGCGGGGTGTTGCGGTCCCTCCGTGAGTGGCGGCGTGTGGAGCACGGCTGTGGATGGATTGTCGATGCCGGATCTGACGGACAGAGCGGCCGAGGCCGAGGGAGATGCCACCTGACGCACGTCATCGATCTCGGCTTGAGTGATCCCGATCTGTTTTGACAGACTCTGCAGCTCCTGAGACACCTGCTGATTGAACTTGGTTTGCGCCTCCACGCGTTTGTCTGCCTCCGCCTTCTCCTCGTCGAATCGCGAGAGGAGCTTCTCCATGAGAGCCGCGAGGTTGGTTGTCTGATTCTCCATGGCGGCCATGATCTGTTGTGTCTGCGCAGAAGCCTTGGACGGCGCTGTTGCTCCCGCTCCGAGCAAATCGAACCCCGCACAGGATTTCGTGCGAATTCACCGAAGCGAATCCGCACCTGATGCAGTGGATGTTACCGATTTATCAAGAGGATGTGGGGCGACGGCGCGGATCGGCAGCGGGGAAGCAAAATTTTGGGGCCTCTGATACCAATTGTGACGACCGATGAACCCTAGGAAAGGGGATCGATCGCACGGAGGGGAACATGAGTAGGTGAGGAGAGCAGGAGGGAGAGATAGACGAAGGGAGACGAGAAGTGTATTCACTATTTTCTCATTGCATAACCAGTCCTCTGATACACGATGGTTAAGTACCCGCTCTAGGCCACACGCGGCCCATTACATCCACGGGCTCCAGCCCACTTGCTTATGGCCCAATTCCTCTCCTCACCTATTACATGTCCACTGATACACTTGTATCAGGTGTATCAAGTGTGACACATTCTGCCGGCGAAGAGAGGAGACAGTTTCTCGCAGCCACTCGGGTCGAAGATTAGGACCTCGAAGGAGGCATTGCCAGTGCATGTGAAGAGCAAGAGGTCATTCTCCTGCAGTTCATGAGCCTTAGCGAAACCACCCCATCCTGACCTCAAGAACAGCTCATTGTCAACCTTGCTGACACCCACATGCCATGTCTCACCGCTCGGTGCTTTCAGTTTCAGGTCGAGCCCCTCTGAGGTCTGCATCTGTCTGATGAAACTGCTCGCAAACTTGTCCGGTGTGCGCTAAGATGGGAAAACAGATTTTTTACAAATTACACACATACGAGTAGTTTATACGAGATTATTCACAAGGTTAGTTTCACATGATTATTTTCTTTAAGTACATAAATATGATCAATGTTAAACATCATTATACGTATCATTATACGTTATGCTATATGCGGCAGGAGATAGATGGTTCGGTACATACTAGAGATAAGTCCAGGAGGTAGTTTGCATAGAGATCTTCTTGTAACCATCTTCCTTTCTTGTTTCTCAAGATGTATCTAAGATCTCCCTTATCTCTACTTATTTCTTGACCGCATGTACAAGCCAATCTCGGCTCCCCTGCTATATATAAACAGCATGTCGCCCTCAACCAGGGTAAGACGTTTTCCGCTCGCACATGGTAATCAGATCCCCTCTTCTTCAAATCATCTAGCTACCAAAATCACCTGTGTCGAAGCCGCACCATGTCTTCTTCCTCCGGCGCTTCCTTCCAGCCTAGCCTCAACGGCCAGGTCACCGAGAAGCTATCCCGCACGAACTATGTGCTATGGCGCACGCAGATCATACCGCAGCTGCGTGGCGCCGGGGTCTTCGGCTACGTCGACGGCACCCACCCGGAGCCGGCGCAGCTCCTCGTCACCACCAAGGAAGGCAAGGAGACTTCAACGCCCAACCCTCTCCACCCCATCTGGGTCCGAGAGGATCAGCAGGTCCTCGGCTACCTGCTGAGCAACCTCACCAAGGAGGTGCTCCTCACGGTGACCACGGTCACCACCGCGGGCGCGCTCTGGACGACGCTCGCTGGCATGTACTCGTCGCAATCGGTGAGTCGAATCAAAAACATCTGTACTTCTCTCATCAATGCGCAGAAGGGCAACCTCTCCGTCGCCACCTACTTCGCCGCCATGCGCGGCTACGCCGATGAGCTGGCTGCGGCAGGCAAGGCCATCCTCGACGACGAGCTCGTTTACTACATCATCCACGGGCTCGATGCCGACTACCGGCCGCTGATCTCTGCCCTAGATGCTCGCGTCACGCCCGTCACCATCGACGAACTCTTCGCCATGCTGTCAAACTTTGACCAACGGATGGCACACTTCCACGGCAACGGCGGCGGCGGCTTCAAGTCCTCCGCGAACTCGGCGTCTCGTGGTCATGGTGGCTCCTCTCGGCGCGGTGGCGGCGGCAGCGGTGCAGGCGGCAGCGGCGGCGGCTTCTCCCGTGGCAGGGGGAGGTCCAGTGGAGGAGGCAATGGTGGCGGCTCCAACTCCCGCAACGGCGGGCGCGCTCCCGTCAACAAAACTCGCCGCGGCGGTGGCAATCCTCGTGCACGCCCTGATGCTCCGCGGTGCCAGATATGTGGCAAGTTGGGGCACACAGCAAAAGATTGTTGGTACCGCTACGAAGAGGACGATGACTCCTCTCAAGATGATGACAAAGTCGCGGCGGCTGCAGATGGCTCCTACGGAATCGACACCAACTGGTACGTCGACAGTGGCGCCACCAACCACATCACCAACGAGCTCGAGAAGGTGACCATGAAGGAGAAATACAGTGGCAAGGACCAAATCCACACAGCTAGTGGTGAAGGTATGGAGATCCGTCACATTGGTCATTCAAGTTTTAGTACCCCTTCTCGTAGAATCCATCTTAGGAAAATTTTGCATGTTCCTAATGCCGACAAAAGTCTTCTTTCTATCCATAGAATTGCTCTTGACAATCATGTCTTTCTTGAATTTCACCCTTTTTTCTTTTTGATCAAGGATCAGGTGACGAAGAAAATTCTCTATCGAGGTAGATGCGTTCGTGGGCTCTACCCGGTGATTCCGGAGCTTAGGAGACTAAATAAACAAGCTTGTGGTGCTATCAAGCTTTCATCCACACGATGGCATGAGCGTTTAGGACATGCTTCTTTTTCCTTAGTTGAAAAATTACTTAGAAAGAATAAGCTCCCGTTTGTTGGTGAGCGCAATATTAAGACTATTTGTGATTCCTGTCAACGAGCTAAGAGTCATCAGCTACCCTATCCTATATCCACTAGTGTGTCTACCAAACCGTTGCAATTAATTTTTTCAGATGTTTGGGGTCCTGCCCCCAACTCAGTTGGTAGACATATCATTACTATGTGAGTTTCATTGGCGACTATAGTAAATTTTCTTGGATTTATCTACTTAAGAAAAGATCCGATGTCTTTCAAGTCTTTAAAATTTCCAAGCACTCGTTGAGCATAAGTTTGACAGCAAGATACTTGCTGTCCAATCAGACTGGGGCGGAGAATATGAGAAATTAAACTCTTTCTTTCAAACTCTCGGCATCTCCCATCATGTGTCGTGCCCCCACGCTCACCAATAAAACGGCTCAGCTGAACGAAAGCACATGCACATCGTTGAGGTTGGCTTAGCTCTCCTAGCTGGCGCCTCCATGCCTCTTAAATTCTGGGATGAAGCTTTTCTCACTGCCGTTCATATCATCAACATGCTTCCCAGTCGTGTTATTAATAATGAAACTCCAGTAGAACGACTCCTCCACACCAAACCTGATTACACATCTCTTCGTGTTTTTGGGTGTGCATGTTGGCCCAATCTTCGTCCATATAATCAACGCAAGCTCATGTTTCGGTCAAAACAGTGTGTGTTTCTTGGATATAGTGTTCAACACAAAGGTGTAAAATGCCTTGATGTGTCTACGGGGCGAGTTTATATCTCCCGTGGCGTTGTTTTTGATGAAACAAAATTCCGTTTGCTGATCTTCATCCCAACGCAGGTGCCTTGCTTCGCAAAGAAATTCTCCTCTTGCCATCTCATCTCACCGGCCTTGATCATGGGGGAAACACTTGTGATGATTCAATGCTGACTAACCCTCCTAATGGTACAGACGAGTTTTCTGGTGATGCTGCAGGAACAATCAGCGACAAAAATGACGAAGAACTTGGTCTTCATGTGCCATATTTGCTGTGTCAGGAATCGGGGAGCAAATCCTCCTTGGGATCCGCACGAGATCAGGTGGAGCTCAGGAAATCCGCGTCGGGATCAGCGCCAGCAGACGCGCCAGACCTGCCCGCAGCAGAATCTGCCGCGCGTGCGGGTTCCCGTGGCCTCACGCCTGCCACGCGCCAGCTTGCGGGCGGCGGCAGCCCCGCGCCAGCTCCGCGCCAATCATCAGACGCCATGTGGCAGCACCCGGATGGCCCAGGCGGGGCGCGTTTTTGCGACCAACCGCTATGCTACAAGAGGCAGGCCCAGGTGCGGCCGACCGGCGCGGACTCCAGCGCTGATCCGGCCAGCCAGGAGGGCGCAGGATCCGGTGCAGATTCGCATGGCCCCGCGCAATCACGGGCTCATGATGAGCCGACCGGTGCGCCTGGATCTTCTGCGGATGCTGCAACCTCTCCATCAACTACTGAAGCCACAGAGGATCCGGTGCGGCTGGCGGGCGAATCTGTCTCGGGATCACCCGCGTCAGGAGCTCCTGTGCGCGACTCCGGATCTTCTGCGCCGGCTAACTCTGCAGCACAGTCTCGGCGGCTCACACGGTTGCAGAAAGGTGTAACTCAACCTCTTAATTATAAACATATGAGCAAATATGGTCTCGTTTGTTCTACAGATGCACAAGTTGAATCAAGAACTTTGGATGAGGCATTTTTTAATGAAAGAGTTGCACTAAAATACATCTAAATACATCCCTTTTTATTCATTTTGATGATAAGTATTTCGGGACGGAGGGAGTACTTACAATGCCCTGCGCGAGATTTCGTGTCATGAGCTTGCAGAACCTGATCTTCACATCCATGTGCTCCCAGTAGTAGTGTTATTGCCACTCCTTGCAGCTCTCACACCCCTTCCCACTCATCACCTGCCATTCAAAAATCACAGAAGCAACATCGTCAGCCACAGCAGAGAGAGAGAGAGAGTTCTTGCCTTCCTGCCATGCTCTTCATGCATTGTCTCATTCCTGAGAGCTAGAGGGTGTTCTTGTTCTTAGGTGAGGGTGAGAGGGTGATTGCATACATAAATAGATTTCACCTACTAGTTCTCAGAAGAGACGAGTGGACTAGGTGTTCATGAACCTCACTCACTGGCAAGTGGTGTCACCACGGCAAATGCACTAGTTTTCTGCAGTGTATGCTTCATCTAATCACCTTGGGTAGAGGAAGACTGGCATTGGCAGTAAGTGGAGTGAAGAGGGCACGGTATTTAATTTCCTTGTGTCATTGACTTGCCAACTCAGACCCCGTCCCCCACCCGTCCCCCGCGTCGCCCTCCCTGGCGGCGACGGGGGAACCCAGATCCCCGCGCCTTACACCCTTCCCATCTCCCTCCCCACCTCGCCACCACCGGAGGAACGGCCGGTGAAGCTGGCGCCGGATCCCGGCATGGTGGCGGCGGGGCGACTTGGTTGGATCCAGCACTCCCCCCCCCCCCCCCAATCTGACCGCTCCTTTTCGGTGGTGAGGGTCCGGATCTGAGGCGGCGGCCTCGCTGGTGCGGACGGCGCTCCTCCGGCGGCGGGGAGTGCTCGTCGGTGAGGTAGGCCGGTTCCCCTCGGCTGCGCGGGCAGCAAGGTCCCGGTGGGCGCAGGTCATGGCGCGGGGAGGCCCTGGGCTCCCCTCATCAGATCGGAGGCGATCCTGGTCCGCTCGTGATGCATGACCTCCGGCCGGCCTAGATGTGGCTGGTTCGGAGGTGGCGGCAGGGTGCTTGGCCGGGGAAACCCTTGGCCGCCGGTGCGGTCACGGTGTCGATGGCGTCTCGGACGCCATTCCCTCCTTGGTGGCGGCGCCGAGGCTAAACCTCCCCTGCCTCCCCCCTTCCCCTGCGCCCGGGTGAAAACCCTAGCCCCGATGGCTAAGTGGCGCCAGCACCACAGCGTCGTCACCTTCTTGAAGGCGCCGACTTGGGCATGGGGATGCTGGGTGTGCATGGCGAGCTTGTCTGGTTCTTGGTGGTGGCCCGCTGATCTCTCGCGTCGCAGCTCAGGCGATGTCTCGGGGCTGCGGTGCTTCTCTTCCGGCCGTGTCTCTGATGGGGACCTCGCCCTTCCTCACCTTGTACATGCCGTGGTGGAGCGGTACTTCATCTCACTCATTGATGGCGGCGAGGATCGGCAGCATGGCGTTGTGGAGGCTCGCCGCCCGATGCGCGGAGATGGACTCGCGCAGGAGGAGGTTGTTGTCTGGCGTCATGGTGACGTCGATGGCAGAGTGACCAGACAAGGTAGAAGCCTCAATATGATCTGAAGACGGACTTGTGGAAGATGGCGGCGACGACACACGAGTGCGTCTGACCGGATTGTGCCCCAGACCCGGTATGTGTCTTGGCTGGGACTTCCGAATATGTTTCGGTTTCCGGCTTTTTGATGTTAGGCTTAGGTGAGTGGTTTGGGTAGTGGCTCAGCTAGCATCCCTTCATCATTTTGGATAGGAGTAGCGACATGTGTTGCCAAGATGATGGATTCAGGCTCATTGTTGTAATACTTTGTAAGGTCCTCGAGAATAATCAATAAAGTGGTTGTATGCATCTCCCAGATGCAGAGGCCGGGGATCATCCTCTTTTTTAAAAAAAAATTTGACTTGCCAACTCGATTTCATTCAATAACGATACGCGCTGTACAAAATCAATCAGAAAACTACTGCATATAAAGTTTAGTCAAGTCAAGCTTTGTAAAATTTGACTAACTTTATATTAAAAAATATCATCATTCACAATATGAAATTAATATTATCGGATGCAGCATGAAATGTATTTTTATACTATATAGTTTTAGTATTATAGACATTCATATTTTTTGATATAAATTATGCGGAGTAAAAAGAAAAGGAGGGAGTAAATTGGGCACATGTTTTTAGGTCTTTAATTCAATTAGGAAAACATGTACTAGGAATATTATATTTCATAAAAGCAACTCCAACGCAAGTACCCATTTCATCTGCAACCATCTGGTTGGGTCGTCGTGGACAAAAGTGCTGGCCCAACACACCGATTCATTCCCAAAACGCGTCCGTGCGGACCCATTGCGGCTGAAATGTGTTGGCGCGGAATCGTCGCGCGCCCTCTCGATGTCCGCCGCGTCCCCATATGGCGGCCGCCCAACTACCACGGTTGTCTTTATTAATGACGACCGCCCACCACGGACCCACACGTCAGCGGCGACGGTAAGGGCAAGGGCAAGGCCCCCGCCGGCCCTTCCCGCGCGCTCCCCTTACCTCTGACGGCGTCTTCTCGCCAGCCGAGGCAGCGAATCAGCGTCCTAGTGCACTAAGTGAAGTGGCACTAGGAGCACCGCGTCCCCCTCCCCCACCCCGACGTGACGCTGCCACACTACTAGCAGTTGGATCCGAAGAGGATCCCAGTGCCGGTGGCGCCGCGGTCGACGCGGGCGGAGGTGCGGCGCCGGCGGCAGCTGCTGACGCCGGAGCAGCGCCGCAATCCCGCCTATGCGTTCGACTCTCCCGCTTGGGAGCAGTGGTTCACCTTCGAGCACGAGAAGGCCAGGAGGCACGGCGTTGCGACGTGTGGCATGGCTCCTCGTTGTCGTCCCTCGTTGTGCGTGACGAGGACCAAGAGGCGGAGGCCGCCTACCAAGCCGCGCTGGCGGGGGTCCTCCGTGAAAGTGAGGAGGAGGAGCGGCGCAAGGAGGAGGAGGAGGCATACCAGGCGCGCATGGCTGAGGCCATGGCGCTCTCCACGCCCGGCGACTGCGTCGTGTCGCCGTTGAGGCCGCCGTCCCCTGTCAAGGCCGAGCTAGAGCCGGAGCCGACCCCCATCAAGCGATACTCATGGACCGAGCGAGTGCGCAAGTGGGGCAGCGTGCCACTGGTCGAGCAATGGCGGCAGCGAAGGCTGGCCAAGAAGCGCCGCGAGGACGAGTACTTCGAGATGCTGGAGCGCGACGTGAGGAGGACCACCGCGAGGTGGAGGGGGAGGAGCGCCTTGCCAGCGCTGGGCCAGCCCAACCAGCGGCGGTACAACCTGCGGCGGACGACGTCGCTGGAGCCTGGTCGATGGCGTTCCCTTGGACTGGCCCGGCGCCGATACTCATCGACCTCACCGGCCCCGACGACGACAACGGGGATGCCTAGGGCAACGCGCCTCCTCGTAGTTTTAGTTTTATTTAATGTTTCAGTTAATGTAAAAGTGGACTCGTGGACTCTCGCCGGCCTTTGTCGCCCGCATTAATGTTTAATTAACATTTTTATTTTCCAAAATGTTCGCCGTGATGTTTTTTCGCGTGATCTTAAAAATGGGTCAGGCTGGAGTTGGGCGCAAGCGCCGACCCAAATGTGAAAGCGGGCGTAGGTGTCCGCCAGGCCCGTCCGTTTGGGTCGGCGTATTGGAGTTGCTCTAAAGTATATATCTTTAGATTTCTTGTTAAATGTACTAGTTGGTTGGACGGTATTCACCATAGTCTGAAGGGCCAAATCGCGTTGTGAATTTATGTCACTCTTTCGGCAATTTGGAATTGGCTGAATGTACCTTTTTAACAGATGATCTTCTTTTTTACAGGTTATCTTCAGAGCTACAATGTTGTGGTCATGGATGCAGCGTGTGGACACACAAGGGCATGGTCTTTAGGTGCAACTGTCTGAAAATTGTTGCACTAAGTTTGTTCATCCAGTTTGGCTGGCATCGCCAGTAACAGATTATGTGGAGCAATTTAGTTGTTTCAGACCTACATGGTTGTGTTTTGCTGTAAACCTTTTTGTACTCGGTGAATTGGACTTATTTTTCTTAATAAATTGGTCATGTGCATTTTATGATGCAAAGGCCAGGCTTCTCGCCTTAAAAAAAAGATTGGTTCTGCAATATCAACAATTAACAATATATGCAGTTATATGCATGCATCAGGTGTAGAGATTGAGGGTTTTTTCCTCTTTTCAAAAAATAAATAAATCTAACCAGTAGCTTTCAAACAAAACATAGACATGCTTGCAGGAGCTGAAACCAAACTGAAACCCATCTCATCGACATCTACAGGGTTTCTTGCAAGTATTTGGGAGATGGGGGAACCCAAAGTTTGTGGATTTCTGATACAAAATGAACCAACTACGAATCACCACAAGAGTGGCGCCACCACCATGGCAGGCGACATTGGACAGCTACGCTTCTCTCAATCTCCGCGAATGATGTGGACGTTCATGGTGAGCTCCTCATTCCTGAGTAGCTCAAACAGGCACATGTCGTCATCCTGCAGTTTGTTATCATCTACAAACTTCTTCCAGCCTGTTTGTAGCGCGTAACATTTGCCCTTGTCCTTGTCGCCGATATAGAGCTTGGCTTTCCAAGTGTGGTTCTTCCCAGGCAGTTGAAGCCTCACCCACTGCTCCTCGCGTGGAAGATGAGCGGTAGCATATCGCACTTCTATGGACTGAGTTTGTTCGATGCACATTCATAAGGAAGAATAGTAAGTTGTCAACAGAGCAAGAAACAACAGATCCTTATTAAGAAGATGAAACAGCATGGATCGACAGAACTTACCAGCTTGGCACGGCTGCTATAGATGATGGACACGAATATTCTGGTTTCAGGTCTAATAGCCTGGATCCTCTCTTCGATTTTTCTCTTCTGCTTGCAAGTCAGTTTGGTGTATTTTGTGGCCACATAGCCTGGGTAAGTCCATTTCTTCTGCTGCTGGCTGGTTGATTTGGTATGTCCTGTTACGACGACATTCTTTAAGAGGTGGACTGTTATTATCACTCTATCATGGTCCTTTGACACTTCGAATGCGCAGATATCGCCTTCCCGCAAGTTGTTGTCGCGTACAAAGTCCAGCCAACCAGCAGCAAGGATGCATGAAAGGGTGCATGCGCCATCAGTGATAACCGCCAAATTGGCATCCCATGTTTTGCTGTTCTGAGGATAACAGAGTTTGATCGTCTGGTCTTTGTGCGGAAGATGTTTGGCTGCAAAATCCTTGCAGATGACCTGTTACATATAAATGAACTGACCGTAATTGCAGAGAGCTAGGGTTTTAACAGTTTCGACAAAGTTCTAGCAAGATATTGTAGTATTCATTCAAAAAGATCATTGACTGCAAAAGATACTGTACCAGACATCCATCAGACAGACTTTTCTCGTTCATGACTGTGACATAAAATTGGATTCCAGTCCAACTTTCCTTCACAAATGTGTCGACTCTTGCCTTCTGAGCGCTAGTCAGTATACAGCCCTTTTCTAAGATGTATCGTGATTCAGTGGACCCCGGAAGGCCACCTGAACTCCTTGGTTCCGGAATATATTTTGAAGATGTGACATCTTGTGCTGTGCAACATCAATCATGAAAGCAGCAATGAGAACAAAAAAGTAGTAAAAGAAATCCTAAAAAGCAGCAATGGAAATTGCACACTCAACTGTTCATTTCTGAACTTGATTTCTGTGAAGGTGAGTCCGTTGGAGTAACCTTTGCAGTTTTCGAATTGTCCGCCCAATTGTCATTTCTACATCTTTTTATGCTAGGTAGTGATGGAGCATGACAAATGACCCTTTCTTGGACATTAGGACCACGGCTCATTGTAACACATGACGACGCTTTCTCGCAACCACTTGGTTTTAAGATTCGAACTTTGAAGTGGGAGTCCCCACTATATATAAAGAACAGGGAGTCATACTGTTGAAGTTCATAAGCACCGGTGAAGTCCACCCACCCTGATCGAAGAATAAACTTATCCTGTTCCTTGGCAACCTGAACATTATAAATGTTGCCATCTGCTACTTCTAGTTTGACTTTATCAGAAATGTGTCCTCTGAAATTAGTGGTGAACTCATCTGGTATGGCCTGCATAAAGGAACAAATGAAAAAGGACCATTGAGCAGCCAATGACCATAGACAAGGTTAAGTGATTTCCAGCCCATCTCCCTACCTATAATTCACTGTAAGAAAAATTAAGAGCACATGTTTCCACTACTATGTATTACTACCTCCTATCAGAAAAAAGTGTCGTGGCTTTTGAACTAAAGCTGAACTAAACCAACGACACTCTTTTTGGATCGGAGGGAGTATAAAATTTTGGTTGTTTGGGCTTCATGCAGTTTCATTTTCACGTAAACGATATTTATTGTAAACAAATTGGTTCTCAAGCTCCTAATTTCAGCATCAAGATTAGCAGTGTTTCTCAATTGTTCACTAAACAACAATTTAGAAAACTGTAGATTTATATTTGGTGCACAAAATAGTGTTATTGACAAGGTCTTACCATTTCATCCTTGAAATTACTCAGACTCATAACCTTGACAAAACACCAATCATGATCTTTCATGTGCCAATAGTGGCGATCAACACATTCTAGGCACAGTGTGCATAGTTTCTTCATACTGTGTTCAGTTGAGATGAAATTGTTAGAATACAGAAATCAAATCCACTGAGAGGACACACACACACACACACACACACACATGCACATACCCACACAGATATATCTTACTAACGGCATCTCCAACAGTTGTAAGATAGGTGTTGGATGCATGACTCCATTACTTCTGTTATTCTCAACATGTACACTTTTCACCTCATCACATATGCCACTTAACCAAACCCACTAATTATATTTTCTAAACATGCACAGGACATGATACTTGTATTCTATAAATATTTTACAACTATAGAGGGGATAACCAAATGGAGGCGACATAAGGCGAAGGAGGTGGAGGATACCGGCTTCAAGCTATGGTACACGGGGACGACTGCAAACAGAAATGGAGCAGGCATCTTTGATCAACAAGGGCTTCAAGTATGGAATGGTAGATGTCAAGAGGCGTGGGGACCAGATTATCCTGGTCAAGCTGGTAGTTGGCGACTTGGTTCTCAATGTTAGCAGCGCGTATGCCCCGCAAGTAGGCCACAATGAGAACACCAAGAGGATATTCTAGGATGGTCTGGAGGACATGGTTAGGAGTGTACCTATTGGCGAGAAGCTCTTCATAGGAGGAGATCTCAACGGCCACGAGGTGCATGGGGTTTTGGTTATGGCATCAAGAATCAAGAAGGAGAAGATATCTTAACCTTTGCTCTAGCCTACGACATGATCGTAGCTAACACCCTCGTTAAAAAGAGAGAATCACATCTAGTGACTTTTAGTAGTGGTCAACACTCTAGCCAGATTGATTTCATCCTGTCACCTCTCAAGAAGAGAAGACAGGCGTGCTTGTCTCGGTTGTAAGGTGATACCTGGAGAAAGTATTGTCCCTTAGCATAAACTTGTGGTGGCTGACTTCCGCTTACGGACTCGTGTCCGACGGGATAAGCACGCCAGAGTCGCTAGAACGAAGTGGTGGAAGCTCAAGGGGGAAGTAGCTCATGCATTTAAGGAGAGGGACATTGCGGAGAGCCCTTGGGATGAAGGAGGTGATGCAGGCAATATGTGGATGAAGATGGTGACTTGCATACATAAGGTGGCTTCAGAGGAGTTTGGAGTGTCCAAGCGAAGCAGAAGCGAAGCTAAAGATACCTAGTGGTGGAACAATGATGTCCAGAAGGCTATTAAGGAGAAGACACATCTTTTAGACAACATATAGAGGTACAAGGTGGCAAAGAGGGCCGCGAAGCGAGCTATGAGTGAAGCAAAGGATCGGGCGTATGAGGATCTCTACCAATAGTTAGACATGAAGGAAGGCGAAAGGGACATCTATAAGATGGACAAGATCAAAGAGAGGAAGACGAGGGATGTCACCAAGTCAAATGCATCAAGGACGGAGCAGACCAGCTCCTGGTGAAGGACGAGGAGATTAAGCATAGATGGCAGGAGTACTTCGACAAGGCATTCAATGGGCAGAATGGGAGCTTTACCGTTGAACTGGACGACTCGTTAGATGATACCAGCATGCGTTTTGTGCAGCAAATCTAGGAGTCTGAGGTCAAGGAGGCTTTAAAAAGGATGAAAGGAGGCAAGGCGATGGGCCCTGATTGTATCTCCATGGAGGTGTGGAGAGGCCTCGGAGGCATAGCGATATAACTAAGCTTTTCAACCTCATTTCGGGAGCAAGCAAGATGCCAGAATAATGGAGATGGAGTATATTATTACCAATCTTCAAGAACAAGGGTGGTGTTCAAAGTTGTACTAATTACCATGGAATTAAGATGATAAGCCATACAATGAAGCTATGGGAGAGACTCATTGAGCACCGCTTAAGAAGAATGACAGGCGTGATAAAAAATCAGTTTAGTTTCATGCCTGGGAGGTCGACCATGGAAGCCATTTTCTTAGTACGACAACTTATGGAGAGATACAAGGAGCAAAAGGACCTGCATATGGTGTGCATGGACTTGGAGAAGGCCTACGATAAGATACCGCAGCATATCATGTGGTGGGCCTTGAAGAAACACAAAGTCCCAAGAAAGTACATTACCCTCATCAAGGACATGTACGATAATGTTGTGACAAGTGTTCGAACAAGTGATGGCAACACTAATGACTTTTCGATTAAAATAGGACTGCAACAACATCAGCTTTGAGCCCTTATCTTTTTGTTGTGGTGATAGATGAGGTCACAAGGGATATACAAGGAGATATCCCATGGTGTATGCTCTTTGCGGATGTGGTGCTGGTCGATGTTAGTCGGACTGAGGTTAATAGAAAGTTAGAGCTATGGAGACAAACCATGGAATAGAAAGGTTTTAGGCTTAGTAGAACTAAAACCGAGTACGTGAGGTGCGGTTTCAATACTACTAGACACGATGAGGAGGTTAGCCTTGATGGGCAGGTGGTGCCTCAGAAGGACAACTTTTGATATTTGGGGCAATGTTGCAGAAGGATGGGGATATCGATCAAGCTTCTAGCGTTCTCTATGACAAGAGTGCCACAAAAGCTAAAAGGCAGGCTCTATAGGACGGCGATTCAACCCGCAATGTTGTATCGTGCTGAGTGTTGGCCGACTAAAAGGCAACATGTCCAACAGTTATGTGTAGTGGAGATGTGCATGTTGAGATGGATGTGTCGTCACACAAGGAGATTGGGTCCGGAATGATGATATACGGGATAGAGTTGGGGTAGCACCGATTGAAGAGAAGCTCGTCCAACACTGTCTCTGATGGTTTGGGCATATTTAGTGCAGACCTCCAGAAGCTCCAGTACCTAGCGAACGGCTAAAGCCTGCTGATAATGTCAAGAGAGGTCAGGGTAGACTGAACTTGACATGGGAGGAGTCCATAAAGAGATATCTGAAGGACTAGAGTATCACCAAAGAACTAGTCATGGACAGGGTAGCTATCCATGTGCCAGAACCATGAGTTAGTTGCGAGATCTTATGGGTTTCAGCTCTAGTCTATCCCAACTAGTTTGGGACTAAAGGCTTTCTTGTTGTTGTTGTATGGTAAATCATATGTATAATTTCCAATTTACATTCTCATATTCAAATTCCATACAATTAAAACTCTTCAAAAATTGTATATAAATTAACCAACAACACTTGCACAAGCTCCAAGGTGAATTAGCAAGCAACCACACTTATTCTCTCACCTCCTAGTGGACAATTTAGATACAACTCATTGGAGTAGTCGTATGATAATTTGTTGGTTGATGACATGTACATTTTCTTCCAACAAGAATGCATACAGTTTGTTGGAGATGTCGTAAGTACTCCCTTTGTCCCATAATGTAGTGAGAATTGTTTTCACCAAAGTAAAAACTTTGCCAGGTTTATTGAGAAAACCATCTATATCTACAATACCAAATATATCCCATATGAAAATGTATTTCAACATGAATCTAAGAGCATTCCTAATGCATTATAGCTTAAGCTATATCATATACATTAAGTGAGTAGTTAGATATAGCTCCTTCACTGTATCGTATCTTATTGTTGTATTTGAAAGAGCTCTTATTTAATGTGTTTTGCGAGAGAAAACATATGATTTGTCTTGGTTTTTGTGCAAAGAGCTATATCTAGATTAAGATATGGTAATGCTCTCTTTCCTCGTTAAATAGTGTGCCACATTAGATTTTTGCCTATGTGTCAACATTAAGATATAGTCCAAGGTGGAGCACCAGTAGTTCCCTAATGGTATTGATTTCGTATTCAAGATGATAAAAAATTCTTAAACTTGGTCAAAGCTTGCAAGGTTTGACTTTGAAAAAAAAATCTAACACACAATATTTTGGAATGGAGGGAGTCCTAGGTACATTTACAAGAAAGTATATAGAAGATATGACACAGCAAGTGGATAAAGTTATGCTTATTTGTCCTAGAAACACAGAATGCGAATTTAGTTACCACTGACCTTTCTCTAGGTGATCGCATAGGATTATTCTTCATGACGCACGATAACAATTTACCACAACCACTTACATTGAAGATTTGAACTTTCAAGTGGGAGTTCCCAGTATACGCAAACAACAATGTGTCACCCTCTTTAAGTTCATAGGCACTAACAAATGCATCCCATCCAGATCGAAGGACTACTTCATTCGGTTCCTTGTCAACCTGAACTCTATATGTTTGTCCATCTGGGACTTCCAGCTTTATTTCGTCAGATATTTTCCCTCTGACATTGTTTGCGAACTCTTTAGGTATGGTCTGCAGGAATGCAGGAATAACAAAAACAACACATAATTACTTACGAGTTAAAGCAGTCACTGTAAAGGAAAACAAGAGCAGTGTACCAAAATCTAAGGTCCCAACTTCGGCATCAAGTTTACAAAGTAGCTAGCTCAATTTATCAACATCCCCCAAAATAACAATCTAAAAGAACTATATAAGATACATATTGGTGCACGAGAACAGCGTAATTAACAATGTCTTACCAGTTCATTTTTTGAGGCCCTGACACCCATCATAACCATGAAGAAACGCATTTTATCCATATGGTGCCAATAATAAAATGCAGCACACACCTTGCATATCGTGTGACTTTTGCCACTCATGTTACCACACCTACAATGTTAGCAGAGATGAAATTGTTTAGACGCACATTAACTCAGATACTCACTCATGTTACCACACCACATGCTGCAGTTAGGTAAACAGTCTACTTACATGATAATAAATACAGTAATAAATTTGGATTCTTGCAGTAGGCCGGCAAGTTGCGTCACAATAAACACTATACGGAAAATAAGCAAATTTCCTACTGGATAAGGATCGAATATTGATATTTCTTCGTAATTTACTTTTAGGGCATAAAGGTGATGAGAGGTAACACTGCAGTTAGAAGCCAACCTTTCATTTTTTGGCGACTGCATATCATTATCATGCGGCATGCTCTTTTCATTGAGACAAGGAGTGTTTTTCATCGCAACACAGGATAACTCTTTCTCACAGCCAGTTTGATTGAATATTCGAACTTCAAAGCAGGAGCTTCCACTGGATTCAAACAATAAGATATCACCCTGTACGAGTTCATAAGTTCTGGCAAATTCTGCCCATCCAGATTGAAAGATGAGGCCATTCTCTTGCTTCGAAACCTGAACAGTATATGCTTTACCATTAGGTAAATCAAGATTGACTTCGTCAGGTATCTGTCCTCTCATATTATTTACTAAAAACTTTCTTGGTACATCCTGCAAGGATAAGAAAATGTGAGCTCTTTTTTACTTAAACAGAAGGTTCCTGTACCGGCAATCAAGATTCAATGGTGCACTATAAAAGCCCATTTGTTTGAACAAAACCAACATTTATTTTACAGAGAAAAATAACACACACCGACTGGATCATATCAAAATGCAGTCATGTCGGCACCAAGCAAACAATAGTTGAGTGTGACCACATGAAAGTCACTCATGCTATACTAGTATAGTCTGTAGATGGTTGGCATAGGATCGGGAGACTGTAGTAGTAGTCTGTAGGTAATTTATGTCAGTATGGAGAATATCATAGGGTCAGGAAATTTGACACTGCTGTAAGTGGGAAAAGATATCAACAACAACGAAGGCACTTATCACTAGTTCATTGTCATGCTCAGAATGACTTCTTATAACCAGATAAGTGCTGATGACTTTGCTCGCCCCAACTTAAACCTGGCAATGGTCATATAACTGAACTAAACCTAAACCATAACCAATCAATATGGAGTTTGAACCAGAGCTAAACCACACCGCCAATCATCACGCATAACCAAAACCAAACCAAACTGTATGCTCTGTTGACCTCAACCAAAACCAAACCACTCTTCGATCTATGGGCTTAACCCGGTTCTTTGTTTTGGGTTGAAACCAAATCAATCTGACGTATATGCAAAGCTAACCGGCAAGCAAGCTAGCTAGCAACGTAATTGATCTACAGTAGCAGCTCAATACGTGTGTGCCCAGCCGCGTTGTGTCGCGTAGCGTATGTACCTGTGTGTCCAGCCGCAGCGTGTCACGTGCATACCTCCAGTCCGAGAACCGGTTTCGAACCACGATTCACAACTATCAGCGACCAAACCATTTAGGCCCATACCCAGCCATACCCAACTCGTTTTTATGCAAACCCAAACCAAACTAAACTTATAACAGTCTGGACCCATCACAACCCAAATCAATCAAGCCCAGGGCAAACAACCAAACCATTGGCCCCAGTTAATCAAAAACTGTTCTCAGATTTACCCCTACTTGTTATTTTGTGAAGTGCCACCTACATACGCATTCTTTGGTTTCCGTTAAAACATGCCTTTGACCAACAAGTACTGTTGACGAAACTCTTTCCAGAACAGAGAATGACAAGGTCTTACCACAAAATCACCGGTGACAATCTTGACGAAACGCTTTTTCCAGTCACCCTTGCGGTGCCAATTATGGTACACGACGCACTCGTTGCATCTTGCTAAAGGTGTCTGCATTCTTTGACCACACCTGCCATGTCAATTGAGATCAAGCTGTTAAGGTTCCAAAATTTGTAAACATATCCACTGAATTTGGGAGAAACAAAAAAAGTACAAATGCAGCTCCTGCAAAGCTGCCCGTTTCCTGTTTCAGTACAATTTCATTTAGCCGTTTCTCGTTTACCTATCTACTCATGTCTGAACTTCGAACCTGTTTGGCTTTCATGTACGAACTGCAGATACGAGTTTCAAATAGTACGTACCATCAGGCCACGCGCAAAGACCCAAATATCCTTCATCCTCCTCCTCCTAATCCCCTCACCCTCTTCCTCACAGGCCACGGTCTCTCTCCACGGCGAGACACTGCCACCAACTACGCTTGGCCTAGTCGAATTTCGCGCTAACCCTCCGGACCAGGCGGGGTCGACGCGCGCCTGGTTCCGCCGTAGGGCATCAGGTGGCTCGCCGCCACCTCCACCTGGAACAGCAAACCCCATCCTCGAAATCTTCTTCCCCGGTGCTCGCCGCTGGCGACAGTTTTGGTGAGAAAGGTAGCGATTTGGGCCAATTTGTTTAGGCCCACCACATGCACCAAACCAGACAGTTCCTTTTCCAACAGTTTTGGTGAGGTTTTTTCTTTTGGAACTGAAACGGCAGGAGCTCTGCCTACGCATTGAAGATTGGGAATGTACAAGGAAGGTTTACAGATCCAAGGATAGGGGAATGAAGCTAAGGTGCAATCACCAAACGAGTATTATCCTTTTATAAGATTCTTTAGGAGAAGAAAAAGCTATCGGTTTGGTTCCTCGAAAGAAAACTACAATGCACTTAGACATGCCTACATGAATCACACCTGCATGATCTGAACATGTACTAGAAAGACAAGAAGGGCTGCTCGAGATTACCTTTGGCAGAAAGCCGTACAGGATAGACGGCACCGGAGCGTCGGCCAGATGGAGACTGAAGAAAATTACGGCGGCGACGGTAACTCTTTCACGAGGTTGGACGGAGAGGAGTGGAGGCGCCGGCAACTAGCTACGGCAAGGAAGAAGATCCAACTGGCTCGACTCGCATGATAGACTGTAGGAGTGATATACTGGTAGTAGCAGGATACAAGAGGGTTTACGATATGCTAGTTGTCAGAGAGAAATAATGAATGCAAAGTATCAAAAAAAAAGAAGAGAGAAATGAATGCCGCTAAGTGGATGGATGCATGGCACGCGCACATTGGGAACCTCGGCAATATGCTTCTTGGAACTCAAACGCTCATTTACTACCATCTTCATTTACCATGAAACGAAAAGTCTTTACGTATACTCGTGTATGTTGGCATTTCTTTAGGCTGGTCATAGTGGGGTAACATAAGGCTGGTTGTAAGGCTGGTCACAATGGGGAGGACTTAGGAGTAACATCACACACTCCAATACAACTTTGCTTATGTGGCACATATTTAATGAAGAGAGAGATGCTTGTGGTAACTAGCTAAGTTACCGGAACATCACATCCTCCAATAAACAATGAGTCTATAACCTAATAAATACATCGTTGCATGACACTACGTAGATGTTCCTACCCACTATGGAGGTAGTAACATAGTCTAGGAAAGTGTGTAAGTTACTAGTTTATGTTCTTGCCCATTGTGACCAGCCTAATGGTAGTATCATAGCTAGTATCATGCATGCCAACTAGGCAATTTTGATGAGATGTCATAGCATTAAAGGAAGAAAGAGAGGGTGTAGTATCATATCATGATACCGTATCATATTAAATGCTATACTACTTTGTGTCATGCATGGCAATAAATAGAGTACTACATAATACTAATATATGATACTCCCCATTACAACCAGCCTAAGGGGACGAGACTTGCCTGCTCCCCGCGCGTGCGCTCATCCATGCTCCCGCGTACATGGCTTAATTTGATTGAAATAAAATAAGGCTCGGCCCTACTCCTTTAAAATCAAGGGAAAGATGATTAGATTAGAAAGGAAAAAGAGAAAAAGTCAGCCGTAGGATGAAGTGAGAGCACGGATGGGAGCATGGGGAGGGAGAGCAGGCAAGCCGGATCCGACTTTAGACTACTCACAGTGGAAATAACATAGGTGGTAACATCACACTTATATAGGGAAAAGAGATGATGTGGCATGTAATTAATGAAGAAAGAGAGGTATGTGGTAACATAGCTAGTTAGGCTGGTCATAGTGGGGAGTAACTTAGAGTAGTAACATGCATACGTTACTACTCTATGTTACTACCCTTATAATGGGAAGTGTCATATGTGTAGTAACATACACACGTTCATTTATTGTCTTGTAGACTCATTTTGCATTGGAAAGTGCTATGTGATGGTAACATATTAGGTTACTCTATTTGCCTCTCTCCTCATTAACTACTTGACACATCAACATTTTTGCTTATGTGGCATCTATGTTAGTACCTATGTTACTCCCACTATGACCAGCCTTACTGTAACATCACACATATCAAGAAAAGATGATCTACAACCGAATAAATGAAGTGATGCATGACACAACACATATGTTACTATCCACTGTGGAGGTAGTAACATAGACTAGTAACATATGCATGTTACTGCTCTAAGTTACTGTGACACCCTCGATTCAATCATACACTAATCATGCACGCAAATGTGTACGATCAAGATCAAGGACTCACGGGAAAATATCACAACACAACTCTACAACATAAAAAAGTCATACAAGCATCATAATACAAGCCAGGGGCCTCGAGGGCTCGAATACAAGTGCTCGATCATAGACGAGTCAATGGAAGCAACAATATCTGAGTACTGAGACATAAGTTAAACAAGTTTGCCTTAAGAAGGCTAGCACAAAGCGGGATACAGATCGAAGAGGAGCAGGCCTCCTGCTCGGGATCCTCCTAGCTACTCACAGTGGAAATCGTCGGCCGGGCTGCACGTAGTAGTAGGCACCTCCAGTGTAGTAGTCGTCATCGACGGTAGCGTCTGGCTCCTGGGCTCCATCGTCTGTTTGCAGCAATCGTGTAGAGATAGGGGGAAAAAGGGGGAACAAGGCAACCGTGAGTACTCATCCAAAGTACTCGCAAGCAAGGAGCTACACTACATATGCATGGATATATGTGTAAAGGGCCATATCGAGGAGGAATCGCTGCGAATGCGAGAATAAGAGGGGAAAGCTAGTCTTAGCGAAGACTACGCTCGGTCACCTTCGTCTTGCAACAAGTAGCAGAGGGTAGATTGAAGTCCTCCAAGTAACATCACATAGCAATAATCCTACGGCGATCCCTCCTCATTGCACGAGAGAGAGCGACCACCGGTTGTATCCGCACTTGGAAGGGTGTGTTTTATCAAGTATCCGGTTCTAGTTGTCATAAGGTCAAGGTACAACTCCAAGTCGTCACATTACCGAAGATCACGGCTATTCGAATAGATTAACTTCCCTGCAGGGTGCACCAACTTACCCAACACGCTTGATCCCATTTGGCCGGACACACTTTCTGGGTCATGCCCGCCGCGGAAGATCAACACGTCCGCAGCCCCACCTAGGCACAACAGAGAGGCCAAGACGCCGGTCTAAACCTAAGCGCAGGGTGCAGGCCCATCGCTCTGAAAGCACACCAAAGCATGTTGCGTGGGCGGCCGGAAGCGAACCTAGCCTAGCAGGCGTTCGATCCAATCCAGCGCGCTCGTCGCTGACGTCTGAAGTGCTTCGGCTGATACCACGACGCCGGGATACCCATAACTACTCCCGCGTAGATGGTTAGTGTGTATAGGCTCGTAGCCAACTCAGATCAAATACCAAGATCTCGTTAAGCGTGTTAAGTAACCGCAAGCGCCGAACAGGGCCAGGCCCACCTCTCTCCTAGGCGGTCTCAACCTGCCTGCCGCCTCCGCCTCAAAGATCCACTCGGAGGTGCTCCACCAGCCGACCCGACTTTAGTCTCCACATGTATCATGTATAAAGTATAAAGTATATACCCGTGATCACCTCCCGAGTGATCACGGCCCGATAGTATAGCACGGCAGACGGACAAGAATGTAGGGCCACAGATGAAAGTACTAGCATCCTATAGTAAGCATATAGGATTGCAAGTAAGGTAACAACAGTAGTAACAAGGACAGGCTATGCAGCAGCATAGGAGTATCTGAAAGCAGTAACATGCTACACTACTCTAATGCAAGCAGTATAGAGAAGAGTAGGCGATATCTGGTGATCAAGGGGGATTGCTGGTTGCTACGGCAAGAGAGAGGGTCGCCAACACCGTAGTCGAAGGGGCCAGCAGCAGCTGGCCTCGTAGTCTACCGGAGAGAAGAGGGGAAGAAACAATGAATAACATGTAAACAGATGCATATAGATGCATGACATGACAAGTAACGATGCTAGGCGTGCCCTAACGTGGTATGAGGTGGTACTTGGTTAAGGAAACATCCGGAAAGTATTCCGGTGTTTCGTGATTTCGAAAAAAAGGAGCCGGAGAGGGAAAGTTGCAGGTTCGATAGGTTAGGGGGGTGTGGTGGACGAACGGACAGCGTATCCGGATTCGTCTCGTCGTTCTGAGCAACTTTCATGTTGAAAATATTTTAATCCGAGTTACGGATTAAAAGATATGATGTTTTTAAAGATTTTATTAATTTCTGGAATTTAATTAATTATTTATTTAAATCGAAAAAATGAATTTATGACGTCAGCATGAGGTCATGCTGACGTCAGCAGTCAACAGGGTTGACTTGGTCAACCCGACATGTGGGTCCCGGTCGTCATACTCTGTTAGTTAATTAACAGTAGTTAATTAGGTTAATTAGTCATTAGGTTAATTAATCAGGATTAATTAAATTAATTAATTACTTAATTAATTAATTAATTTTATTCATTTTTATTTTTATTAATTATTTTTGTTTAAATTCCCTTTTCCGTTTCTTTTATTTTAAAAACGTTCTGGGGGTTGGGGCCCCCATGTCATAGGCAGGGGGGGTGCCCAGTCAGCCTAGCTGACCGAGTCAACAGGTCGGCGGTGGGGGGGGGGCCCTGGGCCCACTTATCGCTGGCTCAGCGGTGGCCGGTCACCACGTCGGCGGGCGTTGGGGGCTCGGTGGGCGTTCATGGCGGAGGGCGCGGACCTCGCCGAATCGTCGTCCGGCCAAAGGGGCCGTGGTGGGTGCGTTCGAAGGTGGGGAGGACGCCGCGTCCATCGGTGGCAAGGGCACGGCCGGACTCGGCCGGAAACGGCGCCGGCGAGCGGCGGAGGTGGCGGGGTGATTCGGGTCTGCGTCGGAAGCGCTGCCACGGGGTCGGGGGCTTGCGCGACGCTACCGAGCACCACGGCTCGGCCCGTGACCATTTAGTCACCGGAGGCGCAGCGACGAGATCCACGACGGGCGTTGGTGCGGCGTGCTCGCCGGGGCCTCGGCTCGGCGAGAAGAGAGAGAGGCCGGGAGCACGTTCCGTGCTCGGTGGCGGAAAAGGTCCGGCGAGGAGGGAGGTCTGTGAGGCGGCGGAGCCGACGATGGGGCGCGGTGGTGGCGCCGGGAGGGATGAGGGAGAGGGGATCGGGGAGAGCTCACGGGGAACGTGGGGTCTCGAGGTGTCTGGGACGGTCGGGGGCGACCGGCGAGGAGGCGGGCGGGGCGGCGGCCGTCCGGCGTTGCGGAGCCGGCGAGGTGGGGTGGGTCGGGACGGCCCCGAGGCGACGAGGGCCTTGCGCCCTGTGGCCGGTCGGGAGGAGGAGGAGGAGGTGAGGGCCAGGCGTGGTCGCCGCGTCGGGGGCGACAGGATCGGTCGGCCCGATCCAGATCGTGAGGAGGAGGAGAAGGTGATCGGGGATGTGGGTGTCGGCTAGGGTTTGCCGACCGGGGAGGGATATGGGAGTGAGGGTGGGCGGGCAGGCTGGCCGGGCTTGGGCCAGTGGGCTTGGCCCAGTTGGGCCGATGGGGGTTCTCTTTCTCTCCCCTTTTTTGTTTTATTTTGCTTTTCTTATTTTTCCTTTTCTGTTTTAATTTATTTAAAATATCCAGACACTCTACAAAAATGTGTGCACCCCACCATAATTAACTTTGTAATATTTGACAACCCCCGAACATTTTAGTTTCAATTTTTTGAAAACTTTTCATTGCCTTCATAATTTTGAATTTAATTTTTAAACAGTTTTGATTCATCCCGAGATTATCTATAAAGTGATGAGGTGACGTGGCACCATCAACGTGAGATTCTTGTAGCATGATTATCCGGGCGTTACAAATCTCCTCCACTACAAGAAATCTCGTCCAGGAGATTTAGGAGGTAGAAGGAAAGAGTGTGGGTATTCATCTCGAAAGACGATCCTCGCGTTCCTGTGTGGCCGTCTTCAGAGTGATTCGACCACTGGACTTTGAGGAACTTGATCGCCTTCTGACGTGTGCAGCGTTCAGCTTGGTCGAGAATGCGGACCGGATGGTCTTTATAGGAGAGGTCCTGTTGCAATTCGAGCACTTCATGGTCCTTTGCCGGATTGGGTCCTTGAAGCAGCGTCGGAGTTGTGACACGTGGAACACATCGTGAACTTGAGAAAGGTTCGTGAAGCTCCAGTTGATATGCCACTTTTCCACGCCTTTCCAGAATAGTGAATGGGCCAATATAGCGAGGAGCTAGCTTGCCCTTGATCCCGAAGCGGTGAGCACCCTTCATTGGTGTAACGCGAAGATAGGCCTTTTCGCCAGGTTGATAAACCATGTCTTTGTGATGACGGTCATAATTACACTTTTGACGTGACTGAGCAGTCTTGAGATTCTCACGAATAATGCGGACTTGTTCTTCGGCATGTTGGATAATATCCGGACCGAAGAGTGGACGTTCCCCGATTCGACCAGATTCGGAGGAGTTCGGCACTTTCGTCCATATAACACTTTGAAGGGGCCATCTTCGGACTAGCTTGATAGCTATTATTATAAGAGAACTCAACATACGGGAGATTCCTCCACTTCTTGCGAAGGAAATAACACAAGCTCGAAGCATGTCTTGAGAACTTGGTTGACACGTTCAACTTGCCCTTGTGACTGCGGATGAAACGCTTGATCTTGAAAGATAAATGAGAACCCATAGCTTCTTGAAAAATAGCCCAGAATCATGAATTGAATAAGAAGCAACCGACCGAACTGATAACAAGTGGAATACCGTGAAGTGAAACAATTCTGGACATATAGAGAGTTGCAAGCTGACTAGCAGTGATCGTTTCTTTGACCGCCAGAAAATGTGCGGCTTTAGAAAGCCGGTCAATGACGACAAGAATAGCATCATTACCTTTCTGCGATTTGGGAAATCCAAAGGACGAAGTCCATTTCAACATGGTCCCATTTCCATTCAGGAATAGAGATAGGTTGCAGAGTTCCAGCAGGCCGTTGATGTTCTGCTTTGATACGACAGCAAACGTCACACTCAGCAACATAGCGACCAATGTCTTGCTTCATATTAGACCACCAGAATCTCTGACGAATGTCTTGATACATCTTTGTACTACCGGGATGAATAGACAAAGGCGTATCATGAGCTTCTTTCATAACCTTTGGAGTCAGATTCAGGTTTTCCTTCTTACTCGGTACCACTAGGCGACCTTTGAAGAATAAGGTGCCGCTGCCATCCACAAAGATGAAGAATGAGGGTTTTCCTTCTGCGAGATAAAGTTTAATCCTCTCGACTTCATCGTCACATTTACGTATCCATTTGATGGTGTCCACAAGATCTGGTTTCGCAACTGTGGTATTGAGAGAACCCTGGAAACAACATGGAGGTTCATCTTGCGAAACTCGGGGAGGGGAGCGAGTGCACCGGAGGAACAATATGGAGGTTCAGCTTTACGAACTCTTCAACGAGTGAGGGCTGAACTTTGTGAACACGGAGGTGGTTGCAGAAGACTTGCGGCTCAAGGCATCAGCCATTACATTAGCCTTGCTCGGTGTATAGGAAATACCCAAATCAAAGTGCATAGCAGTCTCCATCCATCTCTG
Organism: Aegilops bicornis; assembly: GCA_021605145.1. NCBI lineage: Eukaryota > Viridiplantae > Streptophyta > Magnoliopsida > Poales > Poaceae > Aegilops > Aegilops bicornis. The sequence goes on from CM038673.1 coordinate 147,159,366, forward strand.
CTGACGGAGGTTCAGGTCTGGCTGAGTACAGATACTTCAGACTTTGGTGGTCAGTGAAGATCTCGCAACGATTACCGAGAAGGTAATGTCGCCACTACTTCAATGCATGGATGACAGCAGCAAGCTCGAGGTCGTGAACTGGGTAGTTCTCTTCGTGAGGGCGCAATTGTCGAGAGGCATAAGCAACCACTTTGCGCTCTTGCATTAGGACACCGCCTAATCCTTGACAGGAAGCGTCGCAGTAAATGACGAAGTCCTTCTTAGTATCAGGAGGAGCTAGCACTGGGGCAGAAGTCAACTTGTCTTTGAGTGCCTGGAAACTTTCCTGACATTTATCTATCCATTGGAATTTGACGCCCTTATGCAACAGGTTAGTCAGAGGCCTGGCAATCTTGGAGAAGTTCTCATTTAATCGACGGCAATAGTCAAGTAGACCGAGAAAACTTCCGACTTGCTTGACATTCTTGGAGGAGTCCAATCGAGAATAGCCTGAACTTCGTTCGGGGTTGACGGCAATACCATCCTTAGAGATGACATGCCGAGATAGGTCACTTCGGGAAGCCGTAATTCACACTCGGAGAACTTGGCATATAGCTGATGCTCTCGTAGCTTTTCCCAAAGACAAGACGAAGATGTTCAACATGTTCTTCTTCATTCTTAGAAAATATCGGGATATCATCCGGATAAACCACTGACGAACTTGTCGAGGTAATCCATGAATATATAGTTCATCGAGCGAGAGAAGGTAGCTGGAGCATTGGTTAAGCCGAAGACATGACGGTGTACTCGTATGAACCATAACGAGTCACAAATGCGGTCTTGGGGATATCCTCCTCACGAACACGGATCTGGTGGTAACCCAACCTCAAGTCGAGTTTCGAGAACACCGACGAACCAGCCAATTGATCATAAAGATCATTGATCGAGGAAGAGGATACTTATTACGAATGGTAGCTTGATTTATGGGACGGTAGTCTTGGACCAATCGGTTTGTCCCATCCTTCTTCTTGACAAAGAGAGAAGGTGCTCCCCAAGGAGAGCAACTTGGGCGAATGAAACCACTTTGAAGAGATTTGTCGATTTCCTCCTTGAGCTCAAGGAGTTCATGCGTGACATCTTGTAGGGTCGCTTGGCTATAGGAGTGGTGCCCGGTTTCAAGTCGATGACGAATTCGACTGACCCTAGCGGGGGAATCCTCGAAGTTCTTGAGGAAAAACGTCACGGAAGTCGCGAGCAGCAGGTGAATGTTTTCGATACCCTCGAGTGGTGCAGCGTTCAATGCATTCAATGCATAGAGCCTTGCCTCGGCGTTTTGCACCGTGATGAGCTTGGTAAGTGACTATTTCATCTGAAGGGTGCAGCAGATGGGCCGGTCTTTGTGGCGCAAACTATGGAAGCGATGTCGCCTTTAACCAATTCATTCCCAGAATGAGGTCAATGCTACAAGACTTCAGCACGATGGGAGAGACAAGGAATTCCAGTCCTTCGATTTCAACAGGGACGTCGTTGCAAATCATGGAGGTTCGACATTGGCCCGCGGGGGTGTGTACTAATAGTGAAGCATTCATGTCTTCACATTTAATGTCGTGCAAGCATGCAAAATCTTCTGACATGAATGAATGCGATGCACCTGTATCAAATAGAACGCATGCTGGTACTGAATTTACGAGAAGTGTACCCATCACAGTAGCAGGCTGGTCCTGAGCTTCGTTCAGATCAACGTGGTTGGCCTGAACTCGACCATAGGGCTTGGCATTGTTGTTGCGGGGCTGGTTGCTTCCACGGCCGATCATTTGGAAGGGCCAACTGATTCTGGTTCTGGTTGCATTCTCTAGCACGGTGCCTGGTTGTCCACACCAAGCACAAACCATTATTGGGAGTGGGAACAGAGCTTGGGGTGGTGGAGCTGGAAGCTTTGGCTGCCTAGTTGGAGTAGGCGGGGCGAGGTGCAGCATAGCTTTGCCTTGGGGCAGTGCATTCGGTAAATGCTGTTGGGAATCCATATCTTGCAACCTGCGAGGACGGGCCGAAGATGAGCCCGTGTCACGGTTGCGCTGTTAGAGCTCTGGTATTCTCGCAAACCAGTTTCGACATTGATAGCTTTGTTCACCAAGGTGGCGAAATCAGCAAAAGTCGTGCACTAGAAGTGCGAGCTTGATGTCGACTTGAAGGCCGTCACGGAACTTCTCTTGTCTGCATGCATCAGTTGCAATATCCTCTTCAGCATAGCGAGACAAGTCCAGGAACTCTCGCTGATAAGCTTCAACAGTCTTGTTGCCTTGGGTGAGGTTGCGGAGCTCACGCTTCTTCCGGTCCATGACCCCTTGAGGGATGAAGCGGCCACGGAAAGCAGCTTGGAAGTCTGGCCAGGTGATGAGTGTTCCAACTGGCAGAGTACGCCTGTGGCTGTCCCACCATTGAGCTGTGGGTCCCTTCAGGAAGAAGGAGGCAAAAGTGACATAGCTGGCAGGGGCTACATCAGCAGACTCCATCTCATAGGTGATGTCACGGAGCTACCATCGACATCCGGGGCTGGGTTGAGCTGCGGTACACACTGGGGTTCAGCGTATGAAATCCTCGCAGAGTTGTTGTGTTTGGCTGCCGGTTCATATTGGGGCGAGGAACTGAGCCATCATGTTCTCCGTGAATCGGCGATTCATCTCAAGCTGTTGGATCATACCAGCCATGTACTCAGGCGGTGGTGGGAAGTTGCCACCACGACCACGACTCAGCTGGTCTAACCATCCTGCTAATATATAACAGGGTAGTTCAGCATTTGAGAAATTATGCAAAGGACAAGAATCATTCATGATGAAACATGCATAATGAAAGCAAGACGATAGAAACCACTTAGTAGCTCGGCATATCTTACAAAAGGGATCATGCATAGAGTTCGGTACACGAGTTCAAAGACATAGACTAAGACATCATAGGCGGCACGCAGCTCATGGCGAATGCATCTAACACTAACAAGCAGGCCTACATCGGTCCCACGCTGATCGCTGGAGGTAGGCTGTAGCTTTGAAAGCTGGTAGTGTGGCAGCGGATAGTCCTCCACGCCGGTGACACGGGGTCATGGATACTCTGGTGCTGTACCCGGCGCTCAGTGGTAGAAGAGGACCAAGTGTGGGAGTGTAGCCTCCACATCCGCCAACCGACACCCCGGGGCATCACGGTCCTGGCTGGGTAGATCGCAGAACGCAGCTCTCTGGATCGGACAAAGGGGTGCAGAGTGTCGAGCACGGTAAAGGTCTTGACGGGTGATGTACAACTCGTGGCGAAGAGCTCGGTTAGCTCGATCCAGCCCATCGACATGCGTAACAAAGTTCTGATGGTAGAAGGGCTCTCTGGTGATAGTGGAGTAGGCAGCAGTGTAGTAACCCTCCTCACCAACATCAGACGCGATAGCAATGTGCCTAAAGGGGGAGGTGTCCAACTCCCGATACTCTCCACGAAGACGTGTCAAAGCAGCATAAGCAGCATCGTGGACTGCCATATCGATAGTCACCCCAACACCATGTGCGGTGTGCAGACGATGAGTGGATTCATACTCCCGAGAGTAGAGGTGGACGATGGCTCGGCATCGCTCTGGTTAAAGTCCTGGTACTCCTCAAAGACAGTGTACTCAGGGTGCCAGCGATAACCCAGATAGGTCATCATCTCTGCTAGCACCGCAGGTGATCCCGAGGCACCAATGGCCGTCGTGTGGCGCACGACCTGCCTCGTGGGTTCCATCTGAAAACAAAGACGTTTCAAAGGAGTCAAATGACAGTGTGGAAATTGATCAAAATACAATTCCAAGAAACAACTATGGCTTTATCCAACTTTGGGGTGAATGTGGTCACGGGATCCTAGTGTTAGTTAGTAAAATCGTTTAACCCGAGTAGAAGAGAGTTCAGAGTCCCGAGTAAAGGTCGAGGAGTAAAAGATCCTAGTACCACCCGATGGCGGCGTGGGCCCGTAAGGCTCTGACCAAGTTAGTAAAAGTTTTGCAATGTCTAGACTCGACTTCGCCAAGGAGTGTGGAAGGGGATTCCCTACAGGCGATCGGCTCTGATACCAACTTGTGACGCCCCCGATTCAATCGTACACTAATCATGCACGCAAATGTGTACGATCAAGATCAAGGACTCACGGGAAGATATCACAACACAACTCTACAACATAAATAAGTCATACAAGCATCATAATACAAGCCAGGGGCCTCGAGGGCTCGAATACAAGTGCTTTCGATCATAGACGAAGTCGTGGAAGCAACAATATCTCGAGTACATACATAAGTTAAACAAGTTTGCCTTAAGAAGGCTAGCACAAACCGGGATATGAGATCGAAGAGGAGCAGGCCTCTGCAGGATCCTCCTAGCTACTCACGGTCGTCGTCGGGCTGCACGTAGTAGTAGGCACCTCCGGTGTCGTAGTCTTCATCGACGGTGGCGTCCGCTCCCGGGCTCCATCGTCTGTTTGCAGCAATCGTGTAGAGATAGGGGAAAAGGGGAACAAGGCAACCGTGAGTACTCATCCAAAGTACTCGCAAGCAAGGAGCTACACTACATATGCATGGATATATGTGTAAAGGGCCATATCAGAGGACTGAACTGCAGAATGCCAGAATAAGAGGGGGAAAGCTAGTCTTAGCGAAGACTACGCTCGTCACCTTCGTCTTGCAACAAGTAGCAGAGGGTAGATTGAAGTCCTCCAAGTAACATCACATTGCAATAATCCTACCCGGCGATCCCCTCCTCATTGCCCTGAGAGAGAGCGACCACCGGTTGTATCTGGCACTTGGAAGGGTGTGTTTTATCAAGTATCCGGTTCTAGTTGTCATAAGGTCAAGGTACAACTCCAAGTCGTCCTGTTCACAAGATCACGGCTATTCAAATAGATTAACTTCCTGAGGGTGCACCAACTTACCCAACACGCTTGATCCCATTTGGCGGACACACTTTCTCGGTCATGCCCGCCGCGGAAAGATCAACACGTCGCAGCCCCACCTAGGCACAACAGAGGCCAAAGACGCGGTCTAAACCTAAGCGTGCAGTGCAGGCCCATCGCCTGAAAGCACACACAAGACGCTATGCGAGGGCGGCCGGAAGCAGACCTAGCCTAGCAGGCGTTCCAGTCCAATCCAGCGCGCGCCGCTCCGTCGCTGACGTCACGAAGTGCTTCGGCTGATACCACGACGCCGGGATACCCATAACTACTCCCGCGTAGATGGTTAGTGCGTATAGGCTCGTAGCCAACTCAGATCAAATACCAAGATCTCGTTAAGCGTGTTAAGTAACCCATGACGCCGAACAGGGCCAGGCCCACCTCTCTCCTAGGCGGTCTCAACCTGCCCTGTCGCTCCGCCTCAAAGATCCACTCGCGGGTGCTCCACCAGCCGACCCGACTTCAGTTTCCACATGTATCATGTATAAAGTATAAAGTGTATACCCGTGATCACCTCCCGAGTGATCACGACCCGATAGTATAGCACGGCAGACGGACAAGAATGTAGGGCCACAGATGAAAGTACTAGCATCCTATACTAAGCATATAGGATTGCAGGTAAGGTAACAACAGAAGTAACAAGGACAGGCTATGCAAAGAAAGATAGGAGTATCTCGAAAGCAGAACATGCTACACTACTCTAATGCAAGCAAAGATAGAGAAGAGTAGGCGATATCCGGTGATCAAGGGGGCTTGCCTGGTTGCTCGCAAGAGAGAGGTCACAACACCGTAGTCGGCCGGGCAGCAGCGTCGGTCTCGTAGTCTCACGGAGAGAAGAGGGGAAGAAACAATGAATAACATGTAAACAGATGCATATAGATGCATGACATGACAAGTAACGATGCTAGGCGTGCCCTAACGTGGTATGAGGTGGTACTGGTTAAGGGGGAAACATCCGGGAAAGTATTCCCGGTGTTTCGTGATTTCGGGCAGAGGAGCCGGAGGGGGAAAGTTGCAGGTTCGATAGGTTAGGGGGGTGTGGTGGACGAACGGACAGCGTATCCGGATTCGTCTCATCGTTTTGAGCAACTTTCATGTTGAAAATATTTTAATCCGAGTTACGGATTAAAAGATATGATGTTTTTAAAGATTTTATTAATTTCTGGAATTTAATTAATTAATTATTTAAATCGAAAAAATGAATTTATGACGTCAAAGATGAGGTCATGCCGATGTCAAGAATCAACAGGTTGACTTGGTCAACCCGACATGTGGGTCCCGATCGTCATACTCTCTTAGTTAATTAATGTGAGTTAATTAGGTTAATTAGTCATTAGGTTAATTAATCAGGATTAATTAAATTAATTAATTACTTAATTAATTAATTAATTTTATTCATTTTATTTTTATTAATTATTTTTGTTTAAATTCCCTTTTCCTTTTTCTTTTATTTTAAAAGCGTTACGGGGGTTGGGGCCCCATGTCATAAGCGGGGGGGTTCAGTCAGCCTAGGCCACCGAGTCAGCAGTGTCGGCGGGGGCCTGGCCCACCTGTCGCTGTCAGCGGTGGCTCCCGGTCGGCCACGCCGGCGGCCGGCGTTAGGGGCTCGATGGGCGTTCACAAGTGAGGGCGGACCTCGCCGGAATCGTCGTCCGTGCCAAAAGGGGCCACGGGTGGGTGCGTTCGAAGGTGGGGAGGACGCCACGTCCATCGGTGGCAAGGGCACGGCCGGACTCGGCCGGAAACGGCGCCGGCAAGCGGCGGAGGCGGCGGGGTGATTCGGGTCCGCGTCGGAAGCGCGCTACGGGGGGCCGGGGGGGCTTGCGCGACTGAGCACCACGGGCTCGGCCCCGTGACCATTTGGTCACCGGAGGGCGCCATGCGACGAGATCCACGACGGGGCGTTGGTGCGGCGTGCTCGCCGGGCCGGCTCGAGTGAGGAGAAGAGAGAGGAGGCCGGGAGCACGCCTCGTGCTCGGTGGCGAAGGGTCCGGCGAGGGAGGGGAGGTGCGCGGGGGGCGGCCGGAGCCGGCGACGGGGGGGCGCGGTGGTGGCGCTCGGGAGGGGGACGAGGGGAGAGAGGGGATCGGGGGAGAGCTCACGGGGGGGAACGTGGGGTCTCTGAGGTGTGCTCGGGGACGGTCGGGGGCGACCGGCGAGGAGGAGGGCGGGGAGGCGGCCGTCCGGCGTTGCGGATCCGGCGAGGTGGGGTGGGGGTCGGGGACGGCCCCGAGGCGACGAGGGGGGCCTTGCGCCGCAAGGCCGGTCGAGGAGGAGGGAGGAGGTGCGGACGGGCGGCGGGTCGCCGGGCGCGTGGGGGCGACGGATCGGTCGGCCCGATCCAGATCGTGAGGAGGGAGGAGGACGGGATCGGGGGAGGAATGAGGGCGTCGGCTAGGGTTTGCCGACCGGGGGAGGGGATATGGGAGTGAGGGGTGGGCGGGCAGGCTGGGGCTGGGCAGTAGGCTTGGCCCGATTGGGCCAATGGGGGGTTCTCTTTCTCTCCCTTTTTTGTTTTATTTTGCTTTTCTTATTTTTCCTTTTCTGTTTTAATTTATTTAAAATATCCGGACACTTTACAAAAATGTGTGCACCCCACCATAATTAACTTTGTAATATTTGACAACCCCCGAACATTTTAGTTTCAATTTTTTGAAAACTTTTCATTGCCTTCATAATTTTGAATTTAATTTTTAAACAGATTTGATTCATCCGAGATTATCTACAAAGGATGAGAGGTGACGTGGCACCATCAACGTGAGATTACTGTAGCATGATTATCCGGGCGTTACAGTTACTCCCCACTGTGACTAGTCTAAGTGGTATCATGCACTTGGGACTCATAAACATGCTTATGTGGCAAACAATGAAAGAAAAGAGAGAGGGTTATAGTAATATAGGTAGATACCCTATCATAATAAATGTTATGCTACTGTGTGTCATGCATGTCAATAATTAAAACGACCTATGATACTAATCTATGATACTATTCACTATGGATGTACTCCCTCTGTAAACTAATATAAGAACGTTTAGATCACTAAAGTAGTGATCTAAACGCTCTTATATTAGTTTATGGAGGGAGTACTATATATCATACACTAGTATCATATGCATAATACTAGTATATGATACTCCTCGCTATGACCAGCCTAAAGAATACTACAGTATATGATGCTCTAGTATATAATACTAGAGCATCTTTAACCGATCCACTATTCGGCTAGAGGAGGATAAATTTTGCTTTCCTGTTTCTCAAAAAAAATTTGTTTTCCTCCTCTAACCGGCACCAAACCGAACCCCTATCGCCATAAGTGGATGGTATTTTTTACTCCACGACTGCTGCAACCCTTAAATATACTTGACCACCCGTCCGTGGAGTAAAAATTATCCACACCCCACCTCTCCTCCTTTTCCATTCCATCGCCGCCCAAGCCCCGTCGTGCGCGCCCCACCCCCACCCCTATCCACTCCAGCGCCGTCCTGCCGCCAAAGATGGCCAGATCCAGTTGCCGCCACTCCTCGCCGTCGTGTGGTTCCGTGTCGCCATGAAAAGTCACGAGCCCATGCTCGCGGCAGTGCTTCCTCTTACAGCGACGGCGGTTCCCGTTTCACCGACCTCCCATCGCCGCCGCCGCCACAAAGGAAATACCTTACGTCCGGCAGCGTCGGTGGGGGGCGTGGGTCGCGGAGACCACTGACTGTGAAACACATGAGAAGATTTGGATTGGCTCTTCCCTCTTGGCGGTGCAAGAGGCACAAGAGTATGACATAATGTCAGTGCACCTCCACGACGCCAACACCCGCCGCAACTTCCCCGAAGACCAGCCGTAGTTGGTGCCTGTTGACCTCCGAGTGCCCACCATAAAGGAGATCTAGGAAGACAGGAAGGCCCGCTAGCACCTCGAGGTGGAGCAAGCCGGTGAGGCGTACATGGCGGAGCTCCATTGCATGTACCTGAAGTGCATCAAGGAGGAGCACCTATTGTACGAGATCTACAAGTACGGAGCGACAGAGGTCATCGACCTCTGCTCCAACAATGACGGTACCGGAGGGCAAGGGCAGTGCCGGTGATGAGGGTTGGGGTGGTGGCCGCGGAGAAAACGCATTGCTTACCAAATCAGACTAGAAGAGGTTGGAGAACGAGGGAGAGATAGCCTGTAGTATTTTTAAAAGTTTTTATGCAATCTAGTTTAAATTTCATTTAATTTATGTAAAATAGTTGATGCAACTGGTTTAATCAAGTTCAAGTCAAGTTTGATGAAGTTGCTTGAATCAATTTTGCACCAAATTTATGTTTAGTTTTTTTAAGGAACTAAGTTTATGAGTTCATTTAGAAACGACACTTTTTTGAGGAGCAAATATGCTCCTCTAAAGAATAATCTGCTATATCCTCCTCTAAAATATAGTGAATCGGTTAGAGATGCCCTTGGGGTATATACACTATTATGTCATTCTGCGCGACATTTCTATTTATCTAACTGTTTAAATTTAAATTATTTGAATTCAAATAAAAATTCATTCATTTGTTCAAAACAATTTTCAAAATTTCTAAAAACATTGACCAGTTAGAGCCTCAGTGAAATTATTGCCATTTTGAAATAGAAAACCTTGAGTCCGATGCTAATGAGCAACGGGCACACTCATTGTTCCTTGTCAGCATCCAGCACGACACAACGACTTCGATGGTACGGTGGACGCTGAAATGTGACTCGCATCGGTGTGGAGTGGCAGCAGCCAGATCCGCGTCGAGGCATGGGCATCCACTAGACAGGTGTGGCGGTGGTCTAAGATGGGAAGACGTCATTATCAATCTGCTAGTGCTTCTTGGCCATGGCGTGGAGTGTGAGTACTAGCGAAGGAGGCTATCAGATGATCATCAAGCAGTTGACTGAAAAAATGCTCCATATCAGGGTGAAAACTCTTGTCCCCACCTTTAATAGTGGGCTTAGTTACGAAGAATTTGTGTCCTTACCTTGTTGAAGGTCTTGCCGCAGATGAAGTTGATTTAATCGTAGGTGTAATCTTCATGTCTGTATTATTAAAGGGTACTACCTCTGTTCTGGTTTATTGGCCCCCTTCATATTTTACGCCAAATTTTGATCAAAGATATAATTAACAAAATATTAATGCATGTTATGAAAAATTATATATTTGTGTTTGAACATATTTTTGATTATATTACTTTTGTTATGTATATTTTATTAGTTAAAATTACTTGTGGCCCGTATCTTCACACGTGGTGTGTCGCACAAGGTTCTCACGGCTTTAGGGCATGAGGCTCGGGAGCCACCAGGAATGGATAGCTTATTGGAGTGGAGCGAGTCACTACAGCCCTTGCACACAAAAGGAAGGATCTTCATACTAGTGCTACTGATATGCTAGGAGGTGTGAAAACATCGCAATGCTATCATTTTTTACAATGCGTCGCCACTCATGAAAGTAGTGATGAACCGGATCTCTGAGGAGGGTATGGCTTGGTAGAGAGTTGGGTTGCTCCGAAGGGACATGAACCCGTTCTTTCTTAGGTTTTCTATAGGTGGGTCAACCGCAAGTAGTCACGTTGTACTTGGCCTAGGCCAACCTTGTAACTTGGTGGATGGGGTTCTTCCCTTTCTCTTTTATGAATCTATGATGCACATACTTGTGAGTATTCTAGGAAAAAAATTATGGTCAAAATATGACCACCCATCAAACCTCATTGACTGCCCCTCCATTGATTTTTTTCAATGCAATCCCACCTCACAAAGAAAGAAATCCCCCAAAATCGAAAAAAATAAACGCTCGCTCTCCCCTAATCTAGCAGTCCCCATCATTCCCTTCGCCATATCAAAGATCTCACCCTCCGCCGCACCCATCCCCTCCATGAGTGTCAGGCCTTTGCCTGATTTCCCCGTCGTGCTGACTCTTGATGCGACCTGACTAAGCTAGGGTGCACGCAAGTGTTTTGTGCTCAATGGTACAAGCAGTTTGGCACTCGTCGACGAGATTCATAGGATCAAAACGAGAGGACTAAACTGACAAAACAAATCTATGGAATTTTGGGGATAAATTAAGGATCAAAACAAGTGCTCTGGATACCAAATGCTACAAACTTAGCAACATCTCTCGTCAGGCGGAGGATTGGGTCATAGCAATGTCAAGATCACATGAAGTTTTCGGGAATAGTTCATCAGAACTTGCCTCACACCACGTACGTTGAGCCAGGAATATATAAAGCCATCTTGTTTTTAGGGAAAAAATATATAAACAGAAATGATAAATCCCTAACGTTCGTATTTTAAGCATGACAATCCGAACATTTTTCATGGCAACTTTGGTTCATACGAGGTTAACAAACATGACAATTTTCTGGCAAAAAAACAACTAGGACAATGTTGCCATGTTTTAACAACTATAGTTGCCACCTCGCTCCAATTAAAGTTGCCATGAAAAACATACGGCATGACATGCTTAAAACCGAACGTTCGGGATTTATCAGGTCCATATATAAAGCTATCTGGTCGAGTGCGGCTAATCTGCACCCGGGCTCAGCTGCACCCAGGCTTAGAAAAAAATTCAAAAAAAATACTAGAAAAATTCAAAAAATTCCAATTTTTTTTATGGTGGTAGATAATTTGACGCGTGAGGTGCGCCCCAAAATTCAACTCATTTGAGCATCTGAGCAGCTCTCAGCAAAAAAGACAAAATCAGGGTCTGTAAAAATGTGTAATGTTCACGCACTGTTTTGACTCCGATTTGTCTTTTTTGCCGAGAGCTACTCAGATGTCCAAATGAGTTGAATTTTGGGGCGCGCCTCACGCGTCAAATTATCTACCACCACAAAAAAAAATTGGAATTTTTTGAATTTTTCTAGTATTTTTTTTGAATTTTTTGCTGAGAGGGAGCAGATGAGCCCGGGCACCGTTTTGAGTTTTCGTATCTGGTCTCCTTTTTTTGTCGAGGGAAAGCCATCTGGGTCTCATCATACACACACTGTCAGACGGGCCTAGCCACGCACACTAAGCAGCCCACGAACCGACAGGGGCCAAAACTCTACTACAGTTACAGACATGAGTTTGTCTAAAAAAAAAAGTTACAGACTTGAGTGGAGATCAGTTTCTCAAAAATAAAATAAAAAATGAGTGGACATCGTAGCAAATCCCATTGGGATGCCCAACATGGGAGAGCAATTGTGCATGTGTGCGTAGCATAGATTTTCCGTATATTATTTCAGTTGTGTTGCAACTTCTAAACACAAAACACAAAACAAGCTTTCAGAGACGAGCAAAATGCTGGATCAGACATTATATCAGTCATAGCAGCAGTAGGCCAACAGTATCGCGCATTCAACACAAACTGTATTAACCACATGAACTCCTAGGGCAGATAAACTCACCAGCTCTAATCTTTGGCATTTTACTAACAGACATTGCATAGACACTATCTAGTTCTCTTGGACTCTTATCATTATCTTGAATTCTTAATTAGCTAAAATAGACATCCTAACTATTCTACTTCATCCTGGACACGAGCATCCTCCTAATTCTCTACAAAATCCTGCTGCTGGACATCCTGATTCCCGCACCAAAGACACTCCTGTGTTCAAAGACGGGTTCACTCAAACCTATCAAAACCGGCAAATTCCAAACACCATAGCAGCGCAAGTCTAGTATCCAGTAGAGGCGGTCAGTTAGTTCAACATTATGACTTGCATAGCAGTAACCCTGCAGTGACGCAGATGCTTCTGTTGCCTGCCCCCTTGCCCACAACACAAGTATAATAATTTTCAGGATTATTTTTGTGCCGTTGCAAAGTTCTCCTGAATCTTGTCGACTTCAAGCATGAATGCGTCGTATTTTGCGCCATCGCTGCATATTGTTTTGCCAAGGTCAGCCATTTTAGTCATAAAATTTGTGTATCTCATTGTAGTGTCCATCTGCTCGGAGCATTTTTCCTTGTACTGTTTCTCCTTCTCTTCTCTGAATTTTTCAGTCCATCTGGGCAGTATGTACTGCTCTGGTATTTGATTGATTCCAAACTGTGTGAAAAGTCTGAATATGTGGCAGCACAGTATTCCATCCCTGGTAAACTTTGCGCACTGGCATTTGAATGCATTGGTGCCAGATTCAACCTGCACTTCAAAGTTATTTCGATCAAACTCTGGATTCTCATAGTTGAAAACCTTGTTTAGTCGGTACACAGCCCCTCTTTGGACCTCCTGCACGTTGAAAGCGGTAGAGTGGAGAAGTTCTCTCTGTACTTTCAGAAATATTTGCCTTGTGTAAATATCAGCTGCATGCTTTTCTATTGGCTGCAATGAAAAGCATGAAGGTACAGTTCCTGTTTGCAGTCTATCTTCTTCATCTGTTTTAGTTATATTCTTATGTATCTCCTCATATCTTTCAATGAACTTCTCTATTCTGTCAATAGAAAGCACATAGTCATTGAATAACAAGTTCATCCCTTTGTCACATCCATGTGATTGGACAAATGGATAGAAATCTTCTCTGAAATAAACAGGCACCCAGTTTTTCCTTCTTTGCCACAAGATTTGTAGGTACTCGTTTTCACTTGCACCGTATCTCTCAATGAGTGCATCCCACCCTTCTTCAAATTCTTTTTCTGTCAGTGAGTTGTCAACCAAGCTATCCAGGTCTGCTTTTATGTTGCCAATTTCTGCTATGAAGGCTGAAATATTTTGCTGTGCCTTTTCCAGTACATCCCATTTGCACAACCGATGCCTTACTTGTGGCATGACCTCTCCAATTGCTTTTGCCATAGCTTCATCCTGGTTTGTTATAATTGATACTGGCATTTTGTCTTCCATCACATGCAAAAGTGTTTCGAACATCCATTTGTAAGTTTCAGCGCTCTCGTCATGTAACAAGGCGCATCCTAACAAGAGGGTTCTCCCATGGTTATTTATTCCAATAATAGGAGCAAATAGCATGTTATGCCTATCTGTGGTATAGGTAGTATCAAACAACAGGAAATCTCCAAAAATCTCATAATCCATCCTTGACCTTGCATCAGTCCAGAAAACACTCCGAACTATGTTGTCTTCATCTGTTTGCTTCATGCATTGAAAACTTGGATCCTGAAGCTCCTTTTCTTTGAAGTACATCAACATTCTTCCAACATCTGAGTTCTCTTTTCTATGTTGTTCTGCACATAGTAAATTGGTCCCATCTTTTTCTTGAATGGTATGCTTCCAAAGCTGCCTCTCATTCTCCTAAAAATCTTCATAACTTTATTTGGAGGTATCCTAGTTCGTTGCAGAACTTTCAGAAATGACCTTTCTTCAGTTGATATGTGTTTGTGGCTCAAGTAGAATTTTGTGAGGGAAGCACTTGGACAGAGCGGATGGTTATGCTCATTACGAACTGTTGTGAACTCCCATTGGCCTTTAGTGAGCTTCACTATTACCTTGGCTTGGCAATTTGTCTTCTCTATAGATTTTCTCTTCCGCTTCCTCTGCAGGTCCGGAGTTGCCCTCGATTTACCACTCCTGTTGCATATGAGGTGAAACTTCTTCCTCATGTAATTTGTACCGCGCTTTGCCTCAAAACCTGTTAGGAGAGCATATGTATTGTAAAACCTGTGCGCATCTTCAAGGGTTTGGAATTTCATTCCAGGCTCTGGTTGTTTTGCCATCTCCAATTGCTCAATTTGAGGATAGAAGTATTTTCCGACTTCACTATCTGAGTCGCTCCCTGAGCTGCTGTCTGAATCAGTTTCACTGCTGCTATTGTTCCTTAGCATTTCGTTGCTTTCCACATTATCATGTAACTGGTTTTCTTCTTCGGCTTGCTGCAGTGGATGGTAAACTGAGTTGGTTTGTTGATCCTGTCCATCTGCCAGTAGTCCTTCTGTATTCTTTTCAATACTATCTGAAGATGGGTCCTGCATGACAATGAATAACTTATGTTAAGATACTGTGAAATGTCATATTCAGGTGTCTAACTTGGGTGACATGATTATGCTTTGCTCGGTTTGTTTACCTGATCATTATCACCAGCTGGTTGCAGTGTTCCTTCTGTCATTGATTGTTTGCCAACAGGTTCCTGTGTTAGGTATTAATTTGTTTATATGCCGAAGGATGGGATGACTCAAGAAATAGGAAAGTGCCATATATTAATCTACACTATAATAATAATTCTCGGTCAGAATTTTGTCTTCCAGTCAAACAACACAAAGACTAACAGACAAATACAAAAGTGCCATATATTAATCGCTCTAGGTCAGAATCATTACTTCCAGTCAAACAACACAAAAACTGATAGACTAACAGTTCAATTTTTCCAACTCAAACAAAATGAAATGCATAACAGCCGGGAAGGTCGTAATTATGCTATTTTTGTCTGCATACCTGGTAATTATCACCGGCTGGTTGCAGTCTTCCTTCTGTCATTGATTGGTTGCCAACAGGTTCCTGTGTTAGGTATTTAATCTGTTTAAATGCAGCATGGTAGGATGACTCATGAAATAGAAAAGTGACATATATTAATCCACATAATACTAATCGTTCTCTGTCAGAATTTTGTCTTCCAGTCAAACAACACAAAGACTAATAGACAAATAGTTCTCACCACAAATTCCTTTGTTAATTCAAACACCAAAAAATGCATAACAGGCACGAAGGGACATATAATTATTATGTTGACAGGCACACATTCAGTGGTTACTTATTATCTGCAAAGTCCGTTGGTAATCTCCTCAACGAACTTAGTTTTGCTGTTTAATTTAACTGCAGTATAAGCAAGCCTAGCTTTATTTCTGTCTAAATCATTGGGCACATATAGTACCCGCAGACAGGCACAAACTACCCACATTCATGTATGCACACAGAAACTGAATACTTGGTGCCTACTGGACACTAGGGCCAGAGTGCTGCAAGAGTATAAAGTCACTTCATGTGCATCACTATGAGATATGAGCATTGCCAACTATGATAAGAAAACCCAGGTCAACAGCTAATACCAATACACATCCTACCGAACTATTTACTTAAGATATGTACCAAATGCATTTAAATTCCTGTAGCCCAACAAGCCCTTAACTAAAAAAATTGTCTACGACACAGATAACCATGGCACTCAACAGCCTACGAACTAGCCGTCGCACGGGTCAGCCAGTGGTATTTTTTTGAACTGAAGAATGCACCCAAACACCAAACGGATACATGTTCAAGTGATACCTTTCCACTAGGCAACATTAGTACAGGTACAGGGGAACCTTCATCGTCAACTACATTGTATGCCTCCCTCTGTTCTGTGGAGTTCTCTGTATTTCTTACTCCTGCCTCGTCCAATTCCGTAACCATGTCTCCCATCACAAACTGTAACAATCCCATCAAGTCAGTTTCATCTACGAATACATCATATAACATCAGTAGCAGACTGCATACGAATTGTGGTCTGGCCCATGGATCAAAGCTACGAACATGTTATTACAGGGAAAATATATATTAATTGTAGGGTTTTGGGGTACACCTTGTGGGTATCAGCGCCAGGGCTCGGCGGCGTCCGCCGCCGCGCCGCAGAGGGGGCTAGACTAGATCCAATTCCCCAACACGAGGGGAGGGAGGGGGGTTGGCTTGTGGAGCGAGGAGAGGAGGGGTTGGGTCCGAATAGGGAGAGGAAGACTACCCTTGCTGCGGCGAGATGGGGAAGAGGGCGGAGGATAAATGTTCGGCGGCCGCCTGCTGGATAGAGGACCGAGATGGACGAGGGATCTCATGCCCTGCGCTGCGTTTCTCATTCGGCCCTTTTGCTATGAGGTGGACTCCGCCGTTTAACTCTTCAGACGCAGATTTTTTTTGTTTTTTTGTTTTGAAGCAAACATATACTCCCTCTGTTCCCTAATATTTGTCTTTCTAGCCATCTTAAATGGACTATAACATACGGATGTATATAGACATGTTTTAAATTATAGATTCACTCATTTTGCTCCGTATGTAGTCATTTGTTGAAATCTCTAGAAAGACAATTATTTAGGAACGGAGGGAGTAGTATTTCATTAGACAACCTTTTCACACATATTACACATATGGTCATCATACAAGACACAAATGTTTGGTAACCAATTGTGCACAAAGAATTCCACAAGAGATAAAACTATCATTTCACCCTTGCAGAAACTCGTGCCTCGTTGAAATATACACTACTAGGGAAAACCCTAGCAGTAGCGCGTGTTTAAAGCCTATCAGTAGCGCGGGTTGCAGCGCTACTAGTAAAGCGCTACAGCTAAAGGTTAGCAGTAGCGTGGGTTGGACCACACTACTGCTATATCGACTTAGTAGCAGCGCTTTGTACTATGAGCGCTACTGGTAATTAGTAGTAGCGCTTCTCCTAGCACGCACTACTACTATTATTCCGTATTTCTTTTTTATTTCATGTTGTATTCATACATCTTTATACAAGTTTTCATACCTTAACAATTTAGAGAATGATTTTACATCATAATGAGTTATTACATCACTGGGAGAAAGAACCGTGGACTAGTTTCAAGTGGATGGACATCCACTTGAAACTAATCCACGGTTCTTTCACCCAATGATATAGTATATCATCATCATCATCATATCATTAACAACTTATCATCATAATACATCATTGTCATATAACACCTCCTCATGATCATCGCTTTTCATCAATGAGACATCACATACAAGTTGGTCACTAGACATAATCACAACTACTCATCATCATCAACTCTCATAAACATATTGTACCTCATAGGACCTACTACATTCTCTTAGGACCTACTATATTATCTGAGGTAAAATAGCATAAAACAAGATAGCTCCTGACTCTCCTTATGGAGAATGGAGATTATCTTGTCTCCAATTCTTGCATTTCGCACAATGTTGCTTCCAAGAACCTCGTTAAGACTGTCCATACATTTTTTCCATTCTAAGATTAGCATGTGTTCACCGGTTTTAGAAATCCGGTATGGACAAGTGAGATTCGTAGGATGACCTGACTGTATGTTCAAAACATCAAGGCGACCATTCTGATATATCAAATGAGGCACACAATCCATCGGGATTTTCTGTTGAAAAACATAGTAATAACTTCATAGTTAGCAATGATGTACTAGCTTTAGAAGTATGCAAAAGATGCACGGATGTCGTAATAGTAAAAAATCTTACCAGAATATCTCCATGGAAGTTATCGTGGTTCAACACATGCACTAGTGGCACGTATTGACCATAATTTGGAGGAGTTCGATAAAAGGCATTGTAATTCTCAAGATCAGTACAATATGCGACCAGATGACTTTTCTCCTGATAAGTTAACTCAGAGCCATCGGTATAGTTGGTTATGTCTACCATGTTTCGTACATTCTTTGAAGAATGAAAGTAAGTTATCAATGGAAATAAGCTGTCAATTATTTTGAAATAAAAAATATAAATTACTTAATAACTATGTTTGAGGAACTCACATAGCGGTAGAATTGGAAGCGTATCAACAAGGACCCAAATGTCCAAATTGTCTTGGTCGATGTCAGGATCACCAAGATCCATGATGACAAACATACCCTCTTGAAAATCATACATCTTGCAAAGTGCTTCCCAACCCCGGCAACCAAAATTGGATACGCTCTCAGAATTGTATAGATTTACCTCAAAATCCATACCATGATGGGTCCTTAGGTTAAATTTTTTGTTTCATTCCTCTCATGATCTTCAAAACCGATCCTCTCCAAGACATAGCGTCTTGCATGGCATGGGATAAGCTAGTTGAATTGTAAAAGACGAAAATTACACGTTGAAATAGTAGTAGTCGAGCTTAATTACGAAAAAAACACTTTGCGTCGTAGCTTACCATATCACAATCGAAGGCCTCCTCGAGTTTAATGCTGAAGCGCTGACCTTTGTCCAGGTGAGGCATGTGGCAGAAACCCCGGTTGTCGCCGCACTAGGAGCACTCCCAGGGATCTTCTTCGTCTGACGACATTTCCTATGTTCATAATTCAAAGATTAAACTTGTACAATTAAAACTCTCAGCTTGTTCATTATTCATCACGGGTTGACTATCGGTCTGTCGAGTCTTTTCTTGAAAATTCTCAGCCCACGTGGTGTATAGATTCGACCGTCGGTGATGGTAGCTCCTCCTTTCGTTCCCGAGTGCATTACACCAAATTCTCTAGCACACGGGAACAAAGGAGAAGCTACCCCCACAGCAACAGTCTGGATTCTTCGTCCTCTCATATATGGTGGAGACTCCCCCTCACTGATTCCTCTCTGACATTTGCGACCGTCGGTGATGGTCGTTATTCCTCCTTCCCTTAGTGCATAACAAAGGTCTAGCACAAGGAGAAGAAGGAGAAACGACCCACACGACAACAGTCGGGATTCTTCGGCCTCGACAGACTTAAAGTCAACCCAAAATATCGTTTAATTATCTTTCTAGAAAATCTAGGCCACTCGATATTTCCTACATATTCTAGCACAAGTCATGCTAGAATTCACAGAAGATTCCGACATGACCTTTGCTAAAACAGGACATATCGAGCGCCTGAAATTTGCCGGAACAAAAATTAATCAACACTCCGGCAAAACATAGGCCACTCGGAGGTGTAACCTGAACATGACCGGCCACTTGGGCAACCACATATCCTATCTGAGCAACAAAAGATGTACATGTTTTTATCTACATCATATCTTATAGGACTCATATTGACATGGAGATTTGGCTGGTCTCACCTCGAGGTCGGAGGGGGTTAGTGATGGGGACAACGGCGGGGATGATGGAGGGGCTCCTTGATTTCTGCAAAAACAAAAACCCTATAAGTTATCACTAATACATCCCGAATAGTATCATACATATAACATCACTAATATAACTAAAACCCTAGCGAACAACGGCATCGCATTTATTTAGGATGCGGGATAGGCATCGCCGACGCCGATGCGAATAATTGCTTAAATTAAAAAATAACAACAAATGTGACATGTTCAACTAGTATTATTAATTCAACTAGTTCTTACTAAATATAAACTTACTATAACTAGAAATAAACTAGTTCTTTCTAAAAATAAACTAGTTCAACTAGTTATATTATTTTTCTTACGAAAAATACATTAGTTCTATTAATTCAACTAGTTCAACTAGTTTATTAATTTACTTACTAATTATTTTAAACACTTACTAAAAATAGTAAAAAACTACATTATACAATAGTAAAAAACTACAGTGAAGAATAGAAAAAAGAGAGGGAGGGGCGCCGAGGAGGAGGAGGAGGGAGGAGGGGGAGGGGGCGGCCGGAGGAGGAGGAGGGAGGGGGCGGGGGGTGGAGGGGGCGGTCGGAGGAGGAGGAGGGAGGGGGCGGCCGGAGGAGGAGGAGGGAGAAGGGCAGTGGGAGGAGGGCGGCCGGAGGAGGAGGAGGAGGAGTACCTCGGCGAGGAGCAAAGGCGGGCGCGGCGGATTTACTTGATTGCGGGCGAGGGCGAGTGAGAGGGAGTGAGTGTGAGAGGGTGAACTGCTCTAGGATAAGGTAAGTAAGTAGTAGCGTTTGGAGAAATGCGCCATCGCCATCTGAGCAGTAGCGCTTGTCAGTTGTACGCGCTACTGCTAAGTGGGGCTAGCCATCTGCGCCCAGTACAAATATAGCAGCAGTGCGGTTTCGCACAACGCGCTATTGCTAAAGTTGTAGCAGTAGCGCGGTCTATTTAAAAACACTACTACTAAGTAGCAGTAGCGCCCTGTTTTGTCCAGCGCTACTACTAAGATACTGTGTATAAGGTTTTCCCTAGTAGTGATAGTCCACAAACGTCCTCCGCCGTCACCATGGTAACGCCGGTAAAAAATATGAGAAAAGCCGCCATACCAAGATTTGGGAGAGCACCACTGCATACAAAGATGTTTTTTGAGCCGATGAAGCGGGTCGTCACAAGCGACGAGATCGAGTCTTTGTGGCATGTAGGTCGGAGATCTTCCCCATGGTCACCAGATCTTGACCCCGTCAACTTCATCCAATGTAGTCGAAGAAGAGGAACATCGCCGCCTGCTGGCATCCACGCACCCAAATGCAAGACAGTAAGCACAACTACAACAGCCGACACGACCGCCACCCGCGAGAGCACCGTCAATCGACCACCAGACACGAACCTTGCAGGATCCCAGATCGGCGAGACTACCAGGCCACCTGCCCCCCGACGCCACCAGTTGCAATGACGACGGGATGGAGGAAGAGCAGAGGCAAACTATTCGAATGCGGCACCACCTCCTCCATGGAAACAATGCCTCAAGGAAGCACTAGGCCAACCCTAACTACAAACCTAAGTCAAAGCACCAGGGTCCCCACCTCCTCCGGCTACCGGAGCGGCGGACGGAGGAGACAGGGACCGGCGGCAGCGGTTCGGAGGCCGGTATATTATCTCCCCCTTTTGATGGGTTCATATAAATTGCCGGTATATCTAACTGATAAACATTCACTCGAAGGGAAATGTATGCAAGTTTAAAAAAAACATTACACTGTGTCGCTGGCATCCCTCCCCCCCTAAACATGGCAATTTTCCATTAGATACATGTCAAGTCCCTCAAAATTGCATGGCAATTTTAGTTATTATGGCATGGCTACCGGTGTTCGCTAGCAATTTCTCCTCGACAAACGTTCGACAGATAAATAGGTCCATTTGCTTCATATTATTCTCCAATGATGTGTTGTCATCCTATGATGCTTGAGTAGATTTTGTTGTCCTATGGGTGATTGGTGAATTGCTATGATTGGTTTAATTTGCTTGTGGTTATGTTGTTGTCATTTGGTGCCTATCAAACGAGCGCGCGCGTGGATCACATAATAGGGTTAGTTGTATGTTGATAGGATTATGCATTGGAGGGCAAGAGTGACAGAATCTTCTTCCTACCATAGGAATTGATTCATACGGGATTGAAGGGGGACCAGTATAAGTATATCTTAATGCTATGGTTGGGTTTTACATTAATGAAGTTTGGTAATTGCGGATGCTTGTTAATAGTTCCAATCATAGTGCATAGAATTCCAAGTAAGGGATGATATGCTAGCAGTGGCCTCTCACACATAAAAAGTTTCTATCGGTCTAGTAACTTAGCCAATTGCTTAGGGACAATTCCGCAAATCCTACCACCACTTTTTCACACTCGCTATACTAACTTAATTGCACTTTTATTGAAACAACACCTAACTTTTATTTTTCACGTTCTTTATTATCTTGCAAACCTATCCTTGGCGACGCACGGGGCGGCCGAGTGGTGAAGACGTGTCCAACCAAGTGGCGACGTGCGGGGGTAGACGAGTGGTGAAGACGTGTCCAACCAAGTGGCGATGCGCGTGGCGGCCAAGTGGTGAAGACGTGTCCAACCAAGTGGCGACCCGCGGGGGCTGCCGAGTGGTGAATACGTGTCCAATCGAGTGGCGACAGACGGGGCCGCTGAGGGAGTCATGGATTAAGGGGTCATCGGGTTGCTGGCCCATTGCTTATGGGCCAGACTGAGGGGCTGCTATGAAGCCCAGCTAGAGTACAGATCCATGGACGGATAAAAGATCTTCGGAGTCGTGGAGTGCCCTTCAAGTCAAGATTTAGCATGATCTTTCCTTCATTGTAATCGATCGCATGTAACCCTAACCCTATCTGTGCCTATATAAACAGAAGGGTTTTAGTCTTTATGGCTAGAGCAACATCCATCACCCCATCAACTTTAGCTCGTCTGATCTCGAGGTAGATCGACTCTGTAACCATATCATACACATCAAATACAATCAAGCAGGACCTAGGGTTTTACCTCTTCGAGAGGGTCGAACCTGGGTAAACACCGTGTTCTTCATCCCTTGTTCCACATTGATCCAAGATCCACAGCACGGGACCCCCTACCCGAGATCCGCTGTTTTGACAACGACATTGGTGCTTTCATTGAGAGTTCCGATGTTGGGTCACCGAAGGATCGATGGCCCGCCTGATCATCGGAGATGGCGTCAGTTCCGGGGACCTCTTTGTCCCCGGCCAACTTTTCGCGTTTGGCAGCATCGTGCTGCACGCCAACCCAACTGGTCATCTAGACCAAATCAACAATTTCGCCCCCGAGCAGCGGATTAGATTCGGTAACTTGGAGTACAACGTGGTCGCCCGAGGTGATCTGGTCTTTACCAGATTCGCGACCTCGCCCAGTACCCCTATGGGCCCCCTAGTGCCCGCTCTGGAGCTTTCTCCTGATCCGATCTATGGATCGGCCTCGACCCCCTATCAGCCTCAAGCTCAGATAGCACCACCCCATCCGGAGACAGAGAAACCCCTTCAGCCGCGCTAGTGATGCCCGTCGAAGACCCAGCTTCGGGCCTCGACGCAGAGGCGGTGTTCGGACGCCAAGAGTCACTCTCGGCCGAACCCTTTCCTCACATCACCGATTGGGCGTGGAGCCCCAGTGACGGGTCGACGCTTGGAAGTCATGAATCGTCCCCGACTGAGCTGCCCCTCACCAATTCGGCTTCAAGCCCCAATACAGAAGTAACGTCCGAAGACCAGGTTTTGTCCTTAGTCCCTCCTGCCTACCTGGCCACGGAGCCAACCCAAGGCCTCCAGTTCAACTCGGCCCTTAAAGACCGGGATTCAACCCGGACCCAGATCATTCCTTGTCCCTGCGCAATGGAGTCCGGTCCTCAGCGGCCGCCGCATACCAGCTCGGCGACCCTCGCTTTATTAAACGAGGCGCTGGACCGAATCCAAATGATGGCTATTCAGGGGGATCCACCCTCGGCCTGCATTCAGCAGCCCCTCGAGGTGAATTATAGGGAATTTTACGGCCCGCCCACCACCCACCTAATAGCCACAATCGAAAACTTAACCGACATGTTGAACTATACTTCGAAAAACGCCAAATACAAGGATGAGGATAGTGGAGCCACAGCTAACACCGATGTTGCTCCCCCATCACCGGCCGCTGGACGGCCACGTCCACTTATGACGTCTACATGGTGGACACCCCGAAACACGATGACGACACCCCCGGGAAGGATAACAGCAAGCCCAGTGATGAGCCATCAAAATGCCCCAGACAGCGCTGCCGCTCCAAGGCACGTCGAAGCCATGCGAGCAACACAGACACCGGAGAATATGACACCCCGGACAATGCGTACAACCTCAGTGACCCCGGCGCCGACGAACAACCACAAAATGACCATGAGGATCACGAGGACCCGCTGTCGGATCTCGAGTTCCGGCAAAACCCTCAAGGTTCGAACACTGGGTGCGCATGAAGATCTCTCCTACCAAATCACGCCCTCAGCCTCACCGGAATCTTTAGGCTTAGCTCGACGAACTCGCAACACAAGAGACACAAGATTTATACTGGTTCGGGCCACTGTTGTGGTGTAATACGTACCCTACTCCAGTGTGGTGTGGTGGATTGCCTCTCGGGCTAAGGATGAACAATACAAGGGGAAGAACAACCTCCTGAGGTGAGGTGTCCTTGTGCTTGGTGGGTGTGAGGATGGGTTGGATCTAGTCCCCCATGGGATGTCTCCTACTGTGGTGGCTAGCCCTATTTATAGAGGCCCTAGTCCTCTTCCCAAATATTGAGCAGGAAGGGAGCCAACAACGGCCAATTTGAAAGGGGACATCTAGTACAAGCTATCCTGACTAAAGGTGGTCTTCGCCTGCCAAAGGCTCTGGTGGTGACGCCGGCTCGGGCTCCACAATGACTTCCGTCTTGCCGTCCTGCTGGTCTTGGTCTCGTTGCACCGATATGAAAACCTTTTCCTGAGGCATCGATACTCCTCGCCTGCGCTTGCCTCCTTAGCACCAAAGAGGAAACAAGGACACTGTGCGCGCTAGCGCCCGCCTGGTCTCGATCATCATGGCTCACGTCATGAGAAGCTCGCGAGGTTTGCCTTGCCTTGATCTCTCCGCCCCTCGCGAGCCAGCCTGGTGAGGCCGCTCCCGAGGAGGTCTTGTGTCGTCCGCCTCGCGAGGGTCTCAAATTCTTGTTGGTGAAGATGGGCTGTACGGGCCCGCTCGCAGAGCCACGCTGCGGGCCGCAGGCAGGCAAGTCTGGGGACCCCCATTCCCAGAACGCCGACAGTAGCCCCCGGGCCCAAGGCGCGCTCGGGCTTGGCTTCGAGGCGAAGCCAAAGGGCAAGTGCGGAGCGCCGCGGGCCCCAACAGCCTGTGGCCTTGGTCGACGCATGGCGGTTGATTGGACGTGGGCGTCTCCGCTTCCCCATGCCGCCTTGATACCCGCCTGGCTAGGCGGCCACCGCGGTCTACACGGTTTCCCTCCCGTCGTTGCGGCGCACTCCCCAATTCTTCCGCTTCCTCGAAGCCCAGCCCCTTCTCCCGATCCAATCTAAGCTCGGTCCTCCCATCGCCATGGCGTCGGATCAGTCAGAGAAAGGGAAGAAGCCCCTGTCCCCTGCCGAACTTCGTCCGACCATTAAGCCTGCCGTTGGCAGGTCACTGGTGCTCAACCAAGAAGCCATGGACAAGGTGCGTCCCATGCTCGCCTCCAACTTCAATGAGTGGGGAGGGACGGTGGCCTGGCCTGCGTTTCGAGCTCGTATCGACAGGACAGCCACCGAGGTCCCATTCTTCATCGACGCCCTTTGGGCTGGCCTGGTTCCTCCTTTCTCCGCCTTCTTCAACGCAGTGCTTGGCCATTATCAGATCCACATGCTGCACCTTGATCCCCAATCCGTGACCCTTCTTGTCGTCTTCGCCTTTGTTTGCGAGGCCATGGTGGGCATTGCTCCTTCCGTGGCCCTTCTCCGCCACTTCTTCTCGTTGCACCTGGCTGATCCCCGGCAGAGCTCGGGGTGCCTAAGCTTCCAGGCCATGGCAGCGACGACCGACGCGGGGATTGACTTCGAGCTTCCACCATCCACGAGCGAGTTTCGGACACGGTGGGTATTTGTTGATGTCGGAGTGCTCAGCCCTCTGCTCTATTCTCCGTTGGCGCCCACCATTCCCAACTCCGGTTGGTGCCATCAAAGGCTCGCCGATTCGCGCCTTGTCTTCATCTGGCTCAGGCTGAGGAGGCTGAAAGACCTTGGCCTGACTGCTCCTATGGTGGTGAAGGAGCTCGTCCGGCGTCGAGTCGCTCCGCTTCAGCGTCATTCTCGACCGATGTGGGCCTTGTTCAACAGCAAGGTCCACATGAGACTTTAGGAGTCCAGGCTCCCCCTTGAGGCGCGGCGAACGGTGCTCGAGGGCCTGATGGGTGTCCTGCTGCCAGACGACATGCCGGGGAAGAGTTGTCTGCTGTACTGCTGCTTGAACAAGGTGGAATTTGTGGAGCATATGCCCTTTTTCGATGAGTGGGGGATGCGTCCAGTCGGCCTGGTGGGGCCCCGTGAGAATTCCGTCGATGTGGTTCCCCTCCTTGCCGCTAGCGTCGAGCTCACCCCAAGTGTGGATGCAGGGGGGAGTGCACCGCTGGAAGCCGATGGCGCGGGTGCCGAGGTGCTGATGCCGCCTAGGGCTCCCGAGGCCGAAGCTCCTGACTCCCGAGGCCGAAGCTCCTGAGACCTCGGCAGGTCGCTGCGAGGTGGAGCCCGAAAGCTCTCCTCAGCTTGGCGCCCCTGAGGTTGTCCCTTCGAGTGCTTCTCCGGTTGCGCCTCGTGCTGGCCGCCATGTCCAATGCTTCGGTCGGCTTTGTGTGGACTTCGAGGAGCTTCGCAAGAGGAAGTGATCCCCAAGCCACGGCAGTGGCACCTTCGGGCCGTTAAAGCGGAGGAAGTACGTTGCCATTGACGAGTAAGTGCCTTATCTTTGTGATTCTTCAAGTGCTGCTTCCCGTCCTGACGATGACTCTTCAGGATCCCTTCCACCAAGGCCGCGGAATCTCCTGAGAAGCAACCTCCTCTTGCCTCGTTTCCCCCGCTAGACTTGAGTGCTGCGAGCCCGCACGTTGCCCCCGGCGCGGGGTCAGCCGGGGAAGCCAGCCCGTCAACAAGGTGACTTATGCCCGCGCCCTCGCCATCTCTCCTTCGCGGCCTTGTTTGGAGTACATCGAGCGTGCCCAGGGTTCCTCCCCTGGTCATGGGGCGGCTGGATGGCTTCGGTTTTGGGCTCCTCTTCAAGCAGCGGGCCTCCACTCATTCGGGCCCCGCGCGAGGCCTGGCCGGCAACTGGGTGGGCGCCAGCCCCCAGCCCCCTGCTGAATGGGGGCGAGCCGTTTCGGGCCCCAGCTGCGACCCCCGCGGAGGAGGAAGGAGTCAGCAGCATGCTCAAATCGGTGCACGAAAGGAGTGTCGTCCGCCACGAGCTCTTCCAGGAGGCGACGGGCGCGATGAACCGGCTTGGTGAAGAACTCGTGGATGTGGATGCGCGCCTTGTGGCCGAGGGTCTTTGGCTGGTGGAGGAGAGGCATAAGCTGAAGGTGGCTATCAACCTCGGGCGCCACCAGCGCGAGCTTGACAACGCGAAGGCCGAGGTTTCTCTCGCAGCCTCGCGCGAGGCCTGCTCCCGAGCCCTGGAAGAGGCCCGGGAAGCTGACCACGTCGCGAGGCCGCGGAGAAGCGCGCGTGGGAGCTCCAAGCCTGGAGCGCCTCCTTGGAGCAGCAAGTGGAGGCGCGTAGTGCCGCCCTTGCGTCGATGAAGGGGACGCCCGTCGAAGAGAAAGAGATCCGGAAGCGCGAGGAGGCATTGGCGCTGGAAGCCGTGGAGCGTAGCCTTGAGCTTGAGCGAATGGAGACGAGGGAGCGTCAAGTTTCCCAAGTGGAAGATGCTGTTGGCGTGCACGAGGCCAGGGCCCAGGAGGAGGTCGATTGCCGGGTGGCTGAGGCTCGCGCGGATCTTGAGGGTAGGTATGACATGAAGTTGGAGTTCGTTGAGGCTGATGCTGCTGGTAGGACTGCTGCCCTCAAGTCCAGGTTGACCGAGGTGGAGCGGCGCGAGGAGACCGCCGCAGCTGCCCTGGTCTCGGCGCAGGCAGAGCTGGCCTCTGCCCGCGCCGAGCTGCTTCCTCTTCAGCAGCGGGTTGCTGACGCTGAGTTCGTCGCACGATAGAACAGGGAGGAAGTGCTCCGGCGGCGGACGCTGGAGCACGTGCACGCCCCCATGCTTCAGGACCTTGCTACCTCTTGAGCACTGCGTTGGATTTCCTTCAAGAGGAAAGGATGATGCAGCAAAGTAGCGTAAGTATTTCCCTCAGTTTTTGAGAACCAATGTATCAATCCAGTAGGAGGCTACAAGCAAGTCCCTCGTACCTGCACAAAACAAATAACTCCTCGCAACCAACGCGATAAGGGGTTGTCAATCCCTTCACGGTCACTTACGAGAGTGAGATCTGATAGATATGATAGGATAATATTTTTGGTATTTTTGTGATAAAGATGCAAAGTAAAATAAAAGCAAAGTAAAAAGCAAAGGAAATAACAAAGTGTTGGCGGATTAATATGATGAAGATATACCCGGGGGCCATAGGTTTCACTAGTGGCTTCTCTCATGAGCATAAGTATTTTACGGTGGGTGAACGAATTACTGTTGAGCAATTGACATAATTGAGCCTAGTTATGAGAGTATCTAGGTATGATCATGTATATCGGCATCACGTCCGAGACAAGTAGACCGACTCCTGCCTGCATCTACTACTATTACTCCACTCATCGACCGCTATCCAACATGCATCTAGAGTATTAAGTTAACGAAAACAGAGTAACGCCTTAAGCAAGATGACATGATGTAGAGGGATAGATTCATGCAATATGATAAAAACCCCATCTTGTTATCCTCGATGGCAACAATACAATACGTGCCTTGCTGCCCCTCACATCCTTTGGGAAAGGACACTGCAAGATTGAACCCAAAGCTAAGCACTTCTCCATTGCAAGAAAAACCAATCTAGTAGGCCAAACCAAACTGATAATTCGAAGAGACTTGCAAAGATAAACAATCATACATAAAAGAATTCAGAGAAGATTCAAGTATTGTTCATAGATAATCTTGATCATAAACCCACAATTCATCGGTCTCAACAAACACACCGCCAAAAAGAAGATTACATCAAATAGATCTCCACGAGAGAGGGGAAGAACATTGTATTGAGATCCAAAAAGAGAGAAGAAGCCATCTAGCTACTAACTATGGACCCGAGGGTTTGAGGTAAACTACTCAGACTTCATCGGAGAGGCTATGGTGTTGATGTAGAAGCCCTCTGTGATGGATGCCCTCCGGTGGAGCTCCTAACAGGCCCCAAGATGGGATCTCGTGGAGTCTGAAGGTTGCGGCGGTGGAATTAGGTTTTTAGCTCCGTATCTGATCGTTTTGGGGTACGTAGGTATATATAGGAGGAAGGAGTACGTCGATGGAGCAACAGGGGGCCCACGAGGGTGGAGGGCACG
This sequence comes from Aegilops bicornis, assembly GCA_021605145.1. Taxonomy (NCBI): domain Eukaryota; kingdom Viridiplantae; phylum Streptophyta; class Magnoliopsida; order Poales; family Poaceae; genus Aegilops; species Aegilops bicornis. The sequence continues at coordinate 147,188,595 of CM038673.1, forward strand.
CCCTGGGGGGTGGGCGCGCCCCCCTACCTCGTGGCTTCCTCCTTTGTTTCTTGACGTAGGGTCCAAGTCTCCCGGATCATAATCTTCCCAAAAATCACGTTCCCGGAGGTTTCATTCCGTTTGGACTCCATTTGATATTCCTTTTCTGCGAAACTCAAATAGGCAAAAAACAACAATTTCGGGCTGGGCCTCCGGTTAATAGGTTAGTCCCAAAAATAATATAAAAGTGAATAATAAAGCCCAATAATGTCCAAAACAGTAGATAATATAGCATGGAGCAATCAAAAATTATAGATACGTTGGAGACGTATCAGACCTCAGGAACAGGGCCAACATTGCCCTGGGCCATATCTGCGATGAAAATGCCACTCATCCCCGCGTGGACGACTACGCCAGTCACCTCCGCTTCTTCACCGACGTGGTGACGCGTCTGGAGAATCGTTCTGAGAGAGCTCGCTAGCTTGTTGAAGAGAGGAGCCGCGGCCTGCTGTGGCGCGCATTCTCCCATGTCTTTAGCCATCTCCAGAACACCTATGCGGACTTTGACTTTGACGCCTCCATTGCTCCAATTCTGGAGGCCATCCGGGGCGACCTGGCGCGGTGGGTGGAGGACAATGTGGACGCGCTGGTCAGGGCCTTCGCTTCCGAGGACGACGCAGTGGTGGTCACGGCGGATGAAGGCGACGTGGTCGACGACGGTGATGGCGGCGCTGGTGAAGGTGATGGTGATGCTAGAGACGGTGACAGCGATGCCAGCGACGCGCCTGAGGACGACCTGGGGGCACTACAAAAAAAAATACACTTCCGTGATGATACGTGTTTGTCACAGTAGGTCGCGTTTTTTGTCATGCATGTACATCCATGACAAATTTATGACAGAATCAAGATAGTCATACCGTCTTTGTCAGAGAAGTGTTCCATGACATTACCAAAACTATCATCACGGAAGTGTCCACTTCCATGACGATAAATCGCGCGTCACAGAAGTGCTTTCGTCAAGGGTGACCGACACGTGGATTCCACCGTAACGGAACGCCGTTAAGCTATCGGGTCGGGTTTTGGATCCGATAACCTGTTAACAGCCCCGACCAATGGGAAATTTCCACGTGTAAAATTCTTATTGGCCGGACAAAACACGTGTCAGTTTGTCATTGGGTCAGATAGGCACCTATGATACGTCGACACGTGGAAGGGCCCAACAGAGTGTTGGGGAACGTTGCAGAAAATTAAAATTTTTCCTACGGTTTCACCAAGATCCATCTATGAGTTCATCTAAGCAACGAGTCAAGGGAGTGAGTTTGCATCTACATACCACTTGTAGATCGAAAAGGAAGCGTTCAAGGGGATGGTGATGATGGAGTCGTACTACGCCGTGATTCGGATCACCGATGACCAAGTGCGAACGGACAGCACCTCCGCGCTCAACACACGCAGACGTGCAGACGATGTCTCCTCCTTCTTGATCCAGCAAGGGGGAAGGAGAGGTTGAGGAAGATGGCTCCAGCAGCAGCACGACGGCGTGATGATGGTGGAGTGACAGTTCTCCCGCAGGGCTTCGCCAAGCGCACGCGGAGGAGGATAGGTGTTGGGGAGGGGAGGGGCTGCGCCTTCAAGTGTGTTTGCAGCCCTCCCCTCACCCTCTATTTATAGGGGGAAGGGAGAAGGGGGCCGGCCCCTCTAGATGGCATCTAGAGGGGTGGCGACGGCCAAGGGGAGGGGGACTTGCCCCCCAAGCAAGGGGGCGCCCCCTCTAGGGTTCCCCCCAAACCCTAGGCGCATGGGCCCAAGGGGGCGACCCAGCCCATCAGGCTGGCTGCTATCCCCACGCAGCCCATGTGGCCCCCCGAGGGGTGGCCTCCCGGTGGACCTCCGGAACCCTTCCGGGTGGCCCGGTACAATACAGACGCCTCGAAACTTTCCGGTGTCCGTTTGACAACGTCCCATATATAAATCTTTACCTCCGGACCCTTCCGAACTTCTCGTGACGTCCGGATCTCATCCGGACTCCAACAACATTCGGTAATCACATACAAGTCTTCCTAATAACCCTAGCGCCACCGAACCTTATGTGTAGACCCTACGGGTTCGGGAGACATGAGACATGACCGAGACGGCTCTCAGGTCAATAACCAACAACGGGATCTGGATACCCATGTTGGCTCCCACATGCTCATCGATGATGTCATCGGATGAACCACGATGTCGAGGATTCAAGCAACCCCATATACTATTCCCTTTGTCAATCGGTACGTTACATGCCCGAGACTCGATCGTCGGTATCCCAATACCTCGTTCAGTCCTCAAGCACGCAAGTCACTTTACTAGTACTATAATGCATGATCCTGTGACCAAACACTTGGTCACATTGAGCTCATTATGATGATGCATTACCGAGTGGGCCCAGAGATACCTCTCCGTCATACGGAGTGACAAATCCCAGTCTCGATCCGTGTCAACCCAATGACACTTTCGGAGATACCGTAGTGCACCTTTATAGTCACCCGATTACGTTGTGACGTTTGGTACACCCAAAGCACTCCTACGGTATCCGGGAGTTACACGATCTCATGGTCTAAGGAAGAGATACTTGACATTGGAAAAGCTCTAGCAAAACGAACTACACGATCTTGTGCTATGCTTAGGATTGGGTCTTGTCCATCACGTCATTCTCCTAATGACGTGATCCCGTTGTCAATGACATCTCGATGTCCATAGTCGTGAAACCATGACTATCTGTTGACCAACGAGCTAGTCAACTAGAGGCTTACTAGGACGTATTGTGGTCTATGTATTCACACGTGTATTACGATTTCGGATAATACAATTATAGCATGAATAAAAGACAATTATCATGAACAAGGAAATATAATAATAATGCTTTTATTATTGCCTCTAGGGCATATTTCCAACAGTCTCCCACTTGCACTAGAGTCAATAATCTAGTTACATTGTGATGAATCGAACACCCATAGTGTTCTGGTGTTGATCATGTTTTGCTCGCGAGAGAGGTTTAGTCAACGGATCTGCGACATTCAGATCTGTATGCACTTTACAAATTTCTATGTCTCCATCTTGAACATTTCCATGGATGGAGTTGAAGCGACGCTTGATGTGCCTGGTCTTCTTGTGAAACCTGGGCTCCTTTGCAAGTGCAATAGCTCCAGTGTTGTCACAGAAGAGTTTGATCGGCCCGACGCATTGGGTATGACTCCTAGGTCGGTGATGAACTCCTTCACCCAAATTGCTTCATGCGCTGCCTCCGAGGCTGCCATGTACTCCGCTTCACATGTAGATCCCGCCACGACGCTTCGCTTGCACCGCACTACCATCGCTTCCACCATTCAACATATACACGTATCCGGTTTGTGACTTAGAGTCATCCAGATCTGTGTCAAAGCTAGCATCGACGTAACCCTTTACGACGAGCTCTTCGTCACCTCCATAAACGAGAAACATGTCCTTTGTCCTTTTCAGGTACTTTAGGATATTCTTGACTGCTGTCCGGTGTTCCTTGTCGGGATTACTTTGGTACCTTCCTACCAAACTTACAGCAAGGTTTACATCAGGTCCGGTACATGTAATGGCATACATAATAGATCCTATGGCTGAGGCATAGGGGATGACGCTCATCTCTTCTTTATCTTTTGCCGTGGTCGGGCATTGAGCTGAGCTCAATCTCACACCTTGCGACAGTGCAAGAACCATTTCTTGTATTGATACATTTTGAACTTCTTCATAATCTTATAAATGTATGTGCTTTGTGAAAGACCTATGAGGCGTCTCGATCTATCTCTATAGATCTTGATGCCTAATATATAAGCAGCTTCTCCAAGGTCCTCATTGAAAAACACTTATTCAAGTAGGCCTTAATGCTGTCCAAGAATTCTATATCATTTCCCATCAAAAGTATGTCATCTACATATAATATGAGAAATGCTACAGAGCTCCCACTCACTTTCTTGTAAACGCAGGCTTCTCCATAAGTCTGCATAAACCCAAACGCTTTGATCATCTCATCAAAGCGAATGTTCCAACTCCGAGATGCTTGCACCAGCCCATAAATGGATTGCTGGAGCTTGCATACTTTGTTAGCATTCTTAGGATCGACAAAACCTTCCGGCTGCATCATATACAACTCTTCCTTAAGATGCCCATTAAGGAATGCCGTTTTGACGTCCATCTGCCATATCTCATAATCATAGTATGCGACAATTGCTAACATGATTCGGACGGGCTTAAGCTTCGCTACGGGAGAGAAAGTCTCATCGTAGTCAATCCCTTGAACTTGTCGATAACCCTTAGCGACAAGTCGAGCTTTATAGATGGTGACATTACCATCCGCGTCCGTCTTCTTCTTAAAGATCCATTTGTTTTCTATCGCTCGCCGATCATCGGGCAAGTCACCAAAGTCCATACTTTGTTTTCATACATGGATTCTATCTCGGATTTCATGGCTTCTTGCCATTTGTTGGAATCTGGGCCCGCCATTGCTTCTTCATAGTTCGAAGGTTCACCGTTGTCTAACAACATGATTTCCAGGACAGGGTTGCCGTACCATTCTGGTGCGGAACGTGTCCTTGTGGACCTACGAAGTTCAGTAGCTACTTGATCCGAAGTACCTTGATCATCATCATTATTTTCCTCTTCAATTGGTGTAGGCATCACAGGAACATTTTCCTGAGCTGCACTACTTTCCTGTTCAAGAGGTAGTACTTCATCGAGTTCTACTTTCCTCCCACTTAATTCTTTCGAGAGAAACTCTTTTCGAGAAAGGATCCGTTCTTGGCAACAAAGATCTTGCCCTCGGATCTTAAGTAGAAGGTATACCCAATGGTTTCTTTAGGGTATCCTATGAAGACGCATTTTTCCGACTTGGGTTCGAGCTTTTCAGGTTGAAGTTTCTTGACATAAGCATCGCATCCCCAAACTTTTAGAAACGACAGCTTAGGTTTCTTCCCAAACCATAATTCATACGGTGTCGTCTCAACGGATTTAGACGGTGCCCTATTTAAAGTGAATGTAGCTGTCTCTAGAGCGTATCCCCAAAATGATAGCGGCAAATCGGTAAGAGACATCATGGATCGCACCATATCCAATAGAGATCAATTACGACGTTCGGACACACCGTTACGCTGAGGTGTTCCAGGCGGCGTGAGTTGTGAAATGATTCCACATTTTCTTAAGTGTGTACCAAATTCGTGACTTAAATATTCTCCTCCATGATCTGATCGTAGGAATTTTATCTTTCGGTCACGTTGATTCTCTACCTCATTCTAAAATTCCTTGAACTTTTCAAAGGTCTCAGACTTGTGTTTCATTAAGTAGACATACCCATATCTACTCAAGTCATCAGTGAGAGTGAGAACATAACGATATCCTCCGCAAGCCTCAACACTCATTGGACCGCACACATTGGTATGTATGATTTCCAACAAGTTGGTTGCTCGCTCCATTGTTCCGGAGAACGGAGTCTTGGTCATTTGCCCATGAGGCATGGTTCGCATGTGTCAAATGATTCATAATCGAGAGACTCTAAAAGTCCATCAGCATGGAGCTTCTTCATGCGCTTGACACCAATGTGACCAAGGCGGCAGTGCCACAAGTATGTGGGACTATCGTTATCAACTTCACATCTTTTGGTATTCACGCTATGAATATGTGTAACACTACGCTCGAGATTCATTAAGAATAAACCATTGACCATCGGAGCATAACCATAAAACATATCTCTCATATAAATAGAACAACCATTTTTCTCGGATTTAAATGAGTAGCCATCTCGCATTAAACGAGACCCAGATACAATGTTCATGCTCAAACTTGGTACTAAATAACAATTATTGAGGTTCATAACTAATCCCGTGGGTAAATGTAGAGGTAGCGTGCCGACGGCGATCACATCGACTGGAACCATTCCCGACGCCAAGATCGTCACCTCGCCCTTCGCCAGCCTCCGCTTATTCCGCAGCTCCTGCTGTGAGTTACAAATATGAGCAACGACACGGTATCAAATACCCAGGAGTTACTACAGTAATCTTGGTAAGGTACACATCAATTACATGTATATCAAATATACCTTTGGTGTTGCCGGCCTTCTTATCCGCTAAGTATTTGGGGCAGTTCCGCTTCGGTGACCCTTCCCTTGCAATAAAAGCACTTCGGTCTAGGGCTTGGGTCCATTCTTTGACTTCTTCCCGGCAACTTGCTTACCGGGCGCGGCAACCTCGTTTCCGTCCTTCTTGAAGTTCTTCTTGCCCTTGCCCTTCTTGAACTTAGTGGTTTTGTTGACCAACAACACTTGATGTTCTTTCTTGATTTCAACCTCTGCTGACTTCAGCATTGAGAATACTTCGCGAATGGTCTTCACCATCCCCTGCATATTGTAGTTCATCACAAAGCTCTTGTAGCTTGGTGGGAGCTGAAGGATTCTGTCAATGACCGCCTCGTCCGGAGGTTTATGTCCAATTGGGACAGGCGGTTGTGCAACCCAGACATTTTGAGTATGTGCTCACCGACAGAACTGTTTTCCTCCATCTTACAACTATAGAACTTGTCGGAGACTTCATATCTCTCGACCGGGCATGAGCTTGGAAAACTAGTTTCAGCTCTTGAACATCTCATATGCTCCGTGTTTCTCAAAACGCTTTTGGAGCCCCGGTTCTAAGTCGTAAAGCATGCCGTGACCGAACAAGGGAGTAATCATCGGCATTGAGTCTGCCAAGCATTCATAATGTCTTGGTTACGTGGGACGGAGCGTCACCTAGCGGTCCTTCTAGGACATATTGTTTCCTGGCAGCTATGAGGATGATCCTCGTGTTAGGACCCAGTCCGTATAGTTGTTGCCATCATCTTTCAGCTTGGTTTTCTCTAGGAACGCGTTGAAGTTCAAGTTGACATGAGCGTTGGCCATTTGATCTACAAGACATATTTGCAAAATTTTTAGACTAAGTTCATGATAATTAAGTTCATCTAATCAAATTATTTTAATGAACTCCCACTCAGATTAGACATCCCTCTAGTCATCTAAGTGATACACAATCCGAGTCGACTAGGCCGTGTCCGATCATCACGTGAGACGGACTAGTCATCGTCGGTGAACATTCTCATGTTGATCGTATCTTCTATACGACTCGTGTTCGACCTTCGGTCTTCGTGTTACGAGGCCATGTCTGTACATGCTAGGCTCGTCAAGTTAACCCTAAGTGTTTTGCATGTGTAAAACTGTCTTACACCCGTTGTATGTGAACGTAAGGATCTATCACACCCGATCATCACGTGGTGCTTCGAAACGACGAACTTTAGCAAGAGTGCACAGTTAGGGGAGAACACTTCTTGAAATTTTTGTAAGGGATCATCTTATTTACTACCGTCGTTCTAAGTAAACAAGATGTATAAACATAATAAACATGACATGCAATTATATAGTAGTGACATGATATGGCCAATATCATATAGCTCCATTGATCTCCATCTTCGGGGCTCCATGATCATCTTGTCACCGCATGACACCATGATCTCCATCATCATGATCTCCATCATCGTGTCTTCATGAAGTTGTCACGCCAACGACTACTTCTACTTCTATGGCTAACGCGTTTAGCAATAAAGTAAAGTAATTTACATGGCGTTCTTCAATGACACGCAGGTCATACAAAATAAAGACAACTCCTATGGCTCCTGCCGGGTTGTCATACTCATCGACATGCAAGTCGTGATTCCTATTACAAGAACATGATCTCATACATCACAATATGTCATTCATCATTCATCACAACTTGGCCATATCACATCACATGACAATTGCTGCAAAAACAAGTTAGACGCCCTCTAATTGTTGTTGCATCTTTTACGTGGCTGCAATTGGGTTCTAGCAAGAACGTTTTCTTACCTACGAATAACCACAACGTGATTTTGTCAACTTCTATTTACCCTTCATAAGGACCCTTTTCATCGAATCCGCTCCAACTAAAGTGGGAGAGACAGACACCGCCACCCACCTTATGCAACTAGTGCATGTCACCGGTGGAACCGGTCTCACTTAAGCGTCACGTAAGGTTGGTCCGGGCCGCTTCATCCCACAATACCGCTGAAGCAAGATAAGACTAGTAGTGGCAAGCAAGTTGACAAGATCTACGCCCACAACAAAATTGTGTTCTACTCGTGCAAAAGAGAACTACGCATAGACCTAGCTCATGATGCCACTGTTGGGGAACGTTGCAGAAAATTAAAATTTTTCCTACGGTTTCACCAAGATCCATCTATGAGTTCATCTAAGCAACGAGTCAAGGGAGTGAGTTTGCATCTACATACCACTTGTAGATCGAAAAGGAAGCGTTCAAGGGGATGGTGATGATGGAGTCGTACTCGCCGTGATTTGGATCACCGATGACCAAGTGTGAACGGACAGCACCTCCGCGTTCAACACACGACGTGCACGGACGACGTCTCCTCCTTCTTGATCCAGCAAGGGGGAAGGAGAGGTTGAGGAAGATGGCTCCAGCAGCAGCACGACGGCGTGATGATGGTGGAGTGACAGTTCTCCGGCAGGGCTTCGCCAAGCGCACGCGGAGGAGGATAGGTGTTGGGGAGGGGACGGGCTGCGCCTTCAAGTGTGTTTGAAGCCCTCCCCTCACCCCTCTATTTATAGGGGGAAGGGATAAGGGGGCCGACCCCTCTAGATGGCATCTAGAGGGGGGGCGGCGGCCAAGGGGAGGGGGACTTGCCCCACAAGCAAGGGGGGCGCCCCCTCTAGGGTTCCCCCCAAACCCTAGGCGCATGGGCCCAAGGGGGGGGGGCGCACCCAGCCCACCAGGGGCTGGCTGCTATCCCCACGCAGCCCATGTGGCCTCCCGGGAGGGGTGGCCCCTCCCGGTGGACCTCCGGAACCCTTCCGGTTGCCCCAGACAATAAGACGCCCCGAAACTTTCCGGTGTCCGTTTGACAACTTCCCATATATAAATCTTTACCTCCGGACCCTTCCGGAACTCCTCGTGACGTCCGGGATCTCATCCGGGACTCCGAACAACATTCGGTAATCACATACAAGTCTTCCTAATAGCCCTAGCATCACCGAACCTTAAGTGTGTAGACCCTACGGGTTCGGGAGACATGCAGACATGACCGAGACGGCTCTCAGGCCAATAACCAACAACGGGATCTAGATACCGATGTTGGCTCTCACATGCTCCTCGATGATGTCATCGGATGAACCACGATGTCGAGGATTCAAGCAACCCCGTATACTATTCCCTTTGTCAATCGGTACGTTACATGCCCGAGACTCGATCGTCGGTATCCCAATACCTCGCTCGGTCTCGCATCGCAAGTCACTTTACTCAGATCGTAATGCATGATCCCGTGACCAAACACTTGGTCACGTTGAGCTCATTATGATGATGCATTACCGAGTGGGCCCAGAGATACCGCTCCGTCATACGGAGTGACAAATCCGATCTCGATCCGTGTCAACCCAATGACACTTTCGGAGATACCTGTAGTGCACCTTTATAGTCACCCAGCCACGTTGTGACGTTTGGTACACCCAAAGCACTCCTACGGTATCCGGGAGTTACACGATCTCATGGTCTAAGGAAGAGATACTTGACATTGGAAAAGCTCTAGCAAAACGAACTACACGGTCTTGTGCTATGCTTAGGATTGGGTCTTGTCCATCACGTCATTCTCCTAATGACGTGGTCCCGTTGTCAATGACATCTGATGTCCATAGTCAGGAAACCATGACTATCTGTTGACCAACGAGCTAGTCAACTAGAGGCTTACTAGGGACGTATTGTGGTCTATGTATTCACACGTGTATTACGATTTCCGGATAATACAATTATAGCATGAATAAAAGACAATTATCATGAACAAGGAAATATAATAATAATGCTTTTATTATTGCCTCTAGGGCATATTTCCAACACAGAGGCCCATTCCTATGAAAAGGCCGGCCCGTTTGACTTGGTCAAAAGGTGGCGGGCCGGCCCATGTAAAGCCTGTTAACGGCCTGTTTGCATATAGCCCATTTACAGCCCGCTAACCCAAGGCCCGTTACACCCTATCCGAATTAGGCCCGATGGCGTCATCCGGCTGCCCAATATGATTCCAAATTTTCACTTCGCCCATGTATGGCCCATGATGTCTTCGGCCCATATGAGGCCCTATGTAACTCTTGGCCTATTAACGGCCCGTGGTGAAACTGGCCCGTAATGAACAGTGTATCACTTTACACCCATTAACGTCCCGTGGTGAAACTGGCCCGTAATGAACAGTGTATCACTTTATACCCATTAACGGCCCATTATTCCGTTGGGCCGTTTCCAGCCCATGTTATCTTTCGGCCTTCTCAGAGCCCATTTATTCTTGGGCTCTTTCCAGATTCGCTTACTTACGGCCCGTTACTGTCATTTTCTGCTTGTGGGCCAAATTCAGCCCGTGGTTACAGTCGGCCCGTTTGTGGTCCATTAATATGTTGGGCTGTTTTCATAGCGTCATCAAATACAACCTATTAACGATGGCCCGTTATGGTCGGCCCATGAACGGACGATTCCAACTCTAGCCCGTTTACGGACATAATGCGGCCTGTTATTGGCCCATGTTTGGCCATCGATCATACTACCCGTATAAGGCCCATTGATGATACTGCCCGTAGAAGGCCCATTGTTTCTACGGCCCGTAGAAGGCCCACTGTTTCTACGGCCCATAGGAGGCCCAGTGTCACTACAGTAAATATTAGCCCATGGTTATTGTGGCCTAGTTTAAAAAAATAGGTTATTGCAGCCACTAGAAAACCGCGGAAAAAGAACTGCAATGACTAGAAGCAAACAAATAAACAAGACAACAAGGAAATAAATAAGCAAGCAACTTACGCTTAGGCTATCACGGCTATCACACATATTGCATCCACTTTGGGCATCAAAGTTCGCCACGAGTGCAAATAAATGTCGACAAAAGAATATACAAAGCGAGAGCACTTGAAGGCACTAGGCACGGCCAGTCGCCTCCAAACAGCTGAAGAAGCTGAGTAGACCTCAGTTGTGTCAACGATAGATGCATCAACACTAGATTTAAGGCATGATGGTGCGCACGGCAGTCCTCTAACATCTTCATTGAATCTTTGACTTCAAGTCGGAGCTGAGCTGAAGCAAGCCTTTGCGCTTTAAGTTGAGACTGAAGAAGTCGAACTGATTGAGGCAGCGACTGGACAGAGGTTGTCTCACACCTGCTGGTGAGTAGCTTCAACTCACTGTCTTCATCAAGACATGACCTTGGGGTCATCTCGCTGTCCTCAAGATGGTTTGGCTCACTATCTTCCCTAAAGTTCTGCCTGGCGTAAGAGATACGAGTCTGAAAGAGAAACAAGGAGACACGTAACAGGTTTCACAATTATATAAGCAAATAAGTGGATCTGCTCTACATAAGGAACATGTTTTTGCAACTACAATTTGAAACTGCTAGTTGTTGCAAACATCCAATCAGATGTAAACAGTAAAGCAAACAGCAGTGGAGGAAATGATGCCTATCCTAATCTATACTAGAACAAAGTTTGAAGGCTTGAGAAGGATGAACTTACATTACATGTTAACACGGGCTGGACAAAGCCCTTCTCCATGTTGATGGAAGGATAATTCAATAAATTCCCCAAAGAAAATTCTTTATAAGCGTTGCCATTATTCTACATTTTGCAAAGAGTAAATATAGATCAAATAATATTAGAAGAAACAGAGGATAATGAAGCTCAGGAGCATATTGATGATACATAATCAAATAGCAATTAATTAAGTACAACGTTACAAGGCAAAAGGGAGAGAGGTACTGACAAGAGCAATGCAGAGCCCATTATTGTTTTGAGATCGTATGATCCTTTGAGCAGGGAGATTCATCTGAAATTAGTTTTCATACAAGAGAGAAGGTAAGGCACAAGCAGAAATTTAGGAGTTCAAATTTTGAATTGATATCGAGACAAGACGATGCCTTTGGGCTCCCAGCAGTTCTAATAGGGTTTGGCCACCGGAGTAGGGGTAAAGTGTGGTACAGTTGGGCTGTGTTTTCTGTGGCTCTTGATCTATCTGATTTAACAGGTATCACTACCTTTTCCAAATACCTAGTTTGTACTCCTTGAGGATCTGCACTCACCCTCTTCCTTTTGGACATCTATTACAAAAGAACAACATTTCTCGGAAAAACATAGTGTGACGACACATGGAATAGGTACAGAAAATGGATAGGTATGGCATATACTCATATATGATGCTTAAACTAAGCAGATGGTGTAACAAAGTAGAAGTAATGCAAGAGGTCAGAAGCAAAATATGTGCGACCAATACAACTTTGCAAAGTTAGAGTAAGCACCTTGATGGGTGAATAAGATAGACCATCTTCCACCATGCCAAGTTTGTTAGCCAGTGGATCGTTTCGCAATATTCCTCTCGTGCGCCCATTCTCATATTCATTTTGATAATGTTCAATATCTGACATGCATGAAAACATAAAAACAAGTGAGATTTTCTTTGTAATGCAGAAGTGATTCTAATCCAATACTGCCTTCCTCAGAAACCCCTTTGTGCTATCTCTGCAATTCTTTTAAAAGATGCCATGCATGCTGTAATTTGTTGTGTGAATTAATATAATGTGGCCTACTACTCAAAATATGAGAGCTCCGTAAGTGATGACACTTCGCAGATGATAGCTTCAACATATAGTAAAGAAGAACAAGTCGAATTCGACCGACAGATTCAAAATATACTAAGGAGAACAACTCGACCGACCAAATAATCGCAAGAGAAGAGTATCATCTTAAAGAAGAGCAAAAGAGCAAGCAGATTGAAGATATTACAAGTCTTTTAATACAATGTCGGTTGGCCACCCGTGATGAACTAGAGCGCACAGAGAAATACTATTCTTTCCGGTCTCTCCATATGTGGCTCACATGCATTTCGAAACTAAAGTAGGAACATTTAGCTAACCAATTAAACATCTCTCAGTTTTACTAATATCAACAATAATATCAGATATGAATTTGTACAACTAAGCTTGTTTAGCTCGATGGGTGGAGCAGTGCTATTACGACATGAACCACGTAGGCTGATTGTGGTCATCATAAAATGGGAAAACATAAGCATGATGAGTACAATGTTGACCGTGGCAATGGGATGGCAGATCTGAAGATGCAAACCGCGCAAAGGGTAGTTAGCAACCGATGTTTGCTTTCAAATAACAACTAAGATTTGGTATGGACAAGAAAGTACGGTCAACAAGTGACAAAGAAATGCAATTATGCTGTCTCTCTATATGTCGCGACATGCATTTGGAAACTCAAGTGGGACCTTTAGCTAACCAATTAAATGTGTCGGTTAACTAATATCGGTATCATATAACAATCATATTTGAACAACTAAGCTTTCAATTCTGAGTGTTGTGTTGTTTAGCTTGAAGGGTGGAGTAATGCTAGGACGACGTAAAGCACCTACGCAGATCATAGTATAGTAGATAAAAGGAAAACCCTAAGCATCAAGAGAAAAATCAGGAAAGTGGAACTAGCTGGACCAAAGGGTGGCGCACATGCTTTTCAAATGAATATAGGAACATTAGGTGACCAATTAAACGTTCTCTGCTTTTAGTGATATGAGCATCATATCAGATTCTTATTTCAACATGTAAGCTTTGGGTTGAGGTCTTGAGGAGCAGTGCTAGCACGACACGAAGCACCTACGATGATGGTAGTGAATATAAAGGGGGGAAACCATAAGCTTTATGAGTATAGTGCCCGTGCCATGGAAGATCTGAAGGTGCAAACCGGACAAAGCTACTTTGCAACCAATGTTTGCTTTCAACTAGCCACTACGATTTGGTATGGACAAGAAAAGTACAGTAAACAAACTACGATCTATTTTCCGGGTGAGATCAATAACTTAAGCACATATGGAAGAGTACCACCTCTCTTGCGACGCCGTGTAGGCCTATGCTGATACGTTGAGGGTGCTGCGGGTGTGATGGCTGTCGGCGGCGGGGAAGAAGACTTTAGACGGCAGACGGCCGGGTCGGGGGATATATCCTGTTGGCGTGGACGAGGCGGTCGTAGGAGCGGCAACGACAAGGTGGACGCCGGCGCCGATGAAGCGAAAGGAGGCGATGAAAGGATCCTGGTCCAGCGCCGTGGATGAGAGACGCCCATCTCTTGCAGTGGACGACGGGGTAGGGGTAGCGTCTCCGGCAAGGTGGGGGATGGGGTGGTGGACGGAGGAGGCTGGCCACAGTGCGGAGGTTGTTGTGCCGCCGACGATGTATGAATGGGGAAATGGAGGGGAGGGGGGATCTCAAACTTTGGGACGCGCTTCTCTGAAATGGGGGAAAGTTACGAACTTATCCCCCGTTTAAAATTTCGGACATCGCGTCGGTTGGGGATAGGACGGTAATCTCACATCTCCCAAATATTTGCCGGTAACTATTTCGGGCAAGGAGAGGGTGTTTTGCCGCCCACGGTGTATGAACTGGGCTGACAGGTAGGGTGGTTGATTCACGTCTGATGGAAGTTACACATCTGCCCCTATTTAAAATATTAGCCTACATCAATTTCGGGCAAGGAGAGGGTGTTTTGCCGCCCACGGTTGGCGCCCATGGTGTATGAACGAGGCTGACAGGTAGGGCGGTTGTGTCACGTCTGATGGAAGTTACACATCTGCCCCTATTTAAAATATAAGCCTACATCGATTTCGAACGAGGAGAGTTTGTTTTGCCGCCCTCCGTGTATGAATGGGGAAATGGAGGAAGAGACACATGTCTTTCAGACGAGCTTGAATCAAATGTGTTTTGTCATACGTTTGGCGCCCACCGTGTCTCGAATGGGCTCGAGAGGCCGTCGTGTCACGCCTGATTGAAGTTACTAGTCTACCCCTATCGATAGCAGTGTAAATCCTGCCGATAAGGATGTCAAGTGTCGAGGTAGACAGTAATTTCCATCTATAAACACTTGCTTCGCCAGCCCACAAATTATAGTGGGTGTTTAGCCGCTTGCTCAAAACTTGGGAGAATTAGCATTCACGTTTGCCACAGGACACGGCAAACTAAATTCAAATCCAATTTGTATTTGATTACGAATATCCATAGATAATTATACATTTTGATATTTATTTCTACAAAACCACAACAAAGATATATTCCACCTTTATATATGATTATGATTTAGAAAAGCCGTGATCTTGAATTGAGGGTTGGATACACTCTGAGTCAAACAGTTATTTCATCCAATACAATATGCTCGCACAAAAAAACAGTTCACCTTATGTCAATCATACAAGTAATCGAGGATTACCTCGACTAAAAAATTCAGATAATTACAACTCATGGACAACATAGGGGGTCTTGCAACATAATCCATTCAGAGACATGACACAACATGCAAGTACAATAATCTAATGAAAATTTCAACTAGTATCTAAAGAAGAACCGGGATTATCTTGGGCTTCAGATAGCAGAAACAGCAAGACCTCCTCCGTCTTCAAATGCAACATTCTTACTTCCTCCAATTCTTGGGTTGCTTGCATCTTGCGTGCCGCTAATTCCGTGATTTCCAGCCTCAAGATAAAGATTACCTCATTCATGGCAGCCACACCATCTCTTTCTGCCTCTAGTAGAGCCTCAAGCACTATAATATCGGTGCTCAGACTGCTCTCCGATGGTGTTGCCTCTGAACTGCTACCATCTGGTAACATGGATGGCGCACTGCTTCCACGAATAGATTCTGGGGTTGTACATTGTGTCCGAGTGTGAACGGCATCCTGAAAGGTTTCCGCTGGATATCAGGAAGAGATAGTTATCGTATGATCCAGGCAGTAAGCTTACATGGTAAATGACGGGCGAATTATTGCCGAGCATGGCAAACTATATTTAATCGGTTCAAGCAGCATCAGCCGAAAAGAAATTAAAATGGTAAGATGAAACTAGGGATGTAAGTGGCAAATAAACGAAATCCGCCAATCCCATCTAGTTAGTTTTTGCTACCTCCCTAGTTCATTTTCCTGAAAAAAACAAAAACTCTTTTGAACTATCGTACCACTAGTGGACTTTAATCGGGATTAAACCGGACCCAGTTGACATCCCTAGTTGAAAGGGAGTGTACAACCGCTATATTTAAGTTGCCAAGGCATCTAAGCGGTTGAAATAATCTGAGAAAGCACTTAACAGTGTGGCCTCATATAAACTACGAAGACAGTCTTGTGATGAA